>OU342444.1:1443125-2876250 GCA_910589575.2 Carcina quercana
TCTCCACTAAATGTATACTCCGTGGTCATAATATAGAACAGCTACAAGATGCGATTTGTTGACTATCTACTCATTAGCCCGAAGATTTATGACGGCAGTGTGCCGTTTCCCCGGCGCCATATTTCTATGATGGAGTCATTGTCTACGAAAAAGGCACGTCCGAATCAAGTCGAGACCGAGCATTAATATGCTGATCCTTCACAGCTGATGATTGTGACTCACCCCTTTCTGTTTGAGAAGGCTAGAAGGAGGCTCATATTCACCAGTGCAGTGATAGCTTTTCGTCTGGAAAAGAGGAATCTTTTTTGATAAGTTTAGCACTTGAAAAGAGTGATGTTGCTTATTATTTACGAGCGGTCGACAGCCGCTGTAAAGCTATATAAAGTTGGGTGGTAGAGCAGATCGCGTGCCGCACCCTGTTACTGAGCCGTTCAACCTAAGCACCCAAGGTGACGCGACAATAGCACTCACTACGAAATGATACTAGTGTTAGGGACGCTTGATTATCCTTTTTGGAAAAACAATGCATGGTGATACACAATAATCATTTGTGGTTTGAGGCACGAGACGAAGCCGAGGGACTCAATTGACACGAGTTGGCAATCGCACTTTCTTCTGAGTGACAGATACTGGAGCTCCACAAACTATGTGAAAATTTTAAGTGTCTGTGACATTAAAGATATAGCCGTGACGGACGGACAGTGGGGGCTTAGTAATAGCAAGTATATAGGTATTTGCAGAGTAGTGATCTTGTCTCCTGATTAATCCTTAGTCGCTTTTTACGACTACCACGGGATTGCGGTTGTCTTATTCTAAAAGTGAGGCAACACAAGCACTGGTTGAACCAACGTTGAACTAATAAATTGTATGAATGATTATTATGTTGTTTTGGAGTCGTCGCATGTCTTCGTGTAGACTCCGTAGAATGCAAATTTGAATGAGTTCCAGATGGTTTTGAACACGGAATAGATGATAAACCGGCCAAGCGCGAGTCGCATTCAGAAACGTATACATTTTAAGGGTTGAACTAAGTCTAGCAGCCCCGAATCGCACATTCCTATGCATCTATCATTTTCTGTCACTCAGAACCGTCATTTACTAGAGCGAGAAAGAGAGCGGTAGCACGACGGTAGCATGCGGTGGGATCGACGGCTATGGGTGACAGAGAAAGTGCGATTCGGTGCTGCTAGATGCTCGTAGTTTAACCCTAAGCCAATATTAATGTTACTTATTGCATCAAATAATGTGTGAGTGTGCACCAACTCTTGTTCACACCTATACATAAAACAATTGCATAAATGATCACCACATGTTCACTTTGTCCTTACAAGGTAGTTCACGGCCCGCTGTATTGACATACTGACCACATGTTCGTTCACATTGCGCATGCTGTGGTATTGCATCATTGCGCACGAGTGCTGGATTATGTTCGATTTTTATATGGCATGCTTGAATGCAAATCTAAAACCGATCCATAGTAATCCATACCTTAGTAAATCTGTTCAGGGTCACAATACGTACGGGTCAGATAAATAAAGCTACTTGGATGAAAGTTCGGGTTCGATTCCCAGTGAGTTCCTATCGGTACTCGGTTTTGTTGGTGTTAGGTCATTTTCTGTGTCCGCTTGATGTTACCTAAGTCTGCCGCCAAACAGCAGTGTTAGCACTGGTGTGCTCCGGAATGAAAGGTAGCAGGTCTAATTAAGTTGAGCCTTCTGGGTGCGCACACTTACCATCCAACGGCTTTATCATCACTTACCATCAGATGAGATGAAAGACAAGTGCAAATCCATCATACGAGTATATTTAAATTTGGCTTTATCTTTATCACAAAATATTGACCTTTGCATTCGCTGCATAAATGCTATTGTTGCTTGCACTAAAGTTGTACGTGATCAAAATTGGTTTCCCGTCATATACGATACGATTAGCTTTATCTAAGCCAGCTATTCTAATTGAAAAGATAAAATAAATTTTGTATAGAAGCATTTTAAGAGTAAAAATATTACTCTTTTCCATAACTTCTTCCTAACTTTAAAATCATTAGAAGTAATATCGAAGTTACAAAACTCAACCTGATTTTCACCCATCAACTAATTGAATACATTTTGTACTAAATTTCAATGTCTATATTTCTCTGAAATAATATTTGCGACTTAGGAGGTTAACAAGTAAATAAATGTGTGTGTGTGTGTGTGTGTGTGTGTGTGTGTGTGTGTGTGTGTGTGTGTGTGTGTGTGTGTGTGTGTGTGTGTGTGTGTGTGTGTGTGTGTGTGTGTGTGTGTGTGTGTGTGTGTGTGTGTGTGTGTGTGTGTGTGTGTGTGTGTGTGTGTGTGTGTGTGTGTGTGTGTGTGTGTGTGTGTGTGTGTGTGTGTGTGTGTGTGTGTGTGTGTGTGTGTGTGTGTGTGTGTGTGTGTGTGTGCGTGCGTGCGTGCGTGCGTGCGTGCGTGCGTGCGTGCGTGCGTGCGTGCGTGCGTGCGTGCGTGCGTGCGTGCGTGCGTGCGTGCGTGCGTGCGTGCGTGCGTGCGTGCGTGCGTGCGTGCGTGCGTGCGTGCGTGCGTGCGTGCGTGCGTGCGTGCGTGCGTGCGTGCGTGCGTGCGTGCGTGCGTGCGTGCGTGCGTGCGTGCGTGCGTGCGTGCGTGCGTGCGTGCGTGCGTGCGTGCGTGCGTGCGTGCGTGCGTGCGTGCGTGCGTGCGTGCGTGCGTGCGTGCGTGCGTGCGTGCGTGCGTGCGTGCGTGCGTGCGTGCGTGCGTGCGTGCGTGCGTGCGTGCGTGCGTGCGTGCGTGCGTGCGTGCGTGCGTGCGTGCGTGCGTGCGTGCGTGCGTGCGTGCGTGCGTGCGTGCGTGCGTGCGTGCGTGCGTGCGTGCGTGCGTGCGTGCGTGCGTGCGTGCGTGCGTGCGTGCGTGCGTGCGTGCGTGCGTGCGTGCGTGCGTGCGTGCGTGCGTGCGTGCGTGCGTGCGTGCGTGCGTGCGTGCGTGCGTGCGTGCGTGCGTGCGTGCGTGCGTGCGTGCGTGCGTGCGTGCGTGCGTGCGTGCGTGCGTGCGTGCGTGCGTGCGTGCGTGCGTGCGTGCGTGCGTGTGTGTGTGTGTGTGTGTCTGTGTGTGTCTGTCTGTGTGTGTCTGTCTGTGTGTGTCTGTCTGTGTGTGTCTGTCTGTGTGTGTCTGTCTGTGTGTGTCTGTCTGTGTCTGTCTGTGTCTGTCTGTGTGTGTCTGTGTGTGTGTGTGTGTGTGTGTGTGTGTGTCTGTGTCTGTGTGTGTGTCTGTGTGTGTGTGTGTGTGTGTGTGTGTGTGTGTGTGTGTGTGTGTGTGTGTGTGTGTGTGTGTGTGTGTGTGTGTGTGTGTGTGTGTGTGTGTGTGTGTGTGTGTGTGTGTGTGTGTGTGTGTGTGTGTGTGTGTGTGTGTGTGTGTGTGTGTGTGTGTGTGTGTGTGTGTGTGTGTGTGTGTGTGTGTGTGTGTGTGTGTGTGTGTGTGTGTGTGTGTGTGTGTGTGTGTGTGTGTGTGTGTGTGTGTGTGTGTGTGTGTGTGTGTGTGTGTGTGTGTGTGTGTGTGTGTGTGTGTGTGTGTGTGTGTGTGTGTGTGTGTGTGTGTGTGTGTGTGTGTGTGTGTGTGTGTGTGTGTGTGTGTGTGTGTGTGTGTGTGTGTGTGTGTGTGTGTGTGTGTGTGTGTGTGTGTGTGTGTGTGTGTGTGTGTGTGTGTGTGTGTGTGTGTGTGTGTGTGTGTGTGTGTGTGTGTGTGTGTGTGTGTGTGTGTGTGTGTGTGTGTGTGTGTGTGTGTGTGTGTGTGTGTGTGTGTGTGTGTGTGTGTGTGTGTGTGTGTGTGTGTGTGTGTGTGTGTGTGTGTGTGTGTGTGTGTGTGTGTGTGTGTGTGTGTGTGTGTGTGTGTGTGTGTGTGTGTGTGTGTGTGTGTGTGTGTGTGTGTGTGTGTGTGTGTGTGTGTGTGTGTGTGTGTGTGTGTGTGTGTGTGTGTGTGTGTGTGTGTGTGTGTGTGTGTGTGTGTGTGTGTGTGTGTGTGTGTGTGTGTGTGTGTGTGTGTGTGTGTGTGTGTGTGTGTGTGTGTGTGTGTGTGTGTGTGTGTGTGTGTGTGTGTGTGTGTGTGTGTGTGTGTGTGTGTGTGTGTGTGTGTGTGTGTGTGTGTGTGTGTGTGTGTGTGTGTGTGTGTGTGTGTGTGTGTGTGTGTGTGTGTGTGTGTGTGTGTGTGTGTGTGTGTGTGAAGAAAAAGCAAATATTTCCTTGTAATTTCACCTTATTAACAAATTATCTACTCTAAGGTTTCCTTAGTTGTTTCCATGACATACAAGTGCGAATTAAGTCATGATATCACAGACATGACAAATCACAATGTTTTTTAATTTCTAATATTGTAAATTTTCCACCCCCAGTCCACATGTCTCATCAGAAACACCGAATCCGTCTACATCGGGCCTTCAGAAAACAAACGCGTGCGAAGGATACAGCATGAAACAAAATGACGACGACACGAGCGGGAAAGAAAATGAAAATGGCGCCCAAGTATCTGATTGGGTGTCCGGCGGGCCACTGGGGTCTAAAGGTGCCGTTCTCGTGTTCAGATCATGTGTCCTAGCATCCAGAACGCCGTCCATGGAGATGGAGACCAGAAACGCTGGACAGAATACTGGGACCACGATCTTGTTGAATAAAGCCAAGAATATGGCGAAGAGACTCGTCACATCTGATCCCCATTCGTTAAGTTATAGACCGAAGAATATTATGCATGAGGTTGGTTTACGTTTGTCTTTTTAACCGACTTCAAAAGAGGAGGAGGTTATCAATTCCACGGGTATGTTTTTTGAAATGTTTGTTACCTCAGAACTTTTGACTGGGTGAACCGATTTGGTTGATTCTTTTTTTATGTGAATGGTGGTGCTCGTGTGGTCCCGTTTCAATTTGGTCCAGTTCTGACAACGGCATCCTTGCTACTATATGAATCTTAAATTGGCCTTAGTAAAAGTATACTTTTAGGGCAATTGAAGTCGGTTTTCAGTTCTTTTTGAACGCATTTACTTGTTTACCCAGTTTCTTTACTAGCTGTCATATCAAAAGCGATGTATGTGTGTAGTAATGAGCCATCTCGCTTACACGTTGTAAGCTTTTATAGATTCCTTGGTTTATAGGCGAGTTGATGTAATCAGTAGGCTAGTATTGATATACATAGGACTGTTCTGCCTGCCTGCCTGCTTGAAGAAGATCAAGCTGCAAGTCTATTTTTTGCTTCCGTTTTACTAAAATAGCCTATTCACTGTGGCCTTGAAGACTCCAGGTTGTAGCGCTAGGGAAAAATAAGCCGTCACTAATGGCTCGACGAATGGGGAAGAAATATTGCATGTTTTGTGATTTGTAAGCCGGAAATTGTCTCTGCTGACATGGAGTTTTATTATTATTATTGAAGATAGACCAACACTTGACCTCAATCTCACCTGATGGTAAGTGACGATGAGGTCGACGATGTTACGTGTTGGTCTAGAAGGTGCCTATTTACTCTTCGTTTGAAGATCCCAAGTTGTAGTTTTCGGGGAACACGGAAACCGGTAGTGTATTCCATATTTTTGCTGTACGCACGATAAATGTGGAAGCGAAACGCTTGGTGCGAGCTGTAGGAATATCTACAGTGTACGGGTGAAGGTCTGCCGTTCTTCTGTTTGACCGGTACTTGAACGGCGAAAGTGGAATCAACAAAAATAGCTCCTGCGCACACTCTCCAAAATGTATCCTATAAAATACCGAAACGCAGGCAACCTGACGCCTATGTTCGAGGCTTTGGTACTTTGCCTTATGTAGCGTATCGTTGCCTATCATTCTCATAGCTCGACGCTCCACCGAGTCCAAAGCAGCTAGTTGTTATATTCTGAAGCCTAAAACATAGAATATTAAGTAAGTACTTTATTACTGAACCTTTACCCACCAGGTAATGGAGACATTCGGCACCTCGACCAAGTCCTACGGCACGGCGTACTGTGTGCGACACATCAGTGAAATGGATGTGCCTGAGACGCTCACCTTCGACGAGCAGGGGCACGAGGCCATCGAGAGGAAGCGGGACATCGACGACGTACTCAACGACCTGAACAAGATCACGCTCAAAAAACACCTTAATGTAGAAAACACGACCGCTAACATCAAGCTGCCAGAGCCGCCGCGACCCAAAGGTTAGTGCTAACAAGTGAGATGGACAATAACGGACTTCCCCTGGTTTTAGTGAAAACAAGTGAAATCGAGAACCTCCAAGTGATGAGCGATAAACTGCTACACTAAACTACAACAAGTTCAAGATGTCTTGTCAGACATTTGTAAGGTTTGAGCGCTGTAACTTGACACATGTATATTTATCTTGCAGTAAATCAAGACCACGTCTCAGATAAGAAGAAGAAGAACAAAGGCAAGAAGAAGAAGACGGTTCAGATGACGAACCACCTCGCGCACCCCTCGCAAGACAGCGATGACTCCGACCACACGCTCGTCAAGGAGATAGACAGTGTTAAGGTAATTTTACTGCAAGGAGAACAAAGGCAAGAAGACTTCGTTGCAGTACTAATGTCACTCACTAATTTGACACTTTCTCGTCACTTAAGGTAGGTTAGATGGCACTAAATTAGACATGATGAGTATAAGTCCATTTTTGGTAACAGGAAATACCAGTCTCGATTGGCGTCTACCTACCGGGAAACATATACCGGGTCAAACCTCCACTAGAAGTACCGACAACTTACGCGGTAAGGGGAGTCGCCGGTGGCGCGTGACATGGTGGAGGCATATGTTCAGCACTGGAAATTTCCTTGATGATGATATCTATCACCAGAATTAATCGCTATGTCGCATTTTACAATAACCCTTGGCAATAATGGATTCCATAGCAGTTGATGACGGTAACCGTACTACGAAAGAGTGTCTTACAGTAATCCAATTCATCGAGGCACACAAACATGAAAAAATTAAGAATGAATTTTCTGTAAATTATAACCGACACGACCCAGATTTTGTAATACGTTAGCTTAAATGTTACTTTGACCCATGTTGACCTTTCGACTTTATTACTTCGAGCTGACCTGCGTTAATTAGAGTTATAAATAGAGCTTATATTAATTCAAGAATCCCTACTAATTCATGTAAATGTGGCGGTGTGTTTGTTGGGGTTTATTTATTTCCGGCAGCAATGGATCGGCTTATTTTTTGCATAATTATGTATGCGTAGTTTATGAACATCAAAAAGCAAATGTAATTTTTTTGTCAAGAAAGCTACAATTCATGTTATTGCTATTGTATTCCGCACTAGGCACAGCCTGTATCGCGGTAATACACGATTACTAAAACTAAGCAATGGACATATATTTTAATTTAGGATAATCTTATATATATAAGGCTAATGTTAGTACGTTAAGACAGGGTTTTCTCTATCACCACCAACTCCGATCAACTAGCCGTTGGGGTAGTGAACCCGTTGGTCTCCTGCTGAAAGTGAGGGAGTTTGGTCGCGATGGGCGGAAGTGGGTGGTTGTGGGTGGTAAAAATGTGAAAAATATATATCTGTCTTTGTCTAACTCATGCGAACTTCACATGAGTGAAGAAGTTCACATGAGAACTTCTGAAAATTTCTGTAATGATCTAGAAATATTGCATTTACTCTACGTTTATGCCAAAATAAAGCCGTGGCGGGCCGCTACTTTTGTAATAAATTTTAAAAGCAAATAGCATGCATTAAGTAAATAAATAATCAAGGCGTTCAAAAAGAACTAAAAACTGACTTCGTGATACTTAAAATGTGGAACGAAGTTTGATAATAATAAGGAAGGAAGGGACCGTTCACCCCTCCTCCTTCCCTCTTGGGGGATGGAATAGATTTATAGATTTTAAAGACAAATCATTTACACAAAGCCGCTGACAATAACTTATTGAACGTATTTAAGGTGCTGGAGAGCTCTCACATGCCAGCGCGCATCCTCCGCATCACGTACAAGCTGGTGAACACGGAGACCAAGCTGCTGCACCGCCTCCTGGACGCGCACGGCCTCGTGGAGACCTCCCCCGACGCCAAGGACTTCAACCTGCTCTGGTCCGGTCTACATCCAAAACCCGACGTGCTACGGTCGCTCACCAGCTACCAGAGGGTCAACCACTTTCCAAGGTCAGTAAAACCTGAGAATATATTCACTCGTTTGATTCTTGTTGGAGTCATCATCATGAGCGGGAAAACGTCCACTGCTGGACATAGTCCGTAGGTCGTCGGTCCAACATTCCCGGTACGCGGTCGCCACTCGAGAACTTTTACTCCCGCGTCCGTTATGCGTTCTTCGAGGGTTTTTTAAATTAATTTATCTGTAGATCTTAAACTGGTATTTAGTTAATTTTACTAAAATTTACCTTGGTCTATGGTGATAATCATCGCTAGTGCAGTAGCACTCACATTATTGTTATTTTTACGTTGTTTTCATTTTGTGATTTAACTTTTTTTAATACAAGATCAGAGATGCAAACAGAAAATAACGGTTTATGTATGTTTATTTCGTTTTGACTGCGTACATACTTGTACTTAAATTAGTCTAATTGTATATTTATTATCTTTTTATGGGTTTTTATGCCTCTCAATAAAAACATTTATTGTTAGTATTATTTTTACGTGTGATGGGTTTGCACTTGGCCTTCATCTCACCTGATAGTAAGTGACGATGGTAAGCGTGCGCACCCAGAAGCCTCAACCTAATGAGCTCTGCTACCTTTTATACCGGAACACAACAGTGCTATTAACACTGTTGTTTGGCAGCAGACTTAGGACCCCCGCTGTGAATTTTATATTTTATGTATTCTTATATTTTGTTGTGATGCTATGCTATTGTCTTGAGTCTTCTGTGACAGATCGTACGAGCTGACCCGCAAGGACAAGCTTTACAAGAACATAGAGAAGATGCAGTACTTCCGTGGCCTGAAGCACTTCGATTTCATCCCCACGACGTTCCTGATGCCCGCCGAGTACAAGGAGCTGTGCAGCACACACTACCGCACCAAGGGGCCGTGGATCGTGAAGCCGGCCGCTTCCAGCCGCGGGCGAGGCATATACATTGTCAATACCGTTAGTTGATACCTTATATATATACCATTGGCTGAGGCCACACATATCTGTGATGTTCTGATCTAGATAGATCAGAACATAACAAAATGGAAAGTGGAAGGCTAGAATGCCATACAAACTGTACCATCAACAGCCTATATACGTCCCCACTGCGGGGGCTCAAGCCTACTCTCCTACAGAGAGTATGGGACATAGTCCACTACGCTGTCCCAGTGCAGATTTGTAGACTACACACTCCTTTGAATTTCTTCTCAGGAGTGTGCAGGTTTCCTCACCTTCCTCACGATGTTTTCCTTCACCGAAAAGCCAATGGTAATGATTTTTATCATTAGTGCGTAAATAACCAATTGCAACTCATTGGTTGCCAGGATCGAACCCAGACCTCGATTGTTCAAGTACTGACGCTCTACCCAACTGAGCTACCACGGCTTATTAAGGCCATACAAAATGTGTTGATCCTGGCAAACAACTGGAACAAAAATGGGCATAGTGGGGCGCAAGGGGCCAATCGTCTCAACTCGTTCGAAATGACATTCCCTCCCGCTCCCCGCCAAAGAGACCCAAAAGTCGAGGAGTCAAGGTCATATTTCAAGTTGTTTGGCGGGAACTATGCCGATCGTGACATACATGTTCTGTATGTACACTTGAGTGCAAAAGTATTTACGATTGACGATTTCTTGCCTTGCCTTTCCTATCCCAAATTTCATGTACAGTCGTCTAGCTACAGACAATAGCTACTTGACCGTACAGTTTGGTTCATGGTACAATGTCAAATTTCAGCCGGAACAGATCCCTAAAGGAGAGAACGTGGTGGTAGCCAAGTACATCGACAAGCCGCTGCTGATCGGGGGCCACAAGTGCGACCTGCGCCTGTACGTGTGCGTCACCTCCATGGATCCACTCCTCATATACCTGTACGAGGAGGGGCTCGTGAGGTTCGCGACCGTCAAGTATGACCGGACCAACAAGAACCTGTGGAACCCGTGCATGCACCTCTGTAACTACAGCATCAATAAATACCACACCGACTACATCAAGTTAGTTTACCAATCAATTGTCACTATGTTGTTTGCTTTGAATATGGTTTTACTTTTGGTAGCTCAGTTGTGTACAGCGTCAGTCCTTGAGCAATCGAGGTCTGGGTTCGATCCTGGCTCGTATGAGTTCCAATTGGTTATTTACGAACTAATGATAGTAATCAACGAAGCAATGGAACGAGCTATGCTCGGAATTTCTCTACGTGATAAGGAATGAGGAAATCCGTAGACGAACGAAGGTTACCGACATAGCTCGACGAGTCAGTGAGATGAAGTGGCAATGGGCAGGCCACATCGCTCGAAGAACCGATAACCGGTGGGGAGTAGGGTTCTCGAGTGGCGACCACGTACCGGGAAACGTCTACCAGGCCGTCTCCCTACTAGATGGACCGACGACCTGGTTAGAGTCGCAGGGAGTCGTTGGATGCAGGTGGCTCGGGACCGGTCGATGTGGCGTACCATGAGGGAGGCCTATGTCCAGCAGTGGACGTTTCCCGGCTGATTATGATGATATAAATCATTACCATTGACTTTTCGGTGAAGGAAAACATCGTGAGGAAACCTGCACACTCCTGAGAAGAAATTCAAGGTGTGTGTTTTTTCAAATTATACCAATTCAGTTTAATGTGATATGGTTTTCAAATTTGTGCCGATACTTCAATTCAAATAAACTTTATTGCACACACACAAACAGAACATATAAGAACATAAAAGGTACAATGAAGGCGGCCTTATCGCTAAGAGCGATCTCTTCCAGGCAACCTTGGGGCAGAAGAATTTTATAATAGGGCGTAAATGGTGCTACATAAATATGATAAAATAATAGAATAGAATAGAGTTAGTTTATTCGGCATACAGATTACAGTACAGTTCATACATTTATTTTAAATTTGCTCTGCTGCACTGCAACGCCGAAATGGACCTGTCTCAGCATATGCGGCAGCAGTAGCTGCAGCGCTGATTTTCAGACAGGCCCAGAAATATTCAGTAACACTGTTATACTAATTAAATAGAAACTAATTATTTACTACTACCTATACTACTATTATTATTTACTAATTAAAGTAATGTTATACTAATTAAATAACATACTATAATTTAATATTCTATAACACATTATATGCTTGTGCTATAAGACCATGCTTCTTGCCAAATTTCAGGAATCTAGGTCAATGGAAAGGTTTTTGACGTGACAACGTCTTATAAATTGGTTTGCCGGGTGACACTTCAAGAAACTGCGTTACGCTCCGCTCACGTTATGCGCTCACAATGAGAGCGAGTGAGAGGCACGCGTCCCTTCCACTCGGGCATGGTTAGCCCGCCTAAGAGCGAGAGAGACAGACATAAAAAGTGAAAGGCACGCGTCCCTGAATGAATATTCACATTAAAATTATTTTACCACTCAAAGTCGTTGTCACGTAAAACTTTCGCCCGTATACCGACTTTACAGGCAACCAATTTTTATTCCTTGCGCTCGCAATAAATGGCTGTATCTTTTTAATTTAGCCTTAGAAGTTTGATTTTTTACAACTTTTAAAACTTGAAATTCTTTTTGGCTTCGCTGTAGTCGGGCAAAAAATCATACAATTGACTTGTTAACCTCTTGTAGAGATAATATTGTAATTGCGTTAGATGCGACGACCCTAACGCGGGCAACATCGGCCACAAGTGGACGCTGTCCGCTCTGCTGCGGCACCTCCGCAAGCAGGGCCGGAACACCACGGCGCTCATGGCCGCCGTCGAAGACCTGGTCGTCAAGTCGGTGCTCTCCTCAGCGCAGACCATCACCGCAGCCAGCAGGGTCTTCGTGCCGCACTTCTTCAACTGCTTCGGTAAGACTCATCATCAACAGCCTGTAATATATGTCCCCATTACAGGAGCATCACGCGCGCCCAGTGCGGATTGGTAGACTTCACAAATACCTTTGAATTTCTCAGGAGTGTGCAGGTTTTCTCACGATGTTTTCTTTCACCGAAAAGCCAATGGTAATGATTTTTATCATTCGCACATAAATTCCTAATATCAAATTGGAACTCATCGGTACGAGCCAGGAACCCAGACCTCGATTGTTCAAGGACTGACGATCTACCCAACTGAGCTACCATAGCTTTTTCGGTAACACTGTTTAACATCAATACGCCCCGTCACAGACCTACAGATTCTTTTCTGATCTACCTAGAACGTGCCGGAACGTTTATTGCTTGTTCGGATCGGTAGGTGTGTGACGATCAGTACATTTTTTATTGCATTGTAGCCTTTAAAAAAATTAGTATACAGGCACATGGCCTCCTTGTGCTAATGGCTACACATTTGAACTAACAATCCCTAGGTCCCGGGTTCGATTCACACTGGGGGTACCTGTCGGGTTGGATGATGGTAGGGCATTTTCTATGACGTAGCTATCACCATGTTGCCTAAGTCTGCCGCCAAAGAACAGTGTTAAAAACACTTCTTTAGCAATGCTGAGTTTATTACGATACAAGCTCGTATCCGCGACTCCATCTGCCTGATCTGTAGAAACAAAAATTAAAATTAATAGATGTCCTTTATGATGTAGGCGACGTGCATGCCAAATTGCATCAAAAACGGTTCAGACGTTAAGTCATGAAAAAGCAACAAACAAATAGAGACAGAGTTGCCAACACCAGTGAAACCTAATACAATACAATCACAAAAATATTTATTGAGTAAAACAATTGAATTAATATGGTGTAGTATACAGTCTGTCATAGGGGAAGCCCTGTGCGACAGGTGTAGGCTCTCTCTCTCTACGGATGACATTGATGACCAATAACAATGCGTGTACCGTGTCGTTTACAGAACTGTTCGGCTACGACATCCTGATAGACGACATGCTAAAGCCATGGCTGCTAGAGATCAACCTGTCGCCCAGGTGAGCGCACCAACTATACAAATACACAATCTTATTAATAGCGTAATATTACCCAACCGCGTACTGTTGCATCAGGCATTACTCGACCAATTAAAACATCACGTATTTACAAATGACATTACGCACCACTCGATCGCAAGCAGATCCATTCAATGTGCAATATGCATTGCTTACTCGCACTTAGTGCTCTGATCCTCAAGGACGAACAGGACGCGCATAATTTACTGAAATGCATCCGTATTACTAGGATGATAAGGCTTACATTCTACGTATTTTAATCCCGGGTATTGCAATATGATATTAACGGGATACCTCTGAATGCTTCCATACAAAATTTCTGTTGCTATAATCTTTTAAAATATAATAGCTGCCTGTGATAAGTAATAATAATACAGAAGACAAAAGACAAAAGACAATAAAACAAAGCCAGCTATTCTATTTTAAAGGATTACGGCAACATAAATTTAGTTTTAAACTTTTACAGTGTTGTTTAGAGAGCATTGCATTACAATAGCAAAAGATCTGTCCTCGTCTGCTCTGCTTCCTCTCGCTCGCGCTGCGCTAGGTGCGAGTGAGCGGTGCAGAACGAAGACATGCGCTCGGAATGCCATGAGTAATGCGTGATTTTTGAGTTGGTCGAGTAACATCACTTACTGTGTAGTCATTACGCAGTCGAGGAGGTGGTTTAACCAGGTCGTTTGTCTACAGTTTAGCATGCGACAGTCCGCTGGACGCGCGCGTCAAGTCCGCCCTCATAGCAGACACGCTCACGCTGGTCGGTCTACCGGCGGTGTACACCAACAAGAACGACACTACCGCCACTAACAACTCCCTCAAAATGAGGATAGGAGCCGTGAGTATCTACCTACCTTACAACACATGGAAATATATATGAGAGCTCTCTGTTAACTTGTTATTGTTAGTAATCTGTACTGTTACACGACTGTGCAAAAGCCTCCTTATATATTTTTTTTGCTTTCATCTCACCTGATGGTAAGTGACGTTAAGGTTGGTTGGTAAGCATACGCACCCAGAAGCCTCCAGCTAGTAGGGCTGAATCTGCTACCTTTCATACCGGTACACAACCGTGCTATTAACACTGCTGTTTGGCGGCAGACTTCGGTAACGAAGGAGGTAGCTAGCATTGCAAAATGACCTACCACCAACCAAACCTAGTACCCCCATTGGGAATCGTACCCTGTACCTCCGGACTGTACCATGGGGGGGAAGTGGGAACGTCTTTACCACTCCACCCTATTTCTTTATTCTAAACGAGTCTGGGGTCCCAAGATAGCTTTAGAGTCCGTAGGAAATTCATCCACCTTCAGTGGACGCGTTTCAAGTGTACCGCTGTAGATCCTGGCAAAAAAAACAAACAGGAATAACAGTGGGAGCGGAGAGGAGGTGGGAATGTACCTCCGGATTCCTGTGTCTGAGGACAATTCGGTTGAGATATTTGCCAACAGGTCCTCAGACATGTTACGCGATAACTCCGCCGATTATGAATCGGTTTTGATAGTTCTTTTTTGTTTGGTAGAGGATACTTCAGAGAGGAGGTTCAATTATATAATTACAAATTATCGAAATTGATTTAGAACTTTTTGAGAAAAAAAATTCCCTGATAATTAATTATTTCGCGGACATTTCAGTAATTATTCTAATAAAACACTTTGTTAGAATATTCTGTGTTTGTTAATTTCCGTGATTTCTTGGTATCGGTGGAACCCTCGTTTCTCTGTGACAGTGTCGCCGTGTTCACTCAGCTGAGAACATGTGCGCTCGTGCGTGCAAGCCACCCGTCTCCACGGGCCCCCTGTCCGGCCTGCTCACCAGCGAGGAGCTGCGGCTGGTGCGTGCGGTGCGCGCACAGTACGCCCGCCGAGGGGGGTTCGTCAGGATATTCCCCAGCCAGAACTCCTGGCAGAAGTACTCGCAGTATCTGGGTGAGTTGTGACAGTGCAAAGTGTGACATTTCTAGGGTTAATGGTAGACTCAACGTTCAGCTGGAAAGAGCATATGGAGAAAGTATGTACCAAGATAAACAGATTTGCTTTTGCTCTATATAGACTCTCATTAGTAGCTTGCAGGAAAACAGCTGTAAATACATATTTTGCCTATGTTCAGTCCATTTTAAGATATGGCTTACTCCTATGGGGAAATGGGACTGAAAAGAAAAAAGTTTTCATTGCACAAAAAAGGTGCGTACGAGCGATCTGTAACGCACCACCGGATACATCGTGTAAACCATACTTTCGGCAACTGAAGATCCTACCTTTACCCTGTCTCTATATCCTTGAGGTGGGTATTTTCGTAAAACAAAATAGTTCAATTTTTACAAAAACAGGGGACTTGACAAAGAGAAACTTACGAAATCCCAACAGACTTGTTTTTGAAACAGTCCCCAGAACTAATCGTTTTCAAAAAAATTGTTATGGTATGTGTATAACAATTTTTAACAGACTGCCGGCGCATATTAAAGCTCTTGAAAGAAACGAATTTAAAAAATCCCTAAACAAATGTCTACTGGAGCATATGTTCTACTCGGTCGACGAATTATTACAAGGAAACATCGATACACAAACTAATCATGTAAATATATAGTATAGTTATAAGTTAGAGATAAACAAATTATTGCATAGTTTATGGTAAAATAGGACAGAAGCAACTAAATATTTTGTTAACATCTTTATACAAAAACCCTATTTTTGGCAATAAAACAGATTTTGATTTGATTTTGATTTGATTTGCAAGCGTTGGGATGATGAAGCATATTTATGGGAAACAAACAGCGCTTCTCTTTAAAAAAAATTGAGATTTCTCCGAATCCAAAAAGGTATGCCACTTTTTTGGACTCATCCTTGCTAATATTTATAAATGCGGAAGAGAGAGAGCGAGAGAGAGTCTTTGTTCATTTGTTTGTCCTTCGACTTGACACGAGCGGGGATAGAACCTGCGTCTCTCGCCAGTCCGGCGAGCTACATTAAATGGCAAAAGCGTTCGCCCTGGACTGGCGAAAAACACAGGTTCAATACCCGCTTGTGTCGATTTTTTTCCTTCACTATTTTCGTTTCTATCTTTCTATATCATTTCACTAACTCCACTGTCTATTATTGAGTTTTTGTTCTGTGTTCGATTGCAGACCCCGTGTCTGGTGTTCCGATCTGCTCGACGTCGCTGAACAACAACGCTCCGTACCAGGTGGTGCAGCACAACTACAACCTGCTGGTACACTCGCACGTGCTGCCGCACTTCCAGCACGCGACCGTCGCCACCAGCCTCACTGACACGCCCCAGAGGTGAGGGGAATACAATAGATTTGAGAGTTTCATTTCATTTAACCCAACTCTTTATTATCATAAATTGCCCCTCCGCGTCTTTTTATCTGTCTGTTCGCGATAAACTCAAAAACTACTGAATGGATTTTTATGCCGTTTACATATATGAACAGAGTTATTCTTTGGGAAGATTAAGGTGTATAATAAGTTAAGGTTTTATGTAAATTGGTTGAAATATGACGATAACTGTTGAAGAGGTCGGAAAAATCAAGCCGCCTGGGAGCGTTCATCGAAAACGTTGCCTAATCTGTTTGAGAGAGATATATAAAGAAATTAAAGTGAGATTGTTCCTCTGTTATATATTCCAACAATAAAGTTACCGATGGCATATGTTTATCTGTTAAGGATAGCTTACTATACCCATTCTAAGTTTTAAAAAAAAGATCACAAATAATGTGTCATTTAGCTATTTATTTAGACATGTACAGTAATACGAAGAGTATCAAATTAAATACTTTAGTTACCTCGAACAATTCATACAGATTATAGTAGTCCATTACACTATCCAATTTCAATGAATATTTTAGGATATATCGTAAATTTAAACTACATACGCTCGAATCCTGAAAACAAACCGTTCACTCACGACGCGACGACACACGGCCGGTGCATACATGTATATTGCATGTTGTGTTGATCCTCAGGTTGAAGCGCTACGAAGCCGTGACTATCACGGCGACAGCGCCTGCCGTGAACCTGAGCGAGCCCGCGCCCCCCGTCCACAACGACTCCCGGCGCGCCAAAGAGCTCGTCAAGAGACAGCTCATGGACGGCAAGAGGCTCACGTTAGTACACACTATACCACACAATTAAACCTTCCCCCGTTGATCTTCATCATCAAGCGTCAATATAATTAGGCGCTGACTTTGCTACCTTTCGCGACCGGAACACAAGAATGTTATTTATTGTGACACAAAGGTATAAAAAATAGTGCTCTGTGGTCCACCACCTGGCATACAATACCAAATATTTCCAATATATAATACACAAATACATTTCCATCATCATTATTTAATACAAGTTTTCCTTACAGTTTAATAGTCAAATATGAAATACGATGTTTTATATGTATAATGATTAATAATTATAATAATGTCACTTTGTTTTATGGTCATTCTTCGGGTAGAGTCATTAAGAAATTTATATTACTAATAAATATTAAATTTATATAATACTAAATTTAATTAAAATATATATAAAAAATTATAAATATAATAAATAATTAACATAAAAAATAAATTTTGTGAATCAAACATATAACCACGTAAACCATTAAGGCCGCGGAGGCGGTTATAATACAACAATATGCAAGTAACTGTAAACTTTTTTCCCCAGAAACGGGGAAGTCCGCCGCGCATTCGGTCTCTACCTCACTCACGTGCTGAAGCGCGTGTCGTCTCCCTCCAACGAGAGCGGGGTCGCACACGCAAGCCTCGTGCTCAAGTTCCTCAAGCGCGCCTCCGCCACTCTGCGCATGCCATACAATGTAAAGGTGACTTGTGGTATACGCATGACGTCACGTCTACCTTTATACACCAGTAGTCGTTGATTGTTATAATCCTGGCTAGATTTTTTATCCGTATCAATGTATCGTGCTGCTTTACAACCGACTTCAAAAAAAAGTGGAGGTTCTGAATTCGACGTATGTTTTTTTTAAATGTATGTTACGCGATAACTCCGCTAATTGTGAACCGATTTTGATGATTCTTGTTTTTGTTTGGGGAATACTTCATAGGTCCTATATAAATTTTATCGAAATTGATTGAGCGCTTTTTGAGAAAATTAACAAATATATACCCAGATCATTCTATCTCTAACGATCAACCTTTTTAAGGCAATTGAAGTCGGTTTTTAGTTCTTTTTGAACACGTTAATTATAGAAACTCAACCCCATACTCACCACACATCGCACAAGCAGCTTAACTCTTTCCTTGGTTTGGTTCTTGTTTTTTCAGCCACCAAATATACACAATCTTTCATACAAAATTTACGTATTTTCTTGCATGTGCATATACTTCTCCTCTCACCCCCGCACCGCTAACCCTTGTTGTTTAAGAAAACGTGAAACGGTAGGCTAGTATCGTGACCTTTAACGCGTCCGGAGCGAGAGTTTCATTTGTATACTAACTTGTATTATTAGTTGTACTAAATGGTTTTAGCTTTGGCCGTTGTAGATTTTGTCAACATACGTGTATTATTGTTTTGAAAAGCTGGCTTGTCAGATAACTTTCATAATGTCTATAATGATTTTAATCATATTGACTATATGATTTAGATTTTTGCTTTTGGTGTAAAACTGTTTATTCAGTAAACTATGGCTTTCATTTCGTGTATTTTTCACTGCAATGTACGCACGGCTACAGGTCAAGCTATACATTTCCAGTGTAAGCTGAACCACGATGCGTTAGTACATTCAGTGCGAGGTCAGCGTATACTGGAAATGTATAGCTTAATGTGTAGCCGTGTGTACAACTATTCACATTTTTTTCGAAAATTCAAGTTTTAAATATTTTTGACACGTTTACGATCATAGTACAAAAAAGTTGTGGATGAATGAAAGATGTCAGATATTCTTACAAAAACGATGTGATATTGAAAATATAGAAATGAAATGAATAACAAAATAATGCTTTAAATACTTATTACTACAGAGTATATAGTAAAAATATGTATAGTAAAGAGTATATAGTAGATTATATACTTATATAACGAGCTTCTTGACACCGCGACTGTACCCCTTGCTTGGCTTGCATGATTGTTTCATCGCTGCTTGTTGAAAACCTTTATGGACAACGTTTTTTAACTATATAAGTTTTATAAAATCTCTTTATTTAGCCAGTCTCATTAGAATGGCTCGTGACCTCACCCCGTGACTTTAAAAGTGACGAACGGACTTATTGTGAATAAACTGAATTTATATTCGGATTTGAATCAATCAATCGCCACCATCAACAGTCTTCTCTCTTACAGAGAGTGGAATTTCTTGTTGAATTTCTTCTCAGGAGTGTGCAGGTTTCCTCACGATGTTTTCGCACATAAATAACAAATTGATATGAATGGCTGACGTGATTCCATCGTCAGGGCCCGCCGGTGAAGATGTGCGACAAGGACAGGTGCGCGGTGATCGCGAAGCAGCTCAACGACTTCCTGTACATGTACTACCGCGAGACAGACCTGTACACCGACAGCGAAGACAAGGACGGTTGCGTAGCCAACATACAGTTCGCGCAGTTCCTATACTCGGCCAGGTGAGTGAACGCGTGCGTGTGAAAAGGACAACTGTAGGGTATAATATTTGGGAAACTTGAAGAGTACTTGTATCTCTGCTGTGTATAGTGTCAGTACTCGAGATATCGAGACCCAGGTTCGATCCTGGATCGTATCAATGTCTTACATTTACTCATTTAGAACTTAAGTACTGTTACGAGCTGCGGGTTCGGAATTGAAGGAAATCAGTGAAACTTCTTCAGGTTTTTTATTCTTCGTCTTTGTTCACTGCTCAGAACTGTCGGTCCAGAACGGTCTCCCTAAGCTCGTTTGACGCCTTTTTAACCCGTCGATGTATTTTTCAGAGTTTTCTATAGATTATTTTTTTCATCACTTCTTGTCTTATTAGAAAATGTCCTACATATTCGATTTCAAGTGTCTATAATTTTATCTGATGTCTGCATCTATCTCTTTCACACCCGCCTTCTATTTCTATTCGGAGAACTTACCAGAGTCAATAAGAAAATTATGTCTCTTCGAGATGTTTACCAGAATTGTTGCAACGTTACAGCGAGGCTGATCTGGAGGACGTGTTGCTTCTACTTTTGAAGACTCAGAACTACGTGGCGATGTTTGTGGGGGACACTCGCAACCCCTACTGCGTGGACCTGCCCCCCTCGCGTCTGGAGGAGCCCACCAAGCGACACACTCTCCTGAAGTACCTAGCAAATCTAGCACCGACAAACGTACGCAAATACAGGTGGGTAGAAAGAGATATCATGATTGTCTCACAGCCACCGATGTACCACGTCGCCCTAGGTAAAGGTCGAGACGCAGACGCTATGTCATTACAACGCTCCCCCTTCCCCCACTTCTCCTGTCGCACCTAGGGCGCGGTAACATTCAAGACAGTATCATCAACAGCCTATATACGTCCCCACTGCAGGGGCTCGGTCCTACTCTCCTACAGAGTGTGTATGAGCGCGCGGGACCAGTGCGGATTGGCGGACTTCACATACCTGTTTAAGACATGCAGGTTTCCACACGATGTTATCCTTCACCGTTAAGCAATCGGGTAATGGACTTGAATTGAAAAACAACTCATAGGTACACGGCTGAACCCGGAACCCTCAGATTGAGAGTCCGCACCCTATCCACTACGCCACCGACGCTTCAAGACATATGCTTCATTCAAGACAGTATATTGTAATTCAAATCATTTCGAAGATATGAAACTTCATACAAAATTTATTTTACCAAAATATTTTAAAATAAACTAGTTGCCTTTGTGCAGTAATTATCTAAAAAATAGGAAATTGGATTGTACTTTTCTTGATTGACTTCATAGTTAATCACAATTTTCATTTTTCCACACTATTTTTCGATTATTGTTCCAAGCGCCATCTAGGGACCATTAGCTGCGTAACGGCTACTGTAGCTTACAATAAAGTTGTACGTTAATGATATTCATTTCGCGACAATATAATACGATGTCCTATTTTTAGGTAATTACTTATGAAAGCCAGATATTCTATTTTAAAAAATTATATTGAAATAAATTTTGGATGGAAGCATTCCAAGCGGATTTCCGTTAAATAAAAAAGATTTTTGGGGGGTCTAAATGTAAAAAGCAGAGATTACCACAGGAACGAATTTCGCCGTCTCATATCTTCCTCTGAGAGTCGTTAAAGTCGACTTAGAGAAAACTTCAGGAGTAGGACAGCATCACGCTATGTAACAGCGCTTTATAGCTGAACCAATCCGTCTGGTGAGCGTTATTAGGCGACCTCAGATAAAACTACATTTTAAAGAGAAAATGTTAATTAGTTGATTTGTTACTCCTTCACACAACAACGGGGCAACTTATCGATGTAATATTTAGGAGGTATGGAACGAAGTATTACCATGGTAATGTCTGCAATCAACACAAACGAAGTAGCGGGCAATTCCTGTTGCAGGTCAACCACCTCCTCTGATCCCTCGAAGCTGGACCTGGGCCCGGGACCGTCCACCATAACGCCAAAGATCTCCATCCTCAGCTCGGAGGTGGTCATCAAGGAAACCCTCAAAGAGGAGAAGCCCCTGCACCTGGCCCTCAAGTTCGCCAGGTCCTAGCAGTAAGACCACGTCATCAATCAATTGCTATCGGAAGTACTGACATTTACGTTCAAAAATTCTAATAGTGCATTCAAGTGCAATTGGGTATTTGACTAAAAAACATTTCTGTCTAAATCCTTACTCCATGTAAAAAGATAAATATCTCTATCAAAAAATTTTCTCGATACGACTAATAGTTTTTTTAACACAACCCGCCGAAAAATAATTCTGATGTGTGACGTCACAGTCCAGTGTTGAAGCGTTAAATGTATGAAGCTTGTCGATATTTTCAGTTATCTTGTAAAATAATGCTTTTATGTGTTAATAAAATGTCTAACCATCTACATTATACAAATATCCATTTATTATAAGAAAGTACCTACATCACAAAATGCAATGAGAAAACTAAATCTAATAAGGATTTTACTATTCGAGGAACTATATTTTTCGCAATTTCTGAGACTTTAAATTCTTGTCAAATCCAAATAAATAATTTAAAAAAATTATTACGTATTACTTCTATTTAAATTTTTTTAACCCCAAACTAATTAGGTGTCAAGTATCCAATTAGCGCCATCTGTTAGCTCTATTTAGTAACGATCGACTACAAGTCGCATGAAATTAGGTTTTCCTAAAAATGTAAGTACTCCCTGAGAGCACACATTCATATAGATAGATATCTATGTAATGTAAGACACAATTCCATTGGGCCGATGTTTCGGATTTGCAGCTCCTTTCTGTTCTATTTTTCACATATCCGATCGCAGAGACTTTTCAGCAATAAATACGGTATTTAAGACGAGGTACGACTCAGATATATATAACCGTAAGCCACATATGCAAGACAGTGATGGCACTTCATCCGTTCTCAATGCGGAAGTAGGACAGGTGTAATGCAACGCTGCCCGCAGTAAAATAGCGTAAGCGACAAAACACAAATAGTAAGTTTATTAAAAAATTGTTTCGTGCAACAGAAAATCATTCTTATCGTAAATCTCTACACAGTATGGTGATGTGATTTGAAGCATTAAAGTTATCGAGAAAATTTACACCCATCATGTTTTCATTCTAAAGTTTACTCAATAAAACCCTCTAGTTTTCATTGTCCAAATTTCATACGTGTAGCTTCCATAAAAGATGATAAAACACAGACCAAAATTACTCGGACCTCCTCGTACGAGGAAACACAGATTTTGAAGGGTCGTGAAAATCTATTTTTCTCACTAACGGTAGCAGATAAAGACTTGATATTATATCAATGATATCTGGAGGACATCTGCAAGGAATAGCACAACCAGAAACACGATCTGTGAAAATATTCTCGATAGATTTATTTTTCAAAGTCTAAAGCACTTAAATTGTTTGTTTTAGGAATCTACTTAAGATTATCAGCTTATTTTATACAATTTTGAAGGAAATTATGGTTCCTAAGTTTAGCACAAATGATTTTTTCATTGATCTTCTTGTTTTCAAGCCATGAATGATTTGTCGCTTACGTTGATTTCCTTGAGACAATGTGATGCTATGCATATCTCTTTCTGACGCCAAAGAAGTAAGTATCGCTGTTGCTCTCTCGCAAACCATCAGTGAGACGTCTTAATATCAGGTCAATACGCGTCACCTTAATTTACTGCATAGTCAATATAATTACGGTCAATGATCCTAATAGAAATGGTTTAAAAATAAGTAATCAACTGAGAATAGGAAATTATCATGTCAAATGAATAACATCAACTCTGTTATTAACTCTGTATATTTTTCTCGCTCCCCTTGAAGTTGTACTTACGTCAGTGAAATTCACTCTCCGGGTTAATAATTTTAATTTTTTTGAGTAATTACTTTTAAAACTCAGCTATTAATTGTGCACCTCAGATTCTGAACATCGCCCTGCCTTTGGAATTGTGTGAAAATCGAATTTTGCCTTCAAAACTTAGCAAATTAGCAATAATAGATTTTACGAATGTCGTGGTGAGATGGTAGTTTTTATATGAATATGGACGTGTGTACGTTTATGTATGTTAAGATCTTACGACTTATCAAATAATTATGAGATTATCTTTAAAACAATGAAGTATTAACATCAATGGAACCAAATAGTAAAGAGTTATTTACAAATGAGGCTATTGCGAAAGCAAGTGTGCGTCGATGTTAGCGCGTCGTTTGAGGGTCTTTATAGGGACTGGAGAAGGCACATCTTCTAAGTATACCGACTTTTTTAAAGAATTTTTTAAAATTTAATGAAAATTATAAAAATAGCATTTTTAAATGTAATCTACTCAGATTTTTGAATTGATCCATATAATTACAATTAAAATTGTCTCGGATTTGTGTAAATTCTTATCCTAAATTATACGTCGAAAAACTAACTTTTTTGGCTGTAGCAATATTTAGAAAATTAAACGTGTAAAGTTCTAAAGCCAAAATATGTTTTTCTGAGGCCATAGTGACAGTGGCGCCCAAATTCGCTCTTTTCTATTTTTTTTGAAAAACGGTTTCGGTTTATTGATACATTATGAATTCAGAAAAAAAGTTTTGATTCTGTACAGTTGTTATAAATTGAACCGCCTGAAGTGGTAACTTTTAACTGTTTTATTGGTAGTCGTATTGTGCAGTCGCACACAATCGATATATCATGCATGTATCGATAAACCGTACGCCAGCAATAACCACAAAAAAACTATAATTTCGGAGAAGTGTAATAAAGAGCGAATGAGGGCGCCACTGTCAATCTATGGCGACTGTCTCTTGACGCTCTCGGTCCCTATAGAAACCAAATCCTAGACGTGTAGTTGTGTACCTGGCACTGATACAAAACCTTACAATCCTTAGGTGCTATTTATAGAGATATCAGGTGTTTGTGATGATGATGATCGTCGATATCAATGTGAAAGCCAACTAGCAACTGTCGATGACTGGCTGTAGGTTAGAATATTGAAGTGATAATTGGATGTCCAATTACGTATTTCCAATCAGGTTTTGTGTCCAGCTAAGCCTTGTTTGCCTGTGTTTAAATTTCTTTATTGGCTATCGTTGAAGGGTAACACTGTAATCAAACCTGCACACTTTAAGAAAAAAAATAGTAGTGTGCGTAGGAGTTGTCGTTATTAACCTGCACGTGTTCTATAGGTGATACTAAACGAGCAACAACCTTTACGATCTCAGTGCAGGTACAAATTGCTATACTATTAAATAAATAAAAGGATTTTAATATTGATTTAAAAAATAATCTGCATTCCAAGAATTCATACAAAACGCGCTTTTCTATAGCTGATGGCTAGACAAAAATCAGATTGGCTTTTAAAAATTATATTTAATCTAGAGTTGCTGTTTTCTAATTTTCATCACTGCCGCTTTTTCAAGTTCTTATGCCCTAACACGTGTCCAAGTTTTCTTAGACTTATGTTCTGGCAAGTCATTGTATCGGATGACTTGTAAAATATGGGCCCGGAAGTGTTGCTAGCTCAAAATGGTATGAATATTATAAACGGTATAAAATTATTTGTAACATAACCATTATGACGCTGTAGCCAGCCGCCAGCGCCATATATGATCAAAAGATTTAAATACCAAAAAATACGATATTAATACATTCAAGAGCGAAAAACGTCTTGTCGTTAGAATGTTGAGATTGTGCTGCATAAACTACGATTTTATTGGAAATATTGTGAAGAAAATATTTTTCTAACCTTATAAAATACCCTTCAGATCATCATGCTGTATGAAGAAAATGGATCCTTTTGCAAAATAAGGTCCGGTCCATATTTGACTGTCAACCGTTTACGACGTTTTTTAAAATTAAATTACTCGTCCATGTTGTGGTTTGAATTGAAATGAACGTTAAAATGTGTAGTTTTGTATCTAAGCTTAAAACGAATGTACTTATGAAACGCTTGTTATGCTAAATTATAATTTAAGTAATCACGCGTAGAGTTACATTTAGGCCTTGTTCACGGTAAAGGCGGCGGCGGAAGTGATAGCTATTATGAAATTCCTCGTATTTTTATACGAACATGATATCTAGATATTGATCCATATATTTAGACAGCGGCAACGATCGCAGTGATTTGCCATATTAACTGGAGTAGGGAGTCAGTTGGTCTTCGAAACGCAGTGATTATGACAAAGAAAAAAACTTGCGTTGCGGCTGTCTGTTGAGTTTACCCTTAATTTGACATCTCGGAAAATAATGCCGTCCTTTTCTTATTCGTTCGATTTAAATGGGATGACAGTTTTTACTAAATATTGACAATTATACTATTGATGAAATAATTCGGCCAATTGGACGACTTCGTCGAATGTGCTATCTAGAGCATTTATTTAAATTCAGTTGCAAAACAATTATTTTAAACGACTTCACGCCGTCGCCTTTATACTGGAGCCACAGTAAGATCTGATAAAATCCTTAGTTAAAAATATTAGAACTTTAGGACTGACTGTGTCCCCAGCATTATATTAGGGCCGGAGTACAATGAGCCGCGCAGTATGCTAAAGTGTTTTGTACTTAGATATTAAATGAGCGAGATGCATGCGTTAGTGATCTGAGAACCGATGCTAGTCTAGACGGGTCTTACCCGCAGTTTAGGCGCCAAAGTTATTTATTTTACTATAGATGGTGAGCAGTATTATTGGAAACTAGTTCCGCGACCGTCCATTGAATGATTCACCGATGTCGTTTGGTAGTTCAGAGCCTCTTATCACTTCCTGTTTATTGTAAAATTAACCAGTGGTACCTCTTTTTGCCGTGTGTGGTTTGTGAAATCGATGTATTTTTTAGACTATTATTTTTTGAAGATTGAACTAGTGCTACACAAACTATACCTTCTAAAGCATTTGTAGCAATGAGAGCGGCGATATTGAAACATTTAATTGCAGTCTCATGCTACGCTGTCTGGAATATATGAGTACTGTCATGGGAGAGCTACTGGAAAATTGACACGAATCAAAATTGTTGCCAGTGTCAAAAATTAAGTCAAACTAAATCCGGCAACATGGCGGCGCCTCTTATATTCCTGGTCAGGCTTGAGATTATAGTTACAGGTAGCTTTATAAATATCTGTGCACCTTTGTACAGTGAAGTGCAAAAATATGTACCAACTGGTGTACCATGTCATGTCCACTGCCTGTTTCATTTTACAGGACTGTCAGAAAGGGATAACAAATGTATTCCGATATCGATGAATAAAAGATACATTTATGGTTCCGGATAGAAAATATTATGTCACTTGACAGTCAAAGAAGTCACTTAGATTTTATAATGTGAAAACTCCCTCAAAGCCCAACATTGGTCATTTATAGTACTATGCCTTACCATCTTATAGCTGTCGGTGGAACATATTTAAAAAAAACACTATTATATGGGGTATGCTGACATGGAAGTGATCTAAGAGGTGTTTAGTATTTCTCTCTCCTCTCTAAATTTAGAACATTGATACTTTCTGAACCTCAATAAAAAGTTTTTGTTTATAAAATGTATTACTTAGTTTTAAGCGACCAGTGTTAGCTAGATCTGTTTATGCACAATGTCTATTAATTTAAAAATATAAATAAATATATTAGTCATATAAAAATACGATGTGAGATAAGACAACTAATAATTTCACTATTGAAAATTATATAATTTTTATTATTATTTATCAATTATAATATGTACCTAATTTTTGATAGGGAAGCGTATGTAAAGTTTCATTTTTATGATTTTGTAATAGTTTTATCTTTATAAAATTCATATTTTTTCAGGATTTTAATAATATTTAGTCGCCACGGAATTTATGACTGTAGTGCCATAAAATGTAATCTATGGAATTAAATCAGTCAGTTTGCGTACAGTCAGCACCGAATATATATTTAACACGAACACTTGCGTTTCAAACTCTGTCATGTCAGACTCATTAATTATTTGTATATTATAAATAAAAAATACGAAGCGTAATAATCGCACTTTTTTTCTTCAATTTTTTTATACATTCAAAAAAATTAATGTTATTTCAAATATTGTGTTATACGTTTTCCGCAAGAGTATTTGAATATTTAAACTAAACCCAACAGTTCAGATTCATAGTAGTGTATACAGCTCAACTTGCGTATGTGTTTATGGTGCTGACTGTACACTCGAATACATTAATACCATTTCATATTCATCTGTAATTGACGTTTCCCTCAACACATTGCATAGGAACAAGCAAGGATGAATGTGACATGGTACTAAAGTGGGTACATATTTTTGTAGCCCATTGTACATAGTTATCAAAACATATTTTACTATTGCTGAAGGACGTCGAAACTGGAGACAACTGTCAGCTTCGCTTGAGTACAAAGTGCAGCAGATTTTCAATCGTACATTTCATACAATTATATTTTGAATATATGCTACTTAATTAAAGTTACTGATTCTAATTTTCGTTTCATTTCGAATCCAAACTAATGTTCTCTAGATTGTGTTTTGATTTCCTTTTTCACGAGTGTTTGAAGTTGTTTAGCCCGCGCATCATTGAGTTTCTTCACTTACTAGTAGGTAGATCAAGACTAAATCCATTGTGCAAAAAAGTATGTAGTTTTTAGTATTAGTACAACCTCGCGATTTTGAGGTTGTTTGAGGTTGAGGTTGTACTAATCAAGGTACACAGAAACTAAATAAAACAAAGGTCTTATCAAACATTTCTTTTATTTGCTTCCAATCGTTAGTTCCTGCTAAAGCTTTATAACAAAGAGGTACTATATTCCACATTGTTTTCCATCAAATTTCACACCCTTGGTTCCTGTCTTCATCCAGGCGCCCAATCCCTGTCAAACATGAAAAAAACGTTAATCTTAGAACGAACGCTTCAAGTGTAATCGTCAGATCGCTCAGATCCATCAACGCAAACTGATCACAGAATCAACGACTGAATTGTACGCGACATCGAGCTATCGTACAATGGTGAAGTACAAGACGGTTGTCTGCGCAACATCGCAAGTTACAGTTGAAGATTCGCAACGTCTTGCACGTGTTTGTAACGTTGATGTAACAATAGAAGCATTATCGGATCGCATGCCGTCAGCGCTTTGACTTGTCGTTTGTGAGCCGTACTTACGATTGCAAGATTGTCGTCTGCAGGGCCGCGGGCGCCTAACCGTATACGTAGTGTCGAGGGCGCATGGACTACGCACCGCCGCCCGGGTACGCTCGCCGCGAGTGCCGTCTAACTATCTGAAAGGACTCGCACGCGCTTTCTGTGTGAAAGTCGACGCTCGCACAACGTTAGCCACAATTTTGATGACATCACAGATTACAGAGCAGATAGGAGTCGTTCGTCAGGGGCGTAGTGTTAGCTACTCTTTAATACGGGAGAAAACAAACGGGGTATTGAGGGTAACTCGTGGCCCACTCGCTGATAGTTCCTCGAGAAAAGCGTGATTCTGTGCAGAGGGCAGCACATGTTCGTCATGCAGCTCTTATCCGCAATGTTTCGAGACTACGCCCCTCGTAACTACCCGCCTAGCAGCGTCCAGCGTGGGACCGTATGCTCTGTAATCACGTGTACGCATTTAGTCAGCGTGGATGACGGTCCGTCCACATGGGATAAACCAGACAACATTTGGTAGCTAACTAAAAAAGCAAAATGCCAAATCGTGTCACACTTGGCCACGAGACCAAGCAAGACACCCTGCAATCAAACCACAGTTAAAACATAAGAACCGCAACCATACAAGCAGTGAGAAGCCAAGAGTACGGAGGTGACATGCAAAATCAAGATATTTTAGTATCGAAAGGGGTCAATTAAATTAAAAATAATCTACTATCTTAAGATTTTAATCTAGAATTTATAACATACAGCATAAATTATACTTTCTCAGAATTACCCTTAAGACATTTTAAGCTTACTAATAATATTAGCAAAAATAAAATTTACAATAAAAATCTAATCGGTAAAACTGTAGTGTGTCCATCGTTGGGTAAAATTAAAACGTTTCGTTGTAATAATCGTCGTTTATTAAAAATTATAAATGATTCACATAATTTCATACTCGGAGACTTATGATTCTACAGCCGCCTTATCAGAAACCTTAATCTCACGGATCAATAATTTATTGCAACGCAACGTGGCTCTTTCCTAGGAAAGGTGTGATTTAAATTATCCTATCATACATACTTCCCAAACATTCGTGAATCGCTTCGGGGAAGACAATTATTATCTAACAAGAGTATTGTATCGGAATTATTTTCAAAGTGCTCATTTTGCACTTTTGTCACACAAAAAACTCAAACTTTGATCAAGAGATCTGTCAAAATCTTTTGTAAAAGAAACGTCATAAAAGCAGCCGTGCACTGCCTCTAAGCTATCTTGTACTCAGTTGAGAAGCATAGCCGTATGAATGTTGAGATTTTTATCTCGTGACCGAATGTACTAATACCGTTCCGATGAATACATCTAAGTATTTGTTCATGAAGTAATGCTAGGGCTTATCGCTAGTGTTGTTGTCTATAGTGGAGGTGTCGTTAGTAGCGTCGTGAGCTGGTGCCGCCCACCAACTGTATGAGGTCCGTACCGCCGCGCGCCGTGCCGCCGCCAACGCTACACAACACAAACGCTCAGAGTACGCTCCAGCACACCCAGTAGACCCTTCCTCACACACAACACGACAGTACCTACGTTAAACGATATACGCAGTACACAAAGGGCCGCCAGATCAAACGTATGCATCATCTAGTCATATTTACAACAAACTTCAATCCCTTGTAATCTCATTCTGGTGTCAGACCATCGTGTCATGACTGATTATCGACTTGAATTTTGGAATCTTTATGGGAAAAGGTGACCCAATAAAATTGATACAATATTTTCATTTTATCTAACAAATACCAAAATTTTTCAGTTGAAATTTCAAACTGGTGTCTATAGGTCAAATGGAGTGTCATATGAAAGGTCTTCATTAGTACATTTTAATGCAGAGTTTTGTTATTTACCCTGTTGCACAGTTGTTGTCTCTATCTCCAGTTTCTCACGAAAAAAAATTGTTATAAAGTAGACAGGACTAATATTACAGAAACACCTAAGCGAGGTGTCCTGTCTGGTTTTTAGAAATCATCAAAATCATTGAGAAACTTAGTTATGCGGATAGTAAGTTGAACCTTATCTCAAGGTAATAAATATTTGTACATCTCTTACTTTGAAACTTGGTGCACATGTCTGAATCACACTTAACCAGTTTTAAAAAATTCTCCAAGACCTTTGAAATGTAACCTTAGACATGATACTAAATGACTTTATGATCAGGCAGCCCTAAACAACACCAAGTCAATCATGAAACATCAGATATCACGATACGTGTTTGATAAAAGTAATCCATTACTATACATCGCACTGTAAACAAGTAGAACCTTGATACCGTTACATAAACGTATGATCCAACACTACATTTTAAATGGTGACCCACAAGTTTACGATGTAAAAGGTGATTTTGAATGCGCATTATGCACTAAATCATCACCATGTTCTTCCATTGGGTGATTGTTGCCAGTCTTGTTTTCTACGACCTCTGCAGTATGACTAACCCATGAGTCATGTTTGTATCATAGTAGCAGGAAAATTATTGCTAATTTGCAACTAGGCAGTAAACAGTTGCCTTACAAGTGATCATAAACTTTACAAAGAAATTAAACATAACAAGACATTGCTTCTTCTACAAAATGTTAATGAGTTCTATGCCAAAACCTTTATACAAAAATAAATTACTATACATTCAAATTATTCACAGATAAGCCATTTTTGAATGCATGGGGACATGAAATAATTAAGAACAAAACGGTAGTTACAGAATAGTTGCTTGTAAGTTGTACTTTGTACAGAATAGAATGGAGATTGAAGAGAATTTTGAAAATGAATAACATACTCATAAGCGTGTTTTTCTCTCTCTCGATGCAACTTAAGTCATAGTTACTGCCCAGTTGCAAGTAGATTGATACTGTGTAGCTAAACGTACCGTCCCATGGGTGTGTACTGCTGTGCGTATGGATCTCTGTCGTAGCCACTAGGCGCTGCTCCACCACGCCTGACAAAACAGATATGCAAATCGGTTAATTCAAATTTATAGAAATCAACATCTATACCATCATAGATAAAGTATAAAGAAAAAAAAAACACAGAAAAGAACTTCATTATAGTTGAACGTGATATGGTTAATTCAACTTACATGGGAGGTGGTGTCCTTCTGCTGAACATGTCTCCATTGCCCATGCCCGCAGACCTCTGCGGCGCTCCTCTATCATATCCTCCTGCCATTTGCATGGGTCCTCCCCTCATGGGAGCCCGCCTCTCGTATGTATCTTCAGGGTACATAGGCGCCCGTCTCTCATCAGGATACATGCCACCCAAGTCGTCTACGGGAGCGGCGCCATATCCTCCTCGCCTGTCGTCCTGGTACATGGGTGCAGCAGCCGCATACGGGTCTCGACTGCGGCCGTCCATTAGCGCAAAGCCTCGTCGGTCTTCACCTCCATAGCCGTTGTATCGGTCATCGTACCCGCCGGCCATTGGCCGTTGGTCCATGCCCCGATCATACCCGCCGCCCATGCCGTTTCTCATGCCCATGCCACCGCCGCCGCCCATCGGCGGGCCGCGCATGTCACCGCCTCGCATGCCCATCGAGCGGTCCCGCATGTAAGGAGCGTCCCGGCCTCCGACTGGACCTCCGCGCATCGGACCGCCGCCTCCGCCACCTCGCCGGTCCATGCCCCCTCGCATTCCCCCTCGGCCGCCTCTGCCGCCGCCACCGCCTCTTTGCCCACGCTCCTTAATCCTGCCACGCTCCACGGTAATGACGCCGCCGTTGAATGTCGTGTTGTTCAACGCTCTAATCGCGGCAGAGGCCTGCTCCTCAGTTTGCATGTGCACGAACCCGCATCTGTTCATAATGTCGCATTCCGTCACTGCACCGAAGCGTTCGAACAATTTCCTCAGGTCCTCTGGCTTCGAGCCCTGCGGCAAGCTGCCGACGAACACTTTGGTTTGCTAAAACAAGCGGGAGATGCGGTAAAGTTTATGGCACATTTATGTCATTTACAGATACAGAAAGATTGTGAATCACTTACCGGCACCATTATGCACTTTTAAGTTCAATTCCAATGCAGTTGCTATAGAAATTCACAGTAAAAGCACTAATTAACGCGCACTCTAGTAACCTCGCTCGCTAAATTTAGGACAAAATGGCGGCGAAAATTTGCAAGACGAGTGAGAATGAATGACGCCACAAGAGACGCCAAGCCAGCCATGGAATACTTGTGTTCAATTGGTCAATTCAATAACGGTTTGTTTTCTGCAGTCCTTCTCTAGGTTGTCATTGGCTGCTTGAAAATCCAAGTGTGTCCATCGTCCAATCTATTAACTTCAATAAAACAGCATGGAAACAATATACATTCTACGTTCAGAAATTCAATAGTAACATTCCGTTATGAAGTTGTTATAGCCGAGTGTTATAGTAACTACAACAATACTCTTTGTACTGAGCCAAGAGATTAGAATAACTAACACAAGTGTTCGGTTTATTATCATTACATAGTGACTGCCCAATAATTATTTATTTTAGTTTTTATTGATTTGTTATTTCTTGTTAGGCCCACCATAAAACTAGCAACATTATAATTAGATTTTCTAAACGAATCTAATGTATGTACTATTATAGCGGGAAAAATGAAAAAATTCGCGGGAGTTACGTACTCGTAGGTATTCACATATTTTAATTTTTAGATTAAGAGGGTATGCTGTTGTCAAAGCGCCCATACAAAATTACAAACGTAGTCCAGTCATATTTTGAGTATTAAGCTATGAAAATCTATGAAATTTTCAAGACACAATCTAGAAACAAATATCTGTGTCGGTGGTGAGACAGATTTTCGTTTAAATATATACTTCCAGAGTTACAGGGCGTCAAAGTATTGTATTTTTCGGTAATAAAAAGCCCCAACTTTGAACCTGATTTACAAGTGTATGAATCAATTTAGAACAATTTGGAAAAACCACCGACATCTGAAATTTCATTAGTATACTGTATTAAAAAAATGGTTACATAATATACTGTATCCTTCAAATGATCCCTGGACTACGAAACATCCAAATAACGGGTGGATAACACCGCGTAATGTATGCTGTCTCACCGTACGCGCTCGGGTAGGATAGGGCTCGGAGAGGGACAGCTCCAAAACAATGCAACCTTGAAACCGACCACGTGGTCTTACCAACATAGCCTCTTAAATTACTTTATCAAATCTTAATTCTCTTATTTGTATTTAACAAGGCTTTTACAAAGATGGTAAGGTGTATTGCTTATAAAATGTAGCAATTTTTTTAGCAGTCTGTAGCAGCAGTTCCCAAACTTTTAGAGTCAACAAATGTAACTTATTCGGAAGTTTCCTTGACACTTTGAACGGAAATCTTAAGTTCTATGAAAAACACTTTTAGATAGAATCACAGATGTGAATGCAAATTTTTTGGGACCGAAAAAACATTTATTAAAATAAAGATAGAAGGAAAGATATAGGGAAATACAATAATAGTTATTTACATTATTTATTTATAATTACTATTTACTTGTCGATTTTTCTTTAAGATGTTAATATTATTAAAATAACAGTACCATATAGAAGATCAATTTCATACAAATTTAGATATAGAAACGAAGTAAACTTGAAGTAAAGCATCTACAAGTTTGAAATAATACGCGGTTATTTTGCACGTCTGTGATTCTCTTACTATCTACTAAGAAAAATTGAATTGCTTTGAATTCGCTAAACAATTTCGTTCCTCGAGAGTATATGCATATTTGCATAAACACCAATATAGTAGGTACTCGAGAGTAACTCATTAATGTTAAATGTCACCTCAACGAGTCCAAATAATTAGTTGCATTATAAATAGATCTCATTAGCTTGTTTACTTTAGTGCTGATGCAATTTTTAACAAACGCAGAAAGGTTGAGCTGGTCTATCCCGCCACATTCGCCCGGCACGCAGTGGAATATGTCTAGTAGCTTCTCTGTTATTTTATACGGATCATTGTGATGGACCGCTTTAGGTGATATCCTCTTTGCATTTTTGTATAAATTCTCTGCAGCGAGTGTGAGATTCAGCGGTATAATGTCGTTTGTCCGTTTCACCTCGTTTCTGGACATGCGTCCCAGTAGATAACCTGAAAAACGTACGATTTTTTTTAAAATGTTGTTGTAAAACAAATCGCTCGTACGCTGTGGGCGTGAAGTAACACGCGATGACGGGATCATAAAACTGTCCCCATTATATTAAATTATAGAGAGTGCTAATAGTCACCGAAACATTTGCGGCGAATTAAGAGGGTATGCTGTTGTCAAAGCGCCCATACAAACGTAGTCCAGTCATATTTTGAGTATTCAGCTATGAAAATCTATGAAATTTTCAAGACACAATCTAGAAATCAATATCTGTGTCGGTGGTGAGTCAGATTTTCGTTTAAATATATACTTCCAGAGTTACAGGGCGTCAAAGTATTGTATTTTTCGGTAGTAAAAAGCCCCAACTTTGAACCTGATTTACAAGAGTATGAATCAATTTAGAACAATTTGGAAAAACCACCGACATCTGAAATTTCATTAGTATACTGTATTTAAAAAATGGTTACATAATATACTGTATCCTTCAAATGATCCCTGGACTACGAAACATCCAAATAACGGGTGGATAACATCGCGTAATGTATGCTGTGTCACCGTACGCGCTCGGGTAGGATAGGGCTCGGAAAGGGACAGCTACAAAACAATGTGACCTTGAAACCGACCACGTGGTCTTACCAACATAGCCTCTTAACATATTTTTGTAGTGACTCACACAAGAATCGTTGATGTTGCTGAACAATAAATTATGAAAATTAAACACTTCACACAATCTAATTATAAACTAAGGATAAAATGAAATTGTACCGTATTCATCAATTAAATTGAAAGCTTTCTGCTACCAAATCGGATTGAAATATTTGTTGCTTCAATTCTATCGTTTTATCAGTTCACGTCATACAAAACATTTCATGTCAACTATTGAACATGAACTTCCTCAGATAGAACGAATGAGAATACACAAGAGGATTTTCCGCACGTCCACGTTTGGCAAGTGATTTAGTGGTCTGAATAAGATATCAGTAATACATATATACTGCAGCCTATCTTGTACACCCATGGCACATGGTATCCTATTCTAAAGCTATAAACTCAAAACTGAATTCTTTTTATGCTTTACGTTATGATCAAGCTTTTAAATCACGACAATAACATTTAAATTAATAACCAACCACTAAAATATCCTTCAATATATCTATCAACATTAATTCAGTATTAAAATTAGCTTCTTTTCTAAACACAATTGAATTTACATTAATTAATTTAATAAACACTAAATCACAAACGAAACGCTTTCGTATCTACTCGCACCAACATGTACACCGACCTTTCCCAACAAAACATAAATCTAAACAAAACTCACCTCCGAATATACAAATAACACCAATGAAACACACAATTGTCGCACAGAGACGCTTGGTGACTTCAGGCGAAGATCCCGTCCACGAACGAGTCTGCTCAATACTCATTGTGAACAACAAAAAACATGGAAACCTGCTAATTGTGTATGTTGTGTTCTGTCAGTCAGCGAACAACAAATGGTTAATAAATGCTTATTTTGCTGGCGTTACCCGACGGCCGTGGTTTCTATTTTATTTTTAGTCGGTTTCTCGTGTTATGTCTGTGAACGCATCTTGTCCATCAAGCTACACCGACGGCAGGAGTTCGGTCTTGTGTGTTTCAGTTTTTTTCCAGATTTACGGAGAGCCCGTGCCAAGATATTGATGGTGGTGGTAATGACCCATATTCTTACTCATACTTTGGCATTAAACTTGTACGATTCTTGTAAATGTAAAAGATTGTGATGATCCACGTTATATAGAACTAAAATAACGTCTTATTTTTTTGCTTTATAACGAGTATTATATACTATAGCAGAAGTGTGTTTTATAATCCCATTGAAGATATTAACAACTACATAATGCGTTCTAAATGAATAAAAAAGGGTTTTTGTGTGTGTACATAGTAACAGAGGTGTAACATTTTTTTCAAAAATTATTGGGACTACTCTCGATTACAATTATTATTCATGAAGATAACGTAACACATAATAAACAGAGTCGATCGATCGAAAACCTCCTCCTTTTTATGTCAGTTAAAATGATTACGATACGTAATATAGGTCTCCCTGTCTTCAAATCACAAATTTTTGTATGAAAAATTATGTTTATACTTACTTAAAAGTTATTGGAGGTAGGCCTGTCTTTCGCCTCCCAGTCTCTGACTAGCCACCACCATGTTTTCTGAGTTTGCGGCAAATGGTTCTCTTCTGGGCTACAGGAATTGTTACGTCAAACAATTAGTAGATCAGGATAAAATGTAGTCATCTTTATCCGTGCCCTTGGCTACCTGATGCCAAGCTCAATCACGATTGGTGGTGCCTTTGAGGCGTTAGTGGCAATAAATAAAATTTTAAAAAAACAATCTTATTTTAGGATTTCATATATTATAATGCCTAGCCTTTGCTTCGCACGAGCACATTGTACTAATGTAAAATAATTTGAATTTTAGGGTGCGTATAAAATGAAACGTGCACCAGTTTTTGACACATATTTTTCATATGTCACAAACTATGCAGCAAACAAAATAACAAAAATATGTTATAGAATGTACAAATAAAGCCCTTCCATACGATAGGGTAGGTATATATTTCTTCATTTTCATCGTAGGAACCCTAAAATGAAGGTGATGAGTTGATGATGAGTTTGGAGCTGTTTTATTATTACTATAAACTTTTTAACTTGCAATGTTTGTTTGTTTTGGTCAAATCTTCAAGCTACCTTCTAGCTCTACCACTTCCTCGGGTTGAATATATTTTTATGATACCATCGAGATGGTTTTATGCTGGGGACGATAAATAATAATGGATCCTGACAATGCAATATTAATGTACCGTCAGAAGAAAAAACTTTCAACATGCAAGAACAACTTTTTGAGTGATGGTAAAACAGACTAAAATCCTTGATAATTGGAACATTCCGCATCATCTACAAACAACGCGGTAATATGTAGAACATGTAGGTGCAAGGAGATAAACGCTCATGAACTCATGTAAACGACGCGATGCGAATGCGCGCCAAATTCCGACGACCCAGCGAATAGTTGGCAGCGCTCTCTCTCGATGAGATAATTTACTGCTCAATATAGGTATATGTTTATTGGTTAGGGAGAAAGTGTAAACAGCGTTTTTTAAACCGCTGTATCGTTCACTAGATGATGCCTGCGATTTCATCCGCAAAGAAACCGAACAATATTTCTATTTTCAATAGCCTATTTCCATCTTGAAGGTCAATAATATAACTTTTTTTTTTATTATAAATAAAACTCTTTCATCATATTATTGACCGAGTGAGCGAATATGTCGCATTTCTCAACGGAACGGGACGAAACGTACATAGGTTGAACTAATTTTTAGAATTTTTCAGTCATCGGAGATTTTTGGTGGGGGTGGGGTGTTACTTCCTGCAAAAAGTGGTTCCGCCATATGATATTCAATTACGATGCGATTTCTTGTTACATGTTTAAAAGTTTAGTTGATAGAGACAGTGTAAAAAGTCTAAAGAGTCAAAAAATGCCGAAAAACTCGATAACCTCGAAATAGTCGAAAAGCTCAAAAACTCTAAAGCTAGCAAGGTTATGTTACCCTATGATTGGTAACTAGAAACCGTGAATAATAATAATGACATGAAGGTGAATTCATAAATTTATAGAGCATTTGGAACCATCTTTTCATCACAAAACTAATAACTATAGGGCTAAAACCAATTACGTAATATGTTATAGGTGGCACAACTAAATCTTAGCGATATATATGTATAAGGTGCTATTTATGCCTCGATTTCTTTGATATTTAAAAAGAACTGTGTGGGGCAAAGTATGTGCTTGAAAGGCAGGTGTTTGTTAGTAAGGACAACTATAATATTTTTTCGATGACCCAAAATAATTTTATGTTAAGCATTATTATTTTATTATTTATTTAAATCAGAGAAAGTTATGCCTTGCCTCCTTTGCCCATGGTAAGTACTAATTAATTTATTTTTCAATTATTACTTTATTTCGCAGACCTACATTTTGTTCATGCGGACTGCACTGGTTGGGAGCCACTGGTTTTAGAACGCGCGTTCGGAACGCTGGTAACAACAGGTCCTAAACGTTAGAAACCGGACGTTGGAAACTCGCTCGGATGAATGGAAGATGTCGACGGGGGTTTCCGGACTCCACGCGTATATTTAACGACAACCTTTGGACAATTCCGGCGTGTACACAGATGTTTTCATCTGTGAATGACAGGCAGACATTTCATTCTTCGTTTCTAAAGATAAGTACGGAGAAATAAGACGAGTTGTTTTTCTCTTGCATTGGAATTGAACGAAATATTTTTATCACCATTAGGTGAGGTGAACGCCAAATGCAACATTGAATAAAACCTTGTAACATAAAAATAATGCGAAAAATCTATATTATGGTATGTTTTTAATGTATATAGGGTTTGCATTTGGCCTTAATCTCACATTTCATTTGAATGAGTATATACGTAATTTTCTTCATTTTGTTGGGAGTTTGTGGAAGAGTTAAAAGTGATGATTGCTCAGGGAATGGCGTGGGTGAATGTTTTAGTGAGTAACTGTCACACATTTCCGAGAATGTTGTGATTCTATAACTATAGAAGAGCTGCAACAATAACAAGTGAGTAATTTATATTTCAAGAGTACCTAGTCATTTTCTTTGAAATTTTATGACAAACCGCCATTAAGAGGCTATGTTGGTAAGACCACGTGGTCGGTTTCAAGGTCAAATTGTTTTGTAGCTGTCCCTCTCCGAGCCCTATCCTACCCGAGCGCGTACGGTGAGACAGCATACATTTTGCGATGTTATCCACCCGTTATTTGGATGTTTCGTAGTCCAGGGATCATTTGAAGGATACAGTATATTATGTAACCATTTTTTCAATACAGTATACTAATGAAATTTCAGACGTCGGTGGTTTTTCCAAATCGTTCTAAATTGATTCATACTCTTGTAAATCTGGTTCAAAGTTGGGGCTTTTTACTACCGAAAAATACAATACTTTGACGCCCTGTAACTCTGGAAGTATATATTTAAACGAAAATCTGACTCACCACCGACACAGATATTTGTTTCTAGATTGTGTCTTGAAAATTTCATAGATTTTCATAGCTTAATACTCAAAATATGACTGGACTACGTTTGTATGGGCGCTTTGACAACAGCATACCCTCTTAAGAAATTTTTTAAGAGATGTATATATTTTACTGAGATAACCATCCCGCCATTGAAGACTGAACTGATTCGACGTGGCTGTCTATCACATTCTATGAGGCTAATATTATTTTCTATTATTTTTTAAACAATTTATTTACCATCAACTCATTTTAGTCTTCCATTTTAATGTTTATTTCGTCTTTACTAACGGGCTAGCAATTTACTAACGAGTTATGGAAAAAAAAATTGAATAATGTGAAGCAGCGATGATAAAGTTTTTACTTATTCATAATCAGTTACATTAGTCCACAGCTGGACATAGCCTCTGTCATAGATCGCCACGACAGATTATCAATGGAGAGATCTGCCGTAATCGACGCGCTAGCCATACGGATTGGTGATCACAGTAAGACGTTGTTACATGGCGAGCTGCTGTCCCTATCTCCTGAATATTATCCCCGTAGTCGCCTTTACGACACCCTGGGTGATATGGAGGGACCCTATTGTAAAGCCGAGACTACACGGTGTACATTTGTGTACTGCTCTACACAGAAAGTTATAAAATGCTACGGTACAATTATTATTTGTACTTCAAATGGAACGTATTTTTAAAAACCGCTGTAGACGTCAAACTTCAATAGGAACGTCCTCAATGAACGCATTCACTTGTAATGAGCGTTCGACGCAAAGAATATATATTATAATAATACTAATACATTCGACGTCGATTCGAGTGGTGTGGACGTTGAGACGAGCGTTACACGCAAGCACGAACTTCGGCCGGTGTGGACATCGCGACGATTTTCGCGGAAACTACTCGCATTCGAATGTTCACGCAAATAAAACGCTCGAAAGCGAGTACTCAGAAATGAAAATGTATGTAGGAATATTACTGGCCACTTGTAAACTATCGTAAGCAAGGAACGTTTCCTAATCATAAGTGTTTGTGATCTTGTTGGTCAATCGTATTCGAATGCTCTAAGCTCGCAATGGAATGTTTGAATCGAACGTTCATGATTTTGTTCAAAAGTGAACGCTGGGCTCGCTGGGAAGCATTTGTTGCTCGCCTACGATTGCTTGTTTACATATGCTCACGAAAGAATGCTCCTTAACAAAATTCCTGACGAATTCAAATTAAAATAAAACACAATATCTTTGTTATTAACAATGTGTCGTATATCTAATAAAATTATATCGTTCATAATTAATATTTACAATGTGAACTAGAACAAGTTTAAACCAGTATTTGTCAGAATAATAATAGCGCGCTGGCTACAACATTTGGGTTGAGCTACATCTAGCAGCACTTTCCCAAGCCTCGTCGGTTCTGACGCGTGCAGAGGCACTCCCGCTCTCTTTCTCGCTCTAGTAAATGACGGTTCTCAGTGATAGAAAAGGATAGAAGCATAGGAAAGTGTGATTCGGTGCTGCTAGATTCAGTTCAACCCTTATGCTGAGACAACACATGTTCAGAAACACATACGCACCCCCACAGAGATACCATACTTACACATACACTCCCTCCCCATATTCTCTCTCTCCATACACAAAACTCTCATACCATTTAGTGTTTTGTCTTTGAGTATTTCGTTTTTATATGTGTATCCTTTGGTTATTTGTATGTTTTCCTGTATCATTATAATTGTCATGTCTGTGAATAAATGTCTATAATGTAAATAAATGTCAATTTGAACTTATGAGGGATATCACATACTAATAAAACCTTTTTATACTTTTGCACTCTAAAATATTTTAAGTTTAGTTAAGACGGAGAACAACTCACTATAAAGAAACATAGTTATAAAGTTGGTATTGGTTTATATAATTCAATGTCGCAGATTTAAGACCTAAAATTTAAGAATATAAATAGATTAGTATGTGAGGTTTGTGAAACGTATTACGGTGAAAATATCATTGAAACAAAGAAAATAGAAGACTACAGCATACAAAAGTGCTGCAGAAAACGATTTGACAGTTGATATGAGCTCAGCGCCATCTATAGAGTACATCGAAACTTGTTTTAAAAAATCGGTCATTCTAAATGTGCGATCCTAGGCCATGTTGAAGAGCATCTTGAGGTCTTCGATGCTGAGCTTGGATGCGTTCCGTGCGCCTGTGAGGACATTATTAGCTAGCTCCAGCTTGGCTTCCTGCAGCTTACGGATCTTGTGCTCGACCGTGTCCAAGCACATGAATCTGACGACAAACAAATGTTTCAATTATACTCAAGCCTGCGTAGCGTGAGACGCGTGAGAGCGGTAATGAGATGTTGTCTTATCTACGTCAACTAGTATAGACATTTGATGTTCAAATATGACATATCTCACTCTTACCGTCTCATGCTATGCAGGCTGGATTCGTACGGTAAAAGTTTTTATTTATTTTACATCAATTTTTTAAAATAGAATAGCTGACAGCGCAGTAGTTATCTAAAAATAGGACATTGGATTGTGATGTTGCGAAATGAGTATCATTAACATACAACTTCACAGTGAATCACAATTTTCATTTTAAACACTTTTTATTATTACTGTTCAAAGCGCCATGTAGGGACTATTAGCTGCGTAATGGCTATTGTAGAGGTAGCACTAAGGTTTTAAATTAATAATTTTTATTTCGCGACACTATAATTTCATCTCCTGTTTTTTTTTATTTTTTTTTATTTATTTGAAACAATGGCAAATTAGTAACGATTGTTAACACCTAAGTTTAAACGGACCAAAGTGATGACCAAAAACGTGTTTTTGTTGTAGCAGCCCCAATAGGTCAAGCCTGTAGCAGGGCGAGCTATTTAATTATAGTTGTTCAATTTTTAAATGATGATGATAGACAATTTCACAGTGAATCACAATTTACATTTTTACACACTTTAAAATTATTGTTTTAACGCCATCTAGGGACCATCAGCGTGTCCGCCTGGCTAGCTACCACCATGTTACAGTCTGTCGCAAAGCTGTGTTAAAAGCGCTGCTATGTGCCGGTATGAAACATAACAGGGCCAACGCTTGAGGCTTATTGTCACTTACTGATGATTACCAGATCAATGCCAAGTGCAAACCCATTATGCATTATCTAAACTCACCGATATATGTGTACAGGCTTGGTCTGTCCTACGCGGTAGATCCTGTCCTGTGCCTGCTCCTCCAGCTGAGGGTTCCAGTGAGGGTCGAGCAGGAGGAGGTGGTTCGCGCCGCAGAGGTTCAGACCCACGCCCCCCGCACCCAACGAAAGCAGCATCACCTACAAAACGTTCATCATCATCAGCCGGGAAACGTCTACTGCTAAACTTGGTACAGGTCGGACACTTCAAATAAATGTCGTGATATGGATTACTATTCGCATACATCGAACGGATGTATGCGTTTGTATACACGCGCATGTGTGAGTGTACGCGCGCGCCATATAACCGATCCTTGAGCGGGTCACTTTCTTGCGAGCGAAGTGAGATTTTAATTTAGAAGTACTTAATTTTAAAAAATACTGGTCTACGCAACGCTGTATGAGTCGTTTGTTTTATTCATTAAATGTTTTTGGCCCACGCCTCTTGACTTTTCTTGTCACGAAATCCATACCCTCGCGGCGAGCTTCGCCCTTCATTACAATACCTTGACGTCGCTCGCTGGATCATTGATGTTGTCTACGAGTCGCGCACGCGCAGCCACGGGCACCTCGCCAGTCAACGTCACCGAGCGCACGCCCTCCTTCTTGAGCTCGGACTCCACCAGACGAAGCACCGACGTCCACTGCGACACAACCACTGCTTTGTTGCCTACAAAACATCACATCACATGAAAAATTAATACAAACAACAGAATTGTATATATGTACCCGACCGCGCACTGTCGCATCACACATTACTCGGCTAAACATCACGCATCACTCATGGCATGCCGCACGCATGTCATCGTTCTGCACCGCTTACTCGCACCTAGCGCGGCGCGAGCGAGAGGGTGCGCTGCGCGGACTCGGATACTTCGATAGAACCAGAAAGATGACTAGAACACACATATGTTACTGAAATGCAACCGTATTACCAGGACGGTAAGGCTACGTGTTTTAGTCCGAGCACGTGATGTTTAGAGAGCATTGCATTACATGGCATGGCAGCGCACGCGCGTATCTCAAATGATGTTTAGAGTGATGTGTAATGGTACGATGTAATATTACGCGGTAAGAAATGTAATGTCATATCACATTACTTTAAGAAGCACTGATGTTGTTGTTGCGCATGTCTAGATTTATAATTACTTTTATCGTTGAAGACGTTGTTCTTCAGGCACTTCATAACGGCAATGATCTTGCTCGACTGCCGCTGCAGCGAGAACACCGGGTTGTTGAGAGACAGCACGGAGCGGATCGCCTCAGCCGCAGTCGATCTCTCTCCCACGCACTCCTCGTTCTCTGTCTCGTTCTCGCCGATCTGAAATAGAAGGGAACTTATCTTTAATACCTTGGGTGAGAAAGTGCTGTATACCGGTACTCGATTTTCTTGGTGGTAGGGCATAGCGCAGTCTCAAACAGTGAACATAGCTACCTGTATCATATTCTTTTTCTCTTCAAGGGACAGTTTGTTGAGCTCTTCGAGCAAGTCTTTGCTTGCCAAGTCTTCTGTCACGTCGTCAGAAGACTCCCCGTCCAACATGGCCGCTATAAGCCCGCAGTGACAGCAGACTTGGCGAAGGCGAAGTAGCAGCACCAGGATCTCGTGGGACTTTACTGGTGTAGCTCCTGTGAGCAGTCAATTCAAATATTAGAACGAATATCACAACACAATGTTTTTATAAACATATATCCATTGTGGATATGGCGCTTGATGTAAAAGGGTAAATCGGTCACCAGAGGCTGTATTTTTTAATTTAAATTGAGCTCTCTCTGAATATATAAAATATACGTGGAAAAATTCATATGAATGTTTAGGATATATAATTATTATAGGATATCTGTGACAAAACACACCGCGAAACACGATTCATAATACTTCGCTCCATACAATTAAATCACAAAGTAACCTCCAAAACGGTAATTTGTGGGGTTTTGAACAAACTTCACTTTCATTACACTTAATGAAACTTTATGAAACTAGGTTAAAAATTAATCATTAGTATTAATTTGACAGCTTTGCACATTCTATATCTTATGCCATTCATCATCATCATCAGCCGGGAAACGTCCACTGCTGGACATAGGCCTCCCTCATGGTACGCCACATCGACCGGTCCCGAGCCACCTGCATCCAGCGACTCCCCGCGACTCTAACCAGGTCGTCGGTCCATCTAGTGGGAGGACGGCCTGGTAGACGTTTCCCGGTACGTGGTCGCCACTCGAGAACCTTTACTCCCCACCGGTTATCGGTTTTTCGAGCGATGTGGCCTGCCCATTGCCACTTCAGCTCACTAACTCGTCGAGCTATGTCGGTGACCTTCGTTCGTCTACGGATTTCCTCATTCCGGACCTTATCACGTAGAGAAATTCCAAGCATAGCTCGTTCCATTGCTCGCTGAGTGACTTTGAGCTTGTTTATTCGGCCCACAGTAAAAGACCACGTTTCGGTTCCGTATGTCATCACTGGCAACACGCACTGATCAAAGACTTTTGTCTTTAGACGCTGAGGTATTTTGGACGAGAAGATATGCCGTAATTTCCCGAACGCTGCCCAGCCGAGTTGGATTCTTCGGTTGACCTCTTTGTCGAAGTTGGACCTACCTAGTTGAACGATCTGTCCCAGGTATACATACTCGTCTACAACTTCGATTGTAGTGTTCCCAACCACTACCGGCATAGGTGCAACATGGACATTTGACATGATTTTCGTCTTGTCCATGTTCATTTTCAAACCTACCTGTTGGGAAACTCTGTTGAGGTCATTGAGCATTGCGTTCAGATCCTCCAAGGATTCTGCCGTTATGACTATGTCATCGGCAAATCGAAGGTGAGTGATGTAGTCGCCGTTGATGTTGATGCCCAGTCCTTTCCAGTTCAGAAGCTTGAAAACATCTTCCAGTGCAGTGGTGAAGAGTTTCGGGGATATAACGTCACCCTGTCTTACACCTTTCTGCACTTGGATCGGTTTCGTGCATTCATCCTGTACTCGGACGGACATTGTGGCTTTATTGTATAAACATTTCAACACTTCGATATAGCGATAGTCAATGTGGCACCTTTGGAGAGACTGAAGCACTGCCCAAGTCTCGATTGAATCAAAGGCTTTCTCGTAGTCCACAAACGCCAAGCATAATGGCCGATTATACTCCTCGGTCTTCTGTATAATCTGCCGGAGCGTATGTATGTGGTCTACGGTGCTGAAGCCTTTTCGGAAACCGGCTTGTTCGGGAGGTTGGAAGTCGTCAAACCTGCGCGCTAGTCGGTTCGTAATGACTCTCGAAAATAACTTATAAACGTGGCTCAGAAGGGATATCGGTCGGTAGTTCTTCAGTAAGGCATCTTCAGTATGCCATTAATTTTTAATAAATTAATTGCGACAAAAAGCTATCGAAATCGAGACGAGAGTAGATATGGCATGCTATTTCTTACCCTTTCACTCCTACGATTAGTGTGGTTTTTGTGGGTCAGGGTGTGTATTCAGGGTGGACTGATGGGATTGTAGTCCCGAAAGTTCAATAACTCATACAATGGGTCTGAATGCAGTAGTATGAGTAATGTAACTTTTGGGAATGAAATGGAACAACAGTCAGCCATGGGACAACATCAGTGGAACTAATGGGAATACACGGGTCAAAAAAAAGCCATCAGTATAGAGTATATGATTTAAAGTAATTGTTGCTGGCAGAGATCTGTGTTTGGTTTATGTTTTTATTTCAGAAAAATAAAGGTTTGGTCCAATGTCTGTCTTCGTCTTTGTGTAATAATATTTTTTCTATTCGTTTACATACTTGTCTTAACTTACCACCAAATAAACCCTGCCTCGTAGTTAACAGTTACAGTTATAGAAGAGTGTACAGTGAGTGCAAGGGCTGGCACATCAGCCCGGGAAGATTACAATGCATCGCGCGAGGGGAGCACTGGCGACGTTCCTCTGGAGAACCCAGAGCTCCCTGATATGCGCAGCGGTTGGCCACCGAAGGGGTTTAGTGAGTAAGAATCTCACATAACCCGACTCTTCCCCTAAGGAGTCGGGTATCTTTTGAAGATTCCCCTTCGTAAAAAAAGGGAGTAAAAGGTACCCCACCTTGTAGGGCGACCATTTTCTTGTGCATCCTTGCGTACGCGTCGTCCGCCAGGGCTCGCGTCATGCTCTCCTGGTCCGCGTTCTTCTCCGCGCGCTGGTGGAGGAACTGAGCGAACAGAGTCTTCGAGAACACCAGAACCTGACGGCAGGAACGTTAGCATCAACAAAAATCCTGGCCATGTGCGAGTCGGACTCGCGCACCGAGAGTTCCGTACATGATATGAATAATAACATAAAATTAATTAACATTTTAAATGAATAAGTTGTGCCTGCCGCAAAACACGAGCAATTGTTCAATTTTCCTTTTGAGATACGGAACAAACAAAAAAAACAATATAAATTCTAAAATGTCGTGTTATTGCGTAGGTGCAGGTTAAAACATGCTTTACAAGTAGGGTGAGTGTGAGTGTGTGTGTGAGTGTATGTGTGAGAGTGTGTGTGAGTGTGTGTGTGTGTTTAGGGGACTGCCTTTTGATACCTTCCTTCCTTTGGTTACCTTCTGGTACACGTTCATCTCCTCCTTGGAGAGTGTGACGGCCTCGTGGTGCGTGGTCCGCGCGGGCAGGGACTGCAGCTGCCCGCGCTGCACCAGCACCTGCTTGGTGCGGCGGAGCAGCAGGCACTGCATCACCGTGGCGAGACGCTCCTGACCGCCCACGCTCTTGTTGTCGATCCATTTCTTCCACATCTGTTCAAGGAGGAGTGTTAATTCATTGAAACGTTTATCATCAACAGCCTATATACGGCCCTACTGCAGGGGCTCAGGCCTAACTTCTTACAGAGGGTTTATGGGCCGTAGTCCACCACGCGGGACCAGTGCGGATTGGCGGACTTCACATGCCTGTTCAAGACATGCAGGTTTCCTCACGATGTTTTCCTTCACCGTTAAGCAATCGGATAATGTACTTGAATTGAAAAACAACTCCTAGGTACACGGCTGTATTCGAACCCGGAACCCTCAGATTGAGAGTCCGCGCCTTATCCACTGCGCCACCGACGCTTCGTTGAAACGTTTACAGTTTGCATAATAATAATGTGTACAAATTGTACTTAAATATGAGCAGTAGTAAATTTTAGTATGTTGTAAAAAATATTACGTGGAAATAGGAAAGTTCATACTGATATTCTGAGATATTCTGAACGGACATGTTACAATGAGTAGTTTTAGTAACACGCCGATAGATGGCGCTTTGCGTTCAACTTCGTATTTCTAAATGGCGGTGTTGGCATTTTATTGCGAGGTATGACTACTGTGGTACATTTTATACAATTTAATTAGGACTAAACCAGTGGAAACGATTTTTCGTCTTTTAACCAAAGCAACATCCCAGTAAGCTCCTGAGTTGAACTACCCTGGCACCACTGGTGTGTACTCGACCACCTCAAACATCACGCATTACTCATGGCATTACACGCGCATGTCTTCGTTCTGCACCGCTCACTCGCACTGGGGCTCGCATCACACGATAACAAGAAGTTTTACTCACGGTGAGTTCATCGAAGGGCGTACACCTGAGGAACTTGATGAGCGCGAACAGATCCAGGTCCTTGTTGTGCACGGGCGTGCCGGTGAGACACCACCGCCGTCGTCCGGGGAGCGCGCTCACCGCCGTAGACGTGGCGGACTTGTAGTTGCGGACGATGTGAGCCTCGTCCAGTATCACGCGACGCCATAGCACTTGCATCAGTACTCCTTTCTGATACAACAAGAATGTCATGTCCAAACAGCGCGAATGTGGAACAAAAACAAGCCAAGTGCGAGTCTGACTCGAACAGAATACGAATAACAAACTGAAAATAGGTAAGGTAATAATAATAACCTCCGAACAAAAATCTAACGCCAGACAAATGATCATCATCATCAGCCAGGAAACGTCCACTGCTGGACATAGGCCTTCTTCATGGTACGCCACATCGACTGGTCCCAAACCACCTGCATCCAGAAACTCCCCGCTATCTTAACCAGGTCGTCGATCCACCTCGTAGGAGGACGGCCCGGTAGACGTTTACCGGTAGCTAAGTATAAGTTAGTAATACCTTCTCGTTGTCCTTCTGTAGTATATTGTATGTGGTGATGACCAGATTGTGTGCGGCTAGTCTGTGCGGGTGCTGCGTGCGCGCAGGACCGTGGTGCATGCACACGGTGAGTGCGTGCGGGCGACAGTGACGCTTCACCTCGCCCGACCACTGCTGCACCAGCGACGCCGGGCACACCACCAGCGTACCTCCGCGCGACACTGACATACACAACACAGTTTCGTTCCATTGCTCGCTGAGTAACTTTGAGCTTGTTTATTCGGATAACAGTAAAGGACCGCGTTTCGGTTCCGTATGTCATCACTGGCAACACACACTTGCACATAAATTGACACTGTCTGTGTAGCACACCTGCACATATACTCACACAGGTGTATTTTGTTTTTGGTCTCGCCGTGATTAATCCTAAGCCAAACTTGACACCTCATTAGTTTGGGATTGAATTGTATTTTTACCATAACGGATATTAAAAGAAAGCCTCCAAAATAAAAATACTTAATAATTTTAAATTTTTATTTGGATTTGGCAATAATTTAAAGTCTCAAAAATTGCGAAATAATATAGTTTCTCAAATAGTAAAATGCTTATTAGATTTAGTTTTCTCATTGCATTTTGAACATTTTCTTTTAGGGGTATACAATACATAAAAACATTATTTTACGAGCTTCATACATTTAACGCTCCAATACTGACATGTGACGTCACAAAACTCACCCGATTTATATGGAGTTTTTAGCACCGCGTGACTAGAATCACTTTTCGGCGGGTTGTGCTAAAAATATTAGTCGTATCGAGAAAAAAATTGACAGAGCTTTTTCATGGACTATCGAATGAGACAAAAATATTCTTTTATGCAAATACTTACAATATCTATGCAGTGCAATAAGTACATATAGTTATAATGTGTCAGATGCTTCACTCACATTTGGAGTGTCCCCTTGCTTCTTCGTCGTCGTTCTGGTCCCTCGTCTCCATGTCGGCGCACACCAGAGATATCATGGTGATGGTCTTACCCAGGCCCATGTCGTCAGCTGAAACGCCCCACATATATAATCATCAATACCTGGTCGACCGAGCTTTGCTCGGATTTTTGCGTCAAAAGTACAATTTTATTTTCTATTTATTAAAAACATTGAATAAATACAAAAAACTTTGTATGCGACCGGGATTCGAACCCGGACGAACACCTAAGAAAGACAAACTTGCGTCGAGACCGCTCGACAACGATGCATACGACGGAGCGGGTAAATTTAGCGACCATATTTTGATGTGAAAAACTCATGAAAACTTGAAAACACGCATTTTCCCAGACACAAGACTAACCTGGATCGACTTATCGCCCCCGATAAAGATAAAATCATCAGCTGGGAAACGTCCACTGCTGGACACAGGCCTCCTTCATGATGTGACACACTAACCGGTCTCATATAATACAACTAAATTAATAAAACCGGCCAAGTGCGAGTTGGACTTGTTGTTATAAGGGTCTTGAACTGTGTTAAAAAATTACAGATATTATTGACATTACGTTGATTTTACTGATCCCATAAACTAAGTTTGTTTGTCAAGAGATCTCGCTTTGGTTATCCTGTAATATTTACATAAAGGGTTGTGATTATAACATATTTTTCATTGTGGAATCTTCGAATATACGAGGGGCATACCGAAATGATCGGGAATATAAAACAATACATACAGGAAATAACTAAATTTATTTTTATTGCTTTTCGAAGTATTCTCCGTTGCAGTTAATGCACTTTTGCATTCGTTCGAACCAATTATTATAGCAGCAATTCCAGTCCGAAGTTGACATGGTCAAAATCGTCGATTTGTATGCTTCCACTGCTTCTTCTGGACCTTGAAACCGCTGACCACGCAATAAATCTTTGATTCTAGGGAATGTAAAGTAATCATTGGGACTCAGATCAGGGCTGTATGGAGGATGATCCATTAATTCAACGTTTTCCTGCTTCAAAAACTCGCTTGTTTTCTGAGCGGTGTGAGAGCTCGCATTATCGTGATGGAGGATTATGCGTCGTTTCGGGTTACCTCTACGGAGTTCGGATATCATCTGTGGCAAACAAACCGTTGTATACCAATCAGCGGTAACCGTTCTCCGTTCCTCTAAGGGAACTGTGACTACATGTCCTGTTTTCGCGACAAACGAAGCGACCATTTTCTTCGATACGCTGCGAGAGCGGACAACTTTTGTTGGCTTGATCTCACCTGCGAAGACCCAGACAGCCGACTGATGCTTTCTTTCTGGCTCATATGAATAGATCCATGATTCATCACCAGAGACAATGTTATAAACTGCTTTTGACTTTCCTCCGTTGAAGCGTTGCAGAGTAGACCGGCACCAATTGACACGAGCCGCCTTTTGCTCTTCGGACAAATTATGGGGCCAGCGGGAAACTAGCTTTCTCACTCCCAGTTCACCATGTAAAACAGTTTGTATCGCAGTCATACCTATCCCTAAAGTAGCCCGAATCTGCTCATATGTAATATGTCGGTCATCCTGTATCATTCGGCGCACAACAGCGACATTTTCTGGTGTAACCGCTGTTTTTGGCCGGCCTGTGGAAGGTACGGTGCCAAGAGAAGCACGTCCACGCCGGAATTCAGAATACCAGCGATATATTGTCGTCTGGCTAGGCGCTTCACTCTTGAATATAGATATAAGCTCAGCGAGACATTGTCCCTGAGATAATCCTCGTCGAAAGTTGTAAAAAATTATGGCACGGAAACTTTCTCTTGTAAGCTCCATTTTTTTATCGACCTATCAATTTCAAACTGATATTGTTCTTTAAAAAAAAATTTTTTTTAAATTCTGTCAATTGTATTCGATTTTCAACTAACCAGTGTTTATTCATCAAAAAGAGTTTTTAATCTAATTAAATCGAAAGTACTCGATTACCGATCTTTTCGGTATGCCCCTCGTAAAGGAGGGGTGGTATTTTTACACAAATTTATCACAATTAAAACTTATCTACCAAACCTTCTCAAACTAAAATCAATCAAAACAAAGAATGCCAAAGAAATCTTTCATACATACACTCGAAAAACATAACCCTCCTCCTGGCATAGTCTGGTAAAAATCAAATGTACGAGATTATATCTGTACAAACATTGGTAGGAAGGTAATGCACGATGATTGGCCCTTTCACATTCTCGGCATGTCGTGATTGGTCGGCAGTAAATTGTATAAGACAAATTGATCTGTTGTGTTGTATGGAAGTGTTCGCTTTGTGTAATATACAACTGCACACGCAATGGCCCCGGGTTCGATTCCCGACAGGGACATTGTAGTGAGACTTTTCCCAGTTTGGGTCTCCACATTGCAGTCTGAATCACCTGTTGTTACCGGTTACTATCTGCGACAGGTAGTAGCTACATGAGCCATGTCAGAGGACGGGCGGCTCCACAACTCTGACACTGCAGTGTGAGGTTGACCATCGACCTTACAACCTACACTATAGGAAAAAGAATATAGAACTCTATACACAGTAAGCGAGGACTTGTCGTTAGTTACCTAGTATCCCCCCGCATGGTTTCTGCGTCTCCCTCCACCGCAGCCAGGCTAGCGCGTGCAGCTGGTGCGGCATGAGCTCAGTGCGCACGTCGGAGGGCTGCGCGGCAAGCTCAGACTCCGGGGGGCGGGACGCCAGCGACACGTGCAGGTTGTGAAGGCGGTCCAGCATCTGGTGCCGGCCAGCCATGTGCGTTGACATCGCTGACGGATCGACAAACAACGTGCTAGATTACGTACACGACTTCAGCTTGCCTTGAACAATCGAGGTCTCGGTTCGATCCTGGCTCGTACCAATTTGTTATTTAGAATGCATTAACGAATGATAAAAATAATTGCCATTGGCTTTTCGGTGAAGGAAAACATCGTGAGGAAACCTGTACACTCCTGAAAAGACACTCAAAGGTGTGTGTGAAGTCTACCAATCCGCACTGGCCCCGAGTGGTGGAATATGTCCCATATTCTCTCTGCAGGAGTAAAGGCCTGAGCCCCTGCAGTGGGGACAAATATAGGCTGTTGATGATGTAGATATAATGATAGGTTTTAGCACTTGGCCTCCATTTCATCTCTAAGTGACAATAAGTTGGATGAGAAGCGTGCACCCTCTCAAGCTAATGAGCTGGCTCTGCTATCTTTCATACCGGAACAGAGCAGTTCAAACACACTTTCAGATTTATAATATTCGTAAGAATATTGTTTTCACACTGTACAAAAAGGCCAGCTATCTTTTTCTTTTAAATATTTGGAAATTGAGTACATATGTCTAAGTTGAATTTTATGAGTTACGTACTAAATTTCTGTTGCCATAATCTTTTAACATATAATAGCTGGCTTTGTGTAGAAATTATCTAAAAATAGTACATCGGATTGTGATGTCGCAAAATGTAAAGTATCATTAACATACAACTTCACAGTGAATCACAATTTTCATTTCTATACACTTTTTATTATTACTGTTCAAAGCGCCATCTACGAACCATTAGCTGCGTAGCGGCTATTGTAGCCAACAATAAAATTGTAAATTACTGATATTTATTTCGCGACACTATAATTTCATCCCCTATTTTTAGTTTTTTTTTTATCAAAGCCACCTATTCTATTATAACATTATGGCTACCGAAATTTAGTATGGAAGCATTCGGAGAGGGATCCCGTTAACAAGTTGGTGTAGTTTTCACTCACCCTGTTTGCCGAACATTCGTGGTTGTACAGCGTTGCTTCCCTTCTCGAGGTCTTCCCAGGAGGCAATCGGGGCGCTCGTCCCGTAGTCGGTTACGTCCTCAGGGGACGGGATTTCTAAAAAATACTCATATCGTATCATATTTGTGGAAAAATACTGTTATATTATATAATATTGTTTACGAATTAAATCAACTAAAAATTTTTGCAATTTTGGCCATTACTCTCTAATCATTTTTGTCGAATATTACTCTACTAAGATTTTATAATCATAAATATTTATGTTATAGTATATTTATTATATATTATACTAGCTTCCGCCCGCGACTTTGTCCGCGTGTAATTCAAATACAAATACAAATAATTTATTTCTCATTAAAAAAGTCATTTTGATACACTGCGGTCTCCACACTAGGCTGAGCCTGTGTCGTGGAGACCAGATACAATATACAGTTAAGTATTAAGAATTACAATTTCAATTAAATTAAATTACAATATATTACATTCAGGATGTATTCTACTTGTTCGATAGGCACAGGTGACGTATATGACAAATTATTATACAGCATAAGGTACAAAATAGTATTTATTCTGTTACGTAGTCTAATAATTTAAAGAAACAAAATAAATTTCAATATCTGACGTAGTACATTCAAATAGTCTTCACACCAATATTATAAACGCGAAAGTTTGTATATACGAATTTACATATTCTATGGTCGGTTGCTAGGCAACGCGTTTTTGTTATGCCAAAATTGCCCATGTAATCCCACTAATATTATAAGTGTGATTTTGGACAATTTACACAATATGTCTTTAGAAATTATAGCCTATATGTTATTCTGATGTATAAGCTATATTATTGTAAAGTTTCATTCAAATCCATTCAGTAGTTTTTCCGTGAAAGCGTCACAAACATCCAAACATCTAAACATCCAAACTTTCACACTTATAATATTAGTAGGATTTATATAAAATGTACACTCCTAATTTTCCTCCTCTCTTAAATATTTCTCGCTTGACCCAGCACCGCTGTACGATGTCTCATAAAGGAACAAGCTGTTCCTTTTGCATATATTTGTCTATGTAGTTTGTTAATATTTTCTATGCGCAATAAAGTGTTAAAATAATTTTTTGAAGTGAAAACTTAGGCATTTTGACCGCTTTTTAGGTGCACAAAAATCATGGATCTCGCGACATCGTCACCGCACGCTTTCCATGAGAGATATATATACTGTATATATATGTACATAGATATACTAATTTAAACTTCAATCCTTGATCATACACACTTCTTTATAAACCAAAAATAATTCGAAAATAATAATCGAACGATACAATTCACAAGTTACTTAGTTTTCAATTCTATCGGCTGTCCTCAAAGACTGCCCCGCATACTTTTTTTTCCGTCATATATATGAGGTAGGTTAAGGTAATTAGATAGTTATGTATAATGTCTCACTGACCAGTCTCCACGACCATGCTCCCGACCTTGTCTCCCTGGAGCCGCACGCTGTGCTCCAGGGCGGACAGACGCTCGATCATCTGAGCTCCGCCGTCGGGGAGCATCTCCACACGCATAGAGCTCAGCAGCTTCTGTTAAACACGTAACAGCATGGTTTCATTACGGGCCGGACACTTCGAACAAATGTCGTGATATCGGCACACATCGAACAGATGACGTTTGTATACACGCGCGCATGTGTGAGTCCGCACACGGTATTCGTACCGGTCATTATCAGGGTGACTTTCTTGCGGGGCTCTCCCCGCCTTCTTCATCAACCAACTTCATTCAAAAAAGAGGAGGTTCTCAATTCGACACGTATGTTTTTTTTGTATGTGTGTTACGCGGTAACTCCGCCAATAGTGAACCGATTTTGATTTAAAAAAACTTTGGTAGAGCACCGTTTAATCAGAAATGGTAAATTTTATCGATTTTGATTGATCGCTTTTTGAGAAAATAAACAAAAAACCAAATTTTAAGACAATATAAGTCAGTTTTTAGTTCTTTTTGGACGCGGTAATTTATCGATATTTTGTGATGCCATTTATATCCTATAACCCCTGGACAAATACTCCGCTTCCAATGATAGCTCTTTTGTCAAAACACGATAAGTAGTTAGGAAAATATGAGGATGACGATTAACATCTAGACACGCGAAAGACCAATTTTTTAAAGGAAAATAACCTATTGTAACAATACAACTTTAGCATTTACTCCTATTCTAAAATAAACTAATTCTTTTTTTTAAATAATTTTACCTGGCATTGTTTCAGGTCAGCTTTCAGCCCATTGAGTTTCGCGAGCTCGGTGGAGAGCACCTGCTTGGACACATATACCACCTGGTTAGGATAGCTCGGGGGCACCAGGAACCGCTTCATTCCACTCTCATTGCCCTGGTTCCATTGGGACGTGGATTCATTCTTGACGGACTCTTTGCTTCTATTCGGATTACTTTTTGGCGGTGACGCCTGAAAAAACGAAATGTGAATTAAGATTGTCATGTAAAATATTTGCCAAATTGCGCAATATTACAAGTATTTATCATTATGGAATTATAATTTAGAAGAAGAATAAAAACGGTAAAATAAGAGTCGAATTCGCGCACCGAGGGTTCCGTACAGAATGTGAATAATTATCATACTTAATAACATAAATAATATATAGGTACGGTGATATGCACCCAACAACAAACAAAAATCTAATTCTGATCGTAAAGCCAACTTTACTTTGCAGCTAAATTACATACCCGATGTATGGCTTTCAACTACAAAGCTAAGTTTGTAAACATATAAAAAATATTTTTAATTAAAATATCCTGGTTTTAAGATTTATGCCTATGGCTGTGCTTTAAGATCTTATTTCTTGTCAAATTTCAGGATTCTAGGTCAACAGGACCCTATAAGTTTTTATTTTTCTCTTGCATTTTATATGGAAATTTGATGGAAATGGTCTAAAATACAGCTAAAGATATAGCTGTTGCGTTGATCTATAAGTTCGAATTTTTCACAGATCTAAGGGACGGCAGACTTAAGTATTCGATATTAATTTCAACTTGATATCTCCGTTCTTGAGAAAAAGGGTCTTGTGATATAGATCGACAAACAAGTGATCCTAGACCCTTTTTCTTTTTAAGATGACCCTAAAAATAGTTTTCTCAAAATGTACCAAAAGATGGTAAAATGTACTTACAGCTTTATTGGGCCTAGGCATTTTTTCTGGCACTTCACACAGATATAAAGTTATAAATACAGCACAAATAAATAATGGAATAATAGTAAAATTTGAGGGAAAATATTTTTAGCAAGTTTCTCGTACGGCGGCGTACCAGCACCGACATATTTTGACATTCAACTGAATAGGCCGTTACGTCGATTTCAGAATAATTTTATAAATATACCCTCAAATATTTTTTATGTCCACGAATGTTGCGTTCATTTTTACGCAATATTTTACAAGCAACAAGATAAAATGAAATGGTTAAAATTATCATAAGTATCGTTTATGATGTTGTTATTAATTAGGATAAGATACAACTTTAAGTAGATGAGTACGGTTTTATGCTTTTATGTCTACCTAATTAGAGTTCCGTACCCAAAGGGTAAAAAGTGGACCCTATTACTAAGGTCTGTCACCAGGCTGTATCTCATGAACAGTGATAGTTAGACAGTTGAAATTATCACAAATGATGTATTTATGTTGCCACTAGAACAACAATATAATACTAAAAAGCAGAATAAAATAAACTACATCTTACATATAAAATAAAATAGACGAGTCACATGGTGTACAGACAAACCTTTTCTAGGATTAAGTACACGTTAAGCCAATTTTGTAAAAAATTATATAAAAAAACAAAAAAACATACAACAAACGTGATTTTTTTGCTCGTTTTTGCTGATATTGATAACGGTAACAGGTAGACGCTTGAAATATTCATAGAATATTTAGTTATATATTCTCTTGAAAAATAAATAATTAAAACAAATTTAATATTAAGGCAAAAACAACAAACGCAATCTTTTGCCGTTTTATAGAGATTGGTACGGAACCCTTCGTGCGCGAGCCCGACTCGCACTTGGCCGGTATTTAATTAATTACACCGACCGATGCGATGTACAAATACGAATATTTTTGACCCATTCATTTATGCTCAGGAGCAGCAGTATATTAAATAAACTAGATAAAAACATGATCAAATTGATCTGTTTAGTACTGACGTTCAACAGTTTGGTCCTCCATATTGCAGTCTGAATCACCTGATTATCTGTACAGTAAGATGATTTCGTGTTTCGTTAGTCACGTTAATCCGTTGTTACCAGTTACTATCAACGACAGGTAGTAGCTACATGAGACATGCCAGAGGACAATGACGGCTCAACAACTCTGACAAATAGGATCAGTGAGGCCGATCAACCTTGCAGCCTACACGATAAGATAAAAAATAATAAACACATATCTCACCTCCTCATCATCACTACTCAGAGCGATGACCTCCGCTTTCCTATCAATTATAGCTAAATCATCATCAATAACCGTCACATTTTCTTTGTTTCTCACGACATCTGTCAACTGCACTGTGTCTATGAAAGTAACATCATCATCAAACTCTGGGTTTTTAATTGATTTTACTTTCTTTGTACTATCATGTACATGTTTAACATCCCATTTTGTATTCTTTGTATCATCTTTATAATAATTTTCAACCTTCTTCTTGATTGAATTCTTGTTAGCATCATTGGTTATGTCATGTAACGGACTTGAGAATGGAGAACAAGTAAGTTGTGACGTGTTGGATTTAAGACCAGATTTATCTGGTTTTTCTGGTGTCTTATGAATGGAAATACCCGCGTCTGGTAGATCCGAGCCCGTTGTATTGGTGCTACCACATGATTTCTGTAACGTTCCCAAAAAACAATTAAAACATGCTTAATACACTCATTTCAGGTATTGAAAAATACAAAATTATTTAATGCCAGATAATCAGCACTTTTGTCAAAGTTCGATAAATGAAAGTATATAAACACTTACATCATCAGACTCTATAAAGTCGGATTCGTCGCTATCGTCGCCTTTAGGGATAACACCCATTATGCTCATCCTTGTCGCACGAGACATTACCATCTGATCCTCATCAGGACCATCGTCACTTTCGTCATCATTTTGTTCACTTTCTTCCTCACTCTGGTTGCTTTTATCAATACTTTGTTTTTTGCTAATATTCATGTGAACATCTTTCTGGAATGGACTCTTCTTAACATTTTTCTTATTTTTTGTACTACTTTGGCTTACATCACTGCTTGTTTCCTTCTCTTCATCACTCTCACTGTTATTTTGATTTATTATACTTACTTTGTTATTTCTTTTTATCTCATTCATGTTTTCCGCGTCACTCCGAATTTCGCCACTACTGTCCTCTTCTTCATCACTTTCATTACAACTTTGTTCCATTGTAGATTCGTTGGAATTTCTTTGCATTGATTGATCTTTATTTTCGTCATCACTTTCCTCAGTACTCTGGTTTCCATCAGTTTGACCATCTCCATCGATGCTTTGGTCCATAATGCTTTCGTTAAGAGCTGCTTTGCGAATTTCAGTCGCATTATCATCGAGTTTTAAAGGAGTATCTTTCAAGCACGCCATTTTATTATATTTGTTGTGTTCAATAACAATGGAATCTTCAGTATCGGAGTCCATGAGGCGCATGACTCGTTTGTTCTTCTTCCGGCCTATGATGGACGTGTTGGGAGAAACGGACTTCTGCTTCGGTGTCGGTCGTCGCTTCGGTACCATTTCTGGTGATCCTTCATCTGATAAATAATTGTTTTGTAATTTAAAAGTTTGTACTGACATTGTTTTAAATTGAAAGAACAGTTTGCCGTTCTTGGCAGAGAATTATTTGGTCAGTGGCCAAGGTGTGGGAGTAAACAGAAATGGAAATGCACATTTATTGCTACCCTTCCTACCAGAACACAACAGTGCTCTCTGCTGGTTGGCGGCAGTCTCAGGTAATATCAATCATAAAGACAGATTGGCACAGTGGGGGACTTTGTTGTATAATATGTAGTCATGAATATGGATTGTGTGATGATGTGGATAGATCAGAATGATGATAGTTGGGTGCAGATATTAAATTATCAATATGCTGCTGAGAAACTTCATAATTTTAAAACTTTACCTTCATCAGATGAGCTTAATACAACACTGTTGTGAAAAGCCTGTAATTTATGATGTCTTCTCAAGCTGCCTGGGTGGCTAACATCTGCGAATGACGAAATACATATATTATATTAGATAGGAATATAAGTTACAGTAATTTTAATGAATTACATCAACAGGAAAGAATTTTAAAATAAAAAGCAAATTAAAACAGGCTTGTATAAATTACAGTAGTTTTGGTTTTATCGTAATCGATGCTATTACCTAAGTTTCAGTTCAATTTTTAAAATTCACGCGCCCAAGCACAGCGTAACTTCGCGAGTCGTGGTATAGTCTTGGTTGAATACCGAGTGGCGAGTGCAAGTGAAGACAAATGACTCGCGTAGTTACGTTATATCGAGTCACGTGACTGCGGAAAGAGATGTTTAGCCCTCAACAATCTCAACAATTTTTGAAGAAAAAAAAACTAAGTTTTACTCATAATTTTTCCTAGATTTTTTGGATACCTTTAATAAAAACTGCTAGTCAGGCTCACTCCAATAGTACAATGTTTGTATATTGTCTCATATGCAGTTTATAAGCAGGCACCTTCTTGACCAATGCCTACCAACATTGGCCACATCATTACATACACATTGTGATTGAGAGGTGTTCTACTTCATCATAACTGACAATGCAGCCAACTAGTGCTAATAATAATTAATTCACTAAGATATTGTAGTGTAAATAATATAATAATAAATTATTGTACGCCTTAGGGTAGGAAATAGAGATTCTAGGTATGTATTAAACCCAACAACATTGTACCACCTATTTCCATAATAAAGAGTATTCTATTCTAATAGAGTAATAAAATACATAGTATATTACTAGCTTTCACCCTCAACTTTATCTACAATAGTCAGCATGGACTTCAAAAATATCCCACATGAACTACTTGTTCAATCTGGATAAAAAGTAGCCTTTGTATATCCTACTCTGCCCATTTAACTATCCTTATACAAGAAATCTAGATTTTCAGACACATATGAAGTGAAGCAAGGACAAACAGACCAACTCTCTAATACCTTTACCTAATTATGGCTGTGATTTAAATGGTCAGCTTAGTATTGAGGTTTGGGCTAGCTTTTTTATACAAAATATATCAACGCATGACCCCAATCTCACCTGATGTTAAGTTACATTGAGGTCGACAGGTAGTAATATCCACAGTATACGAGTGGAAGTGTGACATTCTTTTGTTTGACCGGCAATTAGTATTTATGTAACAATTGATATCTCACCATCATCACTGCTAGATATCTTATGTGTGTATGTGCCACTGCTTCTTCCCACCACTATCTTCGGCAAGCCTAGTTGTTTACCTTCATCCTCTTCTGACCCACCTGGATATGCGTAAATGGAATAGATATGTTCAATCATGTAACAGGGTGAAAAAAATTGGGCATTTAATCATACCGTTATTTGAGTCGTGAGTTATTAAGCAACATTACAGCAGCCAAAGATAGAAGCTTGCTTTACGACTACCGAAGCTTTCCTCACTATCTTTTACTACTTAACGAAAGGAATGAAGGGTATTGAGATAAAACTCCAGTTTTTGCCATCATCAGCTGAGGAAAACGTCCATAGCTGAACACAGGTCTTCCCCATTGTACACCGTAATAACCGGTGCACAGCCGCTTGCAGAGTCTGCAAGTTTTTGACCAAAACAACCATAAATTGATTAAGTAAGTCTTCGCCTTCATACCATCAGAAGAGGAGTGTTCTGACTCAGCTACGAACAAAGTTTGATTCTTAGCACCATATTTTTTCTTGGAAACCGAGGAATCTTCAAGAATATCACTGTTGTCAATAATTTCCGAATCTGAATCGCTATTTACACCTGACTTATCACGATATTGGGTATATGAGTCGTCCATTTTTCCTTAATTTGTTCCAACTACAATACACTCGTACATAAAATAAAACAATAAATTCGTTTTTTGAATCATTCAAATCAGCAAAACATTTTACTTTACTAATTTCTAATTTTTGAAAAGTTTGAAATGTCGTTTTTACCGTTTTGTTATTGCAATCACTCTTTAAATTAAAAATGTTTTTATAGGTGATAGTGAAACCATGTTCACTATAAAAAATGATTTAATAGCTGTTAAGTATGGCCTAAATTAAACATAAACTTCACTTTTTGTCATCATTGAAAATTTTATTGACTCAGTTTTCTATTTTAATCGTTTGATATAGAACCAAGAACTTGAAAAACTAATGAACGAAACGCATTTTGCTCATTTTGACAGTTCAAGATGTCTTTAAATTATTTTGCTTGATATTTTAAAAATAATTTCAATGCGTTTTTTTACGCATGTTTTTAGAATTGATATCTCACTTCATGTTAATGCCCGATACTAAATGTAGAGCACTATTTCATTTTCGCAAATTACAACACTCTATACAGCTACATCAAAAGCGAATTTGATGTGTGTGTGGTGTTTTGTTTGGATTCCTTGCGAAATCACTTTCTTTTCGCAATTATATCACGTTTTATTTACAACGATATACATTTTATTTTAAGAAACATCCAAACGAAATTGCTTTGTATCTACATAATATACTCATTCAATAAAAATGACTGAAGTTCAGCTACAAGAGTTTAAACTTGACCCTGATTCTGAGCTCCGTTTCGAAGTAGAATCTAAGAACGAAAAAGTGGTTTTAGAGGTATGTTACGGCTTTGAAATTCAGATAAAGTCTCTGCTAGATTGCCTAATAAGATTTAGCCTGAAAATTTCAAGAATTAACAAAGATAACGGTATTTGTTTGTTGCTAGGTTAAAAGTGGTTATGCGGAACTTTTTGGCACTGAGCTAGTAAAAAGCAAGCCATATGAATTCCATACGGGTGCGAAAGTGGCCGTGTTCACTTGGCATGGGTGTACCATCGAGCTGCGAGGGCGAACCGAAGTCAGCTATGTGGCCAAGGAGACTCCAATGGTGAGGGCCACATCTGTTTTGAAATCACATTTTATTTATAGTTACGAATGCAGCACCGTCAGTGTGTTGATAGAAATGTTGATATAATATGTTCTGTTTTAAGAACTTGGATTAGGTACTATAGTTTTATAACATTAAACTAAATAGGTAGTAACAACATCTTTGGCTGTTTCTCTAGATCTAAGATTTATTGGACAGGTGGATTTAAATAAAGTTTTTTTTGTCTCTCTGTTTATGTAAAGTATTTTCGTAATATTCTGTAATTAATTGTATCACAAAGTAAATATTTATTATCATGACTGTCCACTGTTGGACATAAGTGTGACTCTTAGATCACCATAAAATACATTAAATTATTGTAAAAGACTATAAGTAAAATGTGAGGATCCTAAATTTTCTGAGTGTCACAGAGTACCCTGTTTTGAAGTATATAAACTTTATTTTTTAATTCAAAATATCATAAGCTCCAGATTCTAGTAATAACATCATATGTTAAAAGTATATCTTTGTATAATGATGGAATTTTTGTCTTAAAAGCCAATTTAATTTAATTTTTTCAATTATTAGTTACATGAAATATATTCCAGTTTTCTCTATAAATAAAAATACTTTATATTATAATCTTTTTCACCTTATTAAACCTTCCAAAGGACTGAGTACTTATACTAGTACTACCATCTAATTATAAACTGTTTATATTCCTATTAATTGATCCAAAAATGAAACACACGCACACATCACCCATGACTAGTTTTTTAATTTCTGAAAACTGTGCTATGAGCAACATATATATATGGTGACTTCTTGTTATACTCTCCCTGAAACTGTAATAAGTACTTCAGCATGTCAGTCCAAGAACAGTCTCTATGAAGTTTTTAAAACACAAAAGAAAAATATATCAAATCTTAACAACCTACATATTTGTCGTTCCAGCTAGTGTACCTGAACGTGCATGCCGCGCTAGAACAACAAAGAGTGTCAGCAGAGCAGGAGAATACTCGTGGTCCAGTAACTATGGTGGTGGGGCCTGGTGACGTAGGCAAGTCTACGCTGACTAAGATACTGCTGAACTACGCTGTCAGGATGGCCAGAAGACCGATCTATGTCGACCTAGATGTTGGTCAGGGGCAGATAAGCGTTCCAGGGACTATCGGTACGTATCTAAAGCAAATTAATGGTCTTAATTGACGACAGCTGCTAAGGTCTACTGTTGGACATGCACCTCCCTATTAGATCACCACATCAGACTTTGTATGACATGACACAATCACCATGCTGTGTGCCTTTTAACGTTTACTAACGAAACTCACTTCCTTGACGCATGACTCGCCACACTGCACAACTGTTTGTTCCCACATTTTAAAAAAATGTGCCCAATGGAAGCCTTTTACTATGGCTCTGCTGTCACAAAACTAAAAATGTGTATTTGCAGCATTTTTTGCTCTATGAAATATTATGGGAACCCCAGAGTGGGGTTCCAGTAAGAGCATTAAATTTGTATATGTAGTTTTAAGAATAAATTTTTTGGTAAGGTTGTTTTTGTTGTTCACTCTTCCTGAAAGTGTAATAAGCGCAACTTCAGTAAATTGTTTTTAAAAAACCCATTAAAACAAGTGCAGTGATATTCACACATCAGCTCAAAGAGCTGCTAGTGTATCAATCAAATAATAATAAATAAAGGGCTTAATTATCATAGGTGCCTTGCTGGTGGAGCGTCCGGCATCTATAGAGGAAGGCTTCAGCCAGCAGGCGCCGCTGGTGTACCACTTCGGTCACAAGCAGCCCGGAGATAACCTCGAACTGTACAACACAATCGTGTCCAGGCTGGCCGAGGTCATCGCGGAGAGATGCGAGAACAACAAGAAAGGTAAACCAACATAACATTGTGTTAGCTGTGGATACCTATAATTAAATTAACATTTTTAGTAATTAGTTATGTAAGTTTGTATTTTGTAAGAATTTGGAATGTAACTTGTTAGTGTCTCTAAATAAATAAATAAATAAAAAATAACCAACAACACACCATAACAAGCAAGCTTTAGTTATCAGATGCCTGATACAGTTTAAATAATCTGTATTTCAAATGTATTTGTATACTAGCTTTTGTCTGCTACTTCTGCGTGAACTTCAGAAGTTATTCATTGGGAACTACTTGTTCGGTCAAGATAAAAAGTTGTCTATGTCCTATTCATCAACAACAGCATATACATGTCCCCACTGTAGGAACTTAGGCCTACCTACAGAGAGTATGGTCCATAGTCCACCACGCGGGACAGTGCGGATTGGTAGACTTCACACACACCTATGAATTTCTTCTCAGAAGTGTGCGTGTTTCCTCGCGATGTTTTCCTTCACCGAAAAACTAATGGTAATGATTTTTATCAGTCGTACATAAATTCCAAATAATAAATTGGAACTTATATGTATGAGCCAAGATCGAACCCAGACCTCGATTGCTTAAGGACTGACAATCCCTATACAAACAATCAAGTCATTCTTACTCTCCATTGAGACATAAGAGAAAGACAATCCAACAAAGAAACATACTCACTTTCGCATTTATAGTATTAGTATGAATTGCGTTTGTAACACCTATATTCTTGCCGCATTTCAGGATTCTGGGTCAATGGGAAGTACCCGCAAAGTAAATCGTCAAAATACGCAGCATAAACACCCCTGTCTGTATATTGCGTTGACATAAAAGTTTGATTTTTACACAGCTCCAAAAGATTGTAGTCTCGAGTATTTGATATTAATTTCAACTTGAAACCCCCATGCTCCTCATAATAAGGGCCAGGACAGTCAGACAGACGGACCTCAAAGTGATCTTAAAGTGTTAATTTTTTCTGTTTAAGTTCCGTGCCTCTAAAAATGACAACAACAAACAAACGTCCATACATTAAACTAGAAGTAGAACTAAAACTTTTGGTCAAACAAAAGTTATTACAGTCGAAATCAGGCAGTATGAACAGCAACGTCATAGTGACCTACGGCCGACCAAATAGGTGATAGTTCTCTGTGGTGGTCAAATCAAATATATTGTCATCGCCCTCCCACTCATATGATTCGTCATTATTTATCTCTGACGTGTATGTACAGTCATTCGAGTGGTTCTGTATAAGAGTTTTTTTGCAGCATCAACATCCGGAGTTATCATAAACACGTGTGGATGGGTGAAGGGAGCCGGGTACAAGGTCCTCACACACGCCGCGCAGGCCTTCGAAGTGAGTGATAGCTCTTACATAGACATAACAAATACGTGTGGATGGGTGAAGGGAGCCGGGTACAAGGTCCTCACACACGCCGCGCAGGCCTTCGAAGTGAGTGATAGCTCTTACATAGACATAACAAATACGTGTGGATGGGTGAAGGGAGCCGGGTACAAGGTCCTCACACACGCCGCGCAGGCCTTCGAAGTGAGTGATAGCTCTTACATAGACATAACAAATACGTGTGGATGGGTGAAGGGAGCCGGGTACAAGGTCCTCACACACGCCGCGCAGGCCTTCGAAGTGAGTGATAGCTCTTTCATAGACATAACAAATACGTGTGGATGTGGGTGAAGAGAAGTGAATAATGTGAAGTGACATAATGACAATAACTGGAACTGGAGGCCTACTACAAACTCTTATATTGATTTTTTTTGTTATTTTTATTTCGTACTATGACTCCACTATAGCCGCGCAGTTTTCGGTGAAAGCTGTCTAGAAAACAGGAGTCTGGCAGCAGATACTAGCTATGTATGAACAATCGGATGCTTCTACTCGGTGCAAGAGTTTATACAGGGAACTGAAACATAATTAATTATAATAATTTAATGTTGACATTTATTAATAATAAATTGTAAGGCTCAGTGCGTGTTGTCAGTGATGACATACGGAACCGAAACGTGGGCCGAATAAACAAACTCAAAATCATTCAGCGAGCTATGCTTGGGAATTTCTTTGCGTGATAAAATCCGTAATGAGGAAATCAGTAGACGAACAAGGGTCTCCGACATAGCTCGACGAGTCAGTGAGCTGAAGTGGAAATTGGCAGGCTCGTAGAACCGATAACCGATGGGGAGTCCCCCTAAGATGGACCGACGGCGTTATTAAGGTCGACTATAGTCCGCAGTGGCGAGCTACGCGTCTTTCATTAAAAGGTCATTTATTTTCAACACGTTGAAACAAGTCATCATCGATGATTTTGAGTAAGTTTTTTGTGCATAAAATATGCAATTAATAGGGAAATAGTTTTTTTAATTTGTGTATATACTTGATGGAAAAGAAACAAAACATTGAATTTATTTTATGTATTTAATCACTGTTATCTTGGATAAGATTTAATTATACAATTTGGGATGGGACTATTTTTCTTTTCTTGACTCGACATTTCCATGTTATCTGCTGTTAAAAAAATACAATCAATCAGAAGAAGAATAAAAACATGTTCCCAACTTCATTGTAAGAAGGATGTATTTAAGTCTCGAGTAATTTAAAAATGTTTTTAATTATACAATTTGGGATGTGTCTTTTTTTTCTTAACTCAACATTTCCACTTTATATGCTGTTAAAAAATACAACTATATTCCATTCCAGATAAGACTTTCCAATATGCATACATTTTTATTCCGACGGATATTTTAGCAATTAAAAAACAGTATTAAAACAGTACAAGTTTCCATGCGAAACGAAAAAGAAAATTTTGAGTACCTGTGACTTTCAGGCATTTTTTCTAATCTTATCTGGTATTCAGTAAAAGTATATATAATTCACAGAACAACAACCCACGAAACGTCTTCTGCAAGGAGAATACTTTCAGACAATACTAATATGTCTTATACTCTTTAGTTACCACTTCTGATATGGCTTGGGGCCAATCACTGTTCATTTCATTAAATGACACAGTTATACGAGTACTAAACGTCTGGTGGGTGATTGATCAGTGACATAATGTCAGCAAGAAACATTTATTGTATATGACATTCAGGCATTTTAAACTTATCGAGAATTCTTAACAAAATGCTCCCATACAAGAGACCATCTTCGAATTTATGGAGCATGCACTTGAACACTACTAATTTCAAAAGGTTATCATGAAAGTAATTTAATTATCCTTCTGTAATATTTGGGCCTCAAAATCATTGAAAACGCACGAAACAGGCAACACAAAGATGGCGTCAATAAAATGTCATTTGTTGTTCAAAAAGAATTATTTTACAAAACCAAATGTAGTAAAAGTCTTTTTCTATGACATCTTTAGATTATTCCTTGATTTTTTTAAGTGTACAAGTGCTAGCCGGATTTAAAACATATATTTCCTTACTATAGTCTTTTAAAATTAAATAGAATTTAAGATGGAATAGAATAACTACAAGAGCTACCAACGATTTGCAGCATAGCAGCTAGCAATGTCACTGACATATTTTCCCACTTACTGTTTTAAAAGATTATGGGTATAGGAATCTTTCACATACTTTATAATATTAAAAATTAGCATCATATGAAAAAAATTTAAAAGGAAAACCATCGAAAAATAATTCGCGCGTCTTATAAATATTTCTCATTATACTAACAAACGAATCAATTAAGTTTAGGAACTGCATATTTTTCAAACCTGACACAGGTTTTTTATTATTCCTCTGCTCGTTTTAGTATCAAAGAAATATAATCACACAAAAATTTATGATCTGTGTTTGTGATGGTCATGTATGGCAGTCAAACACATATATATCTTAATCTGCAGCATTTACAAATTGCTGATTAAGTTCGTAAACTTGTTACTGGCGAGTCCACTGCCAGTGTTGCCAAAATTAGTGTTTTATTACATCATCGAAAAATGATTGTACCTAATGACTTTTGACGAAAACACTACAGATAATTTACACTTGTAGATCCGGGATCAATGTTTGGCAACACTGTTCACTGCGATTGATATGTCCAAAATGGCGAGTACCGGCGCAGATTTTCTAATATAATGCAGGTCTATATGAACCCGTACAAAGCAATTTTAATCCGTCTGCTCCGTACATCCGATGCCAACCAAGTAGACGCGCAGCTGTATACCTTATCCTATAGTGTATTCTTTGCGAATACACTATATGCGATACCTATGCGAGCGATGAAAGGGCATACATATATATATGTATGCCCTTTCATCGCTCGCTAGGTGGGTTTTATCCCATGAAGGGATAAACCAAAGATGTTTGATCCTGCACTGTCGATTAATTTATACAATATTTATCTTAATATCACTAACAACTTTGGATAATAACAAAATACTTTTCAAAAGAAATATTTTATTTCTTCAACATTCAAGCTTTGATCATTATATTTTCTACAACTAACACAGAGAAAGTATTAGACAAAACAATGAAAATTTAAGGGGTATTTGTGCCCTTGGGGTGTACTTAAAAATACTGGGATGACTAATCTTTATTTTTAATTGCTTAGGAAGTAGATCAAATAATTACTATTAGAGGGTTTGATTTGGCATAATCTAATTTGAAGTTTTAAAGCGAAATTGAGATTCGAAGCATTTTAAATACACGTTTCCTTAATTAGTGAGTTATTAAATATTTTCTACTTCAATATTAATTGTATGGTAAATCGTTATTAAGCTGTAATTTTTTACTTTTACTCGATACGGATCACAACATACATATCAAGAAAATTATAACGAAACAATGATGACTAAACTATACAAACTCTAAAGAAACTTAAAAGCAACCATTTGCCATCCCAAACATCATCAGTTGAATTACATACCGACTCGACATATCGTGTTGAACGTCGTCATGACGTCATATTCATTCCTGTTCTCAGCTATGTAAGACAAGAGCGGCATCAGAATTGTACGGAACTCTTCTATATTGTCTTTGGTTGCGATCTTTGATACAGAGTTCAATGCCCTCATTACGGCCAACACTTGGTTCTCAGTCATGGGGTGTCTGAAGTACTTGTACTGGAAATACAAATTGGACAGTTTAAATTGTATCAATTACGTATAATACTATAAAAAAACATATATAGTTGTGTGTCAATGTTGGTGTTGAATGTCTGTGAACAGAAGTGTACTGATTGCCATACGAATAGCCCTGTTCATAACCCTGAGTCTAGAGTCGGCTAGTACGGTGTGAGATAGTAGAGGGTGAAAGAGAGGGAATATTTGTGGTATATGGGTGATCTAGAGAAGTGCAAGACACAGATGGATAAGTTGACAATAGAGACTCGTTCAATTGCTTTGTATTCGTAACCTTAAAATATGGATGATTTATAACTTACCCGTATATTTAACACAAAGTTCTTATAACAATTCAATAGACAGCCCCAGGTCTTCTCAGTGCGACGTGCCTTCTCTGTGAGAGCCACCATAGTCATGGCTTTCTGGTACATCTCCAATATTTGATCATCTCCAAAAACATCCAAACATTCCCATATATAACTCCATTCTCTTGACGTTGTCGAGCATAACACCTGTAAAGTTTGTTTTTATTGTCAAGATAGTTGTGGGTTGTCATGCGTATGTTTATACCATAAAGGTGTCACTGGACTGAGTCCAGGAGTCTGTTACAAATAACATCTTACTGATATCACCAATCTGGATGATTGTGATCACATGATTAGTAAAAAAAGTATTTGCCATTGTTTCAAATAGTCAAATGACTTGTTAGATTATTATTGACTTTTTAAATAGTGTACAAGTGCAGGATGAATTTGAAACACGTCTTTTGTAATAGTTTTGGGAAATGGTAACTGTGGGTTTAATAATTAATAAAATATTCATATTTTACTATACAGGAAGGTTGAAATTTCAAAGTGGAGTTACAATTTGGTGCATAGTTTTTGATATATCATGGAAAATGTTTTTTATCTGAAATAATCACAATAGACAGGCCTTCATGTAAATATTAAATGAAGACCTCCAATATAGTTTTTGTGAAATTATCAAAAGAACTCATTTGAATATATGTAATAAATATGTTTTAAAAATATTTTAGTATTCATCTAATTATGTACTGTAATTTTCATACCACTGGCAACCAACACTGCAATTTCACCATGTCCAAGTTTTCATCCACCTTTTCACCCATTGCCACCTCCACAATGGTCTTTTTTTGTGGGCTCCAGAGGCCTATGAAGTAGTATTGATTCAGAGGCTTCATTTTCTTTAGCTGGCCTTTCAACCATATGGATTCCCGCTCTGAAATTTTCACTTGGTTACATTGTCCATACAAAGGTCATTTTTTAAGTTCATCTTCAAGATAATTCTACTAATCTCATTTGCATATATATATATATATACATAGGCCATTGTGTCTGGTCCACCAGTTCATCAATATTTTTGTGTGAATTTGATATTGTGACTTACTTTGAGTACCTATACATTTTTGACTTGACTGGAAAGACTTTGGCTACATGCTTGGACTAACATTCTGAAGGTCCTGGGTTCGTTTCCCAGTGGTACTGGTGTGGACTGATCAAAAGTATCAACTTAAAATGTTTGCTAATTAACATAACTTCTGCCTTAATCTCCTCTAAAAACTAAGTCAGAGACCATCAATGTGTGTCCAAAAAAACTATAAAGCAATAAATACAAGCCAGTGGAACAGTTATTTCATAGCAACTACATTTTTAATATATGTTCAAGAAGTAAAATTATTTAAAAAATTATATGACACCAAGAAAGTAGAGCTATCAACTTTTAATGTTAGAACTTAGTACATTTAAAAATTTAATTAAGCATGACCAATTCATAACTCGTCCTATAGTTTATTGATCATCAAATGCACCTAAAAATTTCATCAAATAGATAATTATGGCCACTAAATATTAGGAATTACTTTGTTTACTAGCTACAACATCACTTTATGTTGTATGATATGAGCTTCCAAACTTTCAATTAGGAGATTTACCATGTGATTTTCTGAGAGAACACACCTCGCTTGGCAATTTACATGTTAGTTACATAGGTAGATGCTGTCCATATCCTGAATAATTTTCTCTTGGTCGCCTTTTAAAAAACGACATGGGATGAGAATTGAGAGGAGTTCTTCGATTCTAAGATGAAACTAAACGGACTTAAGACATTATTTGATAGTCTTTGGCTCACGCTTTGGCTGGTTGGTTTAATTTACATTATCTATATATTTACTTTAAAACAATTATATTATGACCAAAAGGGCAGATAAATACAAAAAAAAGATTTCTTACCAGGAATCCCATTTTCATAAGATTTGAACAGTGCTTCCTGTAATTGAAGTGCTTCATGGAGGGTATTAGGTGCTAATGGCAGAAACGTGTGAATCTCCCAGCGAACTGCTTCCATTATCTGAGCCAACATTGCCAGCATTGGAGCTCTGAACTCTAATAGGTCTGATATTTCATATGCTTGAGACAGTAGCTTGCAATGGGTGTTAATGCTTTTAATGTCTTTCTTGATTAATGCTTGGTGTAAATTTGGCATGACCACTAAAATCAACAGTGTCGAACTTGGAATGATTCTCATGTCTTTCAAATTCTTCAAAAATTTAATAAAAGTGTCTTGTTTCCCCTCTGTATCTAATTCAATTTCCAATATTCTTTTTACAACTTTAATTAAGCATGGTTCTGTTTCTTTGTCATAACAATAATTTTTATACTTTTCAAGTAATTTCATGGCTTTTAGCATAATATCTGACTGTTGATTGTTTTGGGCAGCCAGCTCTAATATTGCAGTGTAAGCTTTCTGTGGGTTGTAAAGGAAAGCAGTCAAAATGTCTGATACACTTGCATCTGGGGAATCTATCAATTTATTGAATATTTTTGTCATTATTGGGATGAACTTCTCATTTTCCGTCATGTCTCGGAAGGAATTGTTGGTGAAACGTTCATCTAGTTTTTCGAACTTAGTTTCATCACTACAGTTTTGAAAGGCTTGGACTGCCAACAGTTCTACAGGCCCTTTATTTTCAGAGTGTTCTCGAAGATAGCTTTCACAAATTCCATATACCTTACGACATCCGGCTTCATCTAAGATGTTCAAATTTGAAGATAAATTTTCAACTAATGCAACATCATTGCATAACCCCTCTTTGTTTAACAGAGCCTGAATCCAAGACTCTTTGTCATCACAATTTTGTATGTTTGCTATAATCTGGTTGCTCTCAGTGGTGTTTATGATGTCATTGATGTTGGGTGGTCTACGAGAGATCTGTCGGATCATGTTACGAACTGGATGCTCTGCTGCTTCAGGAGTCGCCTCTAGTTCTTTATCAACCTTGTAGCAGGTCTCCCCAATAACCTGCTGCATGTTCATACCATTGATCTCAAACTCTTGCCAGGAGCAAAATATAACGACAGTCACTTCCATTGCTAACTCCTTGCATTTATCTAATAATGCCAAGTTGCATGTTTTTAGACAGGCCAATATGGCCTGGTTCGGACTATCACACATTTTAAAATCAAGCGACTCATTACTATAAAACCCTCCAAGGTATGTCAGGTAATATAAGTCATCAGGTGGTGTAAACTCATGTTTTAAATTAAACAGTTGTATACATTTACAAACGGTGTTCAACATGGCTCTGAAACAGACCCCGTTGTGCCTGAAACGTTCATCATTGGGGAGTTCGTTTAGCTTGTAGGCGTTTGGGGGATCGGAGAAGTAATTTACACACTTCTTGAACTCATTAGTACACATTGTCAGCATGTGTGACAAGGCATCATTTTCAAAATGAAAGTAGTGCAGTCTGCATATCAATTGGTATAGTGCAATAGTGATCAATTGTAATTTCTCCAGGCTTTCGGCTGGTGTAGCATATTTTAGATGCTCTATGAAAGAAGTTGCCACATCAAATGACAATTTTGGGTTGCAAAATACAATGCATTCCGAAATAAACATTTCAAAATGTGAATTCCATAACATTTCACACATTAAGAATTTTGGTATAGTGGACACGGTCCAAATGATTTGGTCTATTCCTTCCATGTCGCCCATCTGCTCTAATGCAGGTAGATCAGCATTCATTACGATGTACATCGCAAACTTTCGCACTATCCCTATTTTGTCTTTTGATAACACATTGCTTTCGATATACTTTTCGTCTTTTAAAAATTTTAATATTGTATCGACAACATATTTCACTTTCTCTTCATTTCCTGTAATTATTCATAAGGTGTTATATCGATTCGTTTTGATATGGTTTTGATAAAAGAATTAATAGAAATAAACAAAGATTTTTCGCCGAAAAGTATCAACTGTTACTATACTCACCGCCTTTCGCATTTATGCGGGGAAATGTGTAAACATTGTCGGCGGATAATAGCACGCCTTGAAACGACAACAATTGATGTTTCAAATCCATTATTTTAGTTGATAAATCGCAAACCTCGTTTGCAAAATTTTATTTTCACTTCGCTCGCAAACAAATCCAACCACAGACCACATCAATCAAATACATTTTTTTAAATTACTCTTTTTCAGAAGAGGCAATGACCGTTAGAACTTACAGCCATTTCTGACGTTTATTTTCTTGTCGGTGTTTTAGATAAGGCCGAAGCCATTTCTTCAGTTTTCTCAATCAAATGTGTACGATTTTTAAGATAATTTCAATGGTTAGCCTTGGTTATACGGTATAACTTATACCACCGCTCGAATGAATCTATATATGCGGACTACATTCGACATAGTAAACCTCTTCGATCGCGGGAAACCTCATACCGTTCGTGAAACTATATTATAACAAACAAACAAAACGGTATATATATATATATATAGATTCATTTAAATAGGTACTAAATTCTTAAGAAAAATATTAGGTAAGCTTACAAATTATAATAGTTCTGAAGGTATTCTTAAGTTCATAATTTTAGTGGTCTCATTGTTCCTCAATGCATAACTATCAAAATTGGTGCGGGTATTTGTAAAAAAAAAACTTTGTGAGGGTAACATTGTTCTACCTTCATATACATTAAAAGCTATATAGAAATACCCATAATTATGAAATTTGGCAAGAAGCAAGGCTGGCAAGACTGCACAAGTATAGGAATAAATCTAAAAAGTATAATTTTTAAATTATGTCATTATTATGACTACAAAATTTTTCTGCGCCTGGCGGTTTATTCCGAACACTAACAATTGTGATAACAATTACTCATTGATTTAAGTCAGGCATTTTTACCTATTATTTTTGATTTCCAGTATGTTAATTATTCATATTCTGTACGAAGTCCTCGGTGCGCGAGTCTGACTCGCACTTGACCGGTTTTTTGCATTCATGTACTTGAGCAGCTAGCAGCTTGATGCAGTCAACCGCGCCTGTGCTCCACCACCCGCTGCCGCCTATTGTTTGTCCTTCCTTTACGGCATAACGGATAGAATGACTTGATATTTTGTATAGGGATTATTGAAGGGCCGGAGAAGGACTTGGGAATCTTCAAAAGAAGAGTAAATAGGCACCTTCTAGACCAACACGTAACATCGTCGACCTCATCGTCACTTACCATCAGGTGAGATTGAGGTCAAGTGTTGGTCTATCTTTAATAAATAATAAATAAATAAATAAAACGTAGGCTACTTTTTATCGTAAGTAATCGTAGTTACCGTATGATAATTTCTGAAATCCATGAAGACGAAACCGCGGGAAAACGTACTACCTGTTTACTGTAGTTTGGACCAGTGCGTCTACCACGAGTTTACGTAGTCGATAACGTATATCGAATACTATTGGAAATGCTGCTCAGTCGGAATGCGCGTGACAAGGACAGAGTGATAGTTAACGATACACGTTATCGACTGCGTAAACTCATGGTAGATGCACTGTCGTCGTGACGTAATTGCGGGGTGAGCGTCGTCACATTCCAGCGAGGTCCATTCTTTCGGTAAACGTATTATAGTTATAAACAAAATATAAACTCCAAATTTGCTTTTAATTTGTTACGTTCATTTATTTGTTTTGTCTTGCAGGTGGACGTGATATTAGTTTTAGACAACGAGAGGTTATACAACGAGCTGAAACGTGACATGCCAAAGTTCGTGAAAGTGGTGTATTTGCCGAAGAGCGGGGGAGTCGTGGAGCGGTCCTCGTCGCAGAGAACGGAGACACGAGACGGTAGAATAAGGGAGTACTTCTACGGGAAGAGGACGCCTTACTACCCACATTCGTTTGATGTCAAGTTCTCCGATTTGAAAATTTATAAGGTGAGTTTATCTGTGGTCGATGGCGTTTCATGTTCAGCCTGCGAAAGTCCGCTGATGAACACAGGCTTCTGCCAAAGTGCGCCACTGAATTTGGTCCACTGCAAGTGCAATGCTGTAGGTAACTAAACTTTTAGCAGACGACCGGTGGTCTACTATGGGCGCTAAAGAAATGACACCACTCTCTGTGATATCATAATCAGCAAAAAATACGTATTATTTCATGTGAAAGTCCGACGCGGCGATTTAAGAGGGTATGCTGTTGTCAAAGCGCCCATACAAACGTAGTCCAGTCATATTTTGAGTATTAAGCTATGAAAATCTATGAAATTTTCAATACACAATCTAGAAACAAATATCTGTGTCGGTGGTGAGTCAGATTTTCGTTTAAATATATACTTCCAGAGTTACAGGGCGTCAAAGTATTGTATTTTTCGGTAATAAAAAGCCCCAACTTTGAACCTGATTTACAAGATTATGAATCAATTTAGAACAATTTGGAAAAACCACCGACATCTGAAATTTCATTAGTATACTGTATTAAAAAAATGGTTACATAATATACTGTATCCTTCAAATGATCACTGGACTACGAAACATCCAAATAACGGGTGGATAACATCGCGTAATGTATGCTGTCTCACCGTACGCGCTCGGGTAGGATAGGGCTCGGAGAGGGACACCTACAAAACAATTTAACCTTGAAACCGACCACGTGGTCTTACCAACATAGCCTCTTAAACAGACGACTCATCAATTAAATGATTTATTATCATTATATATATCTTATTATTAACGCGTTGAAAAAGATCTAAGGAACCGACTTCAACGGTCCCAACAGCATAAAATGGACACACTTAGAGATAGGAATTATCTGGGTATATATTTTGTTTTTTTGTTGATTTTCCCCCAAAACCCTAAATCAATTTCGATAAAATGTACAGTGTACATGGGGCCACCACTGAAGTATGATCTACCAAACCAAAAAGAATAATCAAAATCGATATTAGTCGAATTGAAAACCTGTTCTTTTTTTGAAGTCGGTTGAAAAGTACACATTGTATAATACATTTTAATGTACCAGGTTGGCGCGCCCTCGTTGCCAGACTCGTGCATGCCATTGGGAATGCGTGCAGAGGACGCCCTCACCAAGCTGGTGTCGGTCGCGCCGTCGCCTGCGCTCGCGCACCGGTTGCTCGCGGTCTCCTTCGCCGCGGGGCCTGACGATGATGTGCTGCATTCTAACCTCGCCGGATTCGTTTGCGTGTGAGTTACATTACGTTACATATGGTAATAATGTGTTTTATGTAAATGCTGTGTGTTCTCGGCTTGAGAATATGTCAGCACGCAGGCAAAGGAAAAATACTCGTTCCCGGCCTAGCTTTGTACACTTTTAAAAAGGCCACTATCAAATACAATTTTGGTCTAGTAATTTTGTACAATAACATTAAAAATGTACGAAACACTTAACAAAAAACAATAAGATGGCGTCAAAGAAACTACAACTTGGGAATCTTCAAACGAAGAGTAAATAGGCACCTTCTAGACCAACGCGTAACATCGTCGACCTCATCCTCACTTAACATTGGCCAAATGTGATCATCTCAATCAGGGCCGTGGTTCATATATGCAATACAATTCGTAATTAACAGTCACAGTCCAATCACAGACGAAATTGGCGGATCAATTTGCCTTTTACCTACACACACTTTAAACGTGGTGCCTCATAAGATGTGAAATATAAATAAAATGGTTTTTTTTAAATTCCCCAGCACGGCTGTCGACGTGGAGCGACAGACGTTGACTATACTTTCCCCGCAGCCGCGGCCTCTTCCTAACACCGTGCTTCTGCTATCCGAACTGCAGTACATGGACAACCACTAGTTATTACTTCCAGGACTTTACGAGTGGTGGCGCTGGCTGCATCAATACAGCTGCTACAAACCGTCTGTATTCATTAAGTCAATAATAGGTCGAATAGACAAATCCCTAATCATGATCTCTACAACGTTGCTAGAACCTAATCGTTGCAACATTTCACGTAACTTTTGTAACATTTACGCAACCGTGGTAACATTTATGTAACCAAATGTTAATTATGACCCCTGTCATGTTTCGAGACTCGAAATATAGCATTTTCATAATCGGATTTAGCTAGCTAAAGATATGGAAACATACTGAACAGATTAGATGAATCCTGTTATATAGTTATATTTTGATATCGCAAATGATTTTACGCGGTTATTAAACAGTTACGAAATATCGTTGAGTATGGGTAATGCCTCACAAAACGCAGAAAGACAATATAAAGAAACAAAACTAAAATATACTCAAGTTTGAGTAAGAGTGTAATGATCAAAGATTTGTGTTACCACTGCGTTATTCATTTTTTTGTTGTTGAGAAAGCAGTTGTGAAATAAATCAGGAATTGGTTATAAATGACCTCATATTGTCTTGCCAAGCCTAATGGACAGCTGAAGCTAGTGTATTGGTGCAGGTTACATCGCCGTGTAAAAGCCTGAATCGCGTGATCTGTAGAAAAAGTAACTGAATTGTAAATAAGTACTTAGTGCTAAGGCTTACTGTAATGTTTTCAATAAAACAAATTGTGTAAAAATCATTGTTTTTTCTTCCAAAAGTTGTAATAGGTTCGGACTTGGCCTTCATCTGGTATGTGACGATAAGGCCAATGGAGGAAAAGCATATTTGCCCAGGAATATGACGCCAATCATGCTTTTTTTTCTCTTCAAAATCAATGGGACAATTCGAGATAAAATAAAAGTGAGGGTTGCCAGGCTAAAGACAAAGTAATACATGCGAAAAATTTAACAAACTTTTGGAAATAGTCTTAATTTGCTATCTTATTATTAGTTAGATCTTTTATTAATTTACCATAAATAATAAGTAACTAACATTCAGGTAACTTATTGCATGAAATACTTTGTCATTAGCTTGAGAATGTCAACAAACATTCGTGTGAGAACGCAGCTGCAAGCGACCCCTATAAAACATCGCAAATAACACGCCACGCAAAACTTTACCAAACTGTATATGTGATAACGCGTTCAAAATGAACTAAAAACCGTATGCTCTACCGAAAATTTTTTATTATTAAAATCGGTTCACTATTGGCGGTGTTATCACGCATATAAAAAACATACGCTTCGAATTGAGAACCTCCTCCTTTTTTGAAGTCGGTTAACAAAAAAGGATTTTTTCCCATAAATTCGGTTACAAATAAAGGATATGACCCCGCTCTTCCATAACTCTATATCGTGACAGTTTAGCGTACCCTACATCTATCTAATTTCCTCATGCATAACGACATTGTCCCTGCTTGATCTTTGTGCCCCATGTCAAATCTCATTGAAATAATTTCAAGAACTGCTTCATCATAAGTATAAATTTATGTAATGCCCAAATAACACTCTGTTATCCATCTTATTATAAGCTATCTATTTACACAATGACTTGTAATATATTATTCATCGCCATTGAAATTAAATCTGAAATGAAAAATAAAGCTTGGAATATCAATTTATTTACAAAAATAATGTAGACCTTGAAATAATAAATTATTTATAAAGGAAGATTAACAAAGTACTAATAAAAAAATTATCGAAGATATACGACATCATTTTATGTCCTACCTTTTATAAATTGTAAATTTAACTGGATATAACGGCTTTTTTTCTCTTAGAGCTTCGAACATTCGATAAAAACGGAACCCTCATAATCTCACTGTTTCCGTCCGTCATTCACAGCTCATTATTTCAGCACCTTGAGACAGCAGACTTGAAATTTGGAATGGTTATGGGAAATGGTTACCCACAAGTGCTACAAATGAAATAATTGCTGTAATTTTATGTTTTAAAAAAAAGAGGCACAAAGGACTTTGTACATCCTAAAACCGATTTTATTAATTTTTTTCCAGTAGGTTTCGACTTATCATGAAAAAAAACTGTTAATAATATGACGACATAAGAAACCATTAATATATAACAATTTTAAAAGTAAGTTTTTAAATATGCTGGGCGCCATGATGGTTGCCGTATGACGTCAGACTTTTAATAACCGAAATCAAAATGGCGAATCGTGTTTTCGCGCCAATTCAAACGGTTCGCATTTCGATTTGTATTTTTGGTCAATTTGAGATAAAGTCCGTTCCAAGATCCCGAGTTTATATACAGAGAATACAAATAATTTGTGGTTTTGAGGCCGCATTCAGTTCTGCCGCCTGTCTTTGCTCGGCTCTCCGTCAGTCAGTGTTTCCTTGATGTGCGACTGCGCAAACTTGATGGCAATGCGCATCGCGTCTTGCACCAGTTGCTCGCAGTTTATTAGGCTCACCTGGAACATACCAATCACCGCGTTTCATGTCCACTGTTGGACCACCACGGTATTCATTCCGTTCGGAAGAGAGTGACATACCCAACACACACACACACACACACACACATTGCTTTATATAATTTTAAAGGTTGTTTGTAATTGTAGCACATGTTTGTGAAATAACGTGTTTTAATTCCGGTTCTGACAGAATACCAGCGCTGTGTGTTCTGTTCAGTTAATGAGCAGAGCCCACAGCATCATGCTGAGTCAGCGCCATTTTCCGCAGAAAGCAACGAATTATAATATATTATATATATTAATATTTGTGGAAATAAAGATTTTTATCTATCTATCTACCTTAGTCGCGGTCATCTGAGCGTACGTCAGGGGCGTGTCAGTCGGCATCACATCAGCTTTGAACACGGGCACCACGCAGCGCAGCCAGCGCTCCGCCGTGAACGACTCTGTCACTACACTCTGAAATCATTGTAGTGATGAGGGAAAAAATAGATAAAAAAAACTGGCCAAGTGGTAGTGGGACTCGCGCACCGTACGGAATGTAGATATTTAAAATAAGGAAAACCATAACTAATATGCACAATCCTACTAGAAATATAATAATGAAAACTGTATTGTTAAGTTAATCTTATGAAAGAAAATAAATATTTTTTCATTTTTTTTATCCTAACGAATAATAAATAACGAATGCGCCTCGCTTTTCGTTCTCGATTTAGTTTTTCTACTCATCACCAGATGGCGCTACTAATACGTTAAAAACTATAATAATCACGTTGTATGGAAACCCCCTTAAATATTTATTTTATTCTGTTTTTTATTATTATTTGTTGTTATAGCGGCAACAGAAATACATCATCTGTGAAAATTTCAACTGTCTAACTGTCACGGTTCATGAGTTACAGCCTGGTGACATATGGACGGACAACGGAGTCTTAGTAATAGGGTCCCGTTGGTTACCCTTTGGGTACGGAACCATAAAATGAAAATAGCGTTTCATTCATGGAGAGATGTCACCGTCGTAGGAAAATTTTACTGTCAAATGTATATTTTTTTCGTATGAATTGAAAGCAAGGAGTTTATATACTGAATTCCTTGTTGCAAAGCCATTAAAGCATCTTTGTACAACTGCCAAACATAATGCAGCATTCCCAAATAAAGAGTCTTCGCCTGCGCGGTACAGGGGCGCGGGGGTACGGCCACAAAGGGGATCGCGAGAGGAGCGGGCGGCAGGACATAATGCGCGCCTGCTATAATATACCGCGCGGGCGAAGAATAAGCGGTCTACCTATAGCCAGTATGTATTATTGTCATCCACTGACCTCTGGCACCCGGCACGCAGCCACGATCACGCCCCCTGCGCACCCCAGCACCATAGCGGGTGGCTCCATGGGGCACGCGGCCAGCACGCGGGAAACACCCTCGCCCTGCATCAGGTACGAGCACCGCAGGAAGTGCACCAGGAACGGCCGGCCTTCACGGGACGTCTCTAATGACGCCTCACGGATCTCCTCCTCGGCAACTGCTCTGTTGTAGGAGACAAACTGTTTATTAGAAGTACCGCCTCCGTGGCCTAATCGCCGTGGCCCGACTCGCATACGAAGGGTCGTATCACCGTACTGCATCTAGTTATTAATTATGTGGTAATAGTTAATTATTAAGCAACTGATTCGGGACGATAAATAATAGTTAAGGTAGTAGAAACACGCGCTATTGTTAGTTAGTTTACTTAGTAAGAATAATATAACGACAGGCGCCAACAGTTTGTAATCGAAATGTGTCGATTTTAATATGCTGTTAAATCAAGCTGTACCTTCTTGCCAAATTTCATTATACTTAATCGTGACTTGAAACCGTCAAAATAAGTGACATAAGCGGTCGTATTTTTTGACAGATCAAAAGGATTTCAGACTGGAGGATTGATATTAATTTCTATTTGATACCTCCTTTCTGAGAAAAAGGGGCTTGACACACAGACGGACAACCAAGTGATCCTATAAGGGTTCCTATTGAGTCACGGAACCCTAAAAAGACTAAATCTACATGTTTCAATAATAATGGGGGTTTCCCCTTTAATTTTTACCTTTTTATAATTATTTGATGAGCGTCCATAATAACATACATTCAGTTGAAAAGAGTTGTTTCAAATTCGGCCTGCACTTGTACACCATTTAAAAATCAAGTTATAATATAAGTATGTATCGAAAAATACTAGAATCACATTTTTGCATTTATTTTAATTATACAAAATCTCTTTTTGTACTAAGTGACAGCGTCAAATGTAATTTTATTGACGCCATCTTTGTTTTCAACGTTAAGTCTTACCTGTTTCGTGCGTTTTATATGTTTTTGTACAAATAAACTAAACCAAAGTATACAAAAATACCCTGTCGGGCACCTCTTGGGTGCGGAACCATACCAATGAATTGGGAACCTTTCTTCTTTTTGTGGAAGTCGGTAAAAAAACGACTTCTGCCCACTATCTTTTCATAACAGTACCATACAAGTTAGATTCACGTAAATATACAACTTACTGCAAAGCCATATCGTTCTTGTTAACTTCTCTCTTCTCCATGTTCTCTAGCAGAGCCAGGCACTGCGCGTACTCCCCGTATGGAGCCCCGCTGCCGACGCACACAGCGCCCAGGTCCCTCCTTATCATCTCGATCTCTTCTTTCTTACGGTCAGGGTCCAGCAGGTCTATCACTTGGTGCAGTTTCTCGGCGCGGCAGAATAGCTCGCGGGCCTAAGAGTGATAGATTTATTAAAACTAAACACATTTTTATTGTATTTAAACATGACACAGCGTTCGGGAAGTTACGGCATATCTTCTCGACCAAAATACCTCAGCGTATAAAGACAACAGTCTTTAATCAGTGCGTGTTGCCAGTGATGACATACGGAACCGAAACGTGGTCTTTTACTGTGGGCCGAATAAACAAGCTCAAAATCACTCAGCGAGCAATGGAACGAGCTATGCTCGGAATTTCTCTACGTGATAAAATCCGAAATATTTCTTCATTCATAGACGAACTTAGGTCAACGACATTGCTAGACGACTCAGTGAGCTGAAGTGGCAATGGGCAGACCACATCACTCAAAGAACGCATAACTGATAGGAACGTTTTTGAGTGACGACCACGTGCCAGGAAACGTGTACCAGGCCGTCCCCCCACTAGATGGACCAACCAAGTCGCTGGGTGCAAACGTTTCGGGACCGGTCATTGTGTGGTATCAAGGGCACAGAATTAAGGATCAAGAGTTGGTACAATTACGCGCGCGTACTTACTTACACATGGGCGTGTATAAAAAATAGTTTTTATTTTAGCAAAAAAACAAACAAATAGTAGTGGAGGCCGAAAATCTCTTTTAAGCTTTGAAGCTTGTAGTAGAGGTTTCCGCTCTTCCGTTAGCATAAAGGGGTTAATTATAATAAGACGGCTTATTGACTAATAAACACAAAAGATATAATATTGTCTGTCTGTCTGTCTGTCTGTGTGTGTGTGTGAGGGTGAGTGAGTGTGGGGTAAAATTATGTGATAAAATGTATAAACGATTCACACCCATATTCTAAGACGTTTCCTTCAGATTTACTCACCTTGAAATGACGTCCCTCACTCAAAATGGTATCATAAGTCGAGTAAAATCTACTATACTTGAGGAATTCTCTCGGTCGAGTGGAGGAACTGACATCCGTATTATTAAACGTTTCCTTCAGATTTACTCACCATGAAATGACGTCACTCCCTTCAAAATGGTATGATAAGTCGAATTAAATCTCCTCGAATTTAAAATTTTGTCGGTTGGGTGAGGTAACTGACTGTCAAAGTCAAGGTACCTGCCGACCTACCTTGAAGATTCCTCAATGTAAATATCACGTTGTTTCGATCAACTTTTAACAGAATTTAAGCATGTCTTTCGAAGAGTTTATTGATTATGTTTACGATAGTCCATACAATTACCCTTCAAGGCATTATTTGCGTGATGTAACAAATCCAACAACAAACAAAAGTTTACTAGTATCATTGTTCTGTTAAAAGAATTAATATCTGGGCGACCGACCGAGCTTTGCTCGTAGTTCTTTAAAAACAAACAAAAACTTTATTTCTGCTCCTGGTTAGCCATAAAGAGTGGAACAATTTGCCACTAAAAAATAATAATTACAAACTTGAATAAATAAATAAAAACCCACAAAAAACAAAAATAAAAGCAATTTGCGTCGAATAATGAGAAGGAAAAAGCGCATGAAAACTCGAAAACACGCGTTTTCCCAGACATGAGACTAATCTAGATCGATTTTTCGCCTCCGAAACCCCCTAAATACCAAATTTCAGCGAAATCGTTGGAGCCGTTTCCGAGATATATATTTTATATATATTGCTCGTTTAAAGGTATAAGATAAGTACAAAGGTGTAATAATCTCACAAGGTTTGCAATAATAATGAATACACGTTCGTTTCAGATCGATTTTTCATATGTATTTTAATTTCTGACTGTTATTTGCCACATGTTTTGAGCTAGAAAAAGTAAAGTTATTGCCTATAACGAATACTACATGATAGTATTCAAAAGGCTACCAACAAAACAAATATGAAATCCTCGAAACAATGACGCGATCACTCGAATCCATGACGTCATCCACCTCGCGGGAGGAACGTCAAATCGCACTCAGGTTTCGACTTAGAATACCGATTCTGAGAGAGTTTTGACGTTTTCCTTTCGGTGTCCTTGAGTAAAGTTGAGTCAAGTAAATCTGAAGGAAACGACTTAGAATACGGGTGTGACACCCATATTCTAAGACGTTTCCTTCAGATTTACTCACCTTGAAATGACGTCCCTCACTCAAAATGGTATCATAAGTCGAGTAAAATCTACTAGACTTGAGGAATTCTCTCGGTCGAGTGGAGGAACTGACATCCGTATTATTAAACGTTTCCTTCAGATTTACTCACCATGAAATGACGTCACTCCCTTCAAAATGGTATGATAAGTCGAATTAAATCTCCTCGAATTTAAAAATTTTGTCGGTTGGGTGAGGTAACTGACTGTCAAAGTCAAGGTACCTGCCGACCTACCTTGAAGATTCCTCAATGTAAATATCGCGTTGTTTCGATCAACTTTTAACAGAATTTAAGCATGTCTTTCGAAGAGTTTATTGATTATGTTTACGATAGTCCATACAATTACCCTTCAAGGCATTATTTGCGTGATGTAACAAATCCAACAACAAACAAAAGTTTACTAGTATCATTGTTCTGTTAAAAGAATTAATATCTGGGTGACCGAGCTTTGCTCGTAGTTCTTTAAAAACAATCAAAAACTTTATTTCTACCCCTGGTTAGCCATAAAGAGTGGAACAATTTGCCACTAAAAAAAAATACAAACTTGAATAAATAAATAAAAACAAACAAAAAACAAAAATAAAAGCAATTTGCGTCGAATAATGCGAAGGAAAAAGCGCATGAAAACTCGAAAACGCGCGTTTTCCCAGACATGAGACTAATCTAGATCGATTTTTCGCCTCCAAAACCCCCTAAATCCCAAATTTCAGCAAAATCGTTGGAGCCGTTTCCGAGATATATATTTTATATATATTGCTCGTTTAAAGGTGTAAGATAAGTACAAAGCTGTAATAATCTCACAAGGTTTGCAATAATAATGAATACACGTTCGTTTCAGATCGTTAGTGGGGACCTGCAACACTTGAGCCAGACAGTAGTGTCCAAAATTGTGGCTAGAATATCAAAGGAATTAGCACTAAAAGTGGCTATTTACGATTATATTTGAATTGAAAATGAATTTTATGCCAGTTGACCTGTTAACTAGTTGCAGTTCGTTTCACGTCAGTTACTAAGCTTTTGACTATCAAAAATATTTAGAAAATCATCTCTTTCATGTTTTTACTAATTATAACCAATTTACTTTTTAAAGTTGTTTATTTTTCATATGTATTTTACTTTCTGACTGTTATTTGCCACATGTTTTGAGCTAGAAAAAGTAAAGTTATTGCGTATAACGAATACTACATGATAGTATTCAAAAGGCTACCAACATAACAAATATGAAATCCTCGAAACAATGACGCGATCACTCGAATCCATGACGTCATCCACCTCGCGGGAGGAACGTCAAATCGCACTCAGGTTTCGACTTAGAATACCGATTCTGAGAGAGTTTTGACGTTTTCCTTTCGGTGTCCTTGAGTAAGGTTGAGTGAAGTAAATCTGAAGGAAACGACTTAGAATACGGGTGTCAGTCTCATCATAAGTTAGGGTTTTTAGCCATATAGTGTATACAAACGTCATCCGTTCGCCGATATCACGACATTTGTTTGAAGTGTCCGACCTGTTTCGTGTTGGAGGCCTATGATCAGCAGTAGTCGTTTCCTGATTGATGCTGCTGAAACACAAATAGTATGTACCTCTCTTGCGTTGTCCCCCGCGAGAGCGTGTACAGTCGGCGTGTGACCGCCGGCTCCCTTCACCAGCGTCACGCAGAACTCGTCTACCACGCCGGTGGACGGCACGTGCGTACCGCAGCACAGCTCTCTATTAACATACTATGCTATGTAACGAGCAATTCCTAAACAACATCATTATTGGAAATTATTATTAAATATTGTTGCGAGCGAGGGTACGGGATCAAAGGAAATACGTGTCCAAAGTTTTGAACTGTGCCCGCGACAATATACACTGCCAGCCATAAATTGTCACTTTATTTTTGTCGCAGTAATGACACTTCCATGGACGACGGAAAAGGCGACTAATGGAAAACACTTAGGAGATGAGCAGTAGCATCTATGTATATAAAATCAACATTATGTTACTATTATCACCAATCAGTATGCCAATTACGGCATATCTTTTCGTCCAAAATACCTCAGCGTCTAAAGACAAAAGTCTTTGATCAGTGCGTGTTGCCAGTGATGACATACGGAACCGAAACGTGGTCTTTTACTGTGGGCCGAATAAACAAGCTCAGCTCAGCGAGCAATGGAACGAGCTATGCTCGGAATTTCTCTACGTGATACGGTCCGGAATGAGGAAACCCGTAGACGAACGAAGGTCACCGACATAGCTCGACGAGTGAGTGAGCTGACGTGGCAATGGGCAGGCCACATCGCTCGAAGAACCGATAACCGGTGGGGAGTAAAGGTTCTCGAGTGGCGACCACGTACCGGGAAACGTTTACCAGGCCGTCCCCCCACTAGATGGACCGACGACCTGGTTAGAGTCGCGGGGAGTCGCTGGATGCAGGTGGCTTGGGACCGGTCGATGTGGCGTACCATGAGGGAGGCCTATGTCCAGCAGTGGACGTTTCCCGGCTGATCATGATGAGTATGCCAATTGCCGATCCATAATCTTTTAAACATGGATAGCTGGCTCTGTGCAGTAATTTAGAAAATAGTACATCAGATTATAATGTCCGGAAATGTGTATTCTATTTTGAAAGATTATGGCGTATGTCACCTGTCCCTGTTACTGCAGTGTCCAAACCAAACTGGGGAAAGTCTCGCAAAGTTATTTTGACAATGCCCCCGCCGGTAATCGAACCCACGAGACATTACCGCTCTTACAACCGTGCGATACATGCTGGGCTGTAATAAAAACAGTGGAATCTCCTGCTGGCTTCTGTGCTTCCGGAGTGCTAAAACCTGAATATCTTCAAGACCAGAGTGACTAGGCTATTTCTAGGCAACCGCGAACCATCCTAGACCACATTGTCGATTTACATCAGGTGAGATTATGGTCAAACGGAAGCCTATCTACACTAATATTATAAAGAGGAAAAATTTGTAAAGTATACACTCAAAAACTACTGGACTGATTTCCAAAATTCTTTCACCACGAGAATGCTACGTTATCCCTGAGTAACATAGGCTATATTTCATAGGTGCTCTACTGCCCGTGCAAAGCCGGGGCGGGATACTAGTCTAGTATATAATATGAAAGTGTATGCTGATGAAGACACTTACTTAGACACAAGAGGCGAAGGTATGGCCACCAGTCTGATGCCAGTCTCCGGGTATGTCTCTCCTGGCACGCACACCACGGAGGCTTCGTTCGTCAGCTCTACATTGTCTATTACCCTAGTGTTCAATGGCGTGTTCGCTTGTATTGACTGCCTGAAACATGGGTGACAAGTCATTGTAATTAGTCATCAGTCACCACATCAGGTACAGATTCCGTCAAACGACTTGGCAAGATAGTGGGCATAGTGGGGAACCTTTCTCGCAGGTACACGACTGACTGACCAATCGTGCGCCGTTCAGAGCTACACGCGCGCACGACCTCCCCATCTCAAAGATGCCTAAAATTCGTTTCTGCGCAAGTTAACGACCTTTGCCAAGAAGTTTGCCGTGATCTGTACGATACTGCACACTTTTATCTTCCAAGTTCTTTGCTCTCATCTTTCCTTCCTCAATTTAATCAGTCAGTTATAGTTACAGGCAAACAACATAACCAATGACCTTGACTGCGCAGTAAACGATTTTCGGGTCTCATTGGCGGGGCGCGGGAGAGGAATGGCATGAAGACGCGTGATTGGCCGAACAGTTCCCCCTTGCGCCCGGAATGCGCATACTCATCCCCACTATGCCTATTGTTTGTGCTTAAAAAAATATTTTTGCGTATGAGTCTTTACAAACCTAACTGAATTTCAATAATTAAAAAAGGCGTTTCAAATCTAGCCTGTACTTGTACACTATTGAAATTGAAAGAATTTGAAGAATTGAAATTCCAGAATTACTTTTTGTTTGTACAAAATCATTCTTATTTGTACTAACGTCAAACATAAATAACTGTTGACGATTGTCGCCATCTTTGTTTTTAAAGTTAAGTCTTGCATGTTACAAAAATGGCACAACCTTTTATTATTTTTTGTACAAATAAACTACACCAAAATATTCTAAAATTGCAATTAAATCTTTTTTATTTGGTAATGACGGTAAAATTACAGCCTGCGGCTCCATACATTCGCGGAACGTGTCATTTCTCACTTGACTTAGTACTGCTTTATGAAATTCTTTTTAGAAGAGAAGCATTTCTTTTTGTAAATATTTACTTAGGTGTTTTTTTGTGTGTGCAATTAATAAATACAATGACAACTCACCTAATGAGATCTTGAGCCTCCAGCACTACTTCCTGCGACAGTTTCTGGCCATAAACCGACAGATTTAAATACAGTCCTCTGTCAGTCACATTTGATCCTATTTGCCACACAACACTATTTGGCAGCACTTTCCTAACTGCAGCGTTCAACAAGTGCACCGCAGTATGGTTCTTCATAATTTTCAGTCTTCTTTCACTATTAATTTCTAACGAAACATTTAAACCACACTTCACATGTTTGTTACCTTTCACTTCGCCAATAGAGAAGTAACCTTTATGAAACACAAAGTCACGAATTTTAAACACTGTCTCTACATTAAAGTCAACACCTTCTTTTATCCGTATTACACCACAATCAGAGATCTGACCACCTTCTTCGCAGTAGAAATTTGTGTCTTCTGTTACTAGGTAGTAAGGATTATCTTCGCATGGGTCTAAAAAATCGATAGTGTCTATTTCTTCATTTAGTATTGCTGTTAAATTCGTTTTTAATGGTTCAAAAGTGACTTTATTATCAACAACTTGAAAATCATATTTAAATTGATCGTTGGTTGGTTTGGCACCATCTTTTACTAGTGTTGTAACAGCACTGTCAAATAATATTCCTTTATTATTGGCCTGTTCCTTAAAAGCTGTTTTGTGTTTGGACTTGTGGTCGGAGAGGAGTTTCCAGAACCCAGTCCGGTCTATTTGTAAGCTGTTCAACTGGGCGATGCGATCTATAATATCCTCTTGGAAGCCGTGAGTGTCGTACAATTTAAACACTAATTCCCCTGGTATCACATTTGTATTTTTATTGGACATCGTCTGTGAAAGATAATGGAAAATTAGTTAATTCCGTAGTACTTTTCATTTTCCCTTCTTTTTAGGATCTTATTAAAGCATCAAAAACATTTATGGTTTAATTTCGAAGAGGGTTTAAAGATTATGTTTATCTAAGTGCTGGCAGATTTTTTAAAATATCGTCCAATTCTTTAAAATAAAACTAAAAATCTAAATACAAACTCAATGAATTTTAACCGCCTCCGTAGCCTAATAGCTAAATGTCTACAATCTGGGGGTCCCGGGTTCGATTCCCAGTGGTACAGGTAGTACCTACAGGTACTCGGTATAGTTAGTGGTAGGGCATTTTCTATGTCCACCAGACTAACTAGCACCATGTTACCCAAGCCTGCCGCCAAACAGCAGTGTTAATAGCACTTTTGTGTGCCAGTATGAGAGTAGCAAAGCCAGCGACTCACTAGCTTGAGGGTGCGTACGCTGACCAAAACTACCTTCTCGACAGTTACCATCAGGTGAGATGAAGGCCAAAGGCAAAACCATCATATATGTTATAGGCGAATAATTACTTAACCAGACTTGTATCTTCAAACACCTTTGTACTGGACTCAAAAATGATATTCGAGCTAATTCTTACCTCCTTAAACTCCTTGTACCCTAATGCGAACCCCGGCAGTTCCAAGTCGCTGAGCGCCTCCACCTCGGGGTACTGTTTCACCAGGCCCTTCCACTTCTTCGCCAAGCTCGCCCTCATCTTCTTATACGAGTCTGCTTCATACTCCAGTATGAGCTTGGCATCTTTTTCCCTCGCCACCAGCTCGGGATAGGTAGATCCAAGCGTTGACGCAACTTCGTCATACAGAGTCAGGAGTAATTTGGGGTTATGGAAGACATCCGTTGAAATTTTAAGCGATTTGCGTAGTATTTGTTTTAAGTTCAGACTGAAATGAAAGACAAAACATTATCGACCGACCTCTATCTTCTCTTTTTATTTCCTTGAAAATAAAGATAATATTTAGTGTATTTGCAGCGAACCTGGTACATATGATGACTGTCTGAAAATTTTAGTTTCTCACACTCCACCTTTAGAGGCATGCGAATATTTTAAAAGGTTTAATATTTTAACAACATGGTTTGAATATATGTAATGATTTATTTACAGAACTATGCATACTATTTTAAAACTACCATTACTTTATAACGAATTAAATTTATTTTTATATGCTATAAATATGACGTTTTTTCTAATAGCCAATCAAGCAATTTACGCTGGAGTAAGATTCTCGACAGTTCTCTTATACACCTCGGAATCTTATTGTAAACCCTTATTGACATAATATAACAATATTTTTATATAGTGCAGTTCTACATTTAGGTTTTAACAGACGTTTTGGGTCTCTTTGTCTGAGCCTTGGATCATTCCGGTTTGTCGAATAGGTTTATTATCTCGAACTAATTTTGTAGTGTAATACATTATTCGTGCAGTTGTCTTGTGTTTACTAAAAGATGGTATAAAATTACTACTCCTATCATACGGTAGTGGCACATCTCCGGTCGTTGCCTCGGCACAAGTTGTGGAAACTAACAATGATGTTGAAGCGGATTCAACAATTCTTAGTTACCTGGTAGCGGGGAACACAGCGTCAGCGAGGCAGACACTGATCATCCTCGCGTGATCCGCCAGCCGGCGGTAAGCGCAGTCTAAGACGGCCTCGCTGTCGTAACTACCGCCGTAAGGAACTACCCCCTTACTGTTCTGCGAACAACGAAAAATTATCACTCTTAAAAGAGAATTATCGCCAGTAGAGACGGCAACAAAGAAAATAATTGAATCTATAATTACTGATACGATACATCCTAGTCTGTAAACTTTTGGGAATACAATAAAAGTTAATAGTTTTTTTAATTTGAAGCCGATACCCGTATAGACTGCCCTTTCTGTAATCATCGATTCGATTTCAAAGAAGTGATTTGCAATAATTAACACACTCAGTGGACGAATTAGTAATTGTGTTGCTGATAGGTAGGTATGTCCCCTGAAATCTTTGAGACCCGTCGGAAGACATGGGGTAATACTATTTAACAGGGCTACTTAGCAATTAGTTACCATGGAATACTTTTTTAAGTTCACGCGGAGTCGCGGGCAAAACGCTAGTAATATTAATAATTGATATTGTTTCACATTTAAATTAGTCTTAGATGAAGATATATATATTTCGATGAAATGTTCTGTGACTTTATTACCTTCTGTATAGCCGCGATGATGGGACGGAAGAGATCCGTGTCATAGTTGGATGGGACCCCTTGCAAGATGGCCGCCATGCGCTCTAACCCCATACCAGTGTCCACGTGCCGCCTCCGGAGACCCTGCACTTTGCCATCCGCTTCTCTGTGGGGGTTTATTAAGGTCCACATTAAGAAGCACGAATCTCAAATTGTCTATATAAATTAATAGGTTATAAAGGACCTGTAATTTTTGGGGTCTATGTGGCGGATCATGATCACCTACCTGTTGCAATGTATAAAGACCAGGTTCCATATCTCTGTGAGGGACCCATCCTGGTTGACGTAATGTATTTCGGTGCATGGGCCGCAGGGGCCCACGCCACCCATCTCCCAGAAGTTGTCCGCGGCGTTCAGAGCCCGCAGACGGTCTTTAGGGACCCTGTAACACGTTACCAAAGAATACTATTACTAGGTCAAAAGATGTCCAATGGACTTCAAATCGAATACAAAATAACGATTGTCAGTAAATTACACCACTGTCACACAGCATCGTGCGATCGTCGTTATAAGATGGGAAGAGAGATGATCCAGATATATGATATTGTCCCTCTCGTTCGCCTATCTTCACCCTATATCAATAAAATCAAACTAACTAAACTATATCCAATGATCATACAATGAAACTGATCATACCCTATTTTAAGCCAAGCGTCTCTGCACTCTCGATCCTCAGTCAGGCCAATGACAGCATCACCGGCAAAGTATGTTACCACTAAGTTTTCCGGCTTCAGTCGGTAAGGACCCAGTAGGAGATCCCATGCCATCTGACATGCTTCTTTCTGGAATATAGTGTTTTGTATTAAAGATAGAATAGTAAGTAAGAATGAACAGAGATTAAAGAAAACATTTCAAATACTCTGCAAGTTTAGCTTTGACAAATTATTGACTATCTCGTGAATTTAGAGGACTTTTAAACTACCTCCATGGCCAAGTGGTTGGTGCTAATGTCCTCCTGGCTAGCTACCACCACACTACTTAAATCTAACGCCAAACTCACTAACCATCAGCGCTGTATGAAAGGTTACGGATGCAGCACCTTTTTGACATTTTGATGAACATGATTTTCTTTCATCAGACTACTTGGCGGGCAGAAAGACTCTGTCTTCACGGAAATTATTTCATGGGTACACTTTACTATGAAAAGTAGCCCATAAACTATATCCATAGAATCACATTGATCATGTTGCTACAAATAGACAAACCAACAATAACATACATGTATAGCTATTGTCAATATGTTTTGTTAAATATATAAACAATAACAACTTGGCTGTAACTGTAATATTAATAATTAGGGCTATTCAGTAAATTGCAAAGGTCTGAAAAAAGGTGAGAATGAGAGAATCCAGAATGTTAATGCTGCTAGCATCCTGGATACTGCAGCTGCTAGCAACCTAAAACTATGTGAGATTTAAATATAATGTAAAAATAAAACTAAACTAAAAAAAAACTAAGCTTCGAACTACTTTTACCAGGTCCCTCATATCAGGTGAGCTTTGTTGAGAATATGTGATAGTTCTAACAGCATCCTAAAACCATTGTTGATAGAACTGTCTCAGTAGCAATTATAAATGTGAGAGTAATTCTGTTTTTTGTCTTTCCTTTATGTGCAAGGGAGGTCAGACTGACTAGATTTTGCATAGGTATAGTTGATACTAGATACTAGTAGCTACTTTTAATTCATTTACTTTCTTCTTCTTTCTTTCTTTCAATTTAGTTATATATATGACTGAAACAAGTGCAGTAATATACTACAAACATTAGAAGAATTTATATGACAATAATGCTATACCTTATAATAATCACCAAAAGACCAATTGCCGAGCATCTCAAAGAAAGTGTGGTGATGTCCATCACTCCCCACCACGTCTAGGTCATTGTGTTTGCCCCCCACTCGGATACATTTCTGTGAGTTCACTGCGCGGGAGCAAGGAGGCTCTACTTTACCAAGGAATACACCTTTGAACTGGAATTGAAAAACATGCCACTTTTATTTAAAAGCAAATGTTATGAATCAACATAGAATATAGTTTTAGCTGTAAAATAGGTAATCTTCTATGGATAACACAGATATCAGCATTTTTTTCTTGGTAGTTTCAGCACTTAGCAATCTTTTAGATGTATCTGTAAGTGGAAGTGTAGCAGGCTATATAACCCAGTCATTACATAACTACATAACCACGGACCAAATCAATGGCTATGTTTATAATAAATACTTACAGTAGAAACTTAATTAACCAGACTAATTGTTGTTGTTAGGCATACGGATAATTGAAAATCTGGATAATCAAATGTATGAAGAAAAGTGGGTTTTGTGCATATTTAGTAGTTCCCTATTGTTATGTGTTTATTCAAATGCATCTACATTAGCTGTCATTTTTCACTTCATATTTCCAATTCATGAGTTCCATGATGAGATTTAAATCTGTAAAACCATTTGTTACTTGCCACAAACAATTCATCGCCACCTAATTTTTTTTTAAATTTTCACCTTTTCACCTAAATTCACCAAACAACAAATTTTTAAGGCAATTAAGGTCGGTTTTTAGGTCCTTTTAAAGGTGTTAATTAGTATTTGAATGTAATGCTTTTTCACCGAGCAAAGGGCCAGATATCGGTTGCCCAGTTGATCCTTTGTCTTGAAAATCTATGCAGCTGTTTTGGAGATTAGCAGCCCTTTTCCTGATTGATGTTTTAATTCAACCGTATTTACAATAAGCCAGTTTTTGAGCAAATATGCAGAAGGCAAATAGTTTAACTGGAGAGTTCTACTGGCTCATCATTTTGTCGGTATTTTAATAATCAAGCAGTGCCGGTGAGTTTGAATGTCTCATAAGAGAGAAATAAACAATGTTCTTACCTGATGCATACCAGCATTAACAAAAGGTACAGTCGGGTCGCATAGCGGCACTACAGCGCTTGATTTAACATGCTTGTGTCCATGTTCTTTGACAAAATAGTCAATGAACGTGTTCCTTATAAAGCTGCTGGATGAATTTAGACGCACCCATGTATTATACCGGAGGCTTTTGCAAGAAACCGGTAGGCGATGCATATTAGAGGTTACTCTATATTCTTCCTGTACCCCTCAAAATATGTCATCTATTAAAAATTCACGAAAGAAAACCTTTATGCATGAATAAAATATGATACAAATGTTGTGTAAGATGGTTTTGCAACAGATTTGTGTGTAAATTATTTTCGATTCTTCAATTCAATTCAATTCTTGACATTTATGGCAACTACCAATAATTCTTCGCTTCAAATTCTCATCAGCTGTCAAGTAAAATCCAAGGTCAATCAAGCAACTGTCATGTCAATGTCATTTGTTGGTTTTCTTTCGTCCTTTACAAGACAGGCAATAATCACTAGATCTTACAGCCAGATTATGTCAATGTCATTTAGGCCAGTCGAATAATGGAGCAATTGCACAAGCACAGATATTTTATGAATCTGGATTTGATCTAAAAAAATAAAGAACTATTAAGAAAACTAAACTGTAAAGTCTAAAGACCTATGCATGTCCACTGAACAATAAAAACTTGTAAGTTGCTGGTGGCTGGCAAAAGGTTGGTAATAGTTGGTAAAACGTAGTGGTTATATGCTCCTAGATGTCAAATTCACGTCAAATTGATGTCAATTGTCAAATGAAATTTTCGAGAAAATATTGTAAATATACATAATTAGCGAAATATGTAATTAAAAGCGAAACTATGTACGTGTATCGTCGCTAGTGGCTTTAATTTAATCAGTCTTACGAAGCGTCAAGAAACACATTTCTGCCGGTCAAACAATATTTTGTTTTGTCACTCTTTTTAGGACACGTAAGTCTTCGGTTTACCAAGGGTTTCGGTTGAATTTGTGATTATAAAATGAACCGTTTGGAGTTTTACGTTTTGTGCTTGTGCTTCGTGCTGTCGGCCAGCGAGTTACTCGGTCCCGAGGCTCGAAAAGAGCGGGAAAAGTCGAACGAAGAAGAAGAAGATGAAACGAGTGGTGGTCTGGACATAAATTCTCGAGTAGACCCTCAGTATATAAAGCAGTTGACAGACGCGGTTAACAAGGAGATTGTGACACTGCAAGAGTATGCTGAGGCCATAGAGAAGAGTAAAGAAAATTTGAATGATGAGGATAAATCTAAAGGTAATAACTTTAAAAACTGTTAGTAATATCCCAGATATCTTCAATATTAAGATTTTTACTAACACAAATTAATAAAATTCAGTAGATAGGCAGCTGCTTATACTATGCAACGATAAAATCTTACTGTAAACACCAACCCACATCCCAAGATTGGTGATTACCTCAAATCCCCTCACAGAGAGACAGGGCGAACCACAATATCAGACTTACGCAGCTGCTTATGTGGTATCGTTTAATCAATAATATAGTTATAATGATTATTATTATTTTGGTTGCCAGATCCCATTCCTGAAAACCACCTAGACCAGATGGAGTATACTCTCAAGATTCTGAGGAACAGTGTCCTGGGTCAGAAGGACACCAAATGGCTGCAGGATGCCAAAATTGAGAGTGGCATTGACTCAGATGTATGTATTTTTCATCACATATGTATATGTTTCACTTGACTATTACTCATGATCAGTGATGAGGAAGAATGGTTTAAGAGTGTTGTTATTTGCAGAACATAAAGTATTAATCATGATCAGCTTAGGTAATGCAGTTTTTATTGCTAAGAACTTATAGCATTTATGCTTAAATATTTTATTAAATATACATACATTACATACATTTACAAGGCATTTGCCACCATGTTTCTGTTCCTTCCCCACATATTATATTTCTTCTCCAATACAACAAGAATAAGCATTTGCGTTAATGTTATAAAAACATGTCATAGCAGTAACGTTATCCCTCATCTGAAGTTTCCAAACTTGTTGCCATAAACGTTTAAAATAGAATAGCTGGCATTGATAAGTAATTACCTAAAAATAGTAGACGAAATTATAGTGTCGCAAAATAAATATAATTAATTTACAACTTTATATAGTTACTACACAAATACAGCTGTTATATTTTAAAAGATTATGGCAACAGAAATTTAGTACGAAACTTTGATGGAGGTGGATCACCTTAAGGGGTAAATGTAATTATAAATATAAATAGAACATTCCCACAATCTCATCGGCTTCTCCATACTAGTATAACTTTGAGGCCATTAACACTATTGCACTGCCTAATCTGATCACTGATTGTTTAAGATGGCTATATATTTGACCTCAATGTAACCATTCATGCATGTGTTTCTATTTAATTAATACAACTTTTACAATTAATATAACCATCGATAATATTTCTTTCCAGAAACCTTATGAGAATCCGCAGGAAATTCTGGACACTCTACCACCATTGCCAGAAGAAGAGGAACCGGAATTGACTCCAGAACTCAGAGAAGGTAAATAATAACATTAGAGTAGATCTATACAATTATTAAAGACAATTCTAAACTAGTGGAATCAACTAACGTTGTACAAATTTCAAGAATTTTTTTAATACCACTATATTTTGTAGCAGTATTGAAAGATAATATACCACCTCACTCTCTGAAATCCATGCAATTGCCTTGTAGTTTTTTAACATTAAGTAAAAAATATAATTTAAAACTTTTTAAACTGCATATAGCAGTTTAAAAAGCTCTAATGTGTGATAAATTCTTTGAAATGTAATTTCTTCGAACAACAGAAACATCTTAGGAATTGGTGTTCAAAATTTAAACTTTCTAGCTCAAGGGGTCGATGTGTCAATCAACCAAAAAACGTTTCTTTATGCAGATTAAGAAATGAAACCTAATTTTACCTAATTTATTTTAGCCAAAGAGCTGTATGACGTAGCGATGGCTAAACTAAACCGCCGCTCGCCGGACCTTCGCGCCGCCATATTACAAATCAAGCAGGCCGCCGACCAGGGCTACATGCCTGCCAAGATCAAGTTGGCCTGGTCATATGTGTACGGCGAAGGGGTCGAACTCGACCTTGAGAAGGCCAAGGCCATATTTGAGACCTTGAGTGAGGAAGGAAACGCTGACGCGCATGCTGTAAGTGACTTTTGTTGTATTTCTTTGTATATGAATCAGCTAGTTTCTGGCTCGAAAATGTCCACGTGTTGTGTACTACTAAACGTCAGCATCACACGGCTCCAGTGACACTGGCGGTCATAGCTACTTGACTACTTTGACACTGACGTTTATCAAACTAACCTCTAGACACACGAGACAGTGTGAGTATGCTAAGGCGCATACACTACATCAATTATTCGATCATATACATCAGGGATATCCCTATTCTAAAGCCAAGAGGTTAAATATAAGATCATGTCGTTTCTTGTAAGTCGCAGTCCAAGAAGTTTAAAAAATCCTTTATAAATTTGAAAAAGTGGCAATGGTTTAGACCTTACTGACATTTCTTTAGTCTTTTCTTCGAACGAAATCATCTCACTTATCAGACAGTCAAGTGGTTCAGCCTGAAATGTCTAACCAAACTGGGGAAAGTCTCACAAAATGATGTTTGAAAATTTCCCCACAGGGAATAGAACCCTAAAACAGTTAGTAACTGTGTGTTTTCAGGGCATGGGTTTCCTGTACGCGACCGGCATCGCAGTGCCCGTGTCTCAGGCGAAGGCCCTGGTCCACTATACGATGGGCGCGCTCGGAGACAGCTCGTACGCACAGATGGCGCTTGCGTACCGCTACTGGGCCGGTGTCACCGTGCCAAGCTCCTGTCCCAAAGCCATGGAGCTGTACATGAAGGTGGCTGCTAAAGGTGGGTCTCATGTACTTCATAGCTGGTGCAAACCGCACTCAGCCCCCATGGTAGACTATGGCTTACACTGAAAACTGTACAGTGTCTACTATCCATACATAGTTTGTTTTAACACATTAAACGTTATACAAAATGTTTTCATTTCCTTGTACGTCCCACAATATGCTTCTGTATCTGCCTATAGAATGCAATAAGAAGTAAATCATATCTCTCTAATATTTTAACGATTTTTTTTAAAATAAATGGTAATAAATAAATAATTTTTGCCAAAAAAACAAAAACAGTTTTTTACTTTCAGTAGGTGCTTTAACAGAGACCCTTGCAAGTAGATAAATTCACCACTAATTCACTACTAACCTTTTCTAAATTACCCTAAGTGCATACCTGGTCGTTTCGTAGTGACCCATATATGGGGCACTGGACGTTGAACGTGTTAACTTAAATAAACTGCTATATATCTAATATCATATGTTGAAGAAATTCATTTTTTTTCATATGAATGTTTTTTTAAATGTACATACATCTGTGTCTAGATTTATGATATCCTGTTTCTGAAACTGTATCCCTACCTACTACTAATTATTGAATTGAACCTAGATCAAGCAAGCCCACGGGAAAACGACATCATTTTAATTTCAGTAGTGTTGTTCAGGAAGATATTTCTGTGTAGATTTTGATCCAAGAAAAAAAATTGATATATTGAATAAAATTATAGAAGTAGCTAAAACACTTCCAAATCCCTGGTTAACAGATTAAGACTCTAGCAACTCAAACCTGGTTCTTAGAAATCGTTTTGGTTTATGACGCATTTTCTATGTCCGCCTGGTTATTGGTCCTACCACCAAGTTATCTAAGTCTGCCGCCAAACAGCAGTTTTGTTCCGATTCGGAAAGTAACAGAGCCAGCGCCGTATTAGCTTGAGATTTCTGGATGCGCACGCTTACCATTCAATGGTCTTATTGTCACTTACCATCAGGTGAAAAGAAGGCCAAGTGAAAAAAATTATGGGCTACATAAATTCACTGTTAGACGTGAGCCTTTTTCTAGGAAACCACGTCGGACGCTCATGGGGATTTGGAATAATCACTACCGATGTAGATGCTGCAGACCTGTCTCCTTTTACGACACGTGGTTCTATTGTAAAGCCGATATCACACAGGTAGCGATATATTTATAATCATATCATATCACGACAGTTGCTAGCAAAGTGACCCTAAGCGGAGGTCCGGCGATCCAGCGAGCTCGGCTGATAGACGAGTCTGAGGGGGGCAGTGCGGGCGGGGCGCTCGACACCGACCTCATAGAGTACTACCAGCTGCTGGCTGAGAAGGGAGATGTGCAGGCGCAGGTAATACGATTATTATGTATCATTAAGGAGGTTAGGTTATTTCTAGGCAACCGTGAACCATCTTAGACCACATCGTCGCTTAACATCAGGTGAGATTGTCTTCAGACTGAATCCCATATATATAACATAAAAAAGGTTGCCAGCGGTGACACAACAAAAAACAGCCAAGTGTGACGTCAGAAATTGTACGATTGTATAAATTTACGGTGAAATAATGAGCAGCCGTTAACTTTTAAAGTTCGCTCCATAAATAAATGTTATACGGCTTGCTTTCGCTTCTGATATTGCAATGATGCTATTTTGTTTCTACAGGTCGGGCTCGGTCAGCTGCACTTCCAGGGGGGTCGCGGCGTCACCCTCGACATAAAGAAAGCCATGCACTACTTCCAGCAAGCCGCCAAGACAGGGAACGCTGTCGCCAACGCATTCCTCGGGAAGATCTACCTGGAGGGAGGGGATGGCATCAAGGCGGATAACGAGACCGCCCTGAGGTACTTCAGGAAGGCAGCCGAGCTCAATAACCCCGTGGGACAGAGTGGCCTAGGGATCATGCATTTACAGGTAATGTACATTTATATAAAATCTGGTCAAGTGCGAGTTGGATTCGCGCAAAAAAGGTTCCAAAACACAGAATTAATATAGTACTAAGTACGGACGGACGGACGTTCACCGCCTCCCGCCGATCCGCGGTACCTTACCTCTCCCCGCAAGAAAGTGACTGATGTCGCGCGCGAATTCACGCACACATGCGCGTGTATACAGACGTCATCCGTTCAATGTATGGGACAAAGTGTCCGACCTGTACATTGAATGAAATAAACTTACTGATATTATTACCTTGAAATAAGATTTATTTTCCCGACCGCATAACTATGTGTGTTTGATTTTTATGATTTCTTAGAAACTATACAAGATAGATACATCGCTACATTCTACATTAGATTCTGCGTAGTTATCATATATTGAACCGCCCAAAGCGGTCACTCAACTGGTCAATCAATCAAGCCACGATGTATCGATAAACCGTTAACCGGCAGTAACTACAAAAAGTCAGACTTGATTTGTAGAATTGCGGAGAAATGTAAAAACGAGCGGGTGAGGGCGCCACTGTCGCTCTACGGACTCAATAAAGTACCTACATTAGTCTGTTTGTTTGTCAGGGTCGCGGAGTACCGAAGGACACGTCTGCCGCGTTCAAATACTTCACGATGGCCGCCAACCAGGGCTGGGTGGAGGGGCAGCTGCACCTAGGGTTCATGTACTTCGGCGGTGTAGGCGTGCGCAGGGACTTCAAGCAGGCGAACAAGTACTTCTCTCTTGCGTCGCAGTCTGGTCACGTGCTCGCGCTCTACCACCTCGGACAGATGCACGCGCAGGGGCTGGGCGTGCTGAGGTCCTGCACCACCGCCGTAGAGGTAACACTAGCTAGTAGAGTAGCTATATTACCCGACTGCGTACTGTCGCATCACACATTACTTCACCAAACCAAACATCACGCATTACTCATGGCATTCCGCGCGCATGTCTTCGTTCTGCACCGCTCACTCGCACCGTGCGCGGCGCGACAGAACCACAAGGACGGAAAGCACGCGCATATGTTACTTAAATGCAACCGTATTACTAGGACGATAAGGCTTACATTCTACGTATTTTAATTCCGAGCACGTGAAATTATTAGGAAAAGAGCTGTCGCATGGCAGCACACGGGTCATATTTCAGGTGATGTTTTTAGAGTGATGTGTAATGGTGAGATGTAATTATTACGCAATACGAAATTACTTTAAGAAGCATTGTTTTCCGCATGTCTATTGTAGATGAGAATCAACAAATTGCAACAAAGGCGAATTTTGACAGAATATTACTAACATCTTTCCGTTGTTCCAGCTGTTCAAGAACGTGTGCGAGCGTGGACCGTGGGGCTCCCGCCTGATGCTGGGTCACGCTGCGTGGCGGGCGCGAGACTCGGACTCGTCACACCTGCAGTACCTGTCCCTCGCGGAGATGGGGTACGAGGTCGCACAGAGCAACGCTGCCTTCCTGCTGGACAACGGTGAGAAGCACCCGTCTAACAGACGAATCGCACGCATCCAACAGTACATAGTCGACATTCCTATGGCTCGCACTAAACGTTCTGCTTCTTTAGCAGTTTAACTTTAGCATGCATATAGCCAGGGAGTGGAACGCACTGACGGCATCCATATTCCCACAAAACTACAACTTGGGTGATTTGTCGTGATGAGTAACTACGTAGATTCGATAACAATATAATGAAAAAATATTTATTTCCTTTCACATACACGTTAAATTACAGTTTTTGGGACACTCCTTTAAGTTGAAAAAACTTGTATTAGGAGGCCCCCCCTCTTCCGCTACTATTTACATTTGGGATGGGGGGTGGGGATTTGAGAGTTTGTGTGTATGAGAATGATATAACTATGATACTACCTCTAAAGAGGTTCGGTTTGTTGGTAGGTAATATATAATATAACCGTCAATAAAAATGCTTGCTTTTTTTTTAAAGAATATTGTTTGTTGTGTTATTAGGCGAGGTTCGTCTGTTCAGCGAGGAGGAGCGGTGGGTGCGGGGCCTGCAGCTGTGGACGCGTGCGGCCGCGCAGGGGTGCTCCGCGGCGCGCGTCAAGCTCGGAGACTACCACTACTACGGGCTGGGGACCGCGCCCGATCTAGAGCAGGCCGCACACCACTACAGAGTCGCGTCAGAGCAGCTGCACAACGCTCAGGTGACGACCGTATAGCACTACATCGACTTTATTTGGGCGTGATTGGCACAGTCCAGGTGTCCTACATGTCACTGCGACCTAAAGTCAACTGGGACGATTGTTTTCGTAATATTGGATGATAAACTGTTGAACCTTAGAAATTTTTTAGGTGCAGCGAAATATCATTGTTGCCCCTCGAAAAACTAACGTTCATTGTCTAAACAAATCGATTATTGTTGAATAGCTTTAATAGCTGTATTCTCTTTATAGTAAAGAATCGGTGGCCGATGCCTATTGGTCGCATTTCGGCCGCCACTGCCGATGAAAACTAACAAAAAGTCATTCTACTAGTTGAATTAAATCAGTTGTAAAATTGTAATAATCTGTATTCAACCCTTAATTTACACCCTTGGAGGTGGTAGAGTATTTCCTATAAATTTAAATTGAACCCCTTGAAGTTAGTCACCTTTTGCGATACCCAAAAGTACGGATGGGTGGTAGCAGAGACTACACAACACAACAAATTGAATAAATTTAATTTTGTCTTAAGTATACATGTGTTACCCAGGCGACGTTCAACCTGGGCTACATGCACGAGCGCGGCCTGGGTCTAGCGCGGGACCTTCACCTCGCAAAGCGGTGCTACGACCTGGCGGCGGACACGTCGCCGGACGCACGTCTACCAGCCGCCCTCGCGCTCGCTCGGCTCAACGCGAACACCGCCATCGAGCAGATCATGGAGGTAACGTACCACGCACAGACCCAGGGTGACGTCATCGTCAATAGTACAAGTAAGGTAACTCACAATCTTGGTGACACACAACATAGTACAACCACGGTAACGCACCACTTTGGTGACACGCAACATCTTATAAATAAAGTAAGTCACAAACTTAGTAACACACGCCATAGTACAACCAACGTAACGCCCAATCTTAGTAACACATAACATAAACCAAGGTACAGACAACCATGGTAACACATAACATCGTAAAACCAAAGTAACGCACAAGCTTGGTATCACACCACATCTCACAACCGCGGTAATGCACAACCTTGGTAACACACTACTTGTACAACCACGGTAACGCACTACCTTGGTAACACAACATAGTACAACTAAAGTAAGTCACAAACGGCATCGTACAACCTACGTACCACCTGTGTAACACAACATAGTACAACTAAAGTAACTCACAATCTTAGTAACACACAACATCGTACAACCAAGGTAACCCACAATCTTAGTAACACACAACATCGTACAACCAAGGTAACCCACAATCTTAGTAACACACAACATCGTACAACCAAGGTAACCCACAATCTTGGTAACACAACTTAGTACAACCAAGGTAACCCACAATCTTGGTAACACAACTTAGTACAACCAAGGTAACGCAGCACCTAGCACCTAAGCTCTGGTTTCCCAGTATCCAGATCAACTGGAAACCGAACTCCGATATTATAAACCTCTACGATCGTTCGCGTAGAACCACTTGTACATTTTTGCGTAATGGCACATTTTGCACTTAATTACACCTCTATGACACACACAAAAACAAGCATATCCGCATATTTTTGGATTAGTAAAAAAAGAAAAGACGTATTTAAAATGCTGCCAAAACATGTGTGTTCTAGGTTATAATTTCTTATAGAATGCATACAATATGAATGAACTGTTTAGTCTCTCTGGCAGAGCCCGCTGTCAGTGCTGATACTTGCGGGGGAGTCCATGGCGCTGTCCAACTGGGACGTGCTCATCATCACGGTGCTGGTGGGGGCGCTGCTCTTCGTGACATACCTCCGCATGCCGGGACAGGGGCCCGACAACTGAACAAGACATCTTGTGTTGTGCATGCAAGGCAAGACACGTGGCTACCTTAAACCAGTTTAAGCTGAACTCTCCCTGTATGGAAAACCTTTACAATGCGATGTCAGCTTACATGTAGGCTTGTATGGATATGTGGACTTTTTAGAACTCTGTTTTTTCAGAAACAAATGTGAAGGCCAGCCAAGTTAACACTTTAGTGATTGGGTAAAGTGTATAAATAAAGGTTAATTAAAACTTCTAAAAGTGAACATTATGGACGCTACTTTTAATATTTCTTAAGACATATAGCTTTTTCATACAACATTTTCATACTAAATTTCTTTTGCCGTAATCTTTTAAAATATGATAGTGATATTTAAAACTACATGGTATCATTAACATACAACTTTACAGTGATGATTTACATTTTTCTTTCTTCTTTACATTGGGTGGTTTGCCATAATACAGCCGGCGTAAGAAACATGCAGATTGTAGGTAGCAGCGAAATGTCTTCATTCATCTTGAACCGTGACTTTTTAAAACTGACTGTCGCGTGACGTAGGGAATAAGGAAATACCTGAATGCAATTCCAGCACGGAAGGGTGATTTAACATTTCGTTTTTCGGCAATAAAGTCCTTTCCGTTACTAGTAATATGGTCTCAATGACTGATATAGCATAAGTGTGTCCCGGAAGAGACAAAGCTTATATATTGTACTGTTATCAGGAATGAGTCAACACCTATTGTACACTCGAGTAAAAATAAATGTATCCACTTTTGAACCATGTCACATTCACTTTTGTTCCTGTGCAGTGTGTTGAAGGAAATGTCAATTAAAAGTAATTGTTACAAGGTTCAAAAGTGGACACATATTTTTGTACTCCAGTGTACGCGACAGGTCGACGTGGCAATTTTCTAGTGATGTGGCATCACGTATAATGTAGTTTATATCGATAATTTGTTTCTTACGCAACAAAATAAGAGTGTCACGGTTTCTTCTAATTTTGATTCGGATTTTATTCTGGATTTTCGATAAGCCGATGTAAAACGATATCCAATGTCTGATTGACAGGGTATTTCTAATAATTGTTGATTGAGGATGAAGTATTGTTTTTATTTTCTGTGTCGACCTGTCGCGTAAAATACAAATGGTAAATAGACCTCAATGTGTATAGAAAGTTTTGAAATTTGACTCAAATGCCACATATAATATTCAATCTAAATCTTGATTTATTAAAAGTTTTGTTATTTTATATGAAACATCCGTTTTCATAACTATTTTCTTAATACTGACTACCAAAATAATTTAGTTATGGAAATGGAAATTCTATTGTTATTCGATGACGAGATTGCGTCGAGACCTATTTTTAGTTAGCTTATATGAAAACAGGAACTTTGAAAGGAAGGAAAATTGTTGGTTGTAAACTGCTGTATAAACTGTACCATAATTTCGATCTACGTGTTTTTTGTATATTTTAGTAGTTTCTACGAAATTGCCTTTGACACAATTCGATTTTTGAATTGACAATGACAATACGTAACAAGATTCAGGGCGCCATTTTTCTGGCGTGTGGATTTATCTGCATTGTAAAGTGAAAAAATAAAAGCTTTTAAAAAGAAACTTATTTATTTTGATGCTTAAAATAATTTATTTATGGAACCTGTTTTTTTATATATTATAGATTAGATTCATTTATTACTCGGCACCAAATTCAATTTCACATAAAATGTCGAAGCGTACAATGATCGTCAAAAAATATCGTAATGTCAAATGTTATATAACATTCAACTATTTGTATATAACATGCTCTTGGTTGTAACTGATAAAATTATTTTGAAACTGCCGGTACTCGCAAACTAAGTTTGCCTCTCTGAAGTTAGCCACAAAAGACCGCGAAGTATCAATTATTAACGTATAAATGGGAGGCAAGGCAAGTTAGCGGGTGGAAAGAAATGTCCTAGTGTTGTATGTCATCTAGGGATAGTTATTATCGAAAATAATAGACACACATTCCGTCTGTACATGTTTGAAATTGCGGAGAGCTAACTTCAGAGGGGCAAACATAGCGTGCGAGTACTGTACCCGATGTTTTGACTCGAGCGAAAGAGCGTGATGTGGCGTCTACAAATATTTTTGTGTGTAATTTCTTAGCAGTGATACAACATAAATGGTATTAAATTCATAAAAAAACCTCGATGAGTTACATTCTGTAATGTAAAATAAACATCATCGTATGTATTTACGCAGTCTTAAATAAAGAGTATTGACTATTCAGTGATGGGTTTTTATATGTATAAATCGAGATGTATTTGTTACTGAAACTGTTAAGAGCGTCCACTTTAGGCGCAGCAGGAATTTTATTATTTCTAAAATGATTGTTAATTTTGTTTTATTTACGTGTCCAACCAAACAACATGTTCACTATTCTATGGTTCCTATCGGCACTTTTTTGGTTGTTACAAAAGTGAGTAATTTATATTTTCATTAAAAACAACTAGTAGCATCACTAAATGTTTATCTAATACCAAGCCTCGAACGTACAAGCACGGTCGAATTCACTTGAATTAGTAAGAATTACTAAAAAAACTCAAAATATTTTATTACGCAAAACGAATTGCGGTACAATCACAACCGAATTAGCATGTATAAATAAATGTATACAAAATCAGTGAACACATAAAACCGTCAAAAATTTTTTATAATAATAATAAGACTTAATAAAATAAATTATAAAACGCGTATGACTTTTCCTTCAAATAAAATACTTTATAATTGGCTAGTATGGCTTTTGCCATTATTTTGTTGTTATTATTAAGTTCATTATATAATAATCTAAGCTATTTTCTTACCTTGTATACATGTAATAATCTGTATGCTTAGAATAATAATGCCCCAGAAAGTCGGGCTATTGAGAAGCAAAAAAAGCCACGTCCGGCGGTCTAGGTAGAATTTTAGCGCTTTTAAGTTTTTATTTAAAATCTTGGTTTCTGAAATAAATGAGTGTCGCAAGAAGCACCGCGCTTGTATGTTCGGGGCATATTTCTGATAATCTAGCTAGGCTAGGTAAATAAAAACAAATGTGGAATACAGTTTTTTAATGTAAACTTACTTTGTATTATTTTGATCCTAGCAATAAGAAAAGTGGATTAAATTTAAAATTAAAAAAAAACTGATTTTACTTACAAAAATGTCTAACATCAGCTGATACTCTTCGCAAAGAAACTTGCTTTCACTTACCGCATCAAAACCGGTTCATACGTTTGAGAGCTACGATGCCACGATACATACATTTTATAACAACCCTCTTTTTGCGTCGGGGAGTTAATAAAATAGTGGCAAACTTTTGTATTGTTTATGAACCGGGAAGCAAAGAGTATGTGATATACGTATACTACGTAATAAGAGACGGGACTCCATACAGCGAAAATAAACCTACCAAATCTCAAACGGGGCAAAATCAACATCCATTCTCTACCAGACATAATGTAGGGACAGTGGCGCCAACAATGCGCTAGTAGCGCCTTTCATGCTTGGCCATGTTTCATACAATTTGTCTTGAAATAATTTGGAACTAAGTTGCGTCGCACTGCCGAGAAGAAGTTCACTGCGAACAAATGTCGAGGTTTTGCAACGTCTGCCGAAATGTCAACATTTGTGTTACGTTTCTGCGTCCCCTTGCTTCTCGATGAGCTCGATCTTGCGAGCGATGTCATCTGCGGAGAATGTGTAGTCCGCTAGGTTCTCCTGTTTCACATCCTTCGACTCCTTATTGTTTTTCTGTAAATGGAAAATGTAAAAATATGAACAAGTTTGATGCCAATGTATGTGATTTGCAGGAAGCCGGACTTTTTGCTGGTTTACGGTTTATCGATACATTATGGATTCATTTTTAGATTCTGTGTAGTTATTATTTATATATTTATCTACTACTATTTATTGTAACATGAGTTTATGTAAATAAATCATTTTTTTGATTTGATTATAAATTGAACCGCTACTTTTTGCCAACGAATACACTACACACGAAACTTAAAATATATAAGAGGATTATATAAAATTAATAACAAAACAGAGTAGTTGCAAGTTATAGACGCTGATAAATTTTGAAAAGAACGAATGAGGGTGAGCTCTATGGAGTCTTGAGTGAAATGCAAGCCGAGAGCTAACTCACTATGCATAAAAGTATTCTGTGGCAATTAATAATTGTAACTGACCCAGAACTGTGCGTATTCCGGGGAGACCGCCTCTAGTTGTGCTATCTTATCCTCCATGGCCTTGAGCCGGCGGTACAGGTCAGGGGCGACGGGGCCCGAGTGCAGGAAGCGCTCCACGGCCAGCACGCGCTCCGCGATCGACGCAGGCAGACCCTCGGCCTCCGCCCCCGCACCCGCACGGTACATCTCAGAGTCGGTGACGGTCTGCGGGCCCCACTCGTTGTTCACTTTGCGGACTGCGAACACATACGATCATTAACCGTTTGTTATGGGCGTAAGTCATGGAGTAAGATCATGGAATCTTGTTTCGGTCAAACTTCTCGAAAGTAAGACTTCGGTAAATTAATTCCTGAACCCGAAAAGCAACCAAAACAACTAGTAACTATATGCGCATCCCGTACCCCGCTCAACTACCCGCGCTGGCCTACTGTTTTTTGTTATAATGATCTTTATTTTGTAATGTGAGCCGTGGTAGCTCAGTTGGGTAGAGCGTCAATCCTTGAACAATCGAGGTCTGGGTTCGATCCTGGTTTGTACCAATTCCTATTGACGGTAGCAAGGAAAACAAACTTTCATCCATTTGTAGTTATTTAATAATTTTTATTTAATATTTAAGTTCGGTAAAGTAAGACTTCGTTGGTATAAAGAGACTCTCTTTAAGAGAGCGAGATAGTTTTGCCAGGAAAGAAAATAATACTACCATCCTGTTGGGTTGCCAACAGTCGGTGTCTCGTTTGCGTCAATTTTCGGGATTACATCCCTCTAAAATTTCGAAATGTCGATCTGGTGATTCCTTGACAAGAAGATACGTCACATACTGTTCAATGGTCATACTCGTAATTTGGCACTTACTTTTCAAGTGCCCCTTGGAGTCCCCGCGCTTGACGAACCGCGTCCGAACTCGCGCGCACGTCTCGCTGTCTTCCGTCTCGCTCTTATCCACGATGAAGTCGTGGATGTTGCTGGAAACATGGTTCATTACATGGTTTTATATACTACGGGCTTGATTTTTACGTAATCTTACTAGGAAGTTTCAAAGACAAATCAGAAGCAGAGAAAATAGCTATTTATGTTGATTCTACAGTGGAAGTATACAGTGGATTGTTAATTTTATATTGAATCAAGTTGACCTTCATCCCACCTGACGGTAAGTGGCGACAAGGACTTGCATTCTAATCCTGACCCGTTCCACAAAGTAATTGTTGATAAAAGTGTACAAAGCGTTGTTCACCTGACATTGACCTGGTCCCGCTTCCTCTCAATGAAGTTTTGTATGCGCTGCTGGAGCTCCTCGTTGGTGACGCTGATCTGCACCAGGCTCCGGTCCACGGGAGGGGAGGGGGCCGGCGACGGTGACAGGGGAGGGGGAGCTGCCAGGAGGAAACACAACTTCTATACTGACAATGTTTGATGAATGCCAATTTTTAGATGATCGTTTAGGTTACATCGTTTAGTTTTTATATTTTGTTTATACAAAAAACTTATGAGGTCGATTGGAGCTAGTGTATATATATGTACGAGGTTTAAGACTAATTACGCGATAGGTGTCAGCTGATAACCAGCGCTGTGGCCTCCTGCCGCAGCAACATGCTGAGCTGGTCACCTTTTTAAAACTTATACATCTTGTTTAAAATGTTTCTATGTTAAATTGTAAGTGGTTCTCCTTTATTATTATTTTTTGAGTGTGTGTATTAGTTTCAGGCAATAACCAAAATTTGTAATTTTTAAATAAATCTTTGGAAGTAGCTCGAGAGCGGGATATATGGCGCAATCTCAAGGAGGCCAACACCTTGGTTGATGAGAACAGCTAAGAAAAATATGTACCAACTCTCAGTTGTAAATTGCGTCATTGTATTCTATCAGTAAAGCTCATCGCTTGCAAAGAATCCATAGAATACGCCGAAGGGCATGTAAACGGGTGAACAGTTCTTATGGACAAACACTTTCAAATTGAAGCCCAGATCCAAACCCAGAAGTGATGGATCTGCTACCTTTTTCCTACTGGAACACAACAGTGCTATTTACACTGCTGTTTGGCGGCAGACTTAAACAACATGGTGGTAGCTAGCCGAGCGGACATAGAAAATACCACCAATCAAACCTTTAGGTCAAAATCAACTGGGAATCGAACCCGGGACGAGTCAACTTTTACAAGCTAACGAGTAAGAAGTTCAACAGTCACGACACGCAATTGCTGTTTTCAAATATTTGATATCCATCTGGCTATTTGGCCTTCATCTCACCTTTTTATACAGAATATAGATCAACGCTTGTCCAAGATCTCACACGATGGTGCGCGTTGGTCTAGAAGGTGCCTGTTCACCCTCGACTTGAAGACACCCAAGTTATAGTTCAGGGAATACAGACGCCATCAGCACGTTCAACTTGTCACCTAATCTTAAGTGACGAGGATTGAAGCGCGCTCACATAGAAACCTCGAGTTGTAAACATTTTCACATCGTGTTTATATACAGTTTGTAAGGATATTGGGTGATTTATTCGTGTGTGCGTGTACAGAAAATAAAAACACATCTCAAAATAACAAACATTTTATTTAAACTGTAGCTACTTCCAACTTTAATAATCCATTTATAAAATTAATTTTCCTCCCACACCCCGATAGTAATAAACTAGATTTTTTCTACAATAACTCTTACTAACAAAATTCTAGATAAATATAGTTCACTAATGTGGCTGTATACAGCTCAAACATAACAACAAAATCTGCTATCAACAAATTTCTACACGTATACAAAAATATAATCGATTAACATGCATAAAAACTATATAACTTGATTGTTATAATATAAAAAATTGGGCAAGTGCGAGTCGGACTCGTGCACGAAGGGTTCCGTACAGAATATGGATATTTAACATACGGAAAACCAATCTAAAGAATGCGCCTCGATTTTCGTTATCAATTTAGTTTTGCAGTAGCAGTAGTAGACGAGTAAGACACTAGATGGCGCTAGTTGTATTTTACATCGCACGTCTCCAAAAATCACGTTTGCTGTATAGGAGCTCCTTTAAATATTTATTTTATTCTGGTTTTTAGTATTTGTTGTTATGGCGGCAACATAAATACATCATCTGTGATAATTTCAACTGTCTAACTATCACGGTTCATGAGATACAGCCTGGTGACAGACGGACAGCGGAGTCTTAGTAATAGGGTCCCGTTGGTTACCCTTTGGGTACGGAACCATAAAAATTATCACCTAAACTGAACCTAACAAAACAACAATTTTTGGCCAAATAATAAACCTATAAATTTGCTAATAAATAAAGTGTTCATTTTTATTTTTAATAATTATAAAATATTAGAGAGACAAAATGAAAAATGGTACTCGTATATAGGATGTTGATGATGATATAGGCTAAATTCACAATTTACCTTTTTTCTTTTAATTTTTATAGTACCTGAGCTTTGCTCGTAATTATTTAATTAACGAAATTATACAGCACTTTAGTTCGAATAAAGAACCCTATTAAATGTAAAGAAAAATTATCTCTAATATAAAACTTTAAACAATTGATTCTTGGACCCCAAAACCGTCATCTGTGATTTCATCCCAATCGTTAGAGCAATTTTAGAGATCCAAAATTTAAAAATAAATATATAGTTTTCATTTAAAAGATTTACAGGGTAATACCATTAAAATATTTTCTATGAAATGTGAAACATTTTCAATGACCATTCATATATTCATTGTAGGATTAAATTAAACACAAATTTCGCGACATTACTTGCTGTCGCCGGCAGTGCGTTTTACTCCCTATCTGTAAGCACGATAAAAGTTGTAGCGAAACGCAACTTGGGAATTTTCAAAAGAACAGTAAATAGTCACCTTCTAGATCAACGCGTAACATCGTCGACCTCATCCTCACTTAACATCAGGTGAGATTGAGGTCAAGCGCTGATCTATCATTTAAAAAAAACAACTAAAAATCTCATCAAAAAGAAGTGAGGACATTATTTTATTTAATAAACAGATCTATATTAATACAGTTTATAAAAATTTGAGCTACTTATTACTAAAATTCTTAGAACAATAACGCCCCAAAAGTGAGTCCTTGCACGACGAGTGAAGCAAATAATACTAAGCCATTCTAGTTTAGTTTGCATCCAAACGCTTCAGGTGTAAAGATCGAATCTGGATGGAATCAGAGTTTTAGTTAAGCTGACAGTTTCTACAATAAATGAATGACACAATACTAAAAACATAACAAATATTGTAACATACGAATGTTGCGATTGCTTAAGATTACGTTACGCTCAATATTTTTATGCTTCACTTTCGACATATTCGGTTGATATAAGACTATCTTTCTGCGTTACTATTCTAACCTAAAAACTATAATTTAAAAAATAAAAATACATTATTTTGCAAACTACAAGTTAATAGCTGCATATAAGTTTAAGCTGTCATCACATCTGAATTTTCAGTCGCAGGTCATCCTTTTTCAATAGCAAGCGTAGGAAAGAGACCGCATCATTTAGAACTGACAAGAATTCAGGTTATTACAGAGCTTTTTAGAAACGTAATCTATCAGGTAAAAACACGCACACGCAAAAAACATAAAACAGGAATCACCCAATATCCTTACATTTTGAGAAAAACAATTGAAAATGAATTTTGGGAACCGCTACTTGAGCGGTGTCACAATTTTAATACCCCTTCAATAAGGCCATGCACACTACATTTACTACCCTGCAGCTGCCAGCAGATGCAGCCGGTTTTTTATGCCAGTGTATTGGATGCCAGGTTCGGTAATGAACTGGCCATCCTTATAATAAAGCTGCTCAACTATGAATAACCTACGCTATTCCACAACGTTCCACTGCGACTGTTCGCAAATATAAAAACAGTGCAGTGGATTGTTTTTTTAATTTTAAATAATGGCTTTAACCAGTGGTTATCTAGCCAATGACGAGTAAATTTAGGTGAACAAATTTTGAGGTTATAGACTATGCCGAAGCCATTTCTTCAGCTTTCTCAATAAAATGTATAATGTGTACATTTTATCGCTTAATTTGGATTCTTGACGAGAACTTCAAAGGCCAGCCTTGGTTTCAACATTATTCGAAAGAATCCATATGCCGAATGTACTCGACATGATAAACTCTTCGGATCGCGTCGAAACCCTCGCAATTTTGCGTAATTGATACTATAACACTGTCCGTGACACTTTTTGCACTATATCACACCATTATAACACAAAAAACACACATAACAGTATTATTAACGAATTACTAAAATTGCAATGAACCACCATTTTACAAGTTCGCGCCAAGAATCCAGTGGATTGTTAATATTGACTAAAGCTACAACTCAGCTGTGAATCTGCCCCCTGTTACAAGTACTCCACGCACATTCTCTGTTCTCCTTCCACTGAGGCTGGGCGCCCTCATACACCTCTCTCTTCCACACGGGCACAGAGCTCTTGAGACGCTCTATCGCGAACGACACGGCCTCCAGCGACGCGTGTCTGTGGGGACTGCTGATTGCTATCACGACGGAGGCTTCGCGGCAAGGAACGTTGCCGAGTCTGCAATGCGAAAAAATATGAAGTGAACACAAGACCACGCGTCGAGAACCGTTTCAACGAAGAACATAGCAAACTCTTGTAAAATATATTCGTTTTGGGCAGTCATTATCTAAGTGAAAGTCAAAATTAAATGGTAGTAAGTAACAGTTATAGATCTGCTCTATTTCGTCCTTACAGGACATATGAAATTCTACTATAATATAGTTATTAACTAGTATTCATCATCAGCCGGGAAACGTCCACTGTTGGACATAGGCCCTCTCATGGTACGCCACATCGACCTGTCCCGAGCCATCTGCATTCAGCGACTCCCCGCGACTCTAACCAGGTCGTCGGTCCATCTAGTAGGGGGACGGCCTGGTAGACGTTTCCCGGTACGTGGTCGCCAATCGAGAACCTTTACTCCCCACCGGTTATCGGTTCTTCGAGCGAGCTTAACATTTTTAATAAATTATTTTTAATAATTATTAAAAATAATTTATATTTATTAACATAATTAATATATTTTTAATAAATAATTTGTAATAACTAGTATTATTACAAAAAAATAATTAAGGGGTTCCTGTTGAGGCACGGATCCCTAATGTAACACAACACAATGACTCCTAAACACTTGTAGCGTGTGTATTTTTGCCGGCATTAACGATGTGTTCTCCTCAGCTGACCTTGTCAATATAATTAGCTCCAGTATTGTGCAATTGTGCACGATCACGACCTTTAAATGAGCGTTCATTTTCTGTATGAACGATGCAGATGAGATTATTGTATAAAATTTGACATTGAACTATTATTGCATAAAATTTGTCATTTTATTATTTTATAAAATTTGACTTCTGTACATTTTGTTATGCCCGAAAGCCCTATCACATCGCTCGAAGAACTGATAACCGGTGGGGAATAAAGGTTCTCGAGTGGCAACCACATACCGGTTCTCGTTTCGGTTGGTGGTAGCGCTCTTTCTATGCCCACCTGCCCATCTACCTCCAAATTACTGTTGCCACAGTCGTGTTTCGGTATCAAAGGAAACAGAGCCAGTGTCTCGTTAGCTTAAGCCGTCTGGGTGCGCATGCCTACAATCCAACAGCCTTATCGTCACTTACCATCAGGCCAGCTAAGTGACGCGCGTAGTGACGTCATATTGGGTCACGTGACCGACCGTTCGACAGCGTCAGAGATGTTAAAGATAAAAAAACTTAGTTTTACTCCAAATTTTTCTTAGATTTTTTGATACCGTCAATAAAATTCGTTGGTAAAACTCATTGTAGTGGTTGATAAATTAGTATAGTGGCCTTGTCCAGTTTTCCGAGAGTTAACTACTGATAATTGTGACATACATAAACAAGATGAGGCAACAATAGAGGAATCTTTAAAATTATTATCAACAATTCCAATAGTTCCTAACCTATTTCTATTTCCCTGTTATTATTTATCGATTAGCTTTGCTAAAATTTTTCGTATAAGTAGACTTTCCATCTAAGTTAATGTACAACCTATATTTCGTCCGCGACTTCGTCCGCCCGGACTTCGGGAAGTATCCCACATAAACATTTCAGTTTATTTTTTTATTATTAACAATAAAATTTGTATTTGACATTAATACTCATAACTAGCTTAAATAGTATTAAAATTATATTACGTAATGTCAACAAAATTAAAAATAATAATTAAATAAATTAAATTACATCAGCTATCGTCAATACTGTAATAGAATTTTTACAGTTGTAGGCGTTTTTGGGGGGCAAGTTATAGTTTAAAAGTATTGGCAGCTCATTGAATAGCCATACTGATTGATAGCTCGCAGATTGGCAAACCACAAGCAGTTTCGGGAAGACAACGCTTTTTAAGTCTTTTCTGCGTGTTTTTTTTTTCACAATATTTTCTGTAGATTCCTCACACACACCGTCAAAATCTTTAATTCAATAAAATGTTTTTTACATGACTTCATTTGTAACGTTCTTAGCATTGTCCGAATTGCTCTTTATTTTTTTGGTTTATCTGAAATGCTCTTTACTATTGCACCGGTCCTTCATTTCCATTAGGCAAAATCACTATTCATGGCATACTTAATTATTGCCAATAAGGTCCATGCAGTATAAATAAAAATACTAACCTGTGATATATAGCTATAGCGTGTACAGCGGTCCACCTGTCTCGCACCTCCTCACATATCGCCTTCATAGCCTTCAGCGCCATCGACTCGTATGCCTCGTACTCCAGGCGGACCACCTGCGAACACACGTACAACACGGTCAATGTCACCAATCAATCAATTTTTTTTACAATTAATTACAATCATCCCTCATCATACACATGACAACTTCATTACTTCCAACTACTAACTTCATTACTATACAACACGGTCAACTTTATCATCATATATGGCAGTCAACTTCATTGTTATACAAAACAGTCAAGTTTATAATCATATATGGCAGTCAACTTCATTATTATACAATACAGTCAACTTTATCATCATATATGACAGTCAACTTCATTATTATACAAAACAGTCAACTTTATCATCATATATGACAGTCAACTTCATTATTATACAAAACAGTCAACTTTATCATCATATATGATGTATGAATGTATTGAACTGTACTGTAATCTGTATGCCGAATAAACTAATTATATTCTATTCTATATGACAGTCAACTTCATTATTATACAAAACAGTCAACTTTATCATCATATATGTCAGTCAACTTCATCATCATACAACATTTAAAGTTAATGAATCCATCCAAAGATTTTAAAAAAAGACTTAGCTACTGTCAAAAAATTTATTATCAGTTAAACAATTCAACACCAGTGATGTACCCTATGTATAGCAAATAAAAATTTGACTGATTGGTCTTTCATCACATCACGCTAATGTATTCTCAACGTTTCGGTCACTAATGCAACTTTAAAACTTATTTACTCATTTCTTATCTTTTCCATTCTACTCTAGTGATTTCAATAACAATATCAAAAGAAAACAAAGATACACATGAAAACAATTTGCGGTATGTGTTTGTTTGAGGGAAAGTGTGTGTGAAGGGGCCGAGGGGATATGTGTGTGATGTGACATATGTGTGTGATTGTATGACGTACGCCTTGTCGCCACACGTCACAGCAAAGCGATCATAATGCTGCTATAACGTGTTTGCATGTTATGACTTTATTATATGCTTAATGTTTTGCTAAGTTTGCTTGTACAGCTGTTTGGAGGTTTTGTGTTGCCGAGTGTAATGTGAAATATTCATATTTATGTATAATGTTGTGTTAATTTAATTCTAATATAATTGTAAATGATAATATTACCTCCTTCCGTGTTTACTTCAAAAATTAATAAAAGTAGTATCGGCAGACTAACAATAGTTACCAGGTTCGATTCCCAGTGGGGGTATCGGTACTCGGTTAGGTAGGTTGTGCACCTGACTGATTTGCAGATTCTTTAAACAGGAAGAGGAGATATCCATCCACATTCTCTGTCACTGCGATGTACTCCATCACAGTAGATAAAAGTACCTTGGAGGACATACCTAGTGATATCATCCAATATATGATCGGAGTGGGCCTCAGGGTAGTGTTTTAACCACATAGGGGTCACAATAGATCTATCAAGGTCGCAGTGAGTGCTTGGGCCCGGTGGACCATTGTCTCAAATAATAATAATGTGCGCCTACCACGGCTAGCTACTACCATGTTACCTAAGTCTGCCGCCAAACAGTATTGTTGAGGCTTCCATCCAGGGTCCTTTACCAACAGGTGAGATGAAGGCCAAACCGATTAAAATAATGATGACAGTTCTTGTGCCGTGTAGACATCATGTATCTTTTCCAGACGTCATGAAGCTAACACTTATCTATAGGCAGTTATTTTTATCAAGCAGTTAACGTGACGAGTTTAGGAAACGCTTTCTTATCAACTGATAAGAAAGTTTGTTTAGTTGTTATCTGTTAAATTTAACAAACACGTATGCTCGGAGTAAACTGTATTCAAATTTTCTGAATGCAAGCCTGTTTACCAATAAAAAATAATAAAACAAATATGTATTTGTAAGACTCCAGGACAGTTAATGTTACATCAACAAAAACTATTCTAATTCCTTATTAATATGTTGATTCGTAGATTTGCAAAGAGTACTGAAAGTGTAAAGATTACTTTATTATTTTGCCAATCTTTTTTAAACTTGCAGCCTTTTTTACATCAACTATACTCAAAAAATTTACAATGTCCTGAACACAGTAGCGGATCAGGTGGACTGACCCATCAACAGGCATTTCACCAAAATGGTACCGCTAAATGACGTTTTATCTTTGTGACATATTAGAAACTGTGATGGTTCACAGAAATATTAGTCATATACTATAAGAGTTACTCTCTATTCTGTTTATTGTTTTTATTGAGACGATACCATGTGTGTTTGTATTACAAAGAAAACACAATCTATGACATATTTTTATCACAACTATACATAGCGTTTTTGTAGAGATAAGTTTGTAATAGTGAAATAAATAATGTTTTACGTAGAACAATCGAGAAACAACATTATCTTATAATGTTACTTATTAGTTTATTGATGAGTTCATGAACTCTCTTCTCACTTCTCAGTGAAACGTTTCGAGGACAATAATAAGCATTAAATAAGATAACAAGAAAAAAACAATACATTTCTGATAAACAAGTTATATTAAGTTTGTTTATAAGCTTCCTCTAATCATAAATTAACTATGTACTTCCTTGTGTTCATGTATGTATTTTCATCGGTAAAATACTTGATCTTTTTTAAATTAAATTGATGTAATTAGAAGAATATCCAAGATAAACAAAGCTAAAATTAACTACCACACAGTAAATACGACTATATCTAGTAATCTAAAGTTATTCGCTTGTTATTTCGATTTGTATGAATATTTTCTGACACCAAAAAATATATAATGCATTATAGAAATCCGTGGTTTTAAAATAATGCTATCATGCTTGGCAAGTAGGTTTCTTTCGTTATTCAATTTGTCAAGCGAAATGTACGAACATTTTCTAGGTATTCAGAACAATTATCTAAACAATATTCTATGCTGATTTCTGAAATCTATATAGGTTTTTTTAAAATATTGAGTTAAGTAAACATTAATGCATAACATAATTTCATATGCTAATATTAAATGAGATTGGATTATACTCAAATGATTAGTTATGTAAAATGTTTGTCATGTATGAACACAAGTGTTCAATTAATAATTGGCGTCTCTTTACACACTGGCACATCGTTTACCTAAATATAAAATAATACATTATTTTCAATAACCTTCAAAATATATGCTGTTTTTATACATAAAACATTACAGTTAATTACAGTTAATTAAATTTCTAAAATTTCTTAGTTTCTTTTGTAACATAAAAAGAATTACATAAATTGTGTGCATTCCTACCATTCGCTTGTATAAGTTAAGCAAAAAAATTTAGATACCTGGTTGAATTAGTATGTAATACGTTTTTACATAGTGTAAATAAAAACTAAGCAATTATAGACAATGGGCAGTGCACATTCAATGTTTTTTATGTCATAGAACTTGTTGATTTAGACTTCCCTTTCTAGTCACAGTAGTATGAAAAATGTTATTTTTCATAATGAACTCATGTAACTTAGCAAAGATTTGCCATAATAAAAGTCACAATAAAATATGGTATGTGACCATTTCTAGTAAGAGTGTTGTAGATATAATTGATATGAATATGGGTGTTACTGGTGGTCAATGTGGCATACCATGAAGGAGGCCTAAGTCCAGCGGTGGACGTTTCCCAGCTGATGATTATTACTGGTATGAGTGTGAGGGATAAACATATCTAGACTATGATGAACCATGTCACATTCATGGACATTTCCCTCAACACACTATATAAGAACATTGTTCTTAGACATATTTCAGAGCTAGATTTTACTGAAACTGGTGTCTCTTATAAAAATAAAATATCACAATACAAAAAATTCTAAATACTGATTTAGAATATTTCCATTGAAATGGAGTAGAGAAGAGTTGTGCGTTATTTCACGGTTCAGTAGAATCCGGCCTAGAAATATCCGCGAAAAATCAAGGCTCTGGTAATGACACACATGAGAAGAAATAGGTTACACCAATTCTAAAATCATGTACAAAATATACCCATATTACAACTAAGAAACACAAAATATTTACTAACCTTCTTCCCTTCAAAATTATCTCTAGTTGTTCCGACGAATATGGAGACAGCCCCGCAAGTGTCATCCATGACCAGGTCACTCACTTCATCAACTGACAACTTGTCCACAGTCAGCTTTAGGTGATCCATCTTGTTGTAGCTATCTTCTCTGACTTTCTCTTCTTAATATATCAACAATTTATGTTCAATATGTATGAAAATACTGCTATATGCTAGCCTCCACTAAGGGGTGGAATCACAGCAATATTGTCCCTTTCTCGAATCTCTAAATCATTAGATGTGGGACAGACTTCCTCGTTCTTTGCTAACAAAATATTGTTCTTAATAGAAATAAGATTGAAGTTCTCCGAGATGACATCCAAGAGATGGTTGTAGCTGATCTTTCTTGGAAGGCATACAATTGCTTCTCTGGTGCCCGCTAGCTCTTTAGCATGAGCAAAGAACAATACTTTTACGTTCACTCCATGTTCAATGTCCATATTTCATGCTGGAAAAAAGATAACCATTACATAATAACACAAACAAATAAATTGTGCAATAAATTACTGTTTCACTTTTTTCACAAGGTAAACATGTTTAATCGAAGTCATTCATACAATCATTGCCTGCATTATTATACAATAATTAATTCTAAAGTTTGAGAAACAATATTCTACCTGAATTTCAGTACATTACTTCTCTGCAGAGCAGGACAATATTTTCAAATTATTTCGTAGCTAAATAAAAATTATATAGGACCAATGTGTACGTGTGGTTATCACGATAGTCAAGAGAATACTGATACGATGAACGATTTGTAGTTTGCTCTGAGCCAATACAGCACATCTGACTTCGATACAATAAACAAGTAACCAGCCGGTTTCACAACTTTTTACTTAGACCGCTCAACCATAACCGACACACGTTTCAGTAATCATTACTGTTTCCTACTACATATTACGTACTGACTCAGTTAATCTGCCTTTTCACCAAGGCCAAAAGTTTGAGAGGTTATAAAATTTAGCTCGACAAAATATAATTGACCAATATTCTAAAAACTTGTACATAAAATACTTACGAAGTACATAATGAAGATTTCCTTGGAATATATATATTGGAAAAAATTGTCGAATCCTAATAAAATGAATTCGAAATAATCTTGAACTTCAAATGCATTAGTCCAAAGAATATCATTAGCACTGAGCGAGTAAATCACTACATCATTAGTCTGTGTTCAAATCAGTTCAAATCAAATGCAAGTGCAAAAATAAATGATATTATATACTCTTTAGATACTCTTTGAACGTAAGCTTAACTAAACTAACGCAATACGTTTACAGAGACTGATATATTATTATATAATGTATAAATCTGTAGTTTGAAGCTCGTAAAAACATAAGGACTATGAGCATGTTTTGGTGGTCAAAAAATGCATTGTGAAATAAAAATAAATCCAAAATTATAGTTTGGAATGTCAGATTTCCAGCATACATTTTTAAAGCTTTCGTAAATGTTGTAGTAGTTTTTAAAACGACATTAACTTAATATTGCCATCTTCTGTAAAAGTTTACATACATCGATTAAAAATGGAATAAATGATAAAATATTTCACATTTTTCTCTTAAAAAATTGGCTCAAGTGATTACGTCATATAAATCGTTCAAAGCCGGCTGCTCGCACGAAAAAGTGACACGTTCCGCCTGAGCCGAGCAACAAGCGATAGAGAGGCACGAGCGGCCTAAGTGTTTGGCTTGTGACGCATCTTTTCTTATGACGTTGTCACGTAAAATTATTGTACGCAAACTGACTTTACAGATAACCAAATTATTATGCTTATTACATGTGCACTTGTGCAGGATTGATTTACAGATGCAAGCAGGTTTGCGTAGATCATTAGCTAAGCAACTATTAATGTCAGAGTAAAGTAACGAGAAGCTAGCAAATGAAGAAATTTAGAATTTTGTACACCTTTTAGGTAAGCTATAAAAGAGCAGCCTTTGTACTTTTCACTTGCAATAAAGAATAGTTTGACTTTAGAATGACTGGTAAGTAAAAAACACACACATCATAACGTTTAGACATTGAGTTACAGCATGGTTACAGCTGTTTACAATTGAATATCGTTATAAACAATAAAAATAGTTTCTTGATAAAATAGATGACATTGTTAGTTTTTGAACTGTTGCGGTGGTAATACTTTTAACGAAAGCCGACAGCTGTCAAATTTGTCAAAGTCACATAATATAGACATTGACATTCAATTGAAAAAACGAATTCAAACGGTTTTGTTGAGCTGCGTGTTTGGGTTGAATCCATCCAACCGCTCCATTGCTTTTTGTTTTGGCAAGATTCCCTCGGGCGCGTTCGTTACATAAAATGAACGTCGTACTGCGTACGCTACAAACAGTCTAAAAATAGATTTACAGAGTGAGTTGCGTGTTCCCCGACATTTTTGTTTTCAAATGACATACATACCGCGTCGCTGCTTAAATTACGTATTAGAAATCTAGTGAAACTCTTTGAAATCGTTTAACTGTAAACATTGGACTTATTTTTTGTTTGTCTCCAGATCGACGTGTTACGAGTGAATACACTTTGGAGTATGTTGTGGTAATTTTCCTGGGCATGGACTTTGTTTGAAAATCTTTACTGAAGAGTGCCAACTGCAACAATGGCTCAACACGCGGAGCCAATGGACATAGACAATAGTGTGTGTGATTTTGACAACAAGGAGAATGAATTTCATCATAGTAATGTGCTGTCCAAAACACCGTCTACAGAAAAAGGGTATGAGGAACTTGATATCTCAGAGCTGAACTTAAAACTGAGGTATTCCAGTTCAGCGAACTCAACCATGTCTAAAAGCTATACAGCCAACTGTGTAGATAATATAAACCAAGATGAAGATAATATTTTAGACAGTGAAAATGGAAATTTGACTAGATCGCTTCACTCTGGAATGATTCAAAGTAACAGTTCATTCAAAAAAATCCAACCTTTACAAACTCTTTCTATGGATCAGAGTCTAGAGGTCAATCGCAATGCGTTAAGACCTCTCGATGGTGGTAGTTCTCCAGAAAGCAGTAACATTAAAATAACTGTCAGTACAACTAATGAGATTGATGATAACTTCTCATTCCCAAGTTCATCATCATCTTTATCCCATACTCCTGAGGCCATTACTCCTACTAAGGAAATACCAAAAAATGATGAAGGATCACCAATAATAAGAGGTATAAAAAGTGTACTGAATATGTTCAGACCATCTCAAAGTCCTATACCACCAGCTGAAGGTGATAATCCTGATAAACCAGAAGTCTTAAGTCCTCCAATTGTCATCTCACCAGATAACTCAGAAAAACTTGAATCGCGAGCACAAGCTTCTTTGTCGTCTACTCCTGTAGGACCAGCCAAGACAAAAGATGTCCTGAAGAGATCAAGTCCAAACAGAGGCAGTATGGTCTTCAATGATGATTTAGAAAAAGAATTGGAATGGAAAGATGAAACCATTTTTTTCAACACAGAAAAAATACCAATACATAAACTGTTTTTTCTTGAGAAACCACTTTCAAAGCACGAAGATAATGATGTAGATCTTAGTATCTTAAATGAAACTGTAGAATACATGGATATTTCTTACAATGATTCAACAGACAAAAAGGATACTGTTACAGGAATAGAATCAAATGAAGCAGCAAATCCTGTATATAATCCAGAATCTGATAGTGAATTTTTGGATTGTGAAACAACATTTACTAAAAATGAATGTCTTAAAGAGTATATATCAGAAGAACATACTGGACTGAACGATTTATTAAATAAAGATACATCAGCTAAATTGGAAGAATTTTTAAATGCTGCTCAAATAATGCAAGAAAATGTTACTCCTGTAGTAGAAGTATTTGAAGCAGATAAACAACAAAATATAACTGATGAATCTATAGCTACTACTGTAGAAGTAGAATCTATTAATATTGTTGATGAGCCAATTGATAAAATTAAAAAAGATCTTAGTGTAAACGATAATTCTGCTTTAGAAACTGAAAAAGTTGAAGTTAAAAATATAAATAAAGTTGAAGAGAACACTGCTTTTAAAGATTGTATTAGATCTCATGACCAGCTGAAATCTAATGAAGATGTCATTTTGACGGATGCGGCTATAGATGTAAGTACGCTGATCAAATCAAATGACGTAGAAATTCATAATGAGGTTACAGATGATGTAGAAAATAAAAACCACGTGACAAGCACTAATAAAAATGTAAGTCTTGAAAATTTAGTTGTTCAATCTTTATCACAAATACCTCTCTTAGCTGACCCTAGAGTGCTTTTATTTAATGTAGCGTCACCCGATAATAATAATCAGATAGAGAATATCATTAACACTTCTCCTGAAGATACCCCTTTGCCTGATGACGATGAGGTAGAAAAGTCTGTGAATGTTCTGTTTGTAGACAATATGTCAGAAAATTCTGTGACTCAAGAAATCCCTTCTGATAACTTTAAAACTGAAATCCTTAAATCTACTTATGCTTTTGAATCATGTCACAAAATGGATGAAGCTGTGTGTAGTAAGCTCGATAATATTGCATCACTTGAATTATCAGAAACTGCACATAAATTGCTAAATGATGTCGAGAAGAAAATTCAGGAAATTTGGCCAGACGGAAGAAATCTTACAGAAGATATTAAACAGGATATTAGTACAAAGGTAGAACATACTACAGGACCTGATTCAAATAACGTAGAAGCAAAAATATACAAAACAGATGCAATGGACATGTCACATAATATAATTTCTACTGAATTTCAAGTTTTACCTGATCTTGTTCAGGCTGGTGATTATAGCAACAATCAAACTGTAGCAAGAGAGAAAACAATGATTTCAGAAGAAATGGATATGCCTTTGGAATTAGAAATGGAACCAGAGCAGTATAAAACTATAGGGGATGTTATGTCTGTCATTGATCACAAGGCAACTGTGGACCATAAAGAAATAGGAGATAGTCTAAAAATTACTAAAGATGGACCTAATTTTACTGAAAATACGGAAATCGTTGAATATGGGGACGAAAGTCATGTGAGCAAAAATCAAGAAATTCATGCCGCTGTTTGTAATTCTGATATCTATATTTCTGACCTAACAGTTACTAAAAGTGACGACATTAAACCGGCAATTTTAAATATGTCTGAAATTTCTAATAAAAATAGTGAAAATGAAACAAGCATTGAAGAACCAGTTGATCGAACTGCTGTCATCTCAACTGAAACTATGAAGTTAACTACGGGCGATAATATCATAAATTCGAATGATCAAAAAACTTTTGAAAACAATGAATCAATTGATAAGATGTTAATTACAGAAATTAGCGTTGTACCTGTAGTCGTAGAAAGTTACACTCCGGTACAATCGATACTACAGAAACATGATGCTAAAGAAAATGACACTAAACAAATCAATGAGGATATGGCAACATATTCCGTTAAAGATGTTTCTCAAATAAATATTATTTCCCAAGAAAAAATAGATATTGATTCAATTTTTGAAACCAATCAAGATAGGGACAAACCAAAAATTGTGCAAATAACATCAAGTGATGCAAAACAAGTATGTGCTGAAGAAATCCCACTTCCCATCTTGTCAAACAAAATACAAGATACCCACAGCGACAATTTAAAAAAATTATTGTTTGATAAAACAACTGCAAATGAAGACAGTATATCTGAGGTTACAAAAGAAAATGGTAAACCAAACAAAGTTAATGAAATAACCAATAAGAGTCTGTTGAATGCATCTGATACACAATCTGCAGGACAAGTTGAAGATAATGTAGCTATAATTGATGAGGAGATGGTCGCATCTGCAAATGGTAGCCTCTTTATTTCTGTTACTGCCGAATCAGAATTGATTTCTGAAAATAGTGAAGTCTTAGAGAAATATGTTGAGTCTGAAACTAAAATCACTTATTCTCCACCACAATCGCCAATTATTGTTTCAAAAGGCTACAACATTAACTTCGATGAAACTGAAAATCCTTTTGCTACAAAAACTAAAATTAGAATGTCACCACCACCTGGGGTCTTTTCAAACCATTCTTTTGAAGACACGATAGATACAAAGAAAGAATTTACGAAAACAGAGTTTAATAAGAATAAGAGAACTTTTCAGTCACGACGAAAGAAAGTACCTACAAATAAAAGGATGAATTCTACTTATGCTGGTGAGTCAAATGTTAAACAACAAGAAATACTAGTTGAGCAAACCGAATCAATAAAAACATTGCCTGAAACAGAAAGGGCTGCGATTGGAGAACCACAGATCGAGTTGAGCTCTCCTCCAGTTGCTCCATTTAATTCTGATATATCGATTGACCACATTGAAAACGATATTGTGAAGGTGAAAGTTAATGAAAATGAATCAAATGTGGATGTAATTAATGCCTTAAAACCAACGATTGACCACATTAGAAACGATGAGTTGAGGGTAAAGGTTAATGAAATGGAATTAAATGTGGATATCAATAATACCTTAAAGCAATCCAACTCGTCTGACACCTTTTCAATAAGGAACAGAACATCTGTAGAGTCTGTCTGCCTTGAACCCAAGAATAGTTCATCTTCCGAGCAATCTACTTTTTATTCTGTAGAAACAAATTCATCCCCGGGAAGTGCTGAAAATAGAAATGTTTTTAATTTACCTGAGATAGACGATGCCAATTTCAATCCCTTCATAACAAAGTTGAAAATTCGTCAATCTCCACCTTTATGTTTGGATATTGATAATCCGTGTGCTATTAAAACTAACATTAGAGCAACTCCAGAAAAAACTTTAAACACTGAAATAGCACCAATAAACGATGCTACTACTGATTTGGGAATAAAAAATGATTTAAGCCTACAGTCATATTTTGAGCATCCGAAACAAGAAGATGCGAATTCTTCTAAAAATGTTAGCGATATAACATCCTCGTCAAAAGCTACTGATGACAAAGACGACACGATTCGAGAAATACATACAGAAGACGAAGACACCGTGGAAGGTCCGTTCCTTGATGTTGACGATTTGAATGATGATAAGGCCACCATAAACCATATTGATAAATTGTCCGATTCTGAGCCTGACAACGAAATGATTCAGTTAACCGATTTACCAAATGAGAATGATGAAAATATGGCGGGTGAACTTTTTATTGATGCAGAAGCTTTTGACTTCCTTATAAATCAGAATAAATGTAGCACAGTAGTTGACAGTGGAAAAGAAAGTCTATTTCTCAAATTCGATCCATTGTATGCTAAAAGAATGTCGTCTAGCGGAGTTTTCGCTGCTTTGGGGAATAATAATAAAAAGCAGAGCACTCCTAAAAAAACTTCTGTTACTAAAAATAAAACTTTTACTGCTTCTCCGGTTGCTGGTCCGTCCATGTTGAATACTACCGAAGATCCCAATCTTACAGAAGCCAATAACATTGAAGAAAGTGTTGAGGACTTAAATGTGACTGTGACCAAACCTATGATGGTAGTTAATCCAGCGGTTAATGCAGTGACTCCTCGAAACAAAACTGTAACTACTCCTAGATTAAACCGACGTTCTCTTACATTTACTTCACCTGCCATTGCTGTTATTGACAGACTTTTATCTATGAGTTCCAACAATTCTTTAGTAGGGCACGACGGGTCAGTTACAGAAGCCAGTAGAGAAACATATGATACTGATGTATCACATTTGACTCAGCTTCGTGAGCTTCTAGCCGATAAAGAAATTAATGTCTACAATTTGAGATCCGAAAGTAAAGAGTTAAAAGATCGTTTATCAAGCTTGGAATCGCAAATGAGATCATTAGAGGCTACGAGTGAAAATAGATTGCAGAAAATAAATGAATTGACGGAAAAGCTCGACGAAAAGACTAAAATGAACAGGAGTATGGCGTCAGTTGTAGAAGAATATGAGAGGACGATCGCAAGTTTAATAGCTGAAACGGAGAACGATAAAAAACGCCACGCAGAAGAACGTATGGAACTGATGAAAGAAAGAGATGAGCAGTCAGCTCATTTAGCGAGCATGGAGGTGTCATTCAACGATTTGCACAGTAAATACGAAAAAAGCAAACAAATAATCCTCGGCTTCAAAGCAAATGAGGAATCGTACAAAAAATCAATTAAAGAGTTCGATATTAACTTTACCAAAATGCAAAACAACTACGAGTTGCTTAAACAGCATGCGACGGCGAAACTAAATCATGCAAATGACGAGTTGCAAAAGATAAACAGAACACACGAGGCGGAAGTGTTGAAGCTAAATGCCATGATTAAACGAAAGGAGCTACACATAAAGTCTCTGGAAGAGACGCTAACTCAGAAAACAAAAGCCAACGAGGAGCTGACCGCGATATGCGATGAACTCATAAATAAAGTCGGCTAAACTAATTTTAGACATATCTAAACATTTGAATCATAGTGCCTGTGATTTCTAGACTGATTCCGAGACATTGCTTGTGAGCTTATCCCAGGGATAAGTTTCATATAGTTGAGTTAGTCTCAAGTAACATGTGCCAAGTCGTTCTAGTGTTTTATCGAGATTTTATTCCCTTTTTTGGAAGACTGCAAAATTTGTGATAATTCGAATTTCATTCAATCATGTAGCTTATTAGATCATTTGTAAAGTTCAATTTGAAATTCTTTAATTTACATAGTACAGTTTCGATTACGCTGGATGTAATCAAGACTGTGCGATTTTTAAACGACATTTATTTGCGCGCATTGTAAACAAATTGTGGACAAATGTATATTTTTTGCATGCTTTAGCTGGAGATAAAGGACACCATATTTATTTTGTAGAGAAGTTTTATAGTGGTAATGTTTTTCGGCATATATCTAAACTAAAATGAAAAGATTAATATTTTTGTAAACTTATTCTTGGACATTTATAAATTTTCTGTGTGTGCTTAGTTTTAAGACCATTATTTAGTCTTCAAAAGTTTTTTTTAAATGTTTCCTGTTGTGAAAAATTTTAACCAGAAAAAATGTGAACTAATATTTGATTAATTTTACTTTCATCTCATTGTTTTTTCCACTTCCGATCTCTCGCTGTCGAATTGTTAGAATTTTGAAGACATCGAATTTTAATGTTAATTCTTATTAATACCTAGTGACAATTTAGTATCATAAGCGATTGTTTTTCATGAAGAGCACAAGTTATATGCAACATGGGTTTTTCAATCCGCTAGGTATTTTTTGTAAAATAATTATTTTAGTTTAATAAAGTCATGACATTTTGTATATCTATCTTGTTTTATTATACACTACAGGGTGTGCCCTTTCTCTACTCGTATTTTTTATTAAATCAATCCAATGCGCCTACGCGAAAATCATGCAGATATCAATGATGATAATTTATATTATATGATACAGTCTATTATATTATATGTCCAGCAGTGGACGTTTCCCGGCTGATGATGATGATGATACAGTAATAGTTTATTATGAGATGAGCCAAGGGACAAATATCATTTATATCTAGCTGTGTCCTTTGGCTCTGATATTCGATAAATCTGTTACACAAAGTGGCATATTATACACGGCCAAACAAGTGATTCAATTTTATTGCCTCGACGCGTTTTTTTTTTCAGGCGCGGTTTGTTTTATTTTAGAAAGGGAACATTTAATCAGTTTTCATGTGTAAATTTGTTGTTGTTGTTTGTGGAAATGTTTTAAGAATTCCGTATTCAAAGGCTATGCTGTCGGTACGTCCGTCTGTCACAGGGCTTTGTATTTTGAACCGTAATAGGTTGACACTTCAAACTTTCACAGAGTGTATATATACTATTATGGCCTCTATAATGAATTAACAACTATAAAAAAGGAAAATATTAAGGGGGTTCCTATATACAAGAAAGTTTTTTTCTCGGCGTTATGCGCGATCGTAAAATTTTTACTAACACAATATTGTACGGTGTGGTGATTAAAACATTTTATAATAGGGTTTAAAAACTGACCAAGTCACTAAATCTTGTACACTCGAGTACAACAATATGTATCCAATTTTTAACCATGCCACATTCACCCTTTCTTGTTCCTATGTAGTATGTTGATGGAAATATCACTTAAAGGTGAATGTGACAAGGTTCAAAAGTTGATATATATTTTTGTACTCGACTGTACAAGATTTAGTTACTTGGCCAGTTTTTAAACCCTATTATAAAATGTCTTAATCAATGTGTCACTGAGCTGTATAAAGTAGAAATCACAAACAGTACGAACTGTTACGACTAACGGAACAAAATGCAATGAGGCGTCTAGTTTCGCATACATAAACCATGGCATGTCTTTACATACACAAACCACCACATTACAATAAATCAAGCCAATAGGTACAACAGGCACATGTTAGTGCCATGCCGTACCATGCTAAAAATGAAAAAACAAGTGCGAGTCGGACCCGAACTTGAAGGGTTCCGTGAGGCAGTAAAATATTTAAAACAATATCGGGCAAAAACACGTATATCTCACACGGGAACTCCCATTAATTTTTACCCGACAGCGCTATAAGGAGGGTCATGTTTGTCGAGAGTATGTATTTAAAGTAAAAGTGAAGTAAAAGTAAAAAAGTGTTTATTTCTTAAATAACTTTTACAGAGTTTTGCAGGGGCCTTCCAGAAAGTAGTCTTTCGACACTTGTGTTGGAAGTGCACCGCGTCTTCCAGACGGATTTACAGAGTATTATTTAAGGAAAAGACTTATTATTATGTTAGTAAAAATTAACCTGTTTTAAATGTTATGGTTTTCTTTTAATCTTAGTTACTATTTTAAGTTTTATGTATATAAAATGGTTTGGCACGCTCTGCGGCCTGGACGGCTCGATGGATTTTAGCTTGAGAGGTGTCGTTAGATTCGTATTTACTGTGAGAGTGACACTGAGTATATAAAACAAGTTTAAAAAATTACGCAGTCGGTTTTGTTTTCTTTTTGTCATTTGTTTTTATTTTAGGAGTCCGTAGTATACAACACGCTGTGAAAATTTCAAGGGTGCATATTACGGTTTAAAAGATACAGCCCTGTGATAGACTGACGGCAGATCAACGGAACCTTAGTATTAGGGTCGTTTTGGGTACGGAACCCTAAAAAGGAAAGTAAATTTTTTATTCGAGCATATTCATGAACAGCAATAATGCCATAGTAATAAAGGGGTTCCCTTTTTTATTTTTAACCTTAATTTTTTTTGTCGTAATAGCCATGAGACAAACGGATGGATGGACGGACGGACGAGCAGCTGAGGTTTGGTAACGGTTCCGTTGGTCACTGAATCCTAAAAACCGCCAACACCGAAGGTTGCGATTCTTTCAGCCAGGAGTCCCAACCGGAGGTGGTTGGTTCCCCGGTCCGTTGCCATGGCAACGAACGACAAACACTGTCAAACATTTACAGTACGCAACGAGAACGTTGAAGTGGTTTGCAATGATTATGCTGTGATGTATTACGAGACAGTGTCAGTGGTGAATGCAAGAGAAATCAGTAGTCCCTCCAGCAGCGAAGACGAGCTCCAAGTGATGTCGAAGTTCAACCCCCCCACGAGACACACGGCGAGACACGACTTCGATTCGGAGAGCGAAAGCGAATCCGAGCCGGATAATTTCCTGGATAGGCCTGTTGAAGATCGGGTAAGTCTGGTATTTATATAACACAGAACTCATTTTAACCGCCTCCTTGGCCTTATGGCTACACTCGGTTTGGTTGGTGGAAGGGCAAAGGTAAATCTGCCAAGCAGCAATGTTAAATAGCACTGTTGTGTTCCGATATGAAAGGTAGCACAGCCAACGCCTCATTGGGTTAAACTAAATTTGTATATAGGACCCCTTCAAAGGGCGGCGGGGAGCTCAAAACTATTTTGGGAAATGTATAGTTTGGGATACTTTCTTTTGATTATATCATAGCCTCACCTTTTATGACTTAGAAGAATAATGAAAGATTGTTTTAGGCACTTCGCCGGTCGCTTCCGCGACACGCTGGTTTCGCTCGCACGGCTCGCGCGTTGTGGAGGCAGTTCTAATCTAACCTAGCCGATACCAATCTGTTCAAAATAACTGATCTGTTTTTCAAAATATGTGACGCCGTCCGCGCAATCCTTGGGAGCTTTTTAATGTAAAATTTGTTGCATTGACAGCCAACATTGCCTTGAGGCTTCTGGATGAGCACTCTTTCACTATTAGGTGAAAGCAAAGTGCAAATCCCTTATACATTTAAAAAATCGTAACGCCTCCAGTGATAGCTTATACTCGGAGGTAAGAAGTTGCAGATCACAATATTGGGTTTTAACACGTGTTTTACGGCTAAGAGAGAGAACATAAGGGAAATATGTAAATAAACAAATACATGTTCGTTAGTCTCCAGATCGCAAGTCTCCGTTACCGCAGCCACTGGACCACATCTCCGAGTCGAAGCAAGCCCCCAGCGAAGTTAAAACTAAGCAAAGAACACAGAGACAAGAATCATCAAATTCTGGTTAGTTTGTATGTTTAAGGTCCTAGCGGATTCAGAGTGTTCCAGAGAGATATCTTCGAATGCCTTGTCACAAATAAGATATTTAAATGAAAGAACAGCTTAACCCAGGGTTTCCCAAACTTATTTGTACTGTACTTGAGAATTTGCCATTTTTGATGACGCCCCAGAACACCCAAGCCGAGCCAAAAATCATCATCGGTTATTAGAAAAACTCTATTTGGATTTTTAGAATTATTATCAGAAAATAAGAACAACAGCATAAAAATGGTGGACGTATGAAAATTGTGCACTGAAAATTAGAGAGTTATTTAACTCCGGGCAACTATTGCATTACACCTTTCCTACTTCCGCAGCGAGAACGGATGAAGTGCTATCACTGTCTTGTCTAGATATTTCTAAGTCGTACCGTGTCGTGTTTTACCCAAATGCGCCAGAGGGATAGTTATGTTTTTCGAGACTCATGTGTGTACAGCCTGCGGCAGTCCATTGCTGGACATAGGTCTCTCCAAGAGTGTGCCACGCGATTCGGTCGTCTGCTCTCCGCATCCATTCACGTCTGGATACCCTACGTAGCGTCTTTCCATCTAACCGGGGGATGTCCTACACTACGTTTGCCTAGGCGTGGTCTCCACTCGAGAACTCGTCTGCTCCAGCGACTGTCGGTCCTTCGGCAAATGACCCTTTTCGAGAGTATGTATGTATAATTGTTTGGCACGCTCTGCGGCCTGAACGGCTCAATGTATTTTAGCTTGAGAGGTGTCGTTAGATTCGTATTTACTGTGAGAGTGACACTGGGTATATCAAAATCATAACACGTAAAAGAAAACGCAGTTGGGTTTTAAAAATTTACTTTTCATTCGCTTGTTGCTGTAATCGATGATTTGAATATTTAGAGACTGACAGCGGGGACCCCGAGCCTCATCAGCCGGAGCCCCCTGGCCCCGGGGGGAAGAAGCGGGAGAGGGGCGTCGTGATACCGGCAGAGGGTGCCTACGACCCCAAGGAGTTCCAGGACCTGAAGGTGCCGAGTGACATGGAGAACATTTTCCAGTACATCATGAAGTAAGTGCCTGGTAGACTCACATGACACTCTCCTTTCGATATATTTCATACAGAGTCCATTAATTGTCAGTATATAACACAAATCGTAAGAACTGTAGTGTTAGTAGCAGGCATATAGCAAACAACAACAACAGGAAAAACATGTACAATAATAACGCGTTCCAAAAGAACTAAAAGCCGACATCAACTGCCTTAAAAATGTTCAAACTTAGAGGTAGAATATTTGGTTTTTATTTATTGTCTCCAAAAGCGCTAAATCAATTTTGATGAAATGTATATGGAACCATCTCTGAAGTATGCTCTACCAAACAAAAAAAGAATCATCAAAATCGATTCACAACTGGCGGAGTTACATATTGAGAACCTCGTTTTTTGAAGTCGGTTGAAGAGAAGAAAAAAAATGTATACGGAAAAGTCCCAAGACAATATAGATGTAAAACATGTAAAAATATTTAAAATACAAGTACAGAATTATAAATAAATGAAACAAACAATAAAACGTATAGATTTGTAGCGTGTGTTAATATGACACGTATATACCGCCACGACTCCTGTTTGTCCGCGGGTTATAGGCCATATGACATCACAAAATCCAAAATGGCGGTTTGTAAAATAAGGATATAAGTGCTACCGAAAGTAATAAGTAAAGATAAAAAAAATATAGTGTTTGGTTTCAAATGAAGAGTATTGATGAGTAAATTCCGAAAATATATAGGTTCGGTTTAAATGAGAAAATTATGCCTCAGTACAAAGTTTAATTACAATTTACAATTGCTGTTATTTTTTAAACAATAATATTTTCTGTTCCATTTGACATCACTTTTTTATGTTTTCTACGTGGGGTTTAAGTTTATTTTTAAACACAGACGCTGTTTTACATTCTTTGATGACGTCTGTTTGTGAGTTGTATAGTTGTAGGTTAGTACATATATCTTCATAAACCACAGTAATTAAAGGGAAATAAGATATCGTGGATCGGCGGGAGGCGGGAGGCGCTGAACGACCCTTCTGTACGTATGTAGTATTTACTATATTAATTCTGACTGTGGCAATGCAGTGTCTGTGATACGCAATTGGGACGCGTGTGGGTGTCTCCACCCACTTTACATTTAAACGGTTTACCTACATCAGTGTCACATCACAGTCAAGGTTTATTGTCCTTAATATTTTTAGGATTCCGTACAGAAAGGCAGGTACAGACGTGGTAGCTCAGTTGGGTAGAGCCTCAGTCCTTGAACAATCGCTGTCTGAGCTCAATCCTGGCTCGTACCGATGAGTTACAATTTGTTATTTATGTACGAATGATAGAAATTGGATTTTAGGTGAAGGAAAACATCGTGAGGAAACCTGCACACTCCTGAGAAGAAATTCAAAGGTGTGTGTGAAGTCTACCAATCCGCACTGGTGCCGCGTGGTGGACTGTGCAGAACTCTCTGTAGGAGAGTAGGCCTGAGCCCGTGCAGTGGGGACGTATATAGGTTAATGTTTACAAAAAGATACAATGGTACCTAACTTGTTGAGGCTCCGCTCTCCGTCCGTCCGTATATCACATGACTATCTTTTGAACGAGGATTTATTAGCGAACTTTTTCAAGGAGGATTCATTTTGATCTAAAATGGGTTTGCACTTGACGTTCATCTTACCTGATGGTAAGTGACGATAAGGCCGTTGGCTGGAAAGCCTGCTGGCTCTTCTACCTTGCGTACACAACAATGCTATTAGGACTGTTGTTTGGCAGCACTCAGCAGACTTACGTAAAATGGTGGTAACTAGCTAGGTGCACATGTAAAATAACTTACTACCACCCAAACCGATAGCTACGGATTGTGAGTCCACACGTTTATCCTGCGAACTGAGAACACAAGCAAAGCACCATCATCATCTTTTATAAATGTTTTCTAGATACACACCTCAGAAAATCGACATAGACGTGAAGCTACAACCTTTCATACCGGAGTACGTGCCGGCCGTGGGGGATATCGACGCGTTCCTCAAGGTCACCACGCCGGCATGCGGGGTGCGCGCCGAGCCGCTCGCCGAGCTCGTCCTAGAACACGTAGACAACTTGGGTAAGTATATCGATGGCCAACCCCACACTGCAGTGTCAGAGTTGTGGAGCCGCCCGTCCTCTGACATGTCTCATGTAGCCACTACCTGTCGTAGATAGTAACCAGTAACTAACGAATCACGGAATCATCTTACTGTGCTTCAGATAATCAGGTGATTCAGATAATCTGGTGATTCAGACAATCAGGTGATTCAGACTCATTGCAGTCTAACCTAACCCAACTGGGGAAAGTCTCACAAAGTGATGATTGATACTGTAAGACGACCGACCTCGAGTCGCTGGAAGCAAGTGGCTCGGGACTCGTCGTTGTGGCATACCTAGGAGGAGGACCGTGTCCAGCAGTGGACGTTACCCGGCTGATGATGATAATTAGTATTAGTTTTTGTAGTTCCATAGATGGAAGTGTGGCGGAATTACCACGAGCCAATTACCTAATCTAGCCCTAAGTTTTTTTTTATATATTTTTTTTCATTTGTATTTTATATCATATTGTATTTTTGTGTGTGCGTGTAAATATGGCTGTGTGCCGGAATAATTTTATTATTATTATAGATATAGCCTATCTGAAAACCAGCGTTGCAATATACCTACTGTGTGATTGCAGCATAAGCTTTGAGAGGCCTTTTGCTACAATATACTCGTATGTTTAGTTTATCAATTTCTGCTTTCCCTTTTTAAGCAATTTTGTTTACATTCTTTTCTGATTGTCTTCTCCTTATCTTCTTCCTCCTTCCTTATCGGTTCTTTGCCGAAAACACGAAAAGTACCGACATACGGTTCTTCCGCGCTTCCATTGTTTGATATTGTAAGCAATGCCTTCTTATAACCACCAAACATAACATTTTGTGTTGATTGAGTTGAGCTATTAACGCTTTTATTGTCAAATATTCATATATACAGATACATATTTTAAATTAGATTTGTTAGTAAACTGAGCCTAGATAATAAAATTAAATCTACAACCTAAGGAAACACGTAACCTAACCTAAGAAATCGCGTGGATCTGGTCCCGATGCAAAGGTCCCCATCACACTTGCCGCATTGCCACGTTGGATGGCAATGGAGATCCTTTGGACTAGGAAAGATCCCGACCGAGGATCAGAGCCCCTCTCCCTCGAGCGGCGTAACAGTTCGTGGACAAAAGTCTTGGCCTCTAAGCACCACGGTCCCCCCGTCTCGACAGCAACCGGAACAAAGTCTTAATTAACGGAATGCAATTAACGAATTCATTTGTGAGCACAGGCCTGACAGTTCTGGACGAGCCGGCTGCCGAGCAGAGCGACTCCGCGCTGCTGCATCTCCAACTCAGAGCCATCTCAAAGACAACCAGTGCGAAGGCTAACGTTGTAAGTATATATTATTGGCATTTTTGTTCATTCTTTGATTCCTATTGTAAATATAATAACGCTTGGCCACGATCGCAGGCCGGACACTTCAAACAAATGTGATATCGGTTCTTATTACTACACATCGAACGGATGACGGTTGTATACTCGCGCATGTGTGAGTGAAGTCGCGCGCGAAATATTACCAATCTTTGAGCGGCGCACTTTCTTGCGGTGAGGTGGTACTATAGCAATAATTCTGTTCCATGATCACATCGGCCTATAATGCTGCGTTGGTCTAGAAGGTGCCTGTTCACCCTCGACTTAAAGACACACAGGTTGTAACTTTGTGGGAATACGGAGGCGGGCAGTGCGTTCCTCTCCCTGGCAGTATGCATGATACAGTCGATTTTCCTTCCTTGTATTGAACTATTCCGTTCTCTAACCGGATGTATTGTAGTAATTGAGTGGTAACTACTTCACAATTTTAGTAGATCATTTTCTGTCTCATTCAGTCTCTTTAGAGTTTTGTAAAAAATAAGTAATTTTAATCCTCAGGAGTAACTTTATTTCTGGATGTGCCATAGAATACTGAAACGGTATATTGATAATGTTGTTTATTATTTGTTTCAGTTAACGAAGAAGATAGAAAGCGCGGAGAAGAACCCCAAAGCGATAGAGCGCTGGATAAAGGACGTCAGTGAGCTGCACTTGTCCAAGCCTGCACCCACCGTCAACTATTCCAGGTGAAGAAATACATAAATGCAATATGCAAAAAAGTTGAAACCGAATCAAAAGCTCCTCAGCATACCCTCATTTCAAGGCACATCCAGTGCGACGCAACTTGGTTCCAAATTATTTTAAGACAAATTGTATGAAACATGGCCAAGCATCAAAGGCGCTACTAGCGCATTGTTGGCGCCACTGTCCCTACATTATGTATGGTAGAAAATGGATGTTGATATTGCCCCGTTTTAGATTTGGTAGGTTTATTTTCGCTGCATGGAGTTCCGTCTCTTATTACGTAGCATACGTATATTACATTCTCTTTGGACACATCGTTGGTCCCCCTGTTCGGTCTTCTTTTTTATATTTCTTTTTATTACAATCTAGCTTCATAGCTAATAAGTAATATTTTTGAGATAAATATTCCTTGACGTTATGCTTCTTCAGAGTCACTGGTCGAATCACCGCGATGTGGCTTTGTGGAAACATTCGCGGAACGCGTCTTTATTGATGTATATTATTCCAGCAAAATGCCGGATATCGACACGCTGATGGAGGAATGGCCGGAGTCAATGGAAGAGACGCTGAACGCGGTGGGATTCCCTCCCCCAAACATTGACTGCACCCTGGCGCAGTACGTGGACCTCGTGTGCGGTATATTCGACATACCGGTGGCAGGAGACACGTTGAACGACAGGATACAGGCGCTGCACATGTTGTTCAGCCTGTACTCCGCCGTGAAGAACTCGCAGCTGTTCGTTGAAAGGGAGAAGGATAAGGAATGTGTAGGATAAGTGTTGCCAGTTGTTGTTATTTAATATATTCTAAAAGCGTGCTGTTTTTGTTTTATTTTTGGGCTTTTTTGTAGCATATTATCACAAAAATGAGAAGTCACCTTACGAGATGTATCGATGACCTGGTTAAGGTCGCGGGGAGTCGCTGGATGCAAGTGGTGTACCATGGAGGCCTGTCCAGCAGTGGACGTTTCCTGGCTGATCATGATTTAGAGGGATTTGAAGATCTTCTTCGCTTTCGGTACGGCATTTGCGGTTATTTACTTACAGAGAAAACAAGACGATATTTTTAGTCATTTATGAGAAAACTAATTATTTAAATTTAATGGCTTTTTGGAAGAGAATATAATTTATTTGCCACAAAACAGGGCTAATTAAGAAAACTAAATAGCTAATATCTTTCGTCTCGATATGACGTCAAGACGAGTCATTTGGCTGGCACCACTCGCGCGCACGCGAATTTGAAAATGAGCGAAACTTTTATAAAAAGATATGTTTCAAGTTGTGTGTCAAAAGTGTCAAAAGCAGTTGCTTTTCATTATTAATTTCTTACCCGTTGGTGTAAATCATTGCTGCAGTTAATACAGATCAACGTTTGATCACGAAGGTTATGAAATGACACAAAGAACGCACTTTGGCAATTTTAACATTTATTTGTCATCCATTACATTAAAACTAGACAAAATATACATCTTCTACGTGTAGGGTCGTTCACAACAGCCTCGTCCGGCGTAATCACTATATAAACAATTAAACTCATACATCATCGACGTAAACATATTACTGCTATGTTTATAAGGGGGTTTCTCAGGAGCTGATACGGGTTGGGCCCTCATTTGTCCGGTTTCTCGCTCAAAAAAAGTTCAAGTTAGAAAATAGCGACAGAAAATAGATAGATACCAGATCGGGACCAACCCTAGTTTAAGGGGACGTGTCCATTATTCTTTGAAACTTTTATTGTTCAGAATGCTTCCATACTAAATTTCTGTTGCCATAATCTTTTAAAATAAAATAGCTGGATTTGACCACGCCCATTGCATAATGTTTTTTTAAATATAAGCATTCTACACTTCTCAATATAAACTATAAGTGTACGAAATTTCATACTCCTCCGTCCGCGCTATTTTCGTAAAAAGGGGTATACAGTTTTTGCTTCCCGTATTAATATATAGATTTTATAGAACAATGGACTCAGTTGAACTATACAATATTCGCTATTAATAAGGAAACACGTTATGAATATATATGTTAGACTCCTTCCAAAATGTTTAGACTTGAAGCGTAGTTTGTCAGATGCCAATTACCGATAAGGTGATTAAATACTGTGAAACTTTGGTACGAATGGATTTCGTGTTAGGAATCTATTAACATGTAGTGAATTTTGATTATCAGGTCTTTCAGCTTTGTTTTGGTCTAATAAGAATATTTTTAGATGGCAGTTTTTTTTAAAATTTAGAATCCTAGCCCTTGAGGCAAAACTCATTTAGACTCATAAAATTTCAAACGCCTAAAATTAATAAATTTTCCCTGTTGCGTAACCACTCACATTTATCTAAGATTTTACAAAACAAAATTTATTTTACGATTCGTCAAACCGTCTTACCGTCCACAAAAATATGCGGATTGAGCTTCGATTTTTGAAATAAGTCGTTCGGTTATGAAATCATGTTGCTAAGGAATCTAAAAGATATAAAACATGTTTGTTTCATAGATTGACACGCGTTACATTTAAATTTGGACGGTTAATAACATTTATAAATCCCGCGTATGGTGTTAGGTCCGTATTCGTAGACCAGACTCTAGATTCGATCGTTCTCAAGTCTAATATCAAAAATTATATGCAATTAGACATTTTGTCTGTAATCTCGGGGTTAACTTATAATTATTTTTTAATTTATTTAAACCAGATATACATCCATTTTTTTTCTCATGTAATCTCGGTTTTAGAATAGGATCAGCCCCTAAAATCCCGCAGGTGTCGTAAAAGATGAATGAACAATATTATCTGCCTATGTAACAACAATATCAAATCGCTTGACGGAGCCTGTTCTATGTCCAACAGCGGACTTGTGTAGCTAAAGAAATAATTTTACTAACTCGAGATTATTGAGAGTACTCTCAAAACGTCAATTTAATTATAACATATTGACAATTGACTTAAGATTGTCTCAACCTTGAGCGCGACCTATGAATACGGCCCGAGCAACTCCGAGTGGCGTATAAGTATACGGATGTCACATCGTAATGAGATCTAACATTGGGTTGGAAGACTACAATTAAAATTAAATACATATAAATTGAATGTCCACCGCCGCGTTTTAAAATCGTTCACAATTATAAATTAACATAGGGCAACAATTTAGGGCTAAAACTTTTGGATCAAAAAATATTGGCCCCATATATGATACATGGCCCATACGGTTACATCTTGTCTGAAACGGTTCCCTTGGAATTAGGTGCTTATTGGTGGTGTTTTCATGTTTTTAAGATGTCCAAAGGATTGTGTAAATTCTAAAACATTAGTTTAGGTTCAAAAGTGAGCCATAAAGAGTTGCCCGTTAGATGCATTCTTGAATATTCATCTAAATACTGGGTTAAATTCCAATGTGCCTAAAATTTTGAATTCTACACAGAATTTTCGTTCGCGAAAAATAGATTTAAAGATGCGATTATTTAGAGGTTACAATTAGATACTGTCCAATAATTCCACAAATATTTTTAGAGACTTTACAAAATCAAATTAATTTTAAATTGACAAACATTTTGTAAAATCTCTTTTCGAAAACGAGTTAAAAATAAACATTCAAGAAGGACAATTTAGTATAAATTAGATAATTCTGCGGTTGACTAGTATTCGATTTACAATAGTAATCGAAGAATAAATAAAATATGAAGGGGGAAAAGCTTTGTTTACATTTATGCGTTCTGTAATGCAGCTTACATAAGTATCTTACAATTACAAACACTGTATCCAATGAAAATTGTTTTTGAAACATTTTCGTTAACACAATATACACATTTTTATACAATAAGATATTGTAACACCCAAAAGTCCCGGTACACTTTAAACGACTTTATAACTAATGTAAAGCTATCTCCTTTACACTCTAATCGAACAAAAGAGATAGCTTCTACTTAATTTGATCAAGTATACGAGTACCACATATAACTATTCACTAAGAATTTATAATTCCTGCATACGAGGCGATTTTATACACTTTTTAAAATTAGAACGTCATTTAGAACGCTTACAGTAAATCTATAGGTATACAATTGTTATCCTTTTCTATTCAAACAATTAGAAGAGAACAGCATGATTTATTTACCCAGCTTCGTCTATATTTAGTCGACTTTGGAATCTACCATAAATCTACCATGTAAACATTGTTTCGACCAAGACTACATAGACATTCGACAAAAACTCCTAAAGGGTCAAAACATTTATCTTATCTATGACCGTTCCAATTTTAAAATATTAGACACCTACTAGAAATCGCCTCGTGTACGAGTACTTAATCTACCATAATTATTTACAAAGGCGTATCAACAAAGCATATAATTATCACAGTTACATACGATTTCTACTATTTTACGCACTATTTTGATGTATTTCGAGATAAGTTCCAAAACATCCCATAGAATATAAGTGCAATACGTCATCATCAACAGCCTATATATATCCCCACTGCAGGGGCTCAGGCCTACTCTCCTACAGAGAGTGTATGGGACATAGTACACCACACGGGACCAGTGCGGATTGGTAGACACCTTTGAGTGTCTTCTCAGGAGTGTGCTGGTTTCCTCGCGATGTTTTCCTTCACCGAAAAGCCAATGGTAATGATTTTTATCATTAGTGCGTAAATTACAAACAACAAATTGGAACTCATTGGTACGAGCCAGGATCGAACCCAGACCTCGATTGTTCAAGGACTGACGCTCTAACCAACTGAGCTACCACTATTTAAATAACCTTTTATTATATTTATAATGTTTCTGGTCTTCCATCTAATCGAAACCATAAGAATTTTATTATTATGCATGAAGGGGTTTGCACTTGGCCTTCATCTCACCTGGTGGTAAGTGACGATAGTACTGTTGGTTGGTAAGCGTGCGCACCCAGAAGCCTCAACCTAATGAGGCGCTGGCTCTGCTACCTTCCGTACCGGAACACAACGATGATATTAACACTGCTGTTTGGCGGCAAACTTAGGTAACATGGTGGCAGCAGGCGGACATAGAAAATGTTCTACCACCAACCAAACCGAGTACCGATACCCCCACTGGGAATCGAGCCCGGAACCGCCGAACTGTGAAGCCAAAATTTAGCCATTAGGCCACGGAGGCGGTTGAAATATACTCTGTGGCACCGAATAATTCGTGTGTAACAATAATTTTCAAAAACTATAATAGTCCACAACCTTATGGTTTCACAATATTTTATGGTACGGAATCTTAACTTGGGGATATAGGTGAAACGATATAAATTCTTGCTAAACACGCTAAATTTGTGTTTAATGACATTTAACGCGATAATTATCGGCCTTACCTTACCCATCTTATAAAATACATCGAGATAGTGCGTTAAATTCTACATTATGCACCAACGAATAATATCAAATGATAATTCGAACATTCCACCACGTCACTACATTTATACATTCATAAGAGACATTAAAACAGTTGTCTTTTTCGAGGTTTTAAAATAATCACATCGTTTGTTTGCTATTATTACTACATTTGTAATCATTATTTAAATAGTCAATATTTAGTTAGTTTCATTCATAAAGTTACCGGCAAACAACTTGAAAAATGACCTCGACTGCGCAGTAAACGATTTTAGGGTCTCTTTGGCGGGGGGCGGGAGGGGAATGTCATTTCGAATGAGTTGAGGCACGTGATTGACTGAACTCATCCCCACTATGCCCATTATTGTCACAGATCAGGTGATTAATGTTCAAGTTGTTTGCCGGGATACTCAATTGTAATAATTAAATGACGTAGATTCTAAATCTAAACTTTTGACAGTTGTAAAAGTGTTGTCATCCTTTTTCGACCTGAGGTCTGGAAAGGGACAACATGACTTCTAGAATGTGAAATCTAGGTCAGTACATAAATCAGCTTGAAATGCGTGCTGATATTTCCGAAGTAAATAAAATCGAGTCGAGACCAAAGCTCAGTAATAAGGAAATTCGTTGAATATTTTACATATAGATTCTACTCAATCACATTGCAGGATAGCTCATGGACAAAGTCACAAATGAATATTGTAAACCTAAAATTTTTCTGGCAGCTTTAAATACTGCTTTGTAAACTTTACGATTTCGCGTTTATGTCAGATTTGTATGAAGAATCAGTTTCGTAAACGTGCCGCTAGAGGCGCTGCACAATTCTTCATACAAATCTGACGTAACGCGATAGCATCGGTTAAAAACTCACACTAGAGGTACTGTTTTTGACAGGGTTTGAAAAGAGAATGACTTTAACGGTCGTAACTCATAGCACAGGATCCGAAGTAAGGTCGTCCTTCACTCATGTGTCAACCAGATAAAAGTGATATTTTATCGAATTAAATAAGTGTCTTAAGAGGGAACAGCAGATAAAAAATTTCATATGAAATTAAGGGTTTGGGATATAGCTGTTTTCTCAACGAAACGTTAGCCAAATTCAATCATTTTGATCTTATTCTCTTTATCAAAGAATAATCTAGGCCCGTTGGTTTTGCTTTTTTCAATATTTTGTCTACAATTAGAATTATGGGCATCTCAAAACTCAAAATTTCAGAAAAAATTTCTTTCAACTTATGGTACTCATTATTTAGAGTAAACGTAACATTTTCAGAAAAAGCAAAACCAACGGGCCTAGATTATTCTTTGATAAAGAGAATAAGATCAAAATGATTGAATTTGGCTAACGTTTCGTTGAGAAAACAGCTATATCCCAAACCCTTAATTTCACGGCAAAACTAGGCAAATACCAAAAAAAGCTTCAACTGTCCTTCTCGCACAGTTCGGTTCGGGAGGCAGGGTACACTATATCACAACTATATACTGTGTATTATATGTATAAAAATAAAGTAAGCATGCATTAGTGATGTCAATAAGCTTTATCGATTTTTTCGACTAATAGTGGTGGGAAAAATATATCGATAGATACCCTTTCTCGAGCTATAATGGTTTTACCTGTTAGTTTTAATGTTTAGATTGATCTAAATAAACAAATATAAAGACAAATAATTCTAAGGAAATTTATTTTATCTCTAGAACAGAACATTTTCCCTGAAATTCTTAGTTGTTGTTACGTTTTGTTACGTGTAAATAATTAAATATGATTTATGAATAAGTGACTTATGTTTCAAATATTTTTTTAATGTTAAAGTTCGAGTCGGACTCGCATACAAAGGGTTCCGTACCACTGTAAAATATCTAAACAGAAAAAAAAACACAGAAAAAACATAACATTTATTGCATGGACATCCGTTTATTTATAACTTTTTTAAAAGCTTTTTTATATTATTTTTTGTTATTTATTATTATTGAAAGTCTTGAGAGAGAACGAGAAGTTATATGGACATCGCATGTACAAATCGCTACGGAGACTATATGACCCGACACAGATATCCCGGAGATCAGCCAGCAAGAGCTTGAAATGGCTCTCCAACAACTCAAAAACCGGTCAAGAGCAAGTCGGACTCGTGCACCGAGGATTCCGTACAGAATATGAATTAATGACATACTGAAAATCATAAATAATAGGTACGGTAATATGCACCCAACAATGCTCTACCGAAAATGAAATTCTAAGCTAAATTACATATTACGAAGTTATGTTTGTAAACATTAAAAAATCAATTTTACTGTGTTACAATTAAAAAATTCAGATTTATTCCTATGGTTGTGCTGTAAAACCTTTCTTCTTGCCAAATTTCAAGACATTAGGTCAACGGGAAATACCGTATAGATTTTGGGTTCATTGCATTTTGTACGGAAATGGTCTAAAATACAGCTATATCTTTTTATTGCGTTGACCTATAAGTTTCATTATTTGACAGATCTAAGGGACAGCAGACTGGAGTATTCGATATCACAGTGATCCTATAAGGATTCCTTTTTTCCTTTTGAGGTACTTAAAATATAATAGTATAATATGAAGTATGACAGTAGGAAATACGATAGATTTCGACGATATTATTATTCATGTCGACAAATAAAAACTTGAAATATTTTTCCCAGTTATACATCTCATACACTTAAGACGGGATTTTTAACTCGTCTATTCTATTGTGTGAGGTGTCGTGAAATTACAGTTTTTTAACCGACTTCAAAAAAAGAGGTTATCAATGCGACCTGTATGTATGTAATATTTCCAGAACTGCCCAGTTTTCATATATGTTAGTCTATACCAGCTTCTAAAGAAGTGTGCCAAATTTCTAAATTGTATGTTTATTTGTCCTCGCATATATCCGGAACACACACACAAAAGAAAAACACACATAGGGTTCGTGGATTTCAACAAAGCATTCGACACACTCGAACATAGATTTATCTGGGACGCACTGGAAAAACAAGGCGTACATGCAAAATACATAAGAATACTGAAAAACATATACACAAAAAGCACCGCACAAGTGAAGCTAGAATCTACAGGCGAAGAATTTTCGATTGAGAGAGGGGTACGCCAGGGAGACCCAATTTTACCAAAAATATTTTCAGCTATCCTGGAAATGATATTCACAAATCTGGATTGGACGAATAAAGGACTAAATATAAATGGCAAAAAGCTGAGTCACCTACGCTTTGCAGACAACCTGATCTTACTTTCGGAAAACCCGAAAACCCTACAGACAATGTTCCAACAGTTAGCGGAAGAGAGCGAGAAAGCAGGCCTGTCAACGAACTTAACGAAAACAAAAGTAATGTCAAATTCCTCACAAACAGAGCCCATAACAGTAAATAATGGAGAAATAGAGTATGTAGAAATGGACAAGACTAATAACTGAATGGCAACCACGAGATAGCAAAAGAAAAAGAGGCAGACAGACTAGAAGATGGGAGGACGACATCAGACAAGTGGCGGGTCCAACATGGACCCGCATAGCGAAAGATAGAATAGAGTGGAAATCCTTAGAGGAGGCCTATGTCGAAAGACAAGCTGAAATGTAGGAACGACCGGTTACTGATACTTAATATAAAAAGATAAGTAACGTATAAAGTAAGCATATTTTTAAGAAAATTGTAACAAAAAATTAGTTCAGCAATAAAGGCTATTTTATTTTATTTATTTTTTATATATCCGGAACTACAAGTTCGATTTAAATAATCCCTTTTTTGTTTACCTAGGTATTGTAAAACTTAGGGAAGACTGCAAGTTTCATCAAAATCGGTTCAGTAGTTTTTGAGACTGGGAATGTTAAGTGTGTATTTCGGCGTTGCAGTGCAGCAGAGCAAATTTAAAATTAATGTTTGAACTGTACTGTAATCTGTATGCCGAATAAATTATTTCTATTCTATTCTATTAGTTAAATGTTTGTTACCTCAGAGCTTTTCACTGGGTGAACCGATTTGGATGATTCTTTATTATTTGAAAGCTGATGCTTTCCATGTGGTCCCATTTCAATTTGGTCCGGTTCTTAGAATGGAATCCATGAGAAAACAATATACATCTTAAATTTTCCTTAATAAAAGTAGACTTTTAGGGCAGTTGAAGTCGGTTTCTAGTTCTTTTTGAACGCTTTAACTTGTTAGTCCTTAGACTCTAGCACTCTAGGTACTAAAACACCTCTAGGTCACCTAAAGTATCGTTGGAAGACGAACGTTCGGATATGGTGAAACTAAAAGGTTTCTTTGTTGACCGTAGAACCCTAAAATAGCAACGCCATAATTTATATTGTATTTATATGTGATAGGTACTTACTAGTCAATTATATCAAATACAACCACAGTATGTCGAGACTAAACCAATATGCGAACAATAATTTCTCAAAACGTAAAACAAGGGTTGACGCACGCTCACGTCAAGTTTATTATAATTTTGAAAAATACACTCTAGCCCAGGCGGAGGGGTAGCGACTATGCGCGGCGCGCAGGGGCCTCTTTGGGATGTTATGCAGCGTTATTTGTGTGAGTGAAAGCATGTGAAAGGCTGTATGTGTGCGTACCGAATCGCGACAGCAATAACATATTCAAATACCTACTATTCTACGGAGACTTTGCTTCATTGGCCTCTTAACATAATTTTATACGGTAACCCCCTAAGTAATGGAGAGTGAAAAAACCCTGGGGGTGGAAAGACGTGTCAACGAATGTCAAGTCACTGGCAATTAGATGCATATAAATTCACAAATGGCAAATACATAACATATGTAAAAAAGGTCTCTATCTGTGACAAACCAAATAAAATGTATAATAATTTAATATAATAAATTAACATGAATGTTACATGAACAAGAAAAATAATCGCCGTCGTACTAAAATACCGGTTGCGACGTACCAAAGTCAGATTCTCACTAGATGTCGCTGGTTCAGTGGTAGTGGAAGAGGTTGAAGATCCGTCGGTTGAGAGGGAAGCCGGGCTGCTTCATCTCCGCCAGGGTCTCGTCCTCGCTCCTGATGCAGAAGTAGCTAGAGATCTTGCTGCGGCATATCGGGCACTTGTCTAGTTTAGCTGCAACATGATGAACGTGGTGGTTTTACGGACGAAGTTCAATAGAATATTCTTTATTGTGCGTTTGTCTATGTTAGTTTAGTCGATGAATCATAAACAATAAGGAAATTATTATTACTAGTGACACTAAAACTAAAATTATTTTATGTCAAAATTGTTGATGACAAGATTTTTAATGGGTCTGCAACAAGGGTTTTGGTAAGAGTCCTCCCACCCAAGGAATATGTCTATTATTCCCTTTGTTAAAAGGTACTTTTTCCTTTTGTAAATAATGCACGCTGCTAAAACAGTGTCATATGAATGAAAGAAGTCATGGGTAGAGCGTCAGTCCTTGAACAATCGAGGTCTGGGTTCGATCCTGGTTCGTACCAATGAGTTCCAATTTGGAATTTACGTACGAATGATAAAAATCTTTACCATTGGCTTTTCGGTGAAGGAAAACATCGTGAGAAAACCTGCACACTCCTGAGAAGAAATTGAAAAGAGTTTGCCAATCCACACTGGGCCCGCGTGGTAGACTATGGCCCATACACTCTCACAGGTAGTGGGTTATAAAGATATAGCCTAAAAGCTACTCATCTATTAAAACGAAGGGCCACAGAGGCGGTTGGATAAACATATGTTAATCGCGGGCAAAAGTTTTCAATTATTTCGTCCCAACTCAACCACAGTCCTTGCTTGCTAATCACCCAATAGTCACGTACGAGTTAAGACATGACCCGTAATCATAAATAGATAATGAACTCGTAATGGTGATGTATTGGTTTCATAAGGCACTATAATGTCTCATTGTGGTCTCAACTGCGGCGAGGTCGACGTGGCCCAAGTTGTGGAGTGACCGACATTGAATTTCCAATCGGATGTGCCAGCGTGTAGAGAATAACAATTGGTATGTAAAGATTTTTATAAGGCATGAAAATAAAAAATCTATTTGGAGATATTTTGATTTTACACCATATTATCTCAGTTATAATTTCTTAAAAACACAATGACATTCATTTGACCCAAAGACATTTAATATTAATAAACCGGACAAAGCAAACAAACATTTTGATCCTAAACTTATTACCAATTGGTAATAAGTTACTCAATCTATTGTCACATCACGTCACGCGGCCGTACAAGACATTTGACATACCGTTGACTTTTGAGATCAAAATGTTTCTATGAAACGTTTCCCAATGACCGCTCTATAACCTATTACTATATTTAAATCTCTCTGATTTGACCCCACATTCATACATTTCGTAATGAAAAAACTTGCAAAATAGGATTGACATTGATAGTTGACACTTTTGTTTACATACTAACGTCACCGCATTCATTTCATGTGTTTTATTATTTTTAATCAAACTAACACGTGGGTGGTTCGCTTCATAGTGTATGAACTTATGATGTCATAAGTTCACGCGGTGTCGTGATCAAGTTACATTTAAAACCAACAAATAAATCTTATATCTAGTGATCTTAGAAGCAAAATATTCAAAATACTTTCTAAGATTTGTGTTTTCATACAAAATATGTCATAATATAAACGCGAATAGTTTTTTGGGCATACCGCACAGAGTAATGTGAGAATGTTGTACAGAGAGAACAGTGTCTTAGTAATTGTTAATTTTTTCTGTGCGTTGATATATAAGTCAGTCAGTCAGGACTTTCAATTTTATATGTATAGATGTAAATTTTTCTGGTAGTTAGCCAGGCTGATATAATAAAGCCCTACCACCTAGTTTGACATAAATTAATGAGATGACTTGTGAATTATTTAATCACAAAATTATTAACATTGTACTAATTGACATGCGATGTAAACTAATTTTTTAACAATTAAATTCCTTATTAAATATGTTTATAATATTTGCACAACTGTGGACAGGTTAAGTACATTGAACCAATTGAAATTACTATCTTAACACCGTGTAAAAAAACGATGTACTTGGCAAATATTTTTTCTTTCTTTCTTTCACCAACCAAACCGAGTACTGATAGGTTCAACTGGGAATTGAACCCGGGACCTTCGGATTGTTGTTCTAATTGCGACGATGTTAACACGGGCACGTTAAGATTTATCCGCCCCCGTGGCCTAATGGCTGAATGTTGGCTTAAGGTCCCGGGTTCGATTCTCACTAGTCGAGTGAGTAGTAGTTCGAGTCATCGTTTCGTTGGTGGTAGGACATTTTCTGTGCCCGTCCTAGCTACCACCATGTTACCTAAATCTGCCGCCAAACAGCAGTACTAATAGCACTGTTGTATTCCGGTAAAAAGGGTAGCAGACTCAGCCATTAGCTTGAGGCTTCTGGTTGCGCACGTTTACCATCAGGTGAGATGAAGGCCAAGTGCAAACCCATCATGCATTTTTAAAGGTTTTTGACATATGGTAATGATGTCTCGGGGTACTCACGTAGACAGTGCGCGCAGAGGCACGCGTGCCGGCACGGCAGCAGGGCGCGAGACAGCGGCGCCGCGGCGCACACGCAGCACAGCGCCTCCACCCCGCCCTCCGACGCGTACCCCTCCGCCTCGCCAGACTCTCCCGTCACGTACAGTTGCTGCAGGAGGTAGTACAAAATTAAAGCAACCTGCTCTTATATGTTATTTATGTGTCAGACTGACCATCGTGTTTTAGAAACGGCAGAGTCAGATATAGTTGTTGTTAAGGCCCACTGCAGGGGCTTACACCTACTCTCCTACAGAGAGTGTATAGTCCATAATCCACCACGCGAGACCAGTGTAGATTGGTAGACTTCACACACACCTTTGAATTTCTTCTCAGTGCAGTCTAAATGTGCAGGTTTCCTCACGATGTTTTCCTTCACCGAAAAGCAAATGGTAACAATTTTTATCATTCGTACATAAATTCGAAATATCAAATTTGAAGTCATTGGTACGAGCCAGGATCGAACCCAGACCTCTATTGTTCAAGAACTGACATGGGTAGAGCACCTATGACTTCTTTCATTCATATGACACTGTTTTAACAGCGCGCATTATTTACAAAAGGAAAAGGTACCTTATAACAAAGGGAATAATAGACATATTCCTTGGGTGGGTGGACTCTTACCAGAACCCTTGTTACAGACCCATCAAAAATTGCTTGTCATCAACAATTTTGACATAAAAATAATTTAAGTTTTAGCCGAGCCAGGATCGAACCCAGACCTCGATTGTTCAAGGACTGACGCTCTACCCAACTGAGCTACCACGGCAAACCAAAAACGTTAGTAAATAATCAGTTAGTTCACCTTTAGACACGAGAGATGCCCGTTGGCTTGTTTCAAGTACTGCGCCAGGACTCCGCTGGGCAGCGGGCACTGGCTGTCTCGGATGTGGACAACGCTCACTAACGCCACCTGCAACGTTGCCATTCAAAAGCTTTTAAAACGGGCTTTAAGGCGAAATGTTCAATTACCACCGTACAACATTTAACAGAAAATCAAGGGAAAAAATAACATTTCTCGTAGCCCCTTTGCTTTTTAGGGTTCCGTAGTCAAACAAGGAACCCTTAAAATTTCACTCAGTCCGTCTGTCTGTCACGCCGACAAATAGAATAATATCTTGAAAATCTTTTGTTTTCTTTTTGACTCAACATTCACGTAACTTGGAGATGAAATTTTATGGGGTTAAACCAGCAAATCTGCTACACTATTGCTTCTGAAAAATTCACAGTAGCAGAATATGTATATCATCATCATCATCAACATCAGCCGGGAAACGTCCACTGCTGGACATAGGCCTCCCTCATGGTACGCCACATCGACCGGTCCCGAGCCACCTGCATCCAGCGACTCCCCGCGACTCTAACCAGGTCGTCGGTCCATCTAGTAGGGGGACGGCTTGGTAGACGTTTCCCGGTACGTGGTCGCCACTCGAATATGTATATATAAAAGGAAAACTATACTGGCTTACCAAATTAACGGTTAATATTCGACCAAAGTCATGTCAAAATGAAAATTTCGAACACACGCGGAAGGGCCCGGTTTCGATCCCCGGTGGGGAAAAGTCACTATGTGAGACTAACGCCCAGGTTGTTTAGTACATTGCAGTCTGAATCACCTGATTGTCTGTACAGTAAGATGATTTCGTTTTTCGATAGTCACGTTAATCCGTTGTCACCGGTTACTATCTACGACAGGCGGTAGCTACATGAGACGTGTCAGAGGACTATGGCGGATCAACAACTCTGACACTAGGGTGTGTGAGGTCGGTCATACACCTTACATCCTACACGACAAGATGACCATCAGGTGAGATGAAGGCCAAGTGTAAACGCATGCTACGTAAACAAGCAACCTTACAGTATCGTCGGGCCGTAGGTCGGCGATGTCCTGCTGATCCCGCGCCAGTATCACCACCAGGGGGTAGCAGGAGCGGGGCGGAGTCCCCAGCTGCGGGGGGTCCTCTCTCGACAGATTCATTGGCTTCGCATCGTGGGGGCCACACCTGAAAATGTACAAGTAACTGGTTAGAAACTTTATCATTGGCAACAATTCACATTTATACATCATTGAAATTAACGTATGTTCACTAAATTTATCATTATCAGCCATCGACATTCATACATCTTATCACTTTCATTCGTTCTTGCTGTAATAACTTTCATAACCCCGGTTCGCTATCAAGCCACCAGCCCCACAATTACGCAGAACTGTTCTTGGTGCAAATTCACCAGTTACCCGTTAGGTTAGATTGTGTAAGTTATTGAATGAAAAGAGTGATGTTTGTGATATACGAGTACATTCCGAGACGTTAACAAAATTTAGAAAAGAATATTACATAATAAATAAATATAAAAATACTACAATGTGAACAACATCAGAACCAAAGCCAGAACAATCAATTGAGAGGGCATTCAAGCCTATAGGTAGTAGCAACCCTAAGAAACACTTCTTGCCTAACCGTGTAGTGCATTCTTGGAACGCTCTCCCTGAAAGTGTAATCAGTGCTACTTAAGTGAATTGTTTTAAAAACAGACTAGACAAACATTTAGAAACATTAAAACAAGTGCAGTTGATATACACGCATCAGCTCCAAGAGCTGCTAGTGTATCAATCAAATAATAATAAATAAAATTGCTTTTTACTATTATTATTATATATTTAGGTTTATATAAATAAATATATGAGCTTTGTGTTGACATTCAGACAGACACACAAAACTATAACTTAGGTGTCTTCAAGTCGAGGGTGAACAGGCACCTTCTAGACCAACGCGCACCATCGCAGGCCACATCGTCGCTTACCATCAGGTGAGATCGTGGCCAAGCGTTGATATATACTCTGTAAAAAAAACCCATTGACATTTGAGTATGTACCAGTTCAGCCATGAGAGGGAGCCGCAATCGAATAGTAACATACATAAATAGTTAAATTACAAATGTTGTTTAATAATTTATTTAAAACTCAGTCATGTTTGTGAATTTGCTTTAATTTGACGAAAGTCGCAAAGCTGCAAAAGACGAATCAAGTTTTTATAATAACAATAGTAAAGGATGAACATTAACTGTTTATTCTCTGTTTTAGATGAATCACATTGTGTTATGCTTCAAGAAGAAAATAACTCCTCCATCTTATAAATCGACGATACAACATTAGCTACCTATAACTATCTTCTACTATTTACTACATCTACTATATTTTGTATCCTTACTCGTATCTAATCGTATCAAACGTACGCTAAAAGTTTTAATTTAATCACCTTCCATAGTACTTTGGTATGTGTACTAAAAACTCATGATTGTAATTAACTGTGCATTTAGTGTAAGCTTGCTTTCTTGTTGATAATATTTGATGTAACAGCCGTTGACATACCAAATAAAAAAAATAACAGAACATATACGGAGAACACACACAGCTGTTTAACATGATGGCAGCTAGCCACGCGGACATTGAAAACGCACTTCAAAACCGAGTACCGACGGGGTATCGAACCCGGAAACTCCGGAAAACTGTTCAAGTAATTCATGTTTGTCGGAGTCAGTTTGTATGAAAGTTGACGAAAATGAACTACCCTCACTAAATATCTTTACAACGCAGCGCAGTTCAATTAAAATGGCGGTCGAAAATAGCTGCAAAACAACGACGCACTCAGTCCGTAGTATCAAGGCAATATTTATCAATTCGCACACTTGTACAACGTACGAACGCGCCACACCAAACATTGTCACGACGTAAATAAACACTTTAATTTCGGGTCGTCCATAAACTACGTACAGCTAGCTAAGGCAACGAGAGTTGAGGCCGGCTGTCAAATAAATATAGTAGTAGTATACTAGTAAAAAAAGTACTGAAAAGGGACGGCGATTTCAATTTTTCGCTGTAAAGTCACACACGGACACTTCAAATAAATACCGTTATATCCATTCCTATTCTAATACATCGAACTGATGACGTTTGTATACACGCGCATGTGTGCGTACGCGCGCTCGGTATTACCGATTCTTGGGTATAGCGGATCGGTGGGAGGCGGTGAATGTCCGTTCTGTACGTAGTACTATAATAATTATGTGAGAAAGTGTCAACACATTACAATGTGTGCATGACATTTGCTCTTGATTGTCAGCTGTCACGCTGTTCTGAGGATGGGAACGATAACTAATGTTTTAAGAGGCTATGTTGGTAAGACCACGTGGCCGCATTCAAATTTGGACTGTTTTGTAGCTGTCCCTATCTGTGCCCTATCCTACCCGAGCGCGTACGGTGAGACAGCATACACTACGCGAAGTTATCCACCCGTTATTTGGAGGCTTCGTAGTCCAGGGATCATTTGAAGGATACAGTATATTATGTAACCATTTTTTTAATACAGTATACTAATGAAATTTCAGATGTCGGTGGTTTTTCCAAATTGTTCTAAATCGATTCATACTCTTGCAAATCAGGTTCAAAGTTGGGGCTTTTTATGACCGTAAAATACAATTCTTTGACGCCCTGTAACTCTGGAAGTATATATTTAAACGAAAATCTGACTCACCACCGACACAGATATTTGTTTCTAGATTGTGTCTTGAAAATTTCATAGATTTTCATAGCATAATACTCAAAATATGACTGGACTACGTTTGTATGGGCGCTTTGACACCAGCATACCCTCTTAATGTTGCCTCATTGCTCAATTTCGCCTTACAAGTATAGATTACTACATCGCGACTTCATTTCCTTCTGTCCTTTTACGACCCTGTAACTATTCCTATATAAAAAATCAAGTCATTATAGCTCTCCGCTACGACGTGAAGGACGAAAAAACAAAAAAACAATTAAACCTAGCAACTTAATATTAGTATGGATCATGAAAGTATACTTTCAGTTTTTAAGAATGTATGGTTTATCACAGTTATTATTACTTTACATTTATTACATTGTTCAACTGTGCAAATTTGATTCGTTTTTAAAGTGACATAGTTATGTTGCGGAAGGAAAGACCTAGCTAAATGTCTGAAAATGATGTTACGACGTTAATGGTCGTCCCCTATAGCTGTTTTACGTATTTTCAAGTAGCTGTTTATTTGTTTGTCTGGCAGTTAACCCGTTTTACTGTTACATTATGGTTGACCTTTCGTGACCTGAGAGCTAGGTGAGGCGAGTGGTCATGCGCGGATTAGACGGGCTTTAATTTTTATCGTGAGCTTGTAGAGAAAGCGTATTATGGTATTCATGACTAAAGGGGTTCGTAGATTTTTGTTCGAAGCCTGGCCTTAGTGCCTGGCCGCCATTTTTGTATCTTTTCAAGTCGGCCGAGCACTATTCTGCTGATGTACATATATCGACGAGGAAACATAGTGGCCTAAAGTGGCATGTTTCCTTAGCGGCCGTTCACTAAGGCCCCTTTTTGAAACCACTTAACATGTGATTTCAGAGTCATCATCATCATCAACAGCCTATAGAATTTGTCCCCACTGCATGGGCTCAGGCCTACTCTCCTACAGAGTGTACGATTTTTGAGTACGTGGCTAAAACTTGATCAATTCACATGTCTAAGCGGAAGAAGTCGCCGGTAAACGCTAATTTCAAACAAAAGTGCCAAATAATGTATTATGCGGTTATTTTAGTAACTTAGGACCGTATTGATTTGTATTAAAATATAAACGAATCCAATATTTGATATAAGGGCGCGGTAGCAGGAAGAATTTCGTACAATGACCCGACATTACTTGTCTCTGTCACACGCGCACAAATATACTGATATTGCTGTGTCGCGCAATGTATTTGCGAGCGCGACGGCAATATATTTGAGCGTACGTACAAAATTCTCAAGACCCCGCGCTGCGAGTAGCTTACGAAAAGTGACCTTAAAATAAAGGTAAAATTAGTTTTAAATTTCAATAAAAAATAATAATTAAAGGAATTACTTTAAAAATGGTAACGATCAGTTTATATGGATAATTTCCGTGTACAAAATACTTTTTTTTCTTCTAGTATGTAAAGTATGGGACAAAAAAATCTGTTTTTTTATAAAACTTGACATCTCCATATACGAGTGCGTGAAAATAGAGCACGAAAACATGTTTTCTAGTTCCATTTACCGTTTGTACTCAGAGCTGTTTTTCTAGGTCGCTGTACCAATGGCCGCTTGATATCATGAGAAAATAGGGACAGCCAATTGATAACAGATTTGATGCCTGCTATAAGTGGCCCAGGGCTTTATCGTGTGTAAAATTCTTCCTGATGTTATACAAGGGTTTCATGTCATGGAATTATGATGTTCCGAATTTAGCCAGAGCAGTTTTGGCTAAGCAACGATATGCCAATCAATCTTAAGATTTTTAGTTCGGGTTATTTATAGCCAAAACGTATGTTTACACATCAGACACATGGCGTAGAACGGTTTCAAATAGTTATTTATATTTTTTAGTTATACATTATTTGAGACCACCCAGCGCCTAAAATAACTCCCCATTTTTCTACAGAAATTTTCAAATTTTCAAATTCCAAAACAATCATAGTCGACAAGATATTGTGTAAATATTACAGGAAAACCTAAGCAGTGACTCTTTTTCATAAATCATCAAAACTCCTTGACAAACAAACTTAGTTCCGAGTCTGAGAAATAGTACTGATCTCAAGGTCTAATATCTGCTTCTTTCTTTCCACAGTTGGGAACTCTTGGTGCGCGAGTCAGACTCGCATTTGTTTATCTTCACAACTGTTTGCAAAATATGACGCAGTGCAGCAACGCCTTATAATGTACTTACAAATACGGCTTCACATAAAACACCTGAGTTTCTATATATTGTGTAGTCAAGTAGACATCCTTCGGGCGTAGTTGTAGGCAACTAATGAAAACTTCCACCTGTTTACAATCGATTACGTAACCGCGATTTTGAATCAACTTTTTAAAAAGATTGTGACCAAATGTCAGTATACGTAGCAAAAAACTATTTGGAACTTGAAGTACATAACAAGAACAAGCGGTCAAGTGCGAGTCCGACCGAGGGTCCTATACAGAATATGAATTTGTAACTAGTGATCGATTGATTTTACTACGATACTTACATATATACGTGAGTTGTTAAATACATTACTTCGTTTCTTTGCCGTTGTAGGGCAAGAAGAGCGCGACCGAAGCAATGTTTACAAAACCCAGTAGCACACTTGACCAAAAGAAACAGTCGATACGTTCCAGTTGAAATAAATATATTACAGTTAGACAAACCGGACCCCTCTAAGTAAATGCGTTCAAAAAGAACTGGAAACCGACTTCAATTGCCCTAAAAGTCTACTTTTACTAAGGCAAATTTAAGATTTATATCGTTTTCTCATGGATGCCGTTGTCAGAGCTGGACCAAATTGAAATGGGACCACACGGGAAGCACTTTTCAAATAAAAAAAGAATCATCAAAATCGGTTCACCCAATCAAAAGTTCTGAGGTAAAAATAAAAAAAAAACATACCCTCGAATTGATAACCTCCTTGAATTCGGTTAAAAATGATTTAAATGTTACAAAATGGCGGATAGCGACGGCTATATTAAATTTCATCGCCACAGTTAGAGACACGAACCGTCTAAGTCGTAGTAAATAATTTTTTGTGGGTTTATGTAATGTAAAGTAGATATTTTCAGAATGCACTCATCAAGACCTTTTATTCGCTACCAAACACGACATTTTAATCCTTAATAAAAAATAATACAACTCCGTTTAAGTTTCGCCGAATTCGGTCAAAGTGGTGATCCGAGCGACATTGTAGACAAGTCCAGTGGCACAATGGCACAGTGAAGAAGACAACAAGACATTTTCCTTTCATATGAATCAAGTTCAAGTGTCAATATACCGCCGCCGCCCCGGCGTAGTAACATCCAGGCTAACAATGTAGGTTCTCAGAAAGTCTGACACAAGTCGTATACTCAGAATATTTTGAACTCACAAATATTTTCGTTAGCGCGATTTACTGCTAATAGCATATTCCAAAAACAATTGAATTAAAAATATTCAACACAGGGACAGCATAATCTATTTATTATGTAGTTTTTTAAAAACAAAAAATTTTCTGCCCCGGTTTTGAACCCAGAACAGAAGAAATACAGAGTGGAACAAATTAGCCACTTCAACATCAGCACTATTTTCTAAAGTGCGAAATTAGTGACCATAATTTGCATGAAATTATGCGGGAAAAAATCTTTAAACTAAAACTGCGCGAAACTCAAAAACACGCGTTTTGCCAGACATAAAACTAATAAACTACCATATATAATATTTCAGCGAAATCGTTGGAGCCGTTTCAGAGATTCAGATACATATATAAAAGAATTGCTCGTGTAAATGTATAAGATAATCTTACTGCGCTCACAGATCCGAATCGTACCCCATTCATGCTAGTCTGACGTGGCGATCTGTCTATGGCTCATGTCCAGTAGACATGCAACCCATTTATGAACGAATTTCAAAGTTACACTTAACCATTTTAAGCATAAGCGTTTACACTAATATAAGTTCACGCTCCACAGACCTACACACAAACGGCGAACACTTGTAGACAAGACTTATTTGTCTAATAGAATTTCTCGCTCAAAGAATACCTTTGAGACACTCCGGATCAAATACTCGGACAGATCAATGACTCAGTTACTGAGATTCCTTGGTCGTGACAAGGTCATCTGGTCGCAAGGTGATTACGTAATTAGTTATACCAAGGCTTAATATAAAAGGAGAGAGGAAAACAATAATGTTTATATAGCATAGAAGGCTGAATCGTTGTCACAAGTAAGTTACACAATGCGTGATAAGGAAATGTAGCGTCACAGGCCGAACACTTCAAATTTATGTCGTGATATCGGTTCCAATTCCCATACATCGAACGGATGACGTAAATATAACTATATTAATTCTGTGGTAGAGAAGTCGCTCTATATGGTTGCGTTCTCCTTGGATACGAGTACTGGCTGGCGGCTAACGTTTGAATATAGAACACGTTGCAGTGACACCTGGTAAAATGTATCAATCTAAAAATATCAAAAACGAATTTGTTGGAGAAAGCCGCTATAAAGGGGCGTATCTGATTTAGATGATACTCATTTCACGACATAACAATCTGTTGTTATATTTTTAAGATAATTACTGTACAAAACCTGAGCTATCCTATTTTGAAAGGTTATGGTAAAATAACTTGTAATATTTTTTTCCCGTGAAATCACTGTTATTTTTACCCGCGACGGAACGGAGACAGTGTATGCGTTTAGGGTGAGAGGATGTTTGTTTGTGTGTACATACGTGATTGTTTGTGTGCGTATTTTATTTTTTTAATAATTTCGCTATAGCGTACCATCTTCCCCTAAACCGTAACATAATTTATGTGTGACCCCTAATCTAGTGTAACACTGGCAACATTTAAAGACGTACGAATGTCAGGGTCGAGTGTGCGCGTGAAAGGCGCTCCACGCACGCGCATCGCGGCCTTACTCACTCCTTTGAGGCCAATGACATTTGCATATCGTTCATTCGAGATGAGTTTAAACTAGAGATCTTGCTCACGAATACCGTTCATGAGCTACTTCATGAGTTACAAAATACTTGATTCATACATCTTGCTTTTGCATGAGATTGTTTTCAACCGACTTCAAAAAAGGAGGAGGTTTTTAATTCGACTGTATGTTTTTTGGTATGTGTGTTACGCGATAACTCCGCCAATTATGAATCGATTTCGATGATTTTGTTTGTTTGGTAGATCATACATCAAAGGCGCATATACATTAAAAAAAAATAACCATGCAATAATATGTACCCCGATAATTCTATCTCTAAACAATAAGTATAGTTGAAGTCGGTCTCTAATTCTTTTTTAACACGTTAATTATTATTTAGAGAAGACTACCTCACGATGATGACACAACAGAAATCATGGACCCTCGTCTCAGGGAACATGCCAGACGCGCGGCACCAACGCGGCAGCCCCATTCAAAGCCCCGTCATTGTACTGCACCCTGATCGTTCTCATCGAGCCTCTCACGAAGTTGGTCCAGAGTTGACAAGTGTAAAAACTTTGGCAGTAAGCTTAAAACAGCGTTACTTTCAACTACATATTCAGGATATCCGAACGTGAATGTAAGAGCAGTTAATAGTTATGTATGGTTGTACCCTGTGAAGTCAAGATGTCTCGACGCGAGTATCTCTCCCAGCGACCCCCACAGCGTCCGGTGCAGCTCCCGCACCGGCGCGCCCCACCAGCTCGCGTGCCAGTAACGCACTGACGATGATATGCTGCACTTCACATCTGAAACAACATTACTTATTTAAATAAAATTTATTGACATAATCAACCCCCATTGCAGGGGCTCAGGCCTACGCTGTTACAGAGAGTGTATGACCCAGTGCAGATTGGTAGACTTCACACACACCTTTGAATTTCTTCTCAGGAGTATGCAGGTTTTCTTACGATGTTTTCCTTCACCGAAAGCCAATGGTAATGATTTTTATCATTCGTACATAAATAAATTCCAAATAACACATTGGAACTCTATGGTACGAACCCAGACCTCGATTGTTCAAGGACTGACGCTCTACCCAACTCAGCCACCACGGCAGAATTTATTGTCAAGTGGCAGGAAATTGTTATCTAAAACTGACGACAGAGAACGATCTGCTGTTGAAATTGAGTCAGTTTTGGGGGTTCCCTATCTCAAAAGGAACCCTTTGTCGTCCGTCTGTCTGTCAAGACCCTTTTCTTAATAACGCGTTGAGGTATCAAGTTGCAATTAATGACAAATACTAAAATGTGCAGTCCCTTGGATCTGTTAACAAATCAACCTTCTAAGAATCAGAAGAATCTAAGACAACGCAATAAAAAAATACGGCCGTTTATGCGGCATATTCAGACGATTTCCTTTGCGAGGGCAAGGAATCAAAACCAATAGGGTACTTCCCTATGACCTAGAAACCTGAAATTCAACAAGAAGCAAGGTCTTATAACAAAAATATCGGAATAAATCTGAAAACCAGAATCGTAATTATAATCACATTAAAATAATTTAAAAAAAGTGTCTATCGGCCTTTTTTTGGGTTATTTACTTATGGGTTTTTATACGATGCACATGACAATCCTCTCGTACCTAATTTCGTTTTGCTATAAAGGACCCCGCTGACGAGAACCGTCAACCAACAAATATAGAGCTGCTGCTACCTCATAAGTAGGGTCACACAAATTACTTTGTGCAACCCCAACATTCATGAGTGTCAAATCGAAGCTTCTCATCACCCAGTCCTTTTCTACTCTATTTTTGTCACACTCCGTCCAACACACACTTGCACACTGTCCAAAGTATGACACACAGTTGAGGAGAAATAATTTTTCTCATCAGGTTCAGTATGTTAATCATTCATATTCTGTACGGAATCTGAGCGCTAGTCCGACCGGTTTTGGGGACATCGGAATCAACATGATTTAAAGTCTGCATTGAAAGTAATTAGCAGTTGTATGGACACAAAACATAACTATTTAATAAACATACATATAATATAATTTCAGTCAAAAATTGCTCAAATTTTGGTGAGTGCATTAATCATAGAACAAAATGTTTTATTATTACTCCTGACGAGTTTGAGAAAATTCCAGCTGTGGCATATAGCTCCAGAATGCGGCAGAGTTGAAAAAACACAGAGTACCCATTAAACGACTATAAACTTGATTGCTTTGACAGGTAGTAAAGAATTAAATCAAAAACAGAATTACAATAAAATGAGCTCAACAAACATCAGAGCGATCAAACATTTTATAACATTTTGATTTATTCTCGTAGTGGTATGAGTCATGGCATTTGTGAATTTATTAACGCACCAGCCGTTTGTTTCACAACAGTGTTACGCAACGAGATATTGCCGAGTACACCTTGGCATTTTAAATTCGTCAAAACAATTTGGTTATCTCCAAATCTATGGTAATCTACGAGTATGGGTATACTACGAAGTTATAAATTGCATTTTCTATGAATAACAAACAAATTTCTTGTCAGTTTACTTTGTATATCGTGCGTGTACTACACTGAATCGTCACTCAATAATATAAAGACTAATAATATAAAGTTAATAATAATATAAAGTTAAATTAATAATAACTAAAACTAATAATATAAAGTTACTCGGCAACATACAGTGCATTGGGATTAAAACATTCGCCTAGCATTGTTCCGACAGAACAGAGACAGGAAAGCAGATCGAAAGATGGACATCTTCAAGCGCACCCAACAAAGATCTCGTCATCAACCTAAATACGTACCGCTGTGAACGGCTTCCAACTGCCCCGGGACCTGTGTTACAAACTCAACAGTCTCAGAACCGGATAAGGACCCTGCGCAGAGTTGATGTAATGATGTTGATTGGGGCTTGAGAGACGATCCACTTTGCAGCTGTGGAGCTGTTGGAGCATTGCCCGACGTGGTCCATTCATGGAGAACTGGACAAGGTCCACGAATTAAATGACGACGACGAAAATCTTTCAAAGATACCCGACTCCTTAGGAGAGAAGCCGGATTATGTAGAATTTCCATCCACTAAAACCACCTCGGTGGTCATCCTCGGCGCAAGTCGAGGAGCCCTGGGAACTCCAGCGGAACACACCAGTGCTCCTCTCGCGCTTTGCATTTAGCCCAACCCTTGACCAGTCAGCCACTACATCTCAGCAGCTCCAGGCTGCAGCGGGACGGGGCCACGCCGTACTACCGCTGCCTTCCAGTGGTTGCCGGTTCACACCGATAGGGCGGCCAGAGTTCCTAATGAAAGGCCTACCCGCGTTATATCTGTCGCAGTCTGGCTATAAATTATCCTACTTTTATCCCGTTTCTTAATCGGCTACCTAATCTGGGCTAAGGCATTGGCGTGGGTTTTTACGAAAGCTACTGCCACCTGACACTTAAACCTAGAGGGGAAATTAGACCTTATTTTCAACCGAATTCAAAAAAGGAGGAGGTTCTTAATTTTACTTTTGTTACCTCAGAACTTTCAACTGGGTGAACCGATTTGGATGATTCTATTTTTATTGAAAGCTGGTGCTACCCGTGTGGTCCAGTTCTGACAATGTCATCCACGAGAACACCATATAAGCTTGCCTTAATAAAAGTAGACTTTTAATTAGTTGAAGTCGGTTTATAGTTCTTTTTGAACGCGTTAACTTGTCGAGTGGGCAACTTAACTGTTAGAAGTTGATCAAGCTTCCCGAAGGCCTCTAGACCGGGATGCGCAGCATAGCTTGCCTTGTAAAGCACGGAAGCGCGGTCAACCTATCAACTCACAGACTTGCGAGCATCCCTGGTCCCTGGTCACTGGCGCACTACATTGGGATTAAATAAATAATTACTAAGACTCATTACATATAACATCGCGCGTCGGTCTGTAAACTAAAAATAGTTCGTAAACAAAACCATCGAGAAGAAATATTTGTTTTGTACGTATTTTATTCGGGTGGTTCATGACGATTTGAGGTAATTTATTATTAGAGTTATGTACTCTTGCGTTGATTTTATTGACCGCAGCGTCTCCGTTTCAGCTTCAGCAAAAAATATTCCCTAAACATAATGGCCGACGTAAAACTGCGTCTTGTTTTGTTATTTCTGTTACGGAATCGTTTGAACTTTAACATTGTTTACGAATGTGTGTATGCCTATACATCCGCATTTGTTTGTATAGTTAACCTCGCGTTTCGAAAAATATACGTTTTAATTAATGAGGGCCATTGTCGGCGGTCGGCAACCTTCAAGAGGGTTCTACACAAAATTTTGTTAATTAAAGCCTGCTACTATGCACTGAATTAGTAAAATACATTGAGAGGACTTATTTAGGTTATATACAAATCTAGAAATGAGATGTCATAAACATCATGCATTGTTTATTAATTATTTATGTATTTATGCTAACCTAAATAAAGCATTCTCATAGTACGTAGTTCATGCATGTTAGTATTCAATTATTTAAATTCCATACAGAATCATAATTAATTGTTTTTGAATAAATAAATTGAATTGCATATTAATGGAGGAATCGCCGTGTCCTAGTGTCTACCTACTCATTTGGAATCATAACCCGGAGGTCCAGGGTTCGATTCTCAGTGGGGGTATCGGTATTCAGTTTGTTAAAGTTACCTGAGTCTGCCATCAAATAGCAGTATTAATAGCACTATAGAAAAAATAGAGGCACAGATAATTACGTTGCCATGCCAACCTTCACCAGTTCGAGTATCGCCCCAGGAAGTGAGTCACACAAGTGACATGTCTGTTAGTAAATATTGACAGCAGATCGACATAGATCGTTCCGTATTGACATATCACCTTAATGTTAAATAGGAAATCTCATCGAGGGATTTCTACGTTTTTTTATGCGAGTTTGTACGAAATGACGCATTTGAAGAATACTCACAACTGTTCCAGACATTAATTTCCCAATATTTTTAGGTGACGTGATTCCATAAGTAACGAAATAAGTCAATAATCGAATGAACACCAAAATCTACTGAAACGACACGTTCGGTGAAAGTATTTATTTATTATTACGGTTTGACAATATGATTACAAATTGCACCTATACAAGCACTTGACAATAGACTAAGACTGGTGCGAGACTATATCCTCACAAATAGGAAAAATACCCGCGTGCTAGGGTAGGATATTGGTTGTTAAGTTGTTAATGTTTAATTTATTGCAAACATTGCCTTTGTAAACAAAAAGATTTTAAGATAGTAATTAGTTAGTAATATCGTGTAGTATAATCGTCTGATAGAGTACTCATACTTATGGAGCCCCTTTCTTGACCTTGTAGGGACCTCGACGGAAAAGAACATATGCTACTTTTTACCCCGAACAGACAAGCAGATCCCGTGGGATTATTTATAAAGTCCATCACGACGAAGTTTTTTTTAAATTTCTATATGTATGTATTATGGGTTTGTACTTGGCCTTCATCTCACCTGGTGGTAAGTGACGATAACACGGTTGGATGGTAAGCCCTGGCTCTGCTATCTTTCATACCAAAACACAACAGTGCTATTAACACTGCCGTTTAGCGGCAGACTTAGGTAACATGGTGGTAGCTAGCCAGGTTGACATAGAAAATGACCAACCACCAACCAAATCGAGTACCGATAGGTACCCCCACTGGGAATCGAACCCGGGACCTCCAGATTGTGAATCCAACATTTAGCCATTAGGCCACGGAGGCGGTTAAAAAGTCGCGTGCAGAAGATCATCATCAACATCCTATATATGTACCCACTGCTGGGGGCTCAGGCATACTATCCTAAAGAGAGTGTATGGGACATAGTCCACCGCGCGGGACCAGTGAGGATTGGTAGACTTTACATACAGTTTTGAATTTCTTGTCAGGATTGTGCAGGTTTCCTTGCGATGTTTTCCTTCACCGAAAAGCCATGGCCAAGAAAGGACATGATTTTTAGCATTTCTACATAAATTCCAAATAACAAATTGGAACTCAATGGTACGAGCTAGGATCGAACCCAGGCCTCGATTGTTCAAGGACTGACGCTCTACCCAACTGAGCTACCATGGCGTGCAGAAGATAGTAAGGTATAAATCAGTATCTCAACAAAGTCCTGTTCGATCATCTTAGACTAATGAATCCCGCGCATGCATATAAAAGTGTTTCACAATGAGATTCGAAGAGTCGGTAGAACATAATAATTTATCGACTAAAGGTGAACGTACCAAACGGGATGCGATCTATGCAGGGCTGTCACTAATAAATTTATCGAACACTCGATTTGACCTTTCAGCTGAAAAACTATGGACAGCAAGAATAATGACGTCTAGAAGGATAGCCTGCCATCTATAACAAATCTAAATAAATGGGAATAATTTTATCAATAAAAAAACCGGCCTAGTCCAGAATTCGACTCGCGCGCGAAGGGTTCCGTACCCTTATCTATAACAACGGCAAAAAAACCATATCTGTTGTATGGGAGCCCATCTTTAATATTTGTTTTATATAAATTTAATTATTTTCTAAATATTCTGTGAATATTTCAACCGATTACCTGTTGTCGTTATCAATATCGAGCAAAAAAAATTCGTTTGTTGTATGGGAGCCCCCTTAAATATTAATTTTATTCTGTTTTTTAATATTTGTTGTTACGAGTACAGCGGCAACAGAAATATATAGAACTGTGAAAGGTTCAACTGTCCAACTATTACGGTTCACGAGATACAGCCTGCTGACAGACGGACGGACGGACGGAGCAAAACTAAATCGAGGCGCATTCGTTAGAGGATTGTTCGGTGCATATTACTTAGGGTTTTCCGTATTTTAAATATCTATATTCTGTACGGAACCCTCGGTGCGCGAGTCCAATTCCTAAGGTTGAATTTGATCTTTTAAAACTTCAATGATTTTTTCTCTAGTTTTAAAAAAGAATTTTTCAAGTAGTTTTTTGGGGGGGCAAGTCAACCTTGTCTGCATGAGTGCGGTGCGCAGGGGGCACGCTCGGTGCGCGTGCACTTGCCGCGTCCTGATAAACCGATGTTTAGATAACATGTTTTGCTGTGATAAGGATGCTTAAAGACATTCAGTACGAATCTCCCATCTCTGTAAACATCAAAGTTTCATACAAAATTTCTGTTGCCATAATCTTTTCAAATACAATAGCTCGCTTTGATAAGTAATTACATAAAAATAGGAGATGAAATTCAGGCAGTCAGGCGTGTACATTTAAAATATCTAAATACTATGCTAACATAGGTTTTTAAAAAACTCTATTTTATTTATAACAAATTCTATAGGACAGGAGTTTCATTATTACTTTCCCCACTACTTCCCATCTTGAAAAATACATTTTTCCAGGTGCAGTCCAAACTCGTATTAAATGATATATCACGCATAGTCACCCCGAGTTTAACTGACGACAGAGCACATCGGTTCTTTCTGAATGTTTAACCTGTTTTTTCGAGGGGGAAATCTTTTAAAGTAACCCAACTTTTTAGGAAAGAAGCCGGGTTTTGTTAACGGGTGGTCATCTTCGGCGCGACTCGAGGAGCCCTGGGGACTCCACGGAACACACCAGTGCTCCTCTTGCACTTTGCTCCTCCATTCCACGAACTTTTTTACTCTTTATTTTGACTTCCTTTTAAAAAAAGTTTATATTAGATTTTTTCATTTAAAAAGTTTGCGTTAACTGTACTATCGAGTACCTACTGCATGATAATATATAATGTTGAGAGCCCCGGATTCAATTCCCATCGTTACTCAATTGGTTTGTGGCACTATATTGGGTCATTTTCTATGTCCGCCCGGCTAGCTGCCACTGTGTCACCTAGGTCTATAGCCAAACAGCAATGGTAGTAGCACCTGTGTTCCGTTATGAAAGCACGCTGTCTATCAAACGGCCCTTATACATAAAAAATCAAACGTTCCGAGGAGACAGGAAAGATTCCCGCAAGCTTGAACCCGTCCAAACCAGTTCGACATTTAAGAACAATTTAAAACACTATTGGGGTAACGTTACTGGTTATTTCGTGTATTTCGTACCATACAATAAGTTCCGTCACAGACCTACCGATTATATAATATATTTAGAAAGGTCCGGATAGATTCTTGCTCGCTCATTTTTGCCACGTCGGTAGGTGTGTGAATCGTCACATTTTGTATGGCATTCTGGCCTTTCGGTTTCAGTTCATTTCTGTTCTGGGGCTAAAACTACGCTACGGAAAGAAATGTTAGTTTATTCAACAATAATTCAACGCATGCAATAGTATTGATTTTAGAATTATTATATCAGCCGGAATAGTACAATGTTCAACTTTTTGCATTGAAGAGTTTTCGTTTTAGATAAAAGCTAGAAATCGCTAAAATATACATGTAAACAAGGTTGAAAGTTTTGTAAGTGTATGTCTGTATGAGCCGATTGTAATGCGGTTTTTATTAGAAAGTTGTTTGAATCGAGACGAATCTCACTTAACAATGTTGGTTAAAAATCTGTTCAGACGATTTGAACACTCGAGTACAACATGTATCCACTTTTGAACCATGTCACATTCACTCTTGCTTATTCCTATGTAGTGTGTTGAGGAAAAAGTCAATTAAAGCTGAACGTGATACGGTTCAAAAGTTGATACATATTGTTGTATTCGAGTGAACATAAATCAGCTCTTTGAAACAGAAAGAAAAGAAACAGAAATCTCCGTGTGTCTCAGTCATTCAATAGCGACTTTTGCCCGCGAATACGTTTGCACTTCAGAGCTTTAAAAAGGATTACATTTCTTTCTTTCTTTATAAAGCTATGTGCATGCCAAATTTCTTTACGATTTGTTGTATCGCTGAGGCGTTAAAAGATAAACAACTTTCGCTTAATTTATCGTGACTCTCGTAATATACATATAAATGTTGAGTTGGTGTAATTTATAATTAAATATTTATTAAAAATATACAGTCTTACTACAAAAAAGATAAACAAGCTTTAGACACACGTTTTGAAAAAATGTTACCACAAATGCATGTTTAGCCGATGTCAGCTTAGACACTGCTTAAAAGAGGGTATGCTGTTGTCAAAGCGCCCATACAAACGTAGTCCAGTCATATTTTGAGTATTAAGCTATGAAAATCTATGAAATTTTCAAGGCACAATCTAGAAACAAATATCTGTGTCGGTGGTGAGTCAGATTTTCGTTTAAATATATACTTCCAGAGTTACAGGGCGTCAAAGTATTGTATTTTTCGGTAATAAAAAGCCCCAACTTTGAACCTGTTTTACAAGAGTATGAATTAATTTAGAACAATTTGGAAAAAACACCGACATCTGAAATTTTATTAATATACTGTATTGAAAAAATGGCTACATAATATACTGTATCCTTCAAATGATCACTGGACTACGAAACATCCAAATAACGGGTTGATAACTTCGCGTAGTGTATGCTGTCTCACCGTACGAGCTCGGGTAGGATAGGGCTCGGAGAGGGACAGCTACAAAACAATGCAACCTTGAACGCGGCCACGTGGTCTTACCAAGATAGCCTCTTAACATAAAACTTTAATTTGAATTGTAGCCTGTCATAACATTCTCTGCCGGAATTCGCAATAGATTTCGTAGACTTTGTTGATTTTAATGATTTTGAAGACGTGGAATTAATGGACAACTATCGTGACCGTTTTAACAGTGCGAATAAATACATTTGAACATTACAACGAGCGCAACTTTCGAAAACGCTACAGATTTAGTAAAACTTTCGGGGAAATTATTATTATTATTCATTTATTTCAGGTAACAATGACCCATAAGGATATATACAATACAATAAAATACATTAAGTTAAACTACTACACACTACAAAAATATTCTGCACAGTGCACACTTATTTACTATGGCACGTTGGTGCCGCTCTGGTGGTGTTGGTCGCTATCTTTCCTCTGAAGCGACGGGTCAGCTTGCAGGTCGGGACTCGAACCACGAACGACTTGAATGATGTACCGTGGCGTGACTCCAGCTGCGCCATCCTCACGGTCTAGTTGGACCTCTGCTATATATATTCTGTGACGTCCTGCATGGTGGTGATGAAATGTAGGCGTGACAGATACGTGGCCGTGGTTGGAACTTCAGCGCGCAGCAGGTAGTTGGGCCCTGTGGGTGCGGTTCCGCAGCGGTTCCGAGTCACTCGTTTACGGTACGCCTTTTTCGTCTTGACTTTCTGAAATACATCCTCGTCCGTGTCATCAAATCGGACGCGCGTCCGCTGCTGGCTCGTGGTCGTCTGCGCCTTCGGTAACACCGGCTGCTGGGCTTGAACAGTTCGTTTGTTAGCGACGAAAACCACTGAAGCAAAATCACGTCGCGGTGATTCAGCTTCTTTGTGTCCAGCAGCAAGCTGTTTCACTGGAGGCTGAGGAGGCTGGTGACGTCGACATGGTCACGGTGACGGGAGGCAGCTTGTGCAACTCCTTCGCTACAAACGTAGGCACGTCGTCAGGATCGGTCTCTTTAAGCACAGTGATGATATCCTGCAGGCTCTTCGGTGTCCCTTCACGTCTGTGTGACATCATCTGGTCGCTCTTATTGAGAGCCGCGTACTGCAGCTTCCTCGCCGCAGCTATGTCAGCCTCGCTGAAGCTTGACTTACATATCTGCAACGCTCTGACTTCGTCCATCACATCCAGCTTCTGTTGCAGGAACACGAGAAGTTCGCCACGAGTTTTTCCTCGCCCATGACGCTGACGTCGCAGCGGCTAGCGCCACGCTTCGCAATTTATAATAAAATAAACGTAGTCACGTCCACACGAAACCACGCATGACTCGAGACGAATAATCGTTGATATAATTAAGGACGATATTCCTCACGATAGCATAAACTATAGCTCAATTTTAATATTCGATTCACAGATTCGATTGAGAGAATAAAATTAACCTGACACTGACCTCATGTCAGTGAAAATCACGTTCCATTGGATGTATAAAATTGTTTATTTAAAAAAGTTTAGCATTGTCAATCCACCAAATGTACGGCAACAAAAGCAAGCGTGCGTTTATATATTACATAAAGTATATATTTCGTATATTTTTATAATGTAGAAATTACTGAATCAAATCAATTTGATAAATAAAAATTATGTTAAATTTAAAAAAATGCTTTCAATGAAACGTTTTCTAGAGGTGTCAACATAAAATAAAGATACGTCAAGATAAATCGTGCCTAAGTAAACAAACGTTGGATATGGTTTTGTGGTAAACAAAATTAAACAATTGTTTATGAAACAGAAAACAGAAACAGAAACTAATCTCAGCATCTGCTATGGCAGTAGCCATAGCGCTGGTTTTCAGAAAAGCCCTATATAGTATTTAAGGCATTAAATATATGTGTAAAAGAAGTGTATGTGTGACTATGCAGTGATTATCTTTTTAATACTGTCTAACTAAACTGGTATTTAACTGAGGAGTTAAAATATTTTTTGTGGTAAGACTGATGTTTAATTGTCTCTGTGAACTAACGACAATGTCAGAAATAATCACGATTAGAGGATGTAGGAACCGTCGTTATCAAAGAACCGGGTTTTACGCTTCCTGTTTCTAACAGGGGTTCATTCACAAACATCCTCACGGCTCTAAGTGTCTTTGCTAATGTCATTACATTTTATTCAGCTAATGTTGAGGATGTACGGATATATGCATTAGTGAATTGCACTCCTGTACCGGTGTAACTCAGTCCTTATGTGTCTTTATTGTATAAAAGTAACCTTTCATCTGGGGCCAGCTCGTTGTACACTGTTTTAAAATAAAGGTAAAAATATGGGAATTACTTTAAAAATAGTAACGATCAGATTTTATGGATATAATTTCCGTGAACAAAATACTTTCATTTTTAAATGACAGCTTGAGGACAGTTCCGACTACTTAACATTTTGCGTTGTGACAGATTCGTTCAGAAATTGTTATTAGCACAAGCAAACAATGCATTATCAATTATTACATGTTTAGTTTATTTCTAAGGCAGAGGTAGATAATTAATTACTATTATATTTATGATTTAGAACTATAAAAAATTGCGTCTTTATAAATCTATTAATCTTATTATCAATTGTTTGAGGGAAAACATATTTTGTACACGGCATTCGGTTAGAATTGTCGAAAATACACGATCAAAAAAGGTAAATTTTTAAAAAAAACATTACTATATTCCCATTGACCTGGCCCAGGCTTCATACATTTTTGAAATCACCTTTGCCTTGTTTAATAAAAAATTGCTAAAATGGCGATGTCACCGGACCTTTCGATATCACATCTCGACAGAAAATCCATTATAAACTCATGGTAGGAGCAATGAACACAGCATGTATCGCCAGGTGAAATATTCACACCTCTGCATTGCGCAGTTTCACACTGTACAGGAGATGGTAATGTTTGCATTATTGACGCTCGATCTGCACCAGCTGTGTAGAAAGGTGTGGCGCAGAACGACGGGTTTACATATGTATCTATAGTTCAGCTAGTGAATACAAAATACTTCCCTAACGGACTAATTGACATATTAATCAGTGCCCAGTCCAAATTGCTTGAGTTAAGAAAATTCAAATTTGGAACATCGATTGATTTGATGTTGCAGTTCCACCAGGGAATAATATTTTGAAAGTCAACCCTTAAGGGATGAATACGAATGAGAAGTGATATGGGCAAACCAATGTATATTGTTCCACAAGGGATGAAAGTGCTCAATTACATCCCGAGATATTTATGACACCAGAGCGAAGCAGGGGAAAATAAAAGACAGTATGTGTCATAGTAAAATGTATGTTTAAAAAGAATAAGTGAAAATTGATGATAAAATTCGAGCTAAACAAGGAAATTTAATTGTCTTTGGTAAAATTTGACCTACCTATAATATTAGGGAAGGCAAATATATAAAACCTCATACAGCCATGTCTATAGTTCTAGCGATTTATTTATGTAATTATCTAATAAATACTATAATAATCTAAACAGTATTTTAAAATGTTGTGTGTGAACGTGTGTTCACCTTTAACATTGATAAATGCTAACAAAAAAAAAATAGTTGCGAAGCGCAGCCAAACAGTATTTTGATCTGAGTCTGAACGCGACAAATTACTTTCTTCCCTAGGGAAGGAAATGCCATTTTCATCCCGCTGCTTAGATAATAAAATGCCTACTTTCCGAAAAGGAGAGATGTAAAGACACATCGTTACATAATTTGACGATTTAGTGTATTTTATAGGAGTACCATCGCGCTGGAAAGAATTTCCATACGGCCGGCCTACTAGTTAATTATACAACAAACTCAAGGTGGACTCGAATTGGTGTCAATATCAGAATTGTAATAAAAACATCAATAACAATGAATACATTTGTTTTTATTACAATTCTGATATTGTTAAAATGCAACACACTATAATTTTAACTTGGACTGGATAGGCGTCCAATAAACTCTAGACAGGCTCAAAGCTGTTTGCCTTCACTCTCCAGGTTATATCCAACTTTGATAGTTTGGTGAATGTTGAACAGCCGCGGCAACTAAATTATAGTCAATGGCCTACCTAGCTATGACCGACCTTCCGATAAACTGAAATAAGAAAAAGAAGAAAGCTAAACAAAAAAACGGTTAAGTGCGAGTCGGACTCGCGCACTGAGGGTTCTGTACAGAATATGAATATTTAACATTACTGAAACTCATAATAGGTAAAGGTAATATGCACCAGACAGTTCGTGTTACGAATTAAACGCGAAATTGTTAATTTACACATTAAAATACAAATAACAACAAGCGCCGGAAGAAATTGTAATCGTAAAAGCGATTAATGAGATAGGCCTCGGCGACCGAGCTTTGTTCGGAGTGTTGGACTAAAGTAAAATTTTCTTTTTAATTTGGCTTAAAAATCAAAACAAAACCTTGAACAAATATACATATACATACATATACATATGTATATAATAAATAAAACCTTTGTATCCGACCGGGATTCGAACCCGGACACCTGTTATTGTCAATCTGGCGCCTTGACCGCTTGACCGCGATGTTTATGCGAGTGCATGTGAAATTAGTGACCATATTTTGTGTGGAAAAAGAAAACCGCATGACAACTCGAAAACACGCGTTTTCCCAGACAGAAGACTAACCTCGATCGATCCACATTTCAGCGAATTCGTTACAGTCGTTTCCGAGATCGCCGCAATACACAAGAATAGGGAATATGCATGATTTTTTTTTATGTCTTCAATTGATCATTTACATCTTAGTAACATAGGAAAAAATATAAATAGGCTTGGAAATGCTCAAGTTATTTTTGAAAATAAAATTAAAAACATTGAATAAATTGGAGCTGTTCAAACGCCACCATTTTGCGCGCGCTCATGATGACGTCATTGGTTATGTTCTGTTTACTTGCAATAGTAGCGTTTCAGTTAATTAATACTTATTTTCAGTTTGAATCGTTAATAAATCATGGAAGGAGTTAATAAACCTTCCTACAAGTATTGTATGGTACCAAAATGTAAAAACACTACCATTAGTACACCAGATAAAATCTTTTTTCGTATTCCACGTGACGAAAAATTACGGAAACAATGGTGTAAGATGATGAAAAGGGATAATATATCTCTATTATCGGTTTTATTTTGTTGTGAAGATCATTTTAACGTAAGTATTTTATATTTATGTACAGCTTAGTGTGAATTAGCTATTAAGCAGTAGAAGATTTGGTCTAAACTAAAAACTAAAACTAACCTAGTTCACAAGATTACAAAAGTTCATTGAAAATTTCTATAAAGAGCTTCCTTATTCCTATAGCGGTTTAACGAAATTTTGATGATTGATTTCAGGTTAAGGAGGATACAGTTAATTATATAGAATATAACCTAATGAAACAGGAAGGAGAAAAACGTAATTTACGGTTGAAGAAAGGAGTTGTTCCTCATATATTTTCATGTCAGAAACCAAATATGTCACCGCCAGGTGAGAGAATGGCCGTAGTTAAAAGGCGAAGAATAGCACTGGTGAATGATGCTCTTTCAGAGTATGCTATCGAAAGCAGTAATATTTTAAAAATTGGTGAACCTCCACAAAGAAATGATCATGAAGCAAGTCCTAGTATTTTAGTATATATATATGACGTTAATATTAAAATAGGTATAATGATATAGACGTAAAGCCAAATCGTTTTGTATAGGTTATGTTTTGTTTTATAATTTGAACATGAACAAAAATCTATGTAAATTAGGAGTCAAGGAACAATTTCTAAGACAAATGGTTTTGTATAGGTTATGTTTTGTTGTATTATTTAAACATGAACAAAAATCTATGTAAATTAGGAGTTTAGAAAAAAAATTAAAGTCAAATAGTTATGTATAGGTTATATTTTATTGTATTATTCAAACATTAACAAAAATCTATGTCATTTACTAAAATATACCATGGAACATAATAATTACCTTGCAGCTTTCACTCCTTTTATCTCTGCACTCGTAAAATCGAGATTTGATGAAAAAAATGCTGACATCATAAATGCATCTATTTTCGGTAGATTATCCGATTGTGCTTTGACAAAACCACTTTCTGTCATCGTTTTACATTGACTACAAATATATATTCACTGAGTAATCACACGCAAATACCATTTGAAAAATTTTTTTTCACAAACACTATTGACACATTATGCATATCGACGCCGATAAATGCAAGAGGTGACCATTGACGTCACATTTCGTTTTGACCAATAGTGACGCGTTGTGTAAGTTTGAATTTCCCTCCCGTATTTTTCACTTTCTTTGTAATATTTTCTGGGTTTTAATAATAACTAAATAAAAAGAATATCCTCTGAGTATAATGTGAAGACAATAAACAATCGAAAAAAAAAAATTCAGCCAAATTTAAATTTCATGCATATTCCCTATTGCTAATCTATTTAATGGTATATTACTAAAAATTATACTTTTCAGATTATTTCCTATACTTTTACTGTTCCTAGACCTCACTTCTTGACATATTTCAGGATTCCAGATCAATGCGCTTTCAAGTAAAAGTGTCTAACAAGCGGCATAAACAGACGTATCTTTTTAATGCGTTGACTTGGAAGTTTTTTTTACGCAGATCGAAGGGATTGAAGACTCGAATATTTGATATTAATGGCAATTTGATACCTCCACGCGTTCCAGAGAAAAAGGGCCTTGACAGACATACAACCAAGTGACACTATTAGAGTTCCATTTTCCTTTTGAGATACGGAACCCTAAAAACTGACTACTACAAGAATCGAAATAGCCGTTAGTATAAAAATCTACATTTATTTTTGTATGTATACAACTATACATACGTATTAAACAAGCCATACAAATATCACACCTGCTTTCAAATTAGTATAAATTGAATATGGAATTCCAACTTGGTATAAGTGAAATAGAAAGTCCAAGGAAGCGAAGAGCAGTGCTTTTCCAGTTTGAGTCAGCTTTCACTTTATCTCCCGGGCTGTCATTTACATAGACTCTCTTGGATATTATCTCTTGATTGCTATAAGGCAGTGTTGTCATAGATAACTGGACCCTATATCAGAGTAGCATTACGCAGGCAACAACAATATGGTATATGAAATCAACTTATATTTAGTACTTCTTGTACATTCATTCACTCATCATCAACGGCTTATATACGTCCCCACTGCAGGGGCTCAGACCTACTTTCCTACAGAGAGTGTATGGGACATAGTATACCACGCGGACCCAGTGCTTATTGGTAGACTTCCAACACACCTTTGAATTTCTTCTCAGGAGTGTGCAGGTTTCCTCACGATGTTTTTCTTCCGCGAAAAACCAATGGTCATGATTTTTTATCATTCGAGCGTAAATTCCTAATAACAAATTGGAACTCACTGGTACGAGCCAGGACCGAACCCAGACCTCGATTGTTCAGGGACTGACGCTCTACCCAACTGAGCTACCATGGCTGTTGATTATCTATTGATTAATACATTATTCATTTTTAATTTAAACAAAAACGCGACGCTATCCTTCGACCATAGTGTGACGTCACGTATACGTCATCTATGTAAACATTATTACGTGTTGCTATACAAAGAAGGTTGTTGACATCAAGATAGACAGACTTTCACATTAAGAGATCGCGCGGGAAAAACGGCGTGTTCGAACAAAGAAAATATTTAGCAAAACAATGGATTATTTCATTGTTTCATAAAAATGTGTTTAATACATGTGCTAGCTGTTTGTCGTGCTCAAAGTTCATGATTTCAGAAGGTTGCAACGCAAGCGTGCGTTTTTCTTATTAACTGAAGGAATGTTTTTCATGTAGTATTTAAAAATCATTACTAGTGTTTTATCCTATTCACTGGGCAGTATTTGCAACACGCTCTTGGCCACCATCTCAATAACAGACTACCAGGTTGACATAAGTGTCAGAGAGCGTGCTAATACAGCTGTCCCGCACTAACATCCGTACAAAGATCACAGCTAACATATTTTTCAGGACCATTGACATGACTTACATTATAGAATACTAAAGTTAACGACTTTCATAATGATGAACGGCTTACCGGCAACTAATTATTTTACAAAACATTATATTGCAGCAAAACGAAGTAATCTTTAAAGATAATTGAAGAGCGTGTAAATGCATGGCAAGCATTTAGCGAACATAAGTGCTTAGTTTTAAGAATAATTATATAATAGTCCGTTGGCTTAGATAGTTTAGGTACTCCCTAACGCTATATATATATGGTTATTATAATTTAAAAAACGTCAAGTGGGAGTCGGACTCGCGCACCGAGGATTCCATACAGAATATGAATAATGAAAATACGGAAAATCTTAAATAATATGCACCGAACAATTCTCTAACGGATAAAATACCTAGACTAAATATCATTTTCAATTAAGTTTTGCTACGCGTCACTAGATGGCGTCACAAATACTTTAAAACGCACGTCTCAAAAATCTCGTTTGTTGTAAGGGAGCCCCTTTAAATAATTATTTTATTAAATTTTGTAGTATTTGTTGCAATAGCGGCAATAGAAATACATCGTTTGTGAAAATTTCAACTGTCTACCACGGTTCATGAGACGGTACAGCCTGACAGACGGAAAGACAGCGGAGTCTTAGTAATAGGGTTCCGTTGGTTTTCCTTTGGATATGGAACCCTAAAAAAGGATACTCACTGTTATAACTGATGGGAGTGTTATCTTCTAGTTTGAAAGTGAAGGGAATGTGTACTCGCTGCATGAGCAGACGGGGCGGCTTCATCCTCCACGCGTCCTCTCTACCCTCTCCAACTATTCCGATCACCTCCATGTTCCTGAGGACAAACATATAAACAAATTATATCACACCATTAAAATTAATATCTTAACATGTCGGCACACCCAGGAAATTGCATAAATGTCGTGATATAGGTTCCTATTCCCACACATCGAACAGATGACGTTTGTATACACTCGCACGTGTGAGTGAGTACGCGCGCGCTATGCTACCAACCTTTAAGCTGGTCACTTACTTGCGGGGAGAGGTGAGGTATCGTGGATCGGTGGGAGGATGTAAACGTCCGTTCTGGACATAGTACTATATTATAATAAATATAATAAAATACTGGTAGAAAAGAGAAATCTAAAATATCAAAAATAAAAACAAGTTTACAAACAGCCAAGATTGAGTTTGACTCGCACTAGAAGGGTTCCTCACCAACATTAAATATTTTAATATTCACATATTTTTTAAAAATAAAAATCGGTCAAGTGCGAGTCAGACACGTGCACCAAGGGCTCCGTACATAATACGAATAATTAACATACTTAAAATCATAAATAATAGGTATGTACGGTAATATGCAACCAACCATCCAACAATGCTCTAAGGAGAATGTAATTCTGATTGAAAAAACCAACTTTACTTTGGAGTTAAATTACATACCCAATGTATGACTTTCGAATATACAGCCCTGTAACAGACAGACTAATGAACAGAAGGACATCATTATTGCTATTGTATTTCTACAGAAGTTTTGCACTTTTAATGTATAATTTAGTTTATAAGTAATAATAAAAATATTAGTTATTTGATCTTATAAATTATATAATTCGGAGGGGAGAGGCGCTGGGTGCTGATATACAGGTTTTTACCTAGCTCAGTATAGGAGGCCTTTATTATTAGTTTTGTCCAACTTTTAAAATATAAGAAGTAAAATGTAACAAAAAATTCTAGAGAATAAATACTTATAAATATATATAACAAAATCAGTAATATTTTACTTGAAAAATTTCTTACCCAATCTTGAAAGTCATTTTCAGGGGTATCAAGAGAGAGCTTTATAGATGTAGAAGCAGATATCTATCTTCAAAAATCATGTCAGTCGAAATACCTTCGTGATACGAATTCGTAACATTCACTATAAGGGAAAAAAGTTTGTTCCAGGTTTTAGTTGCAACAAGATACTTCTTCGTGTCAAAGTAATGCATGTAACTTTGATCAAGATTGGTTTTATCTATTGAGTCGTGAAAAGAAACAGACTATTAATATTCTAAAAGTGACTGTGAGTTTTTTGTCCTTCTTTATTGCGGTAACGGAGAATCAGAATGACTAGATTTTTTGTAGGGATAGTTGCAGGGCTAGTATAGGACACAGAGTACTTTTTATCCAAATCAAATAATTCTTAAGTTCATGTAGACGATGTTATGGGCAAAAGCAAGTTTATACTATAATATCAGTTTGTGAATTGATTTATTTCTATGATCTTATGATAATATTGAAGAGTGGGAAGAATAGCCCCACATTTTTACAGTTCCATAGCCAAAAGGGAGCCCAGACGTACCCTATTACTATGGCTGGTTAGGGTGTACAAAAGGGGGTGCTGAGGGGAAAAACACTATATAAAATTCCTGCCTTAACACACCCCTTTGTGCACCGCATCGTAACTTAAATTTTAAAAGAACTAGTTTTAGAAGCTGTCACCAAAACAAAAAATCTACATACAAAAATTGAGAAAGAAAAAACTCCAGAAAAGAAAAAGCCTGCATTACATTACTGCACTGGTCACGACCACATTTTGTCAGTCAGTGCGACCAGGATCATGTTCAAGCTGCGTCACATCCACCACAGCAGTGAGGCTGAGGGGATGAGACTTTCTCTATTTGAAAATACCTAGCAACCGATCCTTAAAATTTATACAAAAAATTATTAAATATTGAATATAATTCCTCTAAAGTTAAAAAATCTGGTCTATCATTGTGCAAAACAAAATAATGTATTACTAATAAAATAATCTTGAGTCTGTGTTAGAACTAAAAGACCCTAGAACTTCGAATTGTTGAATAAAAAGTATTAGGATTTATGAGTGCTGGTAGACTATTTTTAAATTTGTTTTCACACAAACTAACCTCTTAAACTTTAAATGGAAAACAGTATTTGGAACTTAACTGCTAACATTTTTACAGAAGCAATTATCACTTGAAAACGTTTTGGCAAGAGAGCAATTTTTTACATAAAGACCCCATTGTATAAACTAATTACTTTGTTCTATATTTACGGTCTTCTCTTATATTACCTGTGAATCTATTAATAGCCTCAGTAAGTAGAGAGTAGGACGTTCATATTTGACTCACCTGAGCAGTATAACTAGCATCACAAATAGCGCTACGAGTGCACCAATCATCATAAAAATATTTGGCAAATCCGCCAACGTAATCCCTGTCGTACCCATTTTTGTTATCACTTTCTCACTTGTTTCTCACTTCACTGTTACCACGCAACTGCAAGAAACTACTAGAAACAATCGGCGTACGCATCAGTTCACGGTCTAATCCAGATTTTTATCTAAAACCATCACGACCTTGCCAGTACGATCTATTTTGCACAATGAAAAGGTACAGACGGTGTTTCATCACAAATTCGCGAGTCTGCGGCGAATTTACCGTTGTAATGCCGTTCACATATCCTACCGCCGCCGAATTAATGCACTGACAAAGAGATTGTTTTCATTCTGAGATGCGGTCACAACAAAAACAATGAATCATTGATCGAAAAAGGGAAATAAAGAACACAAATGTAACCACCACCACTCGCGAGACAATTTGACAGAATGAGAATTTGAATGGACGACAAGGAGAAAGTTTTGACACCTTCAGGTGGTCACACTAAAAAGGCAGAGATAGCTAGATATAATCATTGTGAGAGTGCGAAAGAAACGTCTAAAATGTTTGACACTCAGCTGATCGGCAAATGTATCTTTAATTCTACTAACATAAATGTATTTTTATACTGGTCACCCTGAACATTAAATGTCAATCAGTTGGCGCGATTTTTAAACGGAAATAATGTACTATCACATTGAAAAATCTGGGAAAGGAAATCGATATTTAACTAAGATTGTTTGCATCATTGTCATAATGATTATTCGCTTAGCATTTTCTGACACCAAATGCTTAAGTAATGTACATTATAAAAAGTGAAATGTAAGAGGGAGCACAGATTTGATAATGATTGCATAGATGCCTTCTTGATGGGCACTTTCGCATGAGATCGGCTTTTATTCGTTCTAAAAAAAGTTTCTGTTTATTGGCACTATTATCACATCTTAGCTTAAAACGTGCCCTAAGCTAATATCATCTTTTAAATATGTGTATACCATGTTAAAGCAGAATAAACATACTTATTAAGCATTCATATCTGAGATTGATGTCACGTAACCGGCGTTCTGCATATATCGGGTATGCTCGGTACATTTTATGGTAAAAACGTAGCATTAGTTTCGATTTCAAATATTTCATGAAAGTAGGACTAGAGCTAAACACATATTTTGAAAGATGACTTTTCAATAAGATACTTTTACAAATAATTTTATAATGTTATGAGTCTCAAACAATTATAACAACTAAAAACATTGAAACGAAACTTTTCTGGCTAAGTCAGTAACCTTTACATCCCTTTATATCCCTACTGCTTTATGTTCAGTCGAGGAATGGCTTCTAGCTCCTGGCCTACGTTTTGCCCTACCACCGCGGTTGTCATGTACACAGAACGACAGAAACTGTAAACAAAACAAGGATCGATATTACTCCAACTACAAACTAAAAGCTTCGAAGCCTTCGTATCGGACACATCTCCGTCGGAAAATTTCCGTGACACTGCTTAAATTACGCTTTTCGCGCCCTTCGATTTTTTTGCGGGAAATGATCTCTGAATACTTCTTTTAGGAACGCGAATGAGTAAATATATAAAAACTGTGCATCGGTTGTTTGTTCGGTATTCAAACTGTGGAACAACGTGGCGTCCTGTATGGAGAAATGGTTCGGTGATAAACGGCTGTGGTTATTTGGTAACAACCTGCCGCTGTTGCCGAGGAGGTATGTTATTAATTACTTATTTTAAAAGTATTGAAGGGATTTTTTTTGAGACTATCCAGAGTATCGTGGTATGTTTCATATTTCTTGAAGAACAATTTTTATTGTACACATATCAGAGATGAACCGAGAGATTTAAATATAGTAATAGGTTATAGAACGGTCATTGGGAAACGTTTCATATAAACATTTTGATCTCAAAAGTCAACGGTATGTCAAATGTCTTGTACGGCCGCGTGACGTGATGTGACACTAGATTGAGTAACTTATTACCAATTGGTAATAAGTTTAGGATCAAAATGTTTGTTTGCTTTGTCCGGTCTATTAATATTAAATGTCTTTGGAGATGAAGCACTTTTTACTCGACTGTACTATATGTCACTTCGAGTTACTAAAAAGTTAGCAAATCAAACTTTTTTCTAATATAATAAATTAACGCGTTCAAAAAGAACTAGAAACCGATTTCAGCTGCCCTAAAAGTTTACAGCGTACATCTCCGAAAACCCTTAGAGGTCAAATTATCTGGGAACTTATTTGTTTTCTGATGATTTTCTCAAGCGACGTCGAAGCGAATCAATGTCGATAATATTTATATACCACATCTGAGGTATGCTCTGCCAAACAAAAAAAGAATCATAAAAAAAAGTCGAATTGATAACCTCCTCCTTTTTTCGAGTCAGTTGAAAAATAATTCCCAAAAAGATAAAAATATACTTTTTTAAACGTGCTTTGATTTGGACACGATAGGAGAGTTTCATAATCTAAATTAAACAATGTAATTTCTATAAAGAATCACGCACCCGATAAGGTTCATAGATAATGTATTTGTAACAAGTGAATTAGGAAATAAAACTGCGCAATTCCTTTACACCTTCATACATTTGATTAACACGCATTGATTCGAGTTTTAAAATAGGAGTAAAAAATAACTTTTTCACCTTACTATCTCTTTAAGTTCCTCGCTGTATTTATATGAAAAGTTGTGTTTCGCTCGGCAGCAAAGTTATTTTGCGTCTCGAGCCTTGAAACCAACTTGAAACCCTTGCTACGCTCAGGATTCTATATTTGAACCACTCGCTTCGACTTGAATCCTTCACTAGCTCGGGTTTCAAAATAAGAACCTGCGTCAAACGACAACTTTGCAGACTTGCATAACACATAATTTCTCTTTTCTTCTATACAGTACACCACACTTTCTTCTTTTACACCTCTTCTTTCTTCCCTTCTTGACAATTGCCATATCAATGACAAAAAAGTAAAATGTCAAATCACTCAATATTGTTGTTGCGATCGTTTGATTTTCGTCAAATCTGACTATTTTGAATTGTATCAGATGCTAAAATAACTAAAGGTTCCGTTGTTTGGACTGCAGGGGAATGCATAAAAAAGTATTTTTATGTAATTACAGCGTAAATATGAATATGCTGAAGAGCTAACAGGATATTGGGTGTAATATTTTTATAAGACACGATTTCATTGGGTTTATTTATGTAAATTTGTAGTAAACAGAATGAAAGTAAAAAACGAAGAAATCCGCAAATCCAATATTGCACCAGACATCGTTACTGCCAGGTGATATATTTTTATGCACTGTAGTTTTACCACTTGGTCTTCATCGCACCTAATTGTAAGTGACAATAAGATCGTAAAATAGAAGCGTGCACACACAGAAGCCTAAATGTAATGAGCTAGCTCTGCTGCCTTTCATACCGGAACACAACACTGATGTTTGGCGGCAGACTTAGGTAACCACCTCCGTGGCCTAATGGCTAAATGTTGGATTCACAATCCGGAGGTCCCGGGTTCGATTCATGGGTACCTATCGGTGTTCATTTTGGTTGGTGGTAAGACATTTTTTATGTCCGCCCGGCTAGCTACCACCATGTTACCTAAGTCTGCCGCCAAACAGCAGTGTTAATATCACTATTGTGTTTCGGTATGAAAGGTAGCAGAGCACTGGCACACACCATCCAGCGGCCTTATCGTCACCGTCAGGTGAGATGAAGGCCAAGTGAAAACCCATCATACATCAAAAAAACATGGTAACCAGCCAGGCGGATACAAAATGCCCTACCAATCACACCGAGTATGATAGGTATCCCCACTGGGAATTGAACCCGTGGTACCTTGAGATTGTGAGTCCCAACGTGTGGCCTCTCCATAAATGCTACTTTAGTTACCAAACGTCGCCGTGCCTTTTTTTTTGAAGATAGACTAACACTTGACCTCAATCTCACCTGATGGTAAGTGACGATGAGGTCGACGATGTTACGTGTTGGTCTAGAAGGTGTATATTTACTCTTCTTTTGAAGATTCCCAAGTTGTAATTTTCGGGGAACACGGAAACCGGTAGTGCATTCCATATTTTTGCTGTACGCACGATAAATGTGGAAGCGAAACGCTTGGTGCGAGCTGTAGGAATATCTACAGTTCTTCATTCATTCTTTTCATACTTCGATCAACCGAAGCTTTCATAGTAAATTAGTATGTATTCTTGAAAAATGTCAAATAGGAAGAATATATTAAAGTAGCTAATTACTAGTTCCTATAGAGTCTTTAACGTGACCATAGCGATTCAAATATGTCTGTCTTGTTTGCACAATACAGGGCGATAAGACTATGCGATGAAATGGATTTTGACATAATGTTTCAACAATAAATCTGCTGTTACTCAATCCGTTCCTTCAAGCTAAGATTGCTCAACTCTGTATTCAAAATAGTACCTACATGTCGCCAATCTGCGTTTGATACTGCTTGGTTAATAGTATTTTCATTGTATAAAAAATACGACAGCAAGGGTGGCAAAAATTGCTTAGGTCGCAACTTACCTTTGGGTCGGTCGAGTTTACACTACTAGTGGTGGAAAAGTCGGTCGAATTCAGGAGAGATTTCCATTGAAGAACTCTGTAAGTGGTAGTGAACAGACAGTGAGCTGATGTGGCAAAGGACAGGCTACATTGCTTGAAGAACGGTAGTAAACGTTCTCGAGTGAAGAGTAGGTGCCGAGAATCGTGTACCGGCCCTCCCTCTACTAGATGGGCCGATGACGTAGTCGCGGGGAGTTGCTGGATGCAAGCGATTCGGGACCGATGGTTTTGACATACCATGTCTAGCAGTGAAAGTTTCTCGGCTGATGAGGATGAGTCAAATGGTCAGACCAGTCTGGTCTCAACAGATGATTTAAATAGGCATTTTCTAAAATTAATAATCGGCTAGGTTCAATCCCTCATAGATCACCAATTCTTAGAAAAATTTAAAATAGATTACGAAAGGCCAAGGACATTTTTGTATGAAGACCTTACTGTACGCCATCTTGAAAAATTCTTGATTTTGTGACCGCAGTCCAAACTTAGAAAAATATATAAAAGGCATTAAAACAAAACTAAAATGTATTCCGGTAAAATCTCCTATACCTTCTCCATCCCGAGATATTTAAGATCTAAGTTTAATTGACGAATTTAAGTATCTCGGCTATGAAAAATTAAGAATTTTTCAAGATGGTGGACAGTGGGTGTACCACTCTTGTCCTAGCGTTTCTTCAAACAGGTCTTTTAGTTAAGCATTGTTGTTCTTTGCATCGGCAATAACACCTGTGTAACTTTACTTCGCGGACTGTGATAATAAATTATAAAATCAGTTTATTCCAACACACAGCCACACACAACATCAACAGCCTATATACGTCCCCACTGCAGGGGCTCAGGCCTACTCTCATATAGAGAGTGTATAGTCCGCCACGCGGGCCCAGTGCGGATTGTCGGACTTCACATGCCTGATCAAGACATGCAGGCCACACACATACCTACACAAAAGAGAAATAAACAAAATGGTTAATATGACCTTAAGGCAAGGTTATTGGCGCGTTGTCCGTTAGGGAATTACCGTTTTATAGAATCATGTGTGTCTTTGTTCAGATCCCGGGCGAGCAGCCGCGCGATGGAGCGCTACGAGAAGCTCGCGAAACTCGGGGAGGGCTCGTACGGCCTCGTGTACAAGTGTAGAAACCGAGAGACCGGCGAGATCGTCGCAGTCAAGAAGTTCGTCGAGAACGAAGACGATCCTCTCATCAGGAAGATTGCGCTACGGGAGATACGCATGCTCAAGGTAAGGTTCACTGCAGAGAGATTTAAATATAGTAATAGGTTATAGAGCGGTCATTGGGAAACGTTTCATATAAACATTTTGATCTCAAAAGTCAATGGTATGTCAAATGTCTTGTACGGCCGCGTGAAGTGATGTGACACTAGATTGAGTAACTTATTACCAATTGGTAATAAGTTTAGGATCAAAATGTTTGTTTGCTTTGTCCGGTCTATTTATATTAAATGTCTTTGGTTTACCGACTCCTCCACCGGGGCTCCCGAGTTACATTCCAAGCGGGGCTACCATTTTCAGGGGTTTTCGCTCAATCTGGCATAAGTGTGGTCTGATAGACGGACGAACATTATCAAATTATCAAAGTATCAAAAATCTTTAGGCCGGTGCATCAGGCAATGGGTTACACGCTTAGTCTATCGTTATCAACTGCATAAGATCACAGTTTGGCATGTATGGGCTACCATCGTAGACATATTCAAAACGGACTTTATATATAGGGGATTTGCCATAATCACTATGCTTGGCTGGCGAATTTGTCATTGCAGCAGCTGTGTTAAATCAGGAGTAGATCTATTTATTTTTAAAATTGGAAGTGTACACTGTACAGTCTGACGTCCTTATCGTCACTTGCCGGTTGTGAAGAAAGCCAAGTGCAAGTCTATTGTATAAAACGAGTCCTTGGTTTCTGTACTGGTTAACCATCATACAACCAATGATATCAATAAATCGACTAGCAATTGTTTCGTTCAAAGCAATTCAATATATAGAGCTACTTCTAATGAAATGCTTGGCTCGTTTCCGAGCATTTATTGATCGTCATTTTCTGTAATTTCTTTTGTAATACGAAAACGATTACGTCTATTGTTTAAGGGCTTCACCAATATGACCTGTTTTGTACGAGCAATTCACAACGCGGAGGCACTTTGATATTGTAATTTTACTTCACTTTTATCAACCTCTGTTACTTAGACCCTCGAAATCGTAAGTAGTATTTCGTGAAGGGATGTATGGGTTCATTCAACCTAACCCATTCGATATTATTGAGTTTCTTATCGCGACGTAAGGGGCATCAACCTGAAATTATAGAGCGTAGAATGACGAGTTGGATGGATGCATAAATGTGGGACCGGCAGCATAGGGTATAGTTTTGTTGACAAACACACAGAAGGATAAATTTCCCATAACTATTACAAATTTCAAGTCGATAGGATCATTGGCATAGTAGTTGCTGAGATAATCAGTTGCGACAGATGGACCGACAGACAACAGAGCACAGAATTAATGTAGTACTACGTATACAGAACAGGCGTTCCCCGCCTCCCGCCGATCTCTCACTTCCCCCGAAAGAGACAGGCGCAGGAAATGATGCGGACTACTCACACACACAAACGTCACCCGTTCTATGTGTGCCGATATCACTCTTTATTGCCCGTGGTACTACAAGTTTCCAACGTGAGACCAGAGTGAGATTTTTTTATCAAACCTTCAGAACCCTAACAATATCTTTATTATTGTAACACGACACTTTTATTGAGTACATAAAAAATGAAACACTTGAGCATAATAAAATAACAATACCATGAAAATGACCAGCCAAGTGCGAGTCATATTATGAAGAGTTCCGTAGCGCAACAACAACACAAGATCGAGCAAAAAACGACGATTTTTTATAATTCTTTAGTATTATTTGTTGCTATAGCTGCTACATATGCTGCACACTTCTTCTTCTTCCTAGCCATTCTCTACCAGTTTGGTGTCGGCCTCCTTCAGATTGCGCCACCTATCCCGGTCCCGCGCCACATCCATCCAGTTGTTCCCCGCAACCTTCCTAACGTCGTCTTTCCAACGCATCTGTGGTCTGCTTCTGGGACGTTTTTCCTCCCAAGGTCTCCATTCTAGGACCGCCTTGCCCCAAGAACCGTGTTTACGGGCAATGTGCCCTGCCCACTGCCACTTCAAACTTACGACTCGTTTAATGACTGCTGAATAAAATGCGTGCAGTGAAAATTTCAAGCGTCAGGATCTAACGCGTCTAGAACTTAAGGTTCGAAAGATACAGCCCTGTGACAATCGGACGGACTTGTAAACAGCGGAGCCTTATTATTAGCATTATTATTAGACCCATAGTGTATATAAAGTAAACAGTAAATTAAAATAAAATTATTACAAATTAAATAATTTATAAAAACCTATATTCTACTATTATTTCCTAAAGCACGTTAGTGCCGCTCTGGTGTTGTTGGTCGCTATTCTCCCTCGGAAGCGACGGTACACCACGCCCTAGGGCCAGAAGTCCGCCCTCGTGAAGGTCTCCACCACGAACGACTTGATAGTTGTGTTGTGGCGTGACTCCAGCTGCTCCACCCTTGAGAGGTAGTTGGACTTCTGTTTTATGTATTCTATGACGTCCTGCATGCTGCAGGCGTAACAGGTACATGGGGGTGGTCGGTACTTCAGCTCGCAGCAGGAAGTTGGGCCCTGTGGGTGCGGCGGATCTGCAGTGGTTCCGGGGCACTCGTTGACGGCGCGTCCTTTTCTTCTCGACCTTCTGAAACCCATCCTCGTCCATGTCATCAGATCGACGACGCGTTTGTTCCTCGCCCCTGGTCGTCTGCGCCTTCGGTAACGCCTGCTGCTGTGCTTGAACAAGTCGTTTGTTAGTGATGGAAGTCAGTCCTTCTTTGTGTCCAGCAGTAAGTGCAGATTTCACTGGAGGCGAGCGCGAGCTGTGACGGCGGGCGAATGCACAGCTGTACTCATCGCCTTAGTAATGGGGTCCCAGTTTGCACCCTTTGAGTACAGAACCCTAAAAAGGAAGCCAGTTGGTTAACTTACTAGCATAATTTCTGGGCCGAATTCAGTAATTGTGTAGTCTACTAATATTGCCCTATGCAGCTATAAATAGTGTCAAGTTGATAAGTAGTTCTCATCTTTTGGTACGTACTCGTCTTGCACGTTACGCTTTTTGCTGTACTCCATTAAACATAAAACTTCACGTTCACATTACATTCTACTTATTATACATATGCTATACAGCATTACTTTACTCAACCGCCAAGATGGCGTACGTTATAGCTCTTACCTGTGTCGTCATATACTTTGTATACAAACATATAACAGATGCGTATAAATATTGGGACAAAAGAGGCGTGAAGAATCCGAAACCACAGTTCCTGATTGGCAATATGATGACACTTATCAACAAAACGGAATCTGTACGCGAAATGACCGACAGATATTACAAAGAATATCCTAAAGAGCGAGTGGTTGGTACGTATTTAGGTCTGACACCAAGTCTGTTAATTAGAGACCCAGAATTAATCAAGACGGTTCTCATAAAAGATGCATCGAATTTTATTGATAGAGGAATCAGAATATCCAACGATGCTTTGTCTCAAACTTTGGCCTCGGAAGAAGGTGATAAATGGAGAATTTTGAGACAAAAAATTTCTCCGATATTCACTGCGGGTAAGTTGAAGAATATGATGCCGTTGTTGAATAATTGTGTGATGGAATACATGGACTATTTGAATACAGTAGTAGACGGACCTATGCCAAGGGACATTAAAAAATTAAACATGAAGTACACACTGAAATTGATCTGCTCTGTCGCTTTCGGATTAGATGTAGATACATTTTACAACGATGATAACGAATTTATTAGACTGGGTAAGAAAATTTTGGACACCCAAGCTAACAAAATTTATTTTGTTTTTTTAAATTTCATGTCGCCAACCATGGTAAAACTTTTGATTAAATATGTTGGGACAGGTGTCTCACAGCTAAGGGACACATTTCTGAATCTAGTTAGAACTATTATAAAAGAAAGAGAAGGAAAACCGAATGTGAGAAAAGACTTCATGGAGCTAATGATCGAAATGAAAGAAGAAGGGAAGCTAATAAGAAGTAGAGGTGGCAACGTCACCGAACTCGAAATAACTGATGATATTATAGCATCACAGGCTGTTCTTTTTTATTTCGCTGGTTTCGAACCCACGTCAGGAACTATGTCATTCTTATTGTATGAATTAGCTTTGAATCCTAAAATCCAAGATCGGTGCTATGAGGAAATAAAAAAAGTTATGGAAAAATATGATGGAGACCTGACTTACGATTCACTAAGTGAATTGGAATATGTATCAATGTCTTACTACGAAACCCTACGTAAATACCCTGTTGGAAGCGTTCTTATGCGTAAAGCAGTTACTGATTACGAGTTCGAAGACATAAATTTAAAGTTAGAGAAGGGAACGAAAGTTTTGATACCTGTCCCGGCTCTGCAGCACGACCCTAAATATTTCCCGGAGCCGGAGAAATTCGAACCGGAAAGATTTTCTCCTGAGAACAAAGGTAAAATAGTAGATGGAACATATCTGCCGTTTGGAGATGGACCAAGGATATGTATAGGTAAGATACATTGTTATTAATAAAAGATTGAATTTTTTTGCTTTGCAATTAATATACTGGCTATAGATTTCATCATCATGCTATTGGAACGAAGTTCCTTATCGCGCGTTGTGAAAGGGGGCTAGACGGAAAAAAATTCTTACGAAAAGTTGTCACCGACACTTTTTGCTATAGTAAGTTAGCGTCATCTGTTAGTACGACGTACGTAGTAGTAAGACGATACCAACAGTACATCTATGTGACGACAGATGGCTCTGATTAGTTGCCGCTACTCAATGACAGATGTCGCTAAAAACAAAACGTATCACGTACATAAAAAATCTAATGAAAAAACCTACAAAACCATATTTAAAATTTAATGTTAAAAATCCGTTCAAACCTTATTTAAAATTTGAAAAATTTTATTACAATTCCTTCACTAATTAATCGAAAGGAACTTCGTTCCATCCGGGTGTCCCTTGACACCTCTCAAGTTTTTTATTTATTTATATATTTTTGTTCATAATGCCCCACAGGGATGCGCTTCGCCGAAGTACAGGCAGTACTTGTTATCGCTCACTTTCTCTACCGATACAGAGTAGAGACATCAGACCTATCGACAATGAAGATCAGATACGATATTAGACAATCCACCCTGACGAGCATTGACGGAACATGGCTCAATTTGAAACGAAGATAATCAGATCACTCATTCAGAATTGCTCGACTTCTGCTGTGACCAACTGTCTGAACAACGAAAACTGTTTCATGGTATAACAAGATCTTATAAATACAAGTTTTTCAGCACCACGCGAGCCTCGCTACAATGAAATTTTACATATTATATGTGTCTTATATTAAATTTAATATCTTATAACTATTATAGGTACGAGTATCTTATTATTACAAGAGTAAAGTGAAGAAAAAAAACAGAATCCCCTACTTCAAGAAATTAGCCGCAGTATAAAAATAAAATCAATTTTTCTGGGGTTTATGTAGATGACTACATATTTTCAGAATGTACTCAGCAATACCTTTCATTTGACACCAAACACGATATCTTAATCATTCATTATTTTTTAAGGGTTCCGTACCCAGAGGGTAAAAACGGGACTCTATTACTAAGACTTCGCTGTCCGTCCGTCCGTCTGTCACCAGACTGTATCTCATGAACCGTGGTAGTTATACAGTTGAAATTTTCACAGATTATATATTTCTGTTGCCGCTATAACAACAAATACTAAAAAGCTGCATAAAATAAATATTTAAGGGGGCTCCCCAGGGCTCCCATACAACAAACGTGTTTTTTTTTTGCTCGATATTGATAACGGTAACAGGTAGACGTATTCACAGAATATTTAGTTTTATAGTATTTATAGAGAATGGAGAATGAAAAAGCGTCGGTGGCGCAATGGATAAGGCGCGGACTCTCAATCTGAGGGTACCGGGTTCGAATCCAGCCGTGTACCTATGAGTTGTTTTTCAATTCAAGTACATTATCCGATTGCTTAGCGGTGAAGGAAAACATCGTGAGGAAACCTGCATGTCTTGAACAGGCATGTGAAGTCCGGCGATCCGCACTGGGCCCGCGTGGTGGACTATGGCCCTTACACTCTCTGTAGGAGAGTAGGCCTGAGCCCCTCCAGTGGGGACATATATAGGCTGTTGATGATGATGATAGAGAATGGTACGGAACCCTTCGTGCGCGAGTCTGACTCGCACTTGGCCGGTTTTTATATAAAAAATATACCAACGTTTCAATCTCACCCGATGTTAAGTGACGATGAGGTCAACGATGTTACGTGTTGATCTACCTAGAATCTAGAAGGTGCCTGTTTACTCTTCTTTTATTGATTGGTAGCACTTTATGTCCCCTATAAGCCGTCATTTTGGATTTCATGTGACGTAAGGCGTCTATAAGCCGTGAACAAACACTACGCTTCCAATGACACCTCATTTGTCAAAATACGATGAGTTAGTTTAGGAGATATGAGGGGACATATGAACATACACATATATGTTGCTAAAAGCATAAGCCTCCTATTAGCTATAGCTCCGCTGTAGTCAGGCGAAAACAATCTTTAACCCGTATATTTTTAGTTGGATAACACCAGTTTTCAACACGATCGGGATGCAAAATAGACTATGTCCTTATCCGGCCCTCCAACTATCCCTAAACAAAAAATTAAGTCATTCTGACTCTTCGTTAAGACGGGAAGGAAGGTCAGACAGACAAACAAACTCTCTTTCCCATTTATAATATTAGTGTGGATGAATTGAAGTTTTAACTATAAGCACACTTTATTTCCACCGCGGTCAAACTGAAGTGGGTCGAATGGCTTTTGTCCGATTGTTCCGTAAAATAGAACGAGGTAATGTAGGTCAAAATTTCAATCTAAATCATTTGTAAAGCAATGAATTCAATGAACCTGTTCGCAATACATTGACGCTAGACATCGGTGTTGTTTCAATTGTCCGTTGACGGGTTTGAACGAGCATCGATGGATATTTGTAATCCTTTGTCAACGATCGATGAGCCTTCGATCCATTTCCTTTCAATAGAAAGGTGACAAAGTGAGTAACGACCTGAGAAATTGTATATGCTAAATGGGGTCGCATTTAGTGGTGGTTAGTGTGGGAAAGCTGTCCGGAATACTTTTTGATTGATCGAAAACTCTGACCTAGAACCGTCAGATGTGGAAACAGATTTACGAGCTATAATCGGTATGTAAACCATAATAGATGGGTTTCATGATAAGTCCAACCTAGAACAATCTCTTGCTGACTTTACGATTGAATTGATTGTGTAAATTAAGTATTGAAAATAAAAAATGCGTCGGCTCAAAGTGGACTGTACCTCTATGTTACGGATATATATACGTATCTTGGCCTTCATGTCACCTGATGGTAAGTACCCAGAATCTTCAAGCTAATGAGGTGTTAGCTCTATCTTTCATACCGAAAAACAAAAGTGCTGCAAACACTGCTGTTCGCCAGACAGACAGAGAAAATACCAAGAGCCAGCGCCTTATCCACCCAACGGCTTTATCGTCACTTACCATCAGGTTGTGGTGTTCATTCATGTTTTTGAGTGCAATCATTAGACTGCCCCAACTGATACAGAAAATGATTTGATTGACCTTCAACTTGAGACAAAAGAATAATACTTGTGACGCTGTGATGTCATGCTTGTATCGCTCGCTGCTGCATAATTAATGTCGTCGGCGATTATTGAATCGATATAATCGGTTTACGAATCGGTATAATGGTTGTCGGATCGTGACATCGAGTGGTCCACGATTGCTCGGAGTCACGAACGATGATGGTTAAACATATTTAATGCTATGTTACTGTAATTTTAACATAATTTTTATTGATGGTAAAGTTAAAAGGGTTTATGGTAGTTGTAATCATTAAGAGTATATCTTGTATATCACTATTCCTTCTAATAGACTTCGATTGATAAAGCTCTAGAAAGTGAGTCCGCGCACAAAAGGTGATGCAAATAAAACTAAGCCATTCTGGCTTTGTTTCCCTACAAACCCGTCAGTGGTAGAGGACAAGTTTTAGTGCTTTTAAATTTTACGTAAAATGTATATTTCTGCAATAAATGAGCCCAATCGAATTAGCTTAAAATAGTAGCAATTTTCTTTCGGAATTCGTTGGGGCGTGTCACTGGCAGCCTAAATTTCGTTTTGAGTGGTAATCGATCCGTTGCGTCATCCGCCATCTTGCTTTTTTTAAAATTACGTTTATACTTAATATTTTTTTGTTTTAAGTTTTAACAGATTCGGTGCATCTTGTGACATTATTTACACTAGTAGGGATTATTTGACATTCTCATTTTAAAATTGGTAAATAAACTGTGAAGAATAGTCATGAAATACATACTATAATTCGTAGTAGGTAATACCAGGAACAAGAAAAGTATCTACGTGTTGCAATCAGTTTTTGTTAACAATATATAAGTTTCCGCCGTCAATCAAACCAAATATCACTCTATCGACTCATTCGATTGGTATCAATTGGGCTGATAGCGATGATAGCATACATACATTCTTAGCTAGTTACTCATGTGAATATACTTTTAAAATAGGTTACATACAATTTTGAGGAAGACAATCTACTTTTAACAATATGGGATAACATTTTAAACCCACGCAGGCGAAGTTGTGGGCAGTAGACAGTACGAGTAGAGAGAGAGTTTGTGACACAAAGTTTACAATAGGTAGTTCTTAAAATGAACATGGACAAGACAAAAACCATGTCAAACGTCTACGTTCCAGTCTTCAGATTCTGCCAACAGGAGCAGGAAACGCCGATCTATATCATCTGCCACTGTGAAACCGTTTATCATAGCATAGCAGACATTTTGGAGGTCACGGCCACACAAGTATTCAATACCTCCTGTCGTCTGGTTTATGACCGAGGTGGTGATTTAATTTTATTGACTGGGAGACTGCATCCCTAATTTGTAGAGACACAAGTCGATCAACTAAACTGTTGCTATTTAAACAAAGGAAAGACAATAAACACTTATTTATGATATTAGTAGCATACATTGACCTTGTGTTTCTTTTGCCCTTTCTTTTCCGCAGGACTTTTTCCGAATATAGCTAGTAGATTCAATTCAATTCTTGATATTTATGGCAACTACCAACTTTATGGTAATTCTGCCAAAATCTGGTGTCCAAAGAGGCAGCGTGTAAAAGGAAATAATCGGTTTGCCAGACACGCGATACACTTTGAGAGGACTAAAACAAAAAGGAGAAAACTGACACGAAACATAGTTAAGTTACTAGAGGGATTACAACTGTATATTGTTGGAATGAATAAAATTAGAAAGAGTATAAACAAAACAAGGATAGACATAAGAAAGAAGAGATTTGAGATAAGAAGGACGGAAGGAAGATATTATCGGGGAGAAAATTGTAAAGCGACGATTTATTATTAGGGCAACAGAAAAAATATGGTCCGGTGTACCCTCGTCTAAGCCACATTCGCAAATAGAAGAGTCCCTTATCCTTATTTTATGGAGAAAGACAGGAGCCTGCGCTCCGTCCAAAATCCATTGACGTCCAAAACAAAATGGTTAACAATGATATGTCAGCCGGAATTTACATTCGGCCGTTAACGCTCATATTCATTCATTCATACATACAGTAATGTACGAATACGAAACAATGGATGATTTAATTTTGAATTAACCTATAACCACAATTAAAATGTACCTTACGACCTTTTCAAAGTAGGCTGAGGTTCCTCAGACAATGCAATATAATGTTTTAAGACATACTCGTAGTTGTCAAAGTTTGAATTCAAAATTATGGCTACCACCATTGATGACTTGCGGCATCTAGCGGCATGAGAAACAGTGTAGCGTCAAGGGTAAAGCGGTGCTTACGCATAATATGTCAACTGGTATCCTAACAAGTACCGTATTTAATTGTATTTATTTTATGATCTCGGCTTTACAATAGCATAATCATTCATAATGCGGGTGTCGTTAAAGGCGACTAGAGCAGCGCCTACACCCATGTAGCAATACTATCTTATAGGTCACGATAATTCTTTAATTTTCTGGGGTAATAGTACAGAAAAAATGAGTGTATTTAAAGGCCAAAAAAGTTGTATTAGAGCTATGTTCAACCTGAGAAGAACAAATAGCTGTGTACCATACTTTAAAAAAATGAAATTAATGACATTACCTTCCCTCAAGTTCCCTCTACATATATGAGTTGGCTGTTTTTGTAAAAAATAATCCTAAATTATTTGCATTAAATTTTGACATGAGAACAAGAATTCTCCGAAATAACAATGACCTGTGTCTGGTAAGGTCTCACACAGCATTCAAACTTGGGAGCATCTATTGTATGGCACCAAAAATTTATAATAAATTACCGATGTATCTAAAAAACGCAGACCTACCTGTTTTCAAAAGTAAACTGCGAAGATTATTATTAGAGAAATGTTATTACAAAATTTCAGATTTCCTTAATGAAAAATCATTACTTTGACATTTATATTCTTTTATCTTACTATTATTTTGACATTTGAATTGTATATTATAATATGTTGACATTTAAATCTTATTAACTTCATTATTTTGACATTTTGTATTGCATAAATGTAATATTTGTATGCCTAATAGGTAAGAAATAGCGATCTATACCTTTATTCTACATCTTACTGTAATTTACCTATTTCTACAAATAAAGTACTTTGACTTTGACTTTGAATTCTTTATTATTGATATTTAAAAAAATTACGGTGACTAAACTGCGGGAGGCAAATGTCCAGAAGTGGAATAATGCAGCCGATTATGATGATGGTTCTGACTTTACGAAAAATATTATGAAAACTGTATATATGGCTTATTATTTCTCATTCTATTTAAATACAGATGTAAAAATCTGTTAAGTTTTCAGAAAAAAATATTTAAACACAAAATTCCGATTCCCCAGAACCTAAAGCATCCGAACCTGGTGAACCTGATCGAGGTGTTCCGACGCAAGCGCAAGCTGCACCTCGTGTTCGAGTACTGCGACCACACGGTGCTGCACGAGATGGAGAAGTATCCAGTGGTGAGTACGTCGGTACTAGAATTTAATGAAATCAAAGCTGAGGAAGTCATCAGATCTCTAACAACAAACAAATCTCTTTGGATTAGAGCATACAGAAAATCCTAGAAGTAGAACGCTCAGTTTGGGAAGTAGTTATGGGAAAACTAAGTAGCTATTTTGTAACTTTGGAAAATAATACGACTCGAGAAAGACGAACATTTTCTCTGGATATTGGCAGGTGCTGTAGAAATCAAGATCATATTAAAGATGATAATCTTAAAGGTAAAAGGAGCGAGAAAAAAGACAAAAATACAGCAATGCTACAACAATTTGATATCCCTTCGTGAGAATTACGAGTTTATAGCGACGTTAGAAAAATGGGGTTAGCTAAGTAAGTCGCTTGAATTTCACGAAAGGAAATTCCAGAAGGCGCGCATTCGATAAATAATAACAAGGGAGCAATAAAACGCAGGGTTTCGCAACATGTTAACCGGTTATTGTGTTAAATACCACAGAAATCTAACAGATAATAGAAGTGAGCATGAAGTGCTTTTGACCTTTGCGTCAATAAATACATGCATTTACTACGCAGGTGATGATTGTGATGTAATAGACTAGCTTGTCTGCCGCCGCCTGTGTGGACTTTATAAATTCTCCCACGGGAATATTTATCGGGATATAAAGTAGTACACACGGCTACACATCAAGCTATACATTTCCAGTATACGCTGACCTCGCGTTGAATGTAATCCCGCACGATGCTAGTTCATCTTATACTGCGTACCGTGCGTACATATCATTTGCTATACCATAGACCGGAGTCTATGTCAAAATGACAATGATATATTTTGCATTGCAATGATAATGATACATTTATAATATAGTTAGTAGTGATGATACGGAATCTTTCCGAAACATGATTTGTATCTTTGCTTCATTGCTTACTATTTCACAATTATTATTTTTCGAATGGACTTGATGCTGTAGGTCCTGCGACCACTACAGATTCATCCGGACAATTTGGCGGGCGCGGATGGCACTCTTCCAGTTAAAATGCTTTTACGAGCGCCTAAGGGCCCGTTCTCGAACCTCGGCTTAGTGACGTCGCTTTGAGATGAAGGGATCGGAGAAAAACGGTTCGGAATGTGCGGATAGTTGAGATAAGCGCTAGGATTACTGCTCGTCGAGGGAATGGTGTGGCCGGCGGAGACAGTGTATCTGTGATGTTTCGTTTTGAGGACGGATCGATTTATATTACCTACCCCAAGTGCTAGTTGGACTATCGATGTAGGTAGTGGAGTGATCTTAAATGTGCGAGCGAGACATAATCGTATCTTTGAATTGAGTGAGCGAGACGGTCGTCATTATGTATTCTGTGCGTAAATATTGTTCATCGTTTTGACTAATATTACGATTAGAAAAACAATTTCTATTATCCTACATGAGATTTCTATTATTTACAACAATGCTTATAAGCAATGAACGTGTTCGAGTGTTGTGCGGGCGCGCAGCTCGGTATCGATTTACGACTTCATAACTACACTTTTTATCGATATCTATTAGGAACGCGTTCATAACTCCTTACAGACACTTTGTTTATTGTTACGGTTTATAAAACAAAGTCTCTATTACGCGCTAATTTGTTATACAACTGGCGGCTGGTAGACTGGCCCGTCGAGTTTTTACAGCGCGCAGCGTGGCAGGTTCCGCTATTATCCAACAGCTTTCGTGGCCTAGTGGCTAAACGCTTTGACTCACAATTCAAAGGTTTTGATTCCCTGTGGTATCCTATCGGCACTGGATTTTGTTGGTGGTAGGACATTATCCATATCCGCCTGGCCTAATACCATATTACCTAAGTTTGAAGCGTCGGTGGCGCAGTTGATAAGGCGCGGACTTTCAATCTGAGGGTTCCGGGCTCGAATCCAGTCGTGTACCTATGAGTTGTTTTTCATTTCAAGTACATTATCCGATTGCTTAAGAGGCTATGTTGGTAAGACCACGTGGCCGCGTTCAAATTTGGATTGTTTTGTAGCTGTCCCTATCCGAGCCCTATCCTACCCGAGCGCGTACGGTGAGACAGCATACACTACGCGAAGTTATCCACCCGTTATTTGGATGTTTCGTAGTCCAGGGATCATTTGAAGGATACAGTATATTATGTAACCATTTTTTTAATACAGTATACTAATGAAATTTCAGATGTCGGTGGTTTTTCCAAATTGTTCTAAATCGATTAATACGTACTCTTGTAAATTAGGTTCAAAGTTGGGGCTTTTTACTACCGAAAAATGCAATACTTTGACGCCCTGTAACTCTGGAAGTATATATTTAAACGAAAATCTGACTCACCACCGACACAGATATTTGTTTCTAGATTGTGTCTTGAAAATTTCATAGATTTTCATAGCTTAATACTCAAAATATGACTGGACTACGTTTGTATGGGCGCTTTGACACCAGCATACCCTCTTAACGGTGAAGGAAAACATCGTGAGGAAACCTGCACATTCCTGAGAAGATATTCAAAGGTGTGTGTGATGTCTACCAATCCGCACTGGGCCCGCTTGGTGGACTATGGCCCATACACTCTCTGTAAGTAGTCCTGAGCCCCTGCAGTGGGGACGTATATAGGCTGTTGATGATGATTGATTGATGATGACGCTAAACTGTTGTGTTCCGGTATGAAATACCAGTGCCTCATTAGCGTAGGAGCAGAGAAGATTCTAATATACATATATATCAATCAACTTTGCTACAAGATAATATTAGTAACTTTAGACTAAAACATAGACTTTGTATTTTTGAATCATCAAAATAGGTCCTTCGATAGCTAAGATGACACAAACATACAGACACACAGACATTGGCGTCAAACGTATAACAACCATCTTTTAATAAGATTATCTATCAGTTTTATCTGTCCATTTACAGTAGTGCACACGTTTCCTAGATCTTAGGACACACGTAATCTAGGGCATAGCGACACACTCCCAGCTAACGGTCTGGAGTGTTTGTCGACGTTACGTACAAACGTGTTTGAACCACACACGTGTGTGCAATACCGCTCACGTGTGACCCACGCCACGGGTCGACAGGCGTCTTGGTTAACGATAAATGCTGGTTAACTATCCGCAACCGGTTGTTGCTGGTTGTTGATAGTTGCCGCTCAGGCGTAACGAGCTGGTTTAGCTGGAGGTTGCAAGGGATAGGACGTGTTGAAAAACGACTTCAATTACAATCAGTATTGAAGTGTTGTGTACTTACATTAAATACTTACAAAATAGGCAACACTTTAAAAAAAAGATGGCGTCAATTAAATGACAGTTGACGTTTTTCGCTTAGTACAGAAATAATGATTTTATACAAAACTACCTGTACATGTCATGTATTTTTGATCTCTGAAATCTCAAAAATGGGACCTACTTTAATATATTCATATAAGCTATTCAATAACATAATATTGGCAGCCCCCTAAACACACACACACTCACACCCACCCTACCTGTAAAGCATGTTTTTTTAAAAAAATTTAAAAATATTGTACATAACAAAGAAAAATGTCATCCATAGAGAGAGCCTACACCTGTCGCACAGGGCTTCCCCTATGACAGACTGTATGGCTATACTTTTGTTACACAATTGTTTATCCAATAAATATTTTTGTATTTTGTATTTTTTTTTGTAATAAAATGGATAATACAAATCAGTAAAACAAGAAACTCGACTACAACAAATATGTCCGCCAATATTTTGCAAATGGATCCCTGAATCAAATAAAAACAAATAATATTTACTCTTCACACTTCACTCGTGTGTGAATATAATTTTTTTTGTTCAATATTTCTTACGCAACTTTGTCAGTGTAATTAATATGTACCTTGCCAAATTTCATCTTTTTAGTTCTTAGAGTCTCTGAATTAAGCCGTGGTGAGACGACAACAGGTAGACGAACATGGCGAAACTAGGGTTCCTTTTCGACTACGGAACCTTAAACAACCATTCAGAAGAATCGATATCCTTCGATGGGACCTTCGAAAGACAATCTCTAACGATTGGTCAACTGACCAGTTAGTCAATCTATTGCTCCTAGATTAATTAACAACTCTATAGCTCTAGCTATAAAATATGTTTTAATAATAGGAATAATAAATGGACATGCATTACCCGTGGGGAAAATGTGCCAGGAGCAATAAGTAGTTGAACTAACTCCAACTGAGAAATCGTGCGACCTACAAACTACCAACGATGCCTTGATTCCCCAGCCGCTTGCACTAAAGGTACATAATTAATAATATACCAAGAGCTTCATAGACTAAGAGAAATATCAACTGGAAATTCCGTCCGTTGAACTGTCGACCATATCATAACTTATACCAGACGAGATTATATATAAAAAAAATCTTGAACATAGCCTATTCTATACAAATATTCCTATCTATAAATCTGTTCGCCGCGGCGAAAGTAGTAGAAAATAGGCTGTAATCCTATAATATTCACCAATCACAAGTAAATTTTAAATAACATCGCGTGTCTTAACGAAAAAAAATGAGCACGATACACTGTTGAAACATAACCTATACCCGCCTCCCTTCAAGCTGTATTATAGCTGCTTAGCTGGGAAAATTATAGCCTTCTACTACAACTAACGTAATTACAGTTTATCCGCGGCGCATCGACTCGAAGGACGGGGGTTGCGTGCGTTTTACAACTTTTCCCACGGCTTTCCCGTGTCTATTTACGTTTGGGTCTCGTGAGACCATTAGCGGGAACCCTGACCGTGACGCCACGGTCACATGGCAACAGGGGGGCTAATTATAAATTTATTGGAAAGGTTGGATATTCGTTTGTAGTCTCTGCGTGGGGAAAAGTCGGGGCACAGATTTACATTTAGGTAAGCTGTATAGTCAAACATAGCTGCCTGGTAATTTTAGGGCTCTGATTCCGATGAATCCAGTTGGAGCCCTATTGTGTGTCTGGTCATTTTAGGGTTCTGAATCCGATGGATCTAGTCGGAGCCCTAGTGTATGTCTGGTCTTTTTAGGGTTCTGAATCCGAAGGATCCAGTCAGAGCCCTATTGTGTGTATGGTCATTTTAGGGTTCTGAATCCGAAGGATCCAGTCGGAGCCCTATTGTGTGTATGGTCATTTTAGGGTTCTGAATCCGAAGGATCCAGTCGGAGCCCTAGTGTATGTCTGGTCATTTTAGGGTTCTGAATCCGAAGATTCCAGTCAGAGCCCTATTGTGTTTCTGGTCATTTTAGGGTTCTGAATCCGAAGGATCCAGTCGGAGTCCTAGTGTATGTCTGGTCATTTTAGGGTTCTGAATCCGATGAATCCAGTCGGAGCCCTATTGTGTGCATGGTCATTTTAGGGTTCTGAATCCGAAGGATCCAGTTGGAGCCCTAGTGTATGTCTGGTCATTTTAGGGTTCTGAATCCGATGGATCCAGTCCGAGACCTATTGTTAAGGCAAAATTCATAGAATTCGCCAAAACAATCAGGTCCAAATAAATATTTGCTAGGACAACGTTTGTGAATGGTAAGACGAAATGACCTTCTGATATGTATTAGTGGTGTTTGCGAAAGACAATGTGTAAACTTCCTCGGACGAACGCAGCGTAGGCGCACGCGGACATTAACCGCAAGTGCGTGCTATACAGATACAGTTTTAAAATTATATACCTATATATAAAAATGTTCTCTCTTGCTCTGCACTTCACACAGAAACCCAGAAATAACTTTCTAGCTTTTTACACTGATGACCTAAAGGTCAATCTTTGGAAATATGCCGGTAGCCAGCTAGGCGAACATAGAAAATGCCACCATCAGCAATTTTGCAAAATACCTTTGAAAAACAACAACAATATGGTAAAAAAAATTATGTACTTACGTACGTTCGAAACGCTTAATTAAATGATTTAGTTTTAAGAGGGTATGCTGTTGTCAAAGCGCCCATACAAACGTAGTCCAGTCATATTTTGAGTATTAAGCTTTGAAAATCTATGAAATTTTCAAGACACAATCTAGAAACAAATATCTGTGTCGGTGGTGAGTCAGATTTTCGTTTAAATATATTCCAGAGTTACAGGGCGTCAAAGTATTGTATTTTTCGGTAATAAAAAGCCCCAACTTTGAACCTGATTTACAAGAGTATGAATCAATTTAGAACAATTTGGAAAAACCACCGACATCTGAAATTTCATTAGTATACTGTATTAAAAAAATGGTTACATAATATACTGTATCCTTCAAATGATCCCTGGACTACGAAACATCCAAATAACGGGTGGATAACATCGCGTAATGTATGCTGTCTCACCGTACGCGCTCGGGTAGGATAGGGCTCGGAGAGGGACAGCTACAAAACAATTTAACCTTGAAACTGACCACGTGGTCTTACCAACATAGCCTCTTAAATCTGACGAGTCGAAGATTCTACGACCAAGTCTTCTAGAGTAGAATTCTAATCGTAGAGAGGGATTCAAAGTCCATCGCTAGAGGTTAAATAATTTTAGTACCGTGTGGCAAACTCTGCTTTTCATCCCCCGCTAGGAGAAAAGATATTTATAGAAACACACACATACACACTAATACAAATAAACTTTCTCGTGGGTAATATTCAGTATGATCTGTTTGTTTATACTATTAGTGTTGGGGTGATTATTGTATTCAAATTCATCTCAATTTGGATGTTTCTTTTTCCTTATTTACTCGAGTAATAGACTAAAGATTATTTGTGGCAGTTCTGGGAAACTTTTTGTCAGATATTTCCGAAAACTGGTGATTGGTTCGGTTTGGGACTGTAACGTAGTTATCAGGAATTATTACGACGCGATCAGCCTGAAGGTTATTATAATTAAGGTATGTTTCAACAAGAATTTTTTAAATGTTCATACATACTATATGTAGAGGTAATCGATGGTTTAGACACATACAAAATACACAATATTTACCAGATATTTATTATATAGCTTACGGTGACTGCAGATAAATCCATTCTGCAATACATCTAAACATTGTATAGCAGTTTTACATAACGGAGCCATTTAGTAAAACATATATACAACTAATAAAATTTACAAACTATTTACGACATATACAGCTTTGTTTCTTTTAGTTTTATTTATTACTGAAGGATTCATCTCAAACTAGACGCTTGCACAACATCAAGGTTGTTGCAGATATTGCCTCGCGAGCCTGCAGTTCCCAGGAATGCATTCGTTGCAATACCATGCAGTCCGAGCGATCCGCTCACTTTATAAACCGATCTGCATCTGCACTGACTATGGAGATATGATTGTGTGAACAGCAAAACCTGATGTCTCTTATAGCGTTTCCTAACATGTACTTGGCAACCTTGGCATGACTTGACAGGATCGAACCCAGACCTCGATTGGGCTACCACGGAAATTTTTTCTACTAGCAAAGGTAATTGTAACATTATGATTTGGCAATCCATGCCAATAATGCGAAAGTAAATTTGTTTGTGCTTCCTTTCCTTCGTAACGGAGGATCAGAATGACTAGATTTTTTATATAGTGATAGTTCAAGGGCCGTATAAAGGCATAGGATACTTTTTCCGCTTGAGCAAGTTCCTTTGGGATACTTTCAGAAATCGCCATGTCGATAATTATTCTGATCGTATGTTTCGCTTTTGTTTCTTTATTATTCTATGTGTCCTGAAAGAATAGAGGTATATTTATATTTTATTGTACGCAGGGTTGTCCAGAGCTCCTCTCGAAGCAGATAATCTGGCAGACGCTGCAGGGGGTCGCGTACTGCCACCGACACAACTGCATCCATCGAGATGTCAAACCAGAGAACATTCTGCTCACCAGCGACGGAGTTGTCAAGCTATGTGACTTCGGATTCGCAAGGATGATCAGTATGTATGACGGTTCATATATTTTGTATTACAAAAATTCACTTGCATTACTCGTAAGGTCACCAGCGACAGTACGGCAAACAAAGGAGTATGAGTAGGATACTGACGGCAACTCGTTTCGCCTAGACTTGATGACGTTTGTCCTGCGACCACTCCAGCTTCACCCGCCGGACAATTTGTCGAGTCAGCTGAGCAGCTGGCTCCAAATATGCACTTCCTCCTTTCCTATAACCTCCTTTTTCCTTTCCTCCACCAGGTGGCAGCAGCTCTTCAGAGTACTCTGTTCACACTATGATACCGTTTGGAGTCGACGTGAGAAGAAGAGCTAGTAACTATTGACTCTTACTCATTTCTCTTTATTACTCACTACATGTCTTACGACGTGGTAGCTGTGGTAGCTCAGTTGTTGTGAACGTCAATCCTCAACAATCGAGGTCTGAGTTCGATCCTGGCTCGTACCAATGAGTTTCAATTTGTTATTTGGAATTTATGTATGACTGATAAAAATCATTACCATTGGTTTTTGGCGAAGGAAAATATCGTGAGGAAACCTGCACAGATACTGCGAATAAATTCAAAGGTGTGTGTGAAGTCTACAAATCCGCACTGACTGGATAACAACATAATGCGATCAATTTGCCTTCCATTGTAGGATTAGTGTAGCAGTAGAGAACTTTCGCAAGAACGTACGTCGCGATGTTAAACTTTTGCAGTAACGTACATCGCTGTAGAGAACTTTCGCAACAACGTACGTCGCGATGTTGAACTTTCGCAGTAACGTACATCGCAGAAGAGAACTTTCGCAGCAACGTACGTCGCGATATTGAAATTTTGGAGAAACGTACATAGCGGCAATAAACTTCGCAACTATGATGTACACTATTGTACATCCCAAAAATGGTATTACAATTTCCAAATGCTACGTCTTAGAGTTAACTATTCATAAAAATTACAGCCTCTTACTCTTATTCTAAATTTAAATTTGAAATACAGCTTTCATTTTGGCAAGGCATTCCGTTGTTGAACTAAAACTTTTATAGACCTTGATCTTTATTAAAATAGCAAAGGTTAAATTTTCCATCGCCGCCAGGTACTTGTGCGTTGCTTGTAAATTAGTTTGTGTAGTACTTATACAGATATTCTTTGGGGTACTAGAAATATCTAGATGACCTAGATAGATTAGAAAATATACGCCATTTTTTTCATGTCGTTGATAAAATACAGAGCTTAGAGTTAGTACCATCGATTTCAGGATGGAGCATGAATGCCCTTGACTTCTTGGACAATTGGAAGTCAGATTTTAATTCTTTTTCAACCTATTAAACATATACTCTTTTATTCTAGGTTTAGGAGGGTAACCAACGGGACCTATTACTACACCTTCGTTGTCCGTCCGTCTGTCTGTCATGATCGGTGATAGCTACAGAAATTTTCACATAATGTGTATATATGTTGCCGCTATAATAACAATAAATTACAAACATTATTACATCAAAACCGCCACTTTATGATTACAAACCGTTAGCGCCTTTCAACTCCGCGAATCCGACTCGCACTTGGCCTGTTTTTCATCTGTTTTTTTAAGTGCTGCGGATCACTTTGTACCCACCATTCCCCGAATCAACTGAGTTTATCGAAGACAGTAGCAATGAAAATATAATCAACTTAACATAAAGTTACACTGGTATGAATTCTACCCTAACAGTCTGAGGTTTTACCACTTTAGGTGGTAAAATTTACATAATACGTGGTTCAAGGCGGGGCGGGGGGAAGCGCGGGGGTATTTTTATTTGGAACACGTTAATGACCCTTTTCAGTATGAAGTACGCAGTTAAACACGTTAAAGTTTAAAGCTAAGCGCTTATGGCGACATTCTAAAATAAACGGACTTTTTGGTGTAATGCCATAGGCATAGGACGCTGAAAGATTTAAAAATGTATAAAAAATAACTGTACTGTAACTAATACTGAACAAAACTTATCGATTTACGTTGGGAGGCGAGTTATGCTGACACAATGACAGAATATACAGTGTATCAGAAAGGGACAACATGAAAACATTAAAAAACATTTTGGGAATTTTTCACCTGTTAATCACATTTTTTCCCGACTGCGCCAGAAGGAGGGTTATGTTTATCGAGAGTATGTATGTATAATTGTTTGGCACGTTCTGCTACCTGAACGGCTCGATGGATTTTAGCTAGAGGGGTGTCGTTAGATTCGTATTTACTGTGAGAGTGACATTAGGTATATAAAAATCATAAAAAGTAAAAAAAATACGCAGTCCGTTTTTCTTAAAATTTACTTTTCATTCACTTGTTTGTGTAACTTGAAACTGTAGTACACATTCCACGCCATTTAATTTTTTCGTTCTCTTTTAATAATCATAATGACACATAATTTGACTTCCTCACGTGTGCTCAAAACTTGTTACTATTCTTCCTGTTTTTAGCAACATTAATTCACGCTATATCTACAACACACTACCTCACATTTTTCCCTGTAATTTTTTCAAGTCGAACTTTTTTTCAAGTGCAAATAACCCCATAGTTTTTCCACAACGGATGAAAGCAATTAACGCTAGCGTGTAGTTTCTAGATCTATAAATCAGATAAAGCAGCTTTCCAAGCGGTGGGTTACCTTATCGAACATTCTACGTCGAAAGCGTATGACCTCTATAGCACGGGCTGTACTTTTGTGGTTCAGATATTTACTTGCTTCTTTAAGCAAATCATAAATTATAGAAGTCCTAGCCCACGACTTGCCATGTTAACTTATGTGGTAATCCTGTCTTTATCAGCATAAAATGTACTGCCTTCCCGCTAGTCTAGCCAGCCGATCTCCTCTCCATGCACGCCTCCTGGAGTGATAGGATTGTTGAAGGCGCTGGTCCTGTGGTCTTTCATTGACGGAACACAGCACGACAAAAAGATTTATGTCATTAACGGCATACTAATACTGATTCTAGAGGCTTTAGACATCGATGTCTCGTCAAATATGTCGGGTAGACGCTAATTACCGCGACCGTGGCAAGCGTGGCGTGCAAGCGTACATCGATCGGATCGGAGAGAGTATTATTTTCGCAACTCGTGCGCGGATAATTGTGGGCAGACCCTATTTTTAGGTTTCCGTACCCAAAGTGTAATAATCGGGACCCTATTACTAAGCCACCGCTGTCCGTCCGTCTTTGAGCGGTCATGTATCTCATGATACCAGATTGGTAGACAGTTGAAATTTTCACAGAATGTGTATTTCGTTGCCGCTTTATCAACAAATCATAAAATAGAATTTAAAATTAAAGGGGGATATTAGCAGTGTTTTTACTTGACTTTGCAGTTGAAAGCCATACATCAGGTATGGAATTTAACTGACACTTGCGCGATGTATACTATTAGTGGTACCATCTCGTGATTCTGGAACTAAACTTAAGCACAAATGGCATTTAGGCATATTTGTTAGAGCAATATTCGGTGCATATTACTTTATGAATTTTAGTGTGTTAATTATTCATATTCTGTACGAAACTCTCGGTGCGTGATTCTGACTCGCAGTCGGACGGTTTTTGCCCAATGACACACAATTGCTTGCTAAAACCTTGTGTAGTTAAGATTGACATATTGATAATTTACAGACACACATAATATCACTACTAAACATCTGGTAACAATAGCATGTAGAGACCAATATAATCAACAGTGATTGCATATTGCTGCATTGTTGTTCCTCACCTTGGCCTTTGAGACGCAGAACTGTATAATATGCAATCGTGACGGAACGGAACTACAATCTGAGTTAATGTTAGCTAGTAATACAGGATAGAGGATAAGGTTTCAGATTGTTTTGTATGCTCTGAAAATATTTTCATTACATTGAGGCTAGTGGACAAAGACATTTAACATTACCAGTGATAGACCGGACAAAGCAAACAAAACTTGATCCTAAACTTATTACCAATTGGTCATAAGTCTCTCAGTCATGTCACGAGCCCGTGCAAGACATTTGACGTAGGTACTATTGACATAAACCATTTAAAACGTTTCTTTATTTGCCACAGACAAATTACAAACATCACTAGAAAAATAATAAAAAATTACTAAGGTTCTGTGGCGGAGCTTCTTTTTGTGACCGTCATGCAGCATGCTGCACAAAACTGATTTTCAGCCAGCCCTTATTCTTACATGAGAAATCAAATCTTTTCTTTAGAAATGACACGTCCCGCGAATGTATGGCACCAAGGCCTGGTCTTGTACAGTTATAATTTTAATAGAACATTAGCAAATAAAAATGATTTAGTTACCATTTTTGTATGTTTTGGTTAAGTTTATTTGTACAAAAAACATATAAAACGCACGAAACAGGTAAGACTTAACGTCAAAAACAAAGATGGCGTCAATAAAATGACATTTGACGCCTTGGACGCTGTCACTTAGTACAAAAATAATTTAAAAAAAATTCTACACATATTCAATTTATTACTTGATTTTTAAATAGTGTACAAGTGCAGGCCGAATTTTAAACACCACTTTTGCTTTATCCAGTATCAATTAATTGAACATCCAAATAGTTGAACGTTCATACTCGTATCATCGAAATGTCCTCGCCACGCGTAAAACTGGGACTGCATGTACGCCACTGAACGACACCACTGTGGTTTCGTTTTCAACCACACCACCGCCACCGTAATGAAGTTTTAATCCAAACCAATATCATTTATTTATCATTCGTAAGATCACGACATGACATATAGACGATCTCTTTATAACGAATTGTTTTTATATACATTAAACATCACTAGTCGGCAGTGGTGTGGTTACCTCAAAAAACACCACAGTGGTGTAGTTTAGTGGTGTCGTTGACAATACGTGGCGGTGGCGTACTGCAGTAAGATATATATATGAGCGAGTAATAACTGTAATAATTTAGAGGTTTTACAAATTCATTTTGTCAACGTGACAGTGAACTGAAGATTGCCTTATGTTCCTTATTAGATTGCAGAATTTAGTGAATGATAGAAGACAAACAGATTAATCGATTGAGAGGAATTTTATCAAATGTTTTTAGGGTTCCGTCTTTCAAACGGAAAAAAGGAACCATTATAGGATCACTTTGTTGTCTGTCTGTCAAGAATCTTTTTCTCAATAGGGTACTTCCCATTGGCCTATTATATTGAAATTTGACAAGAAGCAAGGTCTTACAGCACAACTGTAGGAATTAATTTGAATATATATATGTTTGGTGCAGGTGCATATTCTTATAAAATATAATCAACAACAGCCTATATACGTTCCCACTGCAGGGGCTCAGGCCTACTCTCCTACAGAGAGTGTAAGGGCCGTAGTCCACCACGCGGGCCCAGTGCGGAACGGCGGACTTCACATGCCTGTTCAAGACATGCAGGCTTCCTCACGATGTTTATAATGTACTTAAATTGAAAAACAACTCATAGGTGTGTACCTATGAGTTGTTTTTGGCTGGATTCGAACCCGGAACCCTCCGATTGAGAGTCCGCGCCTTATTCACTGCGCCACCGACGCTTTATAAAATATGATTTTTAGTAATTAATTATTCATATTTCGCACATGACCCTCGGTGCGCCAGTCTGACTTACACTTGACGCGGGTTTGTTAATGAATTACGGATGAAGTCGCAGACAAAACTTTGTGCCCGATATGTTCTGCAATAAAACAAGCCCAAAGTAACCCTATTGTTATATTGTGTGGTACTGTATTGTAGGTATGATTGTAGATAGTCTGATCGCGTGCCATGTAGCGTCTACGCTTCCGTACGCTACGTATATCCCTCTTAGCGAAGTTTAATCAATAGCAGGCTGCGGTTTAAAAATAGCCAGCCTCCCGCAAGGGTTGAGGCGCTATTTATAGAGAGTGGCTTCGACTAAGAGAATTTGGTAGACAGAGCGGTCTAGTCATGTAGTAAAAGTAAGCCAGAGCTTTTGTCGTGTCTTGTTGCGGTATCCATTTTTTAACGGAATTTGAGACTGAATTAGTGTTAGGAATAGAGAGCATTTAAATATTTCTCTGTCAAGTCAATATGAGGCTACTAATAATTAATTATATTAGATAATAATATTGTAATTGTTAAAATACGTGACGATATTATCTTATAAATTATGCAAAAAGTAATTTTTTGTGTATTACTTTTTGCTTGGGTAACGTAATAAACAAATTAAACATGTTTGTATGGTTTAATATTTAAATTAATAAACCCAATGTAGGCCAAGTGCAAACCTATTGTCATAGGCCGGACACTTCAAACAAATGTGATATCGGTTCCTATTCCCACACATTGAACAGATGACGTGTGTATACACGCGCATGTGTGAGTAGATTCGCGTGCGCCATCGTACCGTTCGTTGAGCGGGTCACTTTCTTGCGGAGAGAAGTGAGGAACGCTGATCGGTGGGAGACGGTGATCACCCGTTCTGTACTAGTACTAAATTAATTCTGTGTGAAAATAAATCTCTTCGCTCTGTCTGCCCCAACGTAAGGCAATAGTCTAAGCATTAGGCATTGAAGCTTTTCATTAATCTATGTCTTGCGTGCCTCCATTGTTGCTCCTTCGACTTGTGACTACAGACCAGACCGCAGTACACAAGTTAACGACGAACTTTACATGGCAAAAAACTGTCTTCGATTATTCGCAACCATTACCTACGTTTGGATGATTCCCTTCCAAGGCCGCCGAGACTCCCTGTGGACTTGAAAAGGGCAAGGTTCAATCTTTAAACGTAATTCTGCTGATTTACCTGAGTATAATTGGAGCATAATGAGGCAGGGTAGGATACAACATGCAATAAGAGATTTAGTACTCTAAAGAAATAAAGTCATGTATAGCGTGCCAGGGTATGGTGTTTGAAAGTAGATGACTAGTAGAAGAAAAAGTATGTGTCTACCGCACAGGCTAGGTAGTTTAGACACTCGTTCCTTCAGAGAGGAAATGGTAGAACGTGTTGAGCTAGCTGAAGGCTGTGTCCGATTGGGGCGATGCCAATTCAGTCAAGTTCAGCCGTAACGTGTCTTTTCACGGCGAATCGGAGTCAATTCCATCTTGCTCCATCTTTCTAAAATGTATCAATAACAATAACGAACTGTCTCCATTTTAGTGATTGGAAATTTCATCCGATCTAAATTTTGAGAACTACATCGAGTCCATAGATAAAACTGCGGCCAAAAAACTAGGCGTCCTATCGAAGGTCAGACGGTACTTCCAGCCATCACAGCTCTTGAGCCTATATCGTGCTCAAGTGCGATCCTGCATGGAGTACCTCTGCCATCTTTGGGATGATTCAGCTCACTATCAACTAGCTGCTTTGGACTCTGTGATGCGTCGAGCAAGACTGATAGGCAACGATACGCTACTTAAGGTAAGGTTTCAAAGCCTCGAACATAGGCGTCAGATAGCCTGCCTTTCGGTATTTTACCGGATACATTTTGGAGAGTGTGCGCCGGAGTTATTTTTGTTGATTCCACCTTCGCCATTCAAGTACCGGTCAAACAGAAGAACGGTAGACCTTCACCCGTACACTGTAGATATTCCTACAGCTCGCACCAAGCGTTTCGCTTCCACATTTATCGTGCGTACAGCTAAAATATGGAATGCACTACCGGTTTCCGTGTTCCCCGAAAACTACAACTTGGGAATCTTCAAAGGAAGAATAAATATGCACGTTGTTCTAGACAACGCGTAACATCGTCGACCCCATCATCACTTGACATCAGGTGTGATTAAGGTCAAGCGGTCAAATCTTCTATAAAAAATAAAAACAAATTTGTCATTGGATAAAAATGACATCAGACTGTTGACGGCGGAAAATTTTAGTTTCTCACATTCCACATACATGCAAATATTTTAAATGGTTAAATATTTTAACACCATGGTTTGAATTTACGTGACTATTTACAGAACTATGCATATTATTTTAAAACTAAAATTACAATTTGACGAATTAAATTATCAGAACCAAAACGGTAAAAAGGGATCCTAAAAATGTTGTATCGCTAATAGATTGCAGTATTTTGACATATACAAGTTCCTTACAGCCTCATTAGCTTGCGGCTTACCATCCATTTTCCATCAGGTGAGATTAAAGCCAAGTGCGACATAAATACATATAAAATATATATATAACAAATCTGTGCAATTGAATATTCGAAACCTTCCGTCATTTCGTGGTATTCCTGGTCTCCTCATATCCCTGCGACATGTGTCCAAAAGAGATCATATGAATGACATCAACGCGCGCAATCAATCGAAAAATAGTTTTGTTTTATTTAATTTTATACCTGTTTATTTTAGCCTATCTTTTGTTTTGCTTTGCATAACACGTAAATTACCTTTACTGTAGGCCGAATAAACAAACTCAAAGTCATCCACCGAGCGATGGAATCTATTTGATAAAATCCGGAATGAGGAAATCCGTAGACGAACAAGACAAGACCGACATAGCTCGACGAGTCAGTGAGCTGAAGTTCAAATGGGCGGCCACATCGGTCGAGGTGCCAATAACCGATGGGGAGCTAAAGTTCTCGAGTGGCGACTACGTACCGGGAAGCGTCTACCGGGCCGTCCCCTACTAAATAGACCGTTGTCTTAGTTAAGGTCGTCCGGAGTCGCTGGATGCAAGTGTCTCGGGACCGGTCAATATGTCATACCAATGTGGAGGCCTATGTCCAGCAGTGGACGTTTTTCGTCTGATGATGATTTATTTACCGTCGCAACCAAGCAAATTTAATGAGTGCGCCTGTGAACGCGAAATCTTTTGGATTGTCCGTGACAATGAGTTTGAACTTTGGCCTACATCTCACCTTATCGTACCTTACTGACAAGAAGGCCATATTCGATGCAAATTCAATTTTCTTTATCTTTAACTGTAAGCGACGGACGCGATACACATAAGGGATTCGAACTGACAACGTTCCACGAAGAAACCTTGCTCTAGAATCGAACCTGCAACCTTCAGAACTATAGTCCATATTTCAATCAAGTATTTGTTGCAATGGATACAGTTATCTCAGTTCAATAACAGTAGAATGCGTTTTGCAATTTTTTCGTGAGTGTTAAAGTTAAAACATGTATAAGCAGCCAAGGTTAGGTTTCTCAATGATTTTGCTATAATAAATTACATATATTGCACTTGCGAAAGACTGCCTATCTCTACATTTACTGTATGCTGGTAACTTTTAGGTACCCTTTTAAATTATTATGAAATCAATTCTACCAAGGTCCAACCCGAGGCAGCTGTCACTTAGCTATAAACAATCCTTATATTTAGCCATTGTTCCATAATGCAAATTACTAGTGTTGTTGACAGCTACTTCCATTACCTGGACTTCAGTAAGTCCTAGGCTTCCTGTACTCCAAATTTCATTGGAACACACTTCGTTCATGTTTCTTATATTATTATTAGTATGAGACAAATTCAGTAATGTTTCAGTAAATATATCAAAATCAATCTTAAGAGGAAACACTGATTTTGAGGGGCCGTGAAAATCTATTTTTCTCACTAACGGTAGCAGATAGAGGCTTGATATTATATCAATGATATCTCGAGGACATCTGCAAGGAATAGCACAACCAGAAAGACGATCTGTGAAAATTTTCTCGATAGATTTATTTTTCAAAGTCTAAAGCACTTAAATTGTTTGTTTTAGGAATCTACTTAAGATTATTAGCTTATTTTATACAATTATGTTAATGGACCGACGATCTAGTAAGTGTCGTGGGTAGTCGGTTAGTGGTTCCGGTACCAGTTGATGTGGCATACCACGGAAGAGGCCTGTGTCCAGCAGTGGACGTTTCCTCGCTGATGATGTTGCTAATATCTTGAATGTTTCCTAAGTCTAATGAACATTTTTTGTGTCCAACATGTCCAGGCCCCGGGGAGAGCTACACGGACTATGTGGCGACGAGGTGGTACAGAGCTCCGGAGTTGCTGGTCGGCGACACACAGTACAGCACTCCAGTCGATGTATGGGCTATAGGTACTTAATTTAACTTCACCGTTTTATGTTTTAGGGTCCCGAAAATCCGATAAAAAACGGAACCCCTATAATCTCAATCTGTCTGGATGTACGTCCGTCCGTCTGTCACACCTGATTGTCTCAGGAACTACTGATGCTATCGACATGAAATTTGGAGCTAGCAACATTTTTACAATGTATAAACAATAAGAAGTGCTCTTGAAAAGTTTCCGCAATTGAGAAATGCAAGTTCGATTCCAAATAACATACAAAAACACATCGGATTGGAACCTCTTCTTTTTTGTAGCTTTTATTCCTTTCAAATTTGTCATAGCAACGTTATACAAAGGTAACACAACTGTATTATCCAGTACCTCATGTTTCCAGGTTGCGTGTTTGCTGAGCTGCTGTCAAGTGAAGCTCTATGGCCGGGCAAGAGTGACCTTGATCAGCTCTACCTCATCAGGAAGACTCTTGGGGACCTGCTGCCGAGGCATATGACTATATTTTCGCAGAATTCATTCTTTCAGGTAATCTAATCAATTTCTCCTTGATTCCGAAATAAACGTGTACCGCTGAATGAAGCGTAACGAGCTTTCTGTGTAAAATAAGCCCCGTCACAGATCTACCGGAAGGCTAGAATGCATGAATGAAATACAAAATGTACCGATCGTCACATACCTACCGTCTTAAACTGGCACGATCAGCAAACTTTCCTTCAGCCTTTCTTCCACAGTTCCAAATATCAGTCCGTGTAATCAGTATAGAGCAACGACCTGAAAATAATACTCAGCCTCGCTGTGTTCAAAAAGAGTAGAAAATGATTTTGTAAGAAAGGTGAAACAGTCGAACAGAGTTGGTTTGTGACGGAGCTAAGGCACATTTAATGATATATTCAACTTTTCTATCCATTACTTTATATATCCATCGCGGCTTATCCTTTTTGTTTTCAGGGTCTAGCTCTGCCGGAACCCCACTCACTAGAACCTTTAGAAATGAAAATACCACAACGATATGCTAGCAATGAACTGATTGTAGATTTTTTGAAGGTAAGCCTTTTTTATTGCCGACAGTTTTACGTTTCATGTGCTTGTCAGTCCTTGAACAATCGAGGTCTGGGTGCAATTCTGGCTCGTACCGATGAGTTCCAATTTTTCCATGTAATTTAAGTACGTTGGCTTTTAGATGAAAGAAAAAATAAGGTCGTTGGATGGAAAGCGTGCTCATCCAGAAGCTTCTAGCTATTGCGGCACTGGCTCTGCTACCTTTTATACCCGTTTTTAGCGGTACACTTAGGTAAACTTGTGACAGCTAGTCAGGCAGACACAGAATAAGCTCTACCACCAACCAAACATAGTACCGATTGTTACCCTTGCTGGGAATCGAACCGGGAGTAGTATTTGTGGATGTATTGTTATCAAATACCTAGAAAAGTGTACCGGGTCGTCCCCCTACTAGATACGATACGATACTACGACCTAGTAAAATTCGCAGGGAGTCGCTGTATGCAGGTGGCTTGGGACTGGTCAATGTGGCACACCATGGGGGAGACCTATGTCCAGCAGTGGACGTATCCCGGCTGATGATGATGACATCAAAATTAACAACAATATTAACAACAGTCCGTACGCTTAAATAGTGTCCGTACACCCGAACGGAATTCGTAATTGTTGTAAAACAACGAGTGTTGCACAAAATAATGCACATGATTTTCTTTAGGCAGGAAAAATAATTTAATCGACAAAATATGGGTACACAGACAAGACGGAGCATAAAATTAAACCTTATTCATCACTCCAAGTGTCCTGCACCTCACTGCGCTGCCTCGATATAAAATATCACGTACATAAAATTGTCATCAACTGCATTAGACCATTACCATTGCCGGACATATAGCTTCCATGGACCGGACACGCGATGCTGCAGGGGTCGCGGGCAAGAACCAGCTACAATAAATAATGAGGATAACAGAGCTTTTGTTCCAGAAATGTCTAGACAAAGACCCGATAATGCGGTGGACGTGTGAACAACTTCTGCGGCATCCGATCTTCGAGAAGTTCCTCTTCACAGTTCCGAGGTCGGACCACGAGGAGTTTGAGAAACAGAGGAGAGCTCAGGTACCTACCTTCCCTCAACATACACACAATCATTAAGAATATTAGTTAGGTAGCTCAAAGTTACCCAGCGTGCTATGATCGGAATTTCTCTCCGTGATAGTCTTTAACGTTATCTCTCTCCTAATGCTTCCATACTTGTTGCCGGGTTGTTTATTCTTTTGAAATAGAATAGCTGGCTTTGATAAGTAATAGTCGCGAAATAAATATCATTAATGTACAACTTTGTAGTTAGCTACAATAGCAGTTACGCAGCTAATGGTAAACTTTGATGGAGGTGAATGGCCTTAATGAGGAAAAAAAACCGTAGACGAGCTAAGGTCACCGACCATAGCTCGACGAGTCCGTGAGCTGAAGTGGTAATCACATCACTCAAGGAACGTATAACCCATGGGGAGTAAAAGTTCTTAGTCGCGACCACGTACCAGCAACAGCAACTTATTCAAGTGATGATCAGAGCCGGTCTCATTGCAAAGTCCATTTTGATTTATCATATTCAACCAACAGTTATCACTGGGCGCAATGAAATCGCAAAGCGTAGACACTGAGGTCCGAAGCAAGTCCAAACAGTCGGACAAGGGGAAGGAAAAAGGCAAGAAAAAACGATAGTCTTAACGGGGACAAGGGGAAAGGTGATATAAAAATGATTTGTTTTTATCGTTTTATATAAATACGAACGTATTTTGATACATCGTTAAGTATTTAGGGTACTAGTGAATTTTATTCGTACATACTCGTAAGTACAGCAACTCTATTTCATTACGACATACAATTTTCATCGACATTCTCTGGTAACTTGCTAATTTAAGTTGACATTAGACTACGTATTTTGTAATTTGCGTTGTAATTACTGAGTTAGTTGTAGTATATTTCAATAATTCATTAAGTAATTATTTGAGACACTTGTATATTTTCTTCATATATTGTAACTATAACGGTAAAATTATAGGATTCCCATCGACATTCTCTGGTAACTTGTTAGTGTTAACTTGAGTTTAGATGTATTTTTTAATTTATGAGAAATAAAGTATACATTTATTTACAGGAATTGACGCAATTAGATATGTGATTTTTTTTGGAATTAAAATTATATGTTGATACCTACTTGATATTAGTTTTGTTAGTTTTTTTATACAGACCCGTAGATGAGTGCAAAGCAGAAATCCCACTAGATAGATTAGGTTTGCTAGGAAATTTTTAAATACAGATCCGGATATGACTGCAGGGCAGAAATCCCATCGGATAGATATTTTTTTACAGACCTGGAGATGAGTGTATGAGCGGAAATCAGGTTTTTGAGGGTATTTTTGAGCATTTTTTAAATTAGTATGTCTCAACTATACATCTCCATGGAGGAGGGTGGGGGGTGGTTTAGTACAGGTGAGGGGCACCTCCCTCCCATACACTCCTCAAAATCTTGCGTCCCAATTGTAAAAATATCCCATTTTTATACATTTTACACATCACTCAGCGGTGTTGTTGACAAAACATGTAATTTTGATGTACTATATATAGCTCAGGTCTTCGTAAATATATTTTGCTCCACACATACTTAAGGTTCTATTGTGTCCAGGTGCAGTCATCCCCCCTGCTGCCGCAGCTGATCGTGTCTGAGCGGTCTCAGCCACACAAGGGCAAGAAGTCTGAGCTGGACGCGCGAAGCCACCTGCCCACCATATGACTGCCGCCGAGGCACAACGTCTGATTGTGAATATATGTCTATACTGACGACATGATTGTGTTTTATTTTCACACTCACAGAGGCGGTTTAAGTGGATAAAAATAAATGAAACTAAACCCATTTGATATAACATCTATATTTATGACATGAACAGGTACATTCAACTCTTAATTAAATGTAAATATTTATTTCTTATTTAGTTACACAATGCTTGAGGTCTTTACTAAAAAATTGAAATTACAACTAAAAATCATAACACAAATGGATTTAAAAACTAAAAGATCCAGATAATTAGCTCCACTGTCGATTATTCTTAAAGGCCATATTTAGTGTTTTAGGATCTTAAGTAACAATATAGTCAGTTTATTATTATTATGTACTATATTTTGTAGTGTTTATATGTTTGCCAGGTTAATTGGTTGATGAAAACGTAGCTACAACTTTTAAAGGCATTACAGATATCCTCATTACTTGAAGATCTGAAACAATAGATTAAAACAAAGATGATAAATATAATTTTCGGATTTAAGGGCCAGACAGACAAAGAAGTCCCTGATTGTGTCCTTGAACCTGGGAAATTTCCACTGCTGAACATAGGCCTTCTCCATTGTATGCTACAATGACTGGTCCTGTGTCAGTTACTATGAATAATATGCTCACCTTAAATTTAATTACCCCATGGGTATAGTAAAATGAGACTATGGGTAAATTCTAGGACTCAGGCAGCCTCATATACCTATGCCTCACAAAATCTTACTGTGATCACCAATCCCGCCAAGTCTCCTGCGAAGCTTGGCTAACACAACAGTCCACTTAAGAAAATTCTAGGTTGTAGTGCATAAAAGGCTAAGGCAGGACATAGAATCGAATTGTTATTTTTGAAATATTTTTCTTTTGTATAGGTTTAATAGGTGTAATAGGTTTTCTTGGATTTACAAATTAAAATGTTTATTGACATATAATTATGTGTAATTATGAAACAATATATCGTCTCAGCGCACCGTCTCTCTCACATACGATTGCTCGTCGAATGGCCGCGCCAGATGCGTGCTCTGTGTTTTTATAAAGAGATGAACGTAGGGAATTTTGCTAAAATAAAGTACCGCCTTAGCGCCACCTTTTGTGCACCCCAACCAAATAGTATGATATTCCATACGATTGCTGTTAAACTGGCTGTGTTGACATTGTAGTTTTGTATGGATAGCTTCTATATAAATAGATTTTTTCGCTTCCCTTTAGATGACGATTCCAGGTAATTTAGTTGGAACTTATAATATAGATCAAACCTTACCTCTTTGATGTAGATATTTAAATAGAAATGTAGGTAATGAGAGTAACTTACAGATTGAAAAGGTAATTTGATTCGATCTTCAGGGGGCACCAATGTGTCCACTTTTTGGAGTCTGTACCATCCGTAATGAGCGCCAATGATAACTGGCACCATTACGATGGCTAAAGCATTTTTGGAAAAGAACGATCTCTTCATTTTCGCTTAAATTTTCAATTATTTATAATTTTTGGTTATGTATTGGTAGTATTTTGTTGTTACCCAACCATTTTGTAATGAATATTATTTCTAGAGTTATAATTTGAATGACAGAACAATTTATTTTGGTGCAATTATGTTTGTAAAAACCAGCTGATTGATAGTTGTCATTGTCACTGTCATGCATATCAAGTATTTCTATTTTCTAATTTTTTCTAAAAAATGTATGACAAAAAGAATAACACATATCTACTATAAAAATATAAATTAATCTTTTTTCATTAATCCTTAACTAAATAATAGAATAGGACTAAACAATATACTGTGTACATAATTTAAAAAGTATATGCTTAGAAAGAATCGCAAGTACGATACGATTTCGTTTACTCCGTTTCTTACACCAATGAAAATCAAGTAAATAGCAGAAGTCCACCAATAAGATGGCTTATAATCTCGTCATCTAAAAGAAATTTCTTATATTGTAATTTGTAATACAAAACATACTTTAAAAAATGGTGGCAGCTCAGTGAAGGCAAACTTTTCGACTAGTCAGTAAATAACTTGAAGCTTATTTAGTAGGAGTGTTTGATACAATTTGTAAGTGAATTTTGGTATTACTATGGCCTGTTAGAGTAAGAAAAGTGTTTACCATAGCTTGGTTTTACAGGGAAACACCGCCCAATAAGCTTACAAAATCGACGATGACGTCTGAAGAAACTCCAATATCTGACGAACTAAAGGGATGTTACGAAAATCTTATTGTGATCGACGTAGGCGCAAACTTGACGAATAAGAAATACGGCCGTGATCTCGATTCTGTAGTACAAAGGGCAAAAGATGCAGGTATGTGTCACAAATGCAGTTTTGGTCTAAAAAACCTGAGTGTCTAAACAAAATTGCTTATATTACAGCAATTGATAAAGTATGTAACTATGCCATATGAGTTAACCGTGTGCCAACTGTTGCGTTAGTGGATTCTTTTACTGTTGAATTATTTATAGCTTGTGAGAGTTATGCATTTGTTGGTTTATTTTTCAGGAGTCCAAAAGATAATGGTCACAGGTACGTCAGTGAAGAACAGTAAAGAAGCCTTAAGACTGACTCGCCTTTATCCGGGTACAATATATTCTACGGCAGGTAAAGTACCTTTATAAAACTACAAATATATTTTTAAACACCATACTTATTTATTAGAAGAAAAAAAATCATGCTAAAAACTTGGAGCCTTCACTAGTCTGAAGACAGGTAACAGGTCAAAGAAAACAAATAAAATCCCTCAAAATCTTAAGAGGCCATGCAAATTAAAATGAGCGGGTATTAATTTTTCTCTAGGAGTGCATCCTCATGATGCCAAGTCAATGGTGGAGGAAGACATGTGGTCTGAGTTGTTGGAGATAGCTCGAGCTCCAGAGTGTGTTGCCGTTGGGGAGTGCGGACTGAACTACAGTAAGGACTTCTCAGAGCCACACGTACAGAGGGATGTGTTTAAAAGACAGGTATGTATCTTTACCAACCTCTACTTCTGTTTAATTTTATGTAGGAGAATGTTTCAAACACTTCAGTGATATATTTCATTCCTTAATTATTGAAGCTGTACAGGAATGGCAAAATTAAGATTTCATAAAATGACAGAATATTTAAAATTACAAGTCATCATCATCAACAGCCTATATATGTCCCCACTGGAGGGGCTCAGGCCTACTCTCCTACAGAGAGTGTATGGGCCATAGTCCACCACGCGGGCCCAGTGCCGCGAAAATTAGGCAAAATTACAAGTGTGTGTCCCCAAACATTTAAGGCCCCAAACACCAAATGTCCGGTAAGTTCAAATGTCCTTGATACTTGCAGAGTGCATCATAAACTCTAATAAATTCAAAGTCAGGTTGAATTAATTTACATACACCCCATTCTTATCCCTGTTGAGTCATTTTCATTCCCTGACTCATACATAAGCATAACAAATGCGTGAATGACCTTATTTGTAGATTCAACGAATTGTTATCAGCTTTTATTGTTTCCAATTGAGTCTAATTAGCTGTAGATAAACTTTATTGTCATTGTATTCGTTTGTTAAAACAAGAGCTATCTATAGTTCACTATGGAACTGTGTGTGTCTTATGACAAGTTAATACTTATATATATAAAAATTATCAGCACCTATTGAATGACCATGATCCTGCAAAGCATGTGTTCCATAGTTCAAGGCCAATATGGAAATCCACGACCATCTAAAAACAAACACAGTGAAAGAAGAAATTCTGAAATGCACACAAATCTACTGTGGGAAACTGGGACGACACTGCAACGAACTGGCTACAAAGCTAACTACATCGAGCAACCTAAAAAGGCTTAAACACAAGAATGTCCTGGGCATGAATATATCATAAACGAGTAGAGCTCCCACTGCAGGGCACACTTGACACAACAAGCACTCCCAACACATCCACTAAAAGTATTTAGGGATACTGATCGCAGATTCTCTCAGTAGGAGAGTAAGCCTGAGCCCCTGCAAGTGGGGACATATATATTATGTATGATGATCACAGATTTAAAAAAAAATCCTAATGAACAGCTGCAAAATTCGTATATATAAGCCTCCTTTATAGATTGATAATTGATGTAACTTTCTATGATGGGATTTGATATAATCAGCGCAATTAACATTAGATTGGTAACCACAGTAAAATATTCTTGTTTAAAAAAATTATGAAAATGATATTAATACATCATAGACACCGTGGGGTTCGGCCTTTATAATAGGGGTGGGGTGTAAAAGGAGGCCAAAGGAATTCAGAATCTGAGGAGCACCATCTACAGATTTAAAAAATACATGACTGATAACTTTATGAGACTCTGTTGCCTATTTCCTTAATCTCTTCTATTGGTCATCTTTTATGAAATAAAAAAAATAGAAACAAAGAAATATAAACTCGTACCTTACAAATATCATATGAATATTTTATTTAAATTACGGAAATAAAATTATTTATCTATACGATATCAATCCATGTTTGACACACAAAGCAGAAATTATCAAACTGATAACCTAATTTCAGGTGGAGATGGCTTGCGAACTACAAAAGCCACTATTTGTACATGAAAAAGATGCCCAAGACGACCTAATAAAGATCCTCGATGAGTTCCTGAACCGTCTGCCAGCTGTGGTCATACATTCCTTCACTGGATCCGTTGAACAGGGCCTCAAGTACATAGAGAAGGGATTCTACCTCGGCATCACTGGTTACATATGCAAGGACAAGTCTGATGGTGGCATCAGAAGACTGCTGTCGGAGAGATTGCTTCCTGTTGACAAGTTGCTGGTTGAAACTGATTCGCCATTCATGTACCCAAATATGAGAGCTTCGAAGCTGCCACTGCATGTCAAAGATTCTTTGACAGAGAGGTAAGAACTACATATTTTAATTACTATTATTAGCTTTAGGATACTGAGCATCCATGACCTTAACATCACTTGTGATGGTCAGTTGAGCAAAAAGTAAAACTAATATCGAATTGACCCTGATTATAGTCGGTAGACACAATACATATGTTACGGAGCTAGCGAATAGCATTACGGACTCTGGTTAACTTAGGCCATTTGTCTTGTTACGTATTTTCGACATTATTTTGATGTATGCTATTATCATCAGCCGGGGAACGTCCACTGCTGGACATAGGCCTCCTTCATGGTACGCCACTTCGACCGGTCCCGAGCCACCTGCATCCAGTGACTTCCTGCGACTCTAACCAGGTCGTCGGTCCATCCAGTAGGGGGACGGCCTGGTTGACGTTTCCCAGTACGTGGTCGCCTTTCGAGAACCTTTACTACCCACCGGTTATCGGTTCATCGAGGGATATGGCCTGCACATTGCCACTTCAGGTCACTGACTAGTCGAGCTATGTCGGTGACCTTCGTTCGTCTAGGGATTTCGCTGAGTGACTTTGAGCTTGTTTATTCGGACCACGTTTCGGTTCCGTATGTCATCATGTATGCTGTATGTATGTATGCTATCACCATCTGAAATCTACACAAAAAAGTACTTAATTGTTCATGAAGCAATTCTTTATACTATTATGATATAACTCCAACTGCCTTGCCTTTTTACATATTCATCATAACATTTACATAATTGCAAATGTCGGAAGATTGCACAATGAACAATTGCGTTATTTAACATGGACCAGGGAGTGCCCAATTTAACACGGTAAACGTCCCCATACAAAATGTTTTCATTTCCTCGTACGTCCCACATATTGCTTCAATCTTAATAGGACTTGTTAAAAACGTAAATAATAAGAAATGTAATGGAAACATTTCAAAATGCCTATACAGTGCAATATGACGTAAATCATATCTCTTTAATATGTTAACTATTTTTTTAAATAATGTTAATAAATAAATAATTTTTGCCAAAAAAACAAACAAAAACAGTTTTATACTTTCAGTAGGTGCTTTAACAGAGACCCTTATAAGCAGATAAATTCACCTCTAATTCACTACTAAACTTTACTAAATTACCCGAAGTGCGCATACCTGGTCGTTCCGTAGTGACCCATATATGGGGCACTGGACGTTGAACGTGTTAACTGTCTCTGTAGCTTCCTGACTTGGACTTATAATCCTCCATAGGATCAGACCTATAGTATCTAACTTTGATCTAGTGTTTTTCGTTGTGATATATATCTCTCTGACTGAAGTGTACTTGATCACTGATGACTCCAGATCAATGAACTTTGTGAACCGGTACTGCACGTTCCAACGCAACGAGCCATGCGCCCTGCCGGCGGTCGTGGAGCTGATCGCAGGGTTCCTAGCGCAGAGCCCCGAGGAGGTAGCGCTGGCTACTGCCTTCAACGCGCTCAAACTGTTCGGGCTGAGTCAGTAAGCGACGGATATGCTACTCTCGGAGCAAAAATACCTTTAAAAATCAAGCGCGTATATGTGACTTTTAGAAACGCGAAGAATTTCTCTTCATTCGAATTTTGATTGACATTACTTTGATATGCTGAAAATATAATCAGCTTGAGATACTTTTGAAATTTCAGTCCTCAATGTCTAATGAATACACGGTATATTTGCTCTGAAAGTATCGAAAATATTTAAAAGGATTGGAAACGATTATCAATTTAACATGGTAATTTATAGCCAGAATGTCAAGCCGTCTTAAGAATTTTAATCAATAAAATATGTATGAAATGATTATGGGGAAAAGAATAATCACAATAAATTATTTTGGGAACAGCGGCTGTAAAATTAACCCAATATTTGAAAATTGATAATCGAATTCTGACCGTTGACATGGAAAGTTTGTAGAATCGCAAATATGCCTTATATTAAAAAAATGCCTTAATGAAAAGATTGTGCCTTTGATAACAGTAAGGTTAGTTATGTCAGAATTTTATATATAAGTTTCTTCATACGACATCCAATGGAAAATTAGATAAAACTCGAACATCGAAATACTCAAATGAATCAAGAAACAGTGTAATTTATACTCCAGTTATTCTGAGTATTTTTATATTTACATTGAAATGATAGCATTTTGACATTTTTGTCATATTCGAACCAGCTTTTTGGCCAATTGAGGCTATTTTATACGAAAGTAATAGTTTTATAGTCCTCACTAACAATAATTCTCTTGCCATCGAGTTTAAGACTAGAAAAAATTATCAGACACTACTCAAGTGTCTTAAATTCCGACTTAGATTATCGTGACATGATATTTTTATATATATAATTGTTTATTTTGTGTTGTTTAATTGAGTAATGGAATACAATCCAAAGTATTGCTGTAGTTTTGTATTTTTTAAAATGTCGTCGACAATAATTTACGTGGCTTAAGTTTTTTATTTGTGTTGCACGCGTTTGCTGTCTTGTGTTATATGGTGGCAACGAGTATCTGTAGTCAGATTGATCTCACAAAATGTGTGAAGTTTTATGTTTCTCTCTTATACAAGAGGGTGGTTTCGTCCTTGCAGCTAATGTTATTTATTTTATGCTCTAAAATACGAGAAATTATTAAAAATTAAAAAAAAAGGTTACCCTTAGTTACTTCCATTTTTGTATTCCTTATATGCAAACAAACTTATGAAATAGAAAGAGTAAGTGACGTACAAAAGTGATGTTTATTATAAGCTTTTATGATTGTTTGCATTTGAGAAATATTACGCAGGTATTTGTAATAATGTATTTTCAGTGATATTTTAAGTCAGATATTCCCAATTATGTACATTTAAAGTAAATATGTACAGATTTTTCTGTAAAGCGTGTATGAAGTGTTTGTACGTAAAAAATAGTATCCAGAAGCAGATTATTTTGCCATTAGTTGGTAAGAGTAAATAGTAGATACGATTTTAAACTGTTGCCACTATATTTCGATCTTTATCGCACGGTGTTAGGTGTTAGTTACTTCGCTCTGCGCAGAGCATTCCTAATCGAATTTTATAAACTCCTACTGAGAAGGCTAAGCGGAAAATTTTCAGAATATAACGTGCGAACTGTCTGCTTAGTTTTCTTAGTCCGAGTGTTTTGTTCGAATATTTTGTAAATAGGTTTATATTGTTCTAATGTGTAATAATAATGTTTAACAAATGTTAATTAATGCTGTAGTCACAACGAAATCAAAGACTGCAAGTATTAAAACAAAATGTAGAATTTGACGTGTTACGAAATATTACGTTTTCTTTTTTTGTATAATGATGATATTTTTACGTATTTAATCGTTTATATATAGACTATTGTTATTGATTCCTTTATTTTTTGACAATCACTTTGTTGTAGGGATAAGGTTCGGTCGTACGAAAAATTCTAGATTTTTTGTTGAAATCCCAAACTTAATTTATATAATTGGTGAATTATTCGATAGTTAATCATTTTTATTAAAAGATCATTATGGTATGACAATATAAATTGAATGATCCGAAATTAATTTTCGAATAAGTTTGCCGATTGTTTGATAAAGTTTTGTTTTGGATCCTACAATTCGTAATCCAACAAGTAGCTCCAGCATTTTTTGTACGATATCATATCGTATTGCCTTCGACAAAACGTCCTCTTGTGATATAATATTTTTTTAGATTGTAAAGATTATTTCTTCAAATATACAATGGAAATTTATGTTGTTTTTATATGTACTTCAGACCAGCTGGACCAGTTTTCCTGGAGAGATCTCGCAAATCTAGTTAGAATAACAAATCGTCTGCTACGTCTGAAAACCTAGGTTTTATTTTCTTCAAAAAATTAAAGAAACGTGCCGGTCAGTCAGAATGAACGAATTTATCAAAAACGAAAAAGCGAGGGTTCCGAACTATGCAAGGATTCTCTATTTTGTTAGATATATATATCCGAAACGGTACACTTTTGAGCAAAAATAATGTTCATTCGTGAGGAAACCTGCACACTCCTGAGAAGAAATTCAAAGGTGTGTGTGTGAAGTCTACCAATTCGCACTGGTCCCGCGTGGTGGACTATGGCCCTGCAGTGGGGACGTATATAGGCTGTTAATAATAATAAATGTTCATACATAGTGCGGGCTGCGTTCAATTTGACCTGACCGCAGACCGCATCCAGTATAGCAAATCCTTTAAAGGTCGGCAATCTCGTCTTTGGCTATTCCGGTCCATATTGCAATATACGTCGATAACAGCAATCAGTAAAAACTCTTCTAGGGTATTCACATTTTGGCATACTTTAAGCAAACGAAAATGTTTAATAGCTCAATTTAATTAAAATATGCACAATATATACATAAATCATTGGCAGCATTGCATGGTGTAACACTTCCTGTAAAACTGTATATCTATTTAAACTAATTTCCTTTGAAGATATATGCTGTGCTTATATGCTATGCTTTTAGTTCAAACCAACGTAGTCCTTACAGTGTTTACAAAAAATATTACATACATATACTAAAATTCAATTCACAATGAATCAAGAGTTACATGAGCTAAGTATTTCAGGTGCTATCAACTTATCACAGGCTAAACTTTTAGAATTTTTCGTATGGGGAGTTTGCTGACACAGTGAATAGTTCAACTTGTCGAGTAAGGTACTTTAGAAATAAACGAAATATTATTAAAACCTATCTCGCTTGGCACTGTCACGGTCAGACATTTCAAGGAAGCTTTTCTTCTTACTAGTATTCTTTGCTTCTTAATTATACACGTCACTTTAATGCAGTAACACAAGTCACTTTACTGCTGTAACACACAAGTTAGTTTACTGCAGTAACACACAAGTGACTTTACTGCTGTAAAACATAATACACTTTACTGCTGTAAAACACAAGTCATTTTACTGCTGTAACACACAAGTTAGTTTACTGCAGTAACACACAAGTGACTTTACTGCTGTAAAACATAATACACTTTACTGCTGTAAAACACAAGTCACTTTACTGCTGTAACACACAAGTTAGTTTACTGCAGTAACACACAAGTGACTTTACTGCTGTAAAACACAAGTCACTTTACTGCTGTAAAACAAGTCACTTTACTGCTGTAACACACAAGTGTCTTTACTGCTGTAGCACACAAGTGACTTTACTGTTGTAACACACAAGTTACTTTACTGCAGTAGCACACAAGTGACTTTACTGCAGAAACACACAAGTGACTTTACTGCTGTAAAACACAAGTCACTTTACTGCTGTAAAACAAGTCACTTTACTGCTGTAACACACAAGTGTCTACTGCAGTAGCACACAAGTGACTTTACTGCTGTAAAACACAAGTCACTTTACTGCTGTAAAACAAGTCACTTTACTGCTGTAACACACAAGTGTCTTTACTGCTGTAGCACACAAGTGACTTTACTGTTGTAACACACAAGTGACTTTACTGCAGTAGCACACAAGTGACTTTACTGCAGTAACACACAAGTGACTTTACTGCTGTAAAACACAAGTCACTTTACTGCTGTAAAACAAGTCACTTTACTGCTGTAACACACAAGTGTCTACTGCAGTAGCACACAAGTGACTTTACTGCTGTAAAACAAGTCACTTTACTGCAGTAGCACTCAAGTGACTTTACTGCTGTAGCACTCAAGTGACTTTACTGCTGTAAAACACAAGTCACTTTACTGCTGTAAAACACAAGTCACTTTACTGCTGTAAAACACAAGTCACTTTACTGCTGTAACACACAAGTTAGTTTACTGCAGTAACACACAAGTGACTTTACTGCTGTAAAACACAAGACACTTTACTGCTGTAAAACAAGTCACTTTACTGCTGTAACTCACAAGTGTCTTTACTGCAGTAGCACTCAAGTGACTTTACTGCAGTAACACACAAGTGACTTTACTGCTGTAAAACACAAGTCACTTTACTGCTGTAAAACAAGTCACTTTACTGCTGTAACACACAAGTGTCTTTACTGCTGTAGCACACAAGTGACTTTACTGTTGTAACACACAAGTTACTTTACTGCAGTAGCACACAAGTGACTTTACTGCAGTAACACACAAGTGACTTTACTGCTGTAAAACACAAGTCACTTTACTGCTGTAAAACAAGTCACTTTACTGCTGTAACACACAAGTGTCTACTGCAGTAGCACACAAGTGACTTTACTGCTGTAAAACAAGTCACTTTACTGCAGTAACACACAAGTCACTTTACTGCAGTAACACACAAGTGACTTTACTGCAGTAACACACAAGTCACTTTACTGCAGTAAAACACAAGTGACTTTACTGCTGTAAAACACAAGTGACTTTACTGCTGTAACACACAAGTTACTTTACTGCAGTAAAACACAAGTGACTTTACTGCAGTAACATTCAAGTCACTTTACTGCAGTAAAACACAAGTGACTTTACTGCTGTAAAACACAAGTGACTTTACTGCTGTAACACACAAGTCACTGCTGTAGCACACAAGTGACTTTACTACAGTAACACACAAGTCACTTTACTGCAGTAAAACACAAGTGACTTTACTGCTGTAAAACACAAGTGACTTTACTGCTGTAACACACAAGTCACTTCACTGCAGTAACACCCAAGTCACTTTACTGCAGTTATACACAAGTCCCTCCGTGGCGATGACCCACGGTCGGTGGTGGGTTTCCTAGCTCTTGTCTAGTTTCCGTACGACGGCGGGCGGCGGGGAGGTGAGCACCTTCCTCGAGAGCCGGACCTGGCCTGATACAGGGTCACGTCCGAAGTACTTCACTTGGAGCTCGGAGCCCACGTCCAGTCCCAGCGCTGATGGATGCATTATCTGAAAATTTAACACAAGTAAATAAACCTGGAGCGATTAAGTTCACCTCCACTGCCTTGTAAATCAATTATCTTACCTTCCTGTGGTCCAGTTGTGAGTTATGCACGAGCGCGGGCGACATCCCCGGGTACAGCGTCACCAGCACGCCTATCTCCTTCACCTCCACCACCTTGGCCTTGTATATGGCGCCGAACTCCAGCTCCGGCGTCCTCTCGGCCGACAGCCAGGTGGCGATGCGAGCCTGGGCCTCGTCCATTGCAGCTTGCGACGGAGCGAACACGCTGTACTTGGTTTCGTCGATCGGTGTCACCTGGAATGGGAAATATTGGTAAATGTTAGAACAGGATTATCCCATATTAACACGTGGTTAACGTAAGAAACGCCTTAGGGTTGAAATATTGTTAAAAGTCAATATTTTCACACAAGACATGTATCGGTAAAGACATGATGTTCATACCATCCATACCAATATTATTATAGATACAAAAGTGAGTGTTTTTGTTTATTTGTCCTTCATTTGTAACGGTCAGAATAACTTGATTTTTTGCATAGGGATATTTGAAAAGGTCATAGGCTACAGTTATCCTTATCGAGCGTTTAGTTCGCAAATTATCTTCCATTGGCATATCTATAGTATCTATCTTCCACGGTTGTATACTATATCAAGGTGCCTTTGTCTAAAGGTATTTATTTGGAATTCTTTGCAAGCTGATCCAAGTATTTTTGAAAATTATGGCGTGTTCACCGAACAATTCAGGTGTGGGTACAGGAAAGTTATGGGGTGGCCACTGAACAATTATGGGGTGGACTCCGCACAATTATGGGGTGTACACCGGACATTTCTGGTGTGGGTACAGGAAAGTTATGGGGTGGCCACTGAACAATTATGGGGTGGACTCCGCACAATTATGGGGTGTACACCGGACATTTCTGGTGTGGGTACAGGAAAATTATGGGGTGGCCACTGAACAATTATTGGGTGGACACCGGACAATTCCCATAATAAGTGGAAACCAGAAAATTGAGGTGGGCTCATTCGTGCATATACACACGCTCATTCGTAAATCGCACATAAGGAGATATATGAAATCAATATTACAAATGGTATATCACCTGCACACCGGTTTCTACATACAGCCTCTTGAGATTGCCGCCTCCTAAGCCCAGCAGTTTGGCTCTCTTGTGCGCCTCAACCTCCATCTCCTCGATAACGGGCATATTCTCTTTACGGCCTTCTCTGAAATAAAACGAATATATTAAATATTTTTATCGTATTTCTTAGTCGTATACATTAAGAACCTACTCCCTAAAGTTGAGCGGTTTGAATTTCCATCAACCAGTGAAGACTGACCTTGGCTTGTCGATGCACTGGTTCATGATGTCAATAATCTTACTCTTGGCCTCGCACGCCTTCTGCACTGATTCCATCACGATCTTGAGCGGCAGACCTGCCAGCTTGATGTCAGCTTGAAGCGCCGTGATGCCCTTCTTAGTGCCCGCTATCTTGAAGTCCATATCGCCCATGTAGTCCTCTATACCCTGGTGAGATTCACGAGATTTAAAAAAGCCACGGCAGCTCAGTTAGGTAGAGCGTCAGTCCTTGAACGATCCAGGTCTGGGTTCCATCCTGGCTCGTACCAATGAGTTCCAATTTGTCATTTGGTATTTATGTACGAGTGATAAAAATAATTACCATGGGGTTTTCGGTGAAGGAAAACATTATGAGGAAACCTGCACACTCCTGAGAAGAAATTCAAAGGTGTGTGTGAAGTCTACCAAGTCCACACTAGGTCTGCGTGGTGGAGACTCTCTGTAGGAGAGCAGGACTGAGCCCCTGAAGTGGGGATATATATAGGCTGTTGATGATGATGATGATTAACATTAAGGGAATATAGTGGGAATAAATCAGTACGCGCCGTTACTGAAAAATAATCTGAAGATGGGAACCAATGTAATAACAACATACTACGATGTCCAGCAGTGGAGTTATTCAGACGATTGATTATGAGTAGAAATAATATGTAGGAATAATCTGATTGTCAGTGTGGTCGCGGAGCAGGAAGAATTTCAATACACTGATTCGTTATTAGTTCTCTGTCACTCCCGCACAAATATATTGCCGTCTTGCTTTACCCCTGTCTGTCATTCTACAACGATAAGTCAAGATAAACAATTATAACTGTATCGGCTCGAAATTAATACAATTTTGACAGTTGAATGTCCTTTTGCGACGTAATTTTAGTCTAAATTATGTATAATTTTTCGAGTCACAGAAAAAAGTCAGTCAATTGATTTTTCTTTCTGTTTCTTCAACTCATGAAATTTGTCTGTGGAGGTTGGATGCCTCGACAATAACCTTCAATCAAAATCACCATAACTTGTTGCCACTTTGCTGATTTGGGTACCTATGTCGATCAAAAAGACACAGCCTAAAACAATATAAAATAGACTCACTAACAAATCAGTGAGTATCCTGTAGTCTTCTATGTTCTGTTGTTGGTCGAGGCGCGACACCAGCCCCACTGCGACCCCTGCTGCCGGCGCGGACAGCGCAACCCCCGCGTCCAGTAGAGCCAACGAGCCAGCGCACACTGACGCCATAGAGCTGGAACCTGCGCAAGCGCACAGTCCACACATGAGCGAGTGCCAGAGAAGACTGAGCAAACGAATTTTATGCAGACATTTTTGAGTTGACTGTCAACTAGCTTTATTCTTACGCTCGGATGAACAGTTGGGAGGTCGCGGGTTCGATTCCTAGTGGTGAGACCTATCGGTTTGGTTTTGGTAGGACCTTTTCTATGTTCGCCTGGCTAGCCAGCGCTGATGTGTTCCGTTATGAAAGGCAGCAGAGCCAGGCGCCTTTATCTTGAGGTTATTGGGTGAGCACGATTCCATCCATCACACACGAGTCTGAATTTAAGTGGCAATAGGCAAACCACATCGCTCAAAGCACGGATAACCGATGGGAAGTAAGAGTACTCGAGTGGCGACCACGTACCGCGAAACGTGTATCGGGCAGTCTGTCTAGATGGACCGACGAGCTAGTTAAGGTCGCGGGGAGTCGCTCGTCTCGAGACCGGTTAATGTGGCATACCATTGAGGAGGCCTATGGCAAAACAACAGCTTATTCATTACGTAGTTGCTGTCAGATAAGTGCTAAAGCCTTTATACATTAAAAAAAAACAATATTAATCAAGTGAGTCTGCTTGAGTAACTTTGAGAAAATCTGAGGGACAACTAACCGAGCTGAGTGCCGACAGGAAACCCCACTGGGGATGATGTGATATATAAATACACATTGTATGTAACTTACCATTGGACTCCAGCACCTCGGCGGTGAGTCTCACGGTGTAGGGCTGCGCGGGCACGACGGGCACGAGCCCGCGCTCCGCCAGCGCCCCGTGGCCCGCCTCGCGGCGCCCCGGCCCTCCGCCCCTGCCAACCTCGCCCGTAGCGTACGACGGAAACTCATAGTGCAGGAAGAAGCTCTTCTCTTTTATACCGCTAGAATAAAAGAAGAAACGACATATCTTTTTTAAGGCACGATAGTAGAGGAATGAAACTCTCGCTCGGGACGCCCGGAGAGGGGTGTAGGAGTAGTATGAGTCGCGTATTATTAAAAGTGGAGGCCCTATTGTAATTTATTTACGGACAAAAACATTATATTTATAAAATAAATAAATAAAAAATTCCTTACCTAGTGAGCATGGTGAGAGCGTCCATTTTCAAGGCACTGTCTGGTGAGTCGAAGGCCACAGTGCACAGCACCTGGGTTTGTCCACGTTGGAACAGCGCGCTGCCGTGCAGGGGCTCGTACAGGGACACCTGCAAACGCGTGGGTATGTGTTAACCATAGCTTCCCGTGGGTATTTTAATCATTTTATATATTTTTTAAATTTCAGGGCGGTTTCCGCACTCAGCCATGTGTTGGCCATTGTGAATGGGATGGAAGTGGTGGCGGCTATTCCAGCCATTTAATGATTTGATTAACACAGGTTTTGTTTTCACTACGATCCCTTGACCACAAAGCAACAGCTCTAAGTCGAGGCTGAGCCCGAGCGGGAGCCCTTAGACCAGTTGCAATTTATAAGTCACAGGGTATCACAGTTAGTCCGACCCTTTTGTTAATGGTCATCATCATCAGCCAGGAAACGTCCACTGCTGGACATAGGCCTCCTTCACGGTACGCCACATCGGCCGGTCTCGAGCCACCTGCATCCAGCGACTCCCTGCGACTCTAACCAGGTCGTCGGTCTATCTAGTAGGGGGACGGCCTGATAGACGTTTCCAGGTACGTGGTCACCACTCGAGAACCTTTACTCCCCACCGGTAATCGGTTCTTCCGATGTGGCCTGCCCATTGCCTGATTGTACAAATACATTAATAAATAATAAACAATATTTAATGTTTCTGACATCTCAATAAATATCAAATTTTCTAGACGGCACATTATGAAACCATCATCATCAGCCGGGAAACGTCCACTACTGGATATCCAGCCTCCTTCATGGTATACAAAACGTTATGTACTTATTTATGTAATATTTTTATCAAGAGCGAGTTTCCGTTAATAATGTACTTTTTTATCGTGTTACCTGGCAACTGATATTCCGCAGATCGTCTAGATGTCGTCCGTCGCATCGCACGTCCGTCTCAAAGATCATGTCCCGGAAGATCTGTCTGAGTAGGGCGTTGAAGGCGTCCTGCAGCTGTCCCACATCAACCTCAGAGTCCCGCAGCTGGTTCACCACTGTCCCGCGGAGCTCGGAGATGGCATGGTCCCGGGACATTTTGTCGTGGCTGTGGTCGCTGCATCACAACTTACTGTTAATATCATCATCAGCCGGGAGGTCGACCGGGCCTTCCCCCTACTAGATAGAGACTCACGACCTAGTGAAGGTCGCGGTGAGACGCTGGATACAAGTGTCTCGATACCGATCATTGGAGAGGCCTATGCCCAGCAGTGGACATTTCCCAGCTAATGTTGACGATGAACTTTTAATTTCCAGCTCTGGTCTAAACGAAAAAATATTTGTAATTAAATTATGTCGAAGAAGTTTTTTAAACAGTCAAGTGAGATTCGGACTCGCAGACGGTTCCGTCTCATGTATAATACTTAACACTAGTTTTTGTAGGAGAACTCACCATTAATTTGTAGCTTTTGTATTTGTTATAGCGACCATAGTAATACAGAACTCTGTGAGGAAATTCAATAGTCTGATTATGGCTAAAAAGATACAGCCATGTGACTTGTTACACATGGCCTTTATCTCACCTGTTGGTAAAAGATGAGAAGGCCGTTGGGTGGTAAACCGTCCGCAGACAGAAGGCTCAAACTTATAAGACACTGCTGTTTGGTGTTAGACTTAGGTGACATGTTAGTTAGTCAGGCGGTACTTAGTTTATTTAGAGTTCCTAATAACTACAAACTGACCTCAATATCTCCCTTATTTTCATACTCGACAACACTCTGATGGACTCCACGATGCTTGGGTCCAGCGGTGGCTGCGTTTCATACTCCCGCTTCATCTTGCCATGCTCCTTCTGAAGCTTCTCTATGCCTCGCACTATGTGCTGCGCCTCTTTTGTTCCTACGAACGGGGAATCACTGAGATTTAGTATACAATGAGGGACTTTTAGAGACGTCTGTCAGTTGAGTACTTAAGGGACTCGATAGATGGCGCGGAAGTGCTCGAAATTAATCTGTCATTAAACATTATGGTCCACACACCCTAAAGTCTTTTTAACAACTTTGACAGATTTATTTACACAGCATTTATAGTCTCTTTGCATCAAGAAATTCAATATATAAACTTCTTACTGTCAATTCATACGAAAAATATACTTTTTGAAGTCAGTTGCAAAGATGAACTTTAGATCTAGAAATAGAAAACCAAAGAAACTTACATTCGTACCTAATTTGATTGCTTTCAATAGATCCTGTTGCAGCACGTCCTTGGCGTTGCCCTCCATCATGACGACCAGGTTACTCCTCGTGGCTGCGATGATCAGGTTCAGTTGGGATGACTCCAGGTCTTTCCGTGTGGGGTTTATTATTGTTTCGTTGTCTATCAGGCCCATTCTGAGGAAATAAAACAATTTTGTTGTAGTTGAGCACTAGATGCATTCATAAAAATCCTTCAAAATAATCAAAGCGTTCAAAAAGAACTAGAAACCGACTTCAACTGCCCTAAACTGTTCACCCTTATAGGTAAAAATATCTGGGTACATATTTGCTTTTTATTGATTTTATCAAAAAGTGCACAGTCCATTTTGATAGAATGTATACGGGAAATACCTCTGAAGTATGACAAACAAAAACAGAATCAAAATAGATTAACAATTGGCGGAGTTACCGCTAAACAGAGACAAAAAAACAATTACAGTCGAATTGAGAATCTCCTCCTTTTTTGAAGTCGGTTGAAAAGGGCTTCATTTAAAACTAGCGCTGTGGCATAGCTGGGGCTAGTGGTACGTTGGATGCGTAGAACGTACGAGTGAATCAACTCGGATTGCCAAAACTGACTCGTATTTTGCGTCGTGCTTTTACGCGGGTTATAAGCTATATGACGTCACATAAGATTCAACCGGCTTGTAGGGAAATTAAGGCGTTAACGAAAAATAATGGACATAGTATATAATAGCTCTCAAAAATAAAATGTAACTTTACGACATTTTATTTAGTACTCAGTCTTTATTTTAAATTTCTTCTGATGACATACAATCACTACGCTAATGGTACCCTGTTTCGCCTAGGATACTTTTATATCAGCCACAATAAACTGGGCACAGAATTAACATGGTACTACATAGAGTATAGACCTTCCCCCCTCCTACCGATCCTCCTCACCTCTCCCCGCAAGAAACTGACTCAGATAATGACCGTTACGTATACCGCGCGCGGATTTACACATGCACGTGTATACAAACGTCATCACGTGTATCAAAGTGTCCGGTCTGAGACCTGGAGATAGAGGTCAAGTGCAAAATCATTATGCCTAAAAATGTATCAGTAAGGCTTCAACGGCTGGCTGGCTCATTTACTCTTACTACATAGTACTACATCAACCTTTGCTCGCTTTGCTCGACTTTTTATTTAAGCAATTTTATTTTGGCTTAAAACCTAACAACTAAAAACTTGAATAAATACAGAAGAAAAAATAAACTTTGTATCCGACCAGGATTCGGACCTGGCCACCTGTGATTGGACGCTTAACTACGACGCTTATGCCCGAGCGTGTGAAATTAGCGACCATATATTTTTTCTTCAACAATGCGAAAGAAAACCGCATCAAAACTAGAAAACACCGTTTTTTCAGACATAAGACTTATCTATATCGACCCCTTTCGCCATTTTAGAGATCGCCGTTATAAAGAAATATACAAGAATTGCCCCTTCAAAATGGTATTAGATTTCTCACCTAACAGCACCAACAGGGCCATTCCAAGGCACATCGGATAGTGCCAGGGAAGCGCTGGCTGCATTGATGGCGACTGTCTCGGGAGGGTTGGTGGAATCAACAGCCAGGGTGTTGCAGACGATCTGAGTGTCATAGTAGAAGTTCTGAGGGAAGAGCGGCCGCAAGGAGCGGTCGATCAGACGAGACGTGAGGATCTCACGCTCTGTTGGACCTGCGAAGAATTTTTTAAATGTATGAGGGGTTTTTCATTTGGCCTTCATCCCTCCCGATAGTAATGCTGTTTGATGGTAAGTATGCACACCCATATGCCTAAAGCTAATGAGGCGCTGCTGGCTGTGATACCTTTCATACCCGTGCACAATTTGGCAGCAGACTTAGGTAACATGGTTGTAGGTAGCTAGGTGGACACAGAAAATGCCCTACCACCAACTAAACTGAGTACCTAGAGGTGCCTCCACTGGGGTTTGAAGTTGGGACTTCCAGATTGTTCGTCCAACACTTAGCATTTGTGCATGGAGGCGGTTAAACCACATTTTTTTCTCTAATTCATATTGGACAAATGGACCAGAGCCGTAAGAACATAATTAAAATGCAATACTGAGAAAACCAACCTAATTCTCTCCTTAAGAAGTTTGTAGGTATCCGTCCAGCTGCAGCGGCTTTCTGTCTGTAATCTACGACTAGGGGCAGGAATGAAGATGAGCTCTGTTTGGCTTTGGAGACCACAGTGGATAGGACGCTTGTGTTGCCCAGAGTGGCGACACAGGTTCCATCTGCAAACCGAGCATAGCGCCCAGTTGATAGATGTAGAGAAGTTCTGAAAAAATAATAGTAATTAAGTATCAATAGCTGTCCTCCCTGAACAAGCACTCTCACTACGCACAACAGACTGTATCACTTCCTTCATAATCATGTGGTCAACCATTGGTACACAGGAAATATTGTCAGTGGCCACAGTAAAATGTTTCAAAAACAATACTTGCCACACATGAGATGAAAGAAAGAAAGACCTGAGAAGAACAGAGAGATCGAATGTCTTCAATTTAAACTATAAGATTAATTGTATCAAATCTTATTCTTTCAACAGAATCAAACAGAACAGAAAAAAAGGTGTATTATGTACACTCTGTGAGCAGAAATAAATGATCATTTATTTATGCATAGTTTACATTATACTTTTCCAGGTTGACTATCTTTAGAAATAGAAGTTACGCAGTGACATATGTACCTATGCGACTTTGCGTTGAAGTAGACATGCGCGGCATAGCGAGCTCGTCCCACAATTTAAAATTTTGCTAGTTTAAGGTACCTAAATTAAAAAATTCTTGCAGTTTATAAAAACATTTTGAAGTCAACAATTTTTAAAGTCGTGTCAATTCATGTATTTTTAAATTGATGTGTTCTCGAGGTTGCAATGGAATAGCATATGTACACTATATCGCCTCAGCAGAGCAGTGTTAGTTACTGCATGGGGTAACTAAACAATTGAATAGTGGATGTCATACGAAGTGGACGTTTACAGCTGACAATGATGATAACAAGCGAGGACAGAGATGAAATTGCGCAAAGTTTTACGGTCACCCATAATTTGGTCATAGTATTTGAAAAAAGTTCATATTCACAGGATAACCTTAAGAATTCAAAGACCTAACCTCAAAACTTACCCATTGGAAAAAGGCACGTCTATTTCACCGACACTGGCTTGGGAAGCGAATAATCTGCAGTAGTAACGTCCTTTGGCTCTCAGTTTTGAGAAAACAATGTGGTTCTTAGACAACATTTTGCAAAAATTCACTATCTGATAAAGGGTCACGAAAGGGCAAAGAAATATGTATTTGGTAACAGTAATTTGCTAGTATCAATTAATAATGTTTACAGTGAACTAAGCAAATAATAAATATAATTTATTACTTTAAAGTAATACTAATAAATAAAATAAAATCTAATTCAATATTGGAAATAACCCGCTTTTACGGATGTCAAAAGCTGTCAAAAGGTTTAATTTTTTAAATAAGGCTTTGACAGCAAGGTCATCAGCCAGTCATGCTCTTCGTGTTTCTTTGATCGAGAAGGGAAATCTGAGGAAAGGAATCTGATATAAAGTCGATAAAGGAAGGCCCATATAGGTAATAAAGAAAGTGTAAGTACGGATGTAGTACAGTCTATAATTTACTTTTCAATGTTACTACTTGTGGGATTTGTTTCTGAACGATTTTTCATTGGCAATCAGCTGTGAGCTGATTGTCAATGTCAAATTTTGAGGTTAGGCCTTATTCAATTCAAATATCCCTCTACAAATATTGTTCAAAAAACTGTGTAAAACATGATTTTGTGACTAAAAGCTACTAAAAATAATGAAAAAAGTGCAAGGAAATGATTCCTTCCAGCGAATCAACTACCTATATCAAGTAAATGAGATATAAATAGGTATATAAAATGAGAATTTTTAAATGCTTTCAATAATGGTGTTTGTGGTTTTCAGATCAGTAAATATGTGGTGGACAAGAATCCAGCATTGTCTTCATACTATGGCAACCTAATAGTAAATGTTGCTAAGAAAAATGTACTGAAAATGTAAGAGAGAACTTTATTTATTTTCATAACCTTTTTGTCAGCGATATTACATATTTCAGATGAGCTGGACTAGAATGTGTGTGACTAGAAAAAGTGTACTAGGTGTGGCATTCCAAAAGCAAGGCTCAACCTATTAGCTAACTAACACAGCTGACTTTGATGTTTTTCTTCCAGTCACCCAGACATAAAGCGGCAGATATGCAAGAAGTGTAAATGTACACTCATCCATGATGTCTCCGCTAAAATGACTATAAAAAGTAAGAAGAAATCTAAGATTATTCAATGGACATGCTTCACTTGTAACACTGTGCGGACATTTCCAGCAAACAAAGACATCGATCACAGCTTGTGGTTAGAAAAACAAGAGTCTGTAATTGAAGTGATAAATTGACGTTATTTTGTTGATAAGTTATTATTATTACATGGTTTCACAATGATATATATATATTTTTGTATTATTTTTTGATAATTGGTTTGGATAACAAGATTGGCAAATAACCATTCTTAATCTTTATCATGTACATTCGAGTACAAAAATATCTATCCACTTTGAACCATGTCACATTCACTCTTGCTTGTTCCTATGTAGTGTGTTGAAGGAAATGTCAATTAATTAGTTATATATTTTTGTACTCAAGTGTACCTATGCAATGATGACAATATGTTACCGTAATTACCAACTTGTCTGAATCATCATCAACAGCCTATATACGTCCCCACTGCAGGGGCTCAGGCCTACTCTACTACAGAGAGTGTATGGGACATAGTCCACCACGCGGGACCAGTGCGGATCGGCGGACTTCACATGCTTGTTCAAGACATGCAGGTTTCCTCACGATGTTTTCCTTCACCGCTAAGCAATCGGATAATGTACTTGCATTGAAAAACAACTCATAGGTACAAGGCTGGATTCGAACCCGGAACCTTCAGATTGAGAGTCCGCGCCTTATCCATCCATTGCGCCACCGACGCTTTGTCTGAATAGGTTGGGTTATAATAACAAAACTCTCACGGAAGACTGGTTTTTTAAAAGTGGACTTGAAAAGAAAAAGAACGAAGAACTTGTAAGAACACTAGAAAGTATTTGGTTTCTTTGTCATCGAGTACAAAAATAAAAACATTTTACATTTAAAAAACGTTTTACTTTCCTAGCAATAAATTCAATTTGTAAAGTTATTTTATATTTTATTGTTATTGCTTTACAATCTCGCAACGTGTGGAATTACATTTCAAACTTTACAGCAGACATGTAAGCGTAAAATGAAGTTAATATTCTTAAATTTTGTATATATAATTTATTTATCAACAAATTCAGCCGAAGAATTCTTAAATTTCATCGTTGACGATGGGGATGAGAAACCGATATTGCGGGGCAAAACTGGAGATCATGATTCCGACAATGATGAGTATATAAAAGACCCAAAGATTTCCCTTGACGATACAAATGAAATACATATTGTGAGATCCATGTACAATCAAGCAACACCAAGCGACTCAATGCGCAGAAAGAAAATTTTGTATAGAAACCTAGGCCGTTCTCAAAAAGAGCGGTTTAAAAAAGCTCTACGTTTAAACCGGAAGGGTGAAGTACCTGACTGGAAAACATTAAAGAAGAAATACGTGAATAAAGACGTTTTGGACGCTAAAACTAAAGCCGGTCTGTTGTTAAGAGCTAGAAATCGTAAAGGTAACACTGGTCAGATGAACGAAGAGATCGATGATTTAGATAAGAAAGAACATTACGTGATAGATTCGGTGCTGAACGCTATAAATCATAGGAGAAAAGGTAGCTCATCTTCTAAAGATACGTCGGAGTCGAGTTCCCGAGAAACGATGGATTGGAAAGAGGAATGGCGACAGTACTGGATGCAGAAGAAATTCGAAGCCTTAAACTCCAGCGTGCCGCGAGGGGACACTGTCAATATGGTTGCAGCAAGTAAGCAATCTTTATAATCATCACTAATAATATTATTCAAGACTTTCTGTCCAATCATTATCATTTCTGTAGCTTTTGTAGTTTCTCATCAGATTCGTCTACCTAAACCCAAGGTACTGACGAGGTACTATGTTTGGGATTCGGTTGTTAGAAGTTCATCAAACGCCTGAACGCCTTTGACTTGGCTTAACGAATGCCATCAGGTGATAATTATATATAATTGTGCACAAAAAACTTCGACTTATTTCCAGGACCTTGGGGTGTATCTTGCGGAGATCCCAACCAACACGACATGCCATGGGGCACCTGCATGCTTCCAGTGGAATGCGAAGCCGAGTACAGAATCTACAGAGGTGACCTTTTCTGTGGACGTTCTCAATTCATCTGCTGCGCCTTGCAACTCACCAGCTACGACCTATACCAAGGTTTCGAAGCAACATTAGAAGACAAATCTCTCTCAACTGACACAGAAGAGCTAAAGAATCAGAAATCAAAGGAAAACAAGGGTAAGAAGAGAGGGAAATCCGATAAGAAGAAACGCAGAAAGAACAGAGATAGAAGGAAACGCAAAATAAAGAAGAACATAAGAAGGATAGTAAGAGAGATACGGAAGATCCTGAATAAGATGTACAAGAATGGAACGAAAGAACGTAAGAGAAAAACGAAACAGCTGAACAAGTTTATTAAGAACTTGAAGAAGCAGTTCCGAAAGGACAGGGAGTCTGTCAAGTTCATACACGAAGAAGAGCTAATCAAAATCGATGCTAGATTGCAAGCTAAACTGAATCAGTTATACGATTTCAATAAGGAATTTGCTGATAATCCGGTATTTAGGGAGATGTTGGTGAATGGCACGATGTCGAAGAAAGGAGCAAGGATGTTGCTGGCTGCGTACCCTGAGCTGTCGTCGTATTTCAGGACTGACAGCAGGAGACGGAACGGGGGCGCGGGTAAAGACTCCGCCCCGACAGATTACCTCGAATATGATATCGAATATGGTTTTCTTTATTACTAATTGAATAAAGCACCGTTCATTTTATTTGAATTTGAGCCTGCATCTTTTCGATTTCTTTGTCAGATACAAAGGTCCACTGCCGAATACGAGACTTACACAAATAGCTTTCCATTTATTCGCGGTTTACCATCTTCTGGAACATTTCCTTATCCGCTTTTCGAAACCGCATGGGACCTACGAGTATCATAAGATTCTGATACCACACATGTGCGATTTTAACTTAGATAATGTTTCACGGTTCTGCATGAATTCCAGCGTTTTACCCACTGGAACTACTTGTTTGATTAGGATAAAAAGTAACGCATATCATTCTCCAATCTTCCAACTATCGCTGTGCAAAAAATCAAGTCATTCTGACTGCGTTACGACGCGAAGGAAAAAAAAGCAAATTTACTTTCACATAAGTATGGATTTTGGGTAAGGGTGGAACCCATCTCGGCCCTGACTTTCTCCAAACTCCGATCATGGATACACCCATATAGCCTACAATCCCACAACAAAGAGTGGGAGTCAGGGAAAATTACAGGCAGGCGAAACAGACCATGCCAACCTGTAACCGTCGCCTCACCAAACAATTGTTACAGCTACGCAGATGTCAACTTTGCCTGATTGTAAGAGCAACCACAGGACATGGACTCTACAACAAGCACGTCCTGATCACTCTAGGTATCACTGACATCCCTCTGTGCAGAACATGCATGGAGGTCGAGGAGACAGCTGCTCTCGCCCTGATGGAGTGCGGAGGAGTTTCTGTTGGAGCTGGAGTGGCATGAGTAAGGCACACCAGTACACCAGCCCATCATGCAAAATAGGCGCCTACGCGAAACGAATACGAAGTATGGATTTTGTCCACTGCTAAGGAGTGGAAGAATTCCTTGATGGCTTCTGTGTTTCTCGAGCGCTACCACTTGGATATATTTAAGGATACTTTAGGCAAGTTTGTGTACTACCCTCGTCCATATCGTTTAGTAACAAACGGCTTGTTCGGCTATTTACTTTCTTTTTGTAAATTTGGAGGTGCGGATCCCTAAAAACAACCATTCCTATTGTTTTCTGTGACGCAAGTATATAAATATATACACATGTAGAGACGTAACTTCAAAGCGACATTTGGGGGAAAAGAGAAAATGACACGAAAGTTATCGGGAAAATATTTCTTGTTTTATTAGCTGTTGGCGCGTATCGGTTTTCCGTTCACATATGAAGGAAGTTATGAACATTGCGATACGAGTAGTGAGGGTAACAAAATGGAATACTCTTAACTACAAACATGCTTGTGTTATTGAATTGAATTTGAATATATTTACACATCGCACCGATGATTTTGAGTATTTAACAGCCTCCTTGGCCTAATGGCCTTTGGTTGGCATTTATCTATGTCCGCCTGGCAAGCTACCATCATGTTGCCTAAGTCTGCCGCCAAACAGCAGTGTTAATAGCACTTGTATTCCGTTAGGAAAGGTAGTAGAGCCAGCACCTCATTAGGTTGAGGCCACTGTGAACACACTATAAATCTCCTTTCGCCGTAGTCGGGTAACAATATTATCAAAGCTAATTTGTATTTGCACTCGCGATATTATTCAACACCCAATTGAGGTCTAGAACCTGCGGTCAGGTGAGACGGGTAATATAGCTGTCCTTGCCACCCGATGCCAATTATCTGGTGCCTGTACGAAGCCGCGACGTTCCCTGCCGTTATCTCTAGGTACCCAATTTACTTAAGTACCTTCTAGCAATTGTTTGTCACTGAGGCAGAGGTGGCCAACCTTCATTATAATTTATTTATTTTAAAAGTTAAGCATGAGCTTTAGTTTGAAGATTTGGAGATGTACTGTGTGGCGTCCTTTGCGCATGATAAATACACGCCGTCCGTTACGTTTTTTGTTTTAATTTTTAAATCATTAGTTTAATATCGACCCAGTAAACGCGTAATGCAAGGGAAACAATTTTAGATAACGGATTAGACTTAATATAGACTTTAGGTCCGACAACGTATTTTTAAGAGCTCAGTAGCTTGTAGCTCAGTTGGGTAGAGCGTCAGTCCTTGAACAATCGAGGTCTGGGTTCAATTCTAGCTCCACGTACCAATGAGCTCCAATTTGTTATTAGGAATGTATGTACGAATGATAAAAATCATTACCATTGGCTTTTCTGTGAAGGAACACATCGTGAGGAAACCTAAACTCTCCTGAGAAGAAATTCAAACGCCTCATTAGCTTCAGGCTTTTGGGTTCGCACACTTAACATCCAACGGCCTTATTGTCATTTACCATTAGTTGAGATAAAAAGACAAAGTGTAAAACTCAACTCAGATTTTAAAAGCTTACTCAACAGCTTCAGGTTGACGACGCTTACATTATTGTTTTTCGATAAACTTAGAAAAAAATTGAGTGTCAATTAAAATGTTTCTCACCCCTGTCCGGCGGACTAAATCGATATCATCTAGACGTGACAATAAATCTAGGTCTGTATACAACGCCTGGCATTGGTCCAGACTCGGCGAGAGACACGGTGATCTAAGATCTGTAGCTAACAGGGCGGAAAGACACAGGCGCCATTCTAGACTAGCATTCTAGGGCATCTACCTACATAGTTGATAACACAAATTGTACATGTCATTGCACAAGTCTGTTAGCTATTTATTAAAAGTAAGTATTTTGAAGGATCTGAAGTAAGTAATATAAACTTGACTAATTCTTCGCCAACTCTCTGAAAACAAAAAAAACACATTTTAACGGTAGCTCACATGTTGTAGCTCTCCTTGAAGGTCGTGAAAGTCCTGGAATAGGACACGTCATATAAGCACGGTTTATTCTACAATACATTTTATTAGCCCAAGTAGTCGTTAGCTAATTGTTTGACATATTGTATTTGTCATTTTTTTAATGCTTTGATAATTTTTATTTAAAACTAGCTTCCGCCCGCGACTTTGTCCGCGTGTACTTCAGGATTTATTCTACTTGTTCGATAGGCATACGCGACGCAACGCGAAAGTTTGTATATACGAATTACATATTCTATGGTCGGTTGCTAGGCAACGCGTTTTTGTTATGCCAAAATTGCCCATGTAATCCCACTAATATTATAAGTGTGATTTTGGTACAATTTACACAATGTGGCTTTATAAATTATAGCCTATATGTTATTCTGATGTATAAGCTATATTATTGTAAAGTTTCATTCAAATCCATTCAGTAGTTTTTCCGTGAAAGCGTCACAAACATCCAAACATCTAAACATCTAAACATCCAACCATCCAAACTTTCACACTTATAATATTAGTAGGATTTACTTACTAACTTAGGCTAGAAATTTACTAACACATGATGGAATTTTTAATTCTGAAAAATAAAGTTTTGATTTGATTTGTTAGCCCGTGAAGATAAATTTGTATTTACTCGAGCGCCGTGGGGACCTATTACACTTTGAAGATTAGATAGTAAGAAAAGGTTATGTAATGGCCCTTTGGTAAACTGTGGTGGGGGAGGAGTAGAAAAAAGTGAAAATATTCGAGCGCGTCAGATATTGATATCTAGGGCGATCCACCTCCATCAAAGTTTCATACTAAATTTCTGTTGCCATAATCTTTTAAAATATAATAGGCGGATTTGTGTAGTAACTATATAAAAATAGGACATCAGATCGTGATGCCGCGAAATGAGTATCATTAACATACAACTTCGTAGTGAATCACAATTTTCATTTTAAACACTTTTTTTCGATTATTGTTCAAAGTGCAATCTTGAACCATTAGCTGCGTAATTGCTATTGTAGCTAACTATTAAGTTGTAAATTAATGATATTTATTTCGCGACACTATAATTTCGTCTCCTATTTTAAGGTAATTACTTAGCCAGCCAGATATTCTATTTTAAAAGATTATGGCAACAGAAATTTAGTATGCAAGCATTATATTAGGAGAGGGTTAACGTTAAGTTTTTTACAATTTCTTATCATTTTCAAAAAAGTACACTTTAAAAAACTATTTTATAACTTTAAAATCATTTAAATTATACAATTTTTTCTATAAAAGCCATGTCTTCATTTTAGTTTTAAATTAAATTTTGATCATTTCTTCCCTCATATCCTTAGGTAATGAAATTCTTGCTGCGTTTATGCGCATACTCCTCCGTTCCGTTCATACGAGTATTACAACGAATAAAGAAACCAAACAAGACGGCCATCACACGTTGTGAATCTTCAGTATGCATTATTCAAAATTTTTAAAGCGAGGACTGTTTATGTTTCATATAGGTTTATGAAGAGAAAGTGTAAAAATGGTGGAACAGAAAACTGATCGAAGAGCTGGATTTGTGGTGAGAGTGCTTGCAGTGCTTCTTGGAACAAGCCCCAGATTAGGGTGAGAATAGCGCTGTGCAGCCATAATCCTACGTGAGTTCGAGACTCGGATTGCAAAACCCACGGACATACCCAAATAGATGAAGCTAGAGTACTAGAGTACCTACTTTGCGAAGCCATTTCTCGTATTACTCGTCTATTTCAGCTAGTCATAGGATACTTTCATATGGATTTCTTTTGGGTGGTATGTGGATAGAGAAACTATATTTCTTTTATATAAAAAAACTGATGCTTGCTATTTAAATGCTAAAGTCTCGAAATGGACATCGACATGGACAATAAATATATTTACTAACTTACTTAGTATCACTTCACTGGCTCGGCAATGCCTTGGTTTGGTACTAGCTCGACGTACACACACATCTACCCCTCTCGTGACACGTAGCAAACCACACAGTGGCACGCGAGACAGTGTGTGTATACTATAGCGCACAAGCTACACTAATAAACAGTTCTTTTATAATCCTTGATATTTTTGAACCGTCTAAGTGATTGGGGATCATATCCTATAACTATTACAAATTTTAAGTAGGTAGCATTAGTAGTTCCTGAGATAATTAGCTGTGACAGACTGGCAGACAGACACCAGAGTGAGATTTTTTGCGTTTAGATTTCAGATTTTTCATGGGATGATTGGAACTCTAAAAAATAATAAGATTCGGATGCATATAAACCCTTTTTACGTGCCTTATTCAGATTCTTCTGGGCAAGAAAATCTTACGAGTTCCGGTTCAGCTTTATTAGTCATTTTCCGACATCGATCCCGACGTTAAACGCTGATTTGAAGATCGGAAGGCCTGCTCAAGATACATATAAAATATTACACCAGACACAAACGTAAAACACAAACATAAATATGAAAAATACCTATCTGGAAAATTGTAGTCGTTTCCGTGCGCGCCACGGAAATCTAAACACATTCGCACAGGTTTCATCTATTTATTGAAGATGTTTTTATTTTCGATAGCGAACGTGATTAGGCGATTTTATTATTTAATTTCTATAATATAATAATACAATCTTTTAAAATATGATAGCTGGCTTTATGTCGTAATTATCCAAAAATAGGACATCGGATTATAATGTCGGGACATGACTATAATTAGCGTAGATTATAGTTTACAACGCCACCTAGGGACCATTAGCTGCGTAACTTGACTTAAGTTGCGGAAATCTACCCGCTAACAAATACTAAGGAAACACATACCGGCTTTTACAAAAAGAATTAACTATTTTCAAGTATGCAGATTCTGTAATAACTTCTGCAGGAGATATTCCACAAGATCTTAAATTGTGATTCATATCATCATCAGCAGTACACAAAGGCCAGGCTGAACACAGGCCTCCCAGCGACTCCTCTCGACCTTTATTAGGTCGTCGGTGCATCTAGTGGAACTCTTGCTCTTCATCGGTTATTTGTTCTTTGAGCGATGTGGCCTTCCCATTGCCACTTTTGCTCACTGACCTGAATTATACTATGTCTAATCAGGCCACCATAATTGTAGGAGTTGGTCTGGTCAGTACGACGTTGTATCAGATCACTGGCTCGGCAATGTTTCTGTGTTCGGTACTACTCCTCGTCTGCACTCACCCACGGTTCTCGTGAACTGTCCGTCGTTGACACTCTGACATTGAAATTTAGCATACCAACCCATAGACACACGAGATAGTGTGTGTACTGTGTATGCTGTACAGCATACACTGTAAGGACTTAACTTTAAGGACCTTAACCTTATCGTACGACGCGAAGGCTGGATAACGGCTCTTCTATTTAAATGTTTAGCTTTCTGTGTAGTTGGGAATCTGTTCGTTTTCTAGCGGTCTAGCGCATAAATTGTGGACCTCGGTGTCTGCGAATGGGATGCGATGGCGGTGGCGGCGTTCTGCAGTTTAAAACGAAACGCGAGACTTTTAAACGTATGTTGTACGTGGTCCTACACAGGAAGTCAGACGCCCGAGGTAGTGTTTAGACAGGGATATCGAAACCTCCTTTTGAACCCTAGAAACGACAATTGAAAAGTCATAATTTGTATTTCTGAGATGTAAGTATCTTGTAATACACTTGTTTTATACTCGATTTTTTATATAAAATTGGAAGCTTGGAAAAGTATATACATACTCTGTAAAAATGCTGTTCATTATCATCATCACCTAGGAAACCTTCACTGCTGGACATAGGCCTCCGTCACGTACGCTACATTGACCGGTCCTGAGCCACTTGCATCCAGCGACTCCCCGCGACCTTAACCAGTTCGTCGGTCCATCTAGTAGAGGAAGGCCTGGCGCACGTTTCCCGGTCGTGGTCTCTGAGCGATGTGGCCTGCCCAATGCCACTTCAACTCACTGACTCGACGAGCTATGTCGGCGACCGTAGTTCTTGTACTGATTTACGGGAATATTTGGTTCAACTAATTTAAACATATAATTATTTATCCATCCCGATATTATAAACTAGCTTTTGTTTGCTGGTTTTTGCCTGCGTGGACTTATCTCATGGGAACTACTCGGTCTACCCATAAACCGGAAACCAGCAATAACTACAAAAAGTGCGTCGGAGCGAATGAGGGCGCCACTGTCGCTCTATAGCTTTTCAAAAATACGTCGATAAATATGTGTAATGATCTCAGATAAGGATACATCTAGTTATTTATTTATCGATGGTCTTCTGGAGTGAACCGGCACACTGCCCGCGTCAAGTCACAGCCAGCGTTGGCTGACGTCCAGTTCCTAGCTGGATAGATTCTCATTGCGAACAATCGTAAACATGGCCAGATACATAACTTGTTTCTAAACTTTTTATTACTAACTAGAAATTGCCTGCAACTTCGTGCACTTTACAAATTATGATTCTGATTAAGACACGACAGTATTATAGTACTTAGTGATACTAGATAGTTTTCCATTTGACTACAATGGTATGACTATATATGATAGAGGTATATATCAGTGGCGAAGGGTGGAATTTTGGCGAAGGGAAGCCGATCCAAAAAAAAAATGCTTACCGCGTAATTCAAATTCGGCTTCAGAAATTCTCAGTATTTCTTCAAATGGGAAGATGATGAGCAAGTAGTCAGTTAGGCAGCATTCCATACGAATTAAAGCCATAAGCCTACTGTCAGTCGTTCTACACGAGCCAGCTGTGGTACAAGCACACGAAGAGAGCCTACAGCTGTCTTCGTGTGCAGTACAACAATGCATTCAGAGCCATGCTCAACCTGCCCTGGCGGTGTAGTGCGTCTGGCATGTTTGCTGAGAACAGGGTCGACGACTTTTATGCCGTAATGAGGCGACACAAAGTGTCTTTCTATAACAGACTCGCGAGCAGTCAAAACAAAATTGTGGCCACTGTATTCCTAACTGTTATCCGCTCCATATATATGTGCAATATATGTAAATAAGTAAGGATTAGTTTAATTTAAGTTTAATGTAGTTAAGTTTAGTTTAAATTGTTATATTTTTATAATGTAATATGGGCAATGCCTTTAATAAAGAACTTTATTATTATTATTATTATTATAATGGCACACAAAACTCACCGTATTGAACGAAATATGCAAGTAAATCACCTTATAAACACAAAAAACAGCACATGAACTTCGAACTAAGTGAAATACTTTCTAATCCGTCACATAAAAAACATCGATAGTACTAACCTAGGAGCATTTAATCACGTACTAACAAGCATTCATGATTCACGCGTACTAAAGTTGTTTATTCCAAACGGAACAAATCACACGCAAATACGCCTAAATAAAACAATGTGACTCGCGATGAAACATACTATCAAAATACTACTTTCTAAATTTTGCATTGTTATAACACTATTAACTTGCTAGAAAAAATGTCTCATTGGCGATGTATTTTCTCCTTAAAATGATAGTTTTGAAATTACTAGTATTATAACTCTCTATCTCGCTCCGCATAAGGCGTTCGAAAGAGAAGAAATCGAGTAACCCGAAATTCACCGGCTTATATCGTGAAATAAAAAGCGACGTTTACTACGAGAGCGTAAGAGACAGAGCATTAGTTGACACGGGAACTGTGGTATAGTTTTGGCGGGCTTTGACAATTTATAGATAATATCTGTAACCCGGTGGGAATCGGCTTGTATGGACCATTCGCCACTGATAGATATTGCTTTTTAATTGTGCGCAGGCGTTTTTTGTATTGCTTTTTAATTGCGCACAGGCGTTTTTTGTATTGCTTTTTAATTGCGCACAGGCGTTTCTTGTAGTAATATTTTGAGCGTATAAAAGTTAATAGTACATTACATTAATGATATGTGGAAAGGATTTTTGAAAGGTAAGCCGGTGGGAATCGGGTTGTATGGACCCTTCGCCACTGGTATATATACATTTCCTGACATCACAATCCGATGTCCTATTCTATAGTAAAAGAAAAATCGCATTGAAGCATTCTGAGCGAATTCCCGAAATTAATAAGTAGTTATATTTCAAATGTGTAAATCATATTTCAATTCTTCAACAATCGGCGCGTGCGATCTTATTGAGAGCTCAACCACGAGTGACGTGTTCTTACGAGCATGCCCGCATTTTCCTCTCGTAGCTCAGGGATGACTACGGCGTAGCGCTGACGTGACGTCATGGCGTTGCGTAGCATGATTCAACGGTTGCCTAGAAGTAACCTTTTCACTCGGGTCTTGTATACATCCATGTTGGAGCGCTCGAGAAACAGAAGCCGGCAGGGAATTTGGCTTCGGCAGTCATTAGAGCTGAACGCATAATAAATGAAGAAGTAAAAGTCATGGCGGAATGTCAACTAAGTAGAGGTGGAATCCAGCCGTTCTTCCTCCGTCTTCTGGTTGGTATTTCAACGTCGTGGTCGTGTAATTATATCGCTTACACTCAAAAATGAAGCCTGTAGAAGATCGAAGGGTTGGATACTTTACGACGCCGGTGTTCCAGACTTTGCAGTTTACCTTTCACAAATTAACTGTTACTAATGAGTCTTGCGACAGGATGACTCACTTCAATAGTAGACAGATAATAAGTTATTTGCTTTGTGTAAATAATTCATTTTTAAATAGCATACATTGTTGTAGCAGGAAAAACAACAACAAGCACTATGTTTTAAATTTACTCTGGTATGTTTTGCGTACTTATAAATAAATTTCATAATTGTATAAAGAACTTGGCGCATCCATTTAGATCTCAAGTCTTTTGTCCGTGAACAACCACACCATAATTAACACAATATTGAACTTGGCTCCCATTTTCACATGTATGTGTTCATGTGGGATATCATTTACTATGCCAGACACTTGAGTTGTATCTTGAATCATGTCTTCTGTTTTTGCGAAACCGTTGAATCTTTTCTGGATACTTGATAATTTCAGTTTAATTTGCACCTGTGATCGGCCTTCTGTACTTCGAATAGAGTGAGTCCCAATAGGCTTTGATGTCCCAATGAGGCTCCATAACGGCTGCAAAGTCTTTGTCCAAGTAGAGGCCTACTACATGCTCTGTTTGTATTGGTCTCCAAGTAATTGGAAGAATATCGGTCGGCTCAGGTGTGGGGTTTCTGAAAAGAACAGAAAGATTAATTGCTTTCGTGCTCTATTTGATGAATAATATCCTGTTTAGGAGTCAGGATGACAGCCTTGCAAAAAAATAGTTACAGATACTTACCCGAATTTAACAAAATTCGATATTAGTTTTGCTACTCTACGAACAATCAGTTCATCAGCTTCAGTTGTGATCGGATTTCTCAGAATAACATGCTTAACGACATCGCCATGTCCAGCCACGTCAATTTCATTGTAAAACTCTTCAAAACTACCCAAGTTTCCTTTATATGCGAATTCCATCAGATAAACTGGATTTCCTTTCCGAGCATGAATCTGTACAGAATTGAGGAGCCCATGCAAAATCAAATAATCTCCAAAGTAATTTAAATATTGCACTAGGTTTTCATCACCAATCATTTCGTTCCCAAAATAAAACTCTTTAATACTTGCAGCTATATTCTGTTTCTCTTCAAATCGATCGAATGAAAGATCAGCAGGCAAGAATTCAGTGAAGTTAGATTCCATTCTTTCTCTATAGTTCATCATGTAATATTCTTGACTCCTGAGGAAAAGTCCTTCCATTGCTGCGAAAGCAAATATCATTGGAACCTTTTCAAATTTCTCGTTCGTCAATATGTCGTAAGGGGATTCTGTCATAAATGCTTCAGTATTCAGTTTTTCTACACAGGGCACGAAACCAAACGTTCCGGCCGTCAAGTTGTTGTAGTATTCAAAGTTTATCGTTGTCAGTTTATCAACTGGCACCTTTTGGTAAAGCTCAGCTAGTTTATTCTTTTCTGTTGCATCAAAGTGAAGTGCTTCGGCGACTCTAATAGCAGTTGTCTCCGGAATAGCATCAGTCACCCAAACTGACGTACTGCTTCCAGATTCAGCAATAGCACTTCGAAACAAGCCTTTAGCCATTGGTGACAGGGTCAGCAACTCTACTGAAGCCCCACCAGCACTCATGCCGTAAATAGTAACCTGATTAGGATCTCCACCAAAATTAGCAATGTTTCTTTGAACCCATTTCAGTGCAGCAACTTGATCTTTAAGACCGGCGTTTCCTGGGGCTTCTTTAGTACCTAAGCAAAGGAACCCTAGCGCTCCAAGTCTGTAGTTAATAGTGACAACTATTAGACCTTCTTTTGTTAGTGGTTCCACTCCTTTAGTCGATGCACTTCCCATGAGAAACGAACCTCCGTGGATGTACACCAGTACGGGTAGAGGGTCTTCTGATAAGTTGGCTGGTGTGAAGACGTTGGCCACGAGACAGTCTTCGTCTCCAATGCCTCGTTGAGGACACATTACTTCCCTGTTTGCTTCGTAGATGCCATGCCATGGTGTTCGAGGAAGAGGTGCCTGAATAAAATGTAATTGCAGCTAAATATTAATTATATTTCTGATTCTGATTTTTATAAGTTATTTATGGTTAGTCAGAGAACAAATTGTCCGTCTTAATTTTTGAAATTCATCATGGTCATCTACATAGGTTCGAAAAAATATTGAAAAAGAAATAGATACTAGAGATATACCAAATTTAAAAATAAATCAAATTCGCTCCTAATTGGAAAATCATATTATACCATTACCGGAAATTCGCTCTTAAAAAAATTTCTTTTATCATTGGGTACTTTGATATTTGGGTAAATACTAGATTTGATTTTATGTTAGTCGGAGTATGAGAATTCAAAAAATACAAAAATGTTTATTTTGCTGATAATTACAAACACATACAATTTACATTATCTCCCGCACTAGGAGACCTGTGTTGCGGGAAGACAATTTTGGAGAACAAGTAACATATTTTACATGTGGAAAATTAATAAACTAACTGAATGAATACATTGCAAATAAATGGTAGGGAATTTATGACATATTAGTGTGTATGAAAGTGTGTGTGTGGGTGTTCCGCTACTGTAATATTGTGAGGATTTCCTCCGTGGCACTATAATTTTGTGTCAAAAGCCAATTGGTCATTTTATATTTGGCCTAATTAGAGAGAGACAGTGAGAATTTTCAAAATTAAGAGGCTATGTTGTTGTCAAAGCGCCCATACAAACGTAGTCCAGTCATATTTTGAGTATTAAGCTATGAAAATCTATGAAATTTTCAAGACACAATCTAGAAACAAATATCTGTGTCGGTGGTGAGTCAGATTTTCGTTTAAATATATACTTCCAGAGTTACAGGGCGTCAAAGTATTGTATTTTTCGGTAATAAAAAGCCCCAACTTTGAACCTGATTTACAAGAGTATGAATCAGTTTAGAACAATTTGGAAAAACCACCGACATCTGAAATTTCATTAGTATACTGTATTAAAAAAATGGTTACATAATATACTGTATCCTTCAAATGATCCCTGGACTACGAAACATCCAAATAACGGGTGGATAACATCGCATAATGTATGCTGTCTCACCGTACGCGCTCGGGTAGGATAGGGCTCGGAGAGGGACAGCTACAAAACAATTTAACCTTGAAACCGACTACGTGGTCTTACCAACATAGCCTCTTAATATGCAAGTTTTGAAAGTGTACATTTGCCTTAGGTTCATAATTCTTGTTTCTTGTATAATCTGTCATTTAATAATAATAATTGTAGCGAAACAAAACTTGTTCATTTTCCTCACCTTGAATCGATTGGTCCCAACAGGGGGCGCTGCGTAAGGTATCCCAAGAAAGGCTACATAATCTCCTCTCACCGTACCTCTAACCATTCCAGAATCAGTGTCTGCTACTCTTGTCCCATCGTCTGTATCGACTGGATGGCCTCTTACCGACTTGGCGAAGAGGAGGATCACAAAGAATGTTGGTAAGTGCATGTTGTTCAAGGGCCTTCAGGGATTCGGTACAACAGAAAATTCTGTAATGAATTGAACATTATTTGTGTATTGGGACATTCTTAAATAGAATTTTAACGAATTATACAGCAAATATAAAATGATATTAAAAATAAACTGACTCTTTGACAAATCAACGCTCATTCTAAACTGTTTGAGCTAATAAAAGCTTTTAAAAAGAACTAGAAACCGACTTGAATTGCCCTAAAAGTCTACAGCAGATGGTCTTGTATGGTATTATATAGATTTCTCATGGATGCCATTTCCAGAACTGTACCAAATGGGAAATGAGACGACACCGGAAGAATCAGCTTTGAAATAAATAAAAAAAGAGTCATCCAAATCGGTTCACCCAGTCAAAAGTTCTGAGGTAACACATATACAAAAAATTGGCCACGTGCGAGTCGGACTCGCGCACGTAGGGTTCCGTACAGAATATAGATATTTAAAATACGGTAAACCATAAATAATACTATGCGCACCGTACAATGAATGTGCCTAGATTTTCGTTATCAATTTTGGTTTTGCAGTAGCAGTAGTAGACGAGTATGACACTAGATGGCGCCACTAATATGTTACATCGCAAGTCTAAAAAATAACGTTTGTAGTATGGGAGACCCCTTAAATATATTTTTATTGTGGCTTTTAGTATTTGTTGTTATAGCGGCAACAGACAGACATTATCTGTGAAAATTGACTTATCTTTAGGTACGGAGCCCTAAAAAGACACCCGTCGAATAGGCTAGATGACACCAAATCAGATTGGGGCTAAATTGTATTTTAAACCATAAAGGTCATAATAAAGCTCCTATAAAATTTAAAATATCTACTATTATTTAATTTTTTCTGGACTTTTACATATTACAATTACAAGCCCGCAAAAATTCCATAAAACCAACTTGCTCGTATACATTTTTTTATTTTACGTTTTGTTTTGTAATTACATTGTGAATATTTTTTAGTAAGGGCGTGGTCACATAAAAACATTATTTTACGAGATAACTCAAATATTGTTAAAAGTTTCATACATTATCTATACTTCAATACTCAACCGTGACGTCACGCCTAGGTACCGATTTGTATGGAGCGTTTTTGCACCACGTGACTAAAATCACTTTTCGACGGGTTATATTAGGAAAACTATCAGTCGTATCGAAAAATCTTTGACAAGGCCATTTATCTCTTCACACGGTCTCTCGAATGAGGGAATAAATTTTTTTTGTCATCATCCCTATTGAAAACCTCCTCCTTTTTTGAAGTCGGTTGAAAAATAGGTTCAGACGTTTTTTATTTATAAGTAGTAGAGGTATAATCCTACTTTTTATATGTATATAATATCTAAATAGAGATGTAATCATGTACAATTAAGTCAGTAATTAACTACATTGAGACAACATCATTAAGGTCAATAATTACTTTAATCATTAAAATACACCACTTACCCGTTCACCTGTATGCAATAAAGTCACTTTTCCAACAACAACAAAGTCCTTACTAAAACATTTAATAAATCGTTTTTCCAGTAACGCGGTTATATGAAACACGTCTTAATGATCTCACATTTTAAGAAAATGTAATCGATAAGACTTCGATCAAGAGCATGTTTATCTCAAGGTTAATCAAATATCGTCTGGAGATAATGACACGCACAATCTCTGACAGAAGGATAGGTACACTGTTCAAAATGATTCACAATAATTCGATATTGAAATATAGTTAAATTAAGGCCAAGACAGTACCGTGATTGAAGCATGACGAAATCCAAATTATTCCGTTCAATAATTAACGCGTTCAAAAAGAACTAAGAAACCGAGTACATTAATAATAAATTATTAAAAATTAATTAAATTATTATTTATTTATTAATTTTGTTGGGGTGATAGAAAAATAAATTAAACTTAAAAAAACATAGATAAATGAATTATTGATCCAGAATTTTTGATTAAAAGAAAAAATTCCTTAGGGATAACAGGGTATTTTTTTCTTTTAGTTCAAATAAGAGAAAGAGCTTGCGCTGCCCTAAAATTCTATAGCATTCATGTTCTCCCTTAGATTTAGAATTATCGGGGTATATATTTTGCTTTTGTACATTATCTCAAAAAGCGCTAGTAGAGCCGTTGATGTTTGGCCATGTTTCATACAATTTATTGTGAACTAATTTGGAACGAAGTTGCGTCAGATAGACTTAGGGCAGTTACTGTTGCAGTCGGTTTCTAGTTCTTAGACAGAGAATATAATTACGCGTTAACATTTCATTATAGAATGATGAATATTTTTGTGTTTCTGTTTGTGTTAAAAAAACTTTCACTTTTTAATCACAAAAATTAAATTTGAATGTTGTTTGTCGTCGCCTTAATAGATGTTTCAAACCGGACAAACTTGTTTGCTGTACTCGTATGTATTTTTGATTCGGCATGTAAACATTCAAAGAAGACATAATGTAATACATAATATTGTACAGCAAAAGGTGGCATTGGGATAGCCTATAGAGTGAAATACAGAGTAGACTCTACATGGTTGCGTTCTCCTTGGGTGCGTGTACTGGCTGGCTGGTTACGTTTGAATATCGAACACGTTGCACTGACATCTGCACAGACCATAGAGAAAAACTAAGCACAGACTCGGAGGACCGGATTTTTGGAGAAAACCGTGAAGTGTAAAAAGAGTAATTTGGGGTAATCTTGTATCAACAGTTTTGTGATATTTTCCCATATAAATATAAAATCTGAGCACCTGAGTTTCTCTCCAAAACCAAGACCGCAGCATGTACATAGGTTTCACGTAAGTCACTGGAAAAATGCTAGTTTACATTCTCTAGGTTGACTAGTGCTGTGCTAGATTTCGTTCAGAGATTACCAAACTGCAAGAGGCGAACCGTAAAAACTGTATGCCAGAGCAACTCTCGGCTAGCCAGATCTAAATCTAGAGCCTCCAGTCAAAGTTGAATTTTATAACGAAGCAGTAAGAGCGGTTATGTACTTCAGTGTGGATGGTGTTGAAAGCTAGGGTACTCAGACTAATTGACAGTAATTAAAATAGACGGATATTTAATTCTTGAAATATTTGAGTACGGTTTTCGTGTTGTTTTTCTAGAGATATTAATAGCCGCTTTGAACCGATGTGGACTTGCCTTTAGAATTGTCATCTCCCTCATGGATTTCATCGTCATCAGCCGGGAAATGTCCACAGTTGGACATTGGCCGCCTTCAGGGTACGCCACATGACCGGTCTCGAGCCAATTGCATCCAGTGACTCCTCGCGACCTTAGCTAGGTCGTCGGTTTATCTAGTAGGGGGACGGACCGCTACACGGTCGACACTCGAGAACTTTTACTACCCATCGGTTAACCGTTCTTCCAGTTCATATTACAGCTGGTCTCAATCCGCTAGCCAAACGTAGTAATAACTGTAACGTAACGTAGTAACGAAACCCTCATGAATGTCCGGATCTGAAATTCCGACAATGACGTGGCGAGTCATGAGGGAGGCTCATGTCTGGTCACCGGAAACGTCCCGCACCGACATTTGTTGCAGTTTACAATTTGTCACAAAACTGATGCACTGTAACGGAATAAAAAGTGGAATTTTGCAGTTATTGATGAAATGTCACAGAAGGTAATAAACGGGCGCAACAACAAAAAAGTGGACTTTTGTAGCTGTAACGAAGTATCACAAAAAAAGACATTCCCACCTCCTCTCTGCTCCCACTGTTATTTCTGTTTTTATTTTAGCCAGGATCTACAGCGGTACACTTGAAACGCGTCCACTGAAGGTGGATGAATTTCCTACGGACTCTAAAGCTATATTGGGACACCAGACTCGTTTAGAACAAAGAAATTGGGTGGAGTAGTAAAGACGTTCCCACAAAAAAGACAGCGATAAAAATGCATTTTCTAGCTGTTGACAACGTGTCACAAGAAATGATGGACTGGGGCGCACCGACAAAAAAAGACCTCCGCAGCTGTTTCATTTCAGTTATTTATTTGCATGTCACACATGTTAAAGATGTTACAAATATATTGCATATTAATATATACCCTGTAAGGGCACAGCAATAATACATACATGCTGTTGATGGTGTGTCACATTAAATGATGGACTGAGAGACAGCGACAAAACGTGGACTTTTGTCACTGCTGACAAAGTGTCACAAGAAATGATGGACTGGGGCGCACGGACTTCCGCTGCTGTTGATGATGGATAACATAAAATGGACTGGGAGCAAACAACCGAATTTTATCATTTATAAATGTGTAATTAGGATATACCAACGCATGGCGACAAAGTTTTCATGTTAGTACAAAAGCAGACTAGACGTTGGACGCAGGCCAGCTGTAACAAAGGCCGGTAAATACGGCGAATACAGCAGCCAGGCTATAATTCATGTGAGCATAGAGGATGCTCCGTGCTGTCAGTGGGCTCTAAGCGGCTTGTTATTCAATCTCGTTGTCGAGTGAACAATGAACATGACGGTAAACTTTAGCTATTAACAATTATGTAGGTATACGATACCAAATATAGCTAAGTACCACTGCAAGGAAACTTGCTTTCACGTAAAAAATCCGCATCAAATTGGTCCATCCATTCAAGAGCTGCGATGTCACACACACACACAAACTCACATAGAGACATTGGCATCAAACTTATAACACCTCTCTTTTTGCTTCATGGCCTAAAACTCTATTTAGCTTATTATTTCAGTGTTGAATATCTGTCTTGGGCTAATAATCTAACAATAAAGGTGGTAAGTGATCTGACGACTTTTCTGAAATCCGAATTGCAAAATAATAAAGAATAGATAAGATTACTGAAGTTTATCTTAACTTGTGAAAAGCGATTTTTCTTATAATTATTATTTATGTCAATCAGATATTTATGCATCCATAGTGTCAGTAATATTCGTAATTTAATTATAATATCAGACATGATGCTGGGAAATTCGTGCATATAATGACAGACAGTGCCGCAGCATCGGTCAGCGAGTAGACTGCTGCCCCGCACCCCGCACCCCGCACCCTGCGCGCGCTCGAGGCTGCATTACGCATCGTGCTGTAGAAGCAGTGTACATGCGCCTAAGCTAACATTTAAAGTGATGTAATTAAAAGTTTTCTGACTTACTACCTTGCTTTTTGCCAAATTTCTGGATTCTACAATATTTCGTTGGGAAGTACCCTATAGGTTTAATTTATTGCGGCATAAACTACCTTATCTTTTTATTGAGTTGGTTTAGAATTTTGATTTTAAGGCCAAGTGCAAACCCATCATACTACCGATCAAACCGAGTACCGATAGGTCAACTGGGAATCGAACCCAGGACCTACGGATTGTGAAACCAACATTTAGCCATTAGGCCACGGAGGCGGTTTGAGTTTTAAGAGTTTTTAGAGAACATAGCCTTGTTGACTCCGCCTCTGAAAGTCAACTCTGCACTGCCAACGTTCTACACAAGCTATGTCGTTGGTAATAAAACAAATGCCGTTAATATTCGCTACAATAAACATTAAATCGCAGTCGGGCGGTAATTAAAGCCGCAAAGTGCTTCTGACAGCCGCTACCTCACTGCCGTGTGGTGCGACTAATAGAACGATCCAAAATAAGTACAGCAAACACGAGACTTAAGTGAATTCCGACACACATCTATCAAATAGCGGATAGCAATTGTTTTGATGAGCGTCGGGTGTTATTATAAAATATTTTTCCAATACATTTGCTGACCGATAACCGGTGGGGAGTAAAGGTTCTCGAGTGGCGACCACGTACCGGGAAACGTCTACCAGGCCGTCCCCTTACTAGATGGAGTTAGAGTCGCGGGGAGTCGCTGGATGCAGGTGGCTCGGGACCGGTCGATGTGGCGTACCATGAGGGAGGCCTATGTCCAGCAGTGGACGTTTCCCGGCTGATGATGATGATGATGACATTTGCTGCCTTATGACATCGAAACTCGGATCGTAATTGTTGTATTTTTCGGACTAAGCCCCTTTTATTTATTACACCCCAATGCTACAGATTCACAGCTGAGACTTCATGCAAATAGCGGCACCCTGTCAATGGCGGCTCCGCTTTCTGACGTTACGGTGTCAATTACCGTTCTTTAGGAAACTGAGAATGCTTCTGAAACATTTCCTACATGGGTAATTACCATATTATAAGATGACATCACTTGGTAATAATTTTATGGAGTGTTTTGCTGGTAAATTCCAGACCATTAAAAATTTATTTTATTTTAATCACTTTAAATTGAGAAAAGTCTCAGTTTTTTAAATTATTTTTCTTATGAATATTTCGTTTCAGTATTCAAATTGAAACACTTTTCAAAAGTTATGAAACTTACCCTATTTTACATGATAATGCTGTTAGTCTTGAATATTAACAACGACCATGAAACTAAATATAATGAAATTCATCCTAATATTAAACTGAAAAGTGAAAACTTTCGCGTTGTAACTAGAGTCACAATAGATAGATTTTTAGAAACGGATAGGTGGAGTGTTGGGGAGGGCCTTAAGCTACTTTTATCCCTATCTATCGAGTAGTTTCTGTGGGATAATTCCTGAAGTCTACGCAAACAATGTCGCGGCCAAAAATACGAAGCCAAAACCACGCAAAAATATTATTTGTATCTTCTATATTTTCATTAGAACTACAATCTCTTCTTGTGTTAATTCCACAGAGTATATCTATGCTAGGTTACCATTCGTGCGTTCCAGTTAACATAATATAAAGATTAAATAATACCACACCGTTCTTTGCTGAATTAGCGGGACGCCGATAGTGGTGGGACAGCGATAAGTGCGCCCGCCCGCGTTATAAGTGGAAAGCTGCAGTAACGGGACAATTTCTGGAAGCGATTTCCATGTGATTTTGTATCATGGAAAATTGAATTATAGGATCACACGTCATTATGAATCACATCATCATCACATCAACAGCCTATATACGTCCCCACTGCAGGGGCTCAGGCCTACTCTCCTACAGAGAGTGTATGGGCCATAGTCCACCACGCGGGCCCAGTGCGAATAGGCGGACTTCACATGCCTGTTCAAGACATGCAGGTTTCCTCACGATGTTTTCCTTCACCGTTAAGCAATCGGATAATGTACTTAAATTGAAAAACAACTCATAGGTACACGTCTGGATTCGAACCCGGAACCCTCATATTGAGAGTCCCGCGCCTTATCCATTGCGCCACCGACGTTTCACTTTGAATTCATTATGAATGATCTAAGGGAAATCGTATATTTAGCAATTTAAGAGGCTATGTTGTTGTCAAAGCGCCCATACAAACGTAGTCCAGTCATATTTTGAGTATTAAGCTATGAAAATCTATGAAATTTTCAAGACACAATCTAGAAACAAATATCTGTGTCGGTGGTGAGTCAGATTTTCGTTTAAATATATACTTCCAGAGTTACAGGGCGTCAAAGTATTGTATTTTTCGGTAATAAAAAGCCCCAACTTTGAACCTGATTTACAAGAGTATGAATCAATTTAGAACAATTTCGAAAAACCACCGACATCTGAAATTTCATTAGTATACTGTATTAAAAAAATGGTTACATAATATACTGTATCCTTCAAATGATCCCTGGACTACGAAACATCCAAATAACAGGTGGATAACATCGCATAATGTATGCTGTCTCACCGTACGCGCTCGGGTTGGATAGGGCTCGGAGAGGAACAGCTACAAAACAATTTAACCTTAAAAACGACCACGTGGTCTTACCAACATAGCCTCTTAAGTTTCCCGGTAACGGTTCTGTTTCATAATTTTGAAGTTAAGGTTGAGCGCGGAGGTATCTTAGAGGAATAACATTTGAAGTCCAAATAAAAATATACCAGGATGTATGTATTTGTACGAGTATTCTGTTTCAATATCAGTTTTTATTTGAAAAGTGATATTATTTCGTATTTTTAACATGAATTATTTTCAAGTATAATGATAATGAACCGTGAACAAAAGCGAAGAATAATCAAAGTAAAAGTACAAAGAAGAGAAAAAGTGCTAATGTACTAGTAGTGTCAGTAGTGACAGACATCTGTGCGGAGAATCCAGGTACGGACTCAATGAAGACCGGTACCCACTCTGTCAATAAGAAGGTTTTGAAGGTTGGCTTTTCGACCTATGACTAATAAACTCAAATAATTTTGGACACCGGTTTCCTTCAATCCCGAACCCTTCAGCTCGAAACATATAATGATTATTAGTATAATTAAAATAACTTATATAATGTTAGCACGCCTGCATGCTGGCTAAGTACATTAACGGCAAATTATATTCAACAAAAATATGCTGTCTCTATGCATAGATTATTTATATTCTACCAATGTACAATTTAATATAATTTGTAATATTACGTAATGTTTAAAGGGATGTCATGTCACATATCGCCCCCTGTCCCGCATATTCCGTGAAACGGGTCAAATTACAAGCTCATGTTATTTAATGGGTGGAAAAGGTCCCTCGAGTTGTTCCCGTGTTCCCATTGATGCTACACGGATTTTCATCATTTAATGTGAGATCATAAAGCTCCAATTTATTCAAAGATAAAATCAACTATTATTTTCTACTGGAGTGCCAATATTTAATTCATATTAACAGTACAACTGTACTCTCAGCCCAGTTATCCAAATATGCAGTTTGTCTCATTTTCCCTGATGGCAAGTGTCAATAAGACCATCGGAAGGAGGCGTGATCCCACTGAAAAATCAACCTAATGCTCTGACTTTTACTACCGGAAAACAACAACGCTATTAACAGTATTACCACTGCTATTTGACAGCTGACTTGCTGTAGTTAGATAGCACCTAAAGGCTTCCTGGGATCGTAGCTGCAACTTCATGATTATCATTTCAACTTTGTAGTCATTAGGCTATAGAAAAGCTAAAAAGGGCTGAACACTTTTCCACGCTATTGACACGCATCTTACGGGACAATTGCTAAAGAAGACACTTTCTACGGGACAATGAAAGCCTCATATCTAATTTAACGGGTGGTGGAGATGCCGTCTCGTTGTTCTGACGTTTCTGTTGTGTCGGGCGCGTAAAATTTAATTTATTTCTGTTGCTGCGAGTCGGAAAACACTTACCCTTCTATTGTTGCAAACATCGCTTCACAGACCATAGTTCTGACATTCGATTCACGTTTAATGCTGCTTTTGTTCGTTGCTTAGATTTCTAAATTAATGTCTGCATAAGTCCACTTCTTCATCCTTTCTCGTGGACGGCTACGTCAGTTTCCAAAACGGACTTTCGCATAATCATTACATGAGATGTTGTTACACATTTTTACTCACGACCGTACGGAGACGGTGTATGCGTTTAGGGTGAGAGGTTGTTTGTTTGTGTGTACATACAAACCAATGTTGCCACTTATCTCCAGAACGGATTGACCCATTTCCATACGGTTTTTTGTAAAGGGTTGCTGATACGTCAGCGATGGTTCTTAGATGTAAGGTACGGCGCTAGCTCACCAGGGGGCGCTGCAATCAAGAGTTTTTATTACTTGTTTTAATGTTTGGAAATGTTTATTTAGTCTGTTTTTAAATCAATTCACTTAAGTGCAACTTATTACGCTTAGAGAGCGTTCCAAGAATTCACTACACGGTTAGGCAAGAAGAAGGCTTCATTGAGTGCCCTCTCAATCGACTGTTCAGGCTCATAGCGACAAAGTTATGGTGTTGCTCACATTGCAGTTGTTAATTGTGGATTTAATAAGTTTTTACTCAGGTCACCTATAATTATTATTACTTTACGACATTCAAGGCATATAATGGGTCTCTAATATTTTAAAGCTTAGAAGCTTAGTGATTGCAGATATGACAAAGGTGAGACCTTTGTACAGCTTGAACAGTCCCGAATCTTTTTTGGAAATAGGACAGTGTCCCGAATAATTAACTTCTACTCGTAATGAAAGCATTTGTTACAGACTTAAGAAGTCTATATTTCAGTTAAAAATTTGGATATCTAAAGATTTTTATAAGGCATGAAAATAAAAAATCCATTTGGAGATATTTTTATTTTACTTATACTTTCTCATTTACTTTTCGAATTAGTTAAAGTTTATGTTATAATTTCTTAAAAAACACAATGGACATTCATTTGATTCATACATTTCATTCATACATGAAACAGATTTCTAAATACTCAAAACTTGCAAAATAGGATTGACATTGATAGTTGACATTTATTTTGACATACTAAGGACACCATATTCATTTCATGTTTTTTATTATTTTTAATCAAACTAACACGTGGGTGGTTCGCTTCATAGTGTATGAACTTATGACGTCATAAGTTCACGCGGTGTAAAACCAATAAATAAATATAAACGCGAATAATTTTTGGGCATACCCAATTATCTTGAATATGTTGAATTATTCAATAAAAATGTCTAATTCATAATAGTAATATAAGTTTGACAGATAATAAAACAATAATGTCAAGTGGTAGTTTTGACACACAACATGCTCGCGACGCAATACGAGTTCATTGTCGGAGCAGAAAATTTTCGTTATCATGGTGGTACACTTCTGCCACGCGTTGTTTTAATGCACGCGCATGTCATTCAGCGCCGCCACCTTTTATTAATCAGTTACTTTCTCATTAAAGTCATGACAGTCTTATAATAAAATAAGGTATTTTAGATATTATATTTTAAAAGTCACTGAATCACTCGTTCTGTCGAGAAGAAAGGGCGAAAAAAAAGCGTAGGTATAAGTAATGAATTAAGCGTGTTTCAACTTCATTGCAAAGGTTGCCAGAGCTATCAAATACAGAGTCCCGAGACGCATCCAATTACACCATGGGCTGTAAAACACCCTGTCTGCGGAATTTAGGTCAGCTTCCACGCACCAGTGTAATTACGAAGGTACGGGAGTTTCAAATGAGAGCATTCCGATTGGAGTTTAAAATTACTAGTCTGTTATATGGGTCAATTATTAAGATTGTATGTTATATGTCAACGGACTCTGTGACACAATTGTTTGAGCTCTTACGCACGCACGCTCTTATACACGCACAGATCCCGGGTTAGATTCCCGGTGAGGATGTTGTCGAAAATCACATTGTGAGGCTTTCCCCAGTTTAGTTAAAGGCCAAATCACCTGATTGTACGAAAAGGAAGATGATTTTGTGCTTCGTTAGTCACGTTAATCCGTTGTTATCGGTTACTATCTACGACAGGTAGTAGCTACATGAGACATGTCAGAGGACTATGGCGGATCAACAACTGTGACAACTAGTCGATGACCTGACCTGACCTATACGATATGATGAAGATTATTGTGATGTACCGTCAGAAGGTTCCGTGTTCAAATCACACACACGTGTAACTGTCATTGAAGTGCGCTGTTTATTGACGGAACAGTGTCTTACGTTTGGTCTACTTTTATTGTGTTCTTGTGTATAATTAATGTGTATAACACACGAAAGTGTCTGACGTAGTTACTTCATACGTGTTCAGTATAAACATGCCCTCTAGCTCAGAATAAAAACTCTGCGGTGCGTAAAAGCAGCTGCAGGCGCATTACCCCGGATATGTACAGGAGTTGGCTGCGTATTGCAGCCTAATTATATACAATTTTTCTTAGTTTTTAAATAAGTTTACATGTATTATTGTCTGAATTTTTAGACTATTGTATGTACTTTTTTATGGTCTGAAATAAACTATAATTATTATTTAAAAAAATCCGAGTTGATCGCGCCACACTTACCGGGTTTTCTTAATCTAGCGCTTGCCCAGAGACGTACTAGTTTATCTTTTATTTTCACTGTATTAGTAGTGCACAGTAGTGCACAGCATGCGAACTGAGGTAAAATCCCCGGCTCCGGGTTGCAACCGGCCAGTGTGTCACGTTATATGAAGTTTGTATGTAATTCTCTCCTCTGGCCGGTTGCTTGCTGAACGGGCGTGCTCGACGGTGCCGGTATACAGGTGTGTCACGATCTGTACATTTTGTATGGCATCCTAGCCTTCCGGTTTCAATTCTATGCTGCTTTGATCTAGGTAAATAAGAACAGCAAAGCCAGGCGTGTCCCCACGCTTAGTCGATGGTGAACAAGCACCTTCTAGACCAAAGCGTCATCAAATAGAGCTGAGAGCGTAAACAAGCGCTGTTTGATTTTCGATTTTCAAAAATCGACGCTGGCGAGGTCGCTTACAAAAGGCAGTACGATATAGAGGAAACTTCTCCTAAAATACGTCAAATCTTACTCCTCGTCATTGTCCCCGTTATTCCCATCCACCGATACCATATTATTTGTTCTATTACGTCCAGTTTCCTTATTCCATTTATTTCCCAATTTGCCATTGTGTACATTTATTTCCTACTCGATTCTGCACTTAATTGTGTTTGGCCATGCCAGATTACATGTTGGTTTGTTCTGGCACAATGCGTAGTCCTATTTATTGATGGAGCTTAAAGCCCTGTCCCTTCTTGCACTGAATGGTTTGCTAGGAGCACAAACTCATTTCGGAGGTCATGAATCAAATAATATTTGTGGATATGATATGTCTTTCTTTGCTCTACCCATAGGGTTCCAAACGAGACCCTATTATAAGGTTTCGCTGTCTGTCCGTCTATCTGCAACGAGGCTGTATATTTTGAACCGTAATATGTAGACATAAATTGAAATGTAAAAAAAAAAAAACATGAAATATTCACAGGCTGTGGAGCAAATTACAGGTCTAAAGCATAACTGAGTCTGCTAGAAGGTGCATACTCTTCGTTCTCGTAGCACATTCGATACTTTAGCCGTACAAATGATAAAACTGGAAGCGAAACGCTTTGTGTGAGCTGAGTGAATTTATACTGTGACCTACACCCAAGGTCTGCCGTTCTTGTTTGTCCAGTAGAATTATTACAAGAATTAAATATTGTATGACTAAGCCCTTCGTGCGCGAAGCGAGTCGCCAGTTTTCTATGTGACTTCGATTTCTTCTACGAATACTTCAGAAACATATTGCCGAGATTGTTGTGAGTTGACTTGAGTTTACTGCTACTGGGAAATAAAATACGGTTTACGCAAGCATTTTTCAATGACATGGAGTCTAACTGGACTGGTCAGCTTTTGTTAAAACGGAAAGTGCGTGGTCTCAGTAATCACATTGCGATTTTCAAGTTAGCGCTAATACCGTCAAGGTGTATTGCCACGAAGCTATAAGCTGGTCTATCCGAAAAAATGCTAGTGGAAATACATTCGAGGAACAGATCTATTTCTGTCGCGGTATACGTGAATGACCCATGAACGTTGTGCGATAAGGACAGCTGCACCTCAGACAACAAAAGTATATAGGAAGGTACATAAAATGGGTTATGTATGATTTTTGCAATCTTTGTATGTGTGTGTTCGTACGTTCCTCAATTTCTCCTAAACTATTATGATGATACCCAAAATAAAAATATGTAAATAAAAAAATAAATACATAAGTAAATGCGTTCAAAAAGAACTGAAAACCGACTTCAATCGCCCTAAAAGTCTACTTTCACGAAGGCAAATTTAAGATTTATATCGTTTTCTCATCGATGCAGTTGTCAGAACTGGACCAAATTGAAATGGGACCACACGGGAAGCACCACCTTTCAAATAAATAAAAAAATCCAAATCGGTTCACCCAGTCAAAAGTTAAACCACTGCTGGCTGTATGCGGCCAGTAGTTCTTAGAAAGTCTCTGTGGTGGAGGCGCGCGGCCAACGTCGACACGCCCCGCGCTACCCCCACACTTCCCCGCAGATTGCGTCACCCCTTCGTTCAAGGAGCGTGCGTTAGTGTTCTGTATCTGTTTAGGCTTTGATATTTTTTTTATTTATTTATTATTACGGTTTGACAATATGACTACAAATTGCACCTATAGAACGAAGCACTTGACAATAGACTAAGACTGGTGCGAGACTATATCCTCCCAAATAGGAAAAATACCCGTGCTAGGGTAGGATATTAGTTGTTTCTGTTTAATTTATTGCAAACATTGCATTTGTAAACAAAAAGATTTTAAACAAATCTAAACAAAAATAAAAAATAAAATATAATTAAATTGCACCGAAATGTAGTAGTGTTTATAATAAATATACTTGTTATATTAGCCCGCTACAAATGAGGACATACCCTCAGCAATAAAACGTACGGCAGAGCGGCTGCAGCCTACATAAAATTCACCCCGACTCGTCCCGTACTTCATGTGAGTAAATGAACAAATCCTCGCTCCAACTCCCGAAATGAGGGTACGCATAGTCTTTATAAAAGTTGAACCGCTCCGAAGGGTAGCACGAGATAATTTTATCTGAGGCCTCATCAAAGCGACTAGAATTAAAACTAGAGCGAAATTTTTAAAGCTATTCAAAGTTTTATTGCGGAAAATTCATAGCATGTTTTATTGTGTTTTGAATTTAATGTAAATGTGCGACGGATAGTACTGAACAAAGAAATGAGAACATGCCTCATCATCAGCCGGGAAACGTCCACTGCTGGACATAGACCTCCTTCATGGTACGCCACATCAATCGGTCCCGAGACACCTGCATCCAGCGACTCCCCGCGACCTTAACCAGGTCGTCGGTCCACCTAGTAGGGGGACTGCCCGGTAGACGTTTCCCGGTACGTGAAGCCACTCGAGCACTCTTACTCCCCATTGGTTATCGGTTCTTCGAGCGATGTGGCCTGCCCATTGCCTCTTCAGCCCACTGATTTGAGTCGAGTTCGACATACTCGACTGAGAACATACCTATTTCAATTTATTTATTCATACGAGTACATGCTTAACTTATTTAAGAGCTTGTCATCCATCAATGAAACCAAACAGTTTATGACTTCTCTTTGGTGTTTGTTGAACGCATAAATTAATTCTTTATGGTTTTACGATGGTTGTACGGAACTGCTGCGGACAATCCCACAGACTAATTTGAGACTAATGGACAATTCTGCAAGAGCTTGATGTCTGGAAAGGTATCCCACAAAATGAACTGTAGATGGGTCGTTTTAGGTATCAAAAAGTTTTTGATTCACATTCTTTTATTAAAGTGAGTTGCTGATTAAAACATTCTACACCACTCTACACGGCATAAGAGCGCTTTTTACATATAAACAAACATAGCCATCGATCTAGTAGTAGTAGAACAAGCTCCTATTTTAGATGCAAGTGCTGTCCGTATAAAGCGTGGAGGGGTGCATCTGTGGTGCACGGAGTGCATACCTAAAGTGGAGGATCATATGTATACGTGGCTGCATAATCAGGGTCATTCTGTGGTGAAAATTTCATATGAAGGGTGAATTTAACATTAAATAATTACGTTTGTAAACAGGAAAATTTTTGTTTTCGAATATCTATTTTACAATGTCCGGTCCAGAGAAAATAAGAATGAGGTTTCTGACAGGTTAACCGCCTGCGTGGTTACACTCATGGAGTAACAAATAAAGGGTGCCTGGTTTGATTCCCAGTAACTGTCAGTGCTCGGTTTGGTAGGGAATTCGCTGTCCGCTTTCTTATGATTCGATACCCTGAGAAGGTATTTGAAAATGTACTTTGAACAGTTTGATGAATTCTAGTTAGTTGTAGATCCGCCACAGTCTTCTGACATGTCTCATGTAGCTGCTACCTGTCGTAGATAGTAACCGGTAACAACGGATTAACGTGAGAGGAAAATCATATCACTTCACACAATCAGGTGATACAACCTGCAGTGTCCCAGTCTGTGTAAAAGCCTCAGAAATATTTTTTGAAAATGAACCGGGAAGCGAACCCGGGACCTTCCGCGAGCCTAACGCTCAGACAACAACACCACGAAGGATCCAGCGAAAATAAATGACTCTAAAACTTCTGAAATTTCTTCTCAAGCTCCCGACTGTAAACTCTTACTGAGGAGTGAAGGGAACTTCTTTATTTATTTCCCTTCATTTAAGGAAGCCCGGCTTTACTCGCCGGCATATTTCCCGTCACATTACTCACAAATTTTAATTACCACTGAGCCACGTAAGCTGTGTTAACAGGGATGTATTGTGGACCTTTATAGCTCATATATCTAAGACGTTTAAGGTCACTATTCAAACTGTGTATCCCTTAGTGTTGCCACGACGAAAATGATTTCCATGGAGATTCCAATGAGAGAAATTATCTTTATTATTATACACCTATACACATCTCATTAGCTTGACGGTTCTGGGTGAGCACGGTTAACATTAAAAGGCCTTATCGTCACTTAACATTAGGTAAGATGAATACCAAGTGCAAATCCATCAAACGCTTTTAAAAAAATTCGTTGTCTGTAAAGTCGGTTTACGGACGAATTTTTTTTAAAAGACGAACGCTTAGTCCGATTATGCCTCTCTATCGCTTGTTCCGCGTTCTCGCTTGCACGCTCGGCTCAGGCGGAACGTGACACTTTTTCGTGCTGCACGCATCGATTTATAAGACGAAAGTGAGTTTCTTTGTCCATCCTTTACGTCGTAACGGAACGTCAGAATGACTAGATTTTTGTGTCGAGATATTGAAGGGTCGGAAAGGGACAAAAGTTACTTTCTATCCCGATCGTACAAGTACATAATTTCTGAAGGGCACGCCAGCAAAGTTGTGTTATCTTTTTTACGTCAAAAACTTGTGAATTTCATTTCGCCTTCTCAAATTTACACAGAGTCAGAACTGTTGAACTGATAGACTGAATTAAATCATAATCAATCCTTCTTTGATTACAGATTCCTAAAAAGTCCTTGTTCCTTCCTTGTCTTACCAGTTTTAACAACACAGTTGCAATTCCAGTCAGTCCGCCTAGCTCCAGACCATTAGACGCGATGGCATTTTAAAAAGTAGGGCGGTGTCCCTCTGCGGCACTGATTCCTTAAGTGGGTTGTCTTGGACACGTTATAGACAAATAATTCTGCTAAGCGTCAGCATTTTAGCTGTTTATGATACCTTAGTAAGTTGAACCACGGATACTGACGGATCTAGCGGTCGTAGTAGACCTACGACCTGTTAAGATTTTTCATTTTTCATTTGGAAACCTAAAAGTGTTTGAATATATAATGCTGTACCTTAAAATGCAGATTAAACAAGTGACTGAAGGAGCATTATTTCTTCTATACTAGGAAATATTAAAATGTCGCAAAAATTGACATGCCCCAGTTAGAATTGTATAATGTACTTCTCATCAGAAAAATCGAAACACCTTGTAATTTTATGTTTTGTAAGGATTGTCAGAAAAATATGTATATTTAGGAATATATGTCAAATGACGTTTAATTGTGAATAATATGATGTTAATGTTCTAAATTCAAATTAAATTTTCATATATTTTTCTGATAATCATTATAAAACATAAACTTGCAAGGTATTTCGATTTTTCTGATGAGAAGTATATTTTGATTTATATTTGATTTATATTTGATTTTTGATTTGATTAATGTATAATTTTTGACATACTTACATACTTTTGGACTAAATTGTATAAATTTTATTTCATTATTATTCTGTTTAGCATTTGAGTTTGTTTGATTGATTATTATAATTGTATTTTGCATGACTCTTTGGTAAAATATGTAGAAATTTAATTTATGTAACATCTGTTTTAAAATAAAGCTTATTAGCATTATGATTATGAAATATTGTATAGTAAATAAACGATTATTTTACGATGCAGCAAATAAGGGGTTTCAATTCAGAATACCAGGATCCTGTGTTATGCAGACGTTTTACACCCTTGAACCATCCCTGTGTCCAAAAGTCTGCGGTCACCTCGACGTAATATATCATTTACCTGTAAGCTGGCGCACAAATTGCTTTAAAGATCGATGCTTTGTAGGCCAGAGGCCTGATAACGTCTCCCAGACGAAGGTCTTCATGTGTTACAGGCGCAAGAGAGAGGATACCGTGAGACAGGGATAGCTTTATCGACTGGAGAGGAGATCTATGGAAAGGATGGTAATAGTGTAAAAATAGATAAATTAATTGAACAAAATAAAAATAACTAATCCTATGTTGTAGTAGTATTGTATCCATAAAATAACGTATATTTAACTTGTCTGTATCTATTATTATTTAATATCATTATTATACATTATTTATATAAGTATACATATCTGTTTATTCAAGTATTTAATTATAATCTATCAATATCTGTTACACCTCCATCCAAAATATTGTGTCTTATTTCCTCTACCCAAAGGTTGTATGGTAGAGATCGCTGTAAGCGATAAGACCGCCTTTCGTACAATTTTTTAAGTTTAATGTTCTATTTTAAGTTTTTATTAGTGTACAATAAAGTTATATGCAATTGTAACAACGATAGTTACTGTGATATGTATATGATCTGTTTTGATCTGTTAATTAAATAAAATCTGGCATATGCAATATAAATCGTTACATCCAGCTAAAGTCTATGAACAGAAATGGGCCCCTCTCTGTTCTATTCAGGTCTGGCTTCCCAACGTAAGTCGTCTCTCTAATCAGACAGACGAAGTCCTATGTAAGCCAAGACGTCTGATTGAGATCTAGACTGCTCTAGCGATTATTGGGGCTTAGACAAAATTTACCAGCCAACTTCTAATTCTACTTTCTAATTCAATGTACCATGTCTAAGTCACTGGTTCTATGAATTTTCACTTATTGTTTCAAGTTATTAAAATATTTGTTATTAATTATATACCAATGTTATTTCTCTTAAGTCTAGGCACACCAATATCTTTGTGTAAATTACTTGTACTATTTAAACGATCTTCTGACAAAAGAGAGTAGTCTCGGTTCAGTATTTGCTGAACCTGTAGTTTGAACTCAAACAATTTAATTGTGAAGGCAATTAATTAATTTGTAAGTGGAATTTCAACGCCAGTTAACTCAATATGAGTTATTTGCTCAACCATTATGTCTCAATTTATGTACATCAATTGAGATGTGCGTATTCCAAAATATTTATTAAATGAAAATTTTAAACAAATCTTAATTGACTTTAATTAATTGACCGAGTGAGCGAAGCTAACAAAGGTCTCCCCTATGACTCCTAGAGCAAAAATCTACTTTATATGTATTTGTATGTTTTCCTCTACAGGTTGTATGTCTCAACCGATCTGGACGAAACTTGGTATATAAGTTAAACGAATTTTTAGAATTTTTTTATTTCCTCCAAAATGTGGTAAAAAGTACTGGGTTGTTTGGATAACTGGATATATCCTCTATAAGATATCATATTCCGATGCGGTTTCTTATTATGTGACAGTTTATATTATGGAGTAGAGACAAATTAAAATGTCGAAAAAGTCCAGCTTTTAAGTTAGCAAGCATCCGAAGATTGGTGACATGAAGGCGATAAAAGTTTTTTAGGGTTCCGTACCTCAAAAGAAAAAAAGGAACTCTTATAGGATAACTTTTTTGTCCATCTGTTTGTCTGTCGGAGGCATCAAGTTGAAATGAATATCGAATACTCAAATCTGCAGCTGCAGTCCTCTGAAACTTAATTGAAAATGCCTTAATGAAACAAACCAAAGGACCGGTAGGTATCGCCACTGTTATTCAAATTGGAATACTCTTAAAATAGAGCCCATGAATTTTAACTACCGTTCTCGACTGGCGAAGTAAGAATTTACTCACTAAGAACATGCAGTCAAATTGAGAACCTACTGTTTAGAAGCCGGTTGAAAACAGTATATTTTACATATCGTAGCTTGTGCTACAGACATACTACGCTGATTACATCTCAAAATCGTAGCTCGTAGCAGCGTAGCATGTGCTACGATACCTGACAAGGACATTTACTTTTTAATGGCAATTAAGTAACTTTCCTTTGAGTACAATCTTTCCTTATATTATTTGACGATATGGTCGCGGATAGTACACGCATGGTTGTGTTTGAAAAGTACGATTGTAAACCACTCTTTCCTGTAAGCATAATAATGCTTGGTTGAATTTATGAGTTTATTACAACTACCTGCTCGAAAGGTATAAAAAGTGACCTTTGTCCTTTTACGGCCATAAAAATCAAGTCATTCTGACTCTCCGTCACGTCGTGAAGGAAGAACAAACAAACCAAACAAACTCACCCTCACGTTTAGTGTTACTACGGATTAATTGAATCAAACCTTTTGCGACTTATGTATATTTTGAATTAACTAGACCTTTACCACATACATATCCAACATGACTATCCAAAGCAAATAACTATCTAGAGTGTGTTTACATCTCATTTCACAAACTAACAAAACATCACTGAGATAGACACGAATTCTCTGACAACTCCCAGTTCGAAAGAGTTCTACAATGAGCGCCTCGTTCAACCCTTTCTGTTCATTGATCCGAGAGAAACGCGACAACATTCATTGTTTCCAAGAAATCAATTATAATGTAGTTCGCCTAAGTCACATCGCGTGTTCTTACATGAAGAAGTTACATATATGGAAGTATGTAAGTACTTCTCCATCTACTATATCTAAAACATCACCACAAAGTTTGTAATAAAGTAATGAAATTAGTTACGAAGCTAAGAGGCAGAGATGGGAGATATAGCGTAGCAAAATTACCATAATTTTATACCCTCAATTTGAAACTTAGTTTAATAAGTAGCGAGTGTGTTTTCGCAGAGGCTCTAGCTGTAATCTTTTTTCGGGTCCTTCCGCCCGCCTTCATGGCTCGCTACGGCGATAAAGTTCCATCAGCGAGGTGAGCTATGTTCGAGCGGGCGGGCGGAGCGAGCGGGGGTGTGTGCCGCTATGGGCCGACAGTCGAGCGCCGACCACGGTCTGCGCCGGTCGCAATCATGCGTTGCGCTCGGTAACGCGGCATGCGGCCCGCGCTCGCCGCGCTCGCGGCCTGCTGCGTGGTGGCGCGCGCCCAGCCCTCCGCGCGCCTCGCCCCCCCGCTCAACGGCACCCCCCCTCACGTCCTCCAGTGCTCCGAGGGCCTCGTCCTCCCTCTCTGGCGCCCTCTCGAGGATGTCCCCACGATCGACATCGCCCTCAGAGGGCTCGTCTACTTCTTCTCCCTCGCTTACCTCTTCATCGGAGTATCCATTGTTTCGGACCGCTTCATGGCTGCCATAGAGGTTATCACGTCACGAGAGAAGGAGGTGCGCGTGCGACGGAACGGAAGCGATCAGATCATCGTTGTCCGAGTGTGGAATGAGACCGTCGCCAACTTGACGCTGATGGCTTTGGGATCCAGCGCCCCAGAGATATTATTGTCCGTCATAGAGATAGCCGGGAAAAACTTCGAAGCCGGCGAATTGGGGCCCGGTACGATCGTCGGGTCTGCCGCTTACAATTTATTTGTGATCATAGCGATCTGCGTGTGTGTGATACCGGACGGAGAGGTGCGGAAGATAAAGCACTTGCGCGTGTTCCTGGTCACGGCGACGTGGTCCATCTTCGCGTACGTATGGCTGTATATGATTCTGGCCGTCATCTCCCCGAGTGAGGTCGAAGTGTGGGAAGGGCTCGTCACTTTCCTCTTTTTCCCAGCGACGGTGCTGACAGCCTACATAGCAGATCGACGTCTACTAGTTTACAAATACCTAAAGAAAGGATACCGTGTCAACGAGCGTGGAGTCATCGTGGAGGCCGAAGGTGACGGATCGGTTGAGATGGCTTTGAAACCCGGCAGTGACGATTTCGCTTCAGATGACGAAGAAGGTCGTGAACTAGAGAAATCTCGCAAAGAATACGTCACAGTTCTCCGTGAATTAAGAAGACAACATCCCGATGAAGATCTAGAGACGGTGGAACGAATGGCCCTGGAGGCATTGATGTCTCGGGGACCGAAATCACGGGCATTCTATAGAGTCGCTGCGACACGGAAGATGACAGGAGGTGGCGACTTTTCCAGGAAGATATCAGAGAGAGCTCAGAGCGATCTCAGTGAAGTGAAAGCTGAGCTACAAAGACGAGAGTCTAGTTCCCCGTCGATGGAGCCTCGAGGACCAATTCTTCGGTTTGACCCTGACCACTACACAGTTATGGAGAATTGCGGGTCTTTTGATGTGAAAGTAGTCCGCACTGGCGACATGAGCGGAAAAGTCCGAGTACAGTACTCAACTGAAGATGGCACGGCAGAGGCTGGTTCCGACTACGTTGCAGCTCAAGGCCAGTTGGTGTTCGGTCCTGGAGAAACGGAGAAGACTTTCAAAGTCCAAGTTATCGACGACGATGTGTTTGAGGCCGACGAGCATTTCTACGTGCGCTTGAGTGCTCCGAAGGGGGCCACGATAGCGTCACCGTCAACGGCAACAGTGGTGATTTTGGATGATGACCATTCCGGAGTGTTCTCGTTCCCTCAGAGGGATTACGAGCTGACCGAGTCTGTGGGGACTTATGAGCTGCGGGTAGTGAGAACGGCGGGGGCGAGAGGCAAGGTGCGGGTACCTTACTGCACCGAGGATGGCACGGCCAAAAGCGGTGCCCAGTACGAGCCTGCGGAGGGACACATTATCTTCGAGAACAACGAAACTGAGTGAGTTACGATTTCTTTATACGCTTGATTAGGTCTAGGAGAGTATTGTATTGAAACTGCGTTATTTTAATGAGTGCAGCGCATTGCGTTGTGATAAGGTTCTACGACTTGAATTGTTCAATATTATTATTTCTTTTTTGTTTAAATAAGGTACGAATTCGTCGAATTTAAATTTAATTTTCCAGATTTTTGTGTAACGGAGACTTTACACATCTGTCTTTATGGATTCTAGAAAAAAACAAGTTTTTAACAAGTTTATTTTTACGAGAATATCAAACACAAAACTAGTCTTGCCTAGCTTAACAGTATTTAAAGACTTATCTATCGTCGGTAAAGAAAATCTTTGTGTTTTTAAAGTTCGTTAATAACAATGAGTTGTGTTAATAAAGGAAAATTAAATAGAAAACAACTGCGATGCAACCAGCGGCTGTACGTCACAGTCGGCCCACTTTGAGCTCGTGTCGGTACTTTTGAATAGAGGCGGATTTTGCAGAAAATCAACGAAAACCCTATATAATAATTCTACCTCTAAGGGTGAACATTTTAGGGGATGAATGCTGTAGACTGTTAGGGTAGTTTAAGTCGGTTTCTTAGTGCTTTTTGAACGTGTTATTTGTATTTACAAATAACAAACACACATCAGCAGTAAAGTCATTCACCAAGCAATGTAGTATCCACCATTTTGCATCGCTCTATAGGTATAATCAAGAAGCACAGCGCCGCCAACAAAATATACGTTTTGTGTAATCTTTATACGGCTTCCGTTGCATAATGCGAGAAGTACTTACGTTGATATTCATTATAGTACATCGTACCGAAAATACAGTCGCAAGTACGTGCAAGTATAAGGTTTCCGAAGCCGTAAAAGGGCCGATGAGGGAAGTATAGTTACAGATCGGCGTCACGATTAGTAACGGGCCGTCGAGCCCTCCGACCTCCGATAGCGGACCTACTGTTACACGCCATAATCCTTTTAGATAATCCTAGGGTTTGCCACCTCTGCCTCCTCGCTGCCCCGGAGATTTATAGGGTTTACGGTGGTTTTATTAATATGAAGACTTGTTTTATACATGACGTGTTGCATTGTTATATTTATACGGGTTTTCCTCATATTCTTGAAATAAGAAATAGCGTTGACTGTGAAGCCTTTTTATGCCTTGAGCATGGAACAATAAAGGTTTCTTTACGAAAGCAAGACAAGCTTGGCACAAGTATACGTCACGATTAGTGCTGCCAATAGTTGGCATCTTTTTTAATTTTTAAATAATGGCTTTAACCAGTGGTTATCTAGCCAATGACGAGTAAAATTAGGTGAACAAATTTTGAGGTTATAAACTATGGCGAAGCCATTTCTTCAGCTTTCTCAATAAAATGTATAACGTGTACATTTTATCGCTTGTTTTGGATTCTTGATGAGAACTTCAAAGGCCAGCCTTGGTTTCAACATTATTCGAAAGAATCCATATGCCGAATGTACTCGACATGGTAAACTCTTCCGATCCCGTCGAAACCCTCGCAATTTTGCGTAATTGATACTATAACACCGCCCATGACACTTTATGCACTATATCACACCATTATAACACAAAAACCACACATAACAGTATTATTAACCAATTAACAAAATTGCAATGAACCACCATTTTTCAAGTTCGCGCCAAGAATGATTGGCATCTTTTAAACAGTTAGGAATTTTGGTACTGATGACCACAGATGACGTATGTTTGTACCGTGAATTGACCCAGCTGTTACGGGAATAGAATATCAGGCTTAGCATCTTGTAGTACACTCGAGTACAAAAAATATGTATCCACTTTTGAACCATGTCACATTCACTCTTGCTTGTTCCTGTGTAGTGTGTAGGGGGAAATGTTATTTATAGGTGAATGTGACATGGCTCAAATGTGAATACATATTTTTGTACTCGAGTGTACCATGGCCTTGAGGTCGCAAATGACTTTAACGCGTTTTCTTTTTATAAAAATAACCAAAGTGTTTCTTCATTCATGGTTAGACGGCACCGTTCCTAGTAAAATTTTAGTTATATATTTTTTCGTATGAATTGAAAGCCAGGAGTTTATATACTAAATACCTCAATGCAAAATCAGCGTAGAGCTTTTATTATGAGATGCAAAACCATTAATTCATACTGTCATAATAATACTAAATTTTATTTGATAGTCAGCTAATATTTTATTAAAATATATTGAACGATCTTTGTTGTAGGCAAAGCCTGTCATTCACCTGTCAAAGAGAATATAATTGGTGTGTAAATAAATCTGTCAAAGTTGTTAACAGGACTTCCTGGGGTCCCATGATGATTTATGACAGGTTAAAGATCTTCTGCGCCATCTATTGAGTCCTTTAAGTACTCAAGTTACGTTACTGAAAACGCCCCATTCTCCTTACTCATTTCATCAAATCTATCAATGATTATTTCAAACCCAAGCAGCGTCGGTTGTGAGTTGTTCATGTGCTTCATGAAGCCTTTCAAATGTACAGAAGATTAGTTCAGTAACAGATAGTAGTTAAGTAAAATGACGTACAAGTCATGCTTTAGTCCGTGAATGAAAAAAATATGTCTTGCGTTCTTTTTGAACTAATTGATTAAATTAGCTTCTGGATAAACTTCACCTTCATTTACTTTAAAAAACATAATATGGAAACCTTTTGTAGCCTTAAAAATGTTCATCCTTATGGGTAGAACGATCTGGATACATATTTGTTTTTTGTTGATTTTTTCAAAAATTGCTCAATCAATTTCGACAAAATATAATTACACACACAGTAAAATTTGAGAACCTGCTCCTTTTGTAAGTAGGTTGTAAAGTGCTGTATGTTTTCAACATCCTACATTAGTCCATAGCCTGTTTAATGGTTTAGACGTGAAACTGGAACAATCGAACAGGTAATCACGTAAATAACATTATGATATGTATACACATTTTAACTTTGACGTACGAATACTAACAGAATTATTGTTTTTAAAATACAACGTAATATTCAGGCACTACATGCATATGATTGGAAATATCTGTATTGTTGGTGATAGTCATAAGGGATATGCATCGCTGAATATAAATCATAACAATAATGATGGTCTATGATACAGTTCATTATATTCTGTTCACAAAATGCTGATATGAAAAATAGTAAAAACAACAACTGGGATGCGTGGTTTTCGTTCGGTTCACAACGTGGCTTGCGTGGTTCAAAACCGGTCGAGTCGGACTCGCACACCGAGGGCTCCGTACATAATATGAATAATTAACATACTGAAAATCATAAATAACGGGTGCGGTAATATGCACCCAACAATGATCAAAGAACCAACTTTACTTTGCAGTTAAATTACATACTTGGTGTATGGCTTTCAACTACATAGTTAAGTTTGTAAACACAAAAAGCTATTTTTTTCTGTGTCATAATTTTAAAAATCCTGGTTTTCAGATTTATCCCCATAATTATGCTGTAAGACCTTGCTTCTTACTTAATTCCAGGATTGTAGGTCAACGGAAATTAGCCTATAGGTCATTGATTTTCAAAGTGTGGGGCGCGCCCCCCTAGGGAGGCGTGAAGACATGTACAGGGGGGCGCGGGCATGACGGTTATCACTCCGGTCGCCTGCGCATACCTAACAATTTTTATAACAAGTGTGTGAAAGTAATCTCTTTTTGTAATAAAACACTTGTAAATGTATTTTGTACCGTTATTTTATTTTCCAATTGCATGGCGTGCCCATTAGCTGTTACTTGCTGGGTCCCGGCCCTGGGCCGAGGGGAGGCGTGATACATATAAGTTTGGGAATCCCTGCTATAGGTTTTGGTTACCCTCCATACAAAATGTATGGAAATAGTCTAAAATACAGCTTCATCTTTTTATTCCGTTGAAGTTTGATTTTTTCACAGACCCAAGGGATGGCTTTTGAATACGATATTAATTTCAGCTTGGTATCTCCACGCGTTCCTGAGAAAAATGGTCTTGACAGACAGACGGACAACAAAGTAATCCTATAAGGGTTCCTTTTGAGGTACGGAACCCTAAAATGCTTCTTCATTCGTAAATGATCGTAATTTAGTTTGAAACTTTTGCCGTAGATTTAACACCTGCCTTATATAGGTGTATAATGTCAGTAAACAGTTTTGGATGTAGGTCAGTTGCTGTGGTATCCATTACAGTATCGACATGAGTCGTGGTGTGAAATTATACACGGCAGCTGGATATTGTTACGGGTACAAATTCTTTATTTCTCAATTATTAGGGCTGCTATTGCTATTGTTAGACAAATATTTGTAGGTGATAATAATTTTGATTTGTTCACCTGAATCAGTCATTACGTATTGCCTCTGGAATATTCATTTGTTATCGTAAAGGATGTAATGTTAATGACCGACCTCACACCCCCTAGTGTCAGAGTTGTAGAGCTTCATATAGTCCTCTGACATGGCTCATGTAGCTACTACCTGTCGGCATAGATTAGATATTAATACTACCTGTCGGATTAACGAGACTACGAAGTACGGAATCATCTTACTTTTTATACAATCAGGTGACTCAGCCTCCAATGTCCTACCTGCCCAAACAGGGACAAGTCTCACAATGTGATCTTTTTGATGGCATTCATGTTGTCTCTTTCTGATGCACTGATTTGTATATTCTCGTCTCACAGCTAATCTCGCCTCTCACCGGAAATTGTTGAGTTTCCATCCATTATTTCTTGTATTTATTTTCTCATTAAAATGGTTAGAAAAGGAAAAACTTTTTTGTTTACTGTGTGGACTAAAACCATAACGGCAGATCTTCTGATGATTCAGAGAACAATGATACACCCTAAACGATTCGTATTATACAGAGCATATATTTTTACAAACTACACTTTATGCGAGGACCCATTAGTATTACCAACCAGGAATGTTGCAGCAACAAAAGCTGCCCGAAGAGGTCAGCCCTCGAAAAGACGTGCTTGTAAAACCTTCATTATCTTGGAACGGTCTCCACTTCACATTCTACGAATATTGTGGAGGCATTTACTGGGGCAAATGGTGGAATAGGGACAGGTATTTCTGGGTGGAGTTTTATGCGCCCCGTGGCGCTTAAAGATTAGGGGAAAGCTCACGGAAAATGAAAATGTCTGACGGACCCATCGACGAGGAAAATGGAAACGGAGTTATAACAGATTAATTTATAAATCACTTAAGTTTGTATCACTTAAAATGTCGAAGTGGTAAAATCTACAATAAGGAAGTACCGCCTCCATGGCTTAATGGGTACACGATAGGACTTAATTCCGGAGGTCCCGGAATCGATTCTCAGTGGGGCTACAAGTATTCAGTTTGGTTGGTGATATTTTCTATGTCCGTTTGGCTAAGTACAATCATGTTACCTAAATCTGATGCCAAACAGCAGTGTTAATAGCACTTTTGTGTTCGGATATGAAAGTAGCAGAGACAGCGCCTCATTAGATGGAGATACCTGGGTGCGCACGCTTACCATTCAACGGTCTTATCGTCACTTACCATCAGGTGAGATGAAGGCCAAGTGCAAACCCGACATACTTAAAAAACATTCGTAGAAACCCCGCAAACTTACAGGAATTTCATGGTAGTTTCAATGTATTTAATAAAAATAAATCATAGAATTCTTTCTCATTTCCCATGTTTAAAGCTATACTACGCGAGGGCGAGGTTGTAAGCATGTTTGTCTTTAGTGAATTTCATCCCTGATTAGACTTTGTCATCCTTCGGGACGTCGTAAAAAGATACTAACACCTTACTGCAGTCATAAATCCGCCTGAAAGTCAACATGACGATCTGTGAGGCTCATGTCCAAGTACGGATTCATACAGCCGATGTCTATTTTAAATATTTGAACAACATTACTGTTCATTTCGATTCTTGAAATGATTAAACATTCTGTCCTTGTTTCTGCACAAGACGCTGTTGACCTTCGGTAAAATCGTAAGAAAGGCCTAAACTACTCAGCAATGACTGAAACAAGCCGATGGTATTTGATAAACAAATATACCGCCAATTAGTACCTCGAATGTACCGTTGTTATTTACTCAGTGTTCGAACAGACGAATTTACGTTATGAAATAATGGGCCTTGTTGACCCATTTAAATTTTTCCTCAGTGACGTATTTTATCTGGCGTTGGCATTATCTAGTACCACGTTGTTTCCGCTTCAGTAATGTCTTGCAAGTACACATTTCTTTCTTTCTTCGTCCTTCTTTCTTTCTTTGTAAAAGATCGATACCAACATTGAACAGAACTTCGATTGGCCACATATGTGACATAACTTATGTTAAATATTACATCACCGTCACATTTCTATTCGCAACAGAGTTCAGCACCTTATTGTGTATTCTGGTAGCCCGTCCACGCCTCACGACTCATGCCATCGGTCGGCACCGAATTACTGAAGTACTAAGTCACGGCGTATGGCCAATTTTACGGTGCGTGCTAGCTTAGAATAATAGCGCCCCAGAATTTTTTTATGAAGGATGGGTTTGCACTTGGCCTTCATCTCGCCTGGTGGTAAGCGTGTGCACATAGAAGCCTCAACCTGGCTGGCTCTGCTACCTATCATACCGGAACATAACAGTGCTATTAAAACTCCTATACTCTTTCCTCATGTTACAATGTGCGTCAAAACATGGCCAAAACATAGTTTCATTCATATGCCACTATGTTTTGAAAGAGCGCATTATTCGCCATTATATTATCGCTATGGCAATGCATCGTGCAGGCTTTAGGTTTCATTGACATCGACGCAAAAGTTTCATCACAATGTGATTTTGGTCTAAAGCTTATTTTCACATGCACCATCGATAACGCAGGACCTTGAATGCGTCTGAAGCCTTACTGACGACGTCATCAGTTTTTCGTTCAAAAGTCGTTGATCGCCTAATTGCTCCGAAAGGGGGAAAATTGAGACGTTCCTTTTGAGGAAAACTGATTTGCATAAGCTGAAGAAAATGACAAGTGAAAACTGGATAGCTAACGGGATTGTTTGATGAAATGAAGTGGTTGAGAGCTTCTGGAAATTTTTAATGGTGCGCATTTTGTGATTTAAGTAGGACTCTGTTGAAAGGTTGCTGATTTAATTTATTTGATAAATTATGAGAATCTGGCAACAAAGATTGCTGTGTAATAAAAATTACAATTGTGCTCTTTGGTAACCACATCATTTGAGAATGTCCAGACCGATTTGGCTGTTTGGGGGGGTCTGTATCTCAAAAGGAAAATGGAATCCTTATAGGATCACTTAGTTATCCGTCAAATACTCAAATCTGCAGTCCCTTGGATCTGTGAACACATCTAACCTCTAGGTCATCGTAACAAAAAGATATGTCTATTCAAGTCGTATTTTTAGACCATTTCCTTAGAGAATGAATACAAGGGAACCAAAACCTATAGGGTACTTTTCGTTGACCTAGAATCCTGAAATTCGGCAAGAAGCTAGGTTAGCACAACTTTAGGAATACATCTGAAAACTAGGAGTTTTTATTAGAATGTGTTTATAATAATAGCTTTTTTATGTTTACAATCTTAAGTTTGCATACATCGGATATGTAATTTAACTGCAAAGTAAAGTTGTTTTTTCAATCGGACTCACATTTTCGTTAGTGCATTGTTGGCTGCATTTATTAAAGATTTTCAGTATGTTATGTAACGGAACACTCGGTGCGTGAGTCCGATTTGCACTTGACTGTTTATTTTATTTTATGATGTTTATAATAGTTCAAATCTAGTTTTTATGAAAAAGACAAGTTTAAGTTGCTTGGAAAAATATTGAAATTCGAACGGGTAACCAGGGAATTGGCCTAACATAAAAAAAATCCGTTGGTATCTATCTCATCTAGGAAAATTCGAAGGTATTTTTAATGTCCGCCTGGCTTTATGTGTTCTGGCAAGCAAATAAGTACCTAAGCAAGCTTAGTCTCATATTTCAACTTTATTGATCGAGCTGGTCAAACGGCCAATGCCATTGTGCATAAAAATAGAATCTGAATATTACGAATACAACAGAAGGCGCAAGGAAAGAAGTCAAGATTGTTATAATCGGGCGAAGCTAACGAGCCAACGCGTTAGCCATTGTGGTAGGGTAACAAATAGCTGTTAGGGCAATCGTCTCAAGCCTCGGGCAGCCCGGGGAGGGGAAATTAACTGAACTGGGCGCACTTCAAGCTGATGTAAGAATGAGAAGCTCTAACCGCTTCCGTTGCCTAATAGTGACTTGGCTTTGTCCATCTTTGGCTACACATCATCCTTTTTTAACCGACTTCAAAAAAGGAGGAGGTTATCTATTCGAAGGGTATGCTTTTTTCATCCTTTTTTTATGTTTGTTACCTCTGAACTTTTGACTGGGTGAACCGATTTGGTGGTGGCGAATGGTGGTGCTTCTTGTGTGGTCTCATTTCAATTTGGTCCAGTTCTGACAACGGCATCCATGAGAAAACGATATAAATCTTAATTTGCCTCAGTAAAAGAAGACTTTTAAGGCAATTGAAGTCAGTTTCCAGTTATTTTTGAACGCATTTACATGTATTATATCTTTAGGGTTTTGAACATCCGATAAAACACCGGCTAAGTGCCGGTCAGCCACGCGCACCGAGACTTGGTTCCGTAATAGGAATAATAAACATACGGAAAATCATAAATAATAAATCACACGAGTAATTGTTTATTTACACATTGTGAATACTTCTAACGGTAACGGCTTACGAGTATATTATTACTATTTAAAAAAAACATTGAGTTTATTATGTGTAAATTTCTACTACAGAATATTGTGAGATGTGTAATTATTTATTTTTCATTGAAAGGTATTGTCAATTTTCTGTGTACTTCTGAAAAGGTAGGGTTTGGACTGTATATATTTTTTAAGATAAAGGTGAGTTCATGAACCACTTTAAGTTTAAGAATCATTTTTGTACGGGTTACATTATGAAAAAATATTGTTTATTTATTTTATTTAAACAGTTTATTGTACACGGAAAATATTTACATAACACAAAAAACAGAAAAATACATACAAAAGTAACAGCCTATTTCTAAAAGAAATTTCTTACAGCAGTCCTAGGTCAAGGAGAAATAGTGAAGAGAAGAGGGCAGTTAGGCGTGTACGATATAATAAATATTATAAACGATTACATAAATACGAGATACAAATAAACAAACTAACATATATCAATAATAATAATTCTAATTCCTAAAATGCAGATTTCCCAACAACAAACGTTGGGAAAAAGGGTAAATTCCTCTGGGACGTTCCTCTTCTGAAAAAGGCTCCAGGCGCATTTCACAATTGTTCCGCCTATCACTTCCAATTGTGAGTTAAATCTGTGCTCGCATTCCTTCTGTTTGCGGATAGACACCGTTCGACCCTTTGCTTGGAACTTGGCAGAATTCATGCATAAGCAATGTGCCCATTACAATAGTTTTTGTGCAACGGTGGAAGTTTATCTTTTGTTGAAATATGATTTCATACGCATTCTTTCCGAGTTGTTTGAAACCATAATATATCACCGCGCGATAGACAATGTTTCTCAAATGTTTTGATATTTTTGCCACACGCCAATCACACACAATATAAGGTCTATGATATACTCGTACATAACACATAACAGCTAGACCTAGCTAATTTAATAACTAACAGAGGTGGAAATGTAACCGAACGAGTAATCATCAAACTCATGGAGGCCATTACAAAACCGCGTGGCCTCAAGAACGGCCCCGAATGCCAACTCAATGATTACTCCCCGGGACGGGATCAATTGGTTAGATTCATATCTTAAATATAATCGGATTATTAATAATAGGATTTAGTTCAGGGTTTATAACAAGATCACACTAATCTTCCTATAAGTAAAGGAAAATGAAAGGACTACGAAAATACTTTTCGTGGGCATTTCATTAATCTATTTGTAACTCAAATACATCATCAATACTGTTAAATATATAACAACAGACAGACAAACGGACACACAGAAACAACTAGACATCGCCAAGTAATTAACCAACAGAGATGGAAATGTAACCGAGCGAGTAATCGTCAAACTACTGGAGGCAATTACAAAACCGCGTGGCCTCAATAACGGCCCCAATTACCAACTCGATGATTACTCCCCGAGACGGGATCAGTTGGTTAGACTCGTATCCTAAACGTAATCGGATTATTCATGATAGGGTGTGGTTCCGGGTTCAATACAAGGTAACCCTTATTGTATATTAAGGAACGAGGTGACTAAAGAAAGGTAGACATAGTTCCATCAAGGTTTTCTTTTAATGAGAGTGTATTTTCTTTTGCATATTTGTCGCTTTATGTCACCCGACTGGAACAAAACTAGATATATATTAATTGTATGTACAATTGTACATGTCCAACGCAGGGAGTGGTTTCACTGAGGATTTTTGCTGACGTCATTCAATATTGATCCATGTTGCATATTAAAGAAGAGATGGCAAAAGCTAAGCTTGAAATGAAAAGTTTTCCCCTGGACATGGTTTGGCATCAGGGCTTTCCAGAAAGCGGTTGAACATAATTTCAAGCTGAAAAGAATCTGTAATGTGATGTCAGAGAGATTTAAATGTTGTAGGGTTGTAGAGAAACTTTAATCTCGAAAGTCAATGGTACGTCAAATGCGGGCGCGTGACGTGATTTGACATTAGACACAGTGACTTATTACCAGTTGGTAACAAGTTGAGGATAACAAATTTGTTTGTTTTGTCCAGTCTATCACTACTAATGTTAAATGTCTTTGTCTTTGTGTGCAAATAGAAACAACGAATTCCAGATACAGAGGTTTGATTTTGTCCCACTAACAAAGGTAATTCAAAGCTACAGTGTGAGGTTGAGTTCCAGCTATACAAGTTTCACTGTATTTTAAATGTTTATTTATTTAAGAAGTTGGTTGGAAATCTCCTCAGAAACTAAATAAAATCAACCCTACCGTAACAACATTCTGGGCTCCACGGAATCCGAATGCCCTTTTCGTTAGTTCTCACAAGTTCTCTTCCATGTCGCGAAGGGAACATTTTCACAAACTTTTCCGTCTCGAAAATTATTTTCCTCGTCAGATAAAGTGAACAAGTGACTCAATAAGTTCCGTACGTTTGTTTTCACCCAACATCCGCAGAAATATGTCTCATATTGATTGAGGTTACGCTAGAAAAGATATGTTTCAAATTCGGCCCGCACTTGTACACTCGGGTACAAAAATATGTATCCACTTTTGTACCATGTCACATTCACCCTTGTTTGTTTCTATGCAGTGTTTTGAGGGAAGTGTCAATTACAGTTGAAAGTGACATGGTTCTAAAGTGGATACATATTATTGTACGTGAGTGTACACTATTAAAAAAATCAAGTAATAAATTAAATATGTATAGAAAAATACTACAATTGCATTTTTGCATCTATTTTAGTTGTACAAAATCATTCTTTTTGTACTAAGTGACAGCGTCAGATGTCATTTTATTGACGCCATCTTTGTTTTGATATTGTCTTACGTGCGTTTTATATGTTTTTGTACAAATAAACTAAACCAACATATACAAAAATGTTAACTAAATAACTTTTATTGTTTAATGGCCTTTTAAAATTAGAAGTGTACAAAACCAGGCCTTGGCTCCATACATTTGCGGAACGTGTCATTTGCCATTCGGTTATCTTTTTCAAATCATATACTAGAATGAGTTTGTTTGCCCTTTCCTCACGTCGAAGGGTTAGAAAAACAAGATCTTTGTACAATTAAATTGGACGGGTCGAAAAAGAATCTGTATACGACTTCGGTCGCGTATAACTTCAGAAATTATCCCAGAGGAGGTACTTGCTCAAGCGAGATAAAAAGTAGCGTATGTCCTTTACCGGCCCTTTAATATATACCTTATATATTAATTATGTAAGGCGATTGCGCAATTTTGAACAGGAAGAGAAAAACTGTCACTAGGATGCGGCAACGATAAAAACTTTCGTCTAAGCCCGGGCCTTGTCTTTACCAGTTCTTTTCTTAGTTATTTGCACTCCTGTACTCTGGTCACGTACCTGATTATTTTCCTCCTCGTTTAATTTCCTGCTCCAAGCATTAACTAGGTATCTCCTTACTTATAGAGCACTAGTAACTCGCGCGCGGTTTCACCCGCATGGAAACAACATTCTCAGTTGTTCTCAAAACCGTCAAATGTTTGATCCATATTGCCATGACGGTAAAAAGATTTTACTGTGCCTCCTTACTTTTTTATCTACGTGGATATTTTATTTCTAACAAGGTTTAAATTCAAGTCGTTGGCATGGCAAAATCATTTTCTTACTACTACTACATTATCAAATATCCCACGGGAAACACAAAAAGAATCGATATAAAAGTATCAGTTTATCACGATTCAATATTATTTAATATTTTGTATTAATAAATCCAAATATTTGAAGGCTTGAAAGCTCTGTCCGAATTTTTGCAGTCTCGTAATCACAAATCTAAACGTACTAATTCGAAAGAAATTTTAAACATAATTCAAAATAAATTTCCAAATTTAAATCATGTTATAGTATAGGATCCAAAGTCAGATCGTCCTTCACTATCGTTTCAACCAGATAAAAGTGATATTTATTCGAATGAAATAAGTTCTTAACATAATTTGATAAGGCATCTAAAAAATCTATGAACAAATTTTCTCAAGCAACCTTATACTACGTACGTGATTTGTAATTAAATTATTTAAATTTTAAAACTGGTCTCGATTGGTTGACAGAAGAGTAAAATTATTATTAGCAACTTACATACTGAGGTGTTGTATGTTGTGTATTAGTATAAATAAACTTTTCACTGGAATTTGTTTTGTTTGGTAGCAGAGAGATTTAAATATAGTAACAAGTCGTAAGGGTCGAGCATTGGTAAACTTTTCATAGAAACAATTCATCTTTAAAGTCAAGTACGTCAAATGTCTTGAACGGGCGCGTGACGTGATGTGACACTAGACAGAGTGACTTATTACCAAGTGGTTATAAGTTTAGGATCAAAATTTTGTTTGCTTTGTCCGGTCTATAACTAGTATTTTTTATTAATTTATTTATCACTTTATTTCAGGCACAAGAGCCATACATGTTTTACAATGTAATGTTAAACGTCTTTGTTTGGTAGGCACGCCGCTGCCGACGAAATTATTAACAATAATAATTTTTAATAAATTATGTTAAGGAATTTATTTCATTCGATAAAATATCACTTTTATCTGGTTGACACGACAATAAAGGACCATCTTACTTCGGATCTTAGACAAATCAACTCCGATGTAAGCATACCAGCGAGCTGCGTTATTGGAACGATAAGTTCTAGAACATTGGAAACAATATCCCGCCTGGGCACTGGCGCGGCGCCATCTTGTGTTTAGTGTACTGGCATTGATTATGCATCAGCCTGTATACGGGGGCGAGCACTTCCAATCACCTGTAATGAAAAACCTTACCTCGAAAGCTTGTGCGGGTAGAGGGGTAGAGGAGATAGGCGAAGAATAAGCTGGAAAATCTGTAGCTGCTATTGAAGTTTTTATTTCTTTTATATATATCCTTATTAGGTTGAGGCTTCTGGGAAAGCACGCTTAACATCCAACGGCGAGATGAAGGCCAAGTGTAAACCGATCATCCATACAAGAAAATAACATATACAAATATCCAAACGACGAGACCTTCAACTAACCCTTTTAAAAATCAAGTCATTCTGGTTATTTATCAGTTACGATGGTAAGGAAGAACAAGTAAATGCGTTCAAAAAGAACTGGAAAACGACTTCAATTGCCCTAAAAGACTACTTTTACTAAGAAAAATTTAAGATTTGTATAGTTTTCTGATGGATGCCGTTGTCAGAACTAACCCAAATTGAAAAAGCACCCCCTTTCAAATATCATCCAAATCGGTTCACCCAGTCAAAAGTTCTGAGGTAACAAACATAAAAAAAGAATAAAAAAATACCCGTCTACTTGATCAAAATCAATCAAAAAATCAAAAATATTTATTGCGTTTACAACCTTTATGTAATATATACAATACGTGGAGGCTCTCCTTTTAAGTATGGAAATACTTGTATTAGGAAAATAGCTGCAGCAGAAGGCTGGTTAATACATTCTAGACTGCTGATATGTATATAGTAAGTAAAAAGAATTTGTTTAACAATATTTGAAGAAATTATGGAAAAAACATTAAAACTAATAAAATTGTAGCCATAAACATATTAAAACTAACAATAAGGTGTGTAACGTCCTCCTTTTTTGAAGTCGGTTAAAATATATTGTATTGCATTTATAATATTAGTATGTATGCAATTTAGGGATTATCTACGTATTTGAATACAGGTTGTTCAAAATATCCCACGCGGCCGGCGACCAGAAAAAGTGCGACAGCAAAGCAAAAAATTTAGATAACGTCGCTCTTCGTCCACTCCACACCTGAGAGCGACCCAATATGATAATTTTATGATCTACCACGTACATGCTAATACGAACAATTCCATACGAATATTATACCAATAAATTAGATCGCTCCGCCTCTCTTTTTATCTGTCGCTCAAACGGCTGTTGCCTCTTCACGTCAAAACGTATGATCTGATCTCGATGGAATTTGGAAAGCACGTAGCCACATGGCGATGTATGTGGGTTGATTGTTCTCTCGAAATTGAAATAAGTTTAAAAAACTCAAATGAAAAATATCACTAATAAACATACAAATGTTCTTTACTAGATTATGTAAAGTTCAAAACCAGATTACTCGTACTTATGTAAGAGCACACTGTCTTTAGAGCAAAACTTTTCTATACGAAGACGAGAACGAAGAGAAATGATCACTGCACAATTAACCAGCAATACAGCAAATAAACTACACACGCAAAGAAAACAAAACTAACACAAAACTACTAGGTCCATTAAAAACAACTAAAGTTCTAGAAGCGTTAAAACATGCGTAGCATTTGAAGTGGAAATTGCACGTGGATAGAATGAGCGACAACCTTTAGTCTCTAACAAGAACGAAGTGTAATGAAAGTGTGGATAAGGTGGAAGGCTGTAAGCGTGCTTTCAAGAGCTTTGGTGCTTAACTAGAAGCCTCAATTTAATAATTAACTGTCTGTTGTCTTGTGTTCGGGGAATACCGAATTTGTGATGACGGAAACGGCTCTATGAACGATTTTGATGAATTTTGCGAATTTAACAGACTAATGGAGTCAGTAATAGATTGGTAAAAATCTTTTTTAACACACTTGCTCGTAAATTTAGCCTAATTACATCGCTTTTAGGTCTATAATCCGAGCTATAACCCCCGCGTGCGTAATAGAAGTATCTCTGCAAAGTGAAATACATACCTTGCTGCAAGTTCTATACGTGTAAACAGATCATCCTCAATTTAGACGGGTAATAAAGTTTTTTTTGTAACATCAAAGAGTATCTAAGCCGGAAAATTTTATTTTAGAGAGTAGTCAAAAAATTGACCATAACATTTTGGTCACTACGAGCGAAGCTATATATTCATTTCTAGTATTTTCGGAACATGGAAATGGATTGCGAGATAAAATTGAGCTTATGTACATTTCCATGCCATATGCTGGGTGCGTACCAAAATTTATCACGATTAGTTGTACTGTTAGACTAGCAAAAGGTAATAAATAATTAACGCGTTCAAAAAGAACTAAAAACTGGTTTTTGTTGATTTTCACAAAGAACGATCAATCCATTTCGATAAAATTTATACGGGACCACCTCTGAAGTATGCTCTACCAAACAAAAAAAGAATTATTAAAATCGGTTCACTATTGACGGAGTTATCGTGTAACACATATTTAAAAAAAAACACGCGTCGAATTAAGAACCTATAAAGTAAACTCACTTTTGCTATGGTAATATTGAATGTTACCAGTGAAATAGCTGCCTAAAGTCCATATTGAAAAGTGTAGCAATTCCCCGCCAAGGTCGTTGATGACTTTGCTATTATATTCACATATACTGTACAACAGTGAACCAAGCTTTTGATACAGTATAATTTGTGTACACAGATATATAAATTAAAGGCAATAGAAGTCGTGTAACCGCGGCGTGCGGGCATGTGACGCACACGCCACAATGGCCGTAATTAATTAAAATCTTTATATATGATGATTTGTTCTGTATCTTTGATCAGTGCGTGTTGCCAGTGATGACATACGGAACCGAAACGTGGTCTTTTACTGTGGGCCGAATAAACAAGCTCAAAGTCACTCAGCGAGCAATGGAACGAGCTATGCTCGGAATTTCTCTACGTGATAAGGTCCGGAATGAGGAAATCCGTAGACGAACGAAGGTCACCGACATAGCTCGACGAGTCAGTGAGTTGAAGTGGCAATGGGCAGGCCACATCGCTCGAAGTACCGATAACCGGTGGGGAGTAAAGGTTCTCGAGTGGCGACCACGTACCGGGAAACGTCTACCAGGCCGTCCCCTTACTAGATGGACCGACGACCTGGTTAGAGTCGCGGGGAGTCGCTGGATGCAGGTGGCTCGGGACCGGTCGATGTGGCGTACCATGAGGGAGGCCTATGTCCAGCAGTGGACGTTTCCCGGCTGATGATGATGTTCTGTATCCAAATGTGGAAATACTTCAACAACTTTTAGTTTTAAAATTTTACACGTAATTGCGTTCGAAAAGAACTGGAAACAGACTTTAATTGCCCTACTTTTATTAAGGCAAATTTAAGATTTATATCGTTTTCTCATGGATGTCAGGTCTGGACCACATTGAAATGAGACCACACGGGAAGCATCACCTTTCAAATAATAAAAAATCATCCAAATCAGTTCACCCAGTCAAAAGTTCTAAGGTAACAAACATTAAAAAAATACCTGTCCAATTGATAGCGTCCTCCTTTTTTGAAGTCGGTTAAAATGCTGAAGTGCCGGTAGTTTTATCCGCTTCCGAGGCCTAATGTCTACACGCTTGGACATACAATCTGGATGTCCCGGATTTGATTCCCAGTGGTGGTACCTATCGGTATTCGTTTTGGTTGGTGGTAGCGCATTTTTTATGTCTGCCTGGCTAGCTAACACCATGTTACCTAAGTCTGCTGCCAAACAGCAGTGTTAATAGCACTGTGGTGTTCCAGTATGAAAGGTAGCAGAGCCAGCGCTTCATTAGGTTGAGGCTTCTGGGTGCGCACACTTACCATCCAACGGCCTTATCGTCACTTACCATCAGGTGAGATGAAGGCCAAGTGCAAACTAATACATTAAAAATGTAGTAAGGACTAATTGTGATACACATTTGCAAAATAATAAGGGTTGATTACCTTTCTAGTCAATGTTTATTTATACTTCTATGTCTTCAGAATTCCAAGGCTGTGACATTTGTATGTACATACAACTATAACTTTTGAAGCTATTTATCAATACAACATTATCATCGACGGAACCAAGTACCGATGGTACCCCACTAGAAGTCGTACCTTTAATTACACGATCTATTGAACATCAGTCGAATTATGTATCCTGCGGAGGGGATTTATTCGAAGTAGACCAAAAGAAAGACGGACAGAAAATAAAATTGTATGAAAAAATATACGAATTGCAAAGAAAATAGATTGGGATGATAAGGAGCAGATTTCTTCTCTGTGATGGCGGGTATAATGTAAGATATTTTATTTTTAAAAATTAAATTTGCTACTAAATTTGAAAAACTTGACCCAGTGGCTTTTTTGTCGCCCCCCTTTTTGCCTCTCTTGAAATAAAGTGTGTAATCAAATCGACAGACTATACATAGTCTTTTTTTCTTTTCGATTCGACATATAAATTTTTTAGCACAACCCGCCAGAAAGTATTATATTACATCGGGCGGATTTTGTGATGTCACATTACTGTATTGGTTGTATCGATATTTGATAAACGCAACACAAAAAAATTAATGTGTTATATACCCCTATAAGAAAACGTTCGCAATTCAATGAAAAAACTAAATCTTATAAGTATTTTACTATTCAAAGAATAATATTTTTCGAAACTTTTTTGATTTGCAAAATACAAACAAAAATGAAAAATATTAATTATTTTTATTTATGTGGGATTTCTTTTAATGTCCGTTATGCTATAAAATACAATTCGTGGACAGTCAGGCAAAAAGGTATATGCCTCTTGTATAACTTTTCATCAATCAAATAATATATACTCGTATTATGAAATAATTTATTTGTAGAACAGATATAAAACATAAGCTTTTTACGTCGGAAACCGAGCGGCAGCGCGGCGCTGCGTATATTGCATTTCTTATGCAAAAGCCCGCCTAAGTGGGTAAACGCTATTTCATTTTATTTTTGTGTAGCAATGTTTAAGCTTTTGCCTCGGCGGAGTCGGATTAGCAATCCTCTCTATTTTATGAGTAAATATTTAACAAAAAAGCACGTTTTAATAATACGAATGTGAATCAGATTTATATTAAATCCGAGCTTTTATTATAATAAGATTATGGGAAGTGCTTTTTGACGAGATATGCTGGCTGGAGTACTTTCAATAGAAACATACTTTTCATTTCATCCTTAGTGGGTCGTTAAATTGATTTAAGTCTCAAATCATGTTCTAGGTCAAGTTGTTTGCAATCTATTTTCATAATCTCTAATTTTATTAAGTAGCAAGACACGTAAAATCTGTCATTTTTGGAAAGTGGACTTACAGTTTGGACTTACAATGCGATGGTCCCGGGTTCGATTCCCAGAGACATACCTATCGTTACTCGGTTTGATTGGTGGCGATTTACAAGTTACTCACGTAACGGGTTTTTGCTGACGTCATTTGGAATCGAACCTTGTTGCCTAGAAAACTAGAGATATCGTCAGCAATGTTTACCCTTAGTAAATTGCACCCCGAATGGTAGTGTTCGACATCCTCTTACAGAAGTGACGGTACACCACACCCTTCGGCCAAAAGTCTAGTGTTATGTTATGATAGTCATGATTCGCACCATGAAATCCTTGAAGCATGAGTCGTAGCTGCTCCACCCTCAAGAGATAGTTGACCTTCTTCTTTGTATATTCTGTGACGTCTTGCATGGTGGTGGTGATAGGCAGGTGTGACAGATACATGTCTGGGATTGGTACTGTAGCTCGCAGCAGGAAATTGAGCTTTGTGGGGTGGGAGCGGTGCCGCAGCGGTTCCCTATCACTCGCTGACACCGTTTCTCTCTGACCTTCTTTCCTTCCGTCCTTATTTCTGACTACCTCAAATCTTCCACAGTGCACTCTATGTCCACTCACATGTAGCCAAGAAGATCTGTCACTAACTGTTCTCCGAGCGATAGAGGTCGCTAGTAAGATTTACCAATTTACAATACCTTTGGGTTGCTGATTTCCTCCACACGAGAGAAGAATAAGACCGTTCCTTTTTCATCATGACTGGAGCAATTCTTCCTTTTACCCCTTCAAATGTCATTACCACGTCTACTATGCATAATTCAGAATTTGATTAAAATGGAGTCACTGAGGTAACTTCCCGAAGAGTTTCTCTACTCGTCGCTAGTAAATCGTCCAACTTGGGTGTCAGTTTCAAGAATTACTTGAAACTCGGGCGCGAAGAGCAAAGGGGAACCGGATCAGTTTCTGAAAGGGTACCTCGTTGGGAAATTTACAAGAAATAATGATTTATTGTTTAGCGAGAATCCTGTATAATAAGGGGATCTTAATATTATCGGGTACATCATTAAAGAGATGACATCGAGTAATAAAATATATAAGTATTGTATTATATATAAATATTGTATTACTTTATATTATAATAGAGGCTGCGTGAGTTTTCCTCCTCCTCCCACCTATATATATATATCCCCTCAAAGTTTCTGCACCTTAATAAATGTAACAAAACAATATATATAACCTTCATATTTTTGCCATTTAGAAAAATTTCGAAAAAGAGAATTGCCAATTTTTTGGTATAATTTATCAAAACTGCTCACTAAAATTTCACGAGAATCGGTTGGAAAATCCGACTTGTAGAGGAGAACAGCCAGACAGCCGCCGTCCGGACAGACTATTACGAAAGCAGCTTTGCCCAAGCTGAAACGGAAACACAGATTTACTGTCACGTACAGTGTGAGGCAACGAGTTCCACTGGCTTTGCATGATTGCATTGCGTCAATAAGTGCGAAAAAAAACCGTTTTAAAAGATATATTCCAAATTTGGCCAGCACTTTTATCAAGTAATAATCTAAATATTGTATCGAAACTTAATAGAACTACACTATACGTTTTCAACATTAAGTCTTACCTGTTTCGGGCGGTAATGTTTTTGTACAAATAAACGAAACAAAAATATACAAAAATGGTAACTAAATCACTTTTATTTGATAATCGATTTTTAAAATTATAAGTGTACAAGGCCAGGCCTTGGCTCATGGAACGTGTCATTTCGAGTGTTTTTTCCATGTACAACATTCAGAATTTTTCTCATATTCGGGGTGGAATTTCCAAAAATCATTTAGCGATCAACGCTCACAATTCAAGCTTCTAGCTCAAGCGGTGTGAACGTCGATATCTCCATTAATGAGTCAGTGGTGCAATTCACTAACGACAAACATTCTTACAACATCGCGTCTCATGGATGTCATTCGTCTGTCACGTCTGACATCATTCAATATTGATCCTGGGAAACGGGATATAGGAAACACATCATAAGACGTGAGTTTGTACGGATATTTGTCTTGTCGTTAGTGAAGCCTTTTCAAATATTCCAGTTTGACGAAAAGGTAAATAAAAATGATGATGACTCGTAAACCGCAGACACGCCTTCTAACGCTTACTCTCCGCTTTTAATAATAAGAAAAACTTTTCAAATTCTTCAAGCCTAGGTCTTTGGATTAATAAAAAATCCATATCTCCATCCTAAAGTTAAAAACGAAGTTACCCTAGTCTGTTTTCAGTACGATAATGAAGAAGTTCATAAAGACATTACAGTCACAGCCTCAAATCAAGCAGTTTTATTTAAAAAAAGTTGGCTAAAGGAAAAGTTTTCCGAGACGGGACAATCCGCCGACAGTTTGGTAAGATAGATTTATTTGCTTTTATGTTATTTATCTTGGGAATACACTGGTGAAGTTAAGTTTATTTTTAGAATTGAGTATTTTGTTTGATCTTTGTCGTTCTGTCGTTCTGATGTACGAGTAGTATTTGTTCATTTCCTTTTCCATTTTAGGTATTAGCAAAGGTTATTAGTTATTAGTAGTCATGTCCTGAAAATAAATTTTGGTTATGTACATTTTAATATTTAAAAAGTTGCACTTACAAAATAATACTTTGTTTTCCGCCTGTCTGTTGGTCTGTCTCTCAATACAAGTCAAGGACGCGTGAAGGTATATATATATATAGGTAGTGGTCTAAAATAATTAAATTCATCCGTTTTTGCTGCATATTTGACGATTTCCCTTAAAAGGGCATCAAAACCTATAGGGTACTTCCCGTTGACCAACAGAGAGAGAGATTTGGCAAGAGTAAGGTCTACAGCACTAGTATAGGAATTAATCTAAGAACTATAATTTTTACTATAACATATTAAAACAAACTTACATTTGCAGTTGAATCTTGATCGTGAAATACATGGATGTATGGAACAAATATTTTTCAACTGCAAAAAGTTAATACTTTAATCGGAATTACATGTTCTTTATAGCATTGTTTGCTACTTACTACCTTAACTGTTTATGATTTTCAGAATGTTAATTATTTATATTTTATACGGAGCGCGTTATGTGTGAGTCCGACTCGCACTTGGCCGGTTTTTTAATCTAAATAATCAAAATGAAACAAGTCCAGTTAAAAAGATATGACCTTACCGTAGCACGTAGATCGAAGAGCTTCCATAGTTCTGCAACTCACGTCCCGCCCGCGTACGACTCTTTTTTTTTTTTAAAAAAAAAGGCTCTAACCAGTGATTATCTAGCCAATGACGAGTAAAATTAGGTGAACAAATTTTGAGGTTATAAACTATGCCGAACCCATTTCTTCAGCTTTCTCAATAAAATGTATAATATGTACATTTTATCGCTTGTTTTGGATTCTTGACGAGAATTTCAAAGGCCAGCCTTGGTTTCAACATTATGCGAAAGAATCCATATGACGAATGTACTCGACGTGGTAAACTCTACCGATCGCGTCGAAACCCTCGCAATTTTGCGTAATTGATACCATAACACCGTCCATGACACTTTTTGCACTATATCACACCATTATAACACAAAAAACACACATAACAGCATTATTAACCAATTAACAAAATTGCAATGATCCACCATTTTTCAAGTTCGCGCCAAGAATCCGTCCGATTCTTTCCTCATTGTACTCCACTGCCTCAGTGTTGCCAGTCACGTAGACAACTAATTTACTACAGAGCTAACGAGTTGTACGCTCCCACGGGTGTTTTTTACACAATACGACTGACTGGAATCGCTTACGAAGCGAGAAAAATCCGAGAAATGCGAAGACGAAGGGTTGTCTAGTTCAAATATAATTGACGTCCATTTTTGCTGATGATTTTTAATTTAAATAGAATTGATAGGATTTCCGATAAACCTTAATGTAATAAAAGAAAGTATTGTCTGCCATAAAAATCCGAAAAGTCTGCCGAAGATTCCAACTCGGCTGGGCAGCGTTCGGGAAATTACGGCATATCTTCTCGTCCAAAATACCTCAGCGTCTAAAGACAAAAGTCTTTGATCAGTGCGTGTTGCCAGTGATGACATACGGAACCGAAACGTAGTCTTTTACTGTGGGCCGAATAAACAAGCTCAAAGTCACTCAGCGAGCAATGGAACGAGCTATGCTCGGAATTTCTCTACGAGATAAGGTCCGGAATGAGGAAATCCGTAGACAAACGAAGGTCACCGACATAGCTCGACGAGTCAGTGAGCTGAAGTGGCAATGGGCAGGCCACATCGCTCGAAGAACCGATAACCGGTGGGGAGTAAAGGTTCTCGAGTGGCGACCACGTACCGGGAAACGTCTACCAGGCCGTCCCCTTACTAGATGGACCGACGACCTGGTTAGAGTCGCGGGGAGTCGCTGGATGCAGGTGGCTCGGGACCGGTCGATGTGGCGTACCATGAGGGAGGCCTATGTCCAGCAGTGGACGTTTCCCGGCTGATGATGATGATGATTGTCTGCCATTTATAACAAAGTTTTATATATTTCAAACCATAAAGGTCCTATTTTGACCATCTCCCTGGCTTCAAAGTCGTAGTTAAAATCCGAAGGGCGCAGCTTCGATTCCTAGTGTCAGGATTTCCGGTTCAGTTTGCGCTAAGGCTTTTTTATGTGTCCGCCTAACACCATGTTTTTAGTCTGTCACCAAATAGCCGTGTAAATGGCAATACCGTGTTCTGGTTTTGAAAAGCCGCACTGGCTCAAGGCTTCTGGGTGGCATTATCGTCAAAACCTTAAGTGTGAGATGAGACCCAAGTGCAAACCAAGTCCATAAAAATGTAAAAGCTTAAATACAGCACTATCTGTGTTGCAGTGGCTTTACTTGTATTCCTTTCTTACTTGTTATATTTTGTGATTTCACAACTAAGTTGTAATTCTGCGTTTATTCGGCATTGTTTATAATATTAATGACATTTTTGGCCAAAAGTACAATTTTATTTTTAATTTGGCTTAAAAACAACAACTGAAAAAAAACAACTTTGTATTCGACCGGGATTCGAACCCGAACACCTGTGATTATCAATCTTGCGCCTTGTACGCTTGGCCACGATGCTTATGCCCGAATGTGTGAAATTAGCGACCATACTTTGTTCCGAAAGAAAACTGCATGGTAACTCAAAAACGCGCGTTTTCCCAGACATAAGACTAGTCTAGATCGATTTTTCGCCCCCGAAAATCCCCACATAACAAATTTCAGCGAAATCGTCACAGCCGTTCCCGAGATCGCTGGTATAAAGAAATAAATATACAAGAATTGCTTTGAAGGTACTATTATAGATTAGATAATGTTAACCTTTATTCTGTATTATAAGAAAGGGCTGCTTCGACATGTAATCATTAATATTCATAACTTCCACACTACAGGTGTAAACCCTTTTAATAGTCATGCATGCCTCAACCCTATAACACCGGTATAAATGTATCTAGAAAGGATTTGCATATAATGATTTCGGGAAATTCATATTCATGTGCCACATAATCCACTGTAGACCATGACTTTCCCTTAATGACGGCTGATCACATGACACATAAATTTAAATAAATAGGTACACTCGAGTACAAAAATATAACCACTTTTGCACCATGTGATATTTACTCATTCTTGTTCTCTCACTCACTCAATGTTAATTAAAGGTGAATATGATATGGTCGGTGTCGCAATGGATAAGGCGCGGGACTCTCAATCTGAGGGTTCCGGGTTCGAATCCAGCCGTGCACCTATGAGTTGTTTTTCAATTTAAGTACATTATCCGATTGCTTTACGGTGAAGGAAAACATCGTGAGGAAACCTGCATGTCTTGAACAGGCATGTGAAGTCCGCCGATCCGCACTGGGCCCGCGTGGTGGACTATGTCCCATACACTCTCTGTAGGAGAGTAGGCCTGAGCCCCTGCAGTGGGGACGTATATAGGCTGTTGATGTATGATCCCTACTAATCCCTACTAATATTATAAATGCGAAAGTAACTCTGTCTGTCTGTAACGCTTTCCCGCTTAAACCTCTCAACCGATTTTGATGAAATTTGGCACAGACAATCTTTAGACCCTGAGAAAGGACATAGGCTACGTTTTAATGTGAAAAATAAAGTCCACGCGGGCGAAGCCGCGGGCAGAAGCTAGTGTATGATATGGTACAAAAGTGGATACATATCTTTTACTCAAGCGTATTAGAAGTCGCATAAAGTGTCATCACACACGTGGCATAATACGAACATACCATGAAAGTAAAAATTCATGGTACATACGGTACAAACGTGGGCAGTATTGCTCGGACCGTCTTGCTTGCAGTGCATCTACCATGAGTTTACGCAGGCGATAACGTGTATGGTTAACTATCGCTCTGTCCTTGTCACCCGCATCTCGACTGAGCAGCATTTCCGATAGTATTCGATATACGTTACCGCCTGCGTAAACTCATGGTAGACGCAAAAGTCGCATTTTTATCTCTGTTTAGTATTTCCCTTGGGGTAATTTCTAGAGTCCGCTCAGAAGAAGTTGCGGGCACGTAATAGTCAAATATAAATAACATTTAAACCTTTATCTTCAGTCCTAGTCCACAACAAAGTTCTGACACATTCGTCGCATGTCCGTTGAATAAAAGATAAGCTCTCAACGACGTTAAAGCTGCTATTCTTTGCCACATTGTAGAGAATAGTCTATTGTGAGGATACTATTTCTATTCTACTAGTTATTATAATTTCAGAGACGGCTGGACTTTGTGTTTAATGTCAACCTTAATGGGAATACTCATTAAATTATTAGGGTTCCGTACCCAAAGTGTAAAAACGGGCCCATACACTCTCTAGGAGAGTAGGCCTGAGCCCCTGCAGTGGCGACATATATAGGCTGTTGATAATGATATCGATAGAGGATTATTGTATGAACGAAAAATGAAATGAAACTTAGTGGCCTAAAATGGCACGTTTCCCAGATATTTCGAAGTAAAGATGGACATTATAAAGTAACATTATCAGGTAAGTTCCCGAAATTTTTACAAGATTGCCACATCGAAAAAGTAGTCTAAATAGTAGTTTATTGAAAAATGATTCCAGCGTAAATGGCAAATTGGTTGTAGTTTAGATCTTAGACAATTATCAATATCAATGAATATAGATATCGATTGATATGTTTTGTCCCTTGGATATATCAGCCAACTCTGCTAAAAACGCGTCCTTGATTTATCCGAACCTATACAGCCCTTTGGTTGTTAAGAGGTAATTAACAGTGACCAGAATAATTCACAAGACGCATTACTCTTCTTCCGCAGCAGTTGTATAAAAAGGGGAAAGTACCCCTAAATAGCAAAGCAATATTTACAACAGATCTTCAAATTCAATTATCTTTTCATAATACCGTACACCGAGGTTCATCGAATTATTTTCCCATCAAATCGGAAACTCCTCAAACATGGACGTGGATACAAGGGCCAGGGCATATTTTTCCGTGTTTCTAGTATCTATGGACTGTATTTCCCGCGAGGCTCAGTACGACTGAAACATTGATTTAGTAAAACTATAGACGTGCCACCGACAATCATTCGAAATACAAGTATATAATTTTTTAAATTCATTCAGAGATTATGTAGCTCTGTGGTATACTAGTAAATCTTATTTCTTATACATAGAATCTTAAAGCTTTATTACATTTAATTAAATTTGTAAAGCATTTTTTATTGCAAATCTAGTATGTCACTTGTGGCTTTGTCTTCTAGTTGTCAATTGGATCGATACTTCAAATTTCGAGATTCTAGCTCAAGTGATTGCCCATACTTTTCACACTTTTAATGATCTTAGGTAAATATCTTTTTAGCTATCAACATGAAAATAATAAAGAGGACAGATCAAAAAGTATTAATTATAAATTTAAGCCAAAATCTAAAAGGCACAAAGACATACGATGGTTCCAAACAAGAGTATTTTACTATTCTGGAGTCGAGCTACGCTCTCAGTATTTTTAGTTTTAAGTATTTTTTTACGTCCCAGCATTAAGGAAGTGTCCTCAACAAAGTACCTAGGAGTAGTGCTGGACTAGCGCCAGCCCTGGCAAGTACAAATAGAAATTATGGCAATTAGAATTAGGAAGCTATCCTTTATATTTAAAATTTTAAGGCATGTGGCTCGTGCTGATTTAACCAAAGGAACCTTATTACTAAAACTCCGCCGTCCGTCCGTCTGTATGTCTGTCCGTCTATCACCAGGCTGTATCTCATGATCCATGTTTATTTTTGTTGCCGCTATAACAAAAAATACCCAAAAACAAAATAAGATAAACACTTAAGAGGGCTCCCATACAACAAATGTGTTTTTTTTGCTCGATATTGATAACGGCAACAGGTAGACGCTTGAAATATTCACAGAATATTTAGTAATATATTGACTTTTTAGACGTACGTTTTAAAATGTTAGTAACGCCATCTAGTGCCGAGTAGCAAAACTAAATCGAAAATGGTATTCAGGCGCATAATATACATATACGATTTTCCGTATTTTAATTATCCATATTCTGTACGGAACTCTTGGTGCGCGAGTCCAGCTCGCACTTGGCCGATTTTCATTTTAATACCATGTCTATAGTCCGAGTAAGTCATGGTCCGGTCCCTTGGTAAGTGGATTGCGTGTACTTACAGCGTGTACCGTGGACGTGATTTACGACCGGCCCCGGAAGCGGGTGCGACGACGACGGACACTGTGATCTGTCGGGATTCTCGCGGTGCGGTGCGTACATAGGTATAACTGACCGTAAGGTGAAGTTTTCAACCCGTAGACAAAGACTCATTTCGAATATAGGAGTTTTATGGGTATAGTCCAAAATGATTTTTGTCAAAGGTGCGTTTTATCAAAGTTGTGTATAAAGACAGTTAGTTTCTCCAAAGTAGCCTTTGATGAAAGTGATTCGCCATTTTGCGAAATAATAAACAAATAGTTGACTTTATAATATAATATTTTTAGGGTTCCGCATCTCAAAGGGAAAAAAGAAACCCATTTATTGATGCCCTAAACCAATACCTGGAAACTCTAAAGAAAGAGAGAAACGTTGTCGTGACAGGTGATATCAATATTAATTTATGTCCTAAGCTCTCAGAAAAATCTCATGAACGTAATAATAGATTGAATTATCTTAACATCCTGTCTCTGCATGGTCTCCTCCCTGGACATTTATTGCCAACAAGAGAGGACAACTGCCTTGACCACATTATGTTAAATTTAGATAAAACTAACAACACTGCATTCATAGCAGTTCTAAACACGACCGTAACTGATCACGCTATGTTACTATTAAATATTTCTAGCATAAAGAAAATAAACTCATGTTCTAAAACTAAAACCGTCACTGATTTTGAAAATGCATACAAGAGTCTTCTAACTGCGAATCCACTAGATTTATATAATCATAATGACCCAAACATAATAGCTGATTTATTAATTAATATAATCAGGACAGCCCTAATAGAAAACACTAAAATTGTACCGATTTCTGTAAATAAGAGAACAATTAAACCGTGGATGACAGAGGGTGCTTTACGATGTATTAGGCTTAGAAATAATATGCAGAAAAAGCTTCGTCAAGAGCCTTACAATGCTATATTAAAAATTACATACAGAAGATTTCGCAATTTTTGTAATAATCTAATTAAAAAAATAAAAAGACAATACAACAGAAAGTTATTAGAAAATTCTATGAAAAATCCGAAAAGTATGTGGTCTACTCTAAATAAAATAACTCAGTTCAAACCACCAAAAATTTCAAATACGTCTCTACTAAACATATCTCCGCACCCATCTGTTTCCGTTAATCTCGTTAATCGATACTTTGTCTCGATTGGTAAGTCTCTGGCTGAAAAAATTGTAACTAACTACGGTTCGCAGTGCACAAGGACCGACTTTCCGAACCATAACAATGTGTCTTTTGTTCTACTGGACACCGACCCTGGAGAAGTTAATAGTTTACTTATGAGTCTTGACTCCGGAAGTGCTCCTGGCTGGGACAACATACCTTCCTCATTTTTGAAGCGAGCAAAAGACGTTTTTGTCCCCTTGATGACTCATCTTGCTAACATATGTTTTATGAGTGGTGTGTTTCCTAGAGCTCTTAAGCAGTCGATAGTAACTCCAGTTTACAAGAGTGGTGACAGGGACGATATCAGCAATTATAGGCCAATATCTGTTCTGCCTTCCATTTCTAAGATCTTAGAAAAGCTGTTAAACAATAGACTGATTAGCTATTTGAATAAATATGACATATTGTCTAAGACACAGTACGGTTTCCGAAAAGGGTTGTCGACAGAAGATGCTGTCACAGCTCTATCTGGGCTTATTGTTGAGAAAGTAGATCAATCACAGAAATGTATTACTGTTTTTCTTGACCTTAAAAAAGCCTTTGATACCGTCGCTGTCTCCATTCTTATTCATAGACTCGAAGCTATTGGCATTAGAGGTACGGCACTTGCTCTCTTTGAAAGTTACCTTCAGGATAGAAAACAGAGTGTAAAAATTGACATATACAACAGTGAAGAAGAAAGTGTCATTTATGGCGTCCCTCAAGGAAGCGTCCTTGGCCCTACGCTGTTTCTGGTCTACATAAATGAACTATGTAAACTAGAAATAAGCGGGGGGCAGATATTTTCATACGCAGACGACACTGCGGTCGTTTTTACGGGGGACTCTTGGGAACAGGTCCGCGCTGTCACGGAAGCGGGAATGGCTAAAATAGCAAATTGGCTAAACTCAAATTTGTTAACCCTGAACAAGGCCAAGACGAACTACATTTGTCATACCAAGTATGGCATAACCCAACCTGGAGCGGAGTTTGGGGTCAGGATTCATGAGTGTGATTTTCCTGGAATATCAGACTGTAGCTGCTCCATTATTGAAAAAGTTAATAAAACCAAATATCTAGGAATTCTAGTGGATCAGAGATTATCTTGGCATGCACATATTGATCTGATTATATCCCGAATAAGAAAACTTATTTGGATATTTAAAACTCTTAGGCACGTGACCTCATCAGAACTCCTGAACAAAATATATGTTGCTTTGGTACAGTCAATAATAGTCTACTGCATCCCTGTATGGGGTGGAGCTACTAAAACGAAGTTAATAGATGTTGAAAGAGCACAAAGGTCTTTATTAAAGGTAATGTACTCCAAACCATACAGGTACCCCACTGATAACCTTTATATAATTAGTGATTTGCTGACTGTGAGAAAATTGTACGTCTTAAAAGTCATACTAAAGCTGCACAAGTCTTTGCCCTACGACCCTGAGCTGTTAAACAAACGTAGAAGAGACATAGTAGCATTTTCTAAATCCTTCAAATCAGCATTTGCCGGCCGCCAATACGCAAGACAATCTTCGCACCTGTATAATGTAATTAATCGCAAAATTGCAATTTATCCCTTAAAGTCACACGAGTGTAAAGAATCATTAACAAAGTGGTTAAAAACGTTAACCTACGATAACACGGAATCTTTATTGAACATATTGAGCTAGCGGACGCACGTTTCCTCCCTCTCAATACAATCACACACCCCCCCCCCCCCCCCCACACACACACACACACTCACAAACGCACACTCACTCACACACGCACACTCACACACACTCACCTTACACATAAACACTTACACACAACTAATTTCTTTTAAAAATGTATAATTAGTTTATAACTTACCTATACTATTAATTTTTACTGTATGTATTTGTATTCCTAAATAACTAGCGGAAGAGCGGGGCCTCCTAATACAAGTTTATTTAACTTAAAAGGAGTGTCCCAAAAACTTTAATCTAATGTTAATGTGAAAGGAAATAAATATTTTTTCATTTTCATTTTCATTTTCCTGTTGATTTACAATCCTAAAATTTGGCAAGACGCAAGGTCTTGTCGTACAGCACACGTATAGGAAGAAATCTGAAAAGGAATTTTTAAAATTATCTTAATAAATACACCACTTAAAAATTATAAACTTTTGGTACCTGGCGTTGTTATATTCTTAACAATTGCTCGTTGATTTCTGTCAGGTATTTTTTACTTAATATTTATGATTTTCAGTATGTTAATTATTCATATTCTGCACGGAACCATCGGTGCGCGAGTTTGACTCGCACTTAGCCGGTTTTTATATTTCAATTTACAGTTTTTATTTTTTTGTTCACCCCTTCACATCATTTGACAAACAAGCAATTAACAGGAGTAGTACCTATTTTGAAGAAAAGTAATTTTGACAAAAACGGTATTTTGATAAAACGCACCTTTGACAAAAATTGGGTTATGACGAAAATAAGTTTGGACTAAATGCATAACACCCGATCTAGTGTATAGTTTTTCACCGTTTCAAAATGTTATTGGTACATATTATATCAAGAAATGAGCAGTAATGATTGTAATTTAATTAATACCGAAAAAAAGATACATTTACATTTTCGATATTTTTGACAATTTCATAAATTTTTTCTATTATCACCTATTTACGATTAATCCACTTAAGGTCATAAATAAGGCCCATCAAAAGTAAGAAGGCCTTGCAACTGTAATCCGGGAGAACTCACTCAACTCCCTGAGGATAAATGAACGAATCGCAGAAGAGATTCGATTTGTGACGGACATCTAGTCATCCTCACGTCGCACAACCTTGCCCGTAAGATATAAGGGAACTTGTATTTCCCCCGTGACACATAAAATTAGCCAATTTCTTTTTGTTCCTTCTTTTATATAAAAAAAGATGTCATGTTTCTGTTTTTCTGCACGATTCCCGCATTTCCAGTCCATTACCCTGTTTGATTCGGTCCCTTTCTTCGGCGACGTGTATGTCACTGAGTTTCAAATTTAACAAAAATGACGTTATTTGTCTCCACTTTAAAATAAATTAAATGTCTCCGTCCCGTGTCAAGTGTTGACAAAGTTGGACTCTTAATCCGAAGGTTTCGGGTTCGATACATATAGTGCGCAGTATTTCTGTAAAAAAAAAAAGTCTACTAAAAATGTAAAACAATCGAAATACTAAGTATTCAGTTAAGTTTTAACTTTAAATTCGGATCGGAGACGTTTTATATTTTTTCGATTTCCACAAGTTTCAGCTGCGGCCACAAAATCATGTATTTTTCAAGATGTCGGGATGCTGTAAGCATATACGTAACTGAAAAACTTAAAGTAAATGTGTGAGTAATGTATGCGAATATACATATATTCCATTTTTGAAATTTATCTTTTCCCATACTGTTCATAAACACAAAGGTAGACGAATAAGTGCACTACTACATATAAAATGATATTTTACTTATTTAAGTTTTTTACCTGTACCACGGTTGTCCTAATAGCCTTTTGGCAAGTATTTCACTTGAGACAGAATGACACGTTCCGCGATTGTATGGAGCCAAGGTCTTGTACACTTATAATTTTAAAAAGCAATTATCAAATAACAGTGATTTAGTAAACGTTATGTATATTTCGGTTTAGTTTATTTGTACAAAACATATAAAACACACGACGATACAGGTAATACTTAACGTTGAAAACAAAGATGGCGCCAATAAAATGTCATTTGACGCTGTCACTTAGTACAAAAATAATGATTTTGTACAATGAAAATAAATGCAAAAATATAGTTATAGTAGTTTTCAATATATTCAATTGATTTTTTAAATAGTGTACAAATGGAGGACGAGTTTGTAACATATATTTTCTGTAGTCGAATTCGGATATTAATTACTAGTATTTCAAAGATAATCTAATTTAAGTTTGTTTAATCCCACGAAAGAGAAGTAGTATGCAAGCATATGAAATAAATATAAAACAACAGAATAACAGAAATATCTTTGTTTTCGCTGTAAAAATGGCGCCTCTCTAAAACAATAAAGGGCTTTGACCATAACAATAGCCGTTAGGCCCCATTGAAGCGTGGTCGTTACAAACATTTCTAGGAGATAGCATCCGTATAATGTTCTTTAATTATTTTGTTACACAGTTCACGCCGGCTGGATAGTCTTAATAGTCACCAAAATTAAAGTTAGTGAAGAAGTGGCGAGGAGGTACTTGGTTCTCATTTTAGCGAGAATTTTCTACTCTATTTTTTAGATATATAAATACGAGTAGGTTTCTCTAAACCAAAACAACACCATACTGTATCTCATGAACCGTGATAGTTAGACAGTCAAAATTTTCACTGACGTATTTCTCTTGCCGCTATAACAAAACGAAAAACAGAATAAAATAAATATTTGAAGGTGCTCCCATACAGCAAACGTGATTTTTATTTGCTTGGTTTTGCTCGAGATTGGTAGACGTATACAGGTAGATGCTTGAAATATTCACATAATATTTAGTTATATATTCACTTTATTAACAAAAATTAAAACAGATATTTGATGGGGGCTCCCATGCAACGAACAAGATTTCATGTTTACAAACTTAACTTTGCTGTTTAAAGCCATACATCGGGTATGTAATGTAACCGCAAAGTTAAGTTGGTTTTTCAATTGGATTTACATTTTCGGTAAAGCATTGTTGGGTGTATATTACTTCACCTATGATTATAAGTATTCTTATCACTAATATTCTGTACGGAACCCTCGATGCGCGTCCGACCCGCACTTGGCCGGTTTTTGAAATACCTCTCAAACGCGTAATTGAGACAATAAGTCCATAGTTCGAGTTCATGATCAATTTACCTTTAATATACAAATTACGTAGATTTTAACAAATTCCATTTTAAAATAACCTAAAAACTTTGTCGCACCGCAGCACGCACGCTCGCATTCCATCTCCCCGCGGTATTGACAGGGGAGGGAGGGAACACTGAATCTCGTAAATTCTTGATTAAATTCCATTCTCATAACATAATATAATTGTGGGCTTTGACACCGTTGCTAAGCGATATTTTATGACTTATACTGAACTAGCTTCCGCCCGCGACTTTGTCCGCGTGTACGTCAGGATGTTGTACTCTACTTGTTCGATAGGCACAGGTGACGTATATGACAAATTATTATACAGCATAAGGTACAAAATAGTGTTTATTCTGTTACGTAGTCTAATAATTTAAAGAAACAAAATAAATTTCAATATCTGACGTAGTACATTCAAATAGTCTTCACACCAACATTATAAACGCGAAAGTTTGTATATACGAATTTACATATTCTATGGTCGGTTGCTAGGCAACGCGTTTTTGTTATGCCAAAATTGCCCATGTAATCCCACTAATATTATAAGAGTGATTTTGGACAATTTACACAATATGTCTTTAGAAATTATAGCCTATATGTTATTCTGATGTATAAGCTATGTTATTGTACAGTGTCATTCAAATCCATTCAGTAGTTTTTCCGTGAAAGCGTCACAAACATCCAAACATCTATACATCCAAACATCTAAACATCCAAACATCTAAACATCCAAACTTTCACACTTATAATATTAGTAGGATTATAGTAGGAAGGATAACACAAAAACAAAAGATGTCTATTTTTCCACATATACCCTAGGAATATGAAATTCAGAATCAGTTGTTACATTGCCCACTATACGAAAAGGCACGAGGTGCTGTTGCAGCAGCTACGTGATGTGATGCAACTAGAACCACCGCGGAAGCGCACTCCATTCTCGGTCGTCAATTAGCATAGTTAATTTTAATTTTTAATTAATAATAAATTAGTAGTAAAAGTCTTTTTTTGGAACCTCCTATGGCAACTACCATAATTCAGTCGTAAAATTACGAATATTATAAAATAATAATAATAAAAAATTATAAAAACGTACATGTTTCTTTTATAATTTCCGGGCGTTCTAACTAATCTATTAAATAAACTTCATTCCAAAATATGAATTCACCCCTTGTTTGTTTTTCTCGTTTGCCTTTTTTCTTTGAACATGTTGACTGATGCACTACGCAACCGGGAGTACTGTATGTTGAAAACCTCTGCTTTTAAGTCTTAAAGAGCATGTTTTAAATATGATGGTAATAGTAGAAACTCAAATCGAAATCATAAAAACAAACAAATTTCTTCTAACAATTCCTTAAAAAACGGAGTCTTGTGGATCTATAAATCGTCATGTTTTATCAATAAACAACCGTTATTTTTCTATAATACAAACAAAAGGTACTTTAAAGATAATACACCTAAAGCGTAACCATCGACCGCCATCTTGACTTCCGTCGGCGGCAGTGATACCAACCATCTAAAACTTGGGTTCGCGTGTCCGATATCAGCGTTAATGCACGAAAGTTGGTAGCACTGGCACTTAGATCGCTGATCTAACTGCGATCTCGCACGAAACTCGATTAGGAGACGTTACGCTTTTTTTTTTTATAAAAAAAAAGATAAAATTTGTCTGTTTAGATGCTCGTAAAAGTTAAAAATTCGCTATCAAAATGGAATGGTGAGAGATGTTTTTAACTTATAGCATAATTGAATGTAATCTTAGCTTAGTTTATGAAATGACACGTTCCGCGAATGTATGACGCCAAGGCCTGGTCTTGTACACTTATAATTTTAAAAGGCCATTATTAAATAATTTTACCATTACCAATAAAAGTTACCACTTTTGTACATCTTGGTTTAGTTTATTTGTACAAAAACGTAATTATAAAACGCACGAAACAAGTAAGACTTGACGTTGAAAACAAAGATGGCGTCAATAAAATGACATTTGACGCTGTCACTTAGTACAAAAAAATATGATTTTGTACAATTAAAATAAATACAAAAATGTATTAATTATTTATATTTATAATTAATTATAGTATTTTTCTATACATGTTTAGATTATTGCTTGATTTTTAAACACTGCACAAGTGCGGGCCGAATTTGAAAAAACTCTTTCGAACGACATTTTGTAACATCATAAAAAACTGTATTCTTGCAAAAAATTCTTTCCTACTCTAAACCCTACGAGTAAAATGATAATTTGTATACTACGCCTACTACTTTTCTTGCAGTAGTTGGTTTTTTTTTACTTTGTTCATGTAAATAGTAACAGTACCCGCAGGAATGACCATTTTACTGTCTGCGTATCATTGTAATGGCCGTCGCTGGCCCGATTCTAAAGTAGGCCGACGGGACCCGTCGAATACTTCCGCGGTTTACCGGTAAACGGGAACTGATCTGTTTATTGTGAGTCCAACAGTCAATTACCGGAGATTTCTTTAGGTTCATCCAACTCTAGTATTCAACCGACTTAAAAGAAGGAGGAGGTTATCAATTCGACTTTATGTTTTTTGTATGTATGCTACGCGATAACTCCGCCAGTTGTGACTCGATTTTGATGGTTCTTTTTTGTTTGGTAGAGCATACTTCCGAGGTACCATATACATTTGATCGAAATTGATTGAGCGCTTTTTGAGACAATAAACAAAAACCAATTATGTACTCTACGGGTGAACATTTTTAAAGCAGTTGAAGTCGGTTTTTAGTTGTTTTTGGGACGCGTTTATTATTTATATTAAAGTTATTTCTTTAATTACCGTGAAAACTTACGAAGGTCAAGGTCAACTTTACTGAATTTTCCAATATTATTGGCGGTATATAAAAACGTTTGGTGGAATAACAATGTTTGGCTTCTGCTTCTGACCTCAGCACATCACGAATAAATAGACATACGGTTACGATTAATAATTAACACGTTCAACAAAAACTAAAAACCGACTTCAACTGCTTTAAAAATATTCACCCTAAGAGTGAATATATAATTAAATAAAATATTCATAAGCTTTCTCTAATTAATAAAGTAGATATAGGATTTAGCCTAAATTATTAATGGAAGAGAATGCTATTAATTTACATAGCGAAGTTTGATTTAATCCCCCGATAGCTCCAATAATTGAATTTATAATTATAATAATAAGAAGAAATTTTTATTAAAATAATATGATAATAAAATTATGGGGGTAATTTTTTGTCAATCTGGGTACATATGTACAACAAATATTTGTTGTTTGGTTGATTTTCTCAAAAAGAACTCAATTTCGATAAAATTTATCTGGGACCGCCTCTGAAGTATGTTCTACCAACCAAAAAAATACACACACCTTCCTTCTTTTTGGGTCGGTTGAAATAAGTGGACACTGCCGTGGGAGAGTTAGTAAGTACACACGGCTACACATCAAGCTATACATTTCCAGTACACGCTGACCTCACATTAAATGAACTCCCGCACGACGCTAGTTCATCTTATACTGGGACAGTATAGCTTGACCTGTAGCCGTGCGTACTGGTATAATAATATAGCACCACTTATATAATCACACGCAGGAACTCACTCCCACTCTGCAGTTTACACTCCCACTTAAGTGGATAGTAATGACATAATCCAGCCATTGTGATGTAAATTGGACCCCCGCCTTATCTGAGGATAGAGGGCGGAAGTATGACATATACCAACTAATGTAACCGTTTTAAGCTTCCTCTTTAAACACATACTGTATGTAGCCAAAACTAGGTCATAATTAAAATAACAATACGTGAACTTGCGAAAGGTCCGCGTGGAAAATCCAAAGAACGGTAGAAGCATCTATGTAACTTACTACACATGTCCAACAGTGGACTTGAACAGCTAAGATACAGTATTATATAACAACAGCACACTTTGAATTCTGTATCAAGTTGAAACTAATAACAAATACAATTTTGGAGCTGTGAAAAAATCCAAGCCCACAAACTTAAAACTAAAACTTAAATAATTTGCCGTTGTCAGAACTTGACCAATTTGAAATGGCACCACACGGGAAGTACCAGCTTTCAAATAAAAAAAGAATCATCCAAATGGGTTAACCTAGTCTAAAGTTCTGAGGTAACAAACACTTAAAAACATACCTGTCGAAATGATAACCTCCGCCTTTTTTGAAGTCGGTTAAAAATTATTTTATATTTGTATGATCATAGTTAGCGGAATATTGTGAAACTAGAATTGTATGTTATATGATTTATGAACCACCTGTAATTCACAAATAAATGATTGATTCAAAACACCTGTCGTTTTTTGTGTTACAATGTTTAACACATTGTAACAACAATTGCTCGTTTTTCGCCAGGCACATTTTATTCTTATGAAATACTAGCTTCCGCCCGCGACTTTGTCCGCGTGTACTTCAGAATGTATTCTACTTGTTCGATAGGCACAGGTGACGTATATGACAAATTATTACACAGCATAAGGTACAAAATAGTGTTTATTCTGTTACGTAGTCTAATAATTTAAAGAAACAAAATAAATTTCAATATCTGACGTAGTACATTCAAATAGTCTTCACACCAATATTATAAACGCGAAAGTTTGCATATACGCATCTACATATTCTATGGTCGGTTGCTTGGCAACGCGTTTTTGTTATGCCCAAATTGCCCATGTAATCCCACTAATATTATAAGTGTGATTTTGGACAATTTACACAATATGCCTTTATAAATTATAGCCTATATGTTATTCTGATGTATAACCTATATTATTGTAAAGTTTCATTCAAATCCATTCAGTAGTTTTTCCGTGAAAGCGTAACAAACATCCAAACATCCAAACTTTCACACTTATAATATTAGTAGGATGACTCTTGATAATTATGTTAATTATTCAAATTCTGTACGGAACCCTCGGTGCTCGACTATAATGCGGTTTTCTATGAGAGTGATTTAGCTCAAGTTGCCACCATGAAAGGATAATTTCGTGAGTGGTTTACCATTGTTTTACTACTGTTTCAGTTCAGGTCACAGTGTAATCAGGAAGTACGGATCTAAGACAGCGAGCTTTGCCTCAGATATAATCTGTCATTGTCTGGCGAACACTGAAGCCGTAAATCTTAAGGAACCTAGAATAGCTTGAGATATAAATAGAGAAAACAAAACGGTACTACGCTTGAACTAGCAATGGACTTAATCGAAACATTAAAATAATCGAGATATCTACTAATTTTTAATGTATGTATGAAAATCGATTCTGATATTAGTAATCACTAATTTCCGTAATCAAATGCGATTTTCTAATTAGTACTAATCTGTCTCGTACCGGGAAACGTCTACCAGGCCGTCCCCCTGCTAGATGGACCGAAGACCTGGTTAGAGTCGCGGGGAGTCGCTGGATGAAGGTGGCTCGGGACCGGTCGATGTGGCGTACCATGAGGGAGGCCTATGTCCAGCAGTGGACGTTTCCCGGCTGATGATGATGACTCATCTGTCAAAGAATCGAAACTAGTCGATGCTTGCCGAGCGTGACCGACTGAAGTGACAATTGGCGAAGAAATGAAACCCTGTTCTTACATATTTATTTATTTATTTTCGTGCTGACGTTTTAAAAATAGACTAGCTGACATACTATTACGAGGAGAGGTGAGGTTTCGTGGATCGGTGGGGGGTGGTGTAAGTCCATTCTGTACGTACGTATTAATTCAAATTTTTTGTTATTTGAAACCCGTGGGCTCATGGGCGTGGTTGGTGTGTTAGTATGGAACTGTAATATTAGACCCATAGGGTTGGGAATGTCATCGCTCTGCTGTGGCTTGAGACCTGGGTTTAGAAACGCGAAAAAACACATTTAATGCACTTTTCACATTCATTCATTTCACAATTCACATTAATAAAAACAACTGTGAGGATTAACAAAAAAGCTTCTTGAGAACTAATATCAATTAAAGCAATTTAGATTGCCATACCTTATGTTGTTTAACAATAATCAGTGGAAATATGATTTTTAAGAGGTAATTTCGTAAATAAAATCACGGAATTGCGTTTCTGATAGTTGCGAAGTGAAGATAAAGTCATAAACAAATACATAATTTACTAAGAGATTGTCAGAATCTTTCAGCGTCCTATATCAGTATACCAAAAAGTTCGTTTGTTTCAGAAATTCACCTTAAATGACAATCGTGCTGTCAAATTCGCTTATTAATAAATATCGTCACTCCAATCCTAATTATTTCTGTATAAATGACTGGGCCAGTCAATTTACCCGCCTGGCAGTATGGCGTGACCGGCGGCAGTTAAGGCTCACTCGAAGCCGCTGTTACGTTTAATCACTACAGCGCTACACTTCGTTGGACGTGATTCTTTTTTATTCCTTTTAATTAATTGAAGTTTTAATGTGTGGTTTTGTTTATGTCATGGCTACAGATTAGGGAAATAAAGCTTTCATTTTAATACTTTTGTATTTTTTGGAAGCAACTCGTTCGAGAAGTCAGGCTATATCTTCTCGACAATACCTCAGCGTATAAAGAGTCTTTAGTCAGTGCGTGCTGCCAGTGATGGATGACATCGGACCGAATCGTAATCGAAATCGGAAATCGTGACGCGTCGCCACGTCATGCGTCGCCATGTATGTAGTACGAAACATCTAATTACAAATATCGCTTTACATACATTTTCTCCCCGAAATCTCCCGTCCTTCTAATCTCAAATCTCTTCTTTTTCGTTTTGTTTATACTCTTTCTAATTTTATTCATTCCAACAATATAAAGTTGTAATCCCTCTAGTAACTCAAAGTGTATCGCGTGTCTGGCTAACCGATTATTTCCTTTTACATGTTGCCTCTTTGGTCTCCAGATTTTGGCAGAACTACCATGAAGTTGGTAGTTAATAAATATTAAGAATTGAATCGAATTGAAACATCTTAATATGCTGTGGCGACGCGTCGCCATGCGCAAGCGACTATGCGATTCAATAGGGATGATGACAAAAAAAAATTATTCCCTCATTCGAGAGACCGTGTGAAGAGATAAATGGCCTTGTCAAAGATTTTTCGATACGACTGATAGTTTTCCTAATATAACCCGTCGAAAAGTGATTTTAATAACGTGGTGCAAAAACGCTCTATACAAATCGGTACCTAGGCGTGACGTCACGGTTGAGTATTGAAGTATAGATAATGTATGAAACTTTTAACAATATTTGAGTTATCTCGTAAAATAATGTTTTTATGTGACCATTCCCTTACTAAAAAATATTCACAATGTAATTACAAAACAAAACGTAAAATAAAAATTTTTATACGAGCAAGTTGGTTTTTTGGAATTTTTGCGGGCTTTATAAGTGAAAAAGTCCAGAAAAAAATTAAATAATATTAGATATTTTACATTTTATAGGAGCTTTATAATGCCCTTTATGTTTTAAAATACAATTTAGCCCCAATCTGATTTGGTGTCATCTAGCCTATTCCCAGTCGGTTCCATAATCCACCTCTTGCGCCGCTTTGGGGTCTCACTCCTTCACTTTTTAAACCATTTTTCATATTTTTGGTTTCAATTTGCAGCTTGCTTTGTTTCTATTCTATTTAAGTGATATTTTTATCAAAACTATCACGTCGGGAACTACATGCAAGGGCGCTCAGACATCCGGTAGAATACGCTACGTCGCACGGTGCCGGCAACGTTGCTCCGCGTGAGCTGCGGTTTACACGAATAATGGTTCAAGTCAGAAGACAGTCTATTCGAGTCGAGTTGGTTCTCCTACTTATACAAAAAAAAGTATAATTTATGCATGGCAATTTTAATATTTAACAATCTTCCAGAAAATCTAAAATTGCTACCAAATACGCAATTTAAAACCCGACTAACTAAATGGCTCTTAGAAAAATGATTTTATACTATCAAATAGTTTTTAGACTATAACGACAAAATTTTCTCGATATATATATGTCTGTATCGCCCATATATGTACGTTTATACAGGATGTCCCACGGGTGAGCCCACACGATATAAAAAAACTACTTCGACGCGATCGAAAGTGTTTACCATGTCGAGTACAGTCGGCATAATATGGATTCCTTCGAATCGTGTGTGGAACCAGGGCTCAACTTTGAAACCTACGTCAAAAATCAAAACTAGCGATATAATGAACACATTTTATTGAGAAAGCTGAAGAAATGGCATCGGCCTAATATTTACCTAACCTAAAATTCAAAGATAAGGATATTCAAGAACTTGACTGTATGTTGTTTTGCCTTTACCTTTTCATAGTGGAAGAGAACTTACCAAAAACAACAACGAAAGGGTCAATCAACTTTCTCGTTTCAGTAGCTCGATTAACCCTAATATTAAGTCAAAATGTCTTACAAGTTCAGTCAAGCGGACTTGCAATCGAATTACTGAGCCAAGAGTGGTACAACATGATTCCAAGACGTGATGTGTTTACCTTCGCTCGACGTTATCATTTTGAGCCAGCCCCGTGTGTTCAACAATTCATGCGTCTCGACAACGTTCCCAGTCAGGAATCAGTTTAAATTAAATTCTGAGGAAAATCGAAAACCGTCGTCTTACTTGAACAAACATGACCACACAAAACAGACTGGTTACATTTTAATAGTAGAAGCGTTCTCTGTGGTGTAAACATATGCCATCATCATCACTCATCAACAGCCTATGTACCCACTGCAGGGGCTCAGTCCTACTCTCCTACAGAGTGTATGGGACATCGTCCACCACGCGGGACCAGTGCGGATTGGTAGACTTGACACACACCCTTGAATTTCTTTGCAGGAGTTAGCAGGTTTCCTCGCGATGTTTTTCTTCACCGAAAAGCCAATGGTAATGATTTTTATCATTCGTACATAAATTGCTAGTAACAAATCGGAAGTCATTTGCACAAGCCAGTATCGAACCCAGACCTCGATTGTTCAAGGACTGACGCTCTACCCAACTGAGCTACCATTCGCCTATGACATAATAAGCTAAATTCATCAGGATAGTATATTAAAGTAAAAAGTAAGTAAGGAAATCGTTTATTGCTTGCCAACAAATATAAACAACATAAATAAATACTATTTAAAAACAGGAGAAGGTATACAAAGGGTAGACTTTGGTATACCGCTGTGCAGCGCTAAATTACAGCATAATTCTAAACTTCATTTAATATAGACACACAGAAAATTACTTTTCTTAGAAGAAAGTTAATTTTAATGTCTAGTAATAAAATTCAATTTTTAATTTCCATTAATACTTAGCAAGTATAAGTATCAAAGCTTAATAATGTGTCATTCAAGCTAGGTTCACAATGTGAGTTGTCTGGCTGACAAACCCAGAAGATATCCAAAGTTTTTTTCATTTGCATTTCTACACACTTACCTGAAGACGTTTTAAAGTGCCAACACTTTAAAAAATGTACGAAATAAAAAGCTGACACTTGAATATTTCTGGCTACCCACAAAATGAGCCTTTCGAGACTTCCCCAGAAGTTCTCGGAAACAATTCTCGAGATAAACACGTGCGAATTCGTGACAATCTCTTCATTATGTTTTCAGCGGAAGAGATCCTTTTCTTATTATTTAAGCCTGGATTGCGTGCACAGTGTGACAACTTGACGAGTGCGAATCGTCATTCAGCCGGGAAACGTTTACTGCTGGACATAGCCCTGCCCAAAGGTTAGCCACAATGACCGGTACCGAGCTACTTGCATCCAGCGATACCTTGCGATTATAACCAAGTCGTCAGAACAACTAGTGGAAGGTCGGCTAGGTACACGTTTTCGGTACGCGGTCGCCCCTCGAGAACTCTTACTCCTTGAGCAATGTGGTCACCCATTGCCTAGCTTACTGGCATGAGCTACTAGTATGTCGTTCTATTTTACCGAAACAATCAATCTACTAGCTTTTATAATTAACCAACTTTAACCTGTATGTGTGTAATATTTGCAGAACTACCCAGTTTTGCGTATATGATAGTCTATATTAGCTTCTAAACGAGTGTGTCAAATTTTAAAAGTGTATGTATGTATATTTGTATGTTTGTCCTCGCATATCTCCGGAACTACAAGTTCGATTTATATAAACCTTTTTTTGTTGAACTAGCTATTGTTCAACTTAGGGAAGATTGCAAGTTTCATTAAAATCGGTTGAGTAGTTTTTGAGATAGGGAATGTTAAGTGTGTATTAGTTAGTTAAATGTTTGTTACCTCAGAACTTTCGACTGGGTGAATCGATTTTGATTATTCTTTTTTTATTTGAAAGCTGGTGCTTCCCGTGTGGTGCCATTTCAATTTGGCCCAGTTCTGAGAATGGAATCCATGAGAAAACGATATACATCTTAAATTTGCCTCAATTAAAGTAGACTTTTAGGGCAGTTGAAGTCGGTTTCTAGTTCTTTTTGAACACGTTAACTTGTTGAGAAATAATGTGCGAAAGCTTTCTATTTTTCGGTGTGATTCTAGATAACGTTAGATTGTTGAAAAGAATGTCACTTTTCCGAACCTACTACTTTTCAAATTCAACTGCTATGAAAAGGTGACAGAAATGTTAGAAAAGGACGGAATATACGACAGTGTACAGTGCACATGTCTCTTTATGAGCATCTTACTGCGAGAGAAGATAGCAATTACCGAGTAAGCAAATTGATAATCAATGATAATTTTTGACGTAAATACTAGCACATTATTTACTATTTTTGAAAAATAATTGACAATAATGCCATTTTTATTTACTTTGTTAACTTGTAAAACTAGCTCTACTTAACTATACTATTCGAAAAAATTTGAAAAGGTTTGATATCTTGTGCTCTATATTTGTCTGTATACGTACTGTCTGTAAGCTGTTAATTTTCCAACAAAAAAAAACGAAGCAAAAAAGAGAACAGGTAGAGGTTATGATTTGAAATTCAATACAGCCTTAAAAACGAAGCAAGCTCGATCAATTGGAAAACAAAACCGTTTTTTAGCGTAACATCCTGCTATTAGTATCAGGAATTCAGACGAATTGAAACAAATAGACAGAACAGAATAACTTTCCTTCAGTTGGCAAGGAATATAAATAGTAATTTTTAGGCAGTAGCGCCGCCATTTTCTGCCAACTTATGAACATAACCTCTGAGTATCATTCTGACATGTCCTGTCAAAATGACGTAATGACTTGATGAGTGACTGACATTAGCATCCTGTTTGAAAAACTGCGCCACAGACTTTCTTCATAATTAACTTATCACAGCTTCTGAGAAGTTACCTCGCACATTTGGCAAAATAATTACACAAAGTGAACCATACTACGCTGTGTATTGTTTCATTAAAATAACTTGAAATATTTTGAAGTGAATGTGCTTATATACTTCTCATAAGAAAAATCGAAACACCTTGCAAGTTAATGTTTTGTAAGGATTATCTGAAAAAATCTTTAAAAATTTACTTTGAATTTAGAACATTAACATTCGCATTTGAAAACCTCTTATTACTACACTACACTATTAAACGACATTTGACATATATTCCTAAATTTCACACATCTTTCTGATCCACATTTTTCTGATAATCCTTACAAAACATAAACTTACAAGGTGTTTCGATTTTCCTGGTAATTTAATCTAAAGGGAACCGTTTCGTATGTATGTCTAGATGGAATAATTAGAATATTCCGTTGCAATTTGAAATACGTATGTTTTAATATATCATCACTAAATATTGCTAATCTGCTGTGTTTCATCTCCCTCAAAAATATGTATAAAAACTATCATGGCTACTGAAGGGTTCACAATAAAATGTATTGAAACATGTATTTTTAATAAACAAGTAAATTAAATTACAAAAAAGATTACGAAATAATCATACGACTACCAAATATAGTAAAGACTCACATAAGTACTTTAAAAAAATTAACTCTCAAAAACACACATTAGCACAAATCACACACATTTACACCCTTAAATCTCACAACATCTCACTGTACCCCATCACACAGCCTCGGCTAGTATGGGGTGCATTGATACTGGTAAAGCTGTAGCGGGAGACGAGAAGAGTACCCCAAACTCAGGTTTACTTCTGCCTTGGGTATGATTCTCGTCTTCTCAACTCTCATACCACCATCCATCAGACGATGGCATGAAACTTATAACACCCCTCTTTATGTTGCGGGGGTTAAAATACTGTCTAGTAAAAAAGTACTGTCTACAAATTTTAATACAATGCTCATAGTCTGCGACCAGACGTATTTCCAACGAGGGAATAATCAAATTGTGCCGCTGGCGCTGGCGCACGTGGTGGGGCGCCCTGCATCCTAAACGCCTATTTATTGAGCAAGTTTTATTAAAAAGACAATCTTTCGCCGTCAAAGCGAAATTACGAGAAAATTGAAATGAATTTGAAGAGGTTTCGTTGGGAATTGATACGATTATAAGGGAAGCGATTCAATTTAGATTTTGGTCACGGAATTCGTTGGAGTAATTTCAAAATGGAAACAAATTATTTGAAGTGATATCTGGGACCCGTTCATTGAATCGACTGTGCACTCTGCGTTACGAGTATACTAAAACTATAAAAAATTTAAATAAAGAGCATTTTAAGTTGCAAATACCTGTGTCCACAGATGATAATAAAAATAAAAGTTTAATAAACAATCTGTTTGTACTAAATACTTGTATAGTACTCGCACAATAAGTTTGCTCCTCTGAAGTTAGCTACAAAAGACCGCGAAGTATCAATTATTAACGGGAGTCAAGGCAAGTTAGCGGGCGGAAAGAAATGTCCTAGTGTTGTATGTCATCTAGGGATAGTTATTATCGAAAATAATACACACACATTCCGTCTATACATGTTTTAAATTGCGGAGAGCTAACTTCAGAGGGGCAAACTTATTGTACGAGTACTGTATTTCATTTTATCTGATGGTAAGCGACTGTTTGACTCTACGAACTTTCATACCCAAACCCAACCGTGCTATTTACAATGCCGTTTGGAAGCAGAGTTAGGCAACATGGTAGTAGCTAGCCAGGCGAACACACAGAATTCCTGTAACCGTCAGAGTAGCGATCGGTACCTCCACTGGGAATCGAACCCGGAACGGGGAAAAGTAAGTATACTCTTACATCTTATCTCGAAGGCGCTATCTACACAGACAAGAGTATAGCGAGTCCGCCCACTATTGTCGGGTAATTTCCACGGTGCTATGATAATTCAGACAGCGTAACGTCGCGACTTGCAACGGCACGGCACGCCGCGTGTCTGCCACCCCCTCAAACCGTTTTTGTACAGTTCATTCTGTTTTTTGACGAACTTGCGGCCAAAGATATATAATCTGTGTACATTTAGATTAAAGAAATATATTGATACTGGATACTCGTTATTTTAATACTACTACTTAGTACTACTTTTTAGGTATATATAAATAACTAGCTTCCACCCGCGACTTTGTCCGCGTGTATTTCAGGATGTATTCTACTTGTTCAATGGGCACAGGTGACGTATATGACAAATTATTATACAGCATAAGGTACAAAATAGTGTTTATTCTGTTACGTAGTCTAATAATTTAAAGAAACAAAATAAATGTTAATATCTGACGTAGTACATTCAAATAGTCTTCACACCACAGCTTCACACCAATATTATAAACGCGAAAGTTTGCATATACAAATTTACATATTCTATGGTCGGTTGCTAGGCAACGCGTTTTTGTTATGCCGAAATTTCCCATGTAATCCCACTAATATTATAATTGTGATTTTGGACAATTTACATAATATGTCTTTAGAAATCTAAATGTTATTCTGATGTATAAGCTATATTATTGTAAAGTTTCATTCAAATCCATTCAGTAGTTTTTCCATGAAAGCGTCACAAACATCCAAACATCCAAACTTTCACACTTATAATATTAGTAGGATTATAAATACATAAATAAATATAATACAACTACCACGCTAGCCTTAGGTGACTGTAGCTGTCTTCTATTATTTTCTATTTCTATTACATTTGTACTGTATTGTTAACTGTTTTCCGAACGTGCGCTCAAAGGTTGTCATGTGATTACCTGCCGTAGTGCTTTAGCGTACTTAATACTAATCGCATGATGTGTGTGTCTGTAATTGGCTGTACATTTAGCTTATGATGTATATGTACTTTACTTTTCTTGATAATGGATGTAACAGCTGTTGACATGCCAAATAAATAAAATAAAATAAAATTAATGCTGGAGTTTCGTGTTTTGTATCAACAGAAATGTTCGTCAGTTGTACTAAAGGTTAACTAATGCAGGACCAAAGAATAGCTTTTACAAGAGTACTAACCCAACTGACGCAATTTACTTAATTTTGACACATAATTTAAACTGAGAATGTATATTTATCTCATTCAGTCTTATGTCAATTCAATGATGTTAGAAAGGCTAAAATATAGTTACTTGGATCCTGATTCATATAATCTACTTTTGATATACTAGAGGTATATTGATGCTTGTGGCGATATCGCTTTGAGACGCAACTAGGTGGTCACTCTTTGTATCACCGCGATAATATCGCCCAGTGTAGACAGTCTCATAGAGTTTGTATCGAATTTGGTGGCGCAGCGAAATTATCGCCGCGATTCTCTCATCCGTGTTATGATGCCTTAGGGCAGTGTTGCCCTCCTATATAATGATAAAGTTTCAGAATAATTAATGGCCCTGACAAAAAGTATGGGGCAAATAAATTGTCACACCAGCCACCAACCACTCTTATGAACTAGTGACACAACGTTGTTTTTCCCTCGGCCGGCACCGGACGGTTTTTCTGCGGTGTCCCTAATAGTGATAGAATGATAATATTCAATCAGCTGTGTCGATACGGAATGCAACGAGGGTAATTGGATTTATATCGAGACTCATAGGTAATGTGTTCATGTTTTGAACAACAAAGACACTGGGGGAAGATGAATGAAAAAGTTGTAAACTTTAAAAAAAATTGTGCCCACCAATTCAACAAGTGAATGAAAAGTAAATTTAAAAAAAACACGACTGCGTATTTTTTTTCTTTTATGATTTTGATATACCTAGTGTCACTCTCACAATAAATACGAATCTAACGACATCTATCAAGCTAAAATCCATCGAGCCCTTGGGCTGTAGGCCACGCTAAACCATTATACATACATAATCTCGAAAAACTTAACCCTCCTTCTGGCGCAGTCAGGTAAAAATAATCCACATTTTGTTGTGTGTGAGATGTATATTCAATCATTCCTTCTCCACGCCATATGCCAAATTTTATTAATATTGGTTAAGCCGTTTATCGGTGAAATACCAACAAACAGAGGGAGCAAGAGACAACAGAGTAATTTAAATTTATAAAAGTGCAGTACGGTGCAGTAAAACGCCTCTGCACCGCCATTGCTTCGTTATCTTCAGGGTTTTGTGTTTCCAAGTGAGCTTGCTTCTATCCCACAGGTTTATCGTACGAGTAGCTTGCCAGCAGATGAAATGAAATCCAAGTAGGTGCAGCGCATTGTAGCTGGTTTAAATTGAAGCTCGTTAATTTTGTGTACGAATATTTGTTTGCTTTTGAACATTTAATTTTAATCGAAAAACCTTTTTACAAAACATTTTTGGTAAATTTTACGTATCATTTTTCTCAGCACTCTTCAGCGAATATTCATCATTAAATATTCATATATACGTAACGTGAATATTACGAAATACAAATTTTATGTTCGTTACAAATATTTTTCATTTTAGAGTTCGAAGGTAGACTCATTTTTTTAACCTTTGGTTGTTGTACTTAAAGAGTACATTTTAAACGTGGTAGTAGGAATACACTTTGCGTATAGGTTTGCACTTGGCCTTCATCTCACCTGATGGTACGCACCCAGACGCCTCAATCTAATGAAGCGCTGGCTCTGCTACCTTTCATACTTTCGTACTTGGCTATCTGTAGGCATTATTTTTTCTCAACTACCAAAACTTTCGATATGTTGTCCTGTAGAGAAGAAAAGGCGAAAGAAACTCTTCAGCTGGCTAAAGAAAGCTCTTGCATGATGCAATTTATTATTTTTAAATAATACAATTTTTTATTTAACATTACCCCCCACCTCTTCCTGCGGCTCCTTCTAAATATAACTATTTTACCAACTATATTCATTGAGGCACCTGTAGGTCACAATTTAACACAACTATTCCAAATTTCAAGTCGTTAGCATTAGTAGTTGCTGAGATACTTAGCTGTGACAGACTTGGTGGGTGCGTTTGTTATGTGTGAGACTTGTGTGAATGTGAGATTGTAAGGTTACCGTTTTTCATCGTATGTTCGGAACCCTAAAAGCGAAGAATACTCGTACCTTCTGTCATTTATGAATCTCCAGGATAAATCTGCTATAAAAGTAAGGGTAGGATAAAAAGTTTATAGTTTGTGTAAAACCGGGTCGTTACGCTCTTTCTGTTTTATTGATAGTTTGAATTGATGGCCGGCGGCGGGCTGTTAAAATAGTTTTTATTCGATTGTGCAACAGTCCTGACCGCTGAATGGAAATATAATGTCCCCGCAAAATGGGCGCTGACGATAAAAAAAAACGTCCAAGTGCGATTTGGAATCGCGCACCGAGGGTTCCGTACAGAATATGAATAATTAACGTACTGAAAATCATAAAGGTAAGGTAAGATAAAATGCCCAACGAAAGCACCTGGTATACAAATTACGAGGCACTGGAACATTATGTAATCGTTAAAGCGATTTTAATGAGATATAATTAAAAAGTTTTACTTTTCAGATTTATTTCTATACTTGTGCTGTATATACCTTGCTTCTTGCCAAATTTCAGGATTCTAGGTCCATGGGAAGTATCTTATATATGGAAGTCAGGTTTTGATGAGCTTTAAGAGAAATCGTCAAAATGACGGCCGTTCTTTTTATTACGTTGACTTAGAATATTTTTTTCTTCTCAGATAAAATGGATTGAAGACTTAAGTATTTGATATTGATTTTAATTTGGTGCCTCAAAACGTTACTGAGAACAAGTACAACCAAGTGACCATAAAAGGTTTTTTCCTTTTGAGTCATGTAACCCTAAAAACGTTAGCACAAACCGCCCATTTTTTTGGTAAATGGGTTATCTATTTTATAAATCAATCAAATGAATTATGTTTTTCAAAATCTCTTCGTCAGCTTAATGGGTATATTTATTTACATACGTATGGCATATATCATTCGCCCGCGCTGTGTATATCGTAGCAGTTGATACGCCGCCGCTACGAAGCGGACTTGTGGCGCCGCCTCTTTGGTGAGCGGCAGGTGCGTAGCTGGCTGGATGTAATATTTGACTACAGCTTTGAAAATAAATTCTTTTGTTTTGCGGAATACATTTTTTCATCATTCGAGAAGCCGATTCAGAAACTTTGTAATAAGTTGTGTACTTTCATTTACCAATTGTCATGTATTAAGCCAATTAAATTCAGTGATATCACATCCAGTAATTCATTGAACGAAACACACAGGGAGCTCAAGCGCTCCCTAGACTATTTTATGGATAAAGAAACAAACTCTTTTATTTAGAGTATGGCTTTAACAAGGACCTACCAATGCCAAACCAATGCAATGTCAAAAACATTACAATAAAACGCCTCCAGCATTCTAATTTCGGTGGAACCACTTCCTTGTTTGCCTGTTTAGCTTACAATGTAAAATGGATCCAAACAACCTTTCTGACCTACCGACGGAAATACAAAGTCAATATGTAAATAACAACGTTATATAAGTTCCCTTTACCTTCCGTTTTATATCCGATAGGTGAGTCAGGAAATAGGAAAGTGTAAAATGTCGAATGAGAAATTTTTCTGCGCTCTAGCAGTTTAGGTGCGTCGACCAGCGAAGATGTAATGCGATCATAGAGATGTATATCTCGTCTTCATCTACGTTAGTCAACTGCTGTATGTGCGCTTTAATAGATTGAACCGTTTCTCTACATATTCAAATACGAAAAAATGTATTAACCAAAACAAAATTTCAAATAAATTGTGTAGAGATTCAATCGGTCAGGGGGAAAAGTTGCATCATAAATATCTCTAAGGATGACGTTATTATTGCTTTGTACAATCTTAGTTATGGCAATTTTATAGAGAAACAGAGCAAGTGGCTCGTGGGGACCGGTCATTATAGCGTACCATGGAGGACTATGTCCAGCAGTGGACGTTTCTCGGCGGATGATTATGATACAGAAGCAATTTTACAAAAATTTGTTGGCGCTAGTAAGTAATTCGAGTGCAAGTGTGTGTGTGAGGGTCAGTGTTTGCGTGTTATGCTCATGAGTGTGTCATTCATGTGTGGAGGTGCGCAGGAGCTATTTTTGTTGAATCTTTCGCTATTCAAGTAGCGGTCAAACAGAAGGACGCCACCCGTATACTGTGGATATTCCTACAGCTCGAAACAAGTGTTTCGCTCCATATTTATCATGCTTGCTTAGTTGGAAATATTATTAATATACAAAGACATTTAACATTACTAGTAATAGACCGGACAAAGCAAACAAAAATTGTGATCCTAAACTTAATACCAATTGGTAATAAGTTACTCAAACTAGTGTCACATCACGTCACGCGGCCGTACAAGACATTTGACATACGATTGACTTTTGAGATCAAAATGTTTATATGAAACGTTTCCCAATGACCGCTCTATAACCTATTACTATATTTAAATCTCTCTGTTAATATAATAACGTATAAGTTGATTAACAATTTTAGCGAATCAGCAATTAATTTATATTTATATATATATATATATTTAAAAAACCTACGCAATAATTCCTGAATCTGAATCGATTTTACCAAATATAGCTATGAACCACCGCAAGGAAACTTGCTTTTACGTTAAAAAAACGCATAGAAATTGGTCCATCTTTTCGACTGATGTTAAACTTATACACCGCTCTGTTTGCGTCGGAGGTTAAAAATAAAACATGTATATATAGATTATAGGTACGTAAAAATAGATAACTGACAATACATTTTTATCTGAAAATACCCAGAGTAATGTACAATGTATTTATCACAAGTATAAGTCCACTGTTGATGAGCCACCCTAATAAATAACAATATAATGACATTGTCATCAACCTGGAACCGTCTGTGGCTGAAAACCCATGTCCATGACACGCCAAAACCCTCGACCCAATTACATCCGGTAATATTCCAAAGGTGAGACCACACGACATAAAACTTAAATACATTACCTTTTTCAGTTCAAAAAACTTCTCGCGTTACTTTGAAATATATTTGATAGAAAACTCATTTCTCTCGGCACTGACTGCCCTTTAAGCCTAACCTCAGAGATATGAAGCCCCAGGGACTACGCCGGGGTCCCGCGAGATGAGAATTAATCTAATCCGATCAAATACTGAACGAATATAACTGATCCGACCTTAGGTATTGAAGTCATCTAATTGAATAAACCCTAAATCCCTAAATCCATACGTATATTCCATATTGCTCAGGCATATCACTATTTTCGGCTCTTTTGCCTCACGGCCACCTGCAGCCCTCAAGACAATGAGGCATTCTGAAGGCCCATTGACAGATAGGAGATAATAAGACTTCTTACATGTAAGGTATTAAAACTGTTAGTGTAAGATGTGTCATCATCATCATCAGCTGGGAAACGTCCACTGCTGGACATAGGCCTCCCTCGTGGTACGCCACATCGACCGGTCTAGAGCTACCTGCATCCAGCGACTCCCTGCGACTCTAACCAGATCGTCGGTCCATCTAGTAGGCGGACGGCCTGATAGACGTTTCCCGGTACGTGTTCGCCACTCGAGAACCTTTACTTTCCACCGGTTATCGGTTCTTCGAGCGATGTGGCCAGCCCGTGTGTGTGTGCCCGATGTGTATGTGTCTTGCCGTATGGGAAGGCTGTGAGGTTGTAAGGTTAAACTTTTGTCCATAGTGATTTGAATCCCAGCGTTATCAAGTTGATAATATGTATGTATGAAAATGAAGCACTATCGCCCTTCATTTGAATTGTCCGCGCTTTAACTTACTTTTGTCCATGGTGGCAGCACCAGCAGGCTGGCACTATGTACCTTCTATTCTCTTTATAAAACGTCATAAAATATTTCACGTTGTAAATTGTGAAATCATCACCATTATCCTATTACCTTTAAACGAGCAATTCTTGTATATATACCTATATAATTCGGATCTCCGAAACGGCTCCAGCGATTTTTCTGAAATTTGGTATTTGGGGGGCGAAAAATCGATTTAGATTAAGTCTAATGTCTGGGAAAATGCGTGTTTTCGAGTTTTCATGCGTTTTTTCCTTCGCATTATTCGACGCAAAATATGATGGGAAATTTCACGCTGTCAAACATAATCACTTTAGCCGAGTGGTTCACACGTGTCATTCCGTCCGAGATATCCGCGTTCAAATCCCGGTTGGAAAATTGCTTTTATTTTTGTTTTTTGTGTGTTTTTAACACGCTTATATCAGCTTCACCTGTATGTGTGTGTGTATGTATTTATTTATTCAAATTTGTAATTATTATTTTTAAGTGGCAAATTGTTCCACTCTTTATGGCTAACCAGGGGCAGAAATAAAGATTTTGTTTGTTTTTAAAGAACTACGAGCAAAGCTCGGTCGCCCAGATATTTAATATTATTTGAAGCAATAGCTTTTAATGTTGTTTCTCTTTACAGGTTAGTACCTAAATAATAATAACTTGTACTTATGTATAGAAGTTGTGTGTGCATACGCTTTTGTAATTCATACATGTCTTAAAACTAAAATTACTCTTTACAGAGCAATAACTTGGCTTTTTGTTTCAAGAAACAACGTATTACATGTATATTAGAACAAAAACATCTGAATGCTTTTCGTTGATCTCTAACCGTGTTCCGAAACATAACAAGATTTAGAACGATCTTCCATAAATACAATGTGGGAAATATATCCGTGGTTAACCGCTACGCCATGTGAATTTGAATACAGCGTGCATATCTCTCTCAATTTATTTCATTTTATACGTACCTACGTGCCTTGACTTCGAACGAGACTACTTTTGACTGCCAACATTCTTTCCTTGACAAAATTATGGATATTTATTGCTGAGGCCACTGGGATGTATGATATAAGTCAATCAAAACCATGGTCGTCGAGCGTCAGTCTTTGAATAATCGAGGTCTGGGTTTGATCCTGGCTCGTAACAATGAGTTACAATTTATTATTTTTAATTTATGTACAAATGTTCATTGGCTTTTCGGTGAAGAAAAACATCGTGAGGAAACCTGCACACTCCTGCGAATAAATTCAAAGGTGTGTGTGAAGTCTGCCAATCAGCACTGGTCTCGCGTGGTGGTGGAGAGTATTCCTGAGCCCCTGCAGTGGGGACATATATAGGCTGCTGCTGACGAGTCACTGAAACGTCCACTGTTGGGCGTGAGCTTTTCTCAAGTCACACTAAAAAGAACGGACTTTCAATAGAGGTTGCCATATCGCCAAGTATAGTAGTTGTATTGGTCATTGCAAATAGGATATTAAACCCTGTGTCGTACATATTAGCAATGAGTTTACCCTGTTACAGCGAGGTAATTCCACCATTAAGAATTGCCATTAATGGTATTAGTGTCTTTAATTATCCCACTATTACCACTTATGGACTTTTTGTAGTCCGCTGGTGCGCTGAACGCCTCGACACAAACCACGCCACCGTTGTTGCGTAATTTTATCTCAATAAAAGCTCTGATATTAAATGTGAACTCTTGAATCTTGATATTGATTATAAATTTCAAGGAAACAGTAATAACGATTTCAAATAACGAAGCAAAAAATTTATACACATTTTCTCACTCCGATGCTACTTACACCCTATGTATGAGGAAGCGAGATAAATATACAAATCTCGGTGCTACTTATCATGCGTATTTCTTGCATTACACAGCGAATACTTCGTTTATAAGTTATATTTAGTTTAGACTGAACTGTAGCTACCAAACAAATTAAAAAGAAAATCCAATATTTTCCCCAGAATCACCGGCAGGCAGGCAATCGGATATTTGTAAGGGGGAATAAAGTTAAAAACGCTTCCAAGTCTTTGAAAAATCCTAGTAAAGCGAAGCGGTGCGTTGCCATATTCCGAGCAATTTTAATTTCCAAGTTTACGAACTTGCAATTTAGTTGGAAACTCAGAAATTGTTAATGTGAAAGTTAACCTAGAGTCCGCGTCGTTATTGTTATTGGAAACTTGAAGGCGACAGGAGGAATAACAGGGACAGAATTGTTTTAGGTTTTGGGGGTCAAGGAATGTTTGAGTAAAGTTGTGTAAATATTGATACTTACTGACGTAATCTTTGATAATTTTACAGGGAAAAGAAAATTATGTAGCGTAGATTTAGATTTTCATCAGGAAAAACATTAAATCTGTCTGTTAGATAAAAGTATCTGAGTAAACAATGACACTAATTTTTGTAACCTTTTGAGTTGTTTTTCTAATTATCCACTGCTGGCATGGTTCACTCGCTCTCAACTAGTTGCGGCTTTGCTGTATTTTATTTAATAATAATTTTTATGCGTTTCTTGTTGCGTATATTATATTTTGAATGTTGAATAAATGTCTGTTTGTGTCTATATCGAGAAACAAAATCAATTTAAAAAATAAGGTCCAGTTGGGAACCTTCTCCCAATTAGAAGTTGGTTAAAACTATGTACTCATAAAAGCTATTTCAAAGAGCGAAAAATAAAATTCATTTGACTGTTTATTGACAATAAATTTATCTAATTATTTTTACATGCATTAGATGCAATAATTCCAAAATATTTAGGAGATGGGCAGCAGTACCTATCCAGATCACCAACCCGAGGACAAGCACGGTGATTTTGGCAAATCTCCTTATAGAATGACCAACGTAGCGATCTATGAGGGAGGCCCATGTCCAACAGTGGACTCATTAAATGTGATATAGGTTTGCTGTAACCAAAAAAAAAAACTTGTAACACTCGCCCTTATTGAACAAGATGTAATAAACAAACGAAGCTGAAAATTAATACACATTTTCTTATCACGATTGTACCTACGATCTATGGCATTCTATGAGGCTTACATCTAACATTCAACCGATTATAATTAACCCACAAGTTAAAGTTACGACACAGAAGAATAACTTCAGACCCCTAAGTAAGCCCGTTTCTTGCCAAGAATCCAAGATGGCGGATAATTAATGAATAAACCGTTGATTTCCAACCGTAAAATGATAGTTAAATATTCAGACCGTCTGAAGCGTTCCAACGAGGCCGTGCCACCAATTGCCACATTGAATATTAACTTATTTATTTACATAATGGCAAATAATCTTTGCGCTGGAGGGAGATGGAGATGAATTAGGCAGGGGTGAGAGAGAGAGAGACGGAATAGATTGTGATATAAAATTATGAGATCATTCCCCACAGACATGTTTATCGAGGTGTCGAAGATTTAGGTCCGGACGTTGCTGGAATTGACACGAAAAAGCAGAGTTTTGTTGAAATTTCGGACGCACTTGAGAAATTGTTAGATACATGTAAGCATTTAGCCTTAGCTCCAAGGGTGATCAACAAGAGTGCTTTGTCCACGGTTGGAAATGACTGACTTGTTAACGACGACGCAGGGCAAGTACGACTTGGTGGTAAGTTAAAACACGAGTATAAACACGAATAGACTGTATTCTCTATTTTAAAACGATATTTTACAAGAAACGAAATAAAGCTACACAGCGACACAGAAAAACCAAAAGAAGACAGTCATTTTGACATAACCTTTTTTTCTAATATAAACAAATTTATAAACTGCCAGCAACACCCTCATAGATTTCCACGTCGGACTTTCCATGAGGGTATTTACAATAATACCAACGCTTGGTGACTGACTAGAAATTGCAGTGAGTCGCAGTTACAGTAGAGGTCTTTCACAACAACGTACATCACGATGTTAAACTTTCGCAATAACTTACATTGCAGTAGAGATTTTTTGCAACAACGTACGGCGCGGTGGCAAACTTTCACAGTAACGTACATCGCGGTAATGAACTTCTCAACTATGATGTACACCCGTATTGTATGGTGTTGACCTAAATTAAAACAACCTCATCCAGGCCTTGAGCAAGATCTTCGTTCAGATTACAACGTTGACATGGCTAACTCCGATATAATCCGTGCGGTGCGTGGAACGACGACACCGTACACTCCGCTTTTAATATATATATTCTGTGGACCTCGTAAATATTGGGATATGCCATAAAAATATATTACCTGGCCATCAGTGTATACCGTATACAAGCCCTACTTTATTACTAGCAGACCTTTAAAAGGGTATCTCGATCAATGATTTGCTTGAGGCTGATGGATGCACACGGTTTCCATACAAAGGCCAAATGCAGATCCAGTATTTTATCTAAAAACAACAACTAATAACACAAATAAAGCACATATAGCAAACACCAAGTTTCCAAAAAAGAACAATTTTATTTTTGAAGGTTCTTAATGGTTCTAAGGGCCGTCACAGACGTGCCCGCGAAACGAAGGTGAAATTATTAGGGTTGCGTGCGGCACGCCTAATTACCTAGTTAACATTCCGTTGTGGGGAAACACAATCTTTGTTTGAAAACCTGCTGGGGATTCAACTCGCTAAAAGGGTTCGGGGAAAAATAAAGCCAACAAAAATGAAGGTGCTCAATTATCTAAAGCATTTAGTTCTAGAATTTCTTCGAATCACCTCCATGGCTTGGGATAATAGTCTGGTTGTACCAGTCTCGATACCCAGTGGGGGTACTTACTACCTATTCGGTTTGGTTAGTGGTATGTCACTTTCTATGTCCGCTAGGCTACCATCATATCGTCTAAGCACACGTGGGACACTGCAAACAAATGTCGTGATATCGGCACACATCGAACGGTTGACGTTTGTATTCACGCGAATGTGTGAGCAGGTAGTGATCGCCATACATGGTCATTTTCTGCGCCAATCTCTTGCGGGGGAAGTGAGGTATCACGTATCGGCGGGAGGCGGTGAACGTCCGTTTTGTACGTAGAACTATATTAATTCTGAGACCTTAGAAAAATTTCGACAATCCTAATGAATCCAGGATCACTCCAAGAGGCGTGAATTTATTGCAGACATTAATAACCTCGCGCTAGAAAATCGTCTGGCTAGATTGCTCCACTTCTCCACTTCCTCTCAGACAACAATAAAAAAATATCGAAGGTATGATCATACGCGTCGTCGGTATCTCGACATAGCTTCCTACTCAATTAATTTTTACCAGTTTATATAACACACATTGGATAGGTTTTATGCAGCAATACAATATAAAAAACGTGGAAGCAATCAACCGGAGAGGGCGGAAAAATTGAACGCACCCATATTTAAAGCCGCGTTCGGGATTCCATTTCGTCACAAATTGAACTCTCGTAAAAAAAAGTAACAAACTGTTTATGACTGCATTGCACAAAGGTTGCAAATAACTAGAATATTGCTCTTGGCGCGAACTTGTAAAATGGTGGTTCATTGCAATTTTAGTAATTCGTTAATAATACTGTTATGTGTGTTTTTTGTGTTATAATGGAGTGATATAGTGCAAAAAGTGTCACGGACAGTGTTATAGTATCAATTACGCAAAATTGCGAGGGTTTCGACGCGATCCGAAGAGTTTATCATGTCGAGTACATTCGGCATATGGATTCTTTCGGATAATGTTGAAACCAAGGCTGGCCTTTGAAGTTCTCGTCAAGAATCCAAATTAAGCGATAAAATGTACACATTATACATTTTATTGAGAAAGCTGAAGAAATGGCTTCGGCATAGTTTATAACCTCAAAATTTGTTCACCTAATTTTACTCGTCATTGGCTAGATAACCACTGGTTAAAGCCATTATTTTAAAAAAAACTAGAATATTGCATGTTTTTTTAAAAAATATCGAAAAAGTATGAATTTAGTTCGATAAAACAGAAAAAATAATGGCTGGCAATATGTCTAAAAACAGGCCAAGTGCGAGTAGCTCGCGAACCAAGTGCTCCGAACGATGGAAATAAACCTACTAATGTTATTGCCTTGAAATAATGGTTATTTTTCCAACCGCATAACTAAGTTTGTTTGTCAAGTTTTTTAAATGATTTCTGTAGGTAGAGACAACACATAGGCTTTCCTGTAATATTTACATGAATTTCTCTCTATTATGATTATTTCCAATTTGATACTTTGGAATATTCAGAGATAGATGTATGCAATTTTTTACACATTACAGACATTTTTTTATTGTAAATCAAAAACTATACTTCAAATCTGTTTTAAAATATGCAAATTTAGCCCTTTCATATGACAACCAATTTGACCCAGTGACTCCACTTTGAAGTTTCGACCCCGTAGTTTGAAAAAAAATATTATAAATTATTTTTGGCATCCGTAGTTCATCATTTCCAATTACGGTTACAAATTTCAAGTTGATAGTTGTTGCTGAGATTTTTAGCTATGACAGACATACAGACACCAAAGTTATTTTACAAGGTTTCCGATTTTTCATCGGATCTTCGGAGCCCTAAAAAAGTTAAAATTACTTCGATAGCCATGTGCTACTTAGAGATATAGTTTTAATATTTTTAGGGTTCCGTGCCCGGAGGGTAAAAAACGGGACCCTATTACTAAGACTTGGCTGTCCGTCCGTCCGTCCGTCTGTCACCAAAATTTTGATCCTAAACTTATTACCAATTGGTAATAAGTTGGTAATAAGTTACTCAATCTAGTGTCACATCACGTCACGCAGCCGTACAAGACATTTGACATACCGTTGACTTTTGAGATCAAAATGAAACGTTTCCCAATGACCGCTCTATAACCTATTACTATATTTAAATCTCTCTGCATACATTATATTGAATTTAATTAGCCTAAAATATGTTTCATTAATCAGCCTTCTGCTGCAGCTATTTTCCGCGGGGAAGAGAGAGGCCTCCTAATACAATTATTATTATTATTATCTATACTTCAAAGAAGAGCCTCCACGTACTGCACCTTTTATATATGGAAAAGAATTGTGAATGATATAAACTTTTTTGATTTTAATTTGAGTTGCTCAACACAAAATATGAATTCTGAATTTCATATCTTGCAATAAAATATTAATAATTAACTTGGCTATCGAAATTTTCCCTTCAGAATTTTTCCCAGAAATACTCCGGGCCAATATTTCATAGAGCTGTATTAAAATTGAACCAATCGGAATTCATGATAGATGACCGTTGGTTTTTCGCCGTGTTTATTTTCGATATTCGAATGTTGACCTAGGACCGTTCATCCTAAAACAATAGCCTCCTGTTGACCTTATCATGAATATTTTTTGGAAGAGTATGAATTGGTATTGAATACTTTTTCATAAGTCACCACAATTGGGAACTTGTATTAAATGGAAAATAAAGATTTTTGGTTGTGGAAATGGGAAGTTTCGAAGAACTTCAATCGGCATACGAAGGATAGTTTCGTTGGCAAAGCGATCGCCTCAGACTGGCGAGAGACGCAGGTTCTAACCCCGCTCGTTTCAAATTGCTTCAATATTTTCAAAATGTTATTGACTAAATTTGCGTGTTTGTAATACCCGCGTAAAAATTTAATTACTCGTACATATTTTACTTATAACTATTTTTACAATACTCTGGAACAAAAGGCCTATGTCCAGCAGTGGACTGCCGCAGGCTGTACATGACTCTAGAACAAATTTAAACTTAAAATGGTTGTATTAATTTTAAAGTTATTTAAAAAGTTTGCCGCCATTTTTATGATCTAAAAGCGTCTCCTCCGTAGTGCAGTGTAAACACACTTGGACTTCCAATCCGGAGATAATTGGTTCGATTCCCACTTGGCCTTCTGACCATGTTATGTATGTTTGACACAAAAATGCAGTAATAGCAGTTTCTGTGTGTTTCTTCAGTGCCTAAAATATTCCCCAATCTCACAACGACAGTCCTGAGCAAATCTCTGCAATATTTCAGCCCTGATGCAAGTACGAGGTAATGGATTCCTTTATATTCACATCGAGACTCGAGTCCGATATTCGTCCATTTCCTCAATCGTATGGGTCATGATATCGGGAGTTTAACATAGTGCCGACACACAAATTTCGGACCACGAATGGACATGGTCTGTATAACGATAAAGACTGTATTTTATTTTCAATCCAGAATCTGTAACAAACTTATATAAATGAATTTGTTTATGTATTTCCTCTTGGCTCAGAAGTTAGCATACAAATACCATATGCCATGGATAAGAGCATTTTATGCTGTTTTTATCGTGGGCCAATCGTGGTGTGCCTGTTTTCTGAAGTCCTTGCATATGAAGTCAGTGTGTGCGTGTTGTTAAAAATCAAGTCATATTTATTTGCGATAGATATATTACATTAAGATGGAAGGTGTAGTGTTTTAGAGTGTCACTTAAGCTTAATTAAAAAGCATGCAAATATTCTTGGTTAGTTTAATTAAACAATATGTTTATTAAATCCATCAAGTATTCACACACACATTCTGGAATGATTTTCACTGACATAGAACTGTTTTGCAATTCCGGGCTATCTATTGAAACCATATTAGGTTTCATATCGATTGTGACAAAGCGAAAGAGCATACTAGATCAATTTAATCAAAGGCTTGCCATCGATACTAATATTATAAATGCGAAGGATAGTTTGTTTATCCTTCTTTTACGTCGGAACGGAGAGTCGAAAGGACTTTATTTTTTGTATAGGCGTAGTTAAAGGGCCGGAAGAGGACATTGTCAGCTTTTTATCCGGATCATACTAGTAGTTATCATGAGATAATTTCTAAAGCAAAAGCCAGTAGATACACAAATCCATAGATCACCAATGGCGCCTCTTTTCTACATTTCTCAGGACGGAATTTGTGTGTGTGTGTGTGTGTGTGTGTGTGTGTGTGTGTGTGTGTGTGTGTATATTGCTATCCATACAAAGAGCGTTTTATATTTATTGAGTTTTCTTCTAAATGTGTCATATTGTCGATCCATCACCAGGTGTCGACGTCGGCACCAATGGACAACCACAATAATGTATACTCAGTACAGGCTATGTTATATAGCTTCCTCGATGGAAAGCGGCGGGCGATAGTCTCGATTATATTTTATGTTTCAACGGCACCCGGCGTTTGGTTGTGTTATTAGAACGCTCTCGAAACCCGATGAAATCGATAACAGTTTGGGTGTGAAATTAATATGTTTGCTCTAGAATGCTATTTTTGAAACCTGAACTTTTTCAATTGGAACAGAGCCTTTGTTTCTGATTGAGAAAAATGAAATTGAAAGATGTTTATTTAATAACAAAAGTTCCGTTTCAAAGCTTGGGGTCATCTTTTCAGTATAGAAACCTGTATCAGATGAGCCCGCTCCCTCTCGACGCATAATGTCACGTTCGCAAAATAGTAAATACTCAACATAGTAAAAGATAATCAAATTAACTGATAACTAATAACAATAGTAAAGTTTTGTTTTTATTTAATAGTTAAAACTAAATCTATAGGTTAACCATTTAATCAATAGAGCTTCTGCTCTGAATACTACAGGTAAATCAACATACAATGGCTGTTCATTCCCTCCCCCCGAAAATCCGCGATACCTCACCTCAGCCCGCAAGAAATGTAATAGCTTCCACATGTAAGAAAAATGAAAATTTGGTCATCTATCTACCCAATCGTCTTACGTACTATATGAACACCCCCTAGGACACCTTTTCATCTCACTACTCACTCTGCCTTTTCAACGTCACCCATTTGATCGTCGAACGTTCTCCTTTGAAGTCATTATTGTTCAGAAGCAGAGAATAACACAATGTAAACATGGTCGGATTGACGTTTCGTAGGCGGCCAATGGCGGCCATGACACATCCTAGGACGCGACGTAACTCATTTATCCGGTAATTGGATTGACGTGAGGACGTCGCTTGCAAGCGGACTCGGGCACGGAAGCAGTGTAAGGCTTCGCTGCGCTTTATTGCTTGTTTACTGCGTTTATATTGGCGCTGTAGGGCCTGTAGGGGCCTTGTTACGTCAATGTAACTCGGGGCGGTGACAGCGATTGAATTAGAACAGCGGCTATTTACTCGACTGTGGCGAAACTCAAAGGGGGATTATGTATTTAACCTGTATGTCCAACCCTATGTGACTAATAAATGGCTGATCATATTGCGATAAATTATTCGTCCGCATAACGCAAGGGACAGCGGGTATATTCGTATGTAACATCAAAATGGTGGATTTTTGGTGTCTTGAATTTTTTTGGGTAAATGACAAAGATAAAAAATGAAGGCTCACAATACTTATATTTATACTCTATATACAAATAATATACAGGTGTATATTTCATACGGGCGTACATATCGATGTCAAATAGCTAAAAAATTCTCTAACCCTACCTCTGTCTATGACAGGGAGTATTCTTGGCGCGAACTTGAAAAATGGTGGTTCATTGCAATTTTAGTAATTCGTTAATAGTACTGTTATGTGGGTTTTTGTGTTATAATGGTGTGATATAGTGCAAAAAGTGTCACGGACGGTGTTATAGTATCAATTACGCAAAATTGTAAAGGTTTCGACGCGATCGAAAGGGTTTACCATGTCGAATACATTCGGTATATGGATCCTTTCGAATTACGTTGAAACCAAGGCTGACCTTTGAAATTCTTGTCAAGAATCGTCAAAACAAGCGATAAAAGGTACACATTATACATTTTATTAAGAAAACTGAAGAAATGGCTTCGGGCTTGTATATAACCTTAAAATTTTAAGAGAGAATATCATTATCAAAGACATGGCTGTATGGTGTTTTGCCTTTGCCTTTTCCTGGTAAGAAAAAATCTTACCCAAAAAAATGTCTATGACAATAACTCCGGTACCAGTTGAACACTACAAACATTTGGTAGCAAGTTAAAGCATTACGTATTCCGCTCCCCCAGACCGTCGACCGCCGCCGAGTCCCCCATTCTGCGTTAATTCCTTCAACTCAATAATCCTAATGACTTTCGGCTAATACTATAGCTAGCCCATGCCATGCCACGAGATCGTCGAATACGAACTCCTTTTAATCACGAAGGCCTTCAATTCAACGGAATTAATATCTGATCTTGTGGACTTGGCTTTGTTTTATTGGTTAATTCAATTAAATGTTTATGTATTAAGGAAATTCGTTTACTATTTGTTTACAGTAAGGAATTTGACGTTTATCATGCTAAGATTTGTGTGTGTAGTTTGAATAATAAAATTGTTACATTATTTCTCGAATAACTCTTCTCTTCAGTATTTATCACACGGAAACTACTTGTTCGGTAAAGATAAAACGTAGCTTATGTTAACTATCCTTATACAACTTCCGTTCCTTAAGGCGATCCACCTCTACCAAAGTTTCATACTAAATTTTTGTTGCCATAATCTTTTAAAATAGAATAGCTGGATTTGTGCAGTAACTATCTAAAAATAGGACATCAGATTGTGATGTAGCGAAATGAGTATCATTAACATACAACTTCACAGTGAATCATAATTCTCATATTAAACACTTTTTTCGATTATTGTTCAAAGCGCCATCTATGACCCATTAGCTGCGTAACTGCTATTGTAGCTAACTATAAAGTTGTAAATTAATGATATTTATTTCGCGACACTATAATTTCGTCTCCTATTTTAAGGTAATTACTTATCGAAGCCAGCTATTCTATTTTAAAAGATTTTAGCAACAGAAATTTAGTATGGAAGCATTAGGAGAGGGATAAAGTTAATCAAACAATAAATTTATCGCAAACAAACACGCAAATTTTAGTATTAGTTTGTATGACGTTACACAGCTGGTGATAGGAGTATGAGTTTTTACCTTTTGCTGTAGAGAAGGCAGAAATAACAATACACTTTAAAGGCATTACCTTAGTTAGATTAATAAAATAAGATATTTACAAGTACTACAAGTAGTTTCAGTTTGCCTGTTAGCCTTTCATTGCAGCTAATGATTTTTTCTGCAACAAATAACTTTTTATAAGACTAACAAATAACTCTCTATAAGACAACAATTCAGTTCCGGAGAACCTAGTAGCCGCCACCGCACCAGTCTATAGCGCGATGCATATGGCCAGCAGCGCCATCTATCGCCCTCGTGCGAAACGTTTCTACAGTATGTAACAATAAATAAAAGAAATACATAATGATTACATAATAATCTACACTTCCAAAGGCGCTTTACTAAGACCATCTCACACATATATCTTGTTATACGATACCACATAAGTTGCGAATTCCAATCCATTTTCACATTTGTAAGATGGACGCTTTCCCGTAAAACAAAAGTCAAATAAAACTATCCAGGCGATTGATTCGCTTACATATTTCAACCATGAGTCGGGGAGTGTGCCGCCATGTTGTAGAGTTTCCTTTGAGCTGGTTGGTCCTAACATTGGTATCCATGGTAACAAGTTTGATTCTCGACATTCTTTCACGGTAGTTCCCCATTCACATACCTAAAGAGTACATATTCTTTCAGGTTTTGTATACTTTACGACCGAATTCAAAAAAGGAGGAGCTTCTCAATACGACGGGTATTTTTTATGTTTGTTACCTCAGAACTTTCGACTGGGTGAACCGATTTAGATGATTTTTTTATATTTGAAGGCTGGTGCTTTCCGTGTGGTTCAGTTCTGACACAGGCATCCATGAAATAACCATATAAGTCTTAAATTTGCTGTAGACTTCTAGGGCAATTGAAGTCAGTTTCTAGGTCTTTTTGAACGCGTTAACTTGTGTACAATCTAGGTTGGCCTCTAACAATTTGTCGAGTGCGGAAGGCGTTCAGCCGGTTAAGGTTTTACTTGGAACTGTTCTAAGGGCTGTTGCTTTGTGATGGGAAGATGGGAGAGAATCGATCCAGAACGTGCCATTAGCGGCGGCGTCTAAATTATTATTAGGAACGGTGTGGTTTTTTTGGCGTCTCCACCAGCAGATACGGTGTAATTGTGCAGTGTAGTTTTGAGACGGATCAGTAGTGCTTTAAAGCGATCCGCCTCCATCAAAGTTTCATACAAAATTTCTGTTGCCATAATCTTTTAAAATATAATAGCTGGATTTGTGTAGTAACTATCTATAAATAGGACATCAGACTGTGATGTCGCGAAATGAGTATCATTAACATACAACTTCACAATGAATCACAATTTTCAATTTAAACACTTTTTTTCGATTATTATTCACAGCGCCATCTATGAACCATTAGCTGCGTAACTGCTGTTGTAGCTGACAATAAAGTTGTAAATTAATGATATTTATTTCGCGACACTATAATTCCATCTCCTACTTTTAGGTAATTACTTATCAAAGCCAGCTATTCTATTTTAAAAGATTATGGCAACACAAATTTAGTTTGCAAGCATTAGGAGAGCGTTAAAGTCTAAGTCGTAAAGTCAGATCGTCTACAGAAGTAAAGCTATGCGCTGGAGCATTTTTAGTACAATGAGTTCGAACTTGACCTTCATCTTACCTGATGTCATGAGGACGTGGTATTTAAACCCACAAGGTTCAAGTAAATTAGACGCTTAGTCAGGCGGACACATAAAACGGTCTTACCACCAAACCTAATGTCATACATACCTCGCTCCGGAAAGCGAACCCGCTCTCTAGCGCCCCTAATTTAATTTAATGAAAAAAGCTTTTTGTCAATAATTATAAAGCATAGTACACACTGTCAGGCGGACCGTCCGCTTCCGTCCTCTGAATGACGTCACGCGGCCCTGACCTTCTCTGCACCGTGCCTCAAGTTGGCGTGACGCGCCCGTCATTAATGTTAGATTCGGCTGTAAACTGCATGATTGACGCTGCAATTATATTTCTGAGGTTCCTGAAGAGTTCGGGTATAATTTTCAGATTATTATGCTATATATTTGCTAAGTCACGAACGTCAGGTTGTGATTGCAGTCGTCGGTTAATGGTTTATGAAAATTGTTGATGACATTGTAGTATGTTACGTTCGTGAAAACGTACTTAAACTCTGAATTGCTTGCAGCAGTCACCACTGTCCTGCGTTCATATAATTTTATTTGGATTCAGTTATCTAGAATATGAACCGCCTCTACATTTGAGCCGCAATCCAGGGATTAAATCCGAGAGAATTGCCGTAATAACCATCCATGCCTGGCAAGCGAGTTAATGACCGCAGTAATATCTTAGTGCTATACTCGTGTTGAAAGAATCATGAGTCATGTTGATAAAGTGATCCACTTTGTCTCTATAAATTAAAAAAGGTTTTTATAAATAATTTGTTTACGACCATCTTAAAATATATATATTTTAAATTCAAGCGTTTTGATTACGATGTTTTATTATTGCATTGTAATCGGGTCTACTTAAAAGTACTCACTAAGGCGAATAAAACGAGTCCATCATTTGCAGTGTAAGCCCCTACGACTACCTTCCATCTCCAATGCATTGTCACCAAACTTACATAAGTATGCCAAATTTCAACTCAATCGGTTTAAAAGGAAAAGCAAACAAACTTATTAGAAAGAGAAGGTTGTCCAATCTGTCAAATTAGGTCAAGGTTCTCTCAACGCAATCGTGCACAGGTATTAAATGCCGTCGCTACTCAAAAATTTAGCCTCAATTTCGGACACCCACGGGAATAATTCTTTTCCTACAACCATAACAAGAGCTAACCACAGAATACGAACATAATAACCCGAAAACATCTCGGATCTGTGTCGCCTAATCATGTTAGACAAACTCATAAATGTCTGAATGACGTCATCGTTACGCCACGCTCTGCCGTAGTGCTTATATGACGCGGAGTTTTACGGCGTTGTTTATCGCCTGTGTGTACTCGCCTTAATTGCTGGTAGGAGAGCCAATCAATTGAAAGGTGTCATCAAATTGTAATGAAACAGGGGGATTTGTTAAAGTTTAGTTTTAAAGTGCGACGGTATTTTTATTGTTGTTTGGAGAATGGGCGATTTGTAGGGATTCATGTTTCGTGTTTATTTCATTTTGTTGATAGCTTTAGGTGTTTTTAAATAAGCATTCGTTGTCCATTTTAGTAGGTTTAGGGTTTATGTAGTTAAGTGACTGTGTAGTCGATGTAGACGGTGTAGGCACACCTCATTTTTTTGACACAGACATCTGACAGTTGAGTACGTAAAGGTGTTAAAAGACGGCGTAGAAGAGGTAGAAATTAATCTGTCATAAAACATCACGGCAGGTCACAAATCGCCTCCCAAAAAATTGCTACAAATTTTTCAAATGGGTCAAACACAACATTTATATTCTCTTTGTTACCAAGGAATAATTCAGTACATAAACTCCTTGCTTTGAATTTATATGAAAAGTATTTGACAGTTACATTTTGCTACTACGCCATCTATCCATGAACGAAGAACTATTCTATATAAAAACGCCTCATGTAGAAAAGAGTGAATGAAGTCAGAATGTTTATCTTAGACACTTTGTTTATGTCATTGGGAATGGACGACCAATCTGTAACGCAACCAACTAATGATAAAACCTGATGTCCACTTTGGGACCGAATGATGCGGGACCTTACACCATCAATTAGGAAATAATGGTCCACATTTATCTTGTTCCGTTGAAACTGCAATAAATACGAGTGACACAAGCTTGATGTTTTCGGCCGGTGCGGTGCGGGTGCACCTATCTCTACCGAGCTATCACTACTGACCTTACACTACACTTTTTGTAGATGTATTACTTAGGAGAGGGTCTGAGTGTAAGATTGTAAGGAGTGTAAGGGGTCTTAACCTAGTTCATGTAGATAACTTTGAGAAAAAGAAACAAAATATTTTTTTTAAAATTTAACTTTTAATTACTAACATAAGACGGGTTGTTTCGTTTCCACTATTCGCTGCTGTGGTAGCTCAAAGGCATATGATATAATATAGACAGATAGAAGATAGATTCAACCGACTTCAAAAAAGAAATAGGTCATCATTTCGACTTTAGTTGTTTTTTTCTATGTATTTAAGCGGTCTATCTAGAGGTATAATAAGGCGCTGCCTTTGTTGATTTTCATACCGAAACACAACAGTGCTATTAACAATGCTGTTTAGCGGCAGACTTAAGTAAAATGGTAAAACGCTAGCTAGGCGATCATATATAAATTGTAACCTCGCCCAATTGGATTAGTTACGAGCAATCAGCGAAAAATATGAATGCTGAACGAAAAAATGTTTTTTCTCCTGTATTTATAGCCCAAAACCGACACCCGCTCCGAGTCTTTGAAAAATCTGATGCTCTCATTAAAAGAAAATGGTCGACTGCTTTATATGAAACCTGTCAACCATTTAAAAGCAGCCACACATAATTAAAAGCGTTCATGAATATGAGATCGCTACTGTCCGGTCCGTGGGCTATTTGAACAAAACGGTAAATTAAATTTAACGGGACCATAGAGCAAAGCGTCGGGTTAATTCCGCCGTGACAGTGACATTTTTAACGCTGAATGAGTTTGTACTTTGCTTTCACCTCCTTATTTACAATGCAGTGCGTTGACAGACAGAGCTTCGTTCGGAGGTTTTGGGGCAAAAGTAAAATTTTCTTTTTGATTAGCTTTAAAAAAACCCAGAAAACTTGAATAAAAAAATTTAAAACTTTGTATCCGACCGGGATTCCAACTCGGACACCTGTGATTCACATTATTGTACCTTAGAAGACCACGGTGCTTACGCCCGAGCGTGTGAAATTAGTGACCATAGTTTGCGTCGAATAATGCAAAATAAAACAGCGTTAAACTCGAAAACACGCGTTTTCCCAGACATAAGACTATATTATTATTATTTGATTGATACACTAGCAGCTCCTCGAGCTGATGCGTGTATATCACTGCACTTGTTTTAATGTTTCTAAATGTTTGTCCAGTCTGTTTTTAAAACAATTCACTGAAGTAGCACTTATTACACTTTCAGGGAGAGCGTATACTAGACTAATCTAAGAGCGTAAACTAGATCGATTTTTAGCCCCTGAAAACCTCCATATATTTCAGCGAAATATGTTTCCGTGATCGCTGGTAAACGTAAATAAATATGTACACAAGAATTGCTCGTTTAAAGGTCTTAAAATGAAAGGTATCGTCAGCTTTCATTTCAAAGATTCTTGTTTTAATCTCACCAGATGATTTGTGACGATAGGTTCGATGGAAATCGGCCAAATTGAAGGCTCAAGCTAATGAGACGCTACTTCTGTTATCTGTCATACCGGATCACAACAGTGCTATTAACACTGCTGTTTGGCGGCCGGCTTAGGTAGCATAGTAGCTGAAAATGGGACATAGAAAATTTTCCACCAACAACTAGGCCCAGTACCGAGTGGTGGATATACTTGACTGTCCAAAATACGTTAATAAGAATTTGTGTACTCGTACAATAAGATTCCGAGGTATATAGTAGGACTGCCTAGAATCATTCTTGAGCGTAAATTGCGTGATGGTTATTAGAAAAAGGTTTCTATTCAGTTAAATAATTCTTAGATAGCAGTTGAGAAGACGAGTAGTTTAAGCATGTATATAGCATATAAAAATAGTTCCATTCGTTATAAAGTAATGGTAGTTTTAAAATAAATATACAGTTCTGTAAATAGTCGCATAAATTCAAATCAATCTTGTTAAAATATTTAAAAATTTTACACATTTGCATGCCGCTAAATGTGGAATGTGAGAATCTAAAATTTTCTTACTGTCATCCTATGCACCATTCTCGATGCAAATAAACTTCTGTTTATCTTTAAGGTATTTAATTTTTAATTATAATTAATTTTCCATGCAACAACAATTTGTAAGAACAACACAGTCTCGTCTCTGTAACAAGTAAAAATTAATGAAATCATACGGATGACGTCACATCGTCGAATTAATCAACCCGATTGCGTCTGACGACCCGCTCAGTCGATGACAGCGACGATTATATGACGGGACGTGACGGTGGACGTTTGGGGGTTAACAAATTAACGCCCACGATGTTCATTTTTGTTGTCATGTTAACAGGGTTTGTGTCATCATTAACTAGTAATATCGATGAGGATTTCAATGCAAGTATTATTTTTAATGAGGTGAGTTGCCATAATTTATACTCTCTGTAAGAGAGTCGGCCTGATCCCCTGCAGTGGGGACATATATTGGCTGTTGATGATGATTAGAATGAGCGCTGGTAGATGTTGCTTCCATTTTAGGGTTCCGTACCTCAAAAGGAAAAACGTACATTTATAGGATCACATGCTTATCTGTCTGTCTATCAAGACTTTTTCTCAAGAAAACGTAAAAGTATAAAATTTAAATTAATATCAAATACTCCCACAAGTCTGGATGTGAACCCTTTTGATCTGTGGAAAAAATAAATTTTATAAGTCTAATAAATAAAAAGATACAGCCGTTTATGTCGCTTATTTTTACTTGCAAATTCATTAAACCTATAGGTCATTTTACATTGACCTACAATCCTGAAATTTGTTAAAAAAAAGATCTTACAACACAAGTATATGAATAAATCTGAAAAGTCGAATTTTTTAATTATATCTCATTGATATATCTTTAAGGACTACAAATTGTTTCTGTGCCTGTCAGTATATTCTTAATACTATTTTGTTAACCACGGCGTGTGTGAGTTCGTCACACGCATTCGTTGAGGTATTTTTCAACGCATATTACCGTGCCTAAGTATAATTTTCAGTATGCTAATTATTCATATTCTTTACGGAAATGTTTGTGCGCGAGTCTGACATGCACTTGACCGTTTTTCTTCTTAATAACCTTTTGCGATGCATATATAATTACATGGAGTGGTTCTAGTCTAATGTCGAGGGCACTCGTCAAAGTTGTGGGACCCAAAAAACTACCTCTAACCAATATAAGATACGAGTAGGTACTCGTTTCATATCTAGGATAGGTAACACCCAAATGAATACAATTGACTGTTAATGCAATCATTATTTAAATATGATATAAGGTTATTCTTGCCCCTCGGCTTTATGTGGTGCGTAAAAAAGTCACGCTTTTGTTCGCGTAGCAAATTGCTACGTACTAAGCATTTCGTAGACATTTGCTACGCGACCGTAGGCGAAAGCTACGCACATCATTTATCAAAAATCCTGTACAGAAAAGCTTTTAGGAAAATGTTATACCAGTGAAATGACATGGGTATTTGTTCTTGCAGAAAAATTGTTCGTTTTGTTCAGATTTTTTCCAAGAATATCTAAATAGAGTTGAAGCCGGCTTAACCCGCACGCGTCTCGTTTCGCTCGCTGCCGGGAATTCCTCGCACTAATCCACACTTGGCTCTCAAGCCCACTTGAATATCTACCAACCCATAGACTGAACCTGAAATCATAGATGCGCCACTCTGTACATACAGTCACCGTCATATCGACGCTACTTTGGACCATGTCACATTAACTTATAAAATGATATTTCTTAAAGTAAATTCAGAGTGAATGTGAAATGGTCAAAAGTTGAGTAAATATTACTGGCACTGCTTGTTTTTGCATTGCATTTGCAGCCAGGGTTTATTCAACAAATATGACTGTCGAAGTGTTGATGTCTTTTTGCAGCGAAGAAAAGGTGAAAAAACACTTTACATCTAATTATATCTTTAAAAAAACTGATGTTTATGTTCATCAAAACAAATTCACTTACAGGCAAAATATGTAAAGTAGTTTTTTTATAATTTGTCTAAACTTTACAATAAATGCTATAGTTTTATGATAATTATAATTTTATTTCACTTCTCCAATTATACCTTTTGGAAGTACATTTGTACGAAATATTTTTATCGATAAAGAATGGACCAGAGCTTGGGGAAAGAAGTTGGCACAGGCACTAGACACACGCCTCAAATCTCTTTGCGTTACCTTGAATAGTGCCAGGTCTGTTGTTTTTGGTTATGTCAAAGGGAGGAGCCCTACCAGCTGCCTATTGGATAAATTCACTCTTACCCTTTTCAACCCTCGCAGTGCCAGCAACGAAATATCCGCGTGGCTTTCAAAGATAAAACTTTCCGTGTTTTTTCTGAATATTTTGTTTCGAGGAGTCTTTATGTTTTGCGCTTTTTATTTGAAGATTCTTGGCTAATTCTGTCTTTGAATATCAAGACTGGTTTTTCTTTTGGGTTAGCTAAGTGTGTTTTTGTTGTGAGAAACATTACTATTTGGTAAGGCTTTACAAAAGCTGATTTCATGAAGATTTGAATATTTAATTACATTCCAGTCTGGCCTAACAGATATTCGGTCAGAATTATTTCTGCCGTGTATTTTTATAGATAAAAATAGGTATGATGGATTTCCGTGGATGGTTAAAAACCAATTAAAAACTAAATAGGTTGAATATTCCTCACCTCACACATAAAACCAATAAATATTCTTGAAGTCGAAACTTGAAACAACAGCAGTAAACCGTAGACGAAAGTTTAAACTTTATTCAGGACGTGTTCAAAAGTTCGTAAAAGGTACCGTGGAAAGTACGAGATATATGTAGCTAAAGAGGCAACTTAGACGAGAAAGGGCTTTTAAATTAGTAACGGACTCGTTTTTCAACCGACTTACGAAAAAAGAGAAGACAGAACATCCTCAATTAACTGGAAAGTTTTCATAGTTCCAAACATCCGATAAAAAGCGAAACCCAAATAAAATCACTCTGATGTCTGTCCATCTGTCACCATTCAAATTTGGAACAGTTACGAGAAACGGTGACCGCTGGAAATTGTGGTGATTTTTTATTCAAGTGGACAAAATAGGGGTCACAATTTCAAAGTGGAGTCACTACGTCAAGTAGGGTAAATTATTAAAGGGCTTTATTTTTACATTCTAGAGGTAAAACAGATGCTCATTATTTTTGGCGCCATAGTTTTTGCATAATCATGGAAAATGTGTGCGTAAAAAACCATTTAAAAATGTACATAGTGTACTGAAGTTTGTATAATTATTGCAGAGAAACCTATGCGAGCGATATATGTGTTTAGTGTATGTAGTATTTGAGAAATCAGCAAATAACCTTGTCCGACAATTTCAAGATACGAGTATGTTTCTATTATGGTTTATAATCCGATGCGCGAGTCCGACTCACACTTGGCCGATTTTTTATATATTCATATCTTCGACTATAACCGATTGTAATCATTCGTTTTAGGATTCCGTACCCAATGGGTATCCAACGGAACCCTATTACAAAGCCTCCGCGGTCCGTCTGTCAGCGGGCTGTATCTCACGATCCGTAATAGGTAAATAGTTGAAATTTTCACAGATTATGTCGTATTTCTATTGCCGCTGTAACAACAAATAATAAAAATGAAAATACATTAAAAATAAAAGAGGGCTCCGGTACTAGAAGAGTATTTTTATGATTACAAACTTTGCAGTTGAAAACCATAAGTCGGGTATGTAATTTAACTGCAAAGTTAAGTTTGTTATGCTTGAGAGACGTGTCTTGCGCGATTTATAGTACTAGCTGTGGTACTAGTGGCGCCATAAAGCGAAAATGTTTGGTATTTAGGCGCATTCGTTACAACTCGTCAGAGCATTGTTCGGTGCTTTATTAAATATTTTCAGTATGATAATTATCCATATTTTGTACGGAGCCCTCAGAGCGCAAGTCCAACTCTCACTTGGCCGGGGTTTTATTGAATATACAACATCAGAAGGGTGTTCAAGGTTTAAAAAATTATCGCACGCTTAGCTTAATTTAAGTTTCAGAAGTTGCGTCATCTATGTATTACAGACAGAAGATGCATCGCTAAAAGAGAACTTATTCAACAAGTTGTCACTTGTTACCCAAGTTGATGTTATGCATATTCTAAAAACGAGCATGAGACAGTTCTCGCAGTTGTTTCGTATTTCGTTTCATGCCGTTATAACTGTGTCTTGAATTTCATTTCACTTACATTGTTTATAACAGGTGACAAATAGCTATAAAAACTTAGCGGCTCAGATTTTAGAATTTTTTTTATGATATTTACGAAAAACCAATTAAAATAAGACAAAAAATTATCATTTTGAATAGAACTACATTAAGATTACTAGAACAATGAAGTAAATATATTCATTGTTCATCAAACATCTGTCAGATCATTTATTACTATTATCGCGGACTCTCAATCTGAGGGTTCCGGGTTCGAATCCAGCCGTGTACCTATGAGTTGTTTTTCAATTCAAGTACATTATCCGATTGCTTAACGGTGAAGGAAAACATCGTGATCGGTTATGTAACCATTTTTTTAATACAGTATACTAATAAAATTTCAGGTGTCGGTGGTTTTCCAAATTGTTCTAAATTGATTCATACTCTTGTAAATCAGGTTCAAAGTTGGGGCTTTTTATTACCGTGAGGAAACCTGCATGTCTTGAACAGGCATGTGAAGTCCGCCGATCCGCACTGGGCCTGCGTGGTGGACTATGTGACTCTCTGTAGGAGAGTAGGCCTGAGCCCCTCCAGTGGGGACATATATAGGCTGTTGATGATAATAATATAATAAATACAGGACGAGTCCCTTCCTTACAATCCAATCCTTATATCCAACAGAATATTCCTTAGCAGCCCTTTCTTGTTCCTGATATCCTCTGATTTCCTTTTCTTCCTGATCGACTATATTTTGTCTATTGTTTATCCATTATGTGTATATAATATGTATGTAAAATACTACAAATCATGTTATAGCTTGCGTAGATATTAGGAAACAAACGAACATGCATATGGGTATAGAACGGTTTTTGTTTCCTTTATGTTTCACCGTAATCGGGCGAAAACTCGGGAAATGAAATCCGCGACGGGCGGAAATGTAATTTTTATGATAATGCGATTCGTGACAAAACGTTAAATCCATTGTTTTAATTCGTGGAACTTCCCTTTGACTGCAATATCCGTTTCCTTTGACATTTAAAAAGTAACGGAGAAATCAGAGCTCTCTGTAATTTATGATATTTCATGACATTTGTCGTGCTTTTAAAAATCTTTGATGTTAGCGGATGGTTTTATGCTCCTATTATGCTCTTGCACTCGTTATGCAGGGTTCATTGTTTTCATTCACATTATAGAATCTGTATTTTATTTCAATTAAATATAACTATATTTTACGCTGAATAAATGTTGTAAAAACAGATGGTATTATCGCTAAAAGCCTCATAACCTTCCGGTAGAGGATATAATTTATATATTTACGAACTCATGAAGGATAGTGAATATTCTAATTTATTATGTCTTCTTACTGAAAACTTCCAGTTATATGTCAAAATACTTGCGTATGTTTAGTGATATGTTATTTCACTAAATGGAAAAAGAAAAATCACAGAAAGACGACACAACATTTTCTGGTACTTTCTTTCACTTTTGAGAAGAGTTATATCTACACGGCATTGCACGTAAACTGCAGTAAAACGAAGCTGGGGCCGTATAAGGTTTTCGTTTTGCATAAAGTGGCTCATAACTCTTCCATACACAGTTATTACGAGGTTAGAATCTCGGGATGTGCAATCTCCTTGATAAACTAGGTAAGGGGACTTGCAGGGGCTCTCTGCCTTATATCATCATCAACAGCCTATATATGTCCCCACTGCAGGGGCTCAGGTCTACTCTCCTACAGAGAGTGTATGGGCCGTGCTCAGTGCGGATCGGCGGATTTCACATGCCTGTTCAAGACATGCAGGTTTCCTCGCGATGTTTTCCTTCTCCGTTAAGCAATCGGATAATGTACTTGAATTGAAAAACAACTCATAGGTACACGGCTGGATTCGAACCCGGAACATTAAGATTGAGCGTCTTATACACTGCGCCACCAACGCTTATATATAAATAGCTTTTCATGTATGATGGGTTTGCACTTGGTCTTCATCTCACCTGACGGTAAGTGACGATAAGGCCGTTGGATGGAAGCGTGTTCACCCAAAAGCTTCAAGCTAAAGAGGCGCTGGCTCTGCTACCTATCATACCGCAACAAATAACACTGCCATTTGGCGGTAGATTAAAATAGCATGGTGGTAGCTAGCCAGACGAAAATAGAAAATGCCCTACCACCAATCAAACTGAAACTCCTGATTGTGAGTACAAGCATATAGCCACTAGGCCACGGAGAATGTGAAAGCATTTTCTCTTAACGGCTCCCACAAGATGGCCAGCGATAATCTAATTCTAAAGCCAAGACCGCACGTCCTTAAGTTCCTAAGTATAAACTCTTGGAGACACAAAGAAATAAATCTAGCCATTTATTAAAGCTGTCCCAGGTCACACACGGTCTGCGTGTCTCCTTGGGGTCCCTAGCGGAGTAACTTTTTGCCCCGATCCTAGCGACAGTTATAAATGATGAGGCCCCAAACTCGGCGCTGACTTGCGCATCTTTTTTAAATTCTACCCTCATCCCCCTTGGAAATGATGTATTAAGTGCGGACTAAGAAAAAGGTAGACTGAATGGATGATTTCACAAATAACGCATTTGGTAAATCACGTCGTATATTCGTATTTTACATGACTTTGATGTGTAATTAGATGGAGACTGAAGTGATAGCGAATAAAGTGATACAAGTACTAATCAGTATTAATATTTTAACCAAATGGCTAATATACAATTCTGAAAAGGTACGTTTAACGAGCTATGAAACGAGCTACGCTCGGAATTTAGCTACGTGAGAATATCAGGAATGAGGAAATCTGTAGACGAGCTAAAGTCATATACTTACGACTTAGTAAAGGTCGCTAGTAGTCGCTGCATATACAGAAACAGAAACAGAAAAATATTTATTTGACTAAAACACACACAACACAATACAAAATACAATTTATACATACATTACGTACAATTACAAATAGTACATTATTGATGTACATAGGCATTGTGTTGTAATGTGTCGTCAAAAAGGACTGATCTCAGCATCTGCTATGGCAGTAGCCATAGCGCTGGTTTTCAGATAAGCCCTATAATATGTAAGGCATTAAATATATGTGTAAAAGAAGTGTATGTGTAAGTGTATATGGACGTGTTAACATATAGATACGTGTGTTTGTATGTACAGTGAAAGTATTGAGCAAGTGTGCAGTGTAGGTGACGTGTCGGCAGTTAGAGACCTTGCAGATATGTTGGAACAACACAGCGACCGGGAGGGAACTGCTTATATAAGTGGTTCGGGACCGGTCATTGGGGCATACCATGGGGGACTATAAGAAAGAAAGAAATTGTTTATTGCAGTAAATGTGGTAGTGTGCTCGCAGGCAAAGATGTTGCGTCATTATAAAAGTACAGCACATTTAGCCATATTAATGGCGTACAAAATGTTTAATTACATAAGATAGGTGTCCACAATTTATTTCTTTAAAATATCTGTTACTTTATACACAACCCTTTCTCTGAGACACACGGTTAATTTCGTAAATAGTCGTTTTGGTAATTCTTTTTTTTCGTTAGGTATCGTGTTGAAGATTTTAATACACATTGCACAGCTATTTTTCAGATATAACGCGGTTTTAGGAGCTTTGTTATAGATTAACCGGTTTAAATTTCTATTGCTTCTCGTTTGATTGTGACCAGCTCTAATAAATAGATGTCCATATAATTTGCAATAATTCTGTATGACTGTATGTTGTTATTGCATTAATCACTGGTGTAGTTTTGGTCAATAAATCATTTTTACTTTACTTTTACTGTTATCCTATTTCTTTCTGTTTCTTTGGTTCTGAACTAGTTAATTAGACAGTACGTTGAGGTAATGTTTCACACCGCGACCGTACTCATAACATAGCATGTTTGCTAGTATTTAAACGACTCAGGGAAAATCCCGAGAGATGCGGACCCGCCCGCCGCCGGCGAACTCTGATGATTATGACACCATTACAAGGTTACTTAGCAAATTTCTCGAAACTTTTCTACAAAATTATTAACATTATGTGTATAGCCGTATTTTCTAGTCTTTGTCAAGAAAGGCGCAAAATTTCTTATTGAAAATCCCGCATAATATTAGAATTTATTACAATATTTATCAACGCATTGGATAATGACATCAATCTGTTTTAATGTACGCGGGGGAAATTGAAAGTCTGAAAATGAGACTTTTCATTTATCTAGAATGTAAAAATTTCGATTAATTACTAAAGAAGAAAACGGTGACAGGATGATGTACATGATATTCCGAACCAACTATAGCCAAGTTTTAGGGCAACGAATATATTCAGTTAAGGCCGTAAAAATGTTCAGTTGGCAATCAATTGTATAAATTACAAATGAGAAATGTTTCCTGTTTGGTACTCAATCACGCATAAAAGACAGAACGCTTTGAGCCTACAAATTGACACATAGGTAGAATTTGTTGTGCTGATAAACATAATTATTTTTATGCTGGTAATTTAATTCAGGTGCTACCAACACGTTAGTCTTTCTATTCGTAACTCCAATCTGAAAATACTGCAAAGAATTTAAAATATTTTTCGCTTCGACCAACGAGATTGGTGTTCGCTGGAACATAACCCACTCTAACTTAAAAAGCAACAGCATATTACTATAGCTGCAACAACCAATAAAGGGTGGAATAACAATATAATTTCAATGTCAAAGCAAAGTACCGGTTCCATTTTAGTCAAAGCACCGCGTCCCGTTGCTGTCCTCCCCTATTATACGAATAGACCGCACAACCGCGGCGTTGTTGTTATCGGGACGGGTTTCGCACTTATTTTTGCCATTGTGCGATAGTGGAGCCACCTAGTCTAGCCAGTTGATCTCCCAGGTTCTTGATATACCTGCACGCCTTCTGGAGTAGTCCTGGACTGTTTGGTAACATTACCCGTTGCGTAGCCACGCTGCTGCAGGTCGTGAGGACATGGCCGAGAGTTTCCTCGGCAGCCATGACAAAGGTATTCTGTGAAGGTCATATTAAACATGTGTCAAGTGGACCTCCTACCTTCCTATTCAGACTGAGAATGGTACGTGACAGGTACTGAGAGCGATGGGTTGATCTCTCTCACTTGGCGATATTCTTTTAGTTTGTTCTAGTGTGTCGCGTTGTTTTGTAGTCATTTCCTTAAGCCAAGATGTTAGTTGGTTGAAGGGTAATGATATTATTTCGAAACCTAGTTCTAAATATACCCAGGCCTTATTTCTGTCAAGCAAAATAAGTAACAGCAAAACTATCGATACGAGGGGCATACCGAAAAGATCGGTAATCGAGTACTTTCGATTTAATTAGATTAAAAACTCTTTTTGATGAATAAACACTGGTTAGTTGAAAATCGAATACAATTGACAGAATTAAAAAATTTTTTTTTTTTAAAGAACAATATCAGTTTGAAATTGATAGGTCGATAAAAAAATGGAGCTTACAAGAGAAAGTTTCCGTGCCATAATTTTTTACAACTTTCGACGAGGATTATCTCAGGGACAATGTCTCGCTGAGCTTATATCTATATTCAAGAGTGAAGCGCCTAGCCAGACGACAATATATCGCTGGTATTCTGAATTCCGGCGTGGACGTGCTTCTCTTGGCACCGTACCTTCCACAGGCCGGCCAAAAACAGCGGTTACACCAGAAAATGTCGCTGTTGTGCGCCGAATGATACAGGATGACCGACATATTACATATGAGCAGATTCGGGCTACTTTAGGGATAGGTATGACTGCGATACAAACTGTTTTACATGGTGAACTGGGAGTGAGAAAGCTAGTTTCCCGCTGGGTGCCCCATAATTTGTCCGAAGAGCAAAAGGCGGCTCGTGTCAATTGGTGCCGGTCTACTCTGCAACGCTTCAACGGAGGAAAGTCAAAAGCAGTTTATAACATTGTCTCTGGTGATGAATCATGGATCTATTCATATGAGCCAGAAAGAAAGCATCAGTCGGCTGTCTGGGTCTTCGCAGGTGAGATCAAGCCAACAAAAGTTGTCCGCTCTCGCAGCGTATCGAAGAAAATGGTCGCTTCGTTTGTCGCGAAAACAGGACATGTAGTCACAGTTCCCTTAGAGGAACGGAGAACGGTTACCGCTGATTGGTATACAACGGTTTGTTTGCCACAGATGATATCCGAACTCCGTAGAGGTAACCCGAAACGACGCATAATCCTCCATCACGATAATGCGAGCTCTCACACCGCTCAGAAAACAAGCGAGTTTTTGAAGCAGGAAAACGTTGAATTAATGGATCATCCTCCATACAGCCCTGATCTGAGTCCCAATGATTACTTTACATTCCCTAGAATCAAAGATTTATTGCGTGGTCAGCGGTTTCAAGGTCCAGAAGAAGCAGTGGAAGCATACAAATCGACGATTTTGACCATGTCAACTTCGGACTGGAATTGCTGCTATAATAATTGGTTCGAACGAATGCAAAAGTGCATTAACTGCAACGGAGAATACTTCGAAAAGCAATAAAAATAAATTTAGTTATTTCCTGTATGTATTGTTTTATATTCCCGATCATTTCGGTATGCCCCTCGTATCTAAGAAATGAAATTGAAATTGAAATTTTCATCCACTAAAACCACCTCGTAGGTCATTGTAGCCCTGGGAACTCCATGAACACTCCTATAAGAATAAGAATAAATTTATTTATAACAGTGTACAAGATGTTTTTCTTAAATCTAATTGGGCTAGAATATTTGATCTAGTTACATACTAAAGCGTCTGCAGCTAAACTAAGTTTAAAAACTTGTATTTTAGCATACAGTGCCTCACCCCTTAGAAAAGCAGACGGAACGTCTAGCCGCCATTATAAAATGGATCAGTTTACATGCAATAAGCAAAATCACTTATTCTAAGTTAACAACACTGTGGAAGTGAGTCCTCTCTGTGTGGTCGATTCTGGTCATTTTTGATTTTCTGGTTCAGGTTGTTGATTAAATATACGTATACATAAGTATATCAAATTTCATCCAGTACCTGTAAACATACTTCCAGTGCGTATCCATCATTCCCTTCCTCGATAGGTCCCTCTCCATATTGGACCCTAACAATAAGTAACAAATGTGTCTCACTGACCTCAAGGGGCGATCTTTTGTCGACGCTTTGCTGCCGGCGCTTTGCTGCCCGTTTTCAGATAACGGCTTTTAAAGGCCCCAAGATCCGTCTTTTAAGGAAGTCCCGGTGATAAATGGGCAGGGATGAGGACTGTAGATTAATCTTGGTTTACAATACGGATAGTGATTTAATGCGATCGGCGGTTGAGGGGAATCGAGGGTGAGTTTGTCATGAAACAGAACTTTTTCTTTTGTCTGGCCACTGCCAGAATCTGAAGCCTGACAACGCAACATGGAAAGAAACAATGAAAGTTAAAACAGACCATAAACTGCCATACAACAGTGGTGTTTTTTTCTTCATTCGAATGAATGTGTGCATAGGTAAATTGAATGGAGTGAAAATATGGTAGTGGTAGACATCGTCGCAAAGTATGATTAGGTGACTATACTTCCAGAAAAATCCCACATTTATTGCTTTAGTTACAGTCGGAATTTGTGCCCTTCTAATGATTATTTTAACTATATATTTTAATAATTTAACCTTCCTAATTTTTTCCACTAATTTAAATTCCTAATTTAACCTTCCTGGTCTCCGAGTTATCTGAAAACATCTAGACCAATGGGAAGATACAATGGTCAACATGAAACGTACATGATATTTTTAGCAAGTATAAAGCTGTCTATAATTCTTAATGTGTTCGCACTTGGCCTTCATTTCACCTGTTGGTAAATGACACTATGGTAGCGTGCTCATCCAGAAGTCTTAACCTTATGAGACGCTTGCAATGTTATATTTGATTACCAGGACACAGACCTGGTACGGAAATCGACCCAGTGACCTCCAGATTGTGAGTGTGGACTCCCAAATGTTTGGGACACGCAGCTTTGCTACAGAGGCGGTAAACTCAATTTACAAGGAAAAGCTCCCCTGTCTTGGTGCCTCCGTTGCTTCGCTTTTTACTTTGACATAAGTTCGTTTGTACAACTCAATGTCAATGGGCCCAATCAGGAGAATGGAAACTCAACCAGACGATTGGGGAAGTGTTTCTTGTTTGGGTTTTTTGTTGGCTTACCTTTAGTGATATTAAGGTTGCATAGCGCGTTTAATGGCATTTTCTAAATTCCGTACCTAAATTTTGCCCAATGGGACCAAACCAGATTGAAGTTGAATTGTATTTTAAACGATAAAGGTCATTATAAAACTCTTATAAAATTTAAAATATCTATTATTTAGTTTTTACTAGGGTAAAGCATATAACAGGCCCCCCAAATTCGAAAAACCAACTACGTCGAATTAATAAATATTCCATTCGACGAAGTTTCGAATTAGAGTTAGTTGTTAAACTGTGAAGGTTTTTTAATATGGGCGTTGTCATAAATATTTAAAAGTTCTAATCCGTTACGTCACTCACGTGTTCACGGATCACTTGTCCGTTAAAATGAAATCTGACTGACTGACTGACACGTTAAAATGAATATCGAATACTCAAATCTGCAGCGGCAGTTCCTTGTATCTGTGATAAAATCAAACTTATAGGTCAACGCTATAAAAATATGTGACTGTATAAGCCGTATTTTTAGACAAACTAAAACCTACAGGGTGCTTCCCGTTGACTTAGAATCCTGAAACTTGGCTAGCAGCCAGGTCTTACAGCACAACCATGGGAATAAATCTGAAAACCACGATTTATAATTATGACACAGTAAAAATAGCTTTTCTATGTTTACAAACTTAGCTTTGCAGTTGAAAGCCATACATCAGGTATATAATTTAGCTGCAAAGTAAAGTTAGTATTTCTAACGTACTTACATATTCGATAGAGAATTGTTGGGTGCACAATACCTTACATATAATTTGTGATTTTCAGTATGTTAAGTATTCATATTCTGTACGGAGCGAGTCTGACTCGCACTAGGCCGGTTTTTTATTTAAATGTTCAACTCACACAAACCTAAACAACCCTTCGAGGGCTTAAGTGGTAAGTTATAATGTATTCACAACTTGTCGCCTCGAGGGTATCCCGATAACTCACGCTAAACCCGTTAAACTATTTGCTAAGTTATTTAGATCTCGAGGATAGTTTGATTTAGGAAAAAAAGCTGCATATTGGGGAGTGAGCGTTGTAATAATAAGATCTAATTCCATCCTATGATCAATATTCCTATGATCTACGACAGGGTTCTTTTTACCCGACTGTGTTATGAAAAGGAGTAATAACGTGTATTGGACTCTAGTATGTATGTTTGTTCCTTTGTGTCGCTCTAAATGATTCTTACGTCAGTCGATTTGTCTTAATCCTACGATTGTCACTAAAGACATGACAGATATTTGTAAAATAGAAATAAAATTACATTCGACAAACTGTGTTATGTGGCGTATCATCTAATAGCTATTTAAAAGTAATTGTATGTTTTTATTTATCACTAGCTTCCGCCCGCGACTTTGTCCGCGTGTACTTCAGGATGTATTCTACTTGTTCGATAGGCACAGGTGACGTTTATGACAAATTATTATACAGCATAAGGTACAAAATAGTGTAACTGTAACCATTATAACAACAAATACAGAACAAAAGTTAAATATTAATGTCATTTTCCAAGAAACGTGTTTTTTTGCTTGATCTTATTTTATACTATACTAGCTTCCGCCCGCGACTTTGTCCGCGTGTAAAAACAAAAAAAAATTCAATATCTGACGTAGTACATTCAAATAGTCTGCACACCAATATTATAAACGCGAAAGTTTGTATATACAAATGTTTGTATATATAATTTTATTACATATTCTATGGTCGGTTGCTAGGCAACGCGTTTTTGTTATGCCAAAATTGCCCATGTAATCCCACTAATATTATAAGTGTGATTTTGTACAATTTACACAATATGTCTTTATAAATTATAGCCTATATGTTATTCTGATGTATAAGCTATATTATTATAAAGTTTAATTCAAATCCATTCAGTAGTTTTTCCGTGAAAGCGTCACAAACATCCAAACTTTCACATTTATAATATTAGTAGGATTGTCATTTCTAATGACCATTCAGTATCTACAACTGTTTAAAGTTCATAATCTTTTTTTCTTTTCAATTTTCAATTTACTTCTTACTTGTTACCTATATACTCTCCCTCTCTCGACTCAGCATCTAAAGACAAAAGTCTTTAATCAGTGCGTGTTGCCAGTGATGATATACGGAACCGAAAAGTGGTCATTTACTGTGGGCCGAATAAACAAGCTAAAAGTCACTCAACGAGCAATGGACCGAGCTATGCTCGGAATTTCTCTACGTGATAAGGTCCGGAATGAGGAAATCCGTGGGCGAACGAAGGTCACCGACATAGCTCGACGAGTCAGTGAGCTGAAGTGGCAATGGGCAGGCCACATCGCTCGAAGAACCGATAACCGGTGGGTAGTAAAGGTTCTCGAGTGGCGACCATGTACCGGGAAACGTCTACCAGGCCTTCCCCCTACTAGATGGACCTACGACCTGGTTAGAGTCGCAGGGAGTCGCTGGACGCAGGTGGCTCGAGACCGGTCGATGTGGCGTACAGTGAAGGCTATGTCCAGCAGTGGACGTTTCCCGGCTGATGACGACCTATAGAGTATATATCTGTCTATCCGTGTCTATAAAAAGATATCATCTACATAATTATATAGGTACATTAGGTTTAAGGTGAAGTCGTAGTTATTTTTGGAACGATTCAGTATTCAAACGTTACGCATCAATAACGACGTACAAAAGCAGCTCATTTCCTTAAAACCACGAAGAAATCCAACACAAAGACGCAGCGGGGCAGCCCGCTCGCCAAGTCGTAAATACGAGCCACAGACTACCCTAAATCCCATAGTTTATATGCAGATGTGCCACTTCTCTCCCTCTCACAAATCCGTATTACCCTGAGTCTTATCTGTCATTTTCTCTATGAATGGGGGTCCGTTATAAACAGATGTGTACGCACGGATACAGGTCAAGCTATATGTTCCAGTATAAGCTGAACCAGCATCGCGCGGGAGAACATTAAACGCTAGGTCAGCGTATACTGGAATTGTATAGCTTGATCTGTAGCCGGTAGCCGTGTGTATGATACTAAGTTTTTTAAAATCCATGTTGTGTTTTCGTCGTCATATGTTTACAATCTTTTATTTATCTTGCAATATTTGTATGTCTCTAGGTCAAATCTTGCAACCATAATTTGAACAACTGCCTTTTATCCTATGGGGTTGAATTTTTTTATGTAGTTTCCTATGCAACGATAATGCATCAGGAAAATTGTGAGCTTTAAAAGTATGTATTTATTATTCATCCATACTAAAATATAATAAATGCGAACGTAAATTTGTTTTTCGGTCCTTTAACATCATAAATGACAAGAATTTCTATGTAATCTCTATGTATAAAAAATTTAATTGACACAGCGATAATAATGTATTGTTATATTGCCCATCCTTACGATTCCCGTTTTTGTCTGGTCTTCCCGTGTCATTTCTATGTACCACGACCTTCCCATGTATTCTTCTATGTCCAAGGTCAGTTCTATACTCGTCCCCCATGTCAGTACAATCGATACCAACATTACGGATGCACACGCCGTGCGTCGGTCGATCAGAGTACAGAATTAGATTTACACAGTGGAGCTAGTTTGTTGGTAGTTGGAATTAGTTCTAGGTTCTACACATGAATAAATAAACAGTTAATAGTGTTTCTAGACCAGCAGCATAGGTGATATAGAAATAGTGACACATCGAATTATGGCTTCTTTAAAATATTAATCGATTATAACGATCTTTACATTATTACTCGATTTCCAACAAACAGGTTGAGAGATGTTCATAATGATACAGGCTATACTGGCTGAAATGATATATGAATAGCGTCGGTGGCGCTTTGGGTAAGGCGTGTACTCTCAATCTGAGAGTTCCGGGTTCGAATCCAGCCGTGTACCTATGAGTTAAAGGTGAAAGAAAACCTGAGATAACCTGTATGTCTTGAACAGGCATGTGAAGTCCGCCAATCCGCCGCGTGGTGGACTACGACCCATACACTCTCTGTAGGCTGAAAAACTAGTCTTTGTAATCCCGAAGAGAGTCGATTTTGAATTTATGAATTTATTTTTTAATGGCCGTCTAACAATTTTGTAAAAAGAAAATTCAAAGCAACCACAAGAAAAATTTGGTATTTATTGAAATGTCACAAACATTATGTACTCGTATTTTTTGTTTATGTATGTGAGATGAGAACGTGCCCTTGTTCAAGGATCGGGCTAACATAAATAAGTCCTTTCAATGTATTTAACTAATATAGCGCTTAGTAGTAGACTGTAATTTACAAAATTTCATGCAGTACCTTCTTAAATCGAATTACTAAATTGCGAAATAAATATTTTTAGTGTTCCTATAAATTTAAGAATTTAGACAGCCTGACACAGCTATTTGCAGATTAAGGGATTTGGAGCACCTTTCACGGAATTGCATTGGATCTCTTCAAAGTTGAGAGTGTATCCATCCATCCAACACAAGAGAAGTTTAAAAGTCTCACTGAAGTTTGATGGAAAGCCACCTGAAAGGGACTGTTTTATGGTAATTTTTACACCTTAAAATATACGAGTATATCAGGTTGAATTTAAAAAGTGTCTGGAGAGCCCTTTGAGACTTTGAATGAGAGTTACAAATTCCATAAGGAAAACGAACTATGAAATGTTTTTTTTTGTTGAAATTTAGCTTGAAATACAAACTCTTTACAACTAGCCTTAATGCGTAAAACAGACGTGGTAAAACAAAATGTACCTTATAGCCTTCGTGTGTCCGTCTATCTTTCAATGCTACATAATTATCTGAGCAACCGCTCGTGTGATCAACTTGAAATTCGGAAAAGTTATAAATAATGCGTGCTCACTCCACGACTAATGTAACTTTTTTAATAGTAATAATTATATTTACTTGTATTAAAGGACGGAACCTTCGCGAGGCGAGTACGATTCGAACTTGGCCGGATATCATCACGCGATCAAAACTTTCCGAATGTGAGTGAGGGATTAAAACATGAAGTAAATATTTTTTACTTGTGATAGATCACAGCTTGCCCACGATCTGACCTGATGATAAGCGACGATGTGTCCTACGATGGCGCGCGTTGGTCTAGAAGGTGCCGGTTCAGCCTCGACGTAAAGACACAAGTTGTAGCTTTACGGGAATATAGACGCCGGCAGTGCGTTCCACTTTCCGGCTCCACGCATGATGAACTTAAAAGCAAAACACTTAGTGTTAGCCATAGGTATGTGGACTGTACCTCTATACTGGTGGAGCCCTGCGGTTAGTCTGTTAGATCGATACTAGAAAGGCGATGGCGCAATCAACAAGAATAGCTCTTGCGGGCACTCTTCAAAATGAAATAAGTATAAATAGATTCTTGGCGCGAACTTGTAAAATGGTGGTTCATTGCAATTTTAGTAATTCGTTAATAAAACTGTTATGTGTGTTTTTTGTGTTATAATGGTGTGATATAGTGCAAAAAGTGTCACGGACAGTGTTATAGTATCAATTACGCAAAATTGCGAGGGTTTCGACGCGATCCGAAGAGTTTATCATGTCGAGTACATTCGGCATATGGATTCTTTCGGATAATGTTGAAACCAAGGCTGGCCTTTGAAGTTCTCGTCAAGAATCCAAATTAAGCGATAAAATGTGCACATTATACATTTTATTGAGAAAGCTGAAGAAATGGCTTCGGCATAGTTTATAACCTCAAAATTTGTTCACCTAATTTTACTCGTCATTGGCTAGATAACCACTGGTTAAAGCCATTATTTAAAAAAAAAGTATAAATAAAATAACCTATAGAATATAGAGAGGTAGGAAACTTTTAGCAAGTATTCAAGGCTTTATAGATACAACAATTCATCATACAAAATGTAATCGACATACGACAAAACAATCGTGACTATATCATACTCGTATTTACATTTCGTTTAATTTAAAACTGTCTGGACCTGTTGTAAGGGTCGAGTGGTTCGGTTAAACAAAGGGTTTGTTTGAAAACTATCAAACTATAACAGCAAGATAAGTTTCAATTGTTGTCGCAGCGGGTGGCGGACTGTGGGACATACTTGAATGTAGGACTTTGGGGAAATTGAGGTCATTGTATTATATTGTAGTGTAGGTAGAGTTGCCTGCGTCTAAAGATGATGCCTTCAATCGGTATCGTAAAAAAACCGAAATATTTTTAGATTTGTTTTTGTACTGTTCCTCCGTGTCATATAGCCATGGGGCAGCCTGTATAGTATAATAAAACATAATAAATAATAAATATCATCATAACTTTAGGTTCAAAAATTGTGCATATTTTGATACAGTACAAAAGGTAAAGGCAAAAACTCCCCAGTTTGCATATATGAGATTAAAGAAACTGTTAAAAAAAACCTCGCTTGGTTCCAAGCACCGTCAAGTAAACAAAGAATTTTTTGTAGCCGTCAGTTTTTTGTACGCTGGCGCGTACCGTTTTGGGTGGTACAATTTAATTTTTACATAAAGGGTTAAAATTAATTCCAAATGTGCGGCGCTTCCAGAGCATACGTAAGAATCTTCATACAAAGACAATACTTCTTTACAAAATATTAGTAAAGAAGGATTCTTTACACGCGTAAAAATATAACCCTATCTTTGTGTTCGCTCAGTCGGGTAAAATTTATGCGGTGTATCAGAATATATGAAGCTATGCTAAGCCAACAACCTCAAGGTTACAAGGTCAGGACGTACCAAAACAAAGCCTTTATTGAACCCTTTAATAGATTCAAAGGCAGTGCGCTCGTTTGGTAATTTCCGAACATCAAGAACGTGGAAGATTAATGGCTAAACGAAAGGATTATCGCGGTTCACGCTTGACGAGGTTAGGCTGAGAGAAGCGGGATAGCACTAAGTGATAAGTAAGTGTTTGCGAAGCGTTTTCGGGTTTATCATCGGAGTTCATGCGAACATGGCCACGGGGAAATGGGGCTCAGTTGTGCGGGAAGGGCTTCTAAATTATGTCCGGCCGCCGTAGTGGATTTAATGACGTCATCGAGTAATACTTACGAACTAAGACGACTGCTGGCTAACCAACGTTATCTACTTCTTAATTTAATGCTGTCATCATTTTAGGGTTACTTTCCTCAAAAGGAAAATATAAACTCTAGGATATCTTTGGATAGGATAACTGTGTTGTCTGTGAAGATATCAAGGTGATATTAGTAAAGAATTCTCATGTCCTTAGTTTTGTGAAAAAATCTCGTCTTCTGCACCATGAACTGCTTAGTAATGTCACTATAAATGATGCACAGTTTGGCTTTCGTCCCGGTCTCCAAAGAATTCGGCGATCCTTAGTCTTAAACATACGGTTAATTACTACGAGATGCTACGAGTATATTATGCCTGTTTTCTGAATTCTAGTTGTGCGTTGTACCTCTTGATATCCACAGCCTGTGACAGTTGACACGGAATCAAACTGAAAGTAGTTTTGTCAACAGCTTGTCCGGGGTATTGAGTCTCCAATGTAAATATTGCCTGTTGACCCTATCTGCCCGTCCTGAGTCAACAACTTTGAATTTTATTCAATATGCGATCTCCATTGTTGGAGTCGAGAAAAAAATAAACACAACAACTTGTGACAAAGGCGTGCAATATCGTTTCTTTAGCGCAGGTTACCTTATTATTTCTAACAAATTACTAATCTTTTTTTTTAAAGTACCAGGCTATCAAAAACAGCAGAAGTTTTAATTTGGCGTACATGACATGTTCCGAGCGGGTTTCACTTCAGTTTGAGTAGAGCTTAATTTAGGAAATGAGGGGGCTTTTAAAAAAGAAAACAATTGTTTCATTGATGGATAGATGGCGCCGTCGTAGTAAAAATTAATTTTAAAATGTATATTTTTTCTATAAATTAGTAAGTAAAGTAAGGAGTTTATATAAGTTGTTAACACGACTTTTGGTGGGAGGGAATGTCATAATGATTTATGAAAGATTAATTTCGAGCTTTTCCGCGCCATCTATTGAGTCCTTTAAGATTTCAACTAACATACGTCTCTGAAAGTCCCTCATTAGAACTAGATTGCATTCCGCTCCACTCGAATGCATTTCTTACAAAAGCGTTTGTTTTGTTCTTTAAACTATATTTACTAAACAAATAATTCTTTTGTTTCAGAAAATTCATCCCTCTTCACATAATAGAAGAGGATAGCTACGAGAAAGATGTTCTCTTTTACGTGAACCTCGGCGAACCAGAGCTGCTCGGGGGTAAGTTAAGTAGAATACGTAGCTTCTTTATCAATAAGTTCAGCTTGCCCTAGTTCTAGAGTTAGCTTAAACAGCTCCCTAGGGGATGACAGCCGATAGGGGAGGCGAGGTATTATAGTCCAGTCACTTTAGGGGTTTCCCCTCTGAATATAAGCAGAAAACTTGTATAAACTGTTATTTTGACCTGTTTTAAGTTATCTCAAAAGTCTCTTAAAATCTCGTGTACACGTCTTAAGACATTTAGGGTCAAAAGTCATAAGAAGACACACATCGGCTTTCTATGGTGTTTTACAAAAGAATCTTTGTAGAAAATTGATAAATACAGTCATTGGCACGAGATTTTAAGAAACTAATAACAGTTTATATAAGTTTTCAGTTTATTTTCTCTCATTTCGAGGGTGACCCTGTACTAAGAAGTGTATCACAGTTGCTCGCTTCCCTTCCCCGCTACCCACCCTGCCTCCCGCTGACGTCACGGTACCCTGCCTCCTCCACGTCTGTCACCCCTAGGGAGGGTCGCGTATTAACTTGTCGGTCACGTGGTAAGTCACTTTAAAATCCATTCAGAATGAAGTGTCTTTCAAATAGATGAAAAATGTGTTCGATGGATTACTAGTGTATGGAACTTATTTCACCAGTGTAATAAATTGTACACTCGAGTACAAAAATGTGTATCCAATTTTTAACCATGTCACATTCAATTTTAATTGACATTTCCTCCAACACACCGCATAGGAACAAGCAACAGTGAAGGTGACATGGTTCATAAGTGGATGCATATTTTTGTACTCGAGTGTACATATTTTATTTATAGATAATGTATTGAACTTTTCCTCTATCTATCCTTTACTGAATCCAAATTATTGCACTGACAGAATTTTTTTTGTAGCTAATTTTCTCCTTTAGTCTTTCAAAATCAGTACTATAATATGAACGAAGAACACTTTATTTGCAAATGATGAATGAATGAATGATGAAAATGAATTGAGAAACCCCTTTACCAGTTTCACGAACTGACTTACCAAAAAGTAGCTGTTTTTGACAATGTCTTTATGTTTGTATATATAACCAAGTGAATATACAACACGCAACCTACATCATTCTGTGACGTGTAAATGACATTAAACGAAACGAAATTGTTGTATTATGCCTCCAAAATGTCAGAAAATATATATATATATATATATATAGAGTAGTGTAGTAGAGTAGAGTCACAATATTAAAAGGTTCGTCAGATGTCAACTTTGGACTTTCTTATCAGTATTTATAAGGTGGGACATAAGAAACATTCAAATGTTCTTTAATTGTAGTGTCATTATCATGTTCAAAGCTAATCTATCTATGTAATGTATGTATGAAATCCACCTCCATCAAAGTTTCATACTAAATTTCTGTTGCCATAATCTTTTAAAATATAATAGCTGGATTTGTGTAGTAACTATCTAAAAATAGGAATATCATTAACATACAACATCACAGTGAATCACAATTTTCATTTTAAAAACTTTTTTCGATTATTGTCCAAAGCGCCATCTATGAACCATTAGCTGCGTAACTGCTATTGTAGCTAACTGTAAGTTGTAAATTAATAATATTTATTTCACGGCACTATAATTTCGTGTTCTATTTTTAGGTAATTACTTATCAAAGCCAGATATTCTGGCTAAAAATTATGGCAACAGGAATTTAGTATGAAAGCATTAGGAGAGGGATAACGTTAAACGAGCAATTCTTATATATTTTATTTATACTGGCGATCACGGAAACGGTTGTAACGCTTTCGCTGAAATTTGGTATGTGGGGATTTCCCGGGTCGAAAATTCGATCTAGATTAGTAGGTATTATGTCTAGAGAAACGCGTATTTTAAAAAATTTCATACGGTTTTCTTTCGCATTATTCCATGCAAAATATATGGTCGCTAATTTCACACGCTCGGGCATAAGCATCGTGTTCCGGCCTAGGCGCAAGATTGACAATCATATTTGTCCGGATTCGAATCCCGGTCGGATATAATTTTTTTCCCTTTTTTTGTATTTATTCATGTTTGGATTGTTTTTAAACTAAATTAATGATTAGTGGCCCTCTCGGTCACCCCGATATTATTTACTAATGTATTATATTTATGTACCGTATGTATGATAAATTATTAGCCTTTGCCCGTAACTTCTGGGTAGACTTCAGAAATTATCACAACGGGAACTACTAATTAGATTGGAATACAAAGTAGCCCATATTTTTTTCGGATATTTCGACTATACCTATACAAAAAATCAAGTCATTCTGACTCCCCTTTTCGACTTAAAGGAAGGACAAAATCTCGCTTTCAAATTTAAGAAAAAGAAAATGACTTACTTATATGTTGTATAGAAAACACGATCCAAAGATACCTGAAAATAACAGTTTTTCATTAATACTCACACCTGAAACATTATTTGTGTGCGCGTACTGATACGAACACACATTGACAAGCACGCATATTGACAACGCCAACAATAGCGTGTCTATCCCATAGAACTCGAATCTCATGAAAGCACCCAGATACGAATGTAGACGGGATTACATTCAGAGCAGATGTGTTGTACAACGGGATAGTACAGTTTATTCAGCAAAAAAAATACCTTCGCTTCGAATAACGACAGAAAATAAGATACTGTCGTCAGCTCTTTGTTGAAGAAGATATTGTAGTCAAAGGAAACCCTAAAGGTATTTATTGGAGATGTCTAGATTTTTCTTTGGAAATTAAAAGAAATGATAGCTTTGTTGTTTTTCCAATCGCAGAATACAGAGTTTAAATAATGGTAAAAAAGTTATGTATTTTAAATAGTATTGTATATAATTATTGTTGTTCATTATATTAGCTATGGGTATAATAATAAAGTACCGCTTTAGACTGAAGTTTTGAAGACTTTAAAAAACCGGCCAAGTGCAAGTCGGATTCGCGAACGAAGGGTTCCGTACCATTATCTATAAAAACGACAAAAAAACTATTTCTGTTGTATGGGAGCCCCCTTAAATATTTATTTTATTATGGTTTTTAGTACTCGTATTTGTTGTTATAGCGGCTACAGAAATACATCATCTGTAAAAATTTCAACTGTGTAACTGTCACGGTTCATGAGATACAGCCTGGTGACGGACGGACAAACAGACGGACGGACAGCCAAGTCTTAGTAAGAGGGTCCCGTTTTTTACCCTCCGGGCACGGAACCCTAAAAAAAGGAGGAGCGCGTAATTCTGTTGTGATCTGTGTTGAGTTGTGGTATTACTTATTAATAACTCAAATAAATATACATTTCATATAGAAATTATTCTTAAAATTAGTTACAAATATAGTATATATTTAATGAAACACATTATTTTAACACGATTACGGGTTAGATAAATCATATGTAAATGACGCACTGTTCCTATATTCCACTAGCATGAAGCTAAAAAGCTGTTACTGTGCCGCCCGCCCCCAACCGCGTGAATATAGGGCGGGCAGGGCCATAATCTTTTTACCTTCATGTCCCCTGGTATAATAGCTGTAAGAAGCCTAAGCCTACCTTTTTAAAGATTTGTTCAAACAAACTGAGATCAATCTCGTAGTCGCCTCATAAATTACACAACATGTCTTTTCCATTACAGTATATAACAAAGGGCTTTTTCTGATTACATGTACCTATACACGAATATAGTTATATCTAAGTATGATGGATGACGTATTGTTAGTTCTGTTTATTAGAATCTTATGTACAGTGCTTCTATTTTCTTAATGTCTTTCGTAAATATCGTATTTCATTAAGCATACAGTTCTGAATTCTAATGATTATACAGTGTGTACAATGCATACGGGCGTATAATTTATCCAGATATAGTTTACGACCGTACAAATCATATGTGAAAGCAATTTTGTTAAATAGCTTAATTACGAAAGAGTTATTATTAAAAGTACGACCGAGCAGCAATGTATTGCGTCCAAATTGACTTGACTTGACAAAGGAGAAACGGTTTATTGAACTGTCATGATATGACGTGTAAAAAGAACCGTCAATCAGTCGATAACTTTAGATGTAATTAATACATTGAGTGCTAAATTATTTTGTAAAGAAAAAAAACACGATTAACTAACGAAATTTATGTGTTGTTTAGGACCAACACAAATTACCATCAAAACGCCCATTTGAAATATACACGCTGTATATGATAAATCTAATAACTTCCAGACATGTATACATATAGTTGGGGTACATTCAGAAATCCCAAGATTATCGAGGGACATTTAATAGAATATAATCTTATGTACTTTCTCATATTCGACTCATGTTATATAGCATGATTGCCTTATTTACTTTTCTTCAACGGATTGTAGAAAGAGCTATGTATATTTTAGTTGATTTCTGGCTGCGATGTATATTTAAATTTAAATTTAAAAGTTCCACCTACGAAGAACTTAGCAGTCGAACAACCAATTTTGTTTGGGTGTAAATTAATTTTGATTCATTGGCCTTTATTAATTTTGGTGTGTGGATAATACCGTTTGAAAGAAAGCGTGCTCAATCAGAATCCTCGAGCCAGTGAAGTGATCTGCTACCTTTTCACATACAACACATAAGTGCTATTAATAATTTTGACGGTAGACTTCAGTAACACGATGGTAGCTAGCTAGATACCCCACTAGACATTGAACCCGGGACTGATGGATTGTGAGACCAACTATGTAACAACTAAGATACTGAGGTGGAGCTGCCAACATTATCTGAATCTGCCGCATAACAACAATTGTAATAGCACTGTTGTGTTCAAGTTAAAGATAACATAGTGAATGCCCCTTTAACTTAATGGTTTTGAATGAGCACGCTTCTATCATAAGGTGTTATCATAATTAAGCGAGTGTTCTGTATTTAAAATTTGCAATTGCGTTGTCCGACTGTACGGTTCGTATTCAATTCCACCATAGAGCTAGAAAATGTATAATGGCTTAATATTTTTTTATTTTTGCATGACATCACGTTCATTTCTTCAGAAGTGTTTGAAACGTTTCTACCCGACGCCGAGGCTTCGGTGGCCGTACAGTTCTCACCAGGTAAGTCTTAGATTTAAGCTAGACTAGCTAGAAGTAATAATATTTCATATATCCCTAATAGCTTTAAAAACCATTTTTAAAGCTATTTAAATCAGAATCTTAAATTTTTTTATAAGCATGATATAGCACATGTAATTATGAATATTTATAATATTATTTATTTAAGGCTACAAAGTCCATTTTAATATTTACAAATTACTAAAAATACATTTACAATTTATTTATTTTTACAAATTATTATTATATTTATATGAAAAATCTTATAGATGCACAATGCTACATTTCTAATATACGTCTATTGGCAATCCTCTGTACTATGGTAGCTCATTAATATCAATTTTGACTGAGTTATCGCTTAACACGATTTACGTTACTTCTTTGACTGAGAGGTGACATTAAAATTTCTATCTGGAACCGGCAATGTAGAACGTCTTAACTTCATTTTTAACCTACTATGTTCTAGCGAATAGAACATGGAGGATGGAGATGACTTTTTTTAAAATATTGAATTTTTTATTTCGACACGAGCGGTAGTTGATTCTGCGTCCGCCAGTCCAGCGCGAACGCTTTCCCATTTAGACTGTAAGTCGCTTCCCGTTAGCGTCTGCAATTCTTGACTATTATAAGAACCCCGAGATAGGGCGTTAGCGACATCTATCGTACATAGATTTGCATCTTTTATATTGAAATTTTTCATTATTAAACCAAGAAATAAAGTGATTCCTTTTCGTAATATAAATACAACATTTTCATCAGCAGTCAAATCAAGAAAGTACTATCCATAATATTGCTGTAGTTGTAACAAACAACTCACGATATTTTTCCATATTGGACGTCTAACTTTTCCTTTCGCGCACAAGACATAACAAAAAGCCAATTCGGATAGAAGTTCCTGTATACAGGCCATCACAGACCCGTAAAAACAGGATCTTTTGCCATGACCCCCAACTGGGACCATCGATTGCCGGTTGAGGAGCGCCTGGGCCAAATGGGCGGTGCTCTGTTTCTGGTGCCTTACGCATTCATCCCGAGCCTCGCCATAAACTTGATGGAACGGACGAAAGGATTCGGTTTACGAACGCTCAGTGTCTATTGAAGGATCATGGATACGCCATTACTCGAAGATATGCCTAGGAAAGTAGGTGCTCGGGTCCTACTGTTTCTTGTTTGCACGGTCCTTCGCTTTTGAAGCGACATAAGATAGCAATTATTGGGGCTTAGGGAACGTCGAACTCTTATATATAATGTTTGCCACCTGGTGACTGTATTAAGTAAATACATTAGAGTTTTGTTGCCAAAACATCAATATATGTAAAGAGATAGGTTATATTTTTTTAATGGAATCAGTAATTTTCCAATTTTATTGTTTAAAATCGAACTTTAACAGTCTGTCGAACTCTTGGGCCGACAAATAGATACATAATCTAAACAAAAAGAGGTCACGTTGTTTTTTTAACATGTCTAGGACTTACTTCGTGCGACACAGGCATTTCATACTCAGTACCATGTCGATGTTTTAAAAGTCGATGGCGTACATCCAGTGCCTTATACAGGGTGAGCCGTCCTAGACGGCTTTTATAAAGTGGTTCTGTTTTATGAGTTAACAGTGCCGCAATTTGGGAGGCTGTATCTTCATTTGCATGGGGATAGCGTTTATACAGGATGTAGGCACTGCTCCCGTGGGGTTGTTAGGTTTTAAATTTGTTAATTTATATAGAGGACAGAAAATGGGGCGTGCAGTGAGGGGAATTCGTCGTGGCCATCTGGGAAGGTTTCACATGTTCAGTAAACTTATGCCATTGGAAATAGAACAGGCGGACATAAATATTGTCCTACCAACCAATTACTTCACCCAATCATCCACTAGGCGAAAGAGAGAGAGGAACAAATAATTTCTTTCTTTCACATACACTATATGTCAATCACACGGTCTCAGTTAATCACGTAACTAATTACCTCTGACAGTTAATCATGTTGTTGACAATTAATTACCGACCAATGGTTAATTATAGAAGTCACCAATTACATCACTCGATATCAGACGAACAATTCCATTTCTCTTAACGACGTCGCCTTCAGACATAACAATAATAATAATAAAAGTTTATTTTTCATAAAAGGACAGGAATCTATACAATACTTTCTGGACCTCCTCTTAAGTACTGATGACTTGTGTTAGGAGGCCCTGCTCTTCCTGGTGTTACTTTAAATACATTATCATGACCTTATATTATTGAATTTACATTCAATTCTTATGACTAGTTAATATTAATAAATTATATTAAATTATAGTTAATCAATATAATTTTTAAAACTGTTTCATCTACTTATATTACTAATTTAATAGAAGAAGGAAACAGGACAGGAACAAGAAAGTTTTTGGGTGGTGAGTATGTGAGAGTGTGTGTGTGTAAAGGTGTGGGTGACGGTATGTATGTCGTGAGTTAGTTAAAATCTTATTTAAATTTGTTGGGAAAGTAGACACTTTTAGGATAGTTCTACTCATGATAGGTACTACATATATGTTATACTCTAGGTTTGAGGATAGATTCCGTTTGTATGTAATACATAAGCCCACGGGAACTACTTATTCGATCGATCAAATTGGCCTGTGTCCTTTTCAGGCCCTTCAACTATCTCTGTATATAGCTATAGATGTAGATAAGCTCTAGTTTATAGCTTGAACAAGACACGCACAAAACACTTAATTTTTATGTATAATGGGTCTTTCATCCCATCTGATTGTAAGTTACAATAAGGTCGTCTGATGGAAAGCGTGCCCACCCTAAAGCTTCAAACAAATAGATTGATTTCTATGAGCCAACACCAGCATTCTGTTTGAGTTTCTTCTCATCAGTTAATTGCGATGAGTTCATAATTTTGTATTCAATATAACCGCCTGGCATCCATAATTTTATCATGTAATCAAACTCTATCAATAGTTCGATATTATTGCTGACGGCCATTGTGCCGCGGGAACACAATCACTATAACGTCACCGTGTATATATTAAATGTAGGTCATCGAAAAATCTCGCAAAGCTTAAAACAATTTTGTTTTAATGAAATTAATGCCGTAATTATAAAATTAGCGGTTTACACGCGACACTGTTGATGTAATAAATTTTATGTAACGAATTTCGTGATGTTAACTCGGCTTTCAGATCAGAATTGAACCAAATTTTAATGTAGAATTTTGAATATTGTTTTTGCCTTAAATAAAATCAATTTATTTGTTAATTTGGGTGATACATGTGTAGGATCCTATATATATGTCTCTCCAAGTTAAACCTATAAGATTTTACAACATTGCATAAAAAATATCAAATAAATTACAATTAAAATATTATAATCAACTTATCCCTATTATCCAAAAACTCCTTGGTTGAGTAATTAACAGCTAATAGTAATTTTCAATTATTAAGTTTTTAAAGTTTATATTCTGTCTTTAATTAAATCTGGGTACCACTCCTCAACATTGGGCGATAGTGTAAAAGCGCTCTGGTCTATGTCAGCCAAGCCTGCTAGTAGCTCTGTTCTTATATGTCCAGTAATTAGTATTCCAAAGAAACATTTTTGTACCAGATTTACTTCAGTGTTAGCTACATGAAGGTATTGAAGGTCGCGATAGGTATCCAGCTCACGTCGAGCCGAAACAAAGGGTAACTGAATAATTTACTTGAAGGTTAGTCTTATGACATTTTAGTATAGGCAATGGAGAAGGTGCCTGTAATAAACCTAATGAAGAACCTAAGGCTTTTTCAGTGTATTTGAACCAATACTAGTTCGACCTGGGGTGGCACATTAGCTATAAACATTTTTTAGAACAACGAACAAGGCTAGTCCTAACCTCCATTTCCCTCTAAACGTCTAACGGGCACTCGTGATACAATAAAATCACTCTTTACGACCAACGCCTTTAAGAGCCCTTTTAAAGGACAGGTATAACAATAAACGGGAAATAAGATGTTGTAACCAAACGCAGATAATGGTAGGGTTGGTACTCGTACTGTCATAAAACCAATGATATGACATTCCCACAGAAACATTCTCGTTGAAATGACTGCCGCTGATCCACTAAACATATCAAATATTTAAAATTCGAATGTAGAATAGAAATAGAGGGACACTCTATTTTGTACGAAAAGCTTATGTATGATATATCCGCATCCGATTTATACAAACAGGAATATGTTGTTTATATAACGTGTATATTTCATACGGGCGTATAATTTATTCAGATATAGTTTACGACCGTGCGAATCATATATGAAAGCAATTTTGTTAAATAGCTTAATTAAGAGTTAATCATTTTTAAAAGTATGACCGAGCAGCAATGTATTGCGTCCAAATTGACTTGACAAAGGACAAACGGTTCATTGAACTGTCATGATATGACGTGTAACAAGAACCGTCAATCAGTCGATAACTTTAGATGTAATTAATACATTGTGTGCTCAATTATTTCGTATGGAAAAAATACACAATTAACTAACGAAATTTATGTAAATGTATTGTTTAGGACTAAGTGCCATTAAAATATAAGCCTGTATGAAATATACACGCTGTATAGACGCACAGACATATATCTACGAAGCTTTGTATCATGTCAATTTGACTTGATACAAAGTTGCGTAGACACAGACACATATGATGCTGAATATACATCGGTTCTGCCCAAGTGCTACCTGACTACACTATTTCCAGCAAAGCGCATATCACCTTAGCCATAGACATAAAAGGCTTTAAATTTACATGCTTTCAAAATACAACACACAAAGTAACAAACATAAATATTTCTAATAATAAAAACGCAAGAAAAGTCATCTAATTTTATAAAAACTTTTCAAAAACAACAATTTATAAAAACTGTCATTGTGAGTATGTCACTACCCGCGCTGAACAGTGACGAAAAGGTCTTCAAAGTCAAATTCAAAACTGTTGTCAAACGGGGCCGAAGTTAAAGAACTATTGTTACCGTTCACTTGTTTTACCTTAACATAAGAATACAGACTCAGTTAGTCGTAGACGCATGTGTGTGTGTGTGTGTGTGTGTTTGTGTGTGGTCATTACTCTTGAAATAGAAAAACGCTTCTCTAAGACTTCGTTTAATGTTCAGTAACAAAATAGCCGACCAATGCGTTAGTCTTGATGATAAATCCCTACACAATACAATCTGGACAGTCACCAAAGATCATTTTTCTAAAATATAAACAATATTATAGATAAATAATATAGGAGAAACAAAAAGAAAAGTGATCTAAGATTAGATTACGCATTTGAAGCGATAATCTTTCACCGCGACTGACTGTTACACTCTGATGTGCCAACCCTAACAAAGCCTTGTGACAATAAAAAGCAAAGTTATAGTTTTCGGTTTAAACATCAACGTGTAAAAGCTGTAATAAACAGGGGCAAATGAATTTGTTATTCAGACACACCCCTGTTGAATTATTTAAAAGAACGTTTCTACTAAAAACAAAAGAAAGCTCGGCCGAGATTCGTAATCTGTTTGTGTTTTCATGAATTATGATTTTTATTTACATTAATTAACATGGATGTCGTGTTTTGTTCTGCGAAAATTAAAGGTGATACTGCTGAGTTGATGTTTTCTTATACAGAGTGTATATTCCATAGGGGCGTATAATTTATCCAGGTAAAGTTTAGACTAGTTACGACAAACCACATATTTCACATATGAAAGCAGTTTTATGAAATAGCTTAATTAATAAAGAGTTAATAATTTTTTAAAGTACGACAGAGCAACAATAAATTGCGTCCAAACTGACTTGACAAAAGAGAAATAGTTTATTGAACTGTCATGATATGACGTGTAAAAAGAACCGTTAATCACTCGATAACTTTAGATGTAATTAATACATTGCGTGCTTAATTATTATGTAAGGAAAAAAATACACAATTAACTAACGAAATTTATGTAAATGTGTTGGTTAGGACCAACGCTAATTGCCATCAAAATATACGCCCGTTTGATATATACTCGTACACGCTGTACATGCTTCCTCTATGAACATTTGCCGTTGAATGCAGGTCATTAATTTATTTATTACGAATTAAATTAAACGGATACTGCTAGTCCTGCCATTTGACTTGCATATAATTTCGCTTAAGCGGTGTAATATGTGAGAATAAAAAAGATATATATAGTAACCTAAAATACGAAAATATATAAAAATACTTTTACAGATTTACTTTACTTATATTTATTCATCACTTCTGTTTTATCACCATTCTGTGTTATCATCATTCCATATATAATTGTATAAGTAAAAGAGTTTTTTTATATATGTTCGTATTTTAGGTTACGGCGTGTCACAAAACCTATTTTTATTATTAAAATTTATTTCAGTCAATTTTCAGAGGTCACGATATCAACAAAGAAACTCAGTCGCTCAATTTCTTCAACAAATTACTAAAGAACTACATTTTAGAAGGCTATCCTAACATTAAATAAATATAAAATCGGTATGTTCTTTTTTTAAAAGAAGCAATGTGAATGCGCCCTTATTACGTATTATGCTCGTTGGACTCGCCATTGTTCTCTACAGAAACTATGCAATATATACCCTCAACTTTTTTTGTATAAATCGCACACACTTTTTCACCATTTTTATTTTCTGTTATTCATGTAAGTGATTTATAATCTTAATTAAAAATAAATGTTTTCAAACCGTATTATTTACGGCAAATTAATGAAATTCATAAATAGTTTAATAATTAACGAGCAAATAAACAAAATAATTTTTCCAAAGAGTTAAAATGTATGTATATCTACCAGTCAATCAAATTATTAGCGTATTCTATTCATTTCACATTCGTTAAATACTTCGATGTCTGGCAGTAAACATAAATCTGCAAAACTATACATTAAAATTGAATCTTTTTTTCTTCCTTTTCTTGTATTGTTTTCTTGTACCATTATGTAAGTATTATGTGTAATCTATTTATAATTTAAATTCTTTTTCTCTCTTTTTCCACTTGCTTTCTTGTCAATGGATCTCTATTAACAAGTAAGGTATTTTCTTTATTTACTTCTTATGTATTTGTAAGCGCTATATATTCTTCCTTTTTATCTATATATACATGTTTGAAATTAACAGCTATTAGCAATAATCCAGTTACGTAGCTATGTTTCCTGTATACATGCTACTTTTCTTAGTCTGTGTAGATTCATATTAGTAGCATCTTGCTAGGATCGAATAAATAAATATTTTCCCGAATAACAATCCGTAGCTACTGGGTTCGATTCCCAGTGGTGTTAACTATGGGTACTCGCTTTGGTTGGTGGTATGGCATTTTCTATGACTGCCTGGCTAGCTACCACCCGTATCTAAGTCTGCCCCCAAACAGCAGCGTTAACATCACTGTTGTGTTCCGTTATGGACGGTAGTAGAGCCAGCACGTCATTATCTTGAGGGTTCTGTTCTCGCACGCTTACTCGTACCATCCAAAGGCCTTTTCGTCAATAACTACGTATAAGATAAAGGCCAAGTGCAAACCCATCATGTATTTTTTAAATAGTAATTTACATCCGAGATATTAACAAACTCAGATACCATGTTCATTTATTTTTTAATGAAGTATATTGTTTCCTAGTTAAAATAGAACAAAATACAGACATATACAAGAAGGATAGTATATAAATTATAATCCAAATCTATTTATTATTATAGTATTATTTGTAAAAGGCCATGCGCAACTCGAGTTTCATTAACTAATTTGATCCATTATCTCGCGTCTGTGTTGTATTAGGCGCTAATTAAATATACAGCTCGCATACAATATTCATTGGCTCATATAGCGTAATATACTGTACACGTGAATGAGTTGTCATCATATTATACATAACAACAAAATGGACTGAATAGTGTGACAGTGGCGCCCTCGTCCGTTCTTTTCTACATCCTCCGCAATTGTTTAAAAAAGCAGCCAAGTGCATATTGGGTCACGTGCAGTGCAGGGTTTCGTTGTTGCCCATCACAATAAGTTCACGGTTTAACGCTAATAACATCTAATCCAGTCACTCAATATTTTTGAAAGACTTATTTAAAAAAAACTTGAGAGGTGTCAAGGGACACCCGGATGGAACGAAGTTCCTTTCGATTAATTAGTGAAGGAATTGTAATAAAATTTTACAAATTTTCAATAAGGTTTGAACGGATTTTTAACATTATATTTTAAATATGGTTTTGTAGGTTTTTTCATTAGATTTTTTATGTACGTGATACGTTTTGTTTTTAGCGACATCTGTCATTGAGTAGCGGCAACTAATCAGAGCCATCTGTCGTCACATAGCTGTACTGTTGGTATCGTCTTACTACTACGTACGTCGTACTAACAGATGACGCTAACTTACTATAGCAAAAAGTGTCGGTGACAACTTTTCGTAAGAATTTTTTCCGTCTAGCCCCCTTTCACAACGCGCGATAAGGAACTACTAAACTAAAAATGGACCCTTGTTAACGACGACGCAGGGTAAGTATGACTTGGTGGTAAGTTAAAAAACGAGTATTAACACGAATGGACTGTATTCTCTATTTTAAAACGATATTTTACATGAAACGAAAAAAGCTACACAGCGGCACAGAAAAACCAAAAGAAGACGGACCTTTTGACATAACCTTTTTTTTTCTAATATAAACAAATTTATAAACTGTCAGCAACAGCGATACTCACACACAATGGGGTAGAATCAAATTTAATTTTATTCTCCAATAATTTTCTCCGATTTTATTTTACCACCTTGTTGACGTGATGAATATGTATACCTATACCAAATTACAGCTTTCTAGTAGTAAGAGTCTCTGAGCTAAGCCGCGGTCAGACAGACGGACAGAGCGAAACTATAAGGGTTGTTGTTTGGTTTTTTATTTTTGTAACCATGGCTGGTTTACGGTTTAAGAAGACATCAGGAATTGATGTATCGATTGTGATGACATCAATGAAACAGTTAAGAGTGAAGCTAGGGGGTTAAATTTTACAATAACTTCAAAATACGAATCCATGATGACTCGATAAACTGAACAACATCAATATCTACAAAAGTCTGCCTTGGTTCTAGGAGTTTTTGCCTAAGCTTTTCTAGATATATAAATGTTTTATTCGATTCAAAGCACCCATCTTGGTTCACAGACAAAACGAAAGGCAAATTTTTGTGAAACATATGTAGATTTTGTAGTAATATTGTCGAGAGATATGAAACTAATCTGTAAAGTATATTATATAATAAAAGAATAGTTATAATCTTAATGGAAATTTAAATTTATTACAATAAAGAAACAGACTAAATTAATTCATAAATTTATCGTTAATAGATCGTGCTAAATTTATTTTTCTTTGGGAGTGTTCGTCACGGTTCTTTATTTTCCGTCATTGTCTTTACCTTCTTACAGATAACAAGCGACGTTCTTTTTAAAATCTTTATCAGGTAGTCAAATAGGTTTTGTTTTCCCGCCTTTTTCCGCAATGACTTGACGCTGTTGATCCAGCGACCTCGACAGATTCGCCCCAGCTTTGTGGCGAGGACGAGCGGCGCTCAGAAGGATAAATTACTTGCAACTAGCCTAAGGGCGCTCACAGAGCTCGGCTTAGGAGGTTTTTGTGAGAAGAGGGTCGGGGAAAATCGACCCTTGGCGGGCCTATAGCGGCGGCAGGTGCCTGAAGCTGTGACGGTGTGTTTTTTCGTCCAAGAATACAAACTATTATAAGAGACTTGAACGGACGTTCACCGCCTCCCACTGATCCGCGATACCTCACCTCTCCCCGTAAGAAAGTGACCGGCTCGGATCGGCAGTATTACGCGTATTCACTCACACTCGCGCGTGTTTACAAACGTCATCCATTCGATGTATGAGAATAGGAACCGATTTCACTACATTTATATGAAGTGTCCGGCCTGTGACAAATACATCAACATCACACTAGTCTTGTACGAGTACATACTAGTGGACTTAGCCGTTTATGAGTCAGCTGGTGCGACTTCGATATTTAGTGTCATTTAATGGACTGATGGGTATTTCTTGAACGACCACACGCATCCGAGCAGACAACCAATGCATGAAAAACATCCAGCTAGTAGATCGTGAGATTTATCTATTTTATAGATGATCTGAGTCTTTACAAAACGGAACTTAAAAGTATTTCTCCTTGAGTCGGATATAACATTTAGCGACAGATAATTTAAAGCGTTTTAAATGCATTTTCCCTCAATCGCATTTGCTCTGATATCATTTTGTCTTAACAGTTTTTTCTCTTCTCTTTTTGTAATTCTATGATCTGTATTGTACCCATTGCTTTGCTTAACCAATCCTCTTCCCTGTTCTGTATATAAGTTATGCAACTGGATTTGTAGAGCACTTTGGTTATTGCTGATAAACAGAACGGGATAAAACCTATCCCGGATCCACCATAAAAGAAGACTGCGCCGAACAGAAGGCAAACTGTCCAAAGTTTGCGCTCTGTTTAGGCTGAATCGTAACAGGGAGGTAGTCAGGAAGCGTGTTAGGGTAGGGTTGTTGATTGTGGTGGTAAAATGGTACGTTCGTCCAAATGCATTCTTGATCCACTTCAAGACTTCACTTTAATTTAAATTAAAGATAAGAATAATTAAGTTTGGCTTCTAAGTGATCTTGATTTTCTGATATATAGTGACAAGGTTTTTGTTTGTCAAAGTATTATGAAACTAGTATTTTGCCTACGATTCCGTCTGCGTGGACTGAAGTCCATAGCCATAGGCTACGTGCATACCAAAATTCAATACCGAGTCAGCACTTACTTGCCGTGACTTTGAAGTCTGTTACTCAATTTAAATCCGATCTTGTAAAAATGTGAAACGTGAAAATTTTTATCAGTTTCTTCCACTGTTACTTCTGTATAGCAAAAATATATTTACACGAATGATTGAACCGACCGTCAATGACTCTATCAGCTAGAGAAGCTGTCTTAGTACCTCCTTTCCGTTACGCTTAGATCTTATTTCTTCTCTTAAACTTAGACTTAAACCCTATCTATTTTATATATGTTGCCCTAGGGTAAGACATGCTTTACATTATTTACTCCTTGTCCATCTATACCATACCCTACCCTAGGTCAGTTATCACCTAGCTCCGTCCCTGAGCTAACTCGAACAATATCGCTGTGACTGAATCCCGTTGGCAATTACATTTGAATTACTGCGGACTGCGGCACGCTATACGTACACTGCCGGACACAATTACATGCGCAATCAAACCGTAATTATAAACAATATATTAATTGAGCTTACGTTCGATTTAAATTGGTTTAATTTGTGGCTGTGTATTTGTAAACACACGGTATACAAATACTCAGATAGTCCTTTTTAAGAGGGTATGCTGTTGTCAAAGCGCCCATACAAACGTAGTCCAGTCATATTTTGAGTATTAAGCTATGATAATCTATGAAATTTTCAAGACACAATCTAGAAACAAATATCTGTGTCGGTGGTGAGTCAGATTTTCGTTTAAATATATACTTCCAGAGTTACAGGGCGTCAAAGTATTGTATTTTTCGGTAATAAAAAGCCCTAACTTTGAACCTGATTTACAAGAGTATGAATCAGTTTAGAACAATTTGGAAAAACCACCGACACTGAAATTTCATTAGTATACTGTATTAAAAAAATGGTTACATAATATACTGTATCCTTCAAATGATCCCTGGACTACGAAACATCCAAATAACGGGTGGATAACATCGCGTAATGTATGCTGTCTCACCGTACGCGCTCGGGTAGGATAGGGCTCGGAGAGGGACAGCTACAAAACAATGCAATCTTGAAACCGACCACGTAGTCTTACCAACATAGCCTCTTAAGGTCCCGTAGTCGAATAAGGAACACTTATAGTTTCGCTCTGCCGTCTGTCTGACCGCAGCTTAGCTCAGAGACTCTTACTACTAGAAAGTTTTAATTTGGTACGGTTATACATATTAATTACGTCAACAAAGTGGTAGAATAAAATTTTGAAAAATATTTTAGGGAAGCTCCCATACACGTAACGTGGGGAAGAAATATTTATTTACTTATCCCATTATGTGGGATATAGTTGAAAAAAAATATTTTAAAAGGGGAACTATCACAACTAATATAGCTTATTTACAAGTTAACGAGTACGAGTATTATACGTTTTTAGCGCTATACCGAAAACAAATTCAATTCATTTATTCACAAAGCAATTATTATTGTGTATGAAGTTAATTAAATACGGCTTACAACTAATTGATAATGATTAATGAATAATACATGTAAAATTTACATTTGCGATCCCTGTGTAAATTTTTGTACCGTGTAGATAAATAAATAATTATTGTGACGGGCAACTATTGAACCCTACATTGCGCGTGGCCTGACACGCACTTAGCTGCTTTTTAAGAATTATTTGCCAGTGTTCAGGTGAAGATACTATTTCTTATACATTTCTGAAAACAATTCCAGTCAATACTACATTTTAAATGTAAAAAATAAGTTATAGGATGGGCAATAATGAAATCCATCTAAAATATTCCCATTTTAACCAAACATTTGCACGAATTGGCCAATTAGCAACCGAACATTTTAAAGGCAGAAAGGATTTATTCCATCTATAAATTCGTAATGTGCCACTGTTTGTCATCCACCGAACTGGGGTACTGCGCTGGCCGGCGGAAATGAGCAACATTATGTTCTGTCGTAAACGGGGAGACATCGTATTACAAGAAACACTGCCGTTTGCTGTCGTCCTATCGCTCTAGAGGGTTTATACTTATTTCTGTCCACAATTATAGCTCTTGTTACGACTAAATTCAAGTAGTATTTTCTACAACTTTGTATCCATTTATAGAATAACTGACTTATGCCCGTGGCTTCGTCCGCGTGGACTTATTATTTAGAAATTGTCCCTCAGGAACTACGTGTTCGATTGGGATGAAAAGTAGTATATGTCCTTTTCGGTCTTTCAACTATCACTACACAAAAATCAAGTCATTTTGCCTCTCCGTCACTACGTAAAGGAAGGCCATAGATACAATTTTTTTTAAATGTAGATGGGTTTGCACTTGGCCTTCGTCTCACCTGATGGTAGGTGACGATAATGCCGTTAGATGGTAAGTGCACACACCCATAAGTATCAAGCTAATAAGGCGCTGACACCTTGCATACCGGAACACAACAGTGCTATTAACACTGCTGTTTGGCGGCAGACTTAGGTAACATGGTTAAGCTAGCCAAGCGGACATAGAAAATGCCCTACCACCAACCAAACCGCCAATAGGTTACTGGGAATCGAACCCGGGACCTCCATATGGTTAGTCCAACATTTAGCCTTTAGGCCACGGAGGCGTTTAATTAATTTAAATAATAATTAAAAAGTAAATTATTCTAAACTATGTATTTATTGTACACCAGTAAAAAGTAAGCCAGTTTTCATGTAGCAAACTAAAATGATATCTAAACTTGATAGATATTGTATATCAGAAAGATTTAAAACAAATCTTATGTTTGCCTTCAGTTTATCACGTGTAAAGTATTAACATATTTATGCAGGACCCTTTTCCCCTACCGTTACAGGATTACATTGATCCTTTTATTGATAATCAGCATTTCCGGGACTTTTTAACCGACTTCAAAAAAGAAGGAGGTTCTCAATTCGATGGGTACGTTTTTCCTATTTTTTACGTTTGTTACCTCAGAACTTTTGACTGGGTGAACCGATTTGTATGTTTTTTTTTGAAAGATGCTTTCCGTGTGGTCCCATTTAAATTTGGTCCAGTTCTGACATTGGCATCCATGAGAAAACGATAACAAACTTAAATTTGCCTTAATAAAAGTAGATTTTTAGGGCAATTGAAGGTAGTTTCCAGTTCTTTTCCAGAAAATACAAAATTTTTCAACACGCGCTTGTTTTGAAACATCATCTCGAGTGTAAGTCTAGAGGCGACACTTAGCTTAAACGGGCACTAGAGTGCTATCATCGTCAACGGACGGGCTGACGAGTGACGTCACGGTACGATGCCATAAAGTGACGTTTATTTTATGGTCTTGTCAGTTTTACTTTATTTTTCGTCATTTTAAAATTTATTTCGCTTACATACGAGTCTACTTTTGACTACCACGAGTTTCTACATATTAGATGAATATTTTAATTATTTTTTGTCTTGACATACTAAATGAAATTGTTGTTGTATTTATAAGTTTGTTTTGGAACTGACATATTTTTATTTTATTTTAATTAGTTTGTATTATATTATTTGTATTTCTCAATTTTTGCATGCCAGTTTCTGGCTAAATGTGAGATACTAACATAGTATTCTTTAATACCAATTTGTAATCTTGTATCACATTTATGCATAATAAATAACTTGAACTTGAACTACTAGACCTATGTATAATTACACTGTGTTTAAAATAAAATACTTTTAAGCGAAGTTGCAATAAATATAAAATATGAGTCATGGTACAGACAAAAATATATAATGATTCAAAATTCGTTAATATTATAACAGCACTATTACAAAAATGAGATTTTTTTATTTATTTCAAAATTTGTAAACTATAGTCCTCACACTATAAGAAGCCCGTTTTGACACCCAGCTACGACTATAGAATGTAACTTTGCGTAAAATCAAGAGTAAAATTTAGAAAATATTATTAGCTTTTTGAATTCCAAAAACACATCTTTTTATCCATCGTTAAATAATATGTGAAAAATTATTGCAAGTAGTATTTTTATCACGTAAATTCTGGAGTAAAATGTAATTTTGTATTGATGCGACACGTCATAAAAATAGCTAAATTCATGTCTGTGCTAAATTCTCAGTCTTTTTTTTTAAAGTACTGCTGTACTACTTTGATCATTACTTCTCACCCAATAATTTCGATTCCATATAGAAATATTCCAATTATACATATAATGCAAAAATAAATTTCACAAAATCAAAGACTTTTTGAATGATCGCGATAAACAGTTGACATGAATTTTATTTATGGCTGTTTTGTTTGCTTGATTAATTTCAGTGGAAAATGATTAAAAATATGTTGATTTAATTAGATTGTCATTGTCATCACTTTCTAGTTAAAATTAAAATAAATACAAAAAATAAAATCGATTAGAAACTCATAGAATTAAGAATCGACTCGTAATAATCGGATGCGCAGATTACCGATTTGTATAGTTGACATCCCTAATCACGGGTGTCAAAATGAGCTTCATAGAGTGTGATCATTAGTTATGATTTTGAACTCATCTGTCAATGCAACCATTTTAAATACGCTTGGCACCGCTAAAATGCCAGGTGTCTTAAACGAAATTCCATTAAAGCGTCCACAACTACAAAACTTGTACTCTGCAGAATTTCTGATTCTCTGTATCCCCATCCCCGTTCTACCGTCCTCACACCCTGACACTCAAGGGAGGGCGAAATATCCAGTAAAGTGTCATCAACGTCAGCAGACGAGCTGACAACGGCGCGGGATGAACGCCATAAAGTGACGTCAAATTTATGGCTATGTCCCATATTTAGTAGTTGCGAGGTTTTTGATCATAAAATTAATGCCGTGACGTATTACATGTTTTTAGCATGTTATAGTAGAAGTCAACTTGAACGTTGATTCGTTATTTATTTCAGACCTGTATTAAAAATTAATTATACTAAAAAATTGAAAATATTCGCGATGAATACATGAATAGTATAACTCTCTAATATGTTCTTACATTAATGATTAAAGCAAGCAGACATTACTACACCAGTGAGAGAAAAGCATATTACCTTCAAACTGGCAGAACAAACCTAAGAACCAGCCTTATAATGTAACACAGGGTCACAACTATCACTGGCTCCATATACGTATATGATAATATCTCTCACAGACTCACAGATACACCTAATTTATATTACTATTTATATCAAATTAAGGTTGCATTCTGTGAGGGGAAAATAAATACACATTCATTTATAACTTATGATAACAGAGGAGGGTAATGCTTTTCGAGAGTATGTATGTATTTTTGTATAATTGTTTGGCACGGCATACAGCCCAAACTTCTCGATGGATTTTAACTTGAGAGGTGTCGTTAGACAGATTCGTATTTACTGTGAGAGTGACACTGGGTATATCAAAATCATAAAAAAAATAGGCCGAGTAGTCGGGTTTTTAAAAATTTTGCTTTTCATTTACTTCTTAGTGTTAAAATGTCACACACACACACACCTTGGCAAATAAATTCATCCACCCGTATAACACCCCTCTTTTTTCCTTTTGGTGTAAAAACATGATACTAATTTGTAGATCCAAAACACCTAATCAATCAAAATTGATACAAAATTTACTCAAATCAGTGTCGTGCTAAAGTTATAAGGACAGAACGTATTAATTCAGTTAACTTTAAACTATAATCAGGTTTAATCCACTGCGGTGTAAATATAGCACCATTTTCGCAAGAATCCGCGCTGCATTGAAAATGCGTTAATTATGCTTTGTCCAATAAATCAATTAGCTTCTGGATTGTCAGATGTATCTAACTAGAATTGAAGCAATTCTCGCTGGAAAAAATTGAAGTACACGTTCCGTAAATGTATGGATCCCTGGCCTTGGCCTCGTTTACACTAAATACTTAACCCCAAAAAAAAGATGGCGTCATTTGTTTTCGAAAATATAGAAAAGAATGGTTTTTTACAAATCATACTTACAAAAATGCATTTCTAGTATTTTTCTAACGATCTATCTTTGATTTTTTATTGATCCGAAAATGTAGTCAAGCAAACTACTCGATATGTTAAAAACTTTACTTCCGAACAAAGGATGCACTAAGAAAGCCGATAAAATTTTATGAATCCCAAGCCAAAACATTTTCCGTGCGAAGTAAAACGAAACTGGTTCATGAGATTGTACGTACAGATATGGTTCGATTCAATAAAGGTAAAATCTGTATTGTGCTAGTACATTTGTATGCACACAAAAGTATTTTAAAGTCACTGAATTAAGTACTTCTGTCCTTCTATTCCACGAGAACTACTGGCTTGATCGGGATCAAATTTAACGTTTATCCTTTTCCTATCTTTTAACTAGCCCTATATAATAATCCTAATATAAAAATCAAATTATTCTGTCTCTCCGATGTGAAGGAAGGAAGAATATAAACAAACAAATTCACTCTCACATTTATTATATTAGGCAGGGCAGTGATTCCCAAAGTTGATTGAACCTCGACCCATCTAACAAAAACTTCCGGTTTCGGGACTCATCTCTTGACTCACATAAAGTCCGGTTCGGTTTAACTATCGCATCAACACATCAACAGCCTGTATGTATGTATATGTCCCTACTGCAGGGGCCCAGGCTTACTCTACTGTATGTACTACTGTATGGGACATAGTCCACTTATGGCTTAACTATATTACTGTTCAAATAAGAAAGACAAAAGTCAGTTGCAAAGTGAACATTTTAATACTCAACTAAATACATTTGAATTGTGTTGCAGTGATAAGCATGTATTTTTTATCATTATAGTTACACATCGACTTCAATTTTAATTACTTTTAATCGCAATTAGTTTAATTAGCTCAATTTATTTCGGTATATAGTTTTAATATAAATCACAAGCACAATCCCGCCCTATTCTGTCAGTGTCCGTCCTATGCCGTCAGATTATTGGCCATATCGTTCTATTTTCCAGGCCCCACCTGCGTTCACGAACTACAAGTGGGTCGCGACCCACAGTTTGGGAAACGCTGAGTCAGGGAATGTGCAACATCTTTTATATGGGAACCAACCCCTTAAAGTAAACTCAATAAGCTTAGCAGTGGATGATGATGATAAAAACTCAAAACAGACAGATTATCATCATCCACTGCTAAGCTTATTGAGTTTACTGCCATAAAAATAATCACAGAGGCAGTAATATATTTTTACCATTGAAACCACTCCCAAAATTACCAAACCACTGCCTATTTCCCCCCACGGCCTAAAATAAGCAATCACAAAGCGTACGGCCTATAAAAGCGACTTAAGTCTTTTTAATTACAATTAGAGTTTTAATTATAAAATGTTTCTTCACTAATTTATGTTTAAGGCGAAGTCTCCGTTCGGTTAAGCAGCTCATAATGAAATATATACTTTACGATGAGAGGTTTATGATTTCATTTAGGTTGTTGTTCATTTTTTATTGGTCGTTAAGTTGGCATTATGTGATTTATTTTTTCAACCAATGGGATCATTTACGAGACCATTCAATATTTAATAGGGCTGTCAACAATTTATTTGCCATAATGTTGGAAAAAATCTTATATAATATAAATTGTAGCCCGGTAAATCCACTAAAATGGTCATCTAATGTTTTAAACATTATATTTGTGAGCTTTGTGTTAACATTGACATTTGACCAGTTCAGCATGAGAGGGAGCCACAATCGAATAGTAACATACATATAGTTAAATTACAAATGTTGTTTAATAGTTTATTTAAAACTCAGTCATGTTTGTGAATTTGCTTTAATTTGACAGTGCAAAAGACGATTCAAGTTTTTATAATAAGAATAGTAAAGCATGAACATTAACTGTCGATTCTCTGTTTTAGATGAATCACATTGTGTTATGCTTCGAAAAGAAAATAACTCCTACATCTTTTGATTTTAATTGATTGATAATTATATCATACCTGTTTATAATGATTATAATAGAGAATTTTTTAATGAGATATTTCTATTAAATATTCTGTACCGTGGTACAAATTTCAGGAAAATCTATTCAGACGTTTTATTTAATTGAATCGCAACTACCATATATGCAAACATATTTTTAATATTAATAGGATTAAATAACAGAACAAAATTGAAACTTATTATTGCTTTTATCTATAAATATCACGGGAATTATTTCAGATTGCCCCATTACATAATTTATTTGACCACGATCTTCCAAAATAGAATAGCTTAGATTTAGATATATTTTTACATAATTATTACACAAAGCCAGCTATCGAATTTTAAAAGATTGTGGTAAAAGTAATTCAGTATTTTCATAATCAATTAAATCAATCAAATAGCCTTAATGAAGAAGTATTATCTAGTTTATTAACACGTTAAGAAGACATTTATCGTATATCTAAGTTTAGAATTTCAGTGAAAATGACAGAATTATTACAGAAACCTTTCACAAAAGACAGCCAACAAAAAAGAAGTTTTTTTGTGTATACGCCAAATGCATACAAATTGCGTTCCATTTTCAAACAAGACAGCGTGTGTTTGAATCTGGAACAATAACATAAAAATCACACGTATCAGTTTCCGCCACGTGTATCACTGGCCTTACGCAACAAAATATTACATTAAATTTTCATCCGCTTTCCCGTGCCACGATATAAAGAACTTGTGACAGCTCATGCGGGTATCCCGTTTTTCTCTGTCTATCTCTCTCTTTTACTGTACACAGATAAAAATATGTTAAAAAAAGACAATTCATATCTAATGCTTAGATGTACAATGAAAATTTTTCAAAATGCTATTTAAAAAATTTTGGTTACAGTCAGTCATAAAACTGGCTGTCGAAATTGTAATTCCTATCCAATATTTCAAGTAACTTTGAAATTTCAATTATAAAAACTACTTTGTATAGAGAAGTACGTGTGTATACATTTGTGTTCATATATTTTTTCTTTAGTTTTTGGTCTCGGAGTAAATTAAGAAACATATGGCTTCTTAATACGTTATATGCAATTAATTTTAATGCCTTGGCAAATGATAGATTATTTCAATAATAATCTTACAAAACTTTACAGTTTTAGAGTACATGATGATTAGTAAAAACGAATATGTAGAGTGAAAAATTTTATTAATCTATTTTATTAAATAAATTGTTCACAGGAGTGTACATTACATTCATTAAATTAATATTATTTTTACGTAAAATTGCATAACATAAAAAATTTGGCAGACAATCCGATTAGATTATATTTCATAGGCAATAAGCTTCTTAATCACACCAAGCCCTCTTTTATAGTTCCCAACAAAAAGAAAAGCGTGGTAAAAATATTAAGATATTCAACAACCATGGAATAAATGTATACTTAGACAAAAGAATTCCTAGCGCTATAAATGAATTTTAAGCATTCATTTTGGACAAACATTTACAATTGTTAATCGTAGAATTATATAAAAACGTGAAGAGATAACAAAGGCGCCAAACCATTTTCATGATATTTAAACTGTTGACTACAAAGGAAGGGGTCTTAGATTTCCCAACATAGCAACTACTCCCATGAGTGTAGTTCCAAATAGATAGCGAAACTTGGCTCACATAAGAAAAATTCCTATACATTTGCGAAGTGAGAGAACATTTCGTAGTTACAGTCAAAGCATTCCACAACAACTTAAATATATTTTTGGATTTCTTTACCATTTTTATAGTAACAAATACCAAGAAAATCTATTCGCGTCTTACGAGTATTACATACCTACAGATAATCTTTTAAATATGAGTAATTAAGAGTCCATAGAGTGACAGTGGCGCCCTCACTTTTTTAAACTTCTTAATTATACAATAATTCCAGAAACAAATACGGACTTTTGTATTTATTGCTAGTTTACAGTATATAAAGACATTATGGATTCAGTTTTTGTATTTGTGCAACTACTATGAATTAAACCGCCTGTAGTGGTCAGTTTTAACCGTTTTGTTGATAGTAACTGCACACAATCTATATATGATTCAATGACTTATCAATGAACTGTAAACCAGCAATGACTGGCTTTTGAAATTATTGCATAATTGCGGAGAAATGTAGAAAAGAGTGACCGAAGGCGCCACTGTCGCTCTATGTACTCTTAAAAGAAACAATGTAACTCCATTCTACTCGTAGTTTGGTTTCATTTGAGCCAAAAATAGAATAGAAAAAGGGACGGCTATTTTGATTATGTAACGGAATATTTGTTGTTCAGATGACGACAACCCTGTGGCCGCTCACAATGAAGTGAATCACCTGGCGACCCTGCCTGAGGAGGAGGCGGTGGTGGCCATGATGGGCCTGCCTCGACCTGGGGAAATCGTCAGAGCACAGCTGAGGATCAAGGAGAGTAAGGAGTTCAAGGTAACCATAAGTAAACTTATAAAATTCAATGCTCATACTTTGGATTGTCTGAGAGCTTTACAGCTGATTCATTATCAAGGTAAAGCACAGGTCAGTCAAGTCAGTTCAAGTCAAGTCTCAAGTCTTTCAATAGATTGTTCAGTGTCGTCACTGTCGTCGATATCTAATTGCGTCTTATTTATTTCTGAAATCGTCATCGCTATACTTCAAGTTGTTGACGTTTTAAGTTGAGTTCGAGTAGAAGTTTTCTTTTACAACTTTCACATCTTTTGAGATAAAAATCTTGCTTTTCGCTAGAACATAGACCTTTTATGCTTTGCTAGTGTCAGAGTATCCAGCAATACATATGTTAGTATAAATTTATTTTGAAAAAAATATATGTATGGTTTTACAAAAACTGTTATAGGTTATTTTGTAAAGTTTTCCCATCGGGCAATTTTGTAGTTTAGTCGCAGAATAAAACCTTCGTCATTTTTCAACTTTAATTGCTTTACACGACGCAATCATTTCTTTATGTGAAAAACTACTCCACAATTTATAACATAGACATTTCTCATGTCTATGTCTGTTGGTATGCAAGACAAAGTTCTCGATGTATCTGAGTGCCCCTCGATTCCATCGAAAGGTGACATTCGAGTTGTCCAATCAAATTCGAGGGCCCTCCGAGAACCGCCTCTAGATAAGATAAAATTTATTTGCTTCCAACGTGGATGTGAATAATATTCACAGTATTTTAGTTTCTCACATTCTACCGATATATACGTAAATAAGATTGTTATGTATTTTATTTGTTGTTATTTTATTCACTTAACAGTGATATTCAGTATGCTGTTTGGCAAATGTAAAAAAACGGTCAAGTGTGAGTCGGACTCGCGCAACAAGGGTTCCTAACAGAATATGAATAGTTAACATACAAAAAATCATTAACTAATAGATAGGGTAATATGCAGCCATGCAAAAAGTATACAACTTCCAGAAGTTGTTTAAGGTATACTTACCCGAGCGGATTGAATGGGACGAAGGCATGCCTAGCGACCTCCAATCCGACGAAATAATTTGGTTCACAGATGGATCAAGGAAAGATGGGCAAGCAGGAGCCGGGATACACAGCGAGGAACCCAGGGTGGACAAACACTTCCCCCTGGGTGAGTACGCGACTGTTTTCCAGGCTGAAGTGTACGCAATAATCAACTGCGTTCACGAGAACCTCCTTCGCTCATACACCAACAAGAGAATCACAATTCTCTCAGACAGTCAAGCTGCACTAAAAGCATTGATTTCATACGAATTTAACTCCAAACTCACGTTAGAGTGTGTCCAGATACTGAACATTTTAGGCTCGACCAATGTGGTTACCCTGGCCTGGGTACCTGGACACTCTGGCATCTGTGGCAATGAAAACGCAGATGAACTAGCTAGGTCTGGTGCAGAGAGCCCGCTGGTAGGGCCAGAACCGGCCTGCGGCATCTCCTTCCGCACCATAAAAGATAATTTTAGCCAGGAGGCGCGCCGACGAGGACTGCTGTCCTGGAAAGCCACACCTGGCCAAAACCATTCTAAAGCGCTTCTGAATGGCTACAACAACTCGTACGCAAACGAAGCGCTTTCGCTCAGCAGGAACCAACTAAGGATCCTGACCCGGACCCTAACGGGGCACTGCAAGCTAAGCAAACATCTCAGCCACATGGGCCTAAGCGACAACATAGCTTGCAGATTTTGTAAGGAGGATGAAGAGACGCCCACCCATATCCTCTGCTACTGTGATGCTCTTCATCACAGTAGGAACAGACACCTCGGAGGCCACACTGCCACAACGGACAGTATCAGGACCTCCAAACCCAGACCAATCGTACGGTTCATGACCGAGATTGGCCTTGGGGAGGTGATTTGATCCATAGGGGACTGTCACAATAGATCTGCAAAGGTCGCGGTGACTTGCAGGACAGAGGAACTGCACCCCTCATGTCCAAATAATAATAAAAATATGCAGCCAACAATATTCTACCGAAACGAAAATACAAGTCCAATTTTCAAACGAACTCGACTTTGCAGTTAAATTACATACCCGATGTATGCTGTCAACTGCAAAGCAAAGTTTGTAAACATTAAAATGTTATTTATTGTTGTATTAGAAACAAAATCCTGGTTTTCCGATGTATTCCTATGGTTGGACTGCATGACCTTGCTCCTTGCCAAATTTTAGGATTCTAAGTCAGCTGGAAGTACCCTATAGTTTTTTAATCCTTGAATTCTCTAAAAAAAAAGGGAAATTGTCTAAAAATGTGGCTTTAATGGCCGTATCTTTTTATTGCGTTGTCCTAGAAAATTGATTTTTTCACAGATTCAAGGTACTGCAGATTGGAGTATTCAGTATTAATTTCAATTTCATACCTTTACGCGTCCTGAGAAAAATGGTCTTGACAGACAACAAAGTCATCGTAGAAGGATTTCTTTTTCGTTTTGAGGTGCAGAACCCAACAAGCACTAAAATCACCTTTTTACGCTCCAAAAGCACCAACAAACATTTTTTTCAAACAAAAGTCTTCATGAAACTTGAATTCTAAAATATGGAATGCACTACCGGTTTCCGAACACGCAAACGAAGAGTAAATAGGCATCTTCTAGGTTCTAGACCAACACGTAACATCCTCGACCTCATCGTCACTTACCATCAGGTGAAATTGAGGTCAAGTGTTGATCTATCTTCTATATAAAAAATATATTACTAATTTTTTCAGTCCTTTTGATATTTCATTAGATGATAACCCTAACCGATGATTTCCTTGTTGCAGAACACAGTAGATAAACTAGTTCAGCGAGCAAACGCATCAATAATAATTGGGACGTCGTCATGGAAAGAGCAGTTCTCAGAAGCTCTCACGGCGAGTTCAGGTATGCTGTATACAAAGACATTTAACATTAATAGTAATAAACCGGACAAAGCAAACAAAAATTTTGATCCTAAACTTATTACCAATTGGTAAAAAGTTACTCAACCTAGTGTCACATCACGTCACGCGGCCGTACAAGTCATTTGACATACCACTGACTTTAGAGATCAAAATGTTTCTATGAAACGTTTCCCAATGACCGCTCTATAACTTATTACTATATTTAAATCTCTCTGGCTGTATAATAAAATAGGTTTTTATTTTCTCTACACAAATCATATATCTAGTTACACATTTTTTTTACAAGTAATATAGTAGTTGTGGGAGAGCTGGTTCCCAAACTAAGCTCGAGGCCTGTGTTATGGGTAACCAGGTGTCCCCGCACGGAATTCTTGTCTCTGGTATACATTACATAAATTTAGAAGAAGAAATAAACGAATAATGTAATGGAACAACAGTGTGTGTGTGTGTGTAAAACAGCGCCAAATCTTTTTGCAGAGGCTATGTTGGTAAGACCACGTGGCCGCGTTCAAGTTTGCATTGTTTTGTATCTGTCCCTATCCGAGCCCTATCCTACCTGAGCTCGTACGGTGAGACAGCATACACTACGCGAAGTTATCCACCCGTTATTTGGATGTTTCGTAGTCCCGTGATCATTTGAAGGATACAGTATGTTATGTAGCCATTTCTTCAATACAGTATATTAATAAAATTTCAGATGTCGGTGGGTTTTCCAAATTGTTCTAAATTGATTCATACTCTTGTAAAACAGGTTCAAAGTTGGGGCTTTTTATTACCGAAAAATACAATGCTTTGATGCCCTGTAACTCTGAAAGTTTATAATTTAACGAAAATCTGACTCACCACCGACACAGATATCTAGTTCTAGATTGTTTTTTGAAAATTTCATTGACTTTCATCGCTTATTACTCAAAATATGACGGTACTACGTTTGTATGGGCGCTTTGACAACAGCAAATCCTCTTAACATCCAACGGCCTTATCGTCACTTACCATCAGGTGAGATGAAGGTTAAGTGTATCATCATCATCAATGTTGATGATATCAATCATAATTTTTTAAAGTTTTCCTCAGTTAAAAGCATCATTATCGCAACGTTTAATTAAAAAATGTCGCCAATTTAAAAATTGCGCTTCCCGCTACTGCCTCACGTTTATTTAGAAAATATTTGTATACTTCCCAAATAAAACATCGCAATGCAATCTGCATTTTCTGCTGGAAAATCCTCTAGAAATGGAGATGAGTAAAATCGTGAATACTACGTTTGCTAACAAAACAAAAACGAAGCGCAAAGTCTCCGAGTATTTTTTATTTGCGCATGGATATATTTTTAGTGTCGCTCTCATGCATGGCATCCTATTTACTTTGTTCTTATGAAACAAAGAATACGGCAGGGGATTCCCCTAAGCAATATCAGCTAGGTTCGTTAACACATAATAGCTACAGGCCGGACGATATAGGATAGGACGATAGACCATCTACAGAATGGTTTTCATAAGAGGCACTCGATTTTTTATGTGAGTTTTCACTTGGCCTACATATTACCTGATGGCAAGTGACAATAAGACCGTTGGATGATAACTCTGCGCACCCAAAACCCTCAAGCTGATGAGGTGCTAAGTCGGTCACCTTTCATACCGGAACACAACGGTGCAATTAACACTGCTGTTTGATGGCAGACTTAGGTAATATACGTCGTTTGACGTTCCGTAAGTACACCCTCCCGTGCCGCTCCCATACCTCAGGAACATACTCAGTAATGACAGACCTGTAGCAGTCCCTATTGTCAATATTGGCGAAGTGTTTAGATAAGTATCATCAACTTGAAATATTGCGCTTATATGTAAATTGCACTTAATGAGTGCGTTTATGCTAAGCAAGGTACCATAGAGAACAGAGTCATATGGTGATGGAACTGAACCAAGATGCAGCAAAGCTCTCGTAGGGAGATAAACTCGACAGTCAGGCAACCACCAAGCTAGAACACAAAGGTTGAGGATGAGTTTGTAAGAACGTTCGTCCTTAGTGAGTTGCACTGCAGGACTGACAAGGTGTCGTTGCAGGTTCCGACGATCCGGACGAAGCCCCCTCGTGCTTCGACTACGCGCTGCACGTGCTCACTCTCTTCTGGAAGATCATCTTCGCCTTGATACCACCTACAGGTACATAACAATATTTGTATAGTAATAACTGTATATACCATGTAAGTTTATCTTTTTGGTTCCTACTCTGGTAGTATCACTTTGTTGTCAGTCTGTCTGTCATAACCTTTGTTCTCAAGGACGCGTAAGGTATCATCAACTTCAAGTTTAAATCACGTCTGCGACCTCTTGGTCTGTAAAAAAACTTCTAAGTCAACACAATAAAAGATACAGACGTTCATGTCGCTTATTTTTATGATTTCCGTTCACAGTGCACCCAAACCTATGGGGTATATAATTCTCATTGACCTAGAATCTTGAAATTTTGCAAGAAGCAAGATCTTGAAGCAAAAATTTAGGTATAAATCTAAAAACTACAACATAGCCGTATTATAAATTAAACCGCCGAAAGTGGTCACTTTTAACTGTGATAGTAACTGCACACAATCGTTATCAGTTCATGATGTATCGATAAACCGTAACGCAGTAATAACTACAAAAAGTTCAGCTTGGTTTTTGAAATTATTGCATAATAGCGGCTAAATGTAGAAAAGGCGAATGAGGGCGCCACTATCGCTCTTAAACAAGATGCTATCCGTATATACATCACAAAGCCGTTGCTGTAATCATGACTCTTAAACCCCCATTAGTGTAAAACTACGGACACCAGATTCCAGCACTAACGGATCAAAATAGGGCCGGTATTTCAAATAGAATTCCAACCTCGATATTGAAACCTTTGTCTGCTGTGAGCTTGTTTGTGTCAAAGCATCTCCCAACGGACGGATTGGCGACTTTTTAGTATTGTCTGGTTTCATTGCGATGGTTCAAATCTATGCCAAACCACATGCCGCTTTACATTTTTTTAAATTCTCTCACAATTTCTGGGCAGACATTGGAGGCGGTTACGTGTGCTTCGTCGTGTCCATTATCTGCATCGGATTGGTGACTGCAGTCATCGGGGACGTGGCCGCACACTTCGGCTGCACGCTCGGCATCAAGGACTCCGTCACGGCCATAGTCTTCGTGGCCTTGGGGACAAGCATACCAGGTATGACAGCAATAAAATTATTTTATACTGCACCTGTTAGCAAAGTACATTCTTACTGGTTTGTAAACGATGTACGTAATTTCTGTCATCAAAATGAGCGGGAGGAAAATAGCGGGAGAAAAACTATATGAACAATTTAAAAAATTGTTTGATTAGTCAGTAGTGCCAAAACACAAAACGGTTTTATGCAATGTTTATGTCAAAATTATCAAAATTATACTGGCCACTTGTTTTTCCTTTACGTTATTATACCTCTATATAAACCGCGCATGTAAGAATGTTATGTATGCAAAATTACAAGATATTCTATTCAAAATGTCGTCTAGGAGTACATAGAAAAATGCCTTATTAACAACCAAATCAAATATCAGAACCTGGACAGATATCTTATACTAGGAATCAAACTCATGAGCCCCGAATTGTGAGTGTAATTTTATAGCCGTGAGACCACAAAGACTGTATAAGACCTGACCATAGCTTGCATCGAGTAAGAGCAACTGCTTAGAGGAATCTTCTCCGCAGACACATTCGCCAGCAAGGTGGCTGCCTGCCAGGACAAGTACGCGGATGCCTCGGTGGGAAATGTGACTGGATCCAATGCTGTGAACGTGTTCCTGGGCATCGGGGTCGCGTGGACTTTAGCAGCCATCGTGCACTGGACCAAGGGCGAAAAGTTCCACGTAGATCCTGGGAGGTGAGTGGTCAGGTTTGAAATAACAGTTTCGGCAGTAATTTTACATTTCTACTGACATAATAGGTATGTCCTGAAATTACACCATCCAAAAATTTATTTATGGCATTCGTTCGCAGTAGCTCCCTTGACAGACCTCGTCTATCTCTGGCTCAGTTTAGTCGCTATACGCTCTTTTGTTAAGTGAGTACCTTGACAAGCTGAACAACCTTGTCGCTATAGAGGAAAATTAAAGGTTTTAAGTTTGCTTGGCGTCCTGAAAAATAGAGCAAATGTTCAAACAAAACTTGAGATGGCTAGTAAAATATCAGTTTTAAAATAATACATGTTTCGCCCCACAGTCTGGCGTTCAGCGTGACGATGTTCTGCACGGAGGCCGCCCTGGTTGTCATCGTGCTGATCCTCCGACGCCGCAAGTCCATCGGCGGCGAGCTCGGAGGACCCAAGAACATCAAAATCGTCACCTCCATCTTCTTCTTTTCTCTATGGTTGATCTACTTGACCATGTCCAGCTTGGAAGCCTATGACGTCATCCCAGGGTTCTAAGCTTTTGATGTCAATTTGTTAAGATGCACTCATTTTACTGTGGTCGAATTATCATCATCTTACAGGAAACTTCCACTGTCTTACTGCACTGCCGTATGTCTCTATCAAGGTACTCCACAATGATCAATCCGATCCCGAGTTTTGCTTCCAGCAGTTCCCTGCGACCTTGACGAAGGTCATGGGTGAGGGACGACTCGATACACGTTTCGAGGTGCTCGTAAATTGTTTTTTTTATTAGTATTGATAAACATTTCATCTGATTTTAAGTGGCGATGTGGTCAAAGGTGCTTACCTTGAAGAAATCTATTCACTCTGACCTTCAAGGGATCTAAAGATTGGGAATTCCACTCCTTAGCAAGTTCACATAGTAAATGAACAAGCGATACGCTTCTTCCGGTACTGTGGAATACCACAAAGTAAGGGTGGGACCTTCTCTGCAGTCGAACGTTTATAGAAGGCGGGGGTAGAAATAGGTCACGTAATTCGGGCGCACACCCCTAAGTAAAGTCCTAAAGTTGGCTATACTGTTAATCTTATTTTGTTGAATATGGAATTTAACGTTTCACATTTGGCGTATCCTAAAACCTACTGAACCCTGAGCTATGCGTTAATACAAACTTGAAGTAATTCGTAATCAAACCACTATATACTAGATACGAAAAAATGAATAATAATTTAGTACAGAAGAATGGTTCAATTTCCAGTAGCAAGAATCACAGTATGACATGGGCTATCGTAAAATAAATATAAACACGGTTAGAGAACATCAAAAACACATTTTTGGTTGGTCGTTACGTATCACTGACTAACAAAAACTGTTTGGGTGTTGCTGTTAAAAGTGACGTAGATGTCCGCTATTTCGTCTGCGTCGACGAAGTTCTTAACTTCTCTCGAGGAAACTATCGATTGGGATAAAGAGTACCCTATCTATTTTTCCAGCCATTCTGACCCTCCGTTACGGCGTAAAGTAAGGACAAACAAACGAACTCATTTTCGTATTTATAATATTAGTCTGGACATGGATGTTAGCACTTTTGTGTGAATTTGGATTGTGTTATTTAAATAATGATAATGACATTCAAAAACAATTAATTACTGCCTAATGACCCAAAATGTTCAGGTATTTATCGGCCAAAGTAAAATGAGTGACTGAATTGTGATATTGTATATCAGCAAAAATATCATAAAGGGCAGTGTTATGTAATGATTTTTACAGGCCCTATTCTAATAGATTTAATCATTGTTTAAAACAATAAGTGGAAAGAAGAAGATGTGTGCTCAAATGTAGTTAATAAAAAAAATTGATCGTCTTTCCTCTCTTCTTAGAATTCTTCATGTTTCAGAATTTTAAATGTACGGGCCTCCAAGGCTGTGGTAATGATGTTAGAAGAAACTAGCCAACATATTGTGTATTCGTTTTAAAGTTAATGTTGTTATAGAAAAAATACAAAAACGAAAAGGTTGTAGACAACCTTAGACGCTCTGTCCTACTCTTATTGCTGAGTCAAGAAAACAACGTGAGATCTTAAAAGTTCTTGAAGATTTTCACGTCCTAATTTGAATCCAACAAACTTTCAACTATAAAAAATAGATGGCGTTGTCATGTAAATAAATGATAGCTGCGAAAATGATAATAGTGTAGTCGTTATTCTCAGTTAAATGCCAGGGCACATTTGTTGTCAAAAGCATTGTATCAAAAATATTATTTGCGCGAACTTGTAAAATGATTGACTTTGCATTTTTATTAATATTACGTGTATTTTTGGGTTATAATGGTGTGATATAGCACTAAAGTGTCACACGGTTTTATGGTATTAATTACGCAAAATTGTAAGTGATTCGATGCGAGCGAAAAGTTTTCTAGGGCCGTGTGTAGATTGTTTCGAATGGTGGTAGAACCTTTAAATTCTCGTCAAAAATTTAACCTACCCATTAAATGAATTCACTATATATACATTGTGTTGAGAATACTAAAAAAAAGTGGGATCGGCTTAACCTAAATTTATCGATAAGGATGTAAACAACGGAAATAGCTGCAAGGTCTAGCGACCTTTGCCTCTCTTTATAAGAATTTATGATAAAACAACAACATTGTATCTTTCCCGATCTCATTACTTACCGAGACTTAGGATTCGTCGTCCCTCTCTGGATTCTGAAATAAGAGAAGGACAGTGTCACAGGTTTTAGTGTTTTTTCTATGACTTTAATAAATATAACATGAATGTTAAAGACGTGTAAACTTGTTGTTTTACTGCGTGTTAAATGTTTATGAATGTCTGTGCAATCGAATCGAAAGTAAGAAATTTAATTTAATTGTAATAAAATGCTATTCACGTAATGAAATAATAAAAATGTACTCGTGATCACATTGGTTAGCGAAAATTAGTTATTTGAAAACTACCTATCAAAATTTCTGAAAGTAAGTGACATAAATATTAAAATAACTCATTTTAATTTTGAATATTAAATAAATTAAGAACTCAATTTTTGAGATTATTTTTACGCGTTTATATCGATATTTTTTTTTCACAAAGAAAATTAGATCTGAATCTAGTTAAGATTATTTAAAAATTCAAAACTTATAGAAAATGGGACTCTAATTTGACACGAGTTTCTGTTTTTATCTACCTAAACGATTATTTAACAATGCAGTCACAAAAAAATCCAGAAAAATCTAAAAATATCCGATTTCCTAAAAATAACACGGCGTTTTAAAATACCGTTGTACGTCCAAAACCCAATTACGAGCGTCGACTGATGCCCTGCCAATTAGTTTTTAAACAAGATAAAAAATAACATTTCTTTTAATTGCCGTGCTACTACTGCTGCACTCAATTTTGTGATATAAAAACACGTTTTATTTGAAAAATAAACACGCTTTACCCTATATATTAAGTCAGCAAAGCAAAGTAAGTAAAGCAATTAAGTCATTCCGTGTTGGCCATTTTAGAATGAGACTAAAATAATAATTTTGGTGTTCACGATAGTAAAATCTCTTGAAAGAAATCTTGTACAAAAAAACTGCAATCTACCTTTTCTGTCTTTTGAGAAATGTATGAGAGAGATAATAATATATACCTAGTTTATATTCGATTTATTGTATAAATATATTTGTTTGTACTTGCGATTGAAATTTTCCATTTTATTTCGAAACAAGTGTAATTAGCCATTTTTAAAATGAATAGTTTATGTTTTTAGAATTTTAAATCTCAAAATCAATTAGATTTTTTATATATCCAAGAATTCAATATAAACAAACAAAGTACACAAGTCTAGTAAAAAAAAAGACTTTCAACAATTTTTGTCACATTTTAGCAATGGATAAATTTGTATGAAGTACATAATTTAAGTGACTAAATTACACTGTTACCAACAATTAAGTTTTGCATTTTGCAACTACATTTTGTACGGATTTTTAGAAAAACACTGACGCTGTATTTTCTGTTATCACTGTTAAGGCGAGTTCTTATCCCAAAATAAAATTCAATTTGCATCTCGCATTGGGCCAAAGTGACAGCCAATCTCTAATCGATCTGAGTCCAGAAAGACACATGATCTTGCATCCCGTTAATAATGTCGAAATTTGCTAAGCACAACTAAGAATTCTGGCTAGGGCGACGTTGAGGCTCATATATTTTAAGGTTTAAATAATTTTTTATTCTTCTAAATTTCAAAAAAAGTTGAACTATTCGTATTCGTATTCGTAATCGGGGCAGGTTTCCGCAACTCGACGTCAGATGCGCCTATTTTGCGTGTTGGGGTGGCGTGCCTTATTCATGCCACCCCAGCTCCAACAGAAAAGTTGAACTAACGGTTTGTTTGTTTAGATATTCATCATCATCAACAGCCTATATACGTCCCCACTGCTGGGGCTCAGGCCTACCCTCCTACAGAGAGTGTATGGGCCATAGTCCACCACGCGGGCCCAGTGCGGATCGGCGGACTTCACATCTGATCTGAGGGTACCGGGTTCGAATCCAGCCGTGTACCTATGAGTTGTTTTTCAATTCAAGTACATTTATCCGATTGCTTAACGGTGAAGGAAAACATCGTGAGGAAACCTGCATGTCTTGAACAGTTTAGATATTACTGCAGCTAAATACGTTATTTTCAAAAGAACGTTGGTGTCACTTAAAATATAGAGAAACGAGAAATGCAACTTTTTATTTTGGGTGTGTTTTTATTTCATTCCTTTTAAAATGTATTCAGTTCATTTCATAGGTATTCTTCCCCATGGATTGTATTTTTCTTTATAAGGTATTTATTCCGAGACGTAAGTTTCAAGATTTTAAAATGGGCTTTATAACGAGTTTTCAAGTAGGGTCTCGCCTTAAGAGAAGTATTTTGAATTTTAGCAGCTTTATATACGTTTACGCCATTTTGTTATCTTAGTTGAAATTAGGTACATTACGCGAAATCTTCGTTCCATATATTTTTATGTGTAAGCACTATTATATACCAAAGTATTCAATGAACTGCCATAACAATAAACGGTTAAGGATTTATTTTTAGAATGCTTGTGTTTGAAGCTATTTTAGATGCTATATAGTATAGATTGTAATAAATTTAAAGCATATTTGCGATCTGCGTGATAAACCTACAAAATTAAAAAACGACTGCTGGATTTTATGTAATACAGTCATGTATAAATTATAAATGTTACAAGGGTTTAATCCTTAAAAATCTCTCTTTAAAGCATAATATATTCAGAGCACTGTAAAAGCTTTATTGTGGTTTAAATCTGCTGAAAATAAAAGCAAAGTAGCTTTCGTATATAAAACGATGGGTTTAAAATTCAGTTTGCAGATGGAAACTCCGATTGCCTTTATTCTGCGCGACGCTGTATTTTTATCGGAAAGTCTGCGCCATGATTTATTTTGGAGCACATGTTTAGCTGACTTTGGTTGAACGAGTAGCTTTCTACAATAAATCGCCTGCAAAGTTCTCGACCAAGTCGCAACAGCAAGCCTGTAGACAAGCGTCAAGTCAGAAATCTTTTCCGTTCAACAAAAGTCGTATAATGTTTATATTTGACAGGATATATGTTTGCAGTATTAAAATAGTTTTTTATTTTATTTTACCAAAGCAATATGACAGTTACATTTTCGCTTCTGATAAAAAAAATCCTTCGATTTATTTAAAAATTCATCACTTTTACTAAAAGTATTTAATATTGTAACTTTCAGCTGTCATTCGATTTAATGATAATGTAGCTGTGACTTTTTAACCTTTTAGACATTTAAAGTAACTGTTTCTGCCTGAATTTGGACCAAAAAGTTATTGATTTCGAATTTATTTTATGTAGCACTTTTCTACGACCTCCGTTTTATAGAAAGTAGATTTTTAAAATATCATTACACTGTAATTGTTTCACTGCGACATGTAGCTCCTTAGCAAAGAAATATCTTTGAAATTCACATCCAATGCATAAATAAGATATACGCGTTACAGTGAAAGGGTCAAAACTGACAATCATATATTTGACTGGACATTAAAATTATATGCATATGAGAATTTTAAACAATTTAAAATCTAACCCTAAATACATGCTAGACTAAGATTTTTAAATGTATTAGTGTTCTCTTCTATCAGTCGTTGATAATTCGAATCTTGAATAAGTAACTTACGCTTGTAAACTTAAAATTTTCTACTCTAAATTTGTCGCTGCTCGCTAGAAAGGGAAAGAATAAAGAAAGTCGCAAGAAAAGAAAGAAATCAGTATTATATGCAAAGTGTCCCTTTACAGTATTCGCACGCTATGTTTGCCCCTCTGAAGTTAGCTCTCCGCAATTTCAAACATGTACAGACGGAATGTGTGTATATTATTTTCGATAATAACAATCCTTAGATGACATAAAAAAACAAGGACATTTCTTTCCACCCGCTAACTTGCCATGCCTCCCATTTATACGTTAATAATTGATACTTCGCGGTCTTTTGTGGCTAACTTCAGAGGGGCAAACTTAGTTTGCGAGGTTGTACCTCATTTTCAAATTCGTAATTTTATAAAGAGCATGTTGACACGATTAATATATTTTACTACATCTAATATGTAGTAAAATATATTAATCGTGTCAACATGCTCTTTGACGCAAAGTTGGGGGGTGGATTTCGATCCCCTTCATTGGGGAATCTCAAACTGTATTTCACTTTGACAGATACTATAGCAACTCTAGCTTTATCGTGTCTACTTACAAGCTTCTATAAAAAGAAACTGCCCAAAGATAGGTATTAGCGAGCATTTTAAAAATAACTGATATATAAAACGAATGTGTATAAAGTTACATCGGTTTTTTTTATAAAATTAACACTGTTTTCAACAGCATTTTGATACATAAATGAGTTTTATCTATCAAACTCATGATAACAGTCGAGTTGTTAATTTATGAACTTTCAAAAAGATGACTAGTTATTAACGACCGTATTGTTATTCTTCATAAAATTCAAAACCTACCTATCCTTCATTCAATAAATTGACTATCTATTAACATTTTTAGAATGAAAATCCCTTTATTAACTAAAAGCATTTATCCAAATTCAACGAAAATCGTAAAAGTTTTCTAATATCTTACCAAATCCAACAAAAAAACATATATTTCCCAAACTCCTGATAATATCGAAATGTAAACTGTAATTCGGACGCGTTGATAGCGCCTTTTGAGTGACAAATGTGGCGACAACACGAAACTCCCGTCATTCTGTGAAGTGCCCAGCTCAATCGATAAATCACATTAAGCAGCTACATTTATTATTCAGCTCCTACGTAGGGGTGATTCAATTTCTAAAGTGGATAACTGTCCGTGAATCGCGTTTGTGGCAAGACTTTTGACAGCGAATATTTGATGGGCATTATTCCCTGATATAATTCATTGTCAAGGACGTTGTCTCGGCTTTACATCGCTCCTCGTCTACTCTAGGTGTTAGCAAACTACACTTATCCTATCCAGCGTGACGATATTGAATTCTCATCTTCAGTAATTTACTCATGCATGTGATAATAATCAAGAAAAATGCCTGAGTCTTAGTAATTTGTTTCGGGTGAGCCACGCCTTAGTAGTTATCATTTTGACACAAAACTAAACTTCAATTATAATATTTTCATAAACCAAGTAAAAAATTTATTAAATTCATTTCCGAACTCTGAGAAACGTTAGTACGGATATGCAGCTCGATTTCGGATTTTAATTGGAGGGGCCAGCATAACAAAACAATAATTTAATATCGTTGAAACAGTGCTACGAACTCGATTTTACTCGTGTTTTTCAAATCTTAATGTCGTTCGTGCTTAGTGAACTAATTCCTGTATCGTACCTTTGTGTGTAAACAAACATTTTGGTAGACATTTTAATGAACTGATAGTGTAAATAGGGGAATGTTGCGTAGATGCAATTTTTAATTAAAAAAGTTTTTTGTTTAATTTGTGAATCGGTATATTTCATTCAAAATAATTTTACGGACATGGTGTAATTATCACTTGTTTGGGTTCTATTTTTGCTATATTACGTTCTATTAAAGTAAGTGCGTTCTTTTTTTGAGGTGAATCTATGGCATATGAAAGTAATGTACACTTTTTATTAAAATTCATATCATTAAAACGTTACATGTTGTTACATGAGTGTACGTCGTTGTATTTCTACATAGTTTTTCTTTCTTTCATATATTGTTGTTTTTTTGTAATTTATCTCATAATGTAACGTGTATTTTTCTTTACTTTTTGCGTAAAAATTATATTCATATTATGTGATTTGCACTTCAAAAGGAACGCATTTAATTTAATGGGACTTTATATTGTTAATTCGAATACACTCAAAAACGCTTCGGCGTGTTTTTTTTTAAATTAAATTAATAATATTTTCCAGTGTAACAAATACATTTTTTATTATTCGCTTTTTTATTTATTGTTTGTGAGACGGTATGAAGTTTGCCGGGTCAGCTAGTAATTAATAAAAATAAATACGCATGAGTTTTTTGTGCTGTAAGCCGTCCTTAATTAAATACTTTTCCTTTGAAATTTTGTTTTAAGTTTCTATTCATTTAATAACTAAGGAAAATGATCCAACGAATTTTAATAAATTTTTAGGTCAATTTTGATATGATAGCGGAATAGTAGCAGCTTGACAGCGATGCGTTATTTCGTATTTTTGATTATTTTTAAAATGTTTTTTGAATAAAAAAATTAAATTTAAAACGTCAGCTTTAAAAATAAAATGTTGGCTATAAATTTTGTAATGTTAAAAATCTCGCCATGTATAGTAGAATAGTAGATGTATAAATAAATTATTGTAAATTAGATCGCCGTGAGTATGTGTTGTCGGAAATATTATTGAAAAATGTATACATACATACATATACATGTCTTTATTCCTATTATATATTGATAGTCATTTAGCCTCTCCCAGATTCTATTTAAGAAATTTTATCTCTTTATGTTTAGTCAGTTTTACTCTGTAGAAACAAATGAATATTAATATCCATAGCTGGTCATACCACTCACTGTTACAAAAAGGTTTTTGTTTTGAATTTAAATGTAATTATTAACGAAAATTTTGAATGGCCCATATTTTAATATACCCATATAATTCACTTCTGCTTCCATACTAAATTTATTTTGCAATAATCTTGCAAAATAGGATCTCTGGCTTTGATAAGTAAATACCTAACAAGTAATTGCGTTCAAAAATAACTGGAAACCGACTTCTATTGCCCTAAAAGTCTACATTTACTAAGGCAAATTTAAGATTTATATCTTTTTCTCATGGATGCCGTTGTCAGAACTTTACCAAATTGAAATGGGACCACACGGGAAGCACCACCTTTCAAATAAAAAAGAATCATCCAAATCGCGACAATATAATTCCATCTCCTATTTTTAGTTAACTACTTATCAAAGCCAGCTATTCTATTTTCAACGATTATGGCAACATAAATTTAGTATGGAAGCATTTGGAGATCCTGTTAATGGAGAACCATTCCCAGCAGTGGACATAGTGATATCTAGATGGGCATAGAACTGGAAATTAAGAAAACCTGTGTGAAGGTAGTATTATCAGCGGCAGGGTCAAACTGACTAAACAAATCTACTTAGTCCTAAAACCTTAGAACTAATTTTGTCTAAGTACCTAATTTATGGTTCCTAAAGTCATAGACCTTATATCTGCCTCATTAAGTTTTTGTACACGGCAGTGTAACAGCCAAGTTATGATGATGTTTGTAGTTACTTCAATGAATAAAAATGAAATCGAAAACACTACGTTTTTCTATATATAAAAAACATTGGTTATTTGTGTCGTTAAGTTTCTGAAAACCAAAGTGTTATAAAATAATACGGAAAGTTTGAAAAAATTGGAGTCGCAAATTTTCGATTTCATTTTCATTCATAAATTACGTAATATTTTATTTGAAGTCAATACTGTTTTGTTTTATTCGTTTTCTTGCGTAACTTTCTCAGTGGACAGCACCGAAAGGAAATTATAAATAGATTTATGTTATTTTGATATAATTATTGTTATATGAATTAAAGTGTTTGTTAAGTACTTAAATTTGTTTTTTATTTTATTATTAAACGTATACTCTGTAGGCATAAAACCGTAGGACTTACAAACACCGCCTAAATAAGTAAACCTAAAGATTAGAGACGCCATTATATTTACATTTCATTTATTCAGTATCTTTTATCATTAAGAGACCATAGAGCGACAGTGGCGCCCTCATTCACTCTTTTCTACATTTCTCCGCAATTATGGAATAATTTCAAAAATCAAGACGTACTTTTTGTAGTTATTGCTGGCGTACGGTTTATCTGTACATCATATATATATATAAGGTATAGTAACTGCATACCATCGATATATATATACAATATATATCAATAAAACAATTATGACCACTTTAGGCGGTTCAATTCATTGCAACTACACATAATCTAAACATGGACCCATAATGTATTGATAAACTGTAAACCAGTAAAAAGTACAAGAAGTCCGTAATAATTAACCAGCAATATTTGCGAAGAAATGTAGAAAACTACAAATGAGCGCCACTGTCGCTCTATGGCCTCTTAAGAGGGTATGCTGTTGTCAAAGCGCCCATACAAACGTAGTTCAGTCATATTTTGAGTATTAAGCTATGAAAATCTATGAAATTTTCAAGACACAATCTAGAAACAAATATCTGTGTCGGTGGTGAGTCAGATTTTCGTTTAAATATATTCTTCCAGAGTTACAGGGCGTCAAAGTATTGTATTTTTCGGTAATAAAAAGCCCCAACTTTGAACCTGATTTACAAGAGTATGAATCCATTTAGAACAATTTGGAAAAACCACCGACATCTGAAATTTCATTAGTATACTGTATTAAAAAAATGGTTACATAATATACTGTATCCTTCAAATGATCCCTGGACTACGAAACATCCAAATAACGGGTGGATAACATCGCGTAATGTATGCTGATTAAGAAACAAAAAAGAAAATAAATCAATTTACGAAACCAACTATTAGTTACGTTTCTAGTCCCAGCTCTAGATTGATCATAGTGCTGGGAATAGAAAGAGACAGTAGATATATCGTGCGGCTGATGAGAGTAACATCGATTCCAAGTATATAAGTATGATAGGTGATAGTTGTATTAAACGCCTAGTATCAGTAGTCCGATGATCGAACTACTGAGACTTTTTCGGCTCAGTAGTCCGATGATGCAGATGATTATAGATCATCGGACTACTGAGCCTTTTAGTCCGATTATTTATTTACACATTTCGATCAACTTCCCGAAATAACAAATGGATGCGGTAGTATTAACTTTATTTTTGCATATTTAGACTTGCAAATTTATTTTTTCCAACAAGCTAAATATAAAGCAAAAAAAATAGGGTAGGTAGGACTATATATAGTATTAAATAGTTGCTAGACGCAGTGAAGTGGTGATTTATAGAGCGCTATTCATTGAGTTCCTTAATATTTTACGATAACGTATGTACAACTTCAGTGTAAGCGACAATAGCCGCTACGCAGCTTATGGTCCCGGCTTGAAAAATAACCATAGAAATATATCAAATTGTAATATTGTATTTTCAAAGTTGGATATTAATGCTACTCATGTCTCGACATTTGTACTAGACCGACGTCTTCAAAAAATGAGGGGGTTCTTAATCCTACTGTATTTTCTAACTCCGCTAATTTTATGAACCGATTTTGATAATGCTTTTTTTAGATTTTTCTGAGACGGTCTCATATAAATATTACCGAAATTGATTAAGCGTTTTTTAAAAGAAAATCAACAAAATCAAAATGAAAACATGAATCCGTAATGTACCTTATATTCTACCTCTAAGGGTGGAGATTTTAATGGATGAATGCTGTAGACTTTCATGGCAGTAGAAATGGGTTACTTAGTTTTTTGAATCGCGTTAATAAAATTCTCTCTCTCTCTCTCTCCTATTGTAAAATATTATTGTTGAAAATCAGCATGAAAATTTTAACGTGCAAGTTACCTAAGGTAATAATACATACAACTGGCAACTCCAAAACCAGCAAATTACAACTTAATAATGTTAACTAAATACAACTAAACAACGAAATATTTCAACAGGTTAATTGTTTGTAGCGGCAGCCGAGGTGTAATTACCTGGCGAGTGACGACATAATTGATGGCATGGCTTTACTAATTCACGACCTGTTTTTGCTCTCACACCGGCCGGTCGGTCGGGGCGCGGGCGGTGGGATGTCTCAGGAAAATGAACGGGAAATTTTTTACCAACTACCTTATTTATGTAATCAGATACGCACAGCTTCTGATAAGGGGAAGCTTCGGAAATTAAACATTTTCCAATAGTGCTCCAAAAGCATCAACGGTGGAAATTCTATACAAAAACGCCAAGTCAATTAATATCGAAATACTTTCCATATTATTTATGTATGGGTTTTTATTTCACCTAATGACAAGTGACGATAAACCCGTTGGATGAAAAGCCTGCTGCTCATAAGCTTTAGCCTAACGCGCTCTTAACATTTGGCAGCAGACTTAGATAGTTCGATGGTAGCTAGGCAAACGGTGTGTCGGTCCCTAACACCACCACACCCCACTTGAGATCGAACCCGGGACTTCCTGGTTGTAAATCCAAGCGGGTAGCAACGGAGGCAGATTAATTAAACTTTCGAAAACATGTTTTGGAATCTGTGCACTCGTAAACAAAAATTAATTGTCGCATACATGACAGATCATCCATCGACCGAATCGGGAAATTTTTGGGTTCAAGGTTGGCGTGAAAAAATTTTAAAATGCACCCAAAAAGCGAAGCCGGTTTTATATAAAGTAGCATTTCTTCGACCCATTAAGAGTATTTACAACTTGTAAACATTCAATTTATAAAATTCAGTAAGTACCGGCTTGGGAGTGGGGTAAACGACTCAAATGCATTTTTAATTTCTACCACGCCTCGGGGAGCGTTCGGGATTAATGGAGACTCGTAAAGAAACATGAGCAATGGCCTCGACAGGAGCTCTACGACTCGTAGCTCCTCGTAGCTCGTAGCCCCTCGTAGCTCGTAGCAAAAGAACTTAATTTAGGTAAGTGTTTTATACTTAGTTGGAAGTAGCATTATGCTGGAAAAATAAAACTTTTGGATCTAAAAGTTTTACTAGCTTTAAGAGGGTATGCTGTTGTCAAAGCGCCCATACAAACGTTGTGCAGTCGTATTTTGAGTATTAAGCTATGAAAATCTATGAAATTTTCAAGACACAATCTAGAAACAAATATCTGTATCGGTGTTGAGTCAGATTTTCGTTTAAATATATACTTCCAGAGTTACAGGGCGTCAAAGTATTGTATTTTTCGGTAATAAAAAGCCCCAACTTTGAACCTGATTTACAAGAGTATGAATCAATTTAGAACAATTTGGAAAAACCACCGACATCTGGAATTTCATCAGTATACAGTATACTAATGAATCCTTCAAATGATCCCTGGACTACGAAACATCCAAATAACGGGTGGATAACATCGCGTAATGTATGCTGTCTCACCGTACGCGCTCGGGTAGGATAGGGCTCGGATAGGGACAGCTACAAAACAATGCAACCTTGAATGCGACCACGTGGTCTAACCAACATAGCCTCTTAATGGAGACTCGTAAAGAAACATGAGCAATGGCCTCGACAGGAGCTCTACGACTCGTAGCTCCTCGTAGCTCGTAGCCCCTCGTAGTTCGTAGCAAAAGGACTTAATTTGGGTAAGTGTTTTATACTTAGTTGGAAGTAGCATTATGCTGGAAAAATAAAACTTTTGGATCTAAAAGTTTTACTAGCTTTTAGAGTTTCGAATATCCAATGAAAAAATGTATCTATGGCGCATGTCCATCTGTCACAGCTTATTATACCAGCAACAACAAAAGCTATCGATTTGAAATTTGGAATAGTGATGGAAAATTGTTAGCCAAAAGTTCCGTTTGTATAAAAAAATGGACATATTAGAACAGAGTTAAGAAGCCCTGAGCGATGCACCACGTAGCTCACGACATAGCTCAACGAGTCCGTGAGCTGAAGTGGCAATGGGCAGGCCACATCGCTCGAAGAACCGATAACCGGTGGGGAGTAAAGGTTCTCGAGTGGCAACCACGTACCGGGAAACGTCTACCAGGCCGTCCCCCTACTAGATGGACCAACGACCTGGTTAGAGTCGCAGGGAGTCGCTGGATGCAGGTGGGTCGGGACCGGTCGATGTGGCGTACTATGAGGGAGGCCTATGTCCAGCAGTGGACGTTTCCCGGCTGATGATGATGAAGCGATGCACCTATCTAGTATAGTTTATAAGGAAACATTAAAAACCTTTGGTCCGGCCACTGCGTGTCTCGAGGGAAATTCACTCTAAAGTAGTCCTTCAAATTGAAGGGATCGAGGTTCTAAATTTCATGTGTCTGACCGAAGTTGTTTAGTAGTTTAGCAGTCAGTCAGTCAGAAAAAGGAAGGAATATATTTAATAACTAGCTTTTTGAATGTGAGCCGTAAAATTAAATAATCTAATTCCAGGAAAAAATGGAAGGTTTATAACTATTTTATTAAACCTAGTATTTTGACGCCATTTTTTATAACGGTCGTGAATACAACGGGCTAATACCACCTGAAAGTAAATGACGATAAGGCTCAATTTAACGAGGCGTTGGCTTTGTTACCATTCATACTGGAATTCATCATTACTTTTTCTTTCAGTTTCTTGAGCTTTGAATAAGTTTACAATAAATAAACAAACAGTCCTCCTCGATTCATAAATAAATACTCAATAAAAGTTTTAATTTACTGAGTGCCACAATAGTTACTGTACAAACCCATCCAACCCTGAATCTATTGAGTGGAATTCCACCACACCAAGTAGTAATTCCCCCGGCGTCGGTTGCCTGCACTAGGTCTTCTGTAACCGCAGCGCAGTGCGTACTGTTTGTTGACAATAGGGTGGGGACATAAGAACTCAACGGGATTACGCTCAGAACTGGTTCAAAATGCTTCCATACTAATGTTCTGTTGCCATAATCTTTTAAAATAGTTGTCTTTGACGAATAATAACCTAAACATAGAATATAAAATTATAGTGTCGCGAAATTGTTGACGTGACGTTGATGACGTTTTAAACAATAAAACTGAAAAAAGTGTGTAGTTCCACTCGATAAAAGTCGATAAAAAACAATTTATGTTGGACTATTCTATACAACGTGTACAAAAAAGGAGTACTTAAAGGTGGGTATGTATCCCTTGTATAGAATACACTGTGAAAGTAGCAGCGTTGTAAAAGTTAGTTTATATTTCCATACATTTTTCTTTCATAGGTGTAACGTGGTAATTTTTGACAACCCTAAATGTTTGTTTACCAACGCGAGCACTGGGGTCAATGATGAATGATCTTATCTTTGGTTTTAGGGGTTATTGACACATGTAGGACTAGAATAGGGATGAAATTCAAAAATTTTAGTCAATATTTTAAATTCGTTTTTCTCCAGATTCGTACGGTTTACAGATGTCTACTACCGCTCCAAAGGTAAAACCTTACCTAACATATACCGCACTTAAGTTTTATCACTCCTTTTTTGTACACGTTGTATATAAAGTAGACTCTTACGGTTGATACGAATATTTTATCAGTTCAATACTTTATTTCATACCAAAACAATAAAATTAATAACAAACTGCGATATTGACACTAAGTGAACAAATTAAACAACCATGAAATTATTATTAGGATGTGATATAATTGTTCTTCACACAGCCTGCAATTATTAATTTGTTTGACTCTGATTTCATTGTACAAATTGTGTTATTTAATTATCATGATTGTTTTGTTTTCGTATGTAATCAAGCAATATACATTCCTGACGTCATTAACTTAAACACAATGTTTATCATGAAAGAGGGAAGTCTCCTCATACAGGCAAATGAAGACCCTCAACATTATTATTATTTAAATTAATACAAATTACTAAAAATAAATTTCTTTTCAAAAGGAGGAGGTCCTCAATTTGACTTTTTTTTTTATGTAAATACGGTATAACTCCGCCAATTATGAATAAATTTTGATGATTATATTTTTGTTTGGTAGATCAATCATACTTCAGAGTTGGTCCCATATAAATTGTATCGTTTATATACATACATAGCAATTTTTGAGAAAATCAACACGTACTAAATATATACCCAGATTCTACCTGTAATGGTGTAAATTTTAGATCGAATGCTGTAGAATTTTAAGGCAATTGAGGTCGGTTATTTAGAGGTAGTTTTTTGAACGCATTAATTATTTACAAATCGCTTCCTCCCTTCACGCTGTACGCTGGTCCTACGTCGTGAAGCTGGCGTCAGCTCCGCTCATATATCTCAGAATGTTTGTCTCTAAACACAAACAGCTCTAAGTTAGAACTTGACATGCTTATTGCGACTAAGTTAGACTTAAGTTTAAGTTAATTGCAATTCACTGCTTTATGAGGCATCAGTAGAGTTGGTGTTCTATTTTAGAGGTATATATAGTGCTGTTCTGAATATTGATGTGTGGGTTACTTAATTCTAAACATCTAGAGTGTTCAGTAAGTAATTTTAAAATATCTTTTAATTGTTGTGGTTTTGGTTGACAATACTTAAACAAAATTTTGCATAGCTGAATGACGCAGGTATTGAAATTTGTACATGTACAGTGTATTTTACCGAAAAAAGGAAGTGCTATAATTGAGGCGTCAAAAAATAACTAGATACCGACATCAATTGCCGTAAAGTCTACAGCATCCTCTAAAATGTTCACCCTTAGAGGTAGAATTAACAGGGTACATATTTGATTTTCTCAAAAAGCACTCAGTTAATTTTGATAAAACTTATATGGGACCACCTCTACCAAACAAAAAAAGAATCATCAAAATCGATTCATAATTGGCGGAGTTGTCACGTAACATACGAGTACATACATAAAAGAAGACATACAGTCGAATAAAAAACCTATTCCTTTTTTGAAGTCGGTTGAAAAATAACTAGAACCAATCGCCACCAATGTTACGCGCATCTAGTGTACAAAAAGATATAAATTTGTAATCTCGGAAACCACTATCAATTTCAATATAATTCATAAATAAAGGAGTTTTAGTGTAAGTTGATGCTACTTTTCATTTAATAAACCTCATTTTATATTGTAAATTAATAATGTATTATTATTAAAATACTATAACAAGATTGCAAGCGAACCTCTTGCACCCAGATATCCATTGCAGAAACAGTTTTAGCTTATTGCCAACATTAAAACAACCAGTGTCATAATAATCATAATATCATCCAAACGAAGTTAACATGTTGCACAGAATGTCATTATGCAACACGAACTATATCCGTTCCCTACTCTTCAGACAGCCACATTCTCGCTACTAAATTCATTGTATCTTTTCGAATTTCAAAAAAGTAACGCAGGCGCGTTTCATTTCACAGTTCCGTAATTTTTAAAAAATTATAGATTATTCATATTAGGTCGTATACCGCCAACCGTTGTATAATGAGGGATATTAAAACTTTGCTAGCCCCGTGTGATAGACCCTCATTCGTGCGTTAATACCCCTTATTATGCAACAGTTGCATAAATAACTATTATGGCTATTGAAATAAAGAATTTGTTTATTATTTTATCATAGGAACGCAAGGGAACGCAGTCAACTTAATAAGATGTCGAGGTTTAACTGGAAACTTGCAAGTCATCTCGAGATGCAAATAGTTCCAAGATTACGAGTATAATAAGTAGTTCAAGATGACTTTGCTGAAGCCTCTTTAGTGATGTTCTGCTGGCGGGAATTTAAGCTCAACGGAGAAGTTCTGGTAAACTTTATTATATGAAGGTATGACCATGGTGATAAAGTGTACGTCCCCTTAATGTTTCTCTTATTTTGGCTGACTCTGATTTTAGAAAATGTGGTTGCGATGCGACATACAAAGAAAATGTGGTTTTGATAAATACTTCGTTTTTACTACGTGATGAGAAGCGTCGGTGGCGCAGTGGGTAAGACTCTCAATCTGAGGCTTACGGGATCGAATCCAGCCGTGTACCAATGAGTTGTTTTTCAATTCAAGTACATTATCCGATTGCTTAACGGCGAAGGAAAACATCGTGAGAAAACCTGCATGTCTTGAACAGGCATGTGAAGTCCGCCAATCCGCATTGACTATGGCCCATACACTGTCTGTAGGAGAGTAGTCCTGAGCCTCTGCAGTGGGGACATATAGGCTGTTGATGATGACGTGATTTTTTGTTGACGGTACCTTGTTATTGCACTAGATTTTTACTGAGATTTCGTTTGCTTTGACTCAATATATTAATTATTCACATTGTGTAAGGAACCCTTTCGGTACATTCGGACTCGCATTTGTCCGTTTTTAAAAATAAACAATGTCAAACACAATGTTGGACGAAATAAAGTAAGTAACTATGAAAAGAAGTCGACCAAAATAGATTCCTAGCTTACATATCTGTGAAATACATGCTAAAGTTCCCGGTTTTCCGCAGTTTTCCCGGTAACACGCGCGTCCCGTCACTATTCCCAGTTGGCTGCACAACAAGTTAAGAGTAAATTTTCTAACTCGCTCCCAGCCACACTCGCTTCACCATTAGGCTGAAATTGAGATCGCCCAGGGACCAACAGGTCGACATGTACAAATGATCGAAAACAGGATCTACACACTAATAAAACTAGCTCCTGCCTGTGCCTTCGTCTGCGTTGACTTTAGGATTTATTCCATTCCAACTACGAGAAGTTTAGGAGATATGACATACAGAAAGAAGGACGAATAAAAATTCTACAGATTATGCTTTCAGCACGGACCTTCACGTCTCCCATCGATCCACGATAACTTCACCTTTAAAAGCAAAAAAGTGACCCGATAAAGGAACGGTAGTAAGGCGCGCGTGAATTCACTCACGCAAACGTCAACCGTTCGATGTACGAGAATAGGAACCAATATCACGTTTGTTTGAAGTTTCCGGACTGTCCTTTGGATTTCGGCATCGATTCGGGTGGTCACCCGGTTTACTATAGCGATCTCGTATCAACGCGCAGCAACTTCCGAGCATTCAAGCGCTTCTGCCATGAGTACTACTGGTCGTACTACTCAAAGTAGCCTTCTGCTACCAGCACTCACTACATGGCGCTGTCCGTGGTGTATTCCGAAACCGGGCGGTCGGGCTTCACTCGGCCGTCCTCCCATTAGTAGGTAACTTTTTGGTTCATTTCAATTTTGCGCTATCTCCCATTTACCTAGGGGGGAAGTGGGAACGTCTTTACCACTCCACCCTATTTCTTTTTTCTAAACGAGTCTGGGGTCCCAAGATAGCTTTAGAGTCCGTAGGAAATTCATCCACCTTCAGTGGACGCGTTTCAAGTGTACCGCTGTAGATCCTGGCTAACATAAAAAACAGGAATAACAGTGGGAGCGGTGAGGAGGTGGGAATGTCCTTTGGATTTCTATACATTTAGTTAACATTTCGTTTAGCTAAGCAATAGGATGATGACTAAAAAAAATTATTCCATCATTCGATAGACCGTGCGAAAAGATAAATAGCCTTGTTAAAGATTTTTCGATATGACTTATAGTTTTCCTAATCTAACCCGTTGAAAACAGTGCGGTGCAAAAACGCTCCATACAAATCGGTACCTAGGAGTGACGTCACGTCTGCGCATTGAAGTAGATAATGTATGAAACTTTTAACAATATTTGAGTTATCTCGCAAAATAATATTTTAGGTGACCACGCCTACGGTAAAGTTACAAAGCAAAATGAAAAATAAAAAATGTAATTCGTGCAAGTTGTTTCTTTTGAATTTTGCGGGCTTTAAAAGCTGTAAAAGTCCAGAAAAAAATTAAATAATATTACATATTTTACATTTTTTAGGAGTTTTATAATACCCTTCATGCTTTAAAATACAGTATAAACCCAATCTGATTTGGTGTCATCTAGCCTATTCATTTGAATTATATATCCGTGAAGGTGCAATACCACCAGCATTTTTTACGTGATAAATCATGTCTTAAGCTTCCCCGCCCAAACAAATAAACACCCCATCACGATACGGGAAATTCTTCCTCCAGGAAAACAGGGTTCCGTCAGCATTAAGAAAACCCTCGTTTTGTTGCGGGCAGAGTTCCTCACTGAGACTCATAAATCCGCCTTTCTTACGGATGTGAGACAATTTTACGACGTAGATTTTGGGTGGATTTTTTATGTTTCCATAATGTGTTGCCACTTGTCTACGTTGCTTCATGATTGGGCTGTTATTTTAACCGACTTAAAGATAGCAGAAGTTGTCAATTTGACTGTTTTTGTTTGTGTATGTCAATTAGTTTCTGCGACGATTGGAAACCGATTTATATTGAGGTATTTGTTAAATGGAATAGACCTAAATTTCAAAGGTTTCCGAAGAATAATTCTGATACAACTTTCTGACTAATTGATACACAGACAATGCTATATCTAAGGGTACAGAATAAAGTGGGTACTACAAAATAATTGCTTTGTAGATAACTTAAGATAAATACCGACTCTTGTTTTAATAAGGAGCAATTCAGGTCGCACAGCGCTGAAGGGAAGGAAATGCGAGCTGACTGGCCGGAGCTAAATTGTAAGTGGTTTTACCAAAAGCCTATAAGACAAATTAGTCTCTGGTTGTCTGAAAGTGTTCGTTCTAGTCCATTCTGTATGTTACACAAAGACATTATACACTACATACAATAACTCGTTGTCATCTGATGATGGTTGGATGGAGGGTTCTGACAGAATACCAGCGCTGTAGGACTCCTGCAGCACATGATGAGTCAGCGGCTTTTCGGTCGACTTATGTACCCACTGTACCTAATTTTAACTTTATTTTAGTTATTTTACATAAGTATTAAGTTTAAGTTTTCTTTTTGTATATAATTGCGCCGTAACTTTCCGAATGGGCAGGCCACATCGCTCGAGGCCATCCCCCTACTAGATGGACCGACGACCTGGTTAAGAGTCGCAGGGAGTCGCTGGATGCAAGTGGCTCGGGACCGGTCGATGTGGCGGAGGCCTATGTCCAGCAGTGGACGTTTCCCGGCTGATGATGATGATATAATTGTGACACCGAATAAAGATATCTATCTATTCTGTTTTTGCATTCGCAAAGAGTATTGTGGCCTTCATAAAACCATCCAGGGAAGCCTCCACGTAATAGGTAGGTAATATTCGCGCGTTGTAAATGCCCTGTGAACCATCCCTGCTATAGGCAACCTATTTCGCCCTAGGGCGCGTAACACCCTCATTCTCCCGAGGGCGGGTGCGGTGCTCCCTTATCTATCCAGGTCACCGCACCACATTCAATTTAAGTATCCAAATTTATTATCTCTTCCACATACAGGATGAGATGAAGGATGTTGTATAAGTATTTTTATTAGTGTAGTTTTCTTGAATATTTGAAAAATTTATAACAAACTAGCTTCCGCCCGCGACTTTGTCCGCGTGTACTTCAGGATTTATTCTACTTGTCCGATAGGCATAGAAGGCATCTATCTCCATTTCCAGCATAAGGTACAAAATAGTGTTTATTCTGTTACGTAGGCTAATAGTTTAAAGAAACAAAAGAAATTTCAATATCTGACGTAGTACGAGTATATTCAAATAGTCTTCACACCAATATTATAAACGGGAAAGTTTGTATATACGAATTTACATATTCTATGGTCGGTTGCTAGGCAACGCGATTTTGTTATGCCAAAATTGCCCATGTAATCCCACTAATATTATAAGTGTGATTTTGGTCAATTTACACAATATGTCTTTAGAAATTATAGCCTATAAGTTATTCTGATGTATAAGCTATGTTATTGTAAAGTTTCATTCAAATCCATTCAGTATTTTTTCCGTGAAAGCGTCACAAACATCCAAACATCTAAACATCCAAACTTTCACATTTATAATATTAGTAGGATTACCTTGACAGAGAAAAGCTTCATGACATTCAAAAATAGACTCTTCAAATATCTTTTAGAAAAATTTAATATTCGATTATGAACTTTTTTATTAACTCTTTTTAATGTAATTTAATTTATTTTTATACATTTTAATTTAATTTAGAACTTTTATACAACATTATTATCCAGACTAAGATTAGCGATATATTTTTTGTAGCATCTTATTTACCTAAGTTTAATGAATTAAATAAATTGAATTCAATCTAATTAAATTGACCTTTATTATCATCTTGACAATACTTGATTTGATACTTTACGATCGTTTTTTATTTGTACACTGGCAGGCGAAATATTTGTTTTAAATTTAGAATGCGCCGTGGCTATGCAGCATTCGAACACGTGTGATTTATAAGAATTCCTGTTCATAGATGTTAAATTTCGTATCACGCTGTATTCTGTTTTCTTTTATGAAAAAAATATCGTTTTTTATGGAATTCCAATTTTCAATACTATTTACTTGTTTGTTCATATATTTTATAGGACCGCATTGTTTTTTTATGGAATACAATTCTTTTGAAACCTAGAGCCATGGCTTTGTATTTGATCACTGTATGTTTAAGCTTTTCAGCTTTATGTTTTTGCCCCATATCTTGTTCACCCAATGTCGGGACCGTTCATTGGCGTAACATGGGGAGGCCTATGTTCAGCAGTGGACTTTTCCCGCTGATGATGGTGATGTTTTTAAGAACCTGCTGTGAACATACTAATTTTATTTGTTTGTCCTTCCTTCACGTGGTAACAGAGTCAGAAAACTTGATTTTATATATGTATAGGGATAGTTGAAGGAAGTCTTATGGAGCGACAATGACGTCCACGTAAAAGTCTCGGACAAAGGCTAGTGTTTTTAATTAATGATGGGTTAGCACTTGGCCTTCACCTCTTATACTGGAACACAACAGTGCTATTAATACTGCTGTTTGGCGGTGGACTTAGGTTGGAGTTGTAAAATAAAATTAAAACAAAATTGTTTCCTAAATTCTTTTTAACCATTGATCAGTAAAAGCATAACTCGAGACCCCCTCCCCTCGAGTTCTTTCCCTTCCACCCCTCCACCATAAATAATAATTATAATAAATTAAAATTACGTAAGAAATTATCAGCGCGTGCACATAATCAGATTACAATAATTGAATTATGATTTACAGGGAGTAAAGTAAACTTGGCTCCGATGTTGGTGATGCAGGCTAAGGTTTGTCACCTACAGCTAGCTATGCGATGTGTTAAAATAATTGCAACATCCTTAGCCAAAAAACATCATTATATTTTACATACATTAATTATAGATAATTGATATACAAACCCATGATTCCGTTACCGTTCAATAATAATTGATTTTAGAATTAAGTTATACGACATGAGTCTAATTTCTGAATTGAGTCAATAACTATATCTGGAAGAGATCGCTCTTAGGGATAGGGCCGTCTTCCTATACGTTTCTTTTATATTCTTTTACGAGTATGTATTCTGTTTATTCATCTGTCTATTCTTTGGTGTGTGTACAATAAAGTTTATTTGAATTGACTATACCAACACAAAAGAAAAATTTGCGTCGCACCTTTGTTACATATTTTCATTTTTTAAATATTAATAACTAGTGTTTTGCCCGCGACTTCATCCGCATGGACTTCTGAAATTATCGCACGGAAACTACTATTTCGATCAGGATAAAACCTATATCGTTTTCCAGACACACACAAAAAATTACGAAATCAGTCAATCCGTTCTCAAAATATCATCGAAATAGCCATTTCCAGCAACACGTATATTAAGCGAATTTATCCCATATTTAGTCATTCTGATATCCGAGGCGGAGACAAATTTAAAAAATCAAAGATCAAAAAAATCGGTTCAGTCGTTCTTGAGTTATTAATGGTGTAAATACAGGTCTAGCGCGTAACTGAGTTTGTTCCTGAGGTATGGGAGCGTTACGGGAGGGTGTTTACGGAACGTCAAACGACACCCGACTGAAGTGAAGCGTCGTTTGACGTTCCATAAATACATCCTCCTGTACCGCTCCTATGCCTCAGGAAACAGACTCAGTTATGCGTTTGACCTGTAGCCCGATTTTATTTATTAAAAAAAATACAGTTCACTTAAACAAACTCATTAATGACTCGATGAATAAATCAATTGCAATACATTTTTAATGTCATCGAATTAACTGGCACATATAAAAGAAGTCCTGCGCCGTGGGAAAGGGCTACAGAAACTCGAAAGTAAAGCTTCGTCACTGGACCCAAGATTAAAATTTGATGAATGGTGTGTTATGTGAATAAAAGTTTCCTGACGGCGAGTGTCGGCGAGCAGTGACAATGACGTATCGTCTCCCATGCCACCAGCGTGGGGGGACGTGACGGGACGTGGTGGGATGTGGCAGAACGTGATGGTGCGTGGTGGCATGTAGCGGGACGTAGATTAACTGAATTGATTAGTAGTAGTAAGTACTCGTAGATTAAATGAACACTTATTCAGAAATAGAATAAAAATGATTTTATATTCAGATAATGAATGGCTTCGCACTTGACCTTTATCTCGCTTGATGTTAAGTGATGATAGCTCCATTGGATAGATTATTTATATAACTACGTTAAAATAATTACAGTAAAACCTGCTTCTTTAAGAATGGTCACAATCATAATATTGGTTTATACGCTCCTGTTCACACTCAACTCTCACCTCACACATGATTGTTAAGTGAAAGCTGTCACTTGGTGGCAGCCCCCTAAACACACACACACACACCCTACTTAGTAAAGCATGTTTTTAAATATTTTAAAGATATTGTACAAAACAAAGCAAAATGTCATCCATAGGGAGAGCCTACACCTGTCGCACAGGGCTTCCCCTGACAGACTGTAGGGCTGTACTATTGTTACTCAATTGTTTTATCCAATAAATATTTTTGTATTTAAATAAAACGTATTTCTTTCGCCGAAACGCAAAAGTGCTATTTAGCGGCAGAACTAGATAGCATGGTGGTAGCTACTCGGTAGTCTGTCGGTGAGCAAAATATAATGAAATGAAATGAAAATCATTTAATCCAGACCATCAGTCCATATTTTTTTAAATTGCAATTACAATTTTGAATGATGTCAAATTTCTTAGTTCAAATAGTATGTCAAATTAAATTAGTATGTCAAATATTAAAATAATCGAATAATTAATTAATTAGTATCAAGTAATAGGTCGATGGTAATTCTGCCACTTGCGGTGAAGGGGGCTCCCCCACCATGCTCGCGCCGCCTGCACGAGTTCGTTATAAAATATAATGTTTAATTTTTAAAAAATAACACCGCCTTCATGTTCATTTCTTTTTTTATTAAAAGCTTTTTTATATAACTAAGCTTTAGCTTTAGTAATTCAGTATATTTTGATTTGATAGAAAAGTCCCTTGTTCCGTCTAGGAAACCGGGATTAGGTAACCAGTTGGGAAATTTTTTTTTTTAAAATGAATGATGGGTTTGCGCTTGGCCTTCATCTCACCTGATGGTAAGTGACGATACGGCCAGATTGGTAAGCGTGCGCACCCAAAAGCTTCAACCTGATGAGGCACTGGATCTGACACCTTTCATACCGGAACACAACAGTGCTATTAAAACTGATATTTGGCGGCAGACTTAGGTAACGTGGTGGTAGCCAGTCAGGTGTACACAGAAAATGCCCTACCACCAACCAAGGTTAGTTAGACAGCTACCTGGTGAGAGCTGAGGGCTATCCGATTATAAATCTACGAGTATTTTTTGAAAGTTCAAAAGAAACATACACAAAAGCTTAAATACGCCATTTAATTAAGTGGAAGCATAATTTCCATATCTGCGAACGATTCCGGAATGCCCCATTTGGCCACAATGCGGGTTCTCATTTTAATGGCGAAACGGCCCCTGGGCGCGGTCCTCTTAATTCAAATAGTAATTAATAATTATTTAATGAAACTTTTTATATTAACAGGCCTTTAGGGTGCTGTTCTGAAATGGTAAATTACTTGGAAGTAAATGGAGAGGGTTGAAAATGGGAAGGAAGAAATTAACCGAAAAGTCTGAGTGTTGGATCCTAAGGTCCACTTAGCAGTTAAAGTAAAGGAATCATCAACAGCCTATATACGTCCCCACTACAGGGGCTCAGGCCTACTCTCCTACAGAGAGTGTATGGTCTTCACATGCCTGTTCAAGACATGCAGGTTTCCTCACATTGTTTTCTATCACCGTTCAGCAATCGGATAATGTACTTGAATTGAAAAACACTCATAGGTACACGGCTGGATTCGAACCCAAAACCCTCAGATTGAGAATGCTGCGCCTCCGACACTTCGAACGCACGAAAAGGAATGCGATCGCCAATATTCGGATATGAGATTTTGAACGCTGTATATTGGTGGGTCTTCGTAGAACATGTAATATCACCTGACTATCAGAATACGCAACTTATATCAAGCAATGTGATAGCTTCATTACAAGCCACATTATCCAGCAACTCGTACCAATGGAGTTACAAGAGTCAATGACCTTAAACCTTGCATATCATTTCGCTTATGAGGTTTAACAGATGTGAAGAAGCTGTATGAGGATGTATAAAAACAATGTTGCTAAAATGTTTAGCATTTTAAAAATATGTGCATGCCACTATGGCAGGGAGTCGCTGGATGCAGGTGGCTCGGGACCGGTCGATGTGGCGTGCCATGAGGGAGGCCTATGTCCAGCAGTGGACGTTTCCCGGCTGATGGTGAAGGGTAGAATATGAGAAACTTAAATTTTGTTTAACATGTTTCATTCAAATGACTCTTTAGGGCGGCAGGGTATTCATTTTTACGGATAAATTAAATGAATTAAATATGACTAAATATAAACAAAGTGAAGCAATAATTCGATATTTAAAAGCTTACACTGCACCCGTACCATAGAACTTGTTTGAAACAAACTGGCGAACTAGATGACATCGTAGAAGCTAGCCAGGCATATAAAATGCCCTACCACCAACAAAAACGAGTACCGATAGGTACGGTGCATCCGCTGGGAATCGAACCCCAGGACCACCAGATTGTCAGTCGCAGCGTAAGCGGTTAAATTTCTCAGAAAACAATATCATATGTACACTCGAGTACAAAAATATGTATCCACTTTTGAACCTTGTCACATGCACCTATAATTGACATCTCCCTCAACGCACTGCATAGAACAAGAATGGGTTGAATGTGACATGGTACAAATGTGTAGAAAAGTTCGATCTACGAGTACATGCTTGCGCCTATGTGGATGTGCACTGGCTAGTGTGGTTCTCTCGAACTTTCCAGTTATTTTTGAGTTTAGAATCTGTCGCAGGGACGACAGTTAAAATAAAACAATACAGAAGTCTTCAATGTATTGTGGTCGAGTGCACATCTAGTAAAAAGATAGTCAAAGTGTTTGGTCCGCGTTTCCGCACCGTTTGCTGCGCAAGTAACATTGTTTCAATTATTAAACAATATCTGGGCGACCGAGCTTTGCTCATAGTTCTTTAAAAACTAACAAAAACTTTATTTCTGCCTCTAAACACACAAAAATAAAAGCAATTTTCCAACCGGGATTTGAACACGGATATCTCGGACGGAATGACACGTGTGAACCACTCGGCTGAAGTGATTATTTTTGACAGCGTGAAATTTCCCATCATATTTAGCGTCGAATAATGCGAAGGAAAAAACGCATGAAAACTCGAAAACGCGCATTTCCCCAGACATGAGACTAATCTAGATCGATTTTTCGCCACCAAATACCAAATTTCTGCGAAATCGCTGGAGCCGTTTCGGAGATCCAAGAATTGCTCGTTTAAAGGTATAAGATTCTAGATAAACTGGTCTGTTTCTCTGGTTCAGATCCCGCTACCTCAGCTACGTTTCCCCAGAATGTCATGTAGAAAACCCCTTCTACAGTACATATTTTTGTACTCGAGTGTACAATATGTAAATGACCAACATATTGACTGAGTAATGCCAGGAAATTGGCGCCCCCTTCCTTTCCGTCCTTGTTTCTCCGCAGCAGGTAATCCACTCATTTCTAACTCAATTTTGTCAGCGCTGCGACCGTAATGGGCCATTATTCAACTTTTTACTCCGCTGAGTAAGCTATCATTATTTATGCGTCCTAGCTCCAGTTGTATAATGAAGAGCAGGGTCATAACAGTTCTAAATGTTGACCTTATCATCTATCGCTTGATAGCGGGACAGAATACCGGATACAACGGTAGTTTCTTATCTTCGCCCATAATTCCTTGATTCTTCAACAATTTACTGGTCCATTGCAAGCGTCTCGCTCTTACAAGTATAGGTTTACTATAAGCCATCTCGCTCATGATAAACATAACAAAAATGTTTTGTGTTTGTTTCGTGAACATGTACATTATTGAAAATAAGTTATACGTCTATAAAATAATATAAATCTTATAAAGTAGCACAATTGCATTTGAACAACCTTCTATGGTTGTATAACAACCTTAAAGTTCTGCCAGCTACTACATCCTAGTTATTTGTATAAAATGAAATAGCGGAAAAGATTTTATTTTGTCATCTTTTGAAATAATGGACATCGTTAATTATCAGCTTTTCTTTGTTATCGTTTCAATGCTTTTTCCCTTAAAAAAACAATGTTCCTTGTAGCCTTTGTTTTTCTTCATTAATTATACTTTTTATACGAAAAAATACAGCATTTTAAACCCTATAATTAGTAAAGAAGATGCCAACAGCAGTACTGTTGCTGTTAAAAACTTCAGTTTAATAACGTTGACAATGACATTTTTGTGAGAAGCTTTCATCGCAGATTCAGCGCTAAAACTCTACATAATGACCCTTACACTGCTCTGCCTAAAGCTTTTTAAAACACCACTCTCAATGGTTGCCACATGAGATTACCCATATTCACCGCGCTTTGCAGCCCATTTGTAACCCAACCCCTAACTCCTGGGGCATTAGACATATCTGAAGGGCTCCCCCTTATACGCTATGGATCTATCTATTTATCAGTCACAATTCTTTTATTATTATTCAAATTAAAATAAACTTTAATGTACACTCGAGTACACTTCCTATGTAGTGAGTTGAAGGAAATGTCAATCCAATGTGAATGTGACATGGTTCAAAAGTGGACATATATTTTTGTACTCGAGTGTACACAAAAAAATAATTATAAATCCTTATAGCTACAAGCCATCTTCCAGATAATCTTGATGCAGAAGAATCGTTTATTTAGTAAAAGGCAAATGGTGCTACATACATATAATAGAATAATATACTATAATTCTAATAAATATATAAACATTTTATACATATAATGGATAAACAATAGTCAGTATAAAAGTAGATCAGGAGGAAAAGAAAATCAGAGGAGATCAGGAAGAAAAGGCTGCTAATGAATGTGTTGCTGCCAAGGAAATGAGTTTTAGGTTAGTTTTGTAACATGGTGGTATTATAAAATAGACAAGCTGCTATTGATACAGCTAGACTACTAATACTTGTCTAAATTATTGCTCACCAATCCACTCTTCTAATTTATTTACCATCAAGTAACAAAACCACTTGGTATTATAGTAACACTCTCTGTAGTAGAGTAGGTCTGAGAGTCCCTGCAGTGGGGATATACGTAAATTGGGCTGTTAACGATTAAAGTAATAAAAATAAATATGGTGTATATAAAAGAGTGAAATAAAAAACTGAGTATTACCATGATTAAATATAGTATACGAACAGTTAATGCGATTGTTTTGTGAGTGTATAGTTTATTGCAACGGTACGATTGAAGTTGGAAGTAGTTTTACGCGGACAACTGCTGGCAAATAAATAATATAAAATACGATTCGAATCAATCTAACAGAACTAACCACAAAACAAACACCAAAACAAAGGGTTTCATCATCATCATCAGCCGGGAAACGTCCACTGCTGGACATAGGCCTCCCTCATGGTACGCCACATCGACCGGTCCCGAGCCACCTGCATCCAGCGGCCACCTGCATCCAGCAACAAAGAGTTTACTATGTCAAAATAACTCACTGTAAGGCAAAGATATTTAAATTATAACCTACTATATATATTTAAATCTCTTTGGATTTATTTAAGAATCTCTGAACAAAAACCTTTAATTAGCATTTTAAATTAGTTCTGAAGTTCTCAATGCCATCATTAAATTGTCTGTAGTCCGTTTCTTGATCCCACTTTGAAGTTCAAGCTATAATTAACGAACCCGAAAACTTCGAGCTCATTGACTCAAATTGATTGTCTTCTCAATTCTCGTTCCGGGAACTTTCCACATTAGGTTCTCGGTGATTTCATTTAATCAAAGACCCTTTTGTTCTAACAATTAATGCGTTTTTGAAACGGAGTGCTTTACCTTTGAAAGCAATTTGAAAGTATATGACCTGGCTTGAAATATTATGGAACACTTCCTGTGTTATTATTAGAGAATATTATTTTGCAAATTGACTTATAAAGTTTGACTCTAAATAAGTGTAATCATTTACAATTGTATTATTATTATATACGAACTAGGCACACCCTGTATGGCGTTAATATACGTTTACTAACTAAAACTAGTCAATGAATGTTATTATTATTTATTTTTAATTAAATTATGTATGATTTTCTTACAAGTAGAATAGAATATTTTGTGATCGAAAGGCAACTATTTTAAATAAAATTTTGGATTTCTCTTAAATTAATTCGTACTGTGTCATTCAACTTTTTTGTCTTCATCATCAACAACGTATATATGTCCCCACTCAGGCCTACTCTTCTACAGAGAGTGTATAGGACATAGTCCACCACGCGGGACCAGTGCGGATTGATAGACTTCACACACGCCTTTGAATTTCTGCTTAGAAAAGTGTAGGTATTTCCACTATATTTTCTAACACCGAAAAGCTAGGTAACGATTTCTATCATTCGTACATAAATTCGAAATAACAAATTGAAACTCATTGGTACGAGCCAGGATCGAACACAGACCTCGATTGTTCAATGACTGAAGCACTATAGCACTAGCTACCATAGCAACTTTTTGTAATTTAAATAAACTCATATAATTATTGGTGTCAGTTTTCTGGGTTTTTAACAGACTTCAAAAAAGGAGGAGGTTATCAATTCGACGGGTATGTTTTTTAAAATTGCTTTTTAAAATGTGTGTTAACTCACAACTTTTGACTGGGTGAACCGATTTGAATGATTCTTTTTTATTTGAAAGGTGGTGCTTTCCGTGTGGTCTCATTTCAATTTGGTCCAGTTCTGACAACGGCATCCATTTGAAAACGATATAAATCTTAAAATTGCCTTAGTAAAAGTAGACTTTTAGGGCAATTGAAGTCGGTTTCCAGTTCCATTTGAACGTATTTACTTGTGTTTATTCTAATAAAAATAAATATGTAAACTACATCTTGTAATATACATGCATTGAAATACTTCCGTCGTACCTCCTTATCCTCACTCACCATCAGGTGAGATGAAGAACAAGTGCAAGTCTCTAGAAAATATATAAAAGGAATACTTTTTAATTTATATTATCTCGTTTCATTGCGGCCCGTTATATTGCTCCCGTTCAAACGGTCGCAGTCATTCATTCAACTCCACAGTCGTTAAACTTTTCAACTGTTACAGCCGCGGGCTTGACTTTCTTTGAGCCGGTTTTTAACGTTTTTCCTCCTCTAGATTGGGCTTGTATTCTTGTTTCTTGATTGCACAAATGTAAATAGACGTATATTCAAAATGATTCTTCAAAAGAATTTTAATTTTGGGAACCATTTGTGTAACTTTATGGGAGCGGAAACCCATTCCTTTTGTAATGATTTTAAATCTCAAATAGAACTGAGACAGCCTTTCAAATAAGAGTTTTCTGAAGCTGAAAAATGTTTTCAGATGTTTCGCTCGACTTAAACAATCCCAGAAATAGAGACGACACGACCGCCATGTCACCATGGCAACCATGAGGTAAATTTATCGTATTCACAATGTCAAACTGATTATTGAACGCAGCAAGTTGTTGTTAATACATAGATTTATAGATAACTAGCTTCCGCCCGCGACTTTGTCCGCGTGTACTTCAGGATTTATTCTACTTGTTCGATAGGCATAGAAGGCATCTATCTCCATTTCCAGCATAAGGTACAAAATAGTGTTTATTCTGTTACGTAGGCTAATAGTTTAAAGAAACAAAAGAAATTTCAATATCGGACGTAGTACATTCAAATAGTCTTCACGTCTTCTTGAATATTATAAACGCGAAAGTTTGTATATACGTATTACATATTCTATGGTCGGTTGCTAGGCAACGCGTTTTTGTTATGCCAAAATTGCCCATGTAATCCCACTAATATTATAAGTGTGATTTTGTACAATTTACACAATATGGCTTTATACATTATAGCCTATATGTTATTCTGATGTATAAGCTATGTTATTGTAAAGTTTCATTCAAATCCATTCAGTAGTTTTTCCGTGAAAGCGTCACAAACATCCAAACATCTAAACATCTAAACATCTAAACATCTAAACATCTAAACATCTAAACATCTAAACGTCTAAACATCTAAACATCTAAACATTTAAACATCCAAACATCCAAACATCCAAACATCTAAACATCCAAACATCCAAACTTTCACACTTATAATATTAGTAGGACTAGTAGGATATAATATTAGTAGGATAAAATAAATAAAATGTTTATTTATTTCTTCTCATAGAGTGACACCTTATCTATACATATCTAGTATAAATAATACACAACGAAAGTCTTACAAGGTAGGTGCACCTGTGAGAGACTGGTGCCTGAGATAGGTGTGAGTGTGTTACTGGATACCAGCGCTAATTTATTTTGAATCCATGTGGTCTCGACTTTAGAACAGGAGTATCCCGGGAAAGTAGTTGGAATTCATGATATGGCTCATCTACCTATTAACATGGTAAATTTGACATAAGCATCCTATTCATTTGATTCACCGGATTCGATGGTTTTGTTATGACCGCAATAGCTACCACTATGTTATCTAGTCTGACGCCAAACAGCAGTGCTAATAGCACTGTTGTGTTCTCGTATAAACTGTGGCAGAGCCAGCGCATCATTAGTTTGAAGCTTCTGGGTGCGCATACTTACCATCAAACGTTCTTATCATCACTTACCATCAGGTGAGATGAAGGCCAAATGCAACCTCATTGCTTACATGTTCTATTTTGCCATTATCATTATTGCCATGAAACAAGAGATATTCGTAAAATCCATCAGCAAGACATACTACATGAGCCGTGAGGTTGTAACAATGTTTGTCCTTAATGATTGCACTCCAGCAGTGGACTTATCCAGATTATTATGACTAAATATCAGGCAAAGCAAACCGAACCGTGCTCAACTTGATATCCCGATCACGGTAAAATCTCGTTCACGAAACACACGACTGAGTTTCCAGCTTCAACTTTCCATAATTTAATTAGGACACTTCGTTAGTCGTTTATTAAAAAACTTGTAGGTCTCCTCCACAAATTTTAATAGTTAAGTTTTTATCACGTGGAGAGATCGTGGAGTAAAACTTTTCACTATGTTTTTAAAGGATACATAATAGTATAGTAACACTGGATTCTACGTACAGAGTCCTTTGGCACTACTGACGCCGGTCGGTAGCTACTGACACCACGTGACACACTAGTACACTAACACTTTTCACCTTGACTGTAATTTCGTACTGAACTCAACTCAACTGTCATCGAAGGTCGTCTCGCGCTTATATATGCCCGGTATTGTTTCTAGATTCTTCGCAGTGATTTTAAATTTTTTACAATATTCAGGAACATTCGAGAGCCTTCCACGCTATCTTTTGTTGCTATCCAACACGAAGATAGATGGATCCGCCTCTCTTTCACACTCGTTCGAGAAGTTTCCATGCTGCTCACAAGAAGGAGATAGGAGATCCACCTCTCTTTTCATTATCTCTAGACTGTTCGAGAAGCTCCGTGACAATATAATATTTGTAATATACACCGTATGAAATACAGAGTGGGAAACAGCAGCCCAAACTAGGACATTTGTAAGATCCAGATCCAGATCCAACGTCATAAATGTATGATTTCACATCGGCACGTCAAAGGAGTTTTTCTGTTACTGCGAATCCCCCGGCTTAGACATCATTGGGCACAATATTAACAGCTTTACAAAGTTATAAGCATCAATCACCCTTTAAAGCTCCGACACTTTATTATATAAATAAACAAGGTAATTATGCCGTTATACAGCGTGTCCCAGATTTATAGAGCCGTGTAAATAAAGGCTCGCTACAGACGGTTGCTGGGGGCTAAGTATGCGGGCGTCTTTTGCAGAAATTTTGTTTAGAGGTTATACTTGTAATGAATATTGTACTGGAATACGGGCCAGTAATTTACTTTGTTAGGATCAATAGGGTCGACTTGAAGCCCTGTGCTGTTATAATTCACTAGGTTTTTCTAGCGGTTTAACTTTTGACTTGGCCTTCATTTTAATAGTATAGGATCCGAAGTAAGTTCGTCCTTCACTCATGTGTCAACCAGATAAAAGTGATATTTTATCGAATTAAATAAGTGTCTTAACATACCTAATTTTACTGACCATATCTTAGGGGGTTGCCGTATAAAATTATTTATTTATTTTATTTAAGGAAGATCAACAGCTAGTGATACAGAGTATAAATAAATCATAAGAAACAGAAAGAAAGTTAAGACACTTATTTAATTCGATAACATATCACTTTTATCTGGTTGACACATGAGTGAAGGACGACCTTCCTTCGGATCTTAGACTATAACAGCAGCAGTAAGTAACGATAAGGCCATTGGACGAAAAGAGTGCTCATTCAGAAGCCATAAGTAAATAAGATGCTAGCTCTGCTACCTTCAGACAGACTCTGGTCGCATGATCGTAGCTAGTCAGGCAGACATAGAAAATGCTTTACTACTACCCAGGTCAAGTACCGATAGGCACGATAGGGTAAATTATTATTATCAGTCTGTTCTGTCCCACTGCTGAGTTAAGTCATCCCTCATCTTCTAGTTTTCTTTTCGAGAGCCTCATCTTGCTAGTTGTTCAGGAATGAGTAAAGTTCAGCCAGACATCGTCTGCCGTGACGTCCTGTGTCTAGGGCCTATTCTGTTGCAATCTTTGCACATAGGTCAGTCCCATTTCATATTTGCGGTCAAAAATACCATACCTTAAACCCTGGCCTTCACAAAACGAATGATAAAAATCGTTACCATTGGCTTTTTGGTGAAGGAAAACATCGTGATGAAACCTGCACATTATAGAGAAGAAATTCAGAGGTGTGTGTGAAGTCCACCAATCCGCACTGGTCCCGCGCGGTGTACTATGACCCAAACACTCTCTGAGAGTAGACCTGAGCCCCTGCAGTGGGGACATATATAGGCTGTGGATGATGATGAACGACCCAAGAAGTATCATTTAGCAGGTCCGAAAATCAAAAGACGAACTACACCAAATTGACACTTGATCAGATGAAATTATGCGAATAAAACCCACAGAAGTTTTATTCACACTCCTATAAAAGACTTCCTAGCAATGTTGAAACTTATGCACCTGCATTCAACACGAGAAGGAATCCTCAGCTGTTTCCAGAAAACTTTGTAAGTGGAAAATTATAGGACGTGGTCCGGGAACGCTCGGAGAGACGCCTGCTCTCATTAGTGGCCCGTGCGATGCGCAGAGGAAATGTATATTCCTTTAAAATTCAACACAGCTGACGATGTTCTATTACAAATGTCACACGATGCGCTGGCTGTTACAATGTTATTTATTTACTACTATTTTAGACCCCTACTTCGTCCGCTTTTACAAAATAAAAAGTAGCCTACGTTCTATTCCATGCTACGATCATGCCAAATTTCTTTACGATTAGTTGAGCCGTGGGAGTGCCAATTGGTAGCAAACAATATCACTTTTGCATTTATTAGAAAGTATGATGAATTCAGAACTTTGTATACAATCAATCAATATCCTTTTTTTTATAAGATATCGACACTGCAAACAATTGTACATCATATTTAAACTTGGAAAATCATAATACTCAATAATTGAATATGTATGATGGATTTGTACAGACACAAGCTAATGAGGTTCTGGCTCTGCTACCTTTCATACCAGAACACAAATCCGATAATAACACAGTGGTTTAGCGGCAGAACTAGGTAGCTAGCCTGACAGTCCGACACAGAAAATTACATACCATAACATTGCCATAGCCAGACACACGTAGCCAAAATGTACACTCTTACAGTAAAAAATATGTGTTCACTTTTGAACCATGTCACATTCAGTTTAGGAACAAGCAATAGTGCATGTGACATGATTCAAAAGTAAATACATATTTTTGTACTCGAGTGTACATAATAAACATCACACAATAACACTTTTTAGCCGAACCCGTCCACTCCTGAAAATAGGTCTAACATTACAAGAGTTTTTTCGAAAATAAATCGAATGGCCAATAAATAAAATGCGAGCAGCGGCCGGCAAAAGTTGTATGAAAATCCATTTCTGTCGTGTAATTTAAAAATGGAACAATCTTTTACTCCAAATCGTGGCAACCAAGGAGGTAACTAAACGTACTGGCTTGCAAATAGAAAGCTGATTATTGAAGAAGAAAAAACTATTTTTAATTTGGGGCGTGAAAAATTATCGTCGTTTGTCACTGATTATGAAAAGTTATTGTATTTGACAAAACGAGTTTAAGTGAAGACAATGAATGTGATTAACGTACTTTGACACCACCTGAAATTAAACTGGTGGCAAGAGCCGTAATAAAAAACTTGTTGACGTCAAAATCTAAAGCAAAATATTTTTCAAATAAAAAGTTCTGCCTATACAGGCAACTCAGTTTTAATTTCCAGGCATTATTTGAGACAAATACTATACAAGCCTTGGTCAAGGCATTGATGGACTTACGTATGTGTGCCTCGTCCTCGACTCGGCCCACATATAACTGCCTCTTTTGCTGGCCGCTGCAGTAAAATATACTATTAAAGTTAAAGACTATCAAAGATTGAAGTAAATGGCTTGTCTATGTGGACTGACCTAATGTCGTTATTTTCGGTGTAAGGTGTAAAGTTTGCAATGGTCGTTGCGACAACTTTTATGACACTAGTTTGTGAGAAGTGTTGTAGTTTGTATCGTAAATTACGTTAATGTGGATGTAAGCGTACTTGACACGGTCTAATTTAAATTATTTGTGTTCCAGTTCTCTTGATGTGTCTAGTTAATTATATTTTGTAAACGGAGAAGATTTTCATCATAATTCACTATAGAGGTTAAGAATCGATAAGGTATTGAGATAATTTTTATCTTAGTCCATAAAAATTTTCACGTGATTTATTTTTTAAAATTTTAATTTCAGAAGTCCACGCAGACGACTTTCAATATTGATTTTTGCCTTGGCCTTCATCTCACCTGATGGTAAGTCACTATAAATCCGTTGGATGGTAGTCGTGCTCAACCAGGCCGGTACAACAGTGATATTAGCTCTACTGATTGGTAGCAGACTTATGTAACATGGTGGTAGATCAAGTGGACATACAATTCCTAGAACCGATAGATACCCCCCGAAAGAATCCATATGCCGAATGTACTCGACATATGGCTTCTTTCGAATAATGTTGAAACCAAGGCTGGCCTTTGAAGTTCTCGTCAAGAATCCAAATTAAGCGATAAAATGTACACATTATACATTTTATTGAGAAAGCTGAAGAAATGGCTTCGGCATAGTTTATAACCTCAAAATTTGTTCACCTAATTTTACTAGTCATTGGCTAGATAACCACTGGTTAAAGCCATTATTTAAAAAAACTAAGATCAAATAACGATTGGTTGATATGAGCCTGTCTTTGATCGAAGAATGGATTCTAGTTTAAAACGATTGCAATTTGTACAAGCACCCCTTGTAAAGTCATTCTCACAACAATACATCATGCAAAATGGAAAGCACTCCGGGGACAGAAGAATGCACTTTGTCAAGTCGCTGGTCGCCGGGTGCATGAAATGATGCATCATTTCTAGAAGCCAAAGTGGCTTTTAACTTTATGCCTCAATGCTTTTAAAGGCGCTGTGTTTCTACCGTTTTGTACAGTTTTAGGGTTCAGCTGACTTAATCCGTGTGGTTATGGCTTTAAAATAGAACCATGGTAGACTATCTGTGAATGCCATTAAATTAAGTAGATATTGAATCCCGGAACAGTTTTTTTTTTTAAATTACATTATTTAATGTATTTTGTAAAGTAGCATGTAAAGCAGAATCGATTATCTTATTGATTTAAATCAAAATCATAACCTTTCATTACACTTGCCCTGATATCTCCTCGTCCCAAGATATCCAATGATTTGTGATCGTACTTAAAGGAAAACATAAAAATATTCATAACTTTTAGCGGAACGAGAGCTATAACTCATCAAGGGGAAATTAATAACTTGCCCGACGAAGCGAAACTTAAAACCAGAAATGAATAAAAAATTGCCAAGAGGGAGATGCTTATTTCTCTAGGGTTCTTTTGTGAGATTAGCTGTAATCTACTGCTTTCTTTGTTGTGGTATTCGCTATTTTTATACACTATTTTATATTCGCCTAAAATAATGAAAAAGTATAGTTTTTTTACAGAGTATAGATCAACGCTTGGCCACGATCTCACCTGATGGTAAGCGACGATGTGGCCTGGTCACCTGGCTGTGGTCACCCTCGACTTGAAGACACCCAAGTTATAGTTTTCAGGGAATACTGACGCCGGCAGCGCGTTCCACTCCCTGGCTGTACGCATGATAAAATTAGAAGCAAAGCGCTTAGTGCGAGCCATAGAAACGTCAACGACGTATTGGTGGAGCCCTGCTGTTCGTCTGTTGGATCGATACTTGAATGGCGATGGCGGAATCAACATGAACAGCTCTTGCGCGCACTCTCCAAAATGTAACAGAAAGGCCGGCCACTTTTCGCCTGTGTTCAAGGCTTTGGAGTTTGGCCTCCACTAGCGAATTATTGCCGATCAGCCTATTTGCACGTCGTTCCACCGAGTCCAGGGCAGCTATCTGGTATTTAGCAGAGCCATCCCAAAGGTGACAGAAGTACTCCATACATGATCGAACTTGAGCTCTATAAAGGCTTAGGAGCTGTTCAGGCGTGAAGTACCGTCTCACCTTGGATAGAATGCCGAGTTTGCCGAATGGCCTCGATGTAACTCCCAAAGTTGAGGTCAATACGAGTAATACAACAAACGGAGTGTCTTTAAAAGGTACTGCACGAAATTTTGTTAATATAGAGTACTGAGTTTTGAAAGGACTTAATTAGGCTATCCCGATCCTAACACTTGATACAATACATAAATTATACATAACGTTTATGACATCTCAATAAATATCAAATTTTCTAGATCATATTAACGGCATGTATTATTTATTAATTATTTACTACAGCGTGTATTCTTTATACGGGCGTATAATTTATCCAGATATGGTTTACAACCGTAATAATCATATGTGAAAGCAATTTTATTAAATAGCTTAATTAATAAATAGTTCATCATTTTTAAAAGTACGACCGAGCAGCAATGTATTGCGTCCAAAATGACTTGACAAAGGATACACGGTTTATTGAACTGTCATGTTATGACGTGTAAAAACCAAGTAAAAACCGTCAATCAGTCGATAACTTTAGATGTAATTAATACATTGTGTGCTCAATTATTTTGTATGGCAAAAAACACAATTCACGAAATTTATGTAAATATGTTGTTTAGGGTTGTTATTTAAAAATAATAATAGTTTATGTTATTTTAATAGGGCGTTTAATAGGCTATTTTATTAGAAATATAAATATTTATTCTATGAATAAATTTATTTTAAGATATAATTTAAGAATTTTTTTATGTTTAATATGATTTATACCAAATTTATCTACTTATGGGTTAAATTATTATTTTTTAAGTTTAGGTCAAAATTTACTTTAAAAAATTGATATAGGTTGAAGAGAATTATACAGAGGTCAGGGGATATTTAATGTTATAAAAAATTATTCTTATTTTATTATTACTTGCCATCAAAATCTACGCTCGTATGAAATATACACGCTGTATAATTTATTGTATTAGAAAGCCCTAGAAAAGGATATTCAATCAAAACACAGTTAACTTCGAAGCTGTTTAGTCGACAGTGACTAAAGTGAAGTGTAAAATGATTGGAAGTGATCGGGAACGGATTGCGAAGTTTTGGCACTCGAGGCGACGTGCTCTAGAAACTTGTGCGACATATATCAAAGATAAAGGTAAAGTTATTCGCCTTAGTTTTGAGGGACACCTTTTTTTTTTTTTTTTTTTTCGAATGGACTTGATGCTGTTGGTCCTGCGACCTCTACAGCTTCACCCGGACAATGGCGAGCGCGGAAGGCGCTCAACCGGTATTATTATTAATAGCAACAGGCCTAAGGGCGCCCGCTCGGGCTCGTCCTCGGCTTAGGGCGTTGCTTTGTGGTCAAGAGATCGGTGAAAATCGGCCCGGAATGTGCCGATATCTGCGATAAGCGCCAGGATTATTGCTCGTCGTGGGGAAGGTGTGTCTTTGCCGGCGGAGACGGTGTATTTGCAAAGTGTCGGTTTGAGGAGGAGGGACACCAACGACCACATTTAAATATCTCACATTGGACTTCAGATGCATACATTAAATGACATTTGTCAAACATAAGCATATACTCTAAAATTTTAAAAGATAGTAAAATTGTTTTGTGAAAAACATCTCTGAAGTCTATACCTAGAATCAAGATGGCGGCACTATAGTTTCATATTTTGATACGTGCTAGCTTAAATTAAGAATATTCTGAAGACCTTGTTTACAGCACACCAAAAATTGACAACGGAACTCTAACACGCCGTCATCTCACGACATCCCCCTCGCCCCCCTGCGCTCGTCCCGGGCCGAGACCAATTTATAATTTGCAGCAATTATATCTCTTCATGTGGCCAGCACACCCCTAGGACGTAAGAACCGCCTCCTGGCATAATGGCTAAAGACTAAAAATCCAGTCAGCTCCCAGTGGTACCTATCGGTACTCGGTTTACTTGGTGGTAGGCAAAGACATTTAATATTAATAGACTGGACAAAGCAAACAAACATTTTGATCCTAAACTTAATACCAATTGGTAATAAGTTACTCAATCTAGTGTCACATCACGTCACGCGGCCGTACAAGACATTTGACATACCGTTGACTTTTGAGATCAAAATGTTTATATGAAACGTTTCCCAATGACCGCTCTATAACCTATTACTATATTTAAATCTCTCTGGTGGTAGGGCATTTTCCATGTCCACCTGGCCAGCTACCACCATGTTACTTCAGTCTGACCAAAGTGTTAATAGCACTGTTGTGTTTCAGTATGAAATGTAGCAGAGCCGTCTCCTCAATAGGTCGAGGCTTCTGGGTGCGCACGCTTACCATCCAACGGCCTTACCGTCACTTACCATCAGATGAGATGAAGTACTGTGGGCCGAATAAACAAGCTCAAAGTCACTCATCGAGCAATGGAACGAGCTATACTCGGAATTTCTCTACGTGATAAGGTCCGGCATGAGGAAATCTGTAGACGAACGAAGGTCACCGACATAGCTCGACGAGTCACTGAGCTGAAGTGGCAATGGGCAGGCCACATCGCATAACTGGTGGGGAGTAAAGGTTCTCGAGTGCCACCACGTACTGGGAAACGTCTACAAGGCCGTCCCCCTACTAGATGGACAGACGACCTGGTTAGAGTCGCAGGGAGTCGCTGGATGCAGGTGGCTCGGGACCGGTCGATGTGGCGTACCATGAGGGAGGCCTATGTCCAGCAGTGGACGTTTCCCGCCTGATGATGATGAATTAATAATAAAAAGTACGTAGTCCCGCCGCGATAAAGTGGTACAATCTCGAATAAATTCAACTAAGCAGATCTGTTGAAAATAAATTCAACAAAAGGGAATCAGTTTCAAATAAATTTATCAAAAGAGGTACCAAATTTAATCAACTAAAAGGATCGCTTTTATATAAATTAGTCAAAGGTTGGCGTATACATTTATTCAGCGATCAAAGCAGACATTAAACAAAAACATTTAAAGCTACCAAAGGAAAGACAAAATCTTTAAAAAATTATGCAGTGTGATCTAGGCTTTAAGATAAAACAATTCAGGATATGGGAAGAAGCTATGTAAAATAACTTACTGCGATCACCAATCCGCCTTCCAAACGTGGTGATTATTGATTATTATTATCATGTCCAACATGGACTTGAGAAGCTCATGACAAAAAAATACTTATATTTCAATACTTGACCCATCCTTAGGCACAAAAGGCCCTGTTAATCTTAAACTAAATTTATTTAAAACCTGAAACAAACACTAAAGTTTCAACCTTGAAACGGACCCAATCTGTCCTCAACGGGACAAGTTCCCTTCTACGTCGGAATGGGATGAAGAAAACTCAATTTGGTCGCGAAATAAATCGTTGTCGCGGATCTGTCCCGCTTGATGGATAGCGGGACAGATATTGGACACAATCAGACCAGTTTATGTGCTGTCTTCAACTGTCCCGGAAATGTAACGGGGGTAGTAGAGGTCAGTTGTCCATTTTATACAAAGGATGAAAGGAATTTGGTGCCAGACTGGAAATTGGTGTGATTGAGGTAGATTTTTATTTGGTGGAGTTTCATGGAATATGTTCTGTTCTGGATATAAAATACATTTCTTCACACATACAAAGTTGTGGACAAAATCTAGGATTTACGTGTGCGAAAGAGAGTTCATTGGTATGTTACGACTTTGTGCCTTCAGGGGACTACTAATAGTGACGAAATTTGGCGTGCACGCACCCTATTTTGTGAAAAGGGACATTGTTTACTTTAGGACATTCTTTTATTCTGGTCTAATGCATATTTTTAGCAACACTTTAAGTTAAGATTGACTTTGTTTTATTTATTAACACATCAATATGGACTGGGTCTGATATCATCATCATCAACAACAGCCTATATATGTCCCCACTTCAGGGGCTCAAGCCTACTCTCCTACGGAGAGGAGGCTTCACCGTCTACGACCAGGCTACGTCCACCATGCAGGCCCAGTGCGGATTGGTAGACTTCACACACTCCTTTGAATTTCTTCTCAGGAGGGTGCAGGCTTCCTCACGATGTTTTCCTTCATCGAAAAGTCAATGGTAATGATTTTTATCATTCGTACGTAAATTACAAATTACGAATTGAAACTCATTGGTACGAGCCAGGATCGAACCCAGAACTCAATTGTTCAAGGATTGACGCTCTACCCAACTGAGCTACTAAAGGCTTGTGGTATAAATAAATAATAATAATAATTTCTCGGAGGAAAAAATACAAAATAAAAACTATTTGTATACGAATAAATTGATGTAATTTATACAGGACATAAAAACGCACTTTTTGTATAAAACCCAGATGGATTGGTTTAAAATTACTCTGTTAATAAATTCAATATAACCTTTCTAATGCAATTACTTATCCTTAATTCAATCTCGATATAAAAGGGCACTTGTAACGTATCTCCTAACATAATTCTCCTTTCGCAAACAAATCGGCTCGATTCACGGGCCTCGGGAAAAATTCTAAAATTTTCACGTCCTTTAATTTGTAAAATGTCAGTCGACGCTCGAAAACTCGGCGAAAATTTAAAAATAATTTATTTTCATCACTTCCAGTAAGATTTTTCGTGGAATTTTTAATAAAATAGATTACTTCACATTTTTTCATGAATTAAATTACTTCCTGTTTTTCTGCATTCCTTTTCGGCACTCCATCCCAATCGCTTGTTTTAAAATATTTTAAATTATAATACTACGATTACTACTAATACTACGATTACTACTAATACTACGATTACTGCGAATACTACGATTACGACTAATACTACGATTACTACTAATACTACGATTACGACTAATACTACGATTACTACTAATACTACGATTACGACTAATACTACGATTACTACTAATACTACGATTACTACTAATACTACGATTACTACTAATACTACGACTACTACTAATACTACGATTACTACTAATACTACGATTACTACTAATACTACGATTACTACTAATACTACGATTACTACTAATACTACGATTACTACTAATACTATGATTACTACTAATACTTCGATGATTATTATTACTACCAATACTACTACGGTACTCCATCCATACTAATGTTATAATACGAAAGTAATTTTTTTTTGTATTTGTTCATCCTTACCGTCGTAACATTCACAGAGGGACAGAATCTCTTTATTTTTTAGACAAGGGTAGTTAAAGGGCCGGAAAATGACAGGCTACTTTCTATACAAACTCACTTCAGATTTATAATATAAGCATTAATTTATATTGTATATCTGTTTACATGTGAAACCGTAAGCTACATATATGAAATTAAGCATGAAAACGCTTTTTTATATATAGACCAGTATCTAAGTCAATACACAACGCCATCTTTGCAATTTTGAAGCTCGTCCTAAAAGATCTCCATTTTTTTCTTTCCCCCAACAGCTAACACATTAAACTATAGTTAAATTATATAATATTAAGTATTATCCTATCTTCAGCGGTGGAGAGACACGGGCTGATAAGCAAGTATATAAGAAATAAGCTGTTCCTTTTGTTTATTTTGTTTATTTTTGTGTTATGTAAATATTTTCCGTGTACAATAAATGATTTAAATAAATAAATAGTTTCATCCTAACTTTCAAAACATACTCGTATCTGTGTGTCTGTGGTTTGTCAAAAGTTGCAAAAGTAGCAGTAGCGCCGTTGCATTTCCTTTTAATATTCAAAAATAGAATGTGGTGATCAATGTAGCCTGTAAATTTGACTGTCCCATTATGCGACATGTAAATAGTATGACTAACTCAGTTGTGACATATACGAGGGGCATACCGAAATGATCGGGAATATAAAACAATACATACAGGAAATAACTAAATTTATTTTTATTGCTTTTCGAAGTATTCTCCGTTGCAGTTAATGCACTTTTGCATTCGTTCGAACCAATTATTATAGCAGCAATTCCAGTCCGAAGTTGACATGGTCAAAATCGTCGATTTGTATGCTTCCACTGCTTCTTCTGGACCTTGAAACCGCTGACCACGCAATAAATCTTTGATTCTAGGGAATGTAAAGTAATCATTGGGACTCAGATCAGGGCTGTATGGAGGATGATCCATTAATTCAACGTTTTCCTGCTTCAAAAACTCGCTTGTTTTCTGAGCGGTGTGAGAGCTCGCATTATCGTGATGGAGGATTATGCGTCGTTTCGGGTTACCTCTACGGAGTTCGGATATCATCTGTGGCAAACAAACCGTTGTATACCAATCAGCGGTAACCGTTCTCCGTTCCTCTAAGGGAACTGTGACTACATGTCCTGTTTTCGCGACAAACGAAGCGACCATTTTCTTCGATACGCTGCGAGAGCGGACAACTTTTGTTGGCTTGATCTCACCTGCGAAGACCCAGACAGCCGACTGATGCTTTCTTTCTGGCTCATATGAATAGATCCATGATTCATCACCAGAGACAATGTTATAAACTGCTTTTGACTTTCCTCCGTTGAAGCGTTGCAGAGTAGACCGGCACCAATTGACACGAGCCGCCTTTTGCTCTTCGGACAAATTATGGGGCACCCAGCGGGAAACTAGCTTTCTCACTCCCAGTTCACCATGTAAAACAGTTTGTATCGCAGTCATACCTATCCCTAAAGTAGCCCGAATCTGCTCATATGTAATATGTCGGTCATCCTGTATCATTCGGCGCACAACAGCGACATTTTCTGGTGTAACCGCTGTTTTTGGCCGGCCTGTAGAAGGTACGGTGCCAAGAGAAGCACGTCCACGCCGGAATTCAGAATACCAGCGATATATTGTCGTCTGGCTAGGCGCTTCACTCTTGAATATAGATATAAGCTCAGCGAGACATTGTCCCTGAGATAATCCTCGTCGAAAGTTGTAAAAAATTATGGCACGGAAACTTTCTCTTGTAAGCTCCATTTTTTTATCGACCTATCAATTTCAAACTGATATTGTTCTTTAAAAAAATTTTTTTTTTTATTCTGTCAATTGTATTCGATTTTCAACTAACCAGTGTTTATTCATCAAAAAGAGTTTTTAATCTAATTAAATCGAAAGTACTCGATTACCGATCTTTTCGGTATGCCCCTCGTACTTACTAACATAGTTATAAGCAGTACTAACAATTATATGGATCCTTGACATCTGATAATAAAATGATTTTAATTTTTAATTTTTTCATGTAATCCATGTCTGAGATTGTGTTCAAACACGAGCACGTCTATTATTAAACATAAGCTGCAAAACACAATTTATTCTGCACTAATTGTCAATTGGCATAGCAGTCGGTGTGTAATCAGAACAAAATAATCCGCTCGGAAACGACTGCGCATTCGTTCGTGAAACGAAATGTTCAAACAGAATTAGTGCTGTGTGAACATTGTACTGTTTCAGAATTTAGTGCTCATTTACACGTGCGATTGTATTTGCGGTAAGTACATGCGATTGCCGCGCGATCTTGTAACTGCGACTCTGCGTAAATATGTTCATAATTATGTTCTCGACTTAAAATAAGTTTGTTTTCTTAAAAAGTTTGCAAAGGCTTCTACCTGTATTATTAACGCCTTGCTGTGCTTACCCGTCCGCCTGCCAAGCGTGGTGATTTAGCAAATCCCATCATGGAAAGTCCGTTCATTATGAGGCTCATATCCAATAGTGGACTTATGCAGCTGATAGACTAAGTTAAATATTCAATCTCTCTGGATGAGTCAAATTTTAATTTGAAATTATCGTTTAAAGGCGCCATCTCACCCGACGGCACAATCGCAGCGATAATCTCGTCGTGACACCAAATTCAATACAACCTCTATGAAACAATCTCCACAGGGCAAACAAATTCTATGGCAACGATATGACAAGTGACTCTGGAAGACAATAACGTTATTGACTCGTTGCGTCTCGCGGCGATACGCGGCATGGTAGTCGCGAGTCCTTCGATATAGCACCTTATTAGATACTCTTCCAACTTGCTTCCAACACATTTGCTTGACCGCCACCGTTCGTTATACGCAAAACGCATACTCTCGTCCGTGGAGATAGCGCCTTAGGGTTTCGTATTTGTTTTCCCGGAGTTGTCTCAATCTTGAGTACTCTATCAGTTACTACCTGGTTACTACGAACGAGATCGGTCGTGTTGCTATGCTGCGGATAAATCTGCTACGCAACGACGAGTCATATTATTACGCGCTTGCATACGAGTATTCTTAAAATAATTTTTTATGTTTAAATAAGCTTTTTCTCGATACCAGTAATCATAAATGTCGTTTTGCGCGCGGAATCACACATGATCACACAACTCCAGTGCGATAAAAGTCGTATGACAGCGGTGAAATGAAAGTGAGTGTAGATATTTGCCATTCAAATATGACATATCTCCCTCACACCACTCTCGTACGTATCTTGCTATCGCAGATTAGGTTAGGCTTTAAAGACTTCAAGTTAGTTAAAAGCTTGTGTAATGTGGTCTAGAACAAACTGTACCATAGACAATCAATACCAAATGCGAAAACTAAATATAAGAAACTCTAGGAAAACAACTTGATACGGTATTGTGAAGAATAACAAGAGAGAGTGAGGCGTTTTATGTTGTGTCAGTAAACAGCAGAGCGGCAAACACAATTAGTGCAGGCTCTGTTTTCTGTTCGATGTGGATGGTCAAGGGAGAGGGTGGAGGGGTGGAATTGAGGGGAATTGTTTGCTGCAATGCGATGAACATTCCATAAATACGATGAAAGTCTTATAAACAGAAGGAATATACGTAAAACTATACACTTTTCTCTATGTACTTCCGCGTTGCAACCCCCGGGCGGTACTATGTCGATAGCTGCGAAAGAAAGGGACGCTGTGCGAGCTGGATGTCATAGCAAAGAGATTATCTTTTTAACTAATACCTTTATGGTAACATCTCGATTTAACTTCAACCGTGGCTTGGCTACGCTTGTACTAACAATTTGAAGGTCCCAGTAGGTGTATCTGGCAGTACTCGGTTTAGTTGGTGGGATTTTCTATGGCCGCCTGGCTACCACCGAGTCATCTAAGTCTGCCGCCAAACAGCAGTGTTAATAGCAGTGTTGTGTTCCGGTATGAAAAGTAGCACAGCCAGTACCTCATTCGTTTGAGGCTTCTGGGTGCGCACGCTTACACTCCAACGGCTTTATGCTCACTTACCATCAGGTGATGAAGGCCAAGTACAAACCCATCATACATAAATTTTAAAAAATGACCAAAAATATCGAATTATTATTATTATTATTATATATATTATATTAATATAGTATAAAATAAGATCAAGCAAAAAAAAACCACAACGTTTCTTGGAAAATCACATTAATATTTAACTTTTGTTCTGTATTTGTTGTTATATCTTCATTGAAAGACCGATGTGGCGATCTAATAAATAATAAGATCTATGAGGAAGGCTCATGCCCAGCAGTGGACTTATTATCACTCGCACAGGTCGTAATATTCAAGGAGTTTTTATGGTTCCGAACGGAACCCACATCAAATTACTTTTGTGTCTGTTTATCCGTACGTCTCATTTTAAATATACTTGTAATTACTCGTATAGTTTGACATAAATTAATGAGATGACTTGTGAATTATTTAATGGCAAAATTATTAACATTGTACTAATTGACATGCAATGTAAACAAATTTTTTGACGTGACAACGTCTTATAAATTGGTTTGCCGGGTGACACTTCAAGAAACTGCGTTACGCTCCGCTCACGTTATGCGCTCACAATGAGAGCGAGTGAGAGGCACGCGTCCCTTCCACTCGGGCATGGTTAGCCCGCCTAAGAGCGAGAGAGACAGACATAAAAAGTGAAAGGCACGCGTCCCTGAATGAATATTCACATTAAAATTATTTTACCACTCAAAGTCGTTGTCACGTAAAACTTTCGCCCGTATACCGACTTTACAGGCAACCAATTTTTTATAACAATTAAATTCCTTATATGGTATGTTTATAATATTTGCACACCTATGGACAGGTTAAGTACATCGAACTAATTGAAATTACTATCTAAACACCGTGTAAAAAACTATGTACTTGGCAAATAAATTTTTTCTTTCTTTCTTACTTTCATTTGATCATATCAGCCAATACAAATGCTATCAACTTGAAATTTAGAATCGTTATGACAAACAATCACGCACAGGTGCCACAATCGAAATAATTTTTAAAAGAGCTCAAAAGTGAATAATTTTTTATTATAGTAGACTGTAATTTGTGTAAATACTACAGGAAATCATATGCAATTTCCCTGTCCAAAATACTTTTTGGGAAATCGTCAATTAACCTTGAGAAACAAACTTAGTTATGCGGTCGGGAAATAAACTTAATTTCAAGACAATAATGTATATACGTTTATTTCCATGGTTCGAAACCCATAGTGCAAAAGTACGACTCACACTTGACTTTATGATTTTATTTATTAATTCAAAATGAGTACTTGTCCAAAACAAGTCTTTATTTCTCCGCCACGTTTCATTGAAGCTATAACCGTATTTCAAAGCGTCCATAAAATCAGAAATTATAAGCAACACGCCAGTAAATTACGTAAAAAAGGTGATTTTAAAATTTTCTGCAAAATAAAAAACTTCTGAAGTTGAAGGGAGGTTTAATTTATGAGCCAAAGCCCGCGGATCGGCAGCTGAAGTCACGCGCCGAAACGGGGGGAAATATTAACTTTTTTCATAGCCACGAATCCCCCAAGCCTTAGATACAGTGGTAAAGAATCCGCGACCCGCGACTGTTTTGTAAATAAATATATCATTCGGAATTATTTAAATTCCGCGTCAGAACGGAAATATGCCTCGAAAGCCAGCCTACCGCAAGGACAGATTTTATTATTTCAAGGTTTTTGGCAAACTCAAGATTTAGGAAGATACTTAAGACGTACCGAATGATTCATAAATATATGTTAACATTTCTATAGTTCCTGGCAAACAACTTGAATTGGCATACCGGGTAGGAATTCGCACATCCCGGGTGACAGAGGGGCGCAAGGGGTCCCCCCTTGTTCGGCCAATCACGCGCCTCAACGCTTTCGAAATGACATTCCCCCGAGCCCCGCCAAAGAGACCCGAAAATCGTTTAGTGCGCAGTCGAGGTCATTTTTCAAGTTGTTTGCCGGTAACTATACCATGTCATATTCACCTTAAATTGACATTGCCCTCAACACACAGAATAGAAACAAGAAAGTGTGAATGTGGCATGGTACAAAAGTGTACATACAATCTGAATGTAATATGGGTAACACTTGAAACATCATTATTATATGTGTAAAATATAAAAGAAACGTGTTAAGTAATCTATAGTTTTCTCTGTCTACTCTGTTACCTAATCTGGATTAAATTTATATTATCTAGAGCAGCGATTCTTCTTGACGGGAAAGTCGTGGCACGATTTTATAATGAAGATCGAAAGCAATTTAGAAAAAGACGATAAGCAATTTTTTTTATGGAAAACAGCAGTTTGACGTTCAACCAAGCGTCGAGTGGCGCCCTCAAGTTACATTTATTAGTAGCTTGGTTTTCTTCGCGACTTCGTCTGCGTGAATTTCAGAAATAATCGCAAGTAAATTACTGTTTTCATCGGGATAAAAAACAATTTTTAATGTTATATTAGTGACGACTCATAATTTGCTTTCTGTATACTCATTATTAGTTAAACTAAGTTATACTTGAGATAAAAGCTGTAAGTTTCCGAACTTATAAAAAAATAAATGAAAATCCTATTTTTTTCTGTTATATTATCCACCAAATTAAATTAAAATAAAATGAAATTGATATTTAACGCGCACGTAGCGTGTTGGGATAGTCTTCATTTTATCCCGGAACTTACAACCGTGGGATAGACTCTAAACCACGCAGGCGAATATAACCTCTTCATAAATATACAGAAATACTTTCAAAGTCCGCAATCCCAAATAAATTCCCGATTATCGCGCAATAAACTTTGTAGATCCCGGTATCAATTTAAGTCCCGTTTTTATGTCGTTCCCAGGCATAAGCATTAATCTGTTTTTATGTGGGACCCTTATGAGTTTCATAAAAACCTTTAAGTGTATCTTCTGACCTCCAAAAGTGTCGGTTAAGCCGTGCTTTATTGCATATAAAATATTGTGAGTCGTTGTTGGTGTGTCTGTGTGTATACACCTCAGCACACATGTCAAAGTATAAATAATAAATGAAGCAGTGGCTTTTAAGGCTTCGTACCTCAAAATGAACAAGTAAATGCGTTCAAAAAGAACTGGAAACGTTTACTAAGGCAAATTTGAGATTTATATCGTTTTCTCGTAGATGACGTTGTCAGAACTGGACCAACTTGAAATGGGACCACACAGAAAGCACCACCTTTTAAATAGAAAAAGAATCATCCTAATCGGTTCACTCAGTCAAAAGATCTGAGGTAACAAACATTTTTTTTAAAAAGAAGAAAAAACATACCCGTCGAATTGATAACCACCTTCTTAATTTTTTGAAGTCGGTTAAAAAAGGGATTTTTGTAGGATCACTTTGTAGTCCGTCTGTCTGTCGGTCTGTATGTCAATATAGTTTTTCTCAGGAATGTGTAAAGGTATCAAGTTGTAATTAATACCGGATACGCAAGTTTGCAGTCCCTTGGAGCTGTGCAAAATCAAGATTCTAAGTCAACGCATCAAAAAGATTCAGCTAATTATGCTGCAGATTTCGACGAAGAAGGAATCAAAACCTACAGGGTACTTCCCAATTCCCATTGTCCTAGATTCATGAAACTTCGCAAGAAGCAAGGTCTTACAGCACAAGTATAAGACTGCTCCAGTACCTTTTATTATTTGTACTCGTAGTATGTACATGTGTAAATTAAAAATTGCTCGTGATTTTTGGCATGGCGCTTATGGTTTTTTTTATAATGTTAATTATTCATATTCGGAACCCTCGGTGCACGAGACTGACTAGCACTTGACCGGTGTTTAATTTAAATTTGTATATATTTGGAAATCATTCGATATCAAAAAAGTGGTACAAGGATGAAAAGAATCTACCGGCAATATTCTGATATGATCGGAACACTTTTGCTAACGGAAATTCACTCAAAATGCTTCCGTACAAAATTTCTTTTACCACCGAACTGATAAGAAGAATTAACGGTTTCTCAACGAACCACTATCTCTCTAGTACATATACTCTGTGGAGCGCCCGATTGGTGATTCCCCATAACGATTCCCCATCTTTTTTTTGAATTGTGAATTTAAAAGAGAGTTTAAGTATAATACATGTTAAATACAATACAAGTTAATTAATTGTATTGAATGTGAGTTTTAAAATAGAGTAGCTAACTTTAGTAAGTAATAACTTAAAAATAGGACATCGGATTATAATGTCGCGAAATGGGTATTAAATCCATTCTCCATTTACACAATGGACTTCAGTTTATTATTCCAATCGGAATAACAGTTACAAATGAATAAAGATCCCTCTAAATTAATGTGTTCCACTTCGTCACAGAACATAATCTACGTCACAGGTGCAAACTTAATCTTAAGCTTAAGAAATGCTTAGACTCAGGTGCCCGACTCAAAGCTGAGTAATTCGGAACTTGGCGAATAGGGACACTTCAAGAAAATGAAATAAAAGCTTGGAAACTTGGATTCAAAATGGCCGACAGTCTCATGTTACACACATTCTATTTTTGAAATCATGGATTCGAAATTCAGTAATAAAGGACTATGATTTATTGCAGAAAGGTCGGTTAAAACCATGAAGCTAAAAAGATTTTACTGTTGTTGTTTTTTACATTCATGGTTAAAACGCTCGATTACACTTTTAAATTTTAGAAACTAATTTGATGAGCGTTGGAAAGCTAAAATTTTAAGTACCCCGAATTTTACCAGAAATGAAAATAAACACGTCAAGTCATTTTTGTATTTTACTATCACGTGTTGTTATATTTTATTTCGCGTTGTATTCACGGAGAAATTCAGAGAGCTGTGTTTTAGTAAAGTCGTTCGTTTAAAAAAAATCCTTTTGTTAATACTTGACCTGTATACATTGTAAACCTATGTTTAGGGTTCCGTACCCAGAGGATAAAAAACGGGACCCAATTACTAAGACTTCGCTGTCCGACCGTCTGTCCGTCTGTCACCAGGCTGTATCTCGTGGTACTAGTTCTCGAGTGGCGACCACGTACCAAGAAATGTACACACCGACGACCTGGTAAAGGTTGCGGGTAGTCGCTGAATACCTGTGGTTCAGAACCGGTCATTGGGTCATACCATGGAGGAGACCTATGTCCAGCAGTGGACATTTCCCGGCTGCTGATGATGGCATATTAAAATATGGATTTGGATATTTTTCAAATACACAGTATTTTAATTATTCCGCCTAATATTTCACTATATGACGTTACTCTGATGCCTATCTCCTGAGTCTTCTTAGTCACTTTATACGACATTCACGAGTTGAGGTGATCCTATTCTAAACCCAAGACCACACAGTCAAACGTCCAAAATAGATACCATTATTAGGTCGAGACATAAATCGCGTGTCAAAGAGTAGCGCCTTAAAACCCATGACAGCAGCTTGATAGCCCCCTTTTATAAATATAGGTGTTATTTTTCACACCGAGAAGCGCTAATGGACATCAGCCACTCCGCCTGAGCAAACCAGCTAAAAGGCTGGGCTAACAAAACTTTTGTTTTTATCCCTCCTCCTGTTTGAACTTAAATTATTGTGCCATTCTTCTGACCCGATATTTACGGAGTGTGTATTACCGTTTCTGTTTTGCAATGCATATATACTAGCTTATGTCCACGACTTCGTTCGCGTGGACTCCAGGATTTATCCCGTAGGACAAAATGTTCGATCGGGAGAAAAAACAATGTACCAAAAATCAAGTCATTGTAACTTTGATTTGCGTCATTTAATGTATGTGAAAATGAATATTTTTTTGTGTGAATTTATGCCACGTTTTAATTGCTAGTCTGCTATTTGGGTTGAAGACAAATTCAAAAAAGCCAAGATCATAAAAATCGGTGCAGCCTTTCATGAGTTATAAATAGTGTAGCTAATCGGTCTATGATTTATGTAATATAAGATTAATATTGATTTTTTTAAAAAAAGAAACCGTTACGCTATTTTTAATAATAAATGAAATTTTCGGATCCCTATTGACATTTGAAATGAAGATCTCTTTTTTATTGGCATTTCTGACGCCTGCGCCTTCATTTCCGTATGTATGTTTCATTTTTCATAATCTCGGTAGATTCTAACAATTCGAGCATTGCTTTCCTCATGCTTATTGATAATTCACCGAAACCCGCCGCTTCAGCACCGTTGATAGTGACGGGTTCTCAGATAGGATTGTTTATAGCAATTTCTGATTCGAAACTGAATTCTCCACGAGTACTCTGTTCAGATAAAGTGTACCCACTAGAAGTCAACATAGATCGATCATGAAGCTCCCGAGAGTGCTTGAAAGATATAATCCGTATGTAGGTAAGTGCGCTGTACTGGCACAGTTCCAGCATGTAACGATTCCTGAAACTCGGCAGGTTCCATTACCCCTAACATGAGTTTACATTTAATTGTCGATAGTCGCTGGCGAAGTTGGAATTCAACTTCGATTTAAATCGATAAAAATCGCTGAACGAAAATAGCCATTCTAAAATTGAGCATTGAAATAGCCGAGAAATAAATGGCTACACAGCACCAATCGAATGAGGTTTTTAGCTGCTAAAACAGCACGTTAGGCTCAGATACGTAGTCACACTGATAGCGTAGATCTGTCACTGGTCACTGCTAGTAATTGCAGAATTGAAAAAGACAGTTATATCTACGTATGACTGCGTCTTACAGTAGCCTGTGAGCGTATGTGATAAAATTCTTATAAAGTATCTGATTAAATTATTTTCTTTATTTGTCAAAATGAATCCGGGTTTGTTTCAAAGGATCTCTGTACAAATGATTCGCAATAGACGCGATGATGACGCGGTGTGCATGCCGAGGGCCAGGACAGCCTTCATGATGAAAAGTGTGTTGTGTATGGCACCGAAAGTTTATAATAAATTACCAATGTCGATGAGAAAATCACAGCTAAATTAATTTAAAAAACAACTTAAGGCTTTTTTGAATTGGAAAAGCTATTCTAGTATAACAGAATTAATGCTTGATTCGATAAACTGACCATGAATTTTAAGACTTTATTTTGACATGTAATTATTATTATTATTTTACATTATTTATAATTATTAATTTTATATTTGTATGCTCATAGCAGAATATTGTGAAACTATATTGTATGTTACGAAATATGAACCACCACCTGTAGTATTTACCAATATTCACAAATAAATAACAATTTTCGCAAAACGACAAATATTGTTACAGTCTGTTCACATGTATAATAAAGTTAACAAATTATTGGATATTTACCCCCGCACATATTTTGATTGCAAACATGCCATACAAACCTGGATAAAGCCGTTGGACTATGAAGAAACAGAAAGTATTCTCGAGTCAGTGACGTAGTAAAATAACGATCCACCTGCCATACGTCACAAACACACTCACACACACACTGAAATATTTATTAATTAATTAGATTTAAATAGTATATAAGTTTTTGTTTATATTGTATACGTTTCATAAATTTAAAACACGGTGTAAAGCGGAGGAGCGGGGCTTCCTACCACAGGTATTTCTATGCCTAACAGGAAGTCCCAGCGTTAAATGTTATTTACTACTTTAGTTTATGAAATAAAATATTTTCATTTCATTTTCAATAAAATATTTTCATTTCATTTTCATTTTCAAATAAATGATTGATTGATAAAGTAAGCACCACGCACTGAAACGCCCGATTTGCGTGATCTAGCGAACTCGACCAAATATCGCAGTAGTCGTTATCGACATACGAGTATACTAAGGTAGTGGTACAGACGTAGCTATAAAATAGTTTAGCAACGTGCATGCAATGCGCGAATATATAGGGAATTAGTTGGAGAGGTGGAAAATGATTCTGCTTTAACAGATCTGATAAACGAGATACCTAACATTTCCGATTTGTTAATATCTGATAATATCGCTTCTTTTTAAAACGAAAAATGAAGAGTTTTTTAAAATATATTCTCTGTCAATTTTGGGCCGATTTGGGAAAATCTTTTTGTTTTGAAACTGGTCCCAATGTCATCAAATCAGAATCTTATGAGGGAATAACATAAATACACATAAATATAGATAAAAATTCTAATTTTCTAGTATTATTTTAATCCGATATTCTTGAGGTCGATGCCCAACAATTGCAAATAGATGTAAGTATTATATCTTATATCATCTAAACTGGGGACATAGTATTAGTATAAGAAACAAAATAGTTATTTTATTTTGACGCTGATTCTTTTGCTTCTGCTTGCTATTGAATGCTTTTTACATAGAATATTTAATACTAAACTGTATGAAAAAAGGACGGCAAATCTAGAAATGGGAAGAAGATCTACCAAAAGGACGGAGAAGACAAGCTCGTGACACAGATGCGTGGAAGAAATTAGGAGGAAATAGTTATCAGAGGACAACCTGACCAGCAAACTGGCTGCTGAAGATTGTTAACTTCAATTTAACTATGATTTTATGAAAATATATTTAAAAGTGTCGTCGGTGGCGCAGTTGATAAGGCGCGGACTCTCAATCTGAGGGTTCCGGGTTCGAATCCAGCCGTGTAGTCGTAGGCCGTCCCGACCTGTAATATGCAGGGTACCTTCATGAGGGCGGACTTCTGGCCGAAGGGCGTGGTTTACCGTAGCTTCAGAGGGAAGATAGCGACCAACACCACCAGAGCGGCACCAACGTGCCATAGAAAATAAGTCTGTAGAATATTGTTGTAGAATGTAGTAGTTTATTTTAATTTATTGTACTGTATTTAAACTTATGGGTATTCCTTACCTGAAATAAATGAATAATAATAATAAAGGATTTTGTGGGCAAATTAAGTCGGTCCTTTAGTACTTTTTGAGCGAAAGCAAATGAAGAAATTTAGATAGAAAACGTAGTTAACATTCCTTTATAAAGCCGGCTTCATAATCTAACTACCTGTTTACGAAACAAAAATATTCAGAGCAACATGTAAATCCGGCCTACAGCACTTTTCCAACACAGCTTCATAGCTCCACTCGTGATAATATTTATTTAGGGTCAGGTACGTGCGGACAGGCACCTATTAAGGTATTCAATTTCAAAAGCTGTCATACTTTCTTATACAACATTAAAGAAAATAATTAAGGCGTTTAAAAAGAACTAATAAATCAATTTCAACTGCCCTAAAGGTCTACAGCATTTATACCCTAAAATGTTTCCTCTTAGAGGTAGCATTATCTGGGTATATATTTGGTTTTTGTTGATTTTCTCAAAAAGCGCTGAATCAATTTCGATAAAATTTATATGGGACCATCTCTAAAGTATGCTCTATCAAGCAACAAAAAAATCATCATAATCGGTTATCGGAGTTATCGGATAACATACATACACAAAAAACTTACAGCCGAATTGAGAATCTGCTCCTTTTTTGAAGTCGGTTCATTTCTTCATATCTCCTTAACTTCCCATCGTATTTTGACAGCTGAGGTATCGTTGGCTGTATGGCGTAACATAAAATCCAAGGAATATAGTGCTATAAAAAAATTGGTCAAGTGCGAGTCGGAGTCGCGCCCCGAGGGTTCCGTACAGAATATGAATAATTAACATACTTAAGGTAAAATCATGCTCTGCCGAAAATATAAATCCGATTGAAAAACCAACTTTACTTTGCGTTTGCATTGCATACCCGATGTATGGCTTTCAACTACAAAGTTTGTAAACATTTAAAAATTGCTATTTTTACTGTTTTATAATTTAAAAAATCCAGGTTTTCAGATTTTTTGCTACGGTTGTGCTGCTACCTTGCTTCTTGCCAAATTTCAAGATTCTGGGTCAACGGGAAGTACCCTATAGGTTTTTGTTGCCTTGCATTTTCTATGGAAATAGTCTATAATACAGCTATTTCTTTTTATTGCCTATAAGTTTAATTTTTTCACAGTGGCAAGAGTCCGCAGTCTTGCCTCTTCAATACTAATTTCAACTTGATATCTCCACACATTCCTGAGAAAAAGGTCTAGACAGGCAGACAGATGTACAACAAAGTGATCCTATAAGGGTTCCTTTTTACCTTTTGAAGTACGGAACCCTAGAAATGATTAAAATATCGTGTTTGGTATCAAATAAAAGGCGTTGATGAGTACGTTCTGAAAATATTTAGGTTACTTAAAATTACGCACTGAGTACATATCTGGTTTCACCCGCTCTATGTTTATTTTATTTTCGTTTACAAAACAAATGACTGGTCTGGTACACAGTATTTGGTATAATTCTAAAATCGGGTGTAATTCGCTTTACAAATAACGGGTGCTAATTAAATTTTAAACTCTCCGACAAATTAGTTTAAGAGGATTCGAGGTATTAATAAACGAAACTTGCGAACTGCTTTTTGAGGAAGTCTTCACTTTGTAATAATTATTTATTTATTTTCCGGATCAAGTTTTTCTGAGCTCTCAGCTGTTTCTGAGAATAACGCAATTTCCCTTTACTTATTATTTTGTTTTCTAAAAAATTTGTGATTGGTCTAAATAAATTATTTCAACTAGTAGCACATTTAAATTCGCACTCATCAATTCATCGTTATATATTTATTTTTCGACTTTGGTGTTTGTATCCAATAGCTTATTGAAGTTGATAATTAGCTACGGTGGCTTTGCTATTTAATTTAATCCCAGCGTTTTTAGTTTTTAGTTGATTGTGATAGCGAGCTTTTATTGACAAAGTAATTGGTGTAGACCTTCGACAGTCAGTGGGTCAGAGGTTGTTCTAGAGTTGTCAGCTGATTCGTATACACATACACACAACGATTACAACGACACCTACCTTGACCGATGTTCTTCAGCGTTGTCGTGCCGGCGGCCTGCACAGCGCCGGCTCTGCTCCAGAGATCGATATAGTTCCTTATAATAGCTCACATTATTTCATTAGTGTTAACTCACAAATATGAAGTTCACTCCAGCTTGGTGGGTAAGCACAAGTAAGTCCGGTAATTTACACATTAATTAATTACAGTTTTACAATGTAACCGCCGCCGACGAAATGTTTTTCGTTGTAGTGTCCGAGACCAAATTCCCATGTCAGTCAATTTATATCTGACATCAAGACACTTCTGTGAAGCAATAATTCCTTCAACAACGTAGCCTTTTTTCGCAGATCCCCTTGATGCTTCACGCGATGTTTTGCATCCTCGAAGGTGCCTCAGTTCGCTGGGCCCTATCGAAAAGATTAGGTCTGACTTTGCCTTCGCGTCACCTTTATCCCATTCGACGGCTTCAACCGGGTGTGCCGGTCTGACGAGGTTGCCGTTCGCAAAGCCCCAAGCATTGTTTTTATCAGAACCGCGTCCATTTGGATCCTCCACTTCTCGTAGCTTAGATGCTCGATTTCACAATTGATAATTCGATATTTTATTTTTCAATATCTCTAATCTTTAATATCTTATTTCTTGGCTTCCTTGGCCCATAACCAACGTTGGGGGCAGTTCCTCAACGTGGAGCCCAAAGGAAAAACTATGCGATTTGTAAATCGATTTATACTCGTATCAAAGCTAAAAGTAAACATTACAGAAAGAATATCAAAACAGGAGTGACACCAAAGTGACACCGAATGCATCAGACATATTTAATTTTTTTTTAAATGTGTAATATGTATAATAAAACCTATTTCCAGGCAGGAGTATTTACTATGCTTGAGTCTAGCTGTACTCTCAGTTGCTGCACCAGCCGAAAGGTGGGACGGAGCAAAAGTACTGACACAAGTAGGGTCCCAAACAAGGCTGCGACCTCTTTGCGAAGGATCCAGCATAAGAACGTCCGGCCTTTTGCCGTCGAAACGAGAAAGTCTTGGAGGCTCCAAAACACAATAGTTGTCGTAATAGACAAAATAGTCACAATTTTATATATAAAATATAAGTACTATATCACCAAGTAACTAAGTCAATATTACAAAATATAAGGTCAGAAATCGCTCAGTGCACAGTTATCCTATTACCGCCTATTCTATTACATACCTACCGGGGCGGGGCAGCTAGAAATTCCAAACGCTCCAGGCTGAATTCACAGCTAGGCAACCCCTAAACTGTCCAGGCGTATAACTCAATTAGGTTGTTTAGTCTGCTCTAGGTGGCTCTAGTAACAGATGCATGTAACAAGTCAGTCGACCATGAGTTAGTATGAAGCTGGTTGTTGCTAAAGATTGAGTTGAAATCATGAAATTATTTTCGGAATCCTAAATGGAGCTAATACTAATGCGAGAGAACGAGATAACTACATACATAACCCGTAAAGGGTGACAGAAACAGAATCTTTTTGTCCCTTTGAGAGTACCACTTTTTTAGGGATCCGAACATCCTACCATCCATCCTACTATCCTAACATTATTAAATAACTCTGGTGTTGGTCTGTCCATTCGTTTGTCATAGAGTATAATCTCAGCAACAACTAAGGATATCCACTTGAAACAGTATACAGGAAATTGTGACCAAATTTGGATCGAAATTTCAATATGGCGTCAATGGGTCAAGTGGGGAATGGGTTAGGGCTTCATTTGAATACTTATCATGAAAAATGTAAGTAAAATACCTACCCATTTCTAGTCCCCCGCTTTTCGAAGTTTCCAAACTTAAATATTCATAGTAGACAGAAATTCGTCTCAATATTGCAGAACAAGTCAACGAGTTACAAATAGAACTAGAAACGGACTTCAACTGCCCTAAAAGTCTACAGTCTTAAGACTGAAATGGTTTTCTCGTGAATGCCATTGTCATAACTGGACCACAGGGGAAGCACCAGCTTATAAATAAAAAAAGAATCATCAAAATCTGTTCACACAGTTGAAAGTTCTGATGGAATAAACATTTTAAAAAAACATACCCGTCGAATTGAAGTCGCTGAAAACTTAAGCGAAGTCTATGTTTAGCATAGTTTTCGAGAAATCGTTAGCAAATTTGACAAACAAACTCAGTAATAATAATAATTTCAATCGAGGGTTATATTTACAACCCGCTCGAATAATTACAATAATCATCCGTAGTCCGTGCGACATCAATAAACCCGAGACATGATTTATAGGACAGTCCCTATAGTCTTGGACCGTCTTTGTCTGCCACCTCCGAAGATCTGACTATATCCGACCTATGTCATCGAAATAGTGGAATTAAATTGATACCTATTATAATGAAAATCTCAACATAACGTGTGATATTGATATTTTGTTGGCGACATTGAAACTTTTAGTTCAATCCACTGTTGAACATGGGCCTTTCTTAAATCGCCACGGAGAGGAACTCGCCAACAAAGTAAATATCATTTTAGTTAGGCGTGTAGTCTCGGCATTCGAATTTCAAATCAATTTAATCATCTTCATCAGCCAGGAAACGTCCACTGTTGGTATAACATTAGTATAAAATATGCTAAGTGACGCGAACTGCGAATTAATTACAAATCTGAGACACGGACCGCGTACATTGTTAGCCACTGAGCCGTGACGTAATTAACAGCGACTATCACGCCATCTGTCTGCGGACCAATAAACCTGTCAGCTGCATTACGCCTTAATTAAAGAATCATCTCATAGTCACAACTGACACAGGATAAGCTTATTGCTGCCTGAAATGTAACAAATACCCTACATTAGATCCTATTTGTCATGCTCGGAAAATACTCGCAAAAAATTAACTAATTAATTACCACTGCATTACCTAGATAAATTACACATCAACGATATAACTACCATTGCATTTCTTAAATAAATAACATAGACATTGATTTTTCTTTACATTAACAAAGCCTGTGTTGAAAAAGAGATCTCTCACATTCAGCCTGCACTTGTACACTATTGAAAAATCAAGTAATCTAAATATGTATTGAAAATTACTAGAATTACATTTTTCCTTTTTTTATTGTACAAAATCATTCTTGTTGTACTAAGCTAGGAGCATTTAAGTACTAAGTGACAGCGTCAAATGCCATTTTATTGACACCATCTTTTCGACGATAATTCTTACTTGTTTCGTGCGTTTTACATGTTTTTGTCCAAATAAACTAAATCAAAATACACAAAAATGGTAACAGAATCACTTTTATTTGATAATAGTCTTTTAAAATTATAAGTGTACAAAACCAGGCCTTGGCTCTATACATTCGCGGAACGTATCATTTCGACTCCCTTTAGATCTTAGATGATGGAAAATGTTTACCTTTGTGTAGAGTTTTAATCTCCTTTCTCTCTCTCCTTTTTAAATCTACCACCATAAACTTTTAAAAAATACTGTAAGAATTTTAGAAGAAATTAAAAATAAAAAGGTTGACTGTACAGTCATATCACCAATGCCTGTCAAATAATTTTAAGAAAAACAAAGTCAAAAAGTTTGTTATTAAAAATAGGGGGAGATTCACATAATTCATGTGTGTAATTCTTAATACTTTTGTATGACTTGGGAGATGGGAATTAGGTATTTGTCTGTTGATTAATGAAAATTTCAATCAGAAGAAGAAGCAAAAACTAAAAATGTCAACTCCAAATGAACCACAACGACTACCGTCGCTAAAACCGCCGAGAGATCTAACATTGGGTGCAAAATCAAATAAGAAAGTGTTTACACCCAATTTGATTGTATCTAGAAAGAACAAAAACAAAGTGTAAGTGAAGGATACATTGGATCCAATGATTTCATACTATTGACATATATATCTAAATGAAATAAATTGCTTGTTTATAGTTATACTAGTTAAGACGAATAAATGTACGTATTTTGTAGTTTAGTTGATAAGATAAACCTTTTTTGGTATTTACCTATTACCGGTTTTTGTTTACCTTTTTTGAACCCCAACCGTGTACAGATACAAAGTAAATAATACGGGTAAAAATAATCATTATTACAAACAAAATGTTGGTATCGGTTGGTTAGGAAGATCTCAGAAATGTGATACAGGTATGCTACTACATTCCATCATCACTTTAATTTTACAGAATTCAATCACCACCTACTAAGCTTAGGAAAGATGACAAAGATCAGAAAGAACGGAGTGACAAGAACAAAAATTTCAGAAATGTTCCAAATATAATAAAGTCTGCTGGAGTGTTCTCGGAAGGTTTGTCTGTTTAATCAATCCTTACATGCAACCAACTGCATGCTGTGTGCAAGGTCATCCCTAATCTTCCTTTCGTAAGTGTCAAATAGCAATCAAGGGAAAATTTCAGTACAAAGTGAATTAGTTACACTTTAATATTTAACTGCCACCTTGTCCATACTAATGGCTGCACAGTTGACAAGGCAGGTGCCGTTTGTCCCTACTTATCAGTATTAGGTTTGCTTGGTGGTGGGGCATTTTCTACCACCTACCAGTAGATGCCTTGTGTGATAGTATGAAAGTAGCAGAGCCACCACCTCATTACCTTTATGCATCGAGATGAGCACACTTACCATGCGAAGTCCTTAGTGTCACCGGGCCAGATGAAGGCCAAGCACAAAGTGAAATAAATGAAACAATATAATTAAAAAACTGAGCAAGTGCTAGTTGAACTCCTCCCACAAGAACTATTATGATTTTATTAATAGGTCACCATTTCCCAGAACTGTTCCAAATTTCAAATTGATAGTATTAGTAGTTCTTGATATATTTAGCTGTGACAGACATCAGAGTGATTTAAATAAGCAAGTAGTTTCATTAGATATTCAGAAACCAAAATATCGCCAAAAAAGGTCATCTCCAATCCTCAAATTCTTCAATGGAAGATTAGTTCTTTATGGAGACAAAGACTCAGCAATGGACTTTGCAGTTAATAATGAAAATCATCTATGATCACATTTATAATTCTGATGTATGAATTACTTATAAATATAATATACTTAATACTTATTGCAATATTACAGGTTTATTTTGTATTAATAGTCAGCATAGTGTTTCAAACAGTGGCTTGATAAATAATTTATTTGCTTAATAGGTATGGGAAGAGCAGAAAAACACGCCAGTCGCAATTCATTCGCTCGGGATTCAGAATCCACTTCTAGCTTACGAAAACAAACTCTTAGGATAAAGGATTTTGTTAAGGTAAAACATTACATCTTACAAAATGTTAAAGTTCATGATTAATTTATGATGTCATTTTCAGGGTGTCGTTGTTTTCGCTGACAATCGTATCTGTCTTTTTTATTTATTAAGGTTTTTTGTGTAGGAAACACATGCCAACCCCGTGTAATGAATATGTTCCCACAACAAAACTGAAAATAATATCTACTTACAACTATGTATTATAAATGAACCTGGCTAACTCTGAGTTGAGAGAAGCCAGAATGGACTGGACACAGCCATGTTCTTAATGTTAATAGACAACAGCATTGTCTGTCTCCCCGACCTGTGCTGAAGACACTCCATCAACAGGAGATATATCTCATCATTCACACCACATTCATCACACAAAGGACTCAACATATCTGGCTTAAGTATGTATGGTCTCTATGTCAACAGAAGGACACTGAAAGAGAAGAGGAAAGAATCAAGACAGTGGTACACTGTGACGTAGACTTGACACACGACCACATTGATGAATATAAACATATCCTCGAGCTGGATGAGCCGGTGACATTACCCCTCGATACTGGTGGTAAGATATCAAAGTTTAGATATTATACTGAAGCCCCTGGTTCAGTGTCTATCCCATGCGAAACAGGAAACTCGGAGCAAATGCCTGGGATATATCATCAGCCAGGAAACGTCCACTGCCGGACATAAGTCTCCTCCATGGTAGGACACAATGACTGATCCCAAGCCGATTGCATCTAGCGACTCTCCATGACCTTTACTATTATTATTTAATCAGGCAGGCAGCTGATGCAGCTGATATTGCGTGCATCCAGCTATTCTCCACTTCAAACATCTTGCTGAGCTTGTTTTTCCTGTCAAGTCTATTTTTAAATGAGTTGTCGGTTCATTTAGTAGGGGTACTTAAAATGAAACCATCTCATCCCAGCGACTGAGGGAACCATTCCCAGGATTCTTTCATCCATAATATTTTTCATTTTTCTGTCATTACGAGTATTTCAGTAATGTTACCTAAATTACAGGCTATGCGCTCAATCAAAAGAAAACTAGAAAGTTTAAGCGAACAGAATTTGTCAAAGAAGAACCAGATGAAACGGAAGGTGTACCAAAAGCAAAGGTGGAGAGTGAGTTCCATGAAAATTTAGAGGCTCTGGAGCTTTTGAAGAGTAAGGAACCTACCCTTATTTTACTACAGGTAATTTCGTGTAACTTTTATTAATTAATATTAATTTTTTAAAAAAAGAAAAAGGGCAGTAGTGTACCAACCCACCAGTCTAGCTCACACCTGATGGTAAGTGAGGATAAAGTCGTTAGGACGTAAGCATGCGCACCTGGAAGCCTCAAGTTAATCAGGCGCTGGCTCTGCCATCTTTCATACTGGAACACAACAGTGCTATTAACACTGCTGTGTGGTAGCTAGCCAGTCAGACTTAGATAATTCCCTACCACCAACCAAATGATTACCAATAGGATTAGACTAACCCAGTGTTATCTAGGAAATCCTTTGTTTAGCGGTACACTTTTCCAAAAAAGTGGCAAAGTAGCTAGCCCTCCAGCGCGTGTTTTACCGTACAGAATAATATCTCAACATTACACAAAGCTCTCAATTAAGTACACACGGCTACACATCAAGCTATACATTTCCAGTATACGCTGACCTCGCATTGAATGTAATCCCGCACGAGTTCATCTTATACTGGAAATGTATAGCTTGATCTGTAGCCGTGCGCACAAGTATCATCAAGCATAAACCGTAAAGTCAAGTGAACTAAACTTTGCAGTAATATGGTAAAATACCTTTGATCACAAAAAGACGCTATAGAGCGGAAGTGCTCCCACTTGCTCTTTGCAATGATTCCAAAAACCAAGCCAGACTTTTCGTAGTCTTTGCTGATTTACAATTTACAGAGACAGCTGATTTATATTTGGATTCTGTGTAGTTACTATGAATTCAACCGCCTAAAGTGGTCACTTTGAATTGTTTTATTGATGGTAACTAGTAGTTACTAACTACACAAAAATGAAATGTATGTAAAACCGTGACGTATCGAATCTTCGTCATTAGTGTGAAAAATTAAATTTGTGCGAATATATGTTCTTGTTTGTCAGTTGCCAGAGTCGCTTCCCGGTCGAGGCCGGTGCACAGCAGATGAAGATCCGCCGAACAATCTGAAGACAGATGAACCCAAGTCTACCTCTGAAAATAATGCAGAAGAAAATACAATGGTACGTTAAGTTTAAATAGATTCTGATCAATGAAATCAGAAATCTGGGAAAAATTACGAACAAATCTGCGTTTGTACAATTTTTTTAGCTTAAAATTGCTTGGCCCTTAATTTTCAGATGTCTCATTTTTAGATATTTACTACATAAAAAGCAAGCTATGCTACTTTAAAAGATTTTGGTAAAATTATGAAACTTTTGTCGGTGAAATCGCCTCAATTCAAGTTTCAATAAAGATCTTTTTTTAACAGGATGTCGGCTGCAACCTCTCCGATTTAGAAGAAGGACGAATAGGGAAGCTATTGGTGTACCGCTCCGGACGGATTGCTATGGCTCTTGGAGACAGTGTTTTTGACGTAAGTAAATTATTTGCTATTTTGGGTACATTTTAAGATGTAAAGTAATAAATACATTTATTACTAAACCCTGGATTTTTTAGGTTTACACATTCCATTCGAGTTATATTAGTAGTAGTAACAAGTTTATGAAAAGTAAAATTTTAAAAACCCGACTTCGTAAATTACATTTAAACATATACATACTTGATATATATCATCATTTATAAAACCCTTTATTTTGATACCCCACTCGGTAGGTTTTGAAAAGTTTTCTCATGCCGCGTAATTTGGCGCCCAAAACACGCCATTTTCATTTCCTTAATATAGCTTGTCTAACCACGTATAATTTATTAAAACCGGTATAGCACATATATACAGGTCAAACGCATAACCCTCCTTTTGGTCTTTGCCGCAGTCGGGTAAAAACATGTTACAAATGTCACTAAAATTCAGAAAGGCAAAAAGCTTATATTACTTTTATTTTGTGTTCTTCAGGTATCTAGCGGGACCAAGTCATCATTCCACCAGGAGGTTGTCTCAGTAGCCACGGATGACACCTCCAGATCGGCAAATATCGTGTCTCTCGGGACTTTGCACCATAAGTTAAACGTGGTCCCTAGATGGGATAACATGTTTGCGAATATTGTCATTTAATTTAATATATCTATACCAAGTCCAAAAGAGTAACATCTTGTATTTTGGCAGTAACGTCGTTTAGTACATAGTGTACAGAATAAGGTCTTGTATTTTGTCGGTAACGTCGTTTAGTACATAGTGTACAGAATAAGGTCTTGTTGGCGGTAACGTCGTTTAGTACCCAGTGTACAGAATACGGTCTTGTATTTTGGCGGTAACGTCGTTTAGTACATAGTGTACAGAATAAGGACTTGTATTTTGTCGGTAACGTCGTTTAGTACATAGTGTACAGAATAAGGTCTTGTATTTTGGCGGTAACGTCGTTTAGTACATAGTGTACAGAATACGGTCTTGTATTTTGGCGGTAACGTCGTTTAGTACATAGTGCACAGAGTAAGGTCTTGTATTTTGTCGGTAACGTCGTTTAGTACATAGTGTACAAAATAAGGTCTTGTATTTTGGCGGTAACGTCGTTTAGTACATAGTGTACAGAATAAGGTCTTGTATTTTGGCGGTAACGTCGTTTAGTACATAGTGTACAAAATAAGGTCTTGTATTTTGTCGGTAACGTCGTTTAGTACATAGTGCACAGAGTAAGGTCTTGTATTTTGTCGGTAACGTCGTTTAGTACATAGTGTACAAAATAAGGTCTTGTATTTTGTCGGTAACGTCGTTTAGTACATAGTGCACAGAATAAGGTCTTGTATTTTGTCGGTAACGTCGTTTAGTACATAGTGTACAGAATACGGTTTTGTATTTTGGCGGTAACGTCGTTTAGTACATAGTGTACAAAATAAGGTCTTGTATCTTTTATTCAATAATAACTTAATATTGTGTTAGAATTACATGTGTCAGTAAAATATACATATAAAATAATAACTGAAATTTATATTTACCCTCTAACAAGTAAATTCGTTCATGAAGAACTGGAAACCGACATCAATTGCCCTTAAAGTCTACTTTTACTTGACTTCAATCTCACCTGATGGTAAGTGACGATGAGGTCGACGATGTTACGTGTTGGTCTAGAAGGTGACTATTTACTCTTCTTTTGAAGGTTCCCAAGTTGTAGTTTTCGGGGAACACGGAGACCGGTAGTGTATTCCATATTTTTGCTGTATGCACGATAAATGTGGAAGCGAAACGCTTGGTGCGAGCTGTAGGAATATCTACAGTGTACGGGTGAAGGTCTGCCGTTCTTCTGTTTGACCGGATCGCTTTAAACTACTTTAAAAAACTTTTGTTTAAAGTTATATTTACAAATCGAGTATCCTATCACCCAGCTTTACTGGCTGGTTTACACAATGCTCAACTCCTTGTGAGTATTACATTCTTTGATGCTCAATAATTAACGCGTTCAAAAAGAACTAGAAACCGACTTCAATTGCACTAAAAGTATCAGCATTCATCCCCTAAAATATTCACTCTTAGAGGAAGAATTATTTTGGTACATATCTGATTTTGTTGTTGATTTTCTCAAAAAGAGCAAAATAAATTTCGATAAAATTTATGTGGGACCACCTCTGAATTATTCTCTACCAAACAAAAAAATAACCATCAAAATCTATTCATAATTGGCGGAGTTGTCGCATAACATACATCCAAAAAACATACAGTCGAATAATAAGCTCTTCCTTTTTCGAAGTCGATTGAAAACTGTTGCTTAACTTAGCTTATTAGCAACTTAAATGGCCCTTAGGTAGAAAAAATTGTAACCCTCAGATTTAAAAATTGATTATATTTCTCCTAACACGTCTAGAACCATCTAGTCAGTCCAGACTCATATATGTTGACGACAACATCATTAAGACAAGTACCTATGGAAGTCTTATCAGGAGGTCGCGCCGGTCAGTTCCCTAGCCTACAAGCGACGGACAGGTCGTTTACTTAATCGTTACAGCTATTACTTAAACACATTTGGTAATAATTAACAATTAAATGAAATTTACATAATGGTTGTGTAATGGACGCGGAACGGCAGCCATTGTTGAGGAGAGAGCTCGCTTGTTGCAGGCACAGGTAGGAATCATTTATTTATTCCCAACTTGACACGCATGAGTTGACGAAAAATTCCCATCTCGTCACGCGACAATGAAAGTCACTTGTCCGAGTACGGAGAAGCGAAAAAGAGGATTATGGTTTTAGCAACCTTTTGAAGTATGTTCAAGAGTTCAAATCTCCGGATACATCCGTCTTAATCGCAATCAAGATTCAACTCCAAATAATTGTGCTGTAGGTACCTTGTTTCGTGCTAAATTTGAGAATTCTATAACGGAAATCGTCAATATATGTGGCTGAAACATCCATATATTTTTATTGCATCGACTAAGAAGCTTGATGAAGGGATTAAAGGCTTGATATTTCATATTAATTTCAACTTGATACCTCTACGCGTCTCTGAGAAATTGATAGACAGAGAGCCAGCTGGAAAACAAAATGATCTTAATAATAGTTACTTTGGGGTACGGAACCATCACTGTTATTGTTTTGATGTTGAATGTTTCGAATTAATAATTTCGTATAAAACTTCCAGGCCACTCACTTACGAAGAGGTTCAACAATCCCGACATGAAGCTACATGGAAACGAGCCCGTTTCTTCCTGGTGCTCATGTTCTGGGCGATCCTAGCGATGTTCCTGTCAGTGGTCGCCTGCATCCTGATCAAAGCCCCCGGGTGCAACACTTATGACGCCGACTTCGGCCCTATGCCTCCCATCCCGCCGGTTCATTTGTCACTTGCACACTTCGCGTCGACCGGCAGATCGACGGACAACGAAAGGCCCTTTGAGATGAGCTCCGTTGCTGGTAGTTAGTGTTTTGGATTGACGATGAGAAAGCTGCCCCGTCATTGTTGGTGTGTTCTACCCGCTAGAGTTGAGAGAGAGTAATACGTGTTGCAGTATGTATGTACGTTTACATATGACACTGTGTGACGTTTACTAAAAGATTGGACCTCGCTGGAATGTGACGCCTCTTCGGTTTCCGCGCTCACCTCCCCGCGTTCGTCCTGTCGCGTCGCAGTGACGTCATCGAAGCCAGGTCCAAGCTTAAACAGGTGGTAGTACATTTTTAAGGAGGTTATTAGAGTCAATAATTTTGCTCACGGGGATTTTCATAGGAAACAATGAAGAAGCTACGAGTGCCACGTTATCGATTTTGGAAAAAATCTATGCCAAATCGATGAAATGGCGAAAAAACTGAGATAGCGAATGAACACTAGACAAGTGAAACAATACTACAATAAGTTAAGGTGTTATACATTTTTGTGTGCAATTTCATTATATAACTGTGCCGTAACTTACTGTACTGTGGATAATTGTAGCGATTATGGCATAGCCCCATGGAAAGTGACGTGGTGATTTATGAGGAAGCTCATTAAATAAATCATATGTATAAATTGTATGCACATAGGTACGTTTTGCAATCGTTTTGTCGCTGTTTGTTTATAACCAAACAGCTATTTATGTATAGGTTATCAAAGCGTTCTCAATAAGGGATCAATACATGCTTCGAATTGATAAGAGCGAACTGATTCTCGTACACGTTTAAAGGGATACATCCTAAAGCATAAATAAATAAATAATGTAATAACACGTAATACACTAACATACATCTTTTATTTTCCTTTTTTAATTTTCCCTCGACTGAATATCATAAGACTTGAGCATAGAGAGATATCGGATAAAGTCACTGTTGCATTTCTAAATAAGGATGGATCTGCTGTGTTGCAGAGTAAAAGCAGTCTCCATACAGTACTCGCACGCTAAGTTTGCCCCTCTGAAGTTAGCTCTCCGCAATTTCAAGCATGTACAGACGGAATGTGTGTCTATTATTTTCGATAATAACTATCCCTAGACACTAGATGACATAAAATATTAGGACATTTCTTTCCACCCGCTAACTTGCCTCGCCTCACATTTATAAGTTAATTATTGATACTTCGCGGTCTTTTGTGGCTAACTTCAGCGGGGCAAACTTAGTTTGCGAGTACTGTACAATGTTATGGTACACTCGAGTACAAAAATATGTATCCACTCTTGAACCATGTCACCTTTAATTGACATTTCCTTCAACACACTACATAGAAACAAGCAAGGGTGAATGTAACATGGTTCAAAAGTGGATACATATTGTCGCGAGCTTCCAAGTTCGAGGGATTGAAGAAAATACGTGTCCAAAGTTCCGGAGTTTATTGGTAGCACAGTTCCACAAACTAATCTTCAAAATCACGGGTCCCCCCAACAAAGTACGTCCCTGTCTCACTGGGTACAAGTCTTCTGCACTGAGTCCGTCCCTGGATTCTACGTACAGAGTCCTTTGGCACTACTGACGCCGGTCTGTCTACTGACACCACGTGACACACTAGTACACTAACACTTTTTCACCTCGACTGTACTTTCGCTCTACAACTGCTTCTGGTTTCCGTTTCTTCACTTTAAGTCGTTGTTTACTTTAAACTGAACTCTCTTTTCATTATTTCTAGACTGTTCGACAAGTTCCGTGACAATGTTTTTGTATTCGAGTGTACCAAGCGCGTTATGTGTGCGCACGCGCCAATACGTAGGGATACACACTCATGGCACACTTGAGACAAATGGCGATCAGTTGCAAATAATTTTAAATACTGCTTTGACTTTGCAAGCAACTGATATTTTATTTGCTATACGAATCTGAATATGAAAATACTGTTTCCTTACGATTTACCCACAGCAAATAACTACACTACTGCAAACAATATGTATTACCGGCAACGTTTTTCAGTTTTGTCATGTTTTGTAATTTATTACCCAAATAAAAAACTGTTTTCAACGATTATTATTTATTACAACATATTTTGTTCTTATAAAACAAATTGCATTTGTACAAAAATACACAGCTCTAGACACCTTCAATTAAAACATTTACGAATAAACTAGGAACATTCCTGTAATATATATATATATTATAGATAATCTCAACATAATTTTGATCTTACAAATATTCAGATCTGTGTCATTAATACGTATTAATTATTTTGCAGTTAAAAAAGCATCAATAATAATTATGATTGACATTATTCTGAGTGTTGATGAGAATGGAATTACGTGTGGGGTTCACCGTGAACTAATTTTATGGTCTAAAGTCAGATTTCTCCGAACATCAAACAAATAATGAAAACACATAACAAAGTCAGTAACACAAAACATTGTTTTATGTAAAGATTGTTTAGGACAACCATTATAACGGACTTTGACGTGTTAAGAAACGATCTTGTGTTACTGAATTAGTTTGACGATTTAGTCAAACCTTCGCAGGCGTGATTTGACATTACGAGGGGCATACCGAAAAGATCGGTAATCGAGTACTTTCGATTTAATTAGATTAAAAACTCTTTTTGATGAATAAACACTGGTTAGTTGAAAATCGAATACAATTGACAGAATTAAAAAAAAATTTTTTTTTAAAGAACAATATCAGTTTGAAATTGATAGGTCGATAAAAAAATGGAGCTTACAAGAGAAAGTTTCCGTGCCATAATTTTTTACAACTTTCGACGAGGATTATCTCAGGGACAATGTCTCGCTGAGCTTATATCTATATTCAAGAGTGAAGCGCCTAGCCAGACGACAATATATCGCTGGTATTCTGAATTCCGGCGTGGACGTGCTTCTCTTGGCACCGTACCTTCCACAGGCCGGCCAAAAACAGCGGTTACACCAGAAAATGTCGCTGTTGTGCGCCGAATGATACAGGATGACCGACATATTACATATGAGCAGATTCGGGCTACTTTAGGGATAGGTATGACTGCGATACAAACTGTTTTACATGGTGAACTGGGAGTGAGAAAGCTAGTTTCCCGCTGGGTGCCCCATAATTTGTCCGAAGAGCAAAAGGCGGCTCGTGTCAATTGGTGCCGGTCTACTCTGCAACGCTTCAACGGAGGAAAGTCAAAAGCAGTTTATAACATTGTCTCTGGTGATGAATCATGGATCTATTCATATGAGCCAGAAAGAAAGCATCAGTCGGCTGTCTGGGTCTTCGCAGGTGAGATCAAGCCAACAAAAGTTGTCCGCTCTCGCAGCGTATCGAAGAAAATGGTCGCTTCGTTTGTCGCGAAAACAGGACATGTAGTCACAGTTCCCTTAGAGGAACGGAGAACGGTTACCGCTGATTGGTATACAACGGTTTGTTTGCCACAGATGATATCCGAACTCCGTAGAGGTAACCCGAAACGACGCATAATCCTCCATCACGATAATGCGAGCTCTCACACCGCTCAGAAAACAAGCGAGTTTTTGAAGCAGGAAAACGTTGAATTAATGGATCATCCTCCATACAGCCCTGATCTGAGTCCCAATGATTACTTTACATTCCCTAGAATCAAAGATTTATTGCGTGGTCAGCGGTTTCAAGGTCCAGAAGAAGCAGTGGAAGCATACAAATCGACGATTTTGACCATGTCAACTTCGGACTGGAATTGCTGCTATAATAATTGGTTCGAACGAATGCAAAAGTGCATTAACTGCAACGGAGAATACTTCGAAAAGCAATAAAAATAAATTTAGTTATTTCCTGTATGTATTGTTTTATATTCCCGATCATTTCGGTATGCCCCTCGTATACTGACTTATTACCAACTTGTTAAAAAGTATAGGATCAAAATTTTGTTTGATTTCCGGTTTCTCACTAGGAATGTTTACTGGATGTTTTCCAGCCCGCTCGTGTGACGACCTTAAGAAGGTAGCAGGGAGCGAGTGGAAGAGGAGTACTGAGGAGCGGAAGGAGGATCTCATGTTGGGAAAGCCTGTCTTCAGCAGTGGAGAGACACGGGATGATAAGTCAAGTCAGTAACATAAGATCAATGTTGCAATGGTGAATAGTTAAGCCATTTGATCCTAAAGTTTTTGCCAATTGGTAAAGAAAACTAATAAAATCACTCAGTAAAGTGACACTTCACGTCAATCGACCCTACAATATATTTGACGCACCATTTATTTTCGAGATCAGTTTTTTCAATGAAAAATTTCCCAATGCCCGCTCCATTGCTTATTTCTATTTTAAATCTCTCTATTCATACGGGAACTTATTTTGACTAGCGCGCCGCTGTGTAAGCTACAATTAGCCGTTCCGCACGCAGCTAATGGAGAGCAGATAAACTAAAACGTTCAAAAATAAATAAAAACCGACTTCAACTGCCTTAAAAATGCACCCTTAGAGGTAGAATTATCTAGGTACACATCCGATTTTTGTTGATTTTCTCAAAAAGCACTGAATCAATTTCGATAAAATTTATATGGAGTATACAAAAAAACAACAGAATCATCAAAATCGATTCATAACTGGCGGAGTTATCGTGTGTGTACATACAAAAAAACATACAGTCGATTTGAGAACCTCCTACTTTCTAAGTCGGTTGAAAATAAATACACAAAAATAAAAAATTTGAATCACTCTGGTGCTGGATATTAATTTCTCGGCGTTTCTCGACATTGAAATCTAATGTTTTATTTTTAAATAATTCTCTCACAGAGCCAGCTATCCGGCCGACTATTCCGAAGCATATATAACTTTATGTGCCAGACGGCTCGAGGCGTTGTCTAGTGGATATTATTTTCTCTGTGGTCTAAACGATGATCCTGCACAAGGAGTCGGGTATGGAGTACAGAGCGTAGATGAGCGTCTCGTCCGAGGAACGGTTCTGGTTGCTCTGCTTGGCAATGTTCGTGAGCTCACTCTGTGCCTCTTCCAGTATGTCTTGGTGCTTGTTGAATCTGTAAGAATATCAAAATGTGGCGGGGTTTGGAAGTGTGCAGCATTTATTCGGTTTAATTACACGTAAAAAACGGCTCGAAGAACCGATAACCGGTGAGTAAAGGTTCTCGAGTGGCGACCACGTACCGAGAAACGTCTACTAGGCCGTCCCCCTACTAGATGGACCGATGACCTGGTTAGAGTCACAGGGAGTCGCTGGATGCAGGTGGCTCGGGACCGGTCGATGTGGCGTACCATGAAGGAGGCCTATTCCCAGCAGTGGACGTTTACCGGCTGGTGATGAAACAACGGCTCAATCACAAAATTTTCGAACGTGCCGGTCGGTCTCTCCCACCGGTGTCTTTCCCGACTTTCTAATAAGAGACGACAAGTGGCGCCATCTGTGAGATTGAAGGTGAACCGCGTTACCAACCATTATTGTAACGTGCAGGACGCTTCCCACGTGAAGCCCTCAGAGGACGCTCTCTACACGCTATATCAATTATAATTCGACTGAAAATTACAACAGGAACAGGAGCGAGCAACAAGGAGAGCAAAAACAGATCTTTAAGATTATTCGCTCGATCAAAGTTTCATACTAAATTTCTGTTGCCATATTCCAAAATAGAATAGCTGGATTTGTGTAGTAATTATCTAATAATAGGACATCAGATTGTGATGTTGCGAAATGAGTATCATTAACATACAACTTCACAGTGAATCACAATTTTCATTTTTACACACTGTTCCAAGTGCCATCTAGGGACCATGAGCTGCGTAACTGCTATTGTAGCTGACATTAAAGTTGTAAATTAATGATATTTATTTCGCGACACTATAATTTCATCTCCTATTTTTAGGTAATTACTTATCAAAGCCAGATATTCTATTTTTAAAGATTATGGCAACAGAAATGACACATTCCGCGAATGTATGGCGCCAAGGCCTGGTCTTGTACACCTATAATTTTAAAAGGTAAAAGACCATCAAATAAAAGTAATTTAGTTACCATTTTTGCATATTTTGGTTTAGTTTATTTGAACAAAAACATATAAAACGCACGAAACAGGGAAGACTTGACGTTGAAAACAAAGATGGCGTCAATAAAATGACATTTGACGCTGTCACTTAGTAAAAAAAGAATGATTGCAAATGCAAAAATGTAATAGTAATATTTTTCTATATATATTTAGATTAATTGATTTTGCAGGCCTTGAACTGAAAGTGCAGGCCGAATTTGAAACCTCTCTTTCATTTTTTCAATTAAGGGGTCCTTGAAAATTGCTCTTCATATGCTAGGGGTCCGTGGCTGAAAAGGTTAAGAACCGCTGCTCTAGATAGCTATTGTCACCTGTCTCTCAAGGCTCGGAATGCTTGCGGCAGGTCGTGCGCAAGCAGCGGCGCCGTGAGGTGAGCAGCCAGGTGTCTCACGCACGCTGCCTCGCAGGCCAGTGCTACCACCTGCACGCGCACTCGGCCGAGCACCGGCTGCAGGCCCAGTGTTACCAGCGTCGATGTTATTTGCGTGTTAATCTGCAAAGTATAAATAACATTCTTTTAAATGTATGATGGGTTTGCACTTAGCTCTGATGTCACCTGATGAAGTGACGATGAGGCACTGGCTATGCCACCTTCCATACTGCTGTTTGACGGCAGACTTAGGTAACATGGTGGTAGCTGAGAAATGGGAATCAAACCCGGCACCTCAAGATGGTTAGTCCAAACGTTTAGCCATTACTCCACGAAGGCGGTTAAAGCATAAAGCCATTATACATTTAAAAAAGTAATTTGTTGTCGTTCATTGCCACTCGAATTTAGTAGAATTAAACCATGTCATGTAAATGTAAAGGCTTGTAAAGCGACTAAAGATAACCAGAAATATGTATGATTAACGCGAGCCAATCGTCGTGATTATTGCAAATTTCGTCATTGAAAGTTGGGTGTGATGATAGGAAGGTTTATGTCCAACAGTGGACGTTGATGATGATGTACCTGATTCTCACAGTGTCTCTTAGTAGTCTTGGTCATGCGTTCACTGGCCGTGATGAAGGTGACCGATATTATCGGCCCATTAGACTTGTCTGTCTCGCTCCAACTTACAGATCTACTGTTTGAATCTGAAACAAATATATATATTGTCATTTCTACGAATGCTATTAGTTACTTAAACATCGTTTTGTAAAATAAAAGCTTCAATACACAAATAGTCAAAGTCTATTTTTCTTAGCGGGAATGCGTTCAGAATAACTTATATAAAAAATTTATTCCTTTCAAAAATAAAATAGCTGGCTTTGATAAGTAATTAGCTAAAAATATGAAATCGTATTTTAGTATCGACTACAATAGCCGTTACGCACTTGCTTTCTATATGGCGTTTTTAACAATCAAAAATATTGTGTAAAAATGAAAATTCTCTATGAAGCTGTATGTCAATGATACTCATTTCGCGATATAACAATCCGATGTCCTATTTTTAGATAATTACTGCACAAAGCGAGCTATCCTATTTGAAAAGATTATGGTAAAAGAAATTTAGTATGAATATTTCCTAGGCGAAATCAGCTTAATTGTACATCTAAAATTATCCATATAATCCTCTACTTTGAGTGTTGTGTGCCAAGGTTTTCTAAAGATAACGGTGTGTAGTTTTCTTGAATTATATTTAAAAGAGTGAGGACGGATATCGTCCAACAGTGGTTTATACGGCCTATAATAATGATATAAAAGAAAATGTTAACTAAAACTGATTTAAGCCTCAAACGCCGGTATTGAGCCGCTTGAATAAGGCCGTGTTTTGTCTTGTCTTGTCATTTGAAGTATAATTACAATTTTCTTACTTTCGGTGGGTCGTACTGTATCTGGATTCAACTTTTGCTTGACGAAGTCCAAAACATCAATGAATGGCACCTTGTACTCGCGCACTCTTGAAAGATAAAGCAGAGTATGTATTAAAATGAATAGAGTTGACTTATAACTCTTTACTGACATACTAAACTTTCGCCCAGTTTGACTGAAATTCGCCCAAACACGACAGACACTCAATCGTCACTCACCCAACCCGACTGTCGTACCATCAACTTGACTAACATTCGCCCAACTCGAGTGATCTACGGCCAAATCTATTGACATACAATCAGATTTACTAACTCTCGCCCAACTCGACTGACCTACAACCAAATCGATTGACATACAATCCACTCAACTAATATTAGCCTATCTCCACTGGCCCACAACCAACTTGACTGACATTCACTCAACTCGAATGACATACAACCAACTTGACTAACAATCACCCAACTCGACTGACATACAATTAACTTGACTGACATTCACCCAACTCTACTGACATACAACCAACTTGACTGTCATTCACCTAACTCGACTGACATACAATTTACTTGACTGACAATCACCCAACTCGACTGACATACAGCCAACTTGACTGACATTCACCCAAATCAACTGTCATACAACTGACTTAACTGACATTCACCCAATTCGATTGACCTTCAATGAACTCGATCGAGCTAAAACTAACCTAACTCAACTGACCTGTCAGTAGCCCAGCACGCTGCTCGGACGCCGGCTCCGTCTTCCTCCAGCACGATGCCAGCTCGACACATCTCGTGTGCGTCGGCGATGTTGGTGCTCCAGCCGCAGCAACTGAACCCGGCTGACCACAGCTCCTTGGCCAGCTGTGCGCGACGGGCCGACGCGAGACCGTCGCGACCGCTGCCCGCGTTACAGTCCAGCGATATGCAGATGAGCGTTGACTGAAAGAAAATCATTTTAAATGTTGTGTCAATCTTTTTACTGGTGATGAAGTTTTATACATGTATCCATATAATTGATTGTTGGACAGAAATTGTGGTAACTCTGATGCCTCAACTTAGTGATGCGCTGGCTTTCATACCGGAACATAACAGTGCTATTAATTATTACTGCTGTTTGGCGGCAGACTTACATGGTGGTAGCTAGTCAGTCGGATATATTTTTTATTTATTTATTATTATTTTTAATTTTTAAAATTCTCCTTTTTGAAAGGGGTTTTTACTGCGGGCTACGCCAAGCAAGATTTTTTTAAACTATGTACTGTTAATGGTTGCTGAAGTTTAAAATTTTCTAGTTAATATTTTTATTATTATTCATTTCTTTCAGGTAACAATGACCCATAGGTCTAAACTAGTACACACTACAATAATATAAAACACACTTATTTACTATGGCACGTTGGTGCCGCTCTGGTGGTGTTTTTTTTAAAGAAAGAAAGAAAGAAAGAAAGAAAGAAAAAATTTATTTGCCAAGTACATAGTTTTTTACACGGTGTTTAGATAGTAATTTTTATTTTGTTCGATGTACTAAACATGTCCACAGGTGTGCAAATATTATGAACATATTATATAATAAGGAATTTAATTGTTAAAAAAATTTATTTACATCGCATGTCAATTAGTAAAATGTTAATAATTTTGTCACTAAATAATTCACAACTCATCTTATTTATTTATGTCACACTATAATTACAGGTATATTTAAAATGATTAATGCTTATGATTTAAATATTCAGGAAAACTATAAAAGCAGTTTCCAAGAAGCCAATCCGTAATTTTTTTCTTAAAATCCATGCCGTTTTCTAATTGTAAAACCCTTGGGAGATGATTGTACGCAATGATGCATGTGTTTAATACATTTTTCTTATAGATATATATATATATACTGAAGCCGAAGTTGTCTTGTATTAGTTTCATTTAATTTGTTAAAGTACTCTGGGTGATACTTTACAAAGAGGCATAAGTCCCTTATATACATACAGGGTAAAGGAAGTATGGAGTGCTTCTTAAATATTGGTTTGCAACTGTCCAGGTAATATGCCATATCTATTGCTCGGACGCATTTTTTTTGAGCAATAAAAGCTCTGTCTATGTCTACAGAGTTTCCCCATATAATAAGCCCGTAACTTAGTACCGAAGATACGTAACCATGATAAGCCGTAAGAGCTGCATCTTTTGAAACTGTTTGTCGTAGTCTCCACAGAGCATATACAAATCTATCAATTTTTTTACAGACTAGATCAATGTGCATTTTCCAGTTTAGATGGCTATCAATTAGAATTCCCAAAAATTTTATGTTGTTGACTTCTTCTATTTTAATTTCATTATGTAGGATGTCAATTGGTAGTGGTTTAGTCTGGTAAGATAAAAATTGCATAACTTTAGTTTTAGCTGCGTTTAAGTTGAGGTTATTATTTTTAAGCCATGTCGTAACATCCAGTAACGCTTCATTCACCGTATTATTAAATGAATCCTTATCATCACATTTTACCGTAAGAGTAGTATCATCAGCAAACAATAAGCAGTTATGTTTAGTGGCGTTTGGAAGGTCGTTGATGTAGATTAAGAATAGTATGGGACCAAGGATGCTCCCTTGTGGAACTCCAGTATTATTTATTAATAGATCTGAAAAATGCTGTTTCTTGACCAATGTGCGTTTAGAGCCACTTATAGAATTTATCACGGTATATTGTTTTCTGCAACTTAGATAGTTTTCTATCCAATGATTTGCATTGCCTCTAACGCCGTATAATTCTAGTTTATATAATAGTTTAGAATGATCTACAAAGTCAAAAGCTTTACTCATATCTAAGAAAAGTGACAGGACTGGAGTTTTATTATTTATGCTCTCAGTGATATTTTTTATTAGGTTGAATGTGGCGAGTGTTGTCGAACTACCTTTTCTGAAACCATATTGTGACGAATGTAGGATTTTGTGTTTTGTCAAAAAGTCGTTTAATCGTATTAGGAACGCTTTTTCTAGTATTTTCGAAATGATAGGTAAAATAGCTATTGGCCTATAATTATTTGGGTCAGTCTTCGTTCCTTTTTTATAAAGCGGTTTAATTAGAGAAATTTTTAGGTCTCTTGGAAAATCTCCCTCAAGGAATGACAGATTTATAATGTGTGCTAGGGGTCGACAAATGTAAGTAGCACATCCCTTTAATAACTTAGTGGGTATGTTGTCGTAACCTGCAGCCTTCGTGTTTTTTAGGTTCATAATTATTTTAAACACTTCAGTATTATCGGTAGGTTTCAGAAACATGGTTTTAACGTTATTTTTAATATGTTTATTATTATCATTAGATTTTGTATTTTGTATGGGGGACTTCGTAATATTTATAAAATGTTTGTTCAGTACGTTGCATATGTCAGAAGGATTATTATAAGAGATGTCATTATAGTTTATCATGTCAATATTATTTATATTCATATTATAAGCAGAAATTTTCGTAGTTATTGTATTCCAGGTGGCCTTGCATTTATTACTACTTGTATTTATGTATCTATTATTGTTAATTTTTTGTGACCTGTTAATACATTTTTTCAAGAGAGCATTGTAACGTTTAAAAGTAGTTTTGTGAGTCTTTTTGTCACTACCAGCCTGTCGATATTTTAAATACAATGTTCGTTTTTTTATACTGGACTTTTTGATACCAGATGTTAACCAGTTTAATTTTTTTGGTCTGTTGCTTAGTTTAACCTTTATGACCGGAAAACATAAATCGTGAAATAAAATTATGAGGTCATGGAAATTTTTAAACGCGCTCGACAGAGTCCTCGATTCAAAGGTTTCAGAGAAAGAAAGAGCTGAAATTGCTACATTGAATTTTTCTATGTTTTCTCTACTATAGTCCCGACGAAATTCTGACCAATGGTTAAATGATTTGTCAATTTTAGTTTTAAAATTAATAAGTTGTGTCGTTTCGTGATCAGATAGACCTAATACGTGTATTTCGGCAGTTACAGTTTTTATATTGCTGACAATTAGATCCAGACAGGAATTTAACCTAGTCGGTGTATTTATATGGCTACGGAAGTTATGATTTTCTAAGATACTTATAAGATTTTTTGAGTGATTGTTTTGTTTAAGAAGATCAATGTTCCAATCCCCACAGAGTACGATTTTCTTCTTTTTAAATTTTTGGCTGAGATAATCTAGAAGTTTTTCTAATTTATTAAGAAATACATTAATTCTGTAGTTACTTTGATCCGGGACTCTATAAATACATAAAATAATTAGATGTTGGTCGCTATCCTCCCTCTGAAGCGACGGTACACCACGCCATATAGAAAATGCTCTACCACCAACCGAACCAAGTACCGATAGGCACAGGCAAATGGGCAGCGACACTTTCTTGTGTTTAGTTTAAAACCAGCAAACGCTTTATCCACAACAGATCGCCATGTCAAACTGGCCATATCCAGATCGACCTATGAAAAATGCCCTACAACGAAACCGACTACAATAGCCGGTAAACCCGACCCGGAGGGTGTATTGTAGTGTCTGTCTGTCCATCTCAACGCACTCGGTGAGAATGATCATCAGATAAAAGACAAGATCTCGTTGTTTCCAGCACCCATCAATATGAGACCCACCTCAACACAAGCCCCCGCAATTAGATCGACCTCCATCTTTTTCAAGATGGCCGCCATCCTCTCGAGCGACATGGAGAACCCGACCGAGCTACACTTGAGCTCGCAACTGTCGTGGTCCTTCTCAGCGCGCGCAACGTTCCAAAACTCCGACACCAGGGCGTCGTATCTGACAACAATCAGAACATTTTGAATTATTTTAAAAAATAAAGGTTTTCAAATCAAGATTGGAGAAGTGCTTATAGTGTAGATGAATTTGTCTCCGATTTTTTATTATTATATTTTTTTAATCAAATTTATATTATTAATTAATCTTATTATATCAACCGACTTAAAACAGGTAAATGCGTTCAAAATGAACTGGAAAACTACTTCAATTGCCCTAAAAGTCTACTTTTACTGAGGCAAATTTAAAATTTATATCGTTTCTCATGGATGCCGTTGTCAGAACTGGACCAAATTGAAATGGGACCACATCACCTTTTAAATAAAAAAAGAATCATCCAAATTGGTTCATCCAGTCAAAAGTTCTGAGGTAACAAACACTTTTTAAAAACATATCCGTCGAATTGATAACCTTCTTTTTTGAAGTCGGTTACAAAAGAAAGTGGTTCTCAAGTCAACAAGCAAAAAGTGTTGTTTTTTGTATGTATGTTACGCTATAACTCCGCCAATTATGAATCGATTTTGATGATTCGATGATTGTTTGGTAGAACATACTTCAGAGGTGGTCCCATGTAAATTTTATCTGTGTAGTATCATGTTTGCATTTTTACAATATAATTATAACAGATATTGAAATTAATGTCAAACATAAAACACCAACGATCATTTCAATTGAAGTTCCATAGCTCGCTATAGAACGAGCTATGCTCTGAATTTGTCCACCTGATAGAATCCAGGAGGAAATTCGATGACTTAGATCGACTGAAGCGGATGGAGGTCTGTGTTCACCAGAAGACGTTTATCAGATGATGATTGTTCAATACCTGCCCCCAGCCGCGACGAGGTCCCCGGAGCGGTGCTTGGCGTGGGTCCTGGTGTCGCGGGTCACCCCCATCTGCCAGAACACGCCGCTGTGCTGCGTGGCGTTGTACGCAAGGAACGGCGCCACCGTCACTGGGCACTACGTAGAAATAAGTTTATTTGCATCAAACATAGTACACTCGAGTACAAATATATATATCCACTGTCAAACCATGTCATATTTACCTTAAATTGACATTTCCTTCAAAACACTACATGGGCACGTGCAAGAGTGAATGCGACATGGTTCCAAAGTGGATACATATTTTTGTACTCGAAGTGTTTCATCAACATCAACAGCCTATATACGCCCCCACTGCAGGGGCTCAGGCCTACCCTCATACAGAGAGTGTATGGGCTACGCGGGCCCAGTGCGGATTGGCGGCCTTCACATGCCTGTTCAAGACATGCAGGTTTCCTCACGATGTTTTCCTTCACCGTTAAGCAATCGGATAATGTACTTAAATTGAAAAACAACTCATAGGTACACGGCTGTATTCGAACCCGGAACCCTGAGATTGAGAGTCCGCGCCTTATCCACTGCGCCACCGACGCTTCAATCATTCGCTTTAATAGACAGATAAAACCAGTAATTTGCGTAATGAAAACGGAAATGGATCATGTAGCGCCTGAGTGACAATCTTGCTCCACTTGCCTTGCTTTATATGACGAGCTCTCTCACTTCATTCATCACTTACGAGATAAAATACTCACAATTTTCAAACATAGCTACTTACGTCACACCCCAGCGCCTTGGCGTTCCTGTAGACCGCCTGCAGGTCATGTATCGCCTGACTGACGACCTTGCTCCACTTGACTTGCTTCACGAGCGGCGTGACGAGCTCTCTCACTTCATACACGGGCACGTCAGCTTCCATCAGCCGGAGGAGGTTCGACACGTCACGGTTCGTCACGCAGAGTGACGTCAGGTGCGTTTGTAGCTGCAGGCTTGTTATTCGACCTGGGAATTTGACAATAGCATTCATATTTTTATGAAAACCGCTGACAACCAGCGCTGTCGCTGCATGCTGCAGGGACACCAACATGCTGAGTCGGAGGACTTTTTGGCACAGATATGTACATACATGTTAATGTTTTTTTAAATTTATTTATAGTTTAGAAATATGTATTTAAGTTTTTTAGTATGTTAAGTGTATTCCTTTTTTATAAGATATAAGATAATATATAATATACGTTTTTTGCCTTTTTTAGTGTGTTAAGTATTCTGTTATTGTAATTTCTGTGCCAAATAAACACTTTTCTTTCTTCAAATATCACATTTTCACGGGGTACTTGATCGACTGAAAATGTGATAAGAAAAAACATACGCGTCGAATTGAGAATCTCCTTCTTTTTTGAAGTCGGTTGAAAAATACAGACAACAAATAAAAACTCACATCCTTTATATTCAAAGTCTCTAAATCTTACGCAAAATTTATTTAAAGTAAAAGTAAAGTAAGTAAAAATTGTTTATTTCTTAAATAACTTTTACAGAGTTTTGCAGTATTTACTTGAAAATATTGTTAAAAACTTCATAGAAAGTTGGTTTAATCGCCCTATTGTTTATAACTCCCATAATTATCTATACTATATAATTAAAGTATACTTTTAAAAGTAAATTTTGTTTCATTGTCATTTTTTACCGTATCAATCGAGTGTCAGAATAACTTGATTTTTGTATCGGGATAGCGGAAGGGCTAAAAAAGAACATGGACTAAGCACTTTTATCCCGATCGAGCATATTGTTCCCGTGGGATACATTACGCATTCTACGCAGACGAAGTCGCGGACAAAAGCTAGTTAAAAATAAAACAAAATTGACATCTCAGTGGTCACCATCTCTCAACCACTCGCTACCACCACCAACTCACCCAAGCTGACATCTACGAGCACCGGGTACATGTCGGCGTGTTTGTCCAGCGGCACGCCGCACGCCTGCAGCAGCGTGCTCAGCAGCTCCGTGTGGTTCAGCTGGATGCTCACTTTCAACGAGCTCTCCGAGGCCGCGCGGCTCGCTACCACCAGTAATTCGGCGTCTGGCCAGAGGGAATCTGGAAAAAACAAAACCAAGTCTTTGATATTATATAAATACTCAAAGAATTGTTTTAGCGTCGCAGTAGGTATTTAAAAAAATGTTACACTTCTGCTTTTATAACATTTACTTACAAAACTATTTGCTCTATGATTATGAGCGCTTGTCATAACGAAAAAATCGCCCACCATCACTAAATCCTACATCATCACGACAATTATCCACAACCACGATGATTATCTACCATAACGTTGATAGTCTACTAAGATCTACAACAATCATGACGATCACATAGCATCACGATAATCTTCTACCATCACGATACTTATGTATTGTAAAAATAACTGTATGCTTCTAAAATAAAATAAATAAAATAATCTTCTACCATCACGATAATCGTTTAACAATACGATAACATAGCATCACGATAATCTTCTACCATCACGATAATCGTTTAGCAATACGCACGATAACATAGCATCACGATAATCTTCTACCATCACGACAAACGTTAAGCAATACGATATCATAGCATCACTATGATCACATACCATCACGCTGATTACCTGCCATCACGATAAAAGCCTACCATCACGATGACACCCACCTGTCCGCGGGGTGACGATGTCGAATGCGCACTCTGTGATCTCCCGCGGATGGAAGCCGGGCACGTGCTTCTCTCTGTACACGCGGTCTATGACGTAACGCCTCATGTATTTCGTGCCCGTGTACGCTGTGTGTCTGGAAATATGAATACAATTTTAAAATAAAAATCTGAGGGTTCCAGGTTCGAATCCGAAGTACATAATCCGATTGCTTAACGGTGAAGGAAAACATTGTGAGGAAACCTGCACACTCCTGAGAACAAATTCAAAGATGTGTGTGAAGTCTACCAATCCGCACTGGTCCCGCGTGGTGGACTAAGGCCCATACACTCTCTGTAGGAAAGTAGGCCTGAGCACCTGCAGTGGGGACATATATGGGCTGTTGATGATCATGGCGATTTTCAGTCTTCGCAGACAGTCGCGAGCAAAAGCTGGTTAGCAAAATAACGTCGAACCATGGTCATCTAGTGAGGCACGAGTGAGGTACAGTACCTGGCGAACGGCAGCCTCAGATCGTGCGGGAGATGGCACACGGTGCCGGATGACGTCATCACTTTGACAGCGTTGAGATGCTGGTCCCAGTCTTTGGCGCGGGGGATGAGCAGCGGCGGGGAGAACTCCACCCCACCGTGGCTACGGAACACCTGCAATAATTATATCCACAAAATTCTTAAGTCACAATCCAGAGGCAGGTAAGGTAGCAAGGCCAGCGCCTCATTGGCTAGGGTCTCCTGGGTGAGCACTTTCGTTTGATAGTGAAATGAAGGCCGTGAATCATAAATTTTACCAAATACTTACTAATGATTTTTTTCCTTCTATCTTGTAAGTGCTATCAATACGTCATTTATATACTAAGAGTACAGTTTAAAAATCTCAAAAGTATGTGAACAGCCGATCATGGGTCGCCTTTTTTAAATTTTTCACTTTTTGTTATTTATTACCCTACTAGTACGCAGAATATGTGTATATTCTGCGAAAGTTTCAACGAAAATATAAAATATTTTACAATCTATACGGCCAGTGTCAAGTTTCAATTGAAATTAATCGAGTACAGAACAAAAATATATATTTGCCATAATAAACCCAAACAAATAATCATCTACGAGAGACCCGAACAAGCATACCTTGACAACACAATCTTTAATGGCGCCCAGTAGATCCATGGGCTTGGTCTTCATGCCGTTGTGGTACGTCAGGTCCTCGGCTGGCGACTGCTTCTGGTCGAGACAGGCGGCCACCAGCCTCTGGTATCCCCTGGACCCTCGGTCGCTGAGGGTGTGCGACAGGAGACCAGAGAGGGCCCCTTCTGGCACCGGACGAGGAACATGCTCACTTGAAAGCAACTCCGCGCACGTTGGTCGCAGACTCGCGTCGTGGTTTAGCAGCCATCTTGTGAAGAAATCAGTTTATTGTTTATCTAGAGTTTGTCCGCGATTTCTAAGTGGACTTCATAAATTATCCCGAGAGAACTCCATGATCGATCGGGATAAAATATCATATGTCCTTTTCCTAGCTTTAACCGCCTCCGTGGCCTAGTGGTCAAATGTTGGACTTACAATCTGAAGGTCCTAGGACATTTTCATCCGCCTGGCTAGCTACCACCATGTTACCAAAGTCTACCTCTAAACATCAGTGTTAATAGCACTGCTGTGTTCCGGTATGAAAGGTAGCAGAGTCAGCACCTCATTAGCTGGAGGCTTCTGGGTGCGCACGTTTACCATCCGACGGCCGTCACTTACCGTCAGGTGAAATGAAAATCAATCAACCAACCCATCAAAAATATTTTGTCCCTGTACAAACGATCAAAACATTCTGACTCTCAGTTACGACGTAAGTGGAGAACAAACTTAGAATAGCTGGCTTTGATAAGTAATTACCTAAAAATAGGAAACGAAATTATAGTGTCACGAAATAAATATCATTAATTTACAACTTTATAGTTACCTACAATAGCAGTTACGCAGCTAATGGTTCATAGATGGCGCTTTGGACAATAATCGAAAAAAGTGTTTACAATGAAAATTGTTATTCACTATGAAGTTGTAAGTTAATGATACTCATTTCGCGACATCACAATCTGATGCCCTGTTTTTAGGTAGTTACTACACAAATCTAGCTATTATATTTTAAAAGAGTATGGTAACAGAAATGTAGTATGAAACTTTGATAGAGGTGGATCGCCTTTATTTAATAGTATGTAGACGGCGGAACCAACATGACGAAATCAATTTGGTGTCAAGAACCCAATTGAAAGACTTACCTAATAACATGTATTTGCTTGGCATTTTCGTCCGTTTGGAATTCCTTTGGCATCAGTATATTCTTGGTCCTCAAGTCAGTCAGCACCAGCATTCTCTCCATGCCGGTGCGGAGCTGGTGGAACATCTCGAAGAGGATAATGCCCAGAGAGTATATGTCCACCTTCTGGTTGTATATCACTTTGCTGGCGGATTGGAGGAGCTCTGGTGCCACGTAAAGAGCTGTGCCAACCTGGAATTTCGTTAAAATTTCTTTCTATCTATCTTAACTATCTACCACCAGTAGCAATTTGCTTGCTGCTAATAACGTTCGATGTTGTGGAGGCCTCGTGGGTAATCCAGAATTCTTTCTGAGATTAAAGCCTATTCCATTCTACGGTCACAGATCGGACACTTCGAACAAACGTCATGTATCGGTACACCTCGAACGGATGATGTTTCTAATCAAGCGCATTTGGAAGTCTAGAGCTATACGTAACGGTCATTATCTGAGTCAGTATCTTGCGGGGGAAGTAGGTATCGCCGATCGTCGGGAGGCGGTAACCGTCCGTTCTGTACGTAGGTAGTACTTTATTAATTCTGTGCTACGATGTTTAATTTAAAGCTTTGTTACATTAGCAGCAAAGTTACCTGTCCAGTGAGAGACCCGCCGACTTCTTCTTGTTGTTTAGATTTCTCTGAAAAAGTTGAACAAAATCTATTTATTCATTTATGAAGCCCTAAAAAAATTATATCGCACAATCCAAATGGGGACATCAGAAATAAATGATAATTTGATTAATATTATTTGATTTTGCCATTAACACAGCGCCAGAAAAGCGATTCAAAAATACTAAATTTAGGATGTCGAACGAAAATCAGTAGAAATCGTGCGCTCGTGGCGCGACGAGCGAATCAAAAAGCTCCTGGTTACATACACGGGAAATTACAAACAATAAAGAATAAGTCAAATAAATACATAACAATAAAAAATAACCATGCAAGACATAATAAATACATGTTTTAGTTGCCTATTATTCAAATTTGGATAAAATAGTGCACGTAAAATAATGATAATAACTCACCGTCAACCAGCAATCCGGGAAACGCTTTCGTCGCCAGTCCAAAGTCACCGATCTTGACATGATCGTTAGAATCCAAGAAAATATTGACGGGCTTCAGATCCCTGTGTATCATGCCCCTTTGGTGGACGTGGGCCAGACCTTCCACGATCTCCCTGAACAAGCGCCAAGCTCGAAAGTGTTCCTGGTACAGGCCATTGTCTATGGCTTGGCGGAGAGTGTGTTTCTCACAGAACTCCATCTGTATGTATAGGACCTGTTTGAGACGGACCGACGGAGGTCGAGGCGAGTCTATTACGTCTTCGGATGGCAGTGTTTCAGAATTTTGGGAATTCACTTCAAACTCTATTACGTCGCTTTCTTCGTCTTCTGGGCTGAAAAAAATTGACGTTTTTTAATGGCCCGGAATCACTCTGGTATCTGCCGGTCCGTCTGTCACAGCTAAAGATTCTATTTTTGGTGGTATCTATGATCATCTGGCTAGCTACTATGGCTGCCAGTAACAGCAGTGTCAATAGCACTGTTGTGTTCTATTATGAAAGGTAGCAGAGCCGCCGTTACATTATCTTGAGGCCTTCTTCAACGGACTTATCGCCACTTACCATCAGGTGAGATGAAGACCAAGTGCAAAACCTATTATACTTAAAAATATATACCCATCAATACTGTTAGAAACCATAAATACCTCATGATGTTAAACCAGGGGTCATTTTCATCCTCGTCATCATCCTCTTCACTGTCTGAAGGCGGGTTCTTTTGTATTGGACCTTCTGACATAGACCACTCAACCTTGACCTCTTGTCCAAGCTTAGCCACTATGTCTTCTAGGCTGTTGCCGAGTTTCTTCTTGACTGGGCTCTTTGCTGAAAAAACAAATTGATCCAAGTTGTGGCACATCCTACTAATATTATAAGTGTGAAAGTTTGGATGTTTAGATGTTTGGATGTTTGTGACGCTTTCACGGAAAAACTACTGAATGGATTTGAATGAAACTTTACAATAATATAGCTTATACATCAGAATAACATATAGGCTATAATTTATAAAGACATATTGTGTAAATTGTACAAAATCACACTTATAATATTAGTGGGATTACAGGGGCAATTTTGGCATAACAAAAACGCGTTGCCTGGCAACCGACCATAGAATATGTAAATTCGTATATACAAACTTATTCTGTACCTTATGCTGTATAATAACTTGTCATATACGTCATCTGCACTATCGAACTAGTAGGATACATCCTGAAGTACACGCGGACAAAGTCGCGGGCGGAAGCTAGTAATAAATATTATAAAGTCATCGCCTCCGCTGTCCGAAGTTCAGTGGTTCTGCAGAATATTACTGACGATCTGTAGGTCGCAGCTTCGACTTTTAACGAGGGAAATAGCTATATCTAAATCAAATAGCACGGTTGTGTTCTTGCTAATAATATTCATCATACATATTGTATGCAACACGAGCAAATACCAAATATAGAAAAAATTCATTTCTGATACGTAGCGTCAATGAATTTAATAAAGTACTGCAGCGACACGATGTGGATATATTTAATACCAGTACATATGTACTAAAGCGACTACTGACCCGAGAATTCTTTCCTTCTGTAATTAGCAATTAGGTTGTATTTATTATTAATAATAGTAGTATGTATTTGAACCTGTACTTAGTATATATATAATCTGTACCCGTATTCCGATACTCAACTTACATTTCTGTTCCTTTTTTAGATTATTTATTACTGTAGTATTTTTATTAGAACCTATAGAAATTATATAGATTTATACATGTGGAGACTTATTATTAGTTTATAGATACTCATAAGATACATTATTTATTTATATACTATATACTGTTAGTCTTCCCAAAAATTGTAAAATAAAATAACATGCTACTTACATACTTGCACACTATCAGAGAGGCTTGAGTCGTCCAACGTGCTGGAGTCAGTCATGGATTCAATCCATGCGTTGTAGTAGCGCACTACGTTCTCGTGGTTGAGACGGGACAGCAGTTTCACTTCGCGCGTTATTTTCTTGTTCAGTTGCACGCTCTCGGGGTTCAGTTGGACGCGCTTGATCGCGTAGAACCCGCCGTCCAGTTTGTTCTTGACCTGTACGTATCATCATATTAATTTGCCCAGTTTTTATAAACATTATGCAAATCTTCATCTTATCGTGCAGGTTGTTAGGTCGATGACCGACCTCACAATCCTAGTTGTCAAAGTTGTTAAGCCAACATAGTCCTCTGTCCAGTTGTAGATAGTAACCGGGAACAACGGATCAACGTGCATTTCGAAACACGGTCGGTCATCTTACTATACAGACTATTAGGTGTTTCAGCCTGCCTATCCTATCCTATTATATCCTAACTAGCCTGGGGAAAGTCTCACAAAGTTATTTTTGACAATGTCCCCATTGGGAATCGAACCCGGGCCCTGTGCACTTGTTGCCCGTCTGATTCTAACGTTCAGAAGAAAAAAAAGCTCCACGGAGCTAGATAAACTAGCTCAAAGTCACTCATCGAGCTACGGAACGAGATATGCCCGGAATTTCTGCGATAAAATCCGGAATGAGGAAATCTGTATATGAACGAAATTAACCGAAGTAGCTCGACGAGTTAGTGTGTATAGGTCGCAGGTAGTCGCTGGATGCAAAAGGTTCGGGACCAGTTATCGTGGGAGAGGGGGGTGGGGGAGGTCTGTGTTCAGCAGTTGACATTTCCCGGCTGATGATTCTGATTAGCGTGATAGGAACTCCATTAATTTTCAGTCGTAGAAAAAAAGAATTTATAAAGTCTTAGGTTGGGTTAGGAACTGTACCACTAAAATTCTCGCCAAACCATAAGTGGGCGGAAACAATGTCTATAAGACAAATTGGCCTGATGTATGATTAGATATTAGTGTCTTTAACTCAGATTACAGCTTTGGACAAGTAATAGGTGCTAACAGAAAAATCCCCGAGTTCCCTATCTGTATTTACCTTCAGTACGTCACCAAAAGCACCTTTCCCAAGCCACGTGAGCACTTCAAACTCTGCGTTTAGACGCGAATGACCATTCGTGGCCGGACTGGAGTTCTGCATTTTGTTCACCGGGTCTTCGTCCTATAAATGACAAAAGACTTTCTAAACACATACAACATTGCTTACCATCATCTCCCAAGGGTTTTACAGAAAACGTCATAGATTTCAAGAAAAAAAAAACCTGGATTGGAGTCTTGAAAACTGCTTTTATAGCTGGTCCTGAATATTTGAATCATAATTTTTTTGTAATATTTTTTTTAATACATAGGCAGATCAATAGGGGTGCTGCCCATTTACTGAAATTTTTAGCAAGCCTTTTACGACTACCGCGGGATGACGTCCGATCCTATTCTAGAGACCGTACGGGCACTGACTTCGATCCGTGAGGAATATATATATGGTCCTACCTCTGATCCGCTGCCGCCATCTTTCTGTTGTCCGTTGGGCAGTTTGATGGGAGTGTCTACCAGGAACCCGTGATGCACTAGCTGCTCCGCAGACCATTGCAAATGTTCATCTTCCGTTAGACATCTAAAATATGCGTAAAAAATATTAAGTTAGTATTCACTTCTTACAAACTTTTTATGGTTCCATACCCAATCCGTCTGTCACAAAGCTCTATGTTTTGAACCGTAACAAGGGAGACACATATTTTTGCAGTGTTCAAAAGAGTTCAAATCCCTGTACAAGAGATATATTTTTTCGTCGACTTTTGCTCTATCTTCTGTTATATTTTACTGTAACCCTTCATACAAATCCGATTCACACTTGGCCAATTTTTAAATGTACATTGTATGTACAATGACTTAAATCTCACCTGATGATATATAACGATATGGACGTTGGATCGAATGCATGCTCATATAGATGCCTCAAATATAGAGGCTGGGGACGTTTTCTGGTTAAGCTAAAAAGTACAATTCCAAAAATGTGCCTCCAAACTTTGATAGCTAGATTACTGTTGCTGAGATAATCATATGTGACAGATGGACCGACAGACACCAGTGAGATTATAAGGGTTCAGTTTTATTAGATGTTCGGAATTCTAAAAATGATTCAATAACGTAACCTCAAGAAGAAGTCCTTGGCAGCTCCGGGAAAATCCCTTGGTATATCCTGAGCAGTGTCTTCATGGGAGATGATGGTCAGCAGCAGTTGAGCGGCCGCGTGTATGTCCTGAGATTTGCTCTGTCTGTCAATACACAAGGTAAACTATTTTCATTGTTACACACTTTAGTATTTCTCGCAGCATAAAATTATGAAACAAGTTCTTAATTGAATTGTATTTTATAGCATAACGAACATTAAAATAAATCTCACCAAAATAAAAATACGTAATAATTTTGATTTTTTATTTGGATTTTGCAAGGACTAAATGTCTAAAAAACTTAGTTCCTCAAATAGTAAAATGCTTATTAGATTTAATTTTCTCATTGCATTTTGAACATTCTATTATAGGGGTATATAGCACATAAAAACATTATTTTACGCGATAACTCAAAATGTCGAACAAGCTCCATACATTTTAACGCTCTAAAAACAGGTGTGACGTCACAAATGTCACCCAATTTATATCGAGTGTTTTAGCACCGTGATACTAGAATTACTTTTTGGCGGGTTGTGCTAAAAAACCTATTAAACGTGTCAAGAACGCAACGTCTGAACAACGTACGAGCGGCGGGGCGCTCCCCGCTACACATTGGATCGACTAGCTACCTTCCAAGCGGACGGACTCGACATAAAAGTGTTGTCTTTAGATAAAAATTATACAGTAGTTCAAACAAGAAATTAGTTTTAATTAACTACAAGAAACCTTCCGATCATAGTGGTCCTTCAAAGCGGATAGCAGTTGCCATATGGATCTACAGACACCATTAATAGAATAGTTAACGAGAGCCGACACGTCGTCATCAACCGACAACAAGTGCAAGTACAAGAGCTTCAGACTAAGTTCAAGAAGAACCATATAGTTCAAGATACGTATAGAGTGTTCATCTATTATTGCAAGCAAGTGGTCCGAGTTAGTCCTTTCCATAAAAGTGTTTCCTTGTGTGTTTCACAAACGTAAATAGTTAAACCATAAAACCAAGTTATACAACAAATTAAGTTGAACGTGAGTCACGTACTGTCAGTAAGTAAACTGAGGTCTAGTTAAATTAGCCGGTTAACATCAGCTGAGTTGATGGAATGCGAAAATCTATTTTTAGAATCGTAAGTAGGTCAAATCATTCGTTACAAATATTAGTGTTCATGTGATAATTATTGTATTAATTCATTACTGTTTATTGATTTTACACCATTTTATACTAAAAAAGTAAGATATTTACAAATATTTGATACGTTATTGATTACGGATTGTTCAATTCGACTGGAGCGAATTAGTTACAGTTTATTGTTAGTTATTTTGTGTCTTAGTACAAAGGGTTATAGATAATATTTATTTTCATTTGATTTCACTGTTTTGTATTACAAAATAGTAGAAATAGAATTGTTTTATTTAAAATTAGTTGAAATTTCATCAGTGAACCGAATTTTGTTGTTATTGAAATTGAGTTTGTGAATATTTGTTAAACTTAATATCTTATTTAAAAATGGCTGATTTAACTGATTTAACAAGAAAGCGAGGTACTTGCAAGGGTCGACTCACAAATTTCGAGAAATTTCTTAATGGTTTTTCCGACGTAGCTAAATGTACTGAAATTCAAGCGCACGAAATTAAATTGCGCATGAGCAAAATGGATGAGGTATTTCAAGAATTTAATGGGTTTCAATCAGCAATAGAGGAAATAACGGAAAACGATGAGGAATTTGAGGAACAAACCATTCAAAGGTCTGATTTTGAATCGTTGTTTTACAAGTCTATGGCTAGAGCACAAGCGTTATATTATTCATACAAGAAAAAATCTAAGTCTGAAAAGAAAAAGTCGTCACATTCCTCTTCGAGTTCCAGTGGTGATGATGAGACGGTGAAGGGATCGAATGCATTAAAGGGTGTCAAGTTGCCTACCATACACATACCTAAATTCTCGGGAGAATATAACAATTGGCTTGAGTTCCGCGATACCTTTATTTCATTGATACATAGCAACACATCTATCAGCAGTATTCAGAAATTTCATTACTTGCGGGCGTCGCTGGAGGGGGGCGCTGCTCAGATTATACGTTCTATGGAATTTTCTGCGTCAAATTATACTGTTGCCTGGAGTTTGATATGTGAGAGGTTTGACAATACGCGACTTTTTATACAAAATCACGTCAAAGCAATTTTCAACGAGGAACCAATCAAACGGGAGTCTGCAGAATCATTACGTAGGATTCTAGATGTGTACACCAAAAATATGCGTTCTCTAGAAATACTAGGCGAGCCCACTGATTCCTGGGACACATTAATAATTTATATTATCTCATCTAAATTAGACGCACGTACGCTACGGGAATGGAAAGAATACAAAGTGACACACAAAAAATTAACACTAGACGTATTTTTTAAATTTATAAAAAACAGAGCAGATTTATTAGAAACCATCGAGTTAAGTACAAATAAACCACAAGCGACAGTACCGTGGAATAGACCTAACAAAAGTGTTAAAGCCCTAGTTGCCACTTCACAACCTGGACCGAGTAGAGCATTTCAGTGTCCGCTCTGTAACGGAGAGCACGCATTATATCAATGTGATGAATTCACACAGATGTCCACAAATGATCGCGAACAATTTGTTTATAAAAATCGATTATGCTCGAACTGTTTCAGGTCCGGTCACAATAAACGCGTGTGTCGACTAGGTCCGTGTAAAATTTGCAAAGGCAAACATAACTCAATGCTTCATAAAGATGAATCAGAATCTATTCCACAAACTAAAACCGCTCTGTCTGTCAATAATCTAGGTGGTCAAGTTTTACTTGCGACGGCGATTGTGAAGATTAGGGATAGCAAGAATAACTGGCATGAAGTGAGAGCTGTTCTAGACTCAGGAAGTCAAGCCTCCTTCATGACAGAGTCCCTATTGAATAAATTGTCATTGAACTCACAAGAAGTAAAGTTCACCGTTGCAGGTATTAATAATTCAGTTTCATCTGTACACAAAAAATGCAATACTTTTATACAGTCCAGGCTCAATGCATTTCAAACAAGAATGGAATTTCTCGTAATTCCAAGCATCACATCACCGTCGAACAATATGGCGCATTTAGGTGCACTAGAGATACCAACAAACATTCAGCTTGCTGATCCCAGCTTCTATAATCCGTCAAGTCTAGACTTGCTCCTTGGCGCCGACATATTCTGGGATTTGCTCGAAGCGAACCAAATACGAGTGAACAAGAACTATCCAGTGCTGCAAGAAACGAAACTCGGGTACATAGTCTCGGGTCAGACTGGAAATCCTCGTAGCTTTCAAGTATCATGCAACATAACTCAATTTGATAAAATACAAGAAACACTAGAAAAGTTTTGGAAAACGGAAGAAATACAAGAATCAAGTAAACCGTTCTATACAGTCGAAGAAAAACTATGTGAAGATCATTTTCTTAAAAATATGTCGCGCAAAGAGGACGGCCGATTCTCGGTTGCGATACCTCTGAACATGCAAGAAACTGCGCTAGGAGACTCATTTGAAAAGGCGAAATACTGTTTTCTGTCACTGGAAAGACGATTACAGAAACAGACAATGTTAAAGGCTATGTACATTGATTTTATGAACGAATACGCTGACCTAGGTCACATGACTAAAAGCGACATCAACAATCCGAGAAAAGGTTCATATTTCCTACCACATCACGGCGTGCTACGAGAAAAGAGTACAACCACGAAATTGCGAGCTGTTTTTAATGCTAGCGCTTCTACTACTTCCGGACTATCACTGAATGACATTCAGTTGGTAGGGCCGACGATACAAAGTGATTTGCTCTCAATACTTCTACGATTTCGACAGCACCGTTATGTGTTAGCAGGAGACGTCGAGAAGATGTATCGGCAAGTTCTAATAAACGAGGATCAACGCCACCTGCAACAAATAATTTGGCGTGATGACCCGTCAAAACAGCTGGAATGCTACACCTTGAACACTGTCACATACGGCACAGCATCAGCGCCGTTTCTCGCAGTTCGTTGTTTAAAACAACTAGCTGACGAGTGCAAGAATGAGCAAATTCGTACAATCATCAATGATGACTTCTATGTGGACGATTTGCTTACGGGCGATGCTACAGCTGAAGGACTTGTCAAAATAAAAGAACTTGTGACTGACGCACTAAAGGCTGGCTGTTTCAATTTGCGAAAGTTCAGATCCAACTTACCTGCTTGCGACGAAGTGCCTTCCTCCAATGGTGCTGCTCTTGTAGACTTGAGTGAGCACAATCAGTCGAGTGCGCTGGGGTTGAAGTGGTCACCGTCCAAAGATCAACTTCATTTTGAAATCAATGCTAGTCAACAATATAAAGTTACCAAGCGAGTTATATTGTCAACGATCTCACAAGTGTTTGATCCTTTGGGTCTATTGAGTATCTTCATTATTACTGGCAAAATCTTACTACAACGGCTATGGATGCACAAGCTACAATGGGATGACCCTTTGCCACGAGAAGTATTGCAACTGTGGTCCAAACTAGTGACTAATTTATCACACTTGAACAAGCTGCGCATACCAAGGCACGTTTTATGCGTCACTCCAAGAAATGTACAACTTCACACATTTTGCGACGCATCAATGGACGCATTCGGTGCATGTGTTTATGTCAGGTCTGAGGATGATGACGGAAATGTCGAGGTACATCTTTTATGCGCAAAAAATCGAGTAGCACCTCTCAAAGCGAATACAATACCACGCCTTGAGCTATGTGGTGCTGTCACTGCTGCAAAATTGATACAAAAGGTGTTGGTCACTACACGGTTGGTTATCAGCAGGTGTGTCATGTGGACGGATTCGTCTGTTGTGCTTGGTTGGCTAAAGACACCACCAAACAAGTTAAAGCAATTCGTTAAAAACAGAGTGTCTGCTGTACAAGAAATGACTCAACATTACACGTGGCGTCACGTGCCTACTGCATGTAATCCAGCAGATTTGTTAAGTAGAGGTGTCATGGCAACAGACAGTGATAAATTGAAATTGTGGTGGAATGGGCCACAGTTTTTAGCAAATTTAGAAGATTCTTGGCCAGACAGAAGGTTCGATTACGTAGATTCTGATTTGCCAGAGGTTGTGAGTAATGTAGCGTCAGCAAATTACAATCATGAACGGTTTCCCTTTACACGATTTTCTAAACTCCAGAAGTTAAATAATGTAGCGGCGTATGTTCTTCGTTTTATCGATAATTGCAAAAATCGAGGCGATCGAAGGACAGGGCCTATTGAACAAGACCAAAGACAAATCGCGTACCATAAATTGTTGCAACTAGCACAAACAGAATCGTTCACCGAAGAGTATGAAACTCTGTCGAATGGAAAGAGCTTATCATCTAAGAATAAACTTTTAAGTTTAAGTCCATTCATTGACAACGGCATAATAAGAGTGGGCGGTCGCATAAAAAATGGTAATTTTGATTTCTCTAAAAAGCATCCGATATTAATTTCAGCTAAACATCCATTGACTAAACTTATTTTTGAACACGAACATTTGCGTTTGATGCATGCTGGACCGCAGCTACTTCTATGCTCAATACGAGAAGAAATATGGCCTTTAGGAGGTCGTAATTTAGCTAAACAAATAGTACACAAATGTTTGCGATGTTTTCGTTTTAATGCACGTACGGTAACTCCTATTATGGGAAATCTGCCCGAGCAGCGTCTACAACCAGGCTATCCTTTCCAAACAGTCGGAATGGATTACGCAGGTCCTATAACTGCTCTGAACAAAAGGGGTCGTGGAAGCAAGACAGAAAAGGTGTATATTGCTATATTCGTTTGCTTCACCACAAAATCCATGCATCTTGAGCTTGTGAGTGACTTGACCAAAGACGCCTTTCTTTCGGCTTTGCGTAGATTTATTGCCAGGAGATCCAAACCTCAATGTTTAGTATCCGACAACGGAACACAATTTGTAGGTGCTAAAAACGAGCTATATAAATTTTTACAAGAAAACTCGCATTCCATTAGCAAAGCTATGTCTAACGAAGGCATTCGTTTCAAATTTATACCGGCATACACTCCGCATATGGCAGGATTAGCAGAGGCAGGCGTCAAATCAGTTAAGGCACATTTGCGCCGCGTTTTAGGTGATGCTCATCTAGTATTCGAGGATTTGTATACAGTACTCGTGCAAATCGAAGCGATCCTAAACTCTAGGCCCCTGACAGCTTTATCGACTGACCCACATGACATGACTCCTCTCACACCAGGTCACTTTTTGGTAGGGCGACCTCTAACTGCTTTGCCTGCACCAACACTCGTCGATGTGAACCAGAATCGACTCACACGCTACGAACGACTAGAACAGATGCGACAACAGTTCTGGATCAGATGGCACAAAGAATATATATCCGAACTCCAGCAGAGAAGCAAATGGCGTGCGTCTGACGGCAAGTTACAAGAAGGAGCACTCGTATTAGTGAAGGAAGATTCTGTTCCCCCAATGAAGTGGATAATGGGGCGAGTACTAAAGGCCTACCCTGGCACTGATGGAATTAACAGAGTCGTCGATCTCCAGACAGCTAAGGGAACCATTCGACGCGCCTTCAATAGGATATGCCCATTGCCAGTTGAAGTTCCAGAGTTGTAAGATCATGTCTTCCAACGCCGGGGGACATGTCAAGAACGCAACGTCTGAACAACGTACGAGCGGCGGGGCGCTCCCCGCTACACATTGGATCGACTAGCTACCTTCCAAGCGGACGGACTCGACATAAAAGTGTTGTCTTTAGATAAAAATTATACAGTAGTTCAAACAAGAAATTAGTTTTAATTAACTACAAGAAACCTTCCGATCAAAACGTATCTATAGAAAAAAAAAGATAGAGATACCTTTTACATGGACTATCTTCCCGATTGTGTGATAAATGTTTATGTTTATTTTGTATTTATTTTTCTGTAGATCATTTTAACGCAGTTTATTTCATACACAACTTCGTTAACTTCAGAAATTATACCTGTCATATTTTGGCCCTTCGACTACCCTTATACAAACAATAAAGTGTCTTTAACTCTCCATTGCGACGTAAAAGGAGGACAAACAAATACACTTTCGTATTTATAATATTAGTATAGATTGCTGCTAGACACAGTTTGCAAGATCATTATCAGTTTATTTTGTTTTTCGGAACCTTTATTATTTCCCATTAATAAAATAAACATCATTTAACATGCTTACCTATCACAGTAGCTGTCACCTTCAAACATCTCTGCCAGTCGAGAATCCAAACCACCTCCGACCAACTTCACTTTACCAAACTCATCCAAAAACACATTCTCACACCGAACGTCTCTATGAATAACACTCTCACTGTGCAGCTCCTGCAATGCACTAAACACTCCTAAACCTACATGCCTAATCAACTTCAACGATTCAAACTTATCACTGAATTTAAATAGTTTATTTTTTAAACTTTTCAACGATGATCCTAGCACGAAATCCCTAAATATATAAACACACTGTTTGACTATCCGTTTGGATGGTTCTTTGCAAGTTTCCATGGCAACATAAGGCACTAGATTGGGGTGTTTTATTCGGCACATCGCTTTGAAGTCTTGGTGGAGGGCTGTGAGTTGACGGTTGCGGGTTTGGAAGTCGGATGCGGCGGGCAGCGACCATTTCTTGACGGTGAGACGTTCGCCGGTCTCGTCATCGATTGCTAGGTAGGTTGTTGATCCGTTTGATGAATGCCCTGTTGGAGCAGAAACGTAATTATAATTTATGATTGACATTGATTTCCCAAACAATAAAGTGCATGCTTTTGTCTTTTCTACGAATCATACTAGGCGAAGAGACTATCAAGACTTTAAATTAAGATATATGTTTATTCCGCTAACCGATTTTGATGAAATAAAGCCTATATGTTACCCAGATCTACGCCTGTTTTAATTAGGAAAACCGCATCAAAATTGGTTCCATAGTTTCGGAGATTAGTGGGTTCAAACAGACAATTTTTAAATGATCTTATTGTATTATTTTAATATACTCCATATTTCCTTTATCCTTCAATCAGTTTTAGGCAAATATCTTTAATGTACAGACACAACGGTTTTGCAGATTTATTATAGTACTATGCCACAGTCTACATACCTACATATCAAATTTCATCAATATCAGTGCAGCCATTTATTCGTGAATAGACAACAAATAGACAGTAGAAAATACAAGTAGAAGCTCACCTAAACAATTCCCAATAAAGACTTTCTTATTATTTTTCTGTGTGACCCTTAAAACCTGCGCCCCTTTGGTGTTGCACGTGCATGGGACCTCATAGCGCACTTTCTGTATTTTCTTCACTGGGGACACTTTATCATCGGCGTAACTATAAAAAAAAACTTAATTAGCAACTAGAAATATACAAAACTTATTACCCTGTCTAAACTGTTAAAAGTTTATTAATTACCTATCACCAAATTATAAAGCCTAACATTCGCTTATGGCGCTTCGCCGAGCACTACCGCGGCACAACTGCGAAAAATGGCTAAATTAAATACTCACTAGACCAACTCCGGTGCATCACCCTGGCCCTCGTTGCTGTTCTCCTGGCTGGCACTGGACCGATGCACCCTCTGTTTCCCGCCCCCTCCGCGCAGGATCTCTTGACGACGCTGAATTTCATCTTTGATCTTTTGACGCTGAAATTCAAGAGTCACTTGATTTATTAAGATTCCCAATACGAAGGAAAGAAAAACAATGTCACCATGTGGGTTAAAAAGAGTTCAGGAATTTTTTCACACATCAAACCAATTTATACTTTTAAAAAGACTTTAAATTACATGGGAAGACATGGGTTGGGTTAAGGATATAGCCAAAAGATATCAAAGAGTGCATACCTCTTCATTTTCCTTTAGTTGCATGTCGTGAAGTTTAAGTTTCTCCTTCTCAGTCTTCTGTTTCAACATCTCATCGTAGAAAGAAAGTATCGGCTTGTTGTGGTCATGAAGGAATTGCTGTGAAATTTATCAAATGAACTTTTGTTCAACTATATTTGTACATTTTTTTATTTATTACATTTCATATCCAATACCCTACAGAGCTTATCTCTAAGAAGTATAATTAATTAATAGTTAGAAACCCTGATTGACTGCCTGACTCACAGATCTCTGGCAAAGACCCCACAACTGGCAGCATTACCATGCTTGCTGGCGATGGATATATGTCGAGCCAGGTATGTATCAAGATGGTGATCACAAACCCTTTCCCTTAAAACAGTGGTCATGTCAGAGCACTCAGACTTCAGAAAAGATTCCGATTTCTCAACTCATCTGGTGCAGTAGCTATGAGAACATTCAGACCCAAGTGGGATGGAACAAAAACACTTACAAATGGTGTAAAGGAACCAATTTTTTATAATTCAACAAGTACCTGTGTATGCTGAGCTAACTGAAATATCATCACTTCACCACAGGAGTCTCTCCCAAGGCCTTCCAATTCCTTCAGTAGTTTTGTTGCGTTCTCATCGGACAGCCCATGCATTTTGTTAATGGCGATGCTAGGTGGTCTGAAACAATACACAAGGGATTTAATAAGAATATAAATTTGCTTTTTTGCTCATATTCTATAAGTAGAAACAACATTTAATACACACAAAAAAATATTCAGTTTTGAAATTATGGGTACTAAGTAAAAATGTTATATTTTGAAGATATAAGCAACCAAACTCTCTCCACCTTGTTGAGAATGCAATTCAGAAGTTTAACAAAGTTTTACTGCTAATAAATATTAAAATGTAGTATGCAACTAAGCCAAAAACTGGTATTTGAAGTTAAATTGCCTTTATTTATAATATGACACTTAACTCTATGATAATTAACGCATTCGTAATTAAAAACAAAACGATAATTAACACATTCCAAAATAAGTAAAAATTGCCTTAAAAACTTGGTTATTGTTGATTTTCTCAAAAAGTGACCAATAAATTTTGATAAAATTTATATGGGACCACCTCTAAAGTATGCTCTACCAAACAAAAAAAGAATTATCAAAATTGGTTCACTGCTGGCGGAATTATCACATAACACAAATACAAAAAAACATACACATCGAATTGAGAAGCTCTTCCTTTTTTGAAGTCGTTTGAAAAATGGCAAAAAAACTTTCTTGTTTTTGTCAACGTCAGATACTGCTTTTGATACACTGAATTTGGACTACCCTTGAATAGTTTCAATATTTATTGCCTTTTATGAATAATCAAACATATCTTGAAGTTTTGGGTTAGTGTTATTTGTTAATGTAAATGTTAATTCTAGGACACGAATTAACATCAATATAAACTCACTTCTCAGGGTAAAGGGGGCAACATTTAAAATGTAGGGTGACGGAACAGTGTATGCCCTGTACATCGGAGTTGTGAAGTGGATGCAGAGTCAGGAGAAGATCCAGAGGCCTCCACAGTTTCCATGCTATCATCTCACGGTTGTCTACAACTGCATCCCCATATATGGCCTGAAACATAAATTGTTTTCCTAGGGTATAAAATAAAAATGTACATAACAAAAAATTTATTAAAGTATGTAGGTCTAATTTAAATTAAATTTAATCTTTCTTTCTTTCTACACGTTTGTAAGTAATTTCTTTAAAATGGTGTGGTGTTTACTTATAAAAGAAAAAACCTTTTTGAGGTAAAATGGATTTTCGTAATTTGTTCCGAAACATAGCAATCAGCAGTATTACTTTTATAAATGTTTAATGTACAATAAAAAATGTTCGTTGTTTCTATAAATTAATGAATACAGCGAGAACTCAAATACAATTAAACTAACCTGCAACGCGGCCAATTCGTTGTCTTGGCGTTCCTCAGGAGTTTCGTCGCCCATTTTTATGTTATAACTAAACCATATTCTCCGCAGAAAACACAACAATTTATTTAAAATATTATGAGGTTACAAAACAAGAGCTTTTATTGCAATTTTCGGAAAATCTCCGCCACAAATCATAACAAAATATCAAATATCAACAAATAATTTTTTTAGCATTTTTTTATTCAATTACTTTTATAGAGATTTGGAGCTGGATACTCACAGATTCGCCAAAATTCGTTTCGTAGTTGCAATACGCAGAGAGTTCATAAGAAATTACTAAACGCAGCTTTGACGTGTTCGATCATCGTGTACGTATTGTGTCAATTTTTCTCAATATTCCCGAGAATTTATTGAAATAGAAAGTGTTTTTTTATACAATACAAATCAGTTTTCAAACGCTACAAGTATAATATAAAATGTCACAAAAGCAATACGTTCATCCTTGTGTATTTCCTAAATAAACTCGTAATTGCTAAGAGTTCACACTTTTGTAATATTTGCCCAAATTAGATCTAAATATTCAAGATGGTTTTAGCAGATTTAGGTCGTAAAATTACCACTGCTCTTCAGTCCCTCAGCAGGGCAACGATCATCAATGAAGAGGTATAAAATTCAAGATAATATATACGTATACGTCACAATACAATACATAATAATTTTATCAACATTTAACGCGCTTTGCAGGTATTAAATTCTATGCTGAAACAAATATGTGCAGCGCTGTTAGAAGCTGACGTGAATATCCGCCTAGTTAAGAACCTCCGCGAGAATGTGCGGGCGGTTATCGACTTCGACGAGATGGCTGGTGGTCTCAATAAAAGGCGGATGATCCAGTCTGCCGTTTTCAAGGAACTTGTGAAGGTTAGCACACAATGTTTACGAATTCATTGTTATTGTGCTCTAGAGCCTGACTGCTGGTAATCCACAAGTTGCTAAAAGCATTTGAAATTATATACTCTAAATCTTCTCAGTATGTAATGATTTTTATTTTGTAAAAAGTCAAGAGATGTCGAATTCGTACAATCATTCCATCATTTTTGTATCATATGTAGAAGGGAACGTTTGACACATGTCCCAAAAGAAAATTTAAAATCCCTGCTAAAATTAGATGACAATTTTCTACCCTTTATGTTTCCTCTGTAAACTACGAGTAGTACAATAGGCTTGTGTCCACTAATAACAAATTGCTTGGTTTATTTCAAAAAACCGATTACGATTGTAAGTCCCGCCTTAGCACCTCCTTTTGTGCACCCCAACCAATAGTTTATAAAAATATAATATTTCAGCCATTATTTAGGCCATTATTCCTGTCCAATTTAATTCTTTTTCATTATCAACATTTCCTGGCCAACATGTCTACACTGTGGGTAAAGATTATGTCAAATCCTCATATGGGAATCTTATTTGTCTTGTTGATTCCAGCTTGTGGACCCCTCCGTAAAACCCTACCAGCCCATAAAAGGCAAGCCCAACGTGATCATGTTTGTAGGTCTGCAAGGGTCAGGTAAAACCACAACATGTACAAAGCTGGCATACCATTACCTGAGGAAGAACTGGAAGTCTTGCCTTGTCTGCGCTGACACATTCCGTGCTGGTGCCTACGATCAGGTCAAACAGAACTGTACTAAGGCCAGGATACCATTTTATGGAAGGTGAGTTTGAATACTAAACAGGGCCATAACCATGACCCATTATACATATGCTGCATTATAACTACTTATTAAATTTCAATAGCCCTTTTATCATAAAACCCCTTTTTCATGTGAATTTTTGCTGCCCCATTTATTTATGATAATCGCGCAGTTAAGGGTGCCTCCTGAAAAAAGGCTTCCTCTAGTTATTTCCATTGATTTCTGTCATTTACAACTCTTCTCCAATTTTGACCTGTAAATCATCTTTTTTGTTGTCTTATTGGTTGCCATCTCTAGGGTACCATTCGGACATAATAGGGAAGATGAAACCAAATTAGATTGGGTTGAATTGTATTTTATAGCTTAACGGACATTAAAATAAATGCCACCAAAATAAACACATGTAAAAATTTTGCTTTTTTATTTGGATTTCGCAAGGACTAAATGTCTCAAAAATTTAGTTCCTCGAATAGTAAAATGCTTATTAGATTTAGTTTTCTCATTGCATTTTGAAAACTTTATTATAGGGGTATATAACACATAAACGAGTCATTTTACGAGATAACTCAAAATATCAAACAAGCTCCATACATTTTAACGCTCTAAAACACGTGTGACGTCACAAATGTCACCAGATTTATATGGAGCGTTTTAGCACCGCGCGACTGGAATTACTTTTCGACGGGTTGTAGTAAAAAAAGTATTAGTGGTATCGGGAAAAAAATGGTTGAGGTATTTACCTTTTTACATGGACTATCGTTTTAGACAAAAATATTCTTCCATGCATCTTCCCCATTTTATTCAATTTCTCCTGTGTGCTCTGTAACATATTACTTGTCCGTTTCTATTTTATTTGGTGTATCTGAGTAAGGATGTCTGTCACTATTCTTAGTCTACTTCTCACATAACAGGGTGGGTTTTTTACTACTAAGTATCTCAGAACTTCAAACTTATAACACCCGTTTTTCAGTGGAGGGTTAAAAATGAATTGTTTAATTGGGATCTAATGAACATAAATACCATGTATATTTCAGCTATACAGAAGTAGATCCGGTAGTGATAGCCAGGACGGGTGTGGAAATGTTTAAAAAGGAAGGATTTGAGATGATCATTGTGGATACAAGTGGTCGTCACAAGCAGGAAGAGTCACTCTTCGAGGAGATGTTGGAAGTTGCTAATGCTATTGTAAGTATTGGTAGATACTCATCAACTGAAAAAGGACATGTGGGTCGGGCTTTAGTATAGGAATACCCTATATGTGTTGTAGATGGTGACTATGGGAATGTGCCAGGATATGTGCAGAAGACTCCCTACTACAAAAAAATTTTCATCACTAGCTAAACAATTCAGTTGCAGTTTTTCCTCAAAAACTAAAGTACTTGATTGTGGAATGATCAATCGTGTAATTACACTCTAATCCATCTGATAATAATAAAGTACTACGTAAATAACGTACGTTCACTGCCTCCCACCGATCCGGGATACCTCACCTCTCCCCGCAAGAAAGTGACCGGCTCAAGGATCGCTAATATAGCGCGCGCGAATTTGCTCACATATGCGCGTGTATACAAATGTCATCAGTTCGATGAATGGGAATAGAAACTGATATCACGACATTTGTTTGAAATGTTCAGGGTGTGATATAGGTTTGTATGAAGCCCGACCCCTCTGCCCCACCACCCACTGTCTTCTCAACTTGAGGCTTGTGTTAAAACCTTACCGTCACTTATCCTAAATTTACTGAATCCAGCCCCGTTGTGTTTTAAATAATAAGGTCAGGTATACTTTTCCGTTAATGATGATTTGTACAATACTGTTTACAGAAACCAGACAACATAATATTCGTGATGGACGCCACAATAGGACAGGCTTGTGAGGCTCAAGCCAGAGCCTTCAAGGAGAAGGTGGACATCGGATCAGTGATCATCACCAAGCTGGACGGACATGCCAAGGGAGGTGGTGCACTTTCAGCGTAAGTATGCAGTACTTTTTGTCCACTGCTGGACATATACCCACCCTCCCCAATAGATGATGCTTAATAAGCATCGCTTATACTAAAATATTTGCCTAGCACCTGAATTTTGCATTTAGTTGCTTAATGCTATACCCACATGATGACATAAAGTGATCCAGTTGGGGTATTATAAGAGCAGTGAGAGTGAGATACTGTCAATCAATCAATCTGTACATCAATACATATAGCTTAAATATGACATGTCTCACTCTCAAGGGGTCTCATGCTACCCCAGTTGTTTTGAAGCCGAAATTGTATGACCAAAATCTTATTACTTTAAAATAATAAAAAAATCTATACATTTATTTCATTTTACATGGCTGTTTTGACAGTGTTGCAGCCACACAGAGTCCAATCATCTTCATAGGTACAGGGGAACACATTGATGATTTGGAACCATTCAAAACAAAGCCGTTCATTAACAAGCTCCTTGGGATGGGAGACATAGAGGGCCTGCTGGACAAAGTCAATGAGCTGAAACTGGATGACAATGATGAGCTTCTGGAGAAACTCAAGCATGGACAGTTCACTCTTCGGGCTATGTACGAGCAGTTCCAGAATATAATGAAGATGGGACCTTTCTCACAGATTATGGTACGCGATGATTTGTTTAAAAAATATTTTAGGTATTGTCTTGTCATATCACTTAATGAAACGTAGCCTAAATATTTTTCCATGCCATAGGCTACGTTCATGCCAACATTTGAGGAAACAGGCTCGAAATTTATGTTTTGATAAAAAATACTGATGTGTCAAAACACTGTCTTGTGGTTTTTTTCCTTTGGTGATTTGATGGTCCCATGTGATAAAGATTTTAACTGTGACGCTACTTCAACATTGCCAAAATCAAGTGGTTACTGACCACTTTCACATTTCATACGCTTCCCTGCTATAGCTTCATATTAAATCATAGCACACACAACATTATATATTGCCATGGTAGAAATTTTGCGTAATTTCCAGCTATCCTAATTTAAAAATTCTGGTTAAAGGAATAAAGGAAAGCATTTCATTTTTGATCATCATTCTAAAGCCATTTTAAATATTTTTCAGGGTATGATCCCTGGATTTTCCCAAGACATAATGTCTAAAGGCAGCGAACAGGAATCAATGGCAAAGCTCAAACGTCTGATGACAATAATGGACTCGATGAACGAAGGTGAATTGGACCACCGTGACGGCGCCAAATTATTCTCCAAACAACCTACGCGAGTCACAAGGGTTGCCCAGGGCGCTGGCGTCACAGAAAGAGACGTCAAAGACCTTATAGCTCAATACACAAAGTTTGCAGCCGTCGTAAAAAAAATGGGCGGAATCAAAGGACTGTTCAAAGGCGGCGATATGGCTAAAAACGTTAATCAAACTCAAATGGCTAAATTAAACCAGCAAATGGCTAAAATGATGGACCCACGGATCTTGCAACAGATGGGAGGGATGTCTGGCTTGCACAATATGATGAGGCAGTTACAGCAAGGCTCGAGTGGCATGAACAGTCTCATGGGTGGGAAATGACAGTAGGTTTAATATGTATCTCCAATGTAACTCCACCGTGTTATTTCGCATGTAATGTGTAATTTACTCCATTTAATAAAGTACTGGAAGTGGATAATTTGTTTGTATTGAGTGTTGTCTGACCTACATTGGCATTTCTATTATAATTTTACATACACACATATAAAGTGAGATATAACGGAAAAATGAGAGGATTTCGCAAAGATCGAGAAGGTTACCATAACCATCTGTGACTGAGTGGATTGTAGAGGTGGATTGGCTCCTGTGAATTGGTCATATACGAGGGGCATACCGAAATGATCGGGAATATAAAACAATACATACAGGAAATAACTAAATTTATTTTTATTGCTTTTCGAAGTATTCTCCGTTGCAGTTAATGCACTTTTGCATTCGTTCGAACCAATTATTATAGCAGCAATTCCAGTCCGAAGTTGACATGGTCAAAATCGTCGATTTGTATGCTTCCACTGCTTCTTCTGGACCTTGAAACCGCTGACCACGCAATAAATCTTTGATTCTAGGGAATGTAAAGTAATCATTGGGACTCAGATCAGGGCTGTATGGAGGATGATCCATTAATTCAACGTTTTCCTGCTTCAAAAACTCGCTTGTTTTCTGAGCGGTGTGAGAGCTCGCATTATCGTGATGGAGGATTATGCGTCGTTTCGGGTTACCTCTACGGAGTTCGGATATCATCTGTGGCAAACAAACCGTTGTATACCAATCAGCGGTAACCGTTCTCCGTTCCTCTAAGGGAACTGTGACTACATGTCCTGTTTTCGCGACAAACGAAGCGACCATTTTCTTCGATACGCTGCGAGAGCGGACAACTTTTGTTGGCTTGATCTCACCTGCGAAGACCCAGACAGCCGACTGATGCTTTCTTTCTGGCTCATATGAATAGATCCATGATTCATCACCAGAGACAATGTTATAAACTGCTTTTGACTTTCCTCCGTTGAAGCGTTGCAGAGTAGACCGGCACCAATTGACACGAGCCGCCTTTTGCTCTTCGGACAAATTATGGGGCATCCAGCGGGAAACTAGCTTTCTCACTCCCAGTTCACCATGTAAAACAGTTTGTATCGCAGTCATACCTATCCCTAAAGTAGCCCGAATCTGCTCATATGTAATATGTCGGTCATCCTGTATCATTCGGCGCACAACAGCGACATTTTCTGGTGTAACCGCTGTTTTTGGCCGGCCTGTGGAAGGTACGGTGCCAAGAGAAGCACGTCCACGCCGGAATTCAGAATACCAGCGATATATTGTCGTCTGGCTAGGCGCTTCACTCTTGAATATAGATATAAGCTCAGCGAGACATTGTCCCTGAGATAATCCTCGTCGAAAGTTGTAAAAAATTATGGCACGGAAACTTTCTCTTGTAAGCTCCATTTTTTTATCGACCTATCAATTTCAAACTGATATTGTTCTTTAAAAAAAAATTTTTTTTAATTCTGTCAATTGTATTCGATTTTCAACTAACCAGTGTTTATTCATCAAAAAGAGTTTTTAATCTAATTAAATCGAAAGTACTCGATTACCGATCTTTTCGGTATGCCCCTCGTATTTATTTATCTCAAAGTGCTAATTTCAAGTTTACAATAAAATATAAAAATGACCAGAGAGAATGATCGTCAAAAAATATTCAAAATGTGAACATACACTACAAATTATTAAATTTAATTGAAGATATGACAATATCTCCCTCTCACCGCTCTCATCCTATCCCGGCTGGTAGAACAACAAGTATAAACTGGTATAAACAAAGCGATTCTCGTCATTTAAAAGTCGCGATGAAACTTAATAAGTGTCTTTAAGGTCTTACGATCATTGTCTGTTTTTTAATTTAGAAGATTAAAAAACCTAAGTTAAGTAGTAAATGTCAACCTGACAGTTTGTAAATTTTTGTTTTTTGCTCCTAATAAAGCACATATTTTATTGTTCTTTTACATATAATATAATTAAAGGCATGCACATCGGATTTTCTGCGGTTATAAAGTTCTGTCAGAATCTAAATTTAAGAGTAAGTATAGTTGGTATATAACCTCAAAAACATTGTTCAAACAATGTATGTATGTATAAATGTATCTTCATCAGGTTATTTTGTAATATTTTTGTAATATTCTAGGCCTATTGTAGTGTGAATATAGTAAGCCGTCGCCGAGTTCGATCAAAGTCAAACATGGAGCTTAAATCTCGAGAAAATCCAGTAGTTATGAAGCTAGACACACCAGAATTTAAAAGTATGTTTACACAAGAAGTTATGGATTTAAAGGCAATATTTGATAAATACCAGCACGAGATTCGAATTGCTGGGGGAGCTGTAAGGTATGTTTGTGTTATACAAGGTACTCTAAGATTATACCTATCAGACAAACAGGCCATAACTATTATAACAAGTATGTATATACTAGAGGGGGGTACTTCTGTGAATTTCAACCACAATATAGGTTAAACTGTAGATATAGGATAAAAACATCTTTACAGGGACCTTCTTATGGGTCAACAACCAAAAGATTTGGACTTTGCAACAACAGCAACCCCAGAACAAATGAAGGATATGTTCACAACAGAGAATGTCCGTATGATCAACATGAGTGGTGAGAAACACGGTACTATTACACCAAGGATCAATGATAAGGAGAACTTCGAAGTTACCACACTAAGGGTTGACGTAGTCACGGATGGCAGACGTGCTGAAGTGGAATTCACGACAGATTGGAAGCTAGATGCTAATCGAAGAGATCTTACTATTAATTCTATGTTCTTAGGTAAGAATTTAAGGATCAATCGATACTTTTATTTCTTTCCATTATATTGCCATTGCACAGATTAGATATTGTATTTCTACATTATATCAAAAACTTGCTCTCTCTAAAGAAAAACTCTGCTAAAAAATGTCTTGTTCTTGTGAAAGAATACTGGCAAAACAGTTTATTCAACAGTTACTATCAAAATACACTTTTATTTTTTACAAAGCAAAATTAATTTTTCTAGGTTTCGATGGAACATTGTATGATTATTTCTTTGGTTATGAAGACTTACAAAAGCGACGAGTTGCTTTTGTGGGCGACCCAGACATACGAATAAAGGAAGATTATCTAAGAATAATGCGGTATTTCCGCTTCTATGGACGAATAGCTGAAGGTCCAGACAAACATGATGAAGAAACATTGAAGATCATTCAACTGAACACGGGAGGGTTGGAATGTGTATCTGGGGAAAGGATTTGGATGGAATTAAAGAAAACTCTACAAGGAAACTATGCAGGAAGTTTGTTGAAAACGATACTGAAAGTTGGGCTTGGAAAATACATAGGCAAAGTACTTTCTTTATATAAATCTGACCCACTAAAATTATGATACAGAAAAATTAACTATGCTTTTTACTACAATCCAACATCAAGCTTAATTGTATTCTACCAGGATTTTCATCAATCCACATTTAGAGTTGTCTTCATCAGAGTCGCTTCACTGGCGACTGCCATGGAACAGTCACTTTACATGAGTAGTGTGATCAGTGTGTATGCTTAAACTCAGGTCATTAAAATGTACAATTTTAGAATTACAATCAGTTTTCAGGTCTACCACCGCAACCAAACTTGGAAGAACTCGACAGAGTCCTGAAACGGGCTGAGCATTTGGGTCTACATCCAATGAGCTACCTCGCTGCGTTGTTACAGGACATGGATGAAATGACACTACTTCATAACAGGCTCAAGTTCTCAGGATATGACAGGGATTTGGCCTATTTCCTTATCGAGCACAGGGACGATAAAATAGCCTCAAGACCATTGTTGTAAGTATACACTTTTCATTTGTACCAAATTCTCAAGGATTTTTAAATGCTATACCAAATAATATGAGGACTAATTTTGCAAGCCAATTACAAAACAGTGAATGTATATTTCCTTATGTTTATGTATTATACATTTTACTGTTTCTATTTTTGAGAGTTTCTTCAATGTTGATTTTAGTTTAGTTTCCGTAATTTCGGGCCTATTTACATGAATAAAACTATGCATAATTTTGCAAAGGAATTACTCAGTGTCGTTACATTGCGTTACTTTCATAGATTACACTGTTGAGATAATTTAAAAGTTATTGAGAAATCATACTAATTCCCATAGGATAATTAAATCTGCACAAAAAAGATTGCAGGCAAACAGCTCGACCTTTATTGTGCTTATTACATTTATGTGTATTATATTATTTTTTATATTTCCAGGCCTTACGAAAAATTAGTGTTGAATACGAAAATAAAGCAAAAAGATGCATTGGAGTATGTCAAGGAAGTTCTAAAATACAGAGGTGACGAGATCCTATTAGAACAATTAAACAAATGGGATGTACCAAGGTTCCCAGTCAGCGGGAAGATTCTGAAAGACAATGGTGTGCCACCAGGGAAAATGTATGGCCCTATAATAAACAAGTTGAAAGATATCTGGATAAATAATGAATACAAGCAAAACGCTGATGATTTAGTGAAACATATACCGGAAATTATTGAGCAACACCGAAAATAAAAACTAATATTTGATAAACATATCGTTTTATTCCTTGTATAAACTAATAAATCCTTTGTACACTCAAGTACAGAAATATATAGCCACTTTAGTACAATTTCACATTCATCTGCTCTGTCAGTCTCTGCTGTGTAGTTGACCCTGGTTTCCTCAAAAATGGTGACCTCTAGGTGGAGTATAAGGTTCATATTTGTTGCAACCATCGTCATCATCCATGTGGTCTTTGAAGCATCTCTTGCAGAAGAGATACCGGCATCCCAGACAACGCATTGTGGCATCTTCATTACAAATCTCACAGAATGGGAGCTCGTCATTTGTCGACGGGGCAATCTCATCATCTTCTAGGGCAGGGGTTCCCAACGTTTTCTTGGTCAGGGACCACTTTTACATATATTTTTTTGGCAGGGACCACTATTTAGGTGTAATAAAAATAAACTGTAATAATCAAACTGAAACTTTAATTAAAATCTAATATGAAATAACATAAAAAGAAATAATAACATTTTTAGGATAAAGTCTTGTAATTCTGAATTAATGTGATTTCTGAGCTTGCATCTTCTTCACGAGTTCGGCTATCCTAGGACTAATATTGTTACTCAAAGCCACACGCAAATCATCACTTACTTTCAAACGATTTCTCGCCTTGTTTTTAATTACCAACAAAGCAGAAAATCCTTGTTCACATAAATAAGTTGTTGAGAAAACCATAAAATAACGTAAGGCGACTCGAAGTTTAGTATAAGAAATTGCTTTTTTACACCAAAATGACTCAAGTGAATTCGATTCAAAAGTATCCTTGCAGTTTCTGTCAGTTTGTAATTCAATAAGTTCTTCTTGAATTTCTTCTGTAACTTCACCAGCGTCGTGCTAAAAGGGTTACGAAGCTCTGCACGGCGACCGACGGCTCACCGCCCGCTAATTTTAAATCATTCGTGGACCATTTTTTGGCTACTGCGGACCACTGGTGGTCCACGGACCACTGGTTGGGAACCATTGTTCTAGGGTCACTGCCGATTTTATTTTCTGCAAGAAATGAAATGCAGTCTATGTAAATAAATACGGAAGTAATAAGTAGTACATACTCTGTGGAGAATCTCTATTTCCCCTATATGTACTTACAAGCATACTCATACAGTTATCGATGTAGGTATTTTAAAAATAGAAAATTACTCTTTACGCCTATTAAGGTAACCCATTACGATATAGATTGCTGTTGTTTATTCTAATTTTAGCAACACTTTCATGTGACGTCACATTTTAATAAAATCCTACCTACCTATCCGCCACTTTTAGACGACATGTTACAAAGTTATATTGACACATATGGCTCTGACTATACATTAATACACACCACACACACACTCCACGTACTTGTGTAGACAAGATTCCATGTGGGGAGACCTGGTTACCCATAACACAGGCCTCGAGCTTAGTTTGGGAACCAGCTCTCCCACAACTACTATATTACTTGTAAAAATATGATGTTGTGGAGAGAGAAAGTAAAACCTATTTTATTTTTTATTATTCGACATGCGCAGCAGATGGCCACCGGAGGGGTTTAGTTGGTAGAAATCCTACATAACAAGGCTCCTTCCCTATAGAGCCGGGTATCTTTGGAAGATTCCCTTCCGTAAAAAAAAGGTAGGCTATTGTTTGTATGTTATTTTTTATATAGTATATTGCGCAATTTTTGTAAAGATTAAATATTTCGATTGTACGTAATTATAGATAGTGTGTTATAGTGGTTGTAGTATTTAAATATTTAAAAACTTTCATTAATTTATTTTGTGTTTTGTTTGTTATCCTCCAGTGACATCTTTGATATTTTTGAGAACTAACTGAGGAATATATGAGCGTTTCACCCCTTAGTAATAAATAATACTTAGTTTGGTAGGGTAGGCCATAATGACGGTCCAGCGACTCCTCGCGACCTTAACTAGGTCGTCGGTCCATCTAGTATAGGGACGGCCTGGTACACTTTTCCCGATACGTGGTCGCCATTTATGTCCACCAACTATGTTATCAACAATATTCGTTAAATTATAATAAAAGATGGAAACATACTTCAACAATCTTCCTGGCTTCCTCCTCTTCATTATCAGCCTCAGTGGCCCCAGGCTGTATCTCTCTACTGGGACCACTGCCATCCTTCAACTTGCCTAGCCGAGCCTCCATGTTAGAGACGAGCTCGTTGAACTCATCTTTGTATTGCGAGTCCATATTGGATTGCTCAAAGTACTGCTTCATCAAATCATCGGCTTGTTCTTGCTCTGACCGTTGATCCGGTTGAATCACCAATGGCTGCAAAAAATGGTTACTGTCATCCAACAATCCGCAAGCGAAGCACTTTCCTTAGACATAAATCCTTTAAGGATTCTGTCATGAACCCTCACAGGGCACTGCAAACTTAACAAGCACCTGACCTACATGCGTCTAGGAGATGATAAGATTTGCAGATTCTGTAAAGAGGAAGAGGGGACACCTATCCACATCCTCTGTCACTGTGATGCACTTCATCACAGTAGACAAAAGTACCTTGGAGCATATCGTCGTCGTTGGGCATATCGTCACACCAGACGATATTAAAGTCTATACCCCTAGATATATCGTCCGGTATATTATTATGGCCAAGTGGAAACCTATCATGCATTTTAAAAAATCAATTGTTTGTCCAATTTCACCCGTTAGTGGGCAAAGGGTACCCTCTTATTTCATCATATTAAAATACAAACTATTTGCTATTTCTACACACCTTACTTTGCAATGTTGTAACAGGCACTCCTCTCAAATTAGCCAGTCGACTTCTCAGCTCATCATCAGAAGCTGTAGGTATATCCCCTTTCAGTTTATTTAACCTCTCTTTTATGTCACCTTCGGAAACTTTTATGTTTGCCTCTCTTAATTTCTTTAGTCTCTCTTGTATTTGTTGATCTGTTTCGCTTAGTTCGTCCATCGGTTTCTTGATAATGTGATCGTCCAATGAAGTGCTCTTCGCGTGTGCTAGGCGCCTGGTACAATAAGAAAAGTAATATATAAGCATTTTGCTCCTCTGTGTAGGCATCAAAAATAAAAACATCAATATAAAAATTAACCCAGATCTTTTTAATTCCATAAGCTAGCGGTTGTAAGTATGTTGGTTTAATTTTATTACTAATCTAAGCTAAGTGTACTAACAAATCTAATTTAAAAGATAAGAGAAAAAAGATACATAATCTTTGACATGTAAATATCTTGATATTGAATAAATAATTTTTATTAATTGAAAATTAATGATATTCATTTTGCGACATCAAAGCAAGCTATTCTATTTTAAAAGATAATGGCAACAGAAAATTAGGAGAGGGATAACGTTAATCATTTAAGAACATGGGTGCCGTGTCACGGGTGTGAAATGTCGTGATATCAGTTCCTATTCCTACACCTTGAGCTGGTGCTATGGGCGGCAGTGGGGTAGCATCTCTTGCTTGTATGTACACACTTTGCCGGTGTAATGTCAAATTCAGCTTACTTATAATATGCATCAGGTGGTTCAACTTTCATCCCTGAGCTCTCATTTGACTGCAAGGTTCGTTTACATTTTGCACACACCTGTAAATGAAAGCGTCTGTTACCTCAGTTGATATATTATATGGTGCAATTCCCATAGTTAAATGTCCAATTTCCATCTTCCTTCATCAGAAGAAATTGTGGTCATATGTTGAACTATCAGAAGGTCTTACAGTTTAAATAGTTTGTGCTTATGTATACAACTTTTGTAAGATATATTTCACTAATGAAAAGATTTTGCACAGTAAAGTGAGACTGTCCGACAGATAAAGATGAAAAGAAAAAAATCATTTAAATGTCACTAGTAAATGGTTATAAAACATCAACAACAATAAATGAGAGTCAGATTAAGGCCACAAGCAATGTCAATTTCAGTATAGTAATTATAGAGCTTAAGACCTATGGTAGCTCAGTTAGGTAGAGAGTCAGTCCTTGAACAATCAAAGCTCGTACCAATATGTTATTTGAAATTTATGTACAAATTATAAAAATCATTACCCTTGGCTTTTTGGTGAAGGGAAACAAATCTCCACAATCTTGAGAAGAAATTCAAAAATGTGTGTGAAGTCTACCAATCCACACTGGGCCCTGCGTGGTGGACTTTTGTCCATACACTCTCTGTAGGAGAGTAGGCCTTTTAAATTTCCTATGCCTAAAAACCATATTTTTAACACAATAGTAAATATTGTGTTAAATATTGTGAAATAAATGTATACTTTATATTTAGTTACAATACCTTAGCTTCAGATTTCAGTTTAGGAACAAATACTTTGTTGTCGAGACATTTCGAGCAATAGCTGAAGCCGCATGATGGACAACCTTTCTGAAAAATTAAAATTCAGTTTTAAGGCACTTGGTTACAGAATAAAAATACACAGATTTTATTCACCTTTTAAAAAACAACTAAATAATCACATTGAAATTCCCTAATTGAAATAAATAATCCCAATTTTTTATAATAATTACTAGCGTAATTTTACCGCTTATATTCTATATCTAGGCTACAACTAATAATTATTTTTATTAATTTTTTTGTCTGTACATGATACAATTTGGATAAAACTCTTTAGCTGTACACAAGAAACTTTGTTTCAACACAATTATCATTTATAATCTTGTTCTCCCAGACACATAAATAGTATGATATGAAGCTTACTTCCTTCCGCAATAGTGAATATGATTTTGCACAGGAATTACAGGCCATTTACGAATTAATTACTTGATCTTGGATTTTACAAAATGAATCACTCTGTGTACCTAGGAGCATTTAACTGTGTACTATTGTTATCGAAGAGTAGGTAGAGTAATGATATATACCTGCATTCACAGATCACTATTGCATTAAAGCCCTTTATGCCAACGATATAGAGTCTACATTCGCGCACAAACTAGAGATCGCACTTTTCTTTTTGACAGCTGTCACAGCAAACACATTTTTTTTAATAAACGCCACTAGAATCAAGGCTTGCATTTTTTAACAACATCTACTTAAATATCATCTTACTGCGAACACCAACCTGCCTGCCCAATATGGTGATTTTGGCAATACGGAGAGAGATGATAAAAATACATATAGTGATCTGTGATAAGAATTCACCATTATCAATTGCACAAGTCCGTTGTTTGATGTCTCTCTCATGAATAGCCACTTTCTTTGACCTTTTAATAGTCTTAATAAATGGACGCATTTATGATCACAGTAAGATGTATGATCCTGGTACATGAAAATTGAATTTGATTGATGTACATTGTTCACACAAATTGTGAGCTATTCCAGTCTGCTCATGCTGCACATCTTTTTTCCTTTCACTGGATGACATGGGGTGGTCATCGCACACTACATGGCCAGGCACACAGGCCAGGCAATTTATGAGGGAAGTTCATGTTGAAGTGGACACAGAAAACTGTTGTTAAAATGAAAGTTCCATATTTCTGGTTTATTAAACTTATTGTATTAGTTTTTAGAATACTCTTAACATTATGTATCACAATTTTTAAATCATAATATTATCATTACACTATAAAGTTGTAATACCGGTTTCAGTTAAGATAAATTCAATTTTAGAGTTTGGTAAATCAGGAGCAAACATTACAGCCAATTTCCTAACATTAACATTTTGTTTTACATTGAACTTATCTTTATAACAGACAATTCTTTCAGTCTTCTTCAACCATAGTCTGGTAGAAACCATATTAGACCAGGCCAGACCCAAAGACGGAATGACATCTTCATCTTCATTGAAGGACCCGGTGACTTGATTAATGCATAAGACAGCTATATTATGTTTTAGAGAAATTTCAATTAATGACATTGCTAATTCTCTTAAATCCTCTGCCCTTTGCACATAATTACTATACTCTGAACGAAAGGGAGCAGCAACGGAGTCCAATATAACTAAAGATATTTTTTTATTCTCCAAAAGCTTAGGCAACCTTACTCTTACACAACTCAAAAGATCATTTGCCTCGGTTATGTGTTCTACAAATACATTTTGACCATAATTCGTGTCTGGATTGTAGTTTGGAATGTTTTGTTTCATTTGATCGAATCGTTTGACAGGAAAAATATCTTCTGTGCAAATAAACGCAGTCCCATGATCCCAGCTTTGTAAAGCAGCCTGTAATGCTATTTGGGTCTTTCCTGAACCACTCTCTCCATACAACTCTGTAAGAGTACCAATTCGTAATCCACCATGCAATATTTTATCTATACCTTCACAGCCTGTGGGAATTCTATTGCCTTGCTGCTCTACTAAATCCAATACATTACATGTTACACTTTGAGGGCTCATATTATGAGCAACTATGTTTTTGATTAAATTAATGTCAGCAGTTCGTAGGTTTGTTATTTTCTGTATGTCCCTTATAGACAATAATACAATTTGTTTGGGAGTAGCAATTCCAGCTCTTTCTAACACGTCCAGTAATTTAGGAGGTAATATGTGGTTTAGGTTAGCCATGTTTTTATCATTTTATATTTCAGACAAAAATATTTCTGCTTCGGTTACTTCAGAACAATGTTAATTATAAGTTTAACAACAATATACATTTATAGGCAAACCTCCAAGAAACATTAAAGGAAAATACCCAAGAAACATTCTTAGAGAAAACAAAACAAAACAATTTTCGCGCTCAAAGAAAATATCATTTGACAATGACATTGACAATGCTAATAGCATTGCTATATTTAAAAACCTTAAATATTGTAGGCTGTACGCTATTAGTATATAATCACTACGTTTGCTGTACGTCTGACACGTCTGACTTCAACAAATCTGACAGTAGTGAATGGTATTCTTGCCTGAATATTAAGTTTTTTTGCTTGCTATTTAAAAAAATGCTAAAAAAATGTGTTAGAGATGTGTGAGCAAAATATTTTTCGTGGAAAATTTGCGAAAAATCAGTGGAAAATTGTTTTTTTAGTCTTCGTGATAACTCAAACTAGAGTTTAAAAACAGTAGAATAAGGATTTTTTGTATAACTGTCTCAATAGTGATGGTGTTGACATTGACGAGAAGTTTGTACAAGGCGGGCAGTCTTGTTGCGATACACTTTCACCCCCCGAGGTCGTTACCGGCCGAATGCGCGCGGGCTTCGATCAATGCCAGTTGTGCGGCTAGTCTAGCTACAGTATCCGCGTCTCCAGTCAAGAGGAAAATGGTAAGTTGTTTTTTCCTTGTATAATTTGTATGCAACAGGTGGCAATGTAGGCCTGTAAGTAAGCAAGTTTGTTGCATATTAGCGAATCTTCTTAGTTTGTGCTAGGATAGGTATTGCTTATAAATTAGATTTAAAAAATTCTGGTTAAGAATATACACAATCTCATATTTGCTGATAAAAAATGACCTGTTGACTTCCCTACCTTTGATTAAATTTCTTTTATTTTTTGGACAAATCTTTTATCTTTATCTCACAAAGAATAGAACATTATTTATTTTAAACTTTCTCATCTTATAATATATTATTTTCCTACAAAATCTTTATATTTAACTAGATTTTATATTATCTTTATATTTATCAACCCCTTTTGTGCACCCCAAACAAGAGAACCGTTTGTTTGAACTAAAGTAGTGCATATTTTTAATTTAACCAATATTCTTAAATGTTTAATGGTCCTTGACCAAATTAATATAGCTATCAAATAAACAACTTTCACTGAAAAGATTTTATCTGTATGCCTAAATAGCACTTCTATCGTCATCACAAAAATGATATAAATTTTAAACAAAACTTTGCAAGTGAGATAAATCTGGCAACGAATGGTACCATGCCCAATGACTCATTCCATTCTGGGTGCCGTTCTATACTGTTATTGATTTATTTAACCCATGATATGACACATTGGTCACCATCCAATCTGGGCTTGAAATATTATAATACTTCAAGCAGTATAATTTCCTGGACTTCAGCAATGTCATCCTCTTCCAACATCTGCCTTTAATGTGACTTTGCCCTGTTCCTTACTTTGGGTCCTGATTAAATTTGTTAAACTTTCAGTAACAACTCAACAACTTGGTTTTCCAGGCAGAGAAACTGACAGCAGAACAGCGTACCACTGACCTCCAGCCACTCCTGCAGTCCGGCTGGAAGGTGCAGAGCAACCGTGATGCCATTGAGAAGGAGTTCCTGTTCAAGAACTTCAATGAGGCATTTGGCTTCATGACCAGAGTGGCCCTACTGGCTGAAAAGATGGACCACCACCCTGAGTGGTTCAATGTGTATAATAAAGTTCAGGTTAGAGATGGAAACATGCAATTGCTTTATGAAATGTTCAGTTATAAATGCCATATACAGCTACGGCTAGTTTCATGCTAATCTCCAAGAGTGTTCAGCATGGAATCCAATCCATAGGACCAATCACAGAACAGTTTGTCACAAAATCTGTGCTTTCTAAACGAGGAAATAGTGATTTACAACTTTAATTAACAAAACCTTGATCCAAATATGATGATGATGTCCTCCACGACGTATCCGTCGACGGCGACACCCCGACGTTACCTTTTGGCATGTGCGCAGTGACTTGCGAAACCAAATTTATCCTAATATAATAAAGGGTACAAACTGGTTAGCCAATAACTGCGAAATTTCATTTATTCAGAATTATTATTACTTACAGAAAATCAACATATAATAATATTGACAAAAAGTATATCAATTGACTAAATAAATCTACTATGAGGGAGGCCTCTGTCACTACAGGCAATCACTTACTGCACCTGGTAATCACTTGTATTCAGATCTTCTGTTACTCTCTGCTAACCATCTGTATTCTTAATCTGGCCGGAGGGTGAGGTGTACCATTGCTTCCGAGGGAGGATAGCGACCAACTCCACCAGAGCAGCACAAACATGCATTAGTATATAAAAGAGAATATAGGTTTTTATCTTATGTAATAATTTTATTTAAATATATTGTATTGTATTTTATATGTAACTACGGGTCTTTGTTACCTGATAATAAATGAATACTAATAATAATTAACTTTTTGAATTAAGTATAAACAAATTTTATGAATCAAAAATGATGAGGTTGTTGCGAAATTATATGTAAACACATGCAAAGCAAATTTCTTGTTTCCTATAATTTTCCATTTAGAATACAGTGACCTCTAGATGCATACCTCTCATATTCAGGCATGAAGATTGTAGTCCATAAGTCCTGATTTTCTGTGGGACGTTTCCATCATCATTTCATAATATAAGGCGTTGTAAAAATAATACTTATGCCATTTTGTAAAAACCAATCCCTACTAATATTATAAATGCGAATGTAAGTTTTTTTGTTATGCTTTCACGCAAAAACTACTTAACCGATCGTCATGAAACTTTGTACACATTCTTGGATACCTCAAAGTAACATATGATACTTTTTATATAAAAAAATATTTTTTTCGAAAGATTATATAAAACAAAGTCGTGTTAATTACACCATTTATAACTCGAGAACGGCTGAACCGATTTTTATGATTTTTGTGTTTTTGGATTTGTCTTTGTCGGGAATAGAATAAGTATAAAAAAATTTAAATTTTAAATTATTTTCATAGATACACAACTTAACAGAAAATTTTAAATGACTTGATTTTTTGTAGAGGGATAGTAGATAGGCCAAGGAAGGATATAGGCTACAGTTTATCTCGATCGAACGAGCAGTTCCTACGGATTACATCCTGAAGTCCACGCGGGCGAACCTGCGGGCAGAAGCTAGTATGTATATAAAGACTTTGTGGTCTCAGCTTTAGAATAGGATCACCTCTGAAAAAAAATCAGATGGGCTGCAGTATGTATGTATTATAAATGTATTACTTGTATCACAAATCCACCTTTCAAGCGATATTATGGCATGCCCCTCATAGAAATTAACTCAAAAAATTAAGCACATATTTTTTCATTACAGGTAACATTGTCATCCCACGATGTTAACGGACTCAGTCAGCGAGATATCAAAATGGCCAAGTTCATGGACACACTGTTTAATTAAACATAGGACCAAGCTGTGACAACAATAGTTTTATTTGTTCTGTTTATAGATAAGAATGATTTTATCAATATTTTATTGTTATGAGTATATTAAAATATTACGTAATTTACATGTTAGTATTATTTTAATGATTATATCTTCTATTACTTTGTGTTACCGCTTTTATCGAGTTTCATTCAGGATAATAGCATTATTCTTATCATGATCTTTCATGGTTTGAATTACTTTTCTTTTACATCGATGGTTGAAATATCTACAACTAATAAATCATCATCAGCCAGGAAACGTCCACTGCTGGACATAGGCTTCCTCCATGGTACGCAACATTGACCAGTACTGAGCCACTTGCATCCAGCGACTGCCCGCGACTAGACTAGGTAGTCGGTCCATCTAGTAGGGGGACGGCCCGGTAGACGTTTCCCGGTACGTGGTCGCAACTCAAGAACTCTTACTCCCCATCGGTCTTTGAGCGATGTAGCCTGCCCATTGTCATTGCTCATCACTGACTCGTCGAGTTATGTCAGTGACCTTCGTCTGCGGATTTCCTCATTCCGGATTTTGTGACGTCGAGAAATTCCGAGCATAACTCGCTGAGTGACGTGATGTTTTATTATTAAATGGAAATAGCTGTCAAACAAAATTGCTATGTAAAAATAAAATATATTTCACATGTACAAACATCGTGTTTAATAATTACATAATTAAAACTTACTTTTCAAAAACGTCTGATTACGGCTTACTCGACATTGTGAGGAGTTTTGTAGATATTATGTATGTCTTGCTAGATTTTGCCGATGTCTTGCTTGTTAATTGCCTTTCTAAATATTGTCGATGACATGTTTGACATTGCAGTTGCGAGTATTTTGCTGGATGTTGCTTGGGGCAGATGCCTGGGGCCCTCGGTACCGATATCAAGCTGGCATATGTTTGTACACATAGCATGGGCACATTTTGGAGTCGTTGAAGGGTTCCGTCTCGAACACGACGAGGTGTGGATAAGCTCGCTCCATAATCCTCTTCAGTTCCAGCGCGTGTTCCATATCCTTGCATTCGCAAACCAGCCTCAACTGGAAATTTTAAACAATGGATTGACTTTAATTTTCCCGGTATATGCGATCACTTATGGCTAACTATAAATTAGTTTAAAATCTCATCGTATGATGCCCAAATATATGCCCAAAAATACTCAGGAGAGTAATACCGACGTGTCGATCCGTGAGCAAAGCTCCATATCCAACATAATTGACGCGTTCAAAAAGAACTAGTGGCTTTGTTGGAACAGTCCCCTGGTATATCTTATCCTCACCTCAAGCCTGTACTGGTCGCCAGCGATCCACCGATGGATTTGAAACTGCTGCACCACATTGTATTCTGTCCGCTGCAATAGACGGAACAGCTCAGCTTGAGAGGATGAGTCGTCTTTTATTTGGACCTGTAGCAAAAATAATTTACATTAATCAATTATTTTATATACGACCACTGTTCCGGCGATCTAGACATACATAACTCTATTTAGACTAAGTAATCAGTAGGCCGTCCCCCTACTAGATGGACCGAAGACCTGGTTAGAGTCGCAGGGAGTCGCTGGATGCAGGTGGCTCGGGACCGGTCGATGTGGCGTACCATGAGGGAGGCCTATGTCCAGCAGTGGACGTTTCCCGGCTGCTGCTGCTGAATCAATAGTTGTTCTTTAGCTTAAAAAAGTTCGTCATCACTCACGATTCCCGTAAACACTCGAATGTTCCGCAGCCATGAAGGACTTCTTGCGTCAACTTATCGCTTTCCAGCAATTTTGCACATCATAATACGTTGCAAAAGTGCGTACCTCTCATGTCTCAGAAGGTGTCCTAGACACGCAATTTTTTAAAATCAATAGATAGGTACTAGTTGATAATTAATTTAGCTGGCAAAAAACGTCGTGCCACGAGACAACCGATACGTACGATGAGTAATTTATTATGCTACCAGCCAAAAAGAATTGTTTGAACATAAGTCACAAAGACTCGAACATATGCGTCAGTTTTGCCTGCCTTTCAGTATTTTTCAGGATACATTTTGGGGAGAGTGCGCAGGAGCTAGTTTTGTTGATTCCGCCTTCGCCATTCAAGTACCGGTCAAACAGAAGAACGGCAGACCTCCACCCGTATACTGTATTATTTATGACAAATGCCTTCATAAAAACGCGACTTTTGCTTTGTGTGAAGTCAAATTGAAAACCTTCTTGTTTGAAGTCGGTTGAAAGCAGATAGTTTTACGAGAATTAGTATGTGCATAATTCACCTACAGACAGAGTAAAAAAACCAACACAATGGTAACAATATCGCATTGTTAGGTAATTATTATCGGTATTTTTCACAATAAGCTTATTGTCATACGTAAATCTTGCAGTGACTGGACACAGAGAGAACATTAGCAGGCCTAGAGTGTCGTGACCTTGGGAGTGCTTAATTCATCATCATTAGCCGGGAAACGTCCACTGCTGGACATAGGCCTCCCTCATGGCATGGCGACTCCCTGCGACTCTAACCAGGTCGTTGGTCCATCTAGTAGGGGGACGGCTTGGTAGACGTTTCCCGGTACGTGATTGCCACTCGAGAACCTGACGACCTGGTTACGGTCGCGGGGTGTCGCTGGACCGACCGCAGGTGGCTCGGGACCGGTCGATGTGGCATACCATGAAGGCAGGTCCAGCAGTAGAAGTTTCCCAGCTGATGATAATAAATAAAATAATAATGAAATTCATTCAGACAAAGACCATACAAATTGTTAGAAAAAAAAAACATTTGCCTTTGGACCCGCTACGAAAACCACGAAAAGCTCCAGCGTCCGCAAGGGGGCGGTACCGCCCCCGTTGGGAATCTATGCATTAGATTGAAACGAAGGCGTTGTTCTGATTCTTAGTTACAACGTAAAGAAAAAAAATAGTATTGATCAGATTGATACCTTGAACTTGACCAATCTTCCCTCGGCAGAGAGCCCTCTCTCCAAACACCGCGAGAGCTGCAGGCCATCCACATTCCCTCCAGTAAGGACGCACACCACCCTGTAAAATGTACAAGAATCGTTTTAGTAGCTTTCGTGTGCGACTTCGTCAGCATATACTTCAGAAATTATCCTACGGGAACTAGTTGTTCGATAGGTAATTTTCCGTCCCTTCAGCTATCCCTAACAAAAAACCAAGCCATTCTGACTCTCCTTTACAAACAAACAACTTCCGCATTTCTAATATAAGTAAAAAAAAAAAAGTAAAAAGTGTTTATTTCTTAAATAATTTTTACAGAGTTTTGCAGGGGCCTTCCAGATAGTAGTCTTTCGACACTTGTGTTGGAAGTGCACCGCGTCTTCCAGACGGATTTACACAGTATTATTTAAAATCTTAGTTCCTATTTTAAGTTTGCTATGCTCATATGTGTGTGTGCGTGTGTGTGTGTGTGTGTGTGTGTGTTTGTGTGTGAGTTGCGAGAAGAATTGCACACTCCTATGCCCTACGGATACTGAAGTGCCTTGAGATCGGTTTAGTGTGGCCACATATGAGTGTACAATTAATGATGTAATGTAACGATAAGTATGGATATACAATGGACTTGCACTTGGACATCATCTCAGCTGATGATAAGGCAACAAGGAAGTAGAATAGAAGCTTGCTAATCAAGTAACCTCAATGTAATGCGATTACTTAATACAAATACAAAAATATTTATTGCCCAAAACAATTTTGCGACAGATGTAGTCTTTCTCTCTCTCAAATTTTACGGAAACATGTTGGCGCCACTAAATAGGGTGACTGTGAGTGCAAGTGAGAGGGTGTGTGAGGAGGAGCGTGTAATAGATTGTGTGTAAACTGAACTATGACTATTCTTATACCTGCGCTTATGTGAAGTGATTACAAGTAAAGCCAAATAGCATATGCTCACGTTTTGGTCTTCAACTCTGGCAGCAGTTCGCCGATGATGCCGGCGAGGGTGCATGCGGCCGATGCTTCCACGACACGCCGCTCCTTTTCCACCAGGTGCAACATGGCGCGTGCGATCATATCCTCGTTCACCAGCAGCTGTGGAAGATGACGATTGGCATCATTACTTTAAAAATAGAAATAAATACGACAAAAAAGAGTAGGAGTACATTGCGCCGAGCTTGACCATGTTCGTATCCCAGTTTGTTTTCATTCAGTTGTCTCAAAAATGTTTGAAATGCCATTTTTATTTTATAAAAGAAAAATAACTAGTACATTCATACTAATTTGTCCTTCCTTTACGTCATTATGCAGAGTTATTTGTACAGTGGTAGTTGAAGGGTTGGAGAAGTATAGGCTACTTCAAAGTCACACAGCGGGATATGGAACGGGCTATGCTCTGAATTTCTTTACGTGATAAAATCCGGAAAAATCTGCGGCATCTTTAAGTTTTCAGCTGCAGCAGCCTCCGGGAAAATCCACTGTGGAGATCATCGATGTTTAGGGGGGCTCTTGGCATAATTACCACGCAGTATTCGGTTCAGTTCTTCAGGAGGAGACTGCTGCCCCTCCCGCTACTATTTCTTTTACCTTAGTCGCCTATACGACACCCACGGGAAGAGATAGAATGATTTCATTCTAAGCTGGAACCACACGGTAAGTTTTGCGTTACGTATATTGGAAGATGTGTCTCAGAGCATCCATACCATTTTGTCGAGGGTGTAGCGAGCGGTGTGAAACGCATTGACGCCTACGTTTGGCACCGCGATGCTGTCAGCCAGCGTTTGTCGTATCGGCTGCGTCAGCGCAGCCTCGTTCTCCAGCGAAGTGAAGAACGTAGAGTTCATTGCCGCTTGGACTCCCTGCATCAGAAAATGTATGACGTCATCACATGTAACTCTTTCCTTTTGTTACAACGCGCTCTGTCAAAATATAGGGTCATATGAATGAAACTATGTTTTGGCTGCGCGTGTTATTGGAATTGGACAAATTAATAGTACCTTATAACAAAAGGAAAAGACACATTTCTGGGATAGGATACCTCTTGCCAAATTTGATATTTGCTCCGGTGTAGGGTAGTGTAACGATACATATGACCACCCATAAAAACTAAAAAACTTCTTACAATGACTAGGCACTCCGGCCTGAGCCTCTTTATAACAGAAGAGACGGCAGCCGCCAGTCCCCCGCTGCCGATAGGGACGATCACAGCATCCACCTCAGGGATCTCGTCTATGATCTCAATGCCCACTGTTCCGTAGCCGGAGAGGATGTCAGGGTGGTCGCGGCTGTGGATACAAGGACAATAAGACAGTTGTGGGGACCGTGGGTCCCAGTTAGAGAAACTAGAAGTTTGTAGCTGTGGAAACAAGAACGATTAGATGTCTGTAAGTGTGTACTCAAGATAAACTAGATCGCTGAGGAGAATATACTTATTTATATCTATTTTATAGCATCGTCGCCAACTAAAGCGTAAAAATTCCAAACAAAATTAACGTAATCTAATTCACTATTATCACTATTCACTATGCCTTGTATTCGTGAACCGTTCCATACAAGATTGATCTGTTGTTTGAACGTGGAGCTAGCGAATTGATCCGTTGCTGCCGTGAAGTAGGGGCAAACTAACAGATATAGTTTTGCAATCATAATATAATAAATACCGTCATGATGCCAGGTAAATGGGAACACAGCACGCGTCTTCTAGAATTTTAGACACTAACGGGATGACCTAACCAAAACCACACTACTACAAATCAGGGTACTGACCCGTTAATGTACGACAACCCCTTGTCTCTAGCGATGGCCCTCGCATACTTCTGTGACTCCATCAGATTGTTCCCTTGTATCACGACCCTGGCGCCGTACCCGAGGCAGACCTGCACTTTGGAGATGGGGGTGGGGCTCGGCATCACCACGATGATCGGTATGCTCCACTTGGAAGCGTAGTAGCACATCGCGTGACCCTCGTTGCCGCTCGAGCCGATCACTACTCCGATCTTCTTCTTGTCTAGAGGTAATCTTCTGAGGACGTTCGCCGCGCCTCTAGCTTTGAAGCTGTGGAAAAAACGTCTTAGAAGAGGACTCAAATGTGAGATGGCTTAGAGCGTCGATTATACTGCATCTAAAGTATCGGCCTACATTGGGACTATTGTCATTTTACGAATCAAAGATTAAGAAAATTTTATTTTCCGTGAGAGCAGTTGCCTTAGGAGAAATTAAAATGGTGATAGTTATACATAAAAACTCGTTATGTAATAGTCGTCCAGAAAGAACTAAAAATCTACTTCAACTGCCTTAAAAATGTTCACCCTTAGAAGTGAAATTATCTGAGTTTTTGTTGATTTTCTCAAAAAGCACTCAATCGATTTGGATAAAATTTATATGGGACAACCTCTGAAGTATGTTCTACCAAACAAAAAAATAATCTTCAAAATCGATTCACAACTAGCGGAGTTATCACGTAACATACATACAAAAAAGGCGAAGTAAGAACCTCCTCCTTTTTTGAAGTCGGTTGAAAACAAAACTTACCTTCCAGATTTCTGTAGCATTTCCATCTTATAATAAAGCGCCATTACGAATTTTTCGGAAAACTGTGACGCCTGAAAATGTCATTTTATTAACTAAGCTTATGTCGTCATCGGTATCACGAAGGTACACCCTTTGGCAGTCCACTCCTGGACAGAGGCTTTTGTCAATTCAATATTTAATATAGCGTATATTTATTATGTTTATTAATCATTTTACTACGATCACTAACGCCATGGGGAAACTTCGTGGAGTACCCGTGATCCAACAGTTGACTTATCCAGCTGGCAATGATGATCTCAACGATACAAAAGCAATTGAATGGAACTCGTTGTTACGAGACAAGAGAGTCTTGAAATCGGTAGCGGTTTACTAATCCAGCTACCACAGTTTGCACCAATATGTCACCACATGACAAAGCTACATAAGTACTATTGTTATCAACAGCCTGTCCCACTTCTGAGCAAAGTCCTTCCTCATATCTCTCCAGTTTTCAGCTCCTCTCTTTCAAGAGCCTCCTCTGGCAAGTCGTGCAGGAATGAGTCTAGTTCATCTCATCATCTTTTAATTAGTCTGCGGCGACTTCGATCTCCTGTTGCTGGGGCTCATTCAGATTTTTGCCCACAGTTCACAGCCCAGTCAAAAGAGATGTTTCAAATTCGGCCTGAACTTGTACACTATTAAAAAATTAATTAATAATCTAAATATGTATAGAAAAATACTATAATTACATTTTTGCATTTATTTTAATTGTACAAAATCATTCTTTTTGTACTAAGTGACAACGTCAAATGTCATTTAATTGACGCCATCTTTGTTTTCGACGTCAAGTCTTGCCTGTTTCGTGCGTTTTATATGTTTTTGTACAAATTAACTAAACCAAAATATACAAAAATGGTAACTAAATCAATTTTATTTTAATTTTAAAATTATAAGTGTACAAGACCAGGCCTTCGCTCCGTACATTCGCGGAACGTGTTATTTCAGTGTCTATATAAGCTCTTGTTAAACCACTAAAAACTGTTAACTTGATAATCTTACTGACCACGCATGGCGTCTCCACAATATCCTCAGCTATGGTCTTCGCTGCGGCGATCACACTGGTGTAGGTGACTGCCTTTGGGCTGTTAGGGTCGCAATATTCGTCAAAATCTTCCTATAAAATTATCATTATTGACATACATCTAAATGTATTCACCTGAAGAAACCCGAGATCTAGGCTAGCTCGAAAACAATTTTCAATGTTTTTTCTTTATTGATTTACTTATAAGAATTTTTCAGAAATAAATGAATGTATACAATATTTGTATAATTTTAAAAACATTTATATAATATCATTTTATTATTTAATAGTATGAGTTATGGAATGCACTTTTTAACCGACTTCAAAAAAGGAGAAATTTATCAATTCGACGGGTGTTTTTTTAATGTTTGTTACCTCAGAACTTTTGACTGGGTGAAACCGATTTGGATGATTCTTTTTTTATTTGAACGTGCTTCCCGTGTGGTCTTATTTCAATTTGGTCTAGTTCTGACAACGGCATCCATGAGAAAACGATATAAATCTTATATTTGCCTTAGAAAAAGGAGACTTTTAGGGCAATTGAAGTCGGTCTCCAGTTCTTTTGAACGAATTTACTTGTCAAAGTTTGGAAAAATAAAATTGAGAGTAGGTATTCTAAAAGATAGAGTACTCATTTTTGCGATAAATAAAATAGTAGTTTCAATGTGCACAAGTTTTAATAGGCGGTTTTAACAGGTGATATTTAAAAGTGTATTAATTAGTTACTAAAATGATCATAAAAGGATAATATTTATAAAAATGCTTACTAATTTCCTCGACATTGTTTACACTTATGTTTTTCGTATTATGTTCAAAATTCTTGCATTTTAAAGTTTTACGTTACTTTTTTTAAGGTTTTCACAGATACTTTTGACTTATTTTTGTTGATTTTTGCTGACAATTTCAAATCGATAAAAATAACTAAATGTCAAATTTATGTCAAGTTTTCCTGTAATAAGATTTCAACACTTTGTAATTCCAACTCCTTGATAAAACCTTTCAAACCTATTTGATGAAATTCTCTATATATGCAAAGTCCACTGATCTTAACATTAAACTCAAGGAAACTCCTCGCATATCGTCAAAAAGTACGACCTTGGTACGACCTATTACAAGATTTCCTTTACATATTATTGGTACTCAATGTAAATTAATTTGTTAAAGTTCATTTTCCAGCTTCCTGATCAAGTTGCGGCAATCTAAAACGTCTTCTTGGGATAGCAGACGCATATCGGGATGGGGGTGAATGGCTCCTCTTCAAACGTGCAGGCGTTAGGGAACAGCTGCGCCAAGACCCTTCTCAGCTGGCAGGAGTGCTCCAAACCCATGGTCTCTAACACGAGGACCAGCTGGAAATAATTCATATACGTTATAGGGCCATGTAGTCTCTTTTAATAATATCACCCTATGTCATCACCCGGCTTTCGTAGGTAACTAAGGTGAATTTTAGATGAGCAGAAGAAAAAACATCGGACCAAGGGCGAGTTGGACTCGATTACGAAGGGTTCTGTACCACAGTACAATTTAACTTAAGACTGACAGAAAAACTCCCAATTTTTTATTGTATGGGCATTATCGTCTGCCTACTAAATGGACGGGGGTGTAGCTCGAAGCAAGTGGTTCGGGACCGGTCAATGTGGAAGAGGCCTATGTCCAGCAGTGGACATTTCCTGCCTGACGATGATAGGGACTCCATTAATTTTAATTTTTATTATTAAAACTAGCTTCTGCCCGCGGCTTCGCCCGCGTGGACTTTATTTTTCGCATTAAAATTAGGGTCTAAAGATTGTCTTTGCCAAATTTCATCAAAATCGGTTGAGAGGTTTAAGCGGGAAAGCGTAACAGACAGACAGAGTTACTTTCGCATTTATAATATTAAAATAGTAGGGATTTCTCTCTCTGTGTAAAATTTTTAAATGTCTATCTATCAGGGCTCAAAAGATACAGCTTTCCATATGACGGACGGGCGTACGGAATGAACAGCTGGGCCTTAGTATGGTACCATTTGACACCCTTTGGGTACAAACAGAATCCTAAAAATGCAATTTCGAAGTATAAGATAACACCATTGTTTGTTTACTTACGTATTTCTTATTCAAGTCGTTCTCCTCGTACCATGCTGGGTCGGTGATGACCTCCCTGACGTAGACCCCCACGTTAGCTATCATGCTGTACAGCTGGTGCTCTGTGTTGCCATCGGCGGGCAGAGTGGCCTGCAAGTCATCGGTTTACCACGGAACAGAAAATACGTAATACGGATTAGTTCAACCGCTTCCATTGCCTAATTGATAATAATAATAATAAAAATCATATTTATTTTTCTCCAAAAAATTTGTACATATCCCTACTTAATAATATAAATGCGAAAGTAACTCTGTCTGTCTGTTACGCTTTCCCGCTTAAACCTCTCAACCGATTTTGATCAAATTTGGCACAGACAATCTTTAGACCCTGAGAAAGGACATAGGCTACTTTTTAATGCGAAAAATAAAGTCCACGCGGGCGAAGCCGCGGGCAGAAGCTAGTTAATGATAAAATCACTTAATTCTATGGTTTCGTGACTTTGTGAAGAATGGCTCCTGTACTAGGATCCCCTGTGCTACAGGAACCAGGTCTCCACCAACAGACATGTGTTTTTTTAAGTATTAGATGTATGATTATGATGATTATAGTAAAAGATGTGTGTGTGTCCGGAGATCCCAGATGCGATTTACGGTGGGAGTACCTATTGGTGCTCGGTTTATGTTACCTAAGTCTGCCGCTAAACAGCAGTGATAATGATTATGATGGTAGCAGGGCCAGTGCCTCGTTAGCTTGAGGCTTTTGTATGCGCACGCTTACCATCCAACGGCCTTATCGTCACTTACCGTCAGGTGAGATGAAGGCCAAGTGCAAAACGCATCATATATTTGGAAAGCCGTGGACCCGAGTCAGTGAGTTGAAGTGGCAATGGGCAGGCCACATCGCTTCAACGGATAACCGATGTATGTAAGAGTTCTCGAGTGATACCGTACCGGGTAACATGTATCGGGTCGAGACCCTACTAGATAAATCGACGACCTGGCTAAGGTCGCGAGGAGCTGAATGCAAGTACCATTGTCCATGTTCAGCAGTGGATTTATTTCCACATACTTTGTCCATTGCTTGGACCGTTGTTTTGCTGCTGCGTGAATAAAGGACAAACCAACAAATTAACAAAATAATGAAACCAAGGGACTTTAAAAAGGATAAGGAAAAAAACACACAATGATTGAATAAAAAAGGCTATTCGAATAAACCTCCCCTGGTCGCTCCCGGCGCAAAGGTGCCCATAACGCTCGCCATATTTCCGCGTTGAATGGCTATGGACAGCCTTTGCACCAAGAATGATCCAGAGCGGACATCGTGACCCCTATCCCTTAGCAAGCGGCCAATGTCCCGGACAACATTTCTTGCCTCGAACCCCCACGGACCGGCCGTCTCTATTGCGAAAGGAACAAAAGATGTAAGAATGCACTTTCGCATTTGAAATATGAACCTGTGAATGCGAGTATATACAACAATGGTATGATGACATGCGTGTGAACTTTGATATCGCGAAGATGATGATCAATCGGTGAATGATGAGGAATTGATAATCCGCGAACTGACCGTCATCTTGATGATGGAACCCTCAACATTTCTCGCACGCTGGATGGATTTCGACAGGAACATGCTCTCAATGTTGCCACCAGTCAAGACGCACACGACACTGAAACAAGAAGACAACAACCCAACGAATGATTTTATTTTATTTATTCAATGAAACATACAGTCTTATAGCTATAATTACAACATATACTCGTTTATATATTATTTTTTACAGTAAGACCCAGAGTTTCAGTTATTTCTTCAATCATCTTCATATATAGAACAAAATCGGGTTTGTTCGAATAACTCGGGAACGGCTGCACCGATTTTCATGGTTTTTGATTTGTTGTATTTGTATCCTTCCCGAATAGCAGAATAACTATTAAAACATGGCATAAATTTACCAAAATTAATTAATTTTTTATACATTCACGAGATTAAAGAAAGTTTTAAATGATTTGTAGAGAGATAGTTGAAAGGCCAAGGAAGGACATAGGCTACAGTTTATCCCGATCGAACGCGCAGTTCTCACGGATTACACTCTGAAGTCCACGCGAGCGAAGCTGCGGGCAGAAGCTAGTATAATTATATAAACTTTTTCTTAATTCCTTACTGAAATTAATGTAACAAAACTCTACATATTGTATATCTAACGTAAGGTGACGCGTGATGGTACTCAACCACCGTAGCCCAGACGGCGGACAAACGAGTGAATTTCTGGTTTCTAGATGCCCTCAATAGCCAAAAAACACTGCCAGCAAACATATCCCGGGTTCGATTCCCTGTGGGGACATTATCTAAAGTGATTTGTAAAACTTTCCTCAGTTTGGTTAGGACATTGCGGTCTGAGTCACCTTATTGTCTTAATATTAAGATGACTCCTTCGGAAGTCACGTTAATCCGTTGTTAGCAGTTACTATCCACGACAGGTAGTAGCTACATGAGTCATGTGAGAAGACTATGGCTGCTCAGCTACTCTGACATTAGGGTTTGTGAGGTCGGTCATCAACCTTACAACCTACACGATAAAAGACTGTCCTCTTACTTCTTCCCCTTCAGCTCTGCTAGTACTGGAGGTGAGGTCAGTAGAGGACTCAGGGCGGTTGCGCCCGCGCCTTCAGTCACCAGGCTCTCTGTTTCCACTAGGTGATGGATCGCTCGATTAATCCAATCATCGTCCACCAATATCTGAAAATAATCACATCACACCTTTACCTCTGCCTGATTGCCTTTTCACGATTAAAGGGCGGAGACAATCTTGATAATATATGGCGTACACGTAGTATGGGATGGAGAACCATAGATAAGGAGATAAGGATTACTTGGAGAACTACTACTATTTTATTGCGATAAAGGTTTCTTGCCGGATGAGTTTTGAAGTCAATGTCAATGGCTTTAATCAAGCTTACCATCAATAAAGATTCGGATGATTTCATGTTTTCTAAATAAAATAACGCTTGGATTCACCTGTGGTAAGTGATGATGTGGCCGACGAGATTACGAGATTAGAAAATCCCAATTTTAAATAAACAATTGATTCGCCTAATGGTGACGTGGAGGTTAAAGGATGAATGAATGTTTAGTCGACACGACTGTTAATATCTTATGTATGAATATAGCAATCGGTACCAGTCATTCGTAGATAGATGACGCTAGTATTCGTCTAAATGGCGATATAGACGTGTTGTCGCGGAGTGACCTTCTTTTATATTCCTTATTAAATTAGACTTGCCACTGAACCTACAGTTGTTTCTTTACAACGGGGTTCACCTTGAGGGGTTCAGGAGATTTTACAAGAATCAACCAGAAGCCTAAAGCTAATGAAGGTTTGTCTATGCTTCTTCTACAACGTGTTTTCAGGAAATACCTAACGGAAGTGTAAGAGTAACGCACCATTTTCTTGATGAGAGACTTGGCCGTGTAGAAGGAGTTGAAGCCTGCATGCTCCACCCCCAGCGAGCGCGCCACGGAGCTGGTGACCGCTGTCTCGAACGGGTAGTTGTTCTCCATGGCTTTGAAGAAGCAGCAGCTTCTTTCCGGCTGTACCCCCTGAGATCATCCACTCGTCAGTATCGCCGGAAAACATCTCCCCCGGCAGTCACAGCGCGTACAACGCCACCAAGGGAGGAAGAGATGGAAATAAATATACCCATACGATAGAACGAGAGGAAGGATATAATTTTAGGGTCGCAGCGCTGTGTAATTTGAATTTCTCTTTATTGCGGCAGAGCAAGAGACACTTTTTAACCATATACTAAAAACTCTGTGCTAATGGTAAGCCGAAATGACTCGCGTGTCAATTTCATCAAGCGTCTACCCGCGACTTTTACCAGGTCATCGTTTAACCAGAAGGAAGTCGAAATGCTTCTTTTTCCAGGTACGTGATAGTCATTTGATATTTCCGAAAGGGATTCTGTAGAGAGTGAATTTCAACAGAAACTGTACAGCAGTGTAGATGATCCAAATACATTTGTGTTTTGAATGATAACTCGCCTCCAGCGCCCTAGCCAAGTTTTTTAATATGCTTTAAATTAGAGCGCTCAGACAGATCTTGAATTAATTGAATCAAATTTTTAATTTTATATTTAAACTTTAAGTCCTTGCACAAAGGTGCTGTCTACTAAAAGTTAAAGCATTATTCATTCAGAGCATGAAACAAAATTTACATATGGTTCAAAAGCGATAAAACAAGCGTTACCACGGGACTAAGCAAAACCGTTTTGGTAAAGATCTACTGCATATACAGGGTGTCCCACCCCATAATTAGTACCATTAAATTTGAACCAGTTAGAGCACGTACATATATCATGACCTCCGGGTTGATATGTTTTGCTGCCACGGCCACGCCGGCCACGAGCGCGCCCCCTCCCACCGGCACGATTATGACGTCGGTCTCAGGGCACTGCTCCATGATCTCGAAGCCGATGGTGCCTGCGCCGGCTATCACGTGCGGGTGGTCGTAGCTGGAAGCAAACGTTTATCAGCAGCAGCAGCTGGAGAACGATTCACTTTTGTTTTAACAAGAACTCCCTCAAAATGATTCTTCACAAAATTTCTTTTGCCATAATCTTTTATAATAGAATGGCTGGCTTTGATAAGTAATTTCCTAACAAATGAATGAAATTTAAATAAAAAATCCACGCAATAATAATTTTATGCTGAAAATGCCCAACATCAGCTGATAGTCTTCTAGATTTTTACCAAATATAGTTAAGAACCACCGCAAGGAAACTTGCTTTCACGTAAAAAAACGCATCAAAATCCGTCCATCCATTCGAGAGCTACGATGCCACAGACAGACACATAGTTCACACATTCACACAAAATTACTTTTTATAACCAGTTCAACTACAGAACCTTACACTGCGCGTAACCTGACACGCACTTGACCGTTTTTTTTAACGAGGTGGAAATCTTCAAACGATACCTGGCGCTTCGGAGAAAGACTTCCGGGTTATTCTGGATTCTTACCAGCTAAAACCACTCCGGTATTCCTCTCTCGCCTTTGGTTGCCGAGTCACGGGGACTGACCACTCTTCCGCAACTCGGCCGGCGGCCCCTTACATCCCTTACATTCCTGCATCCGTCGTTTCTCCTAAACATATTTTTAGGGCTAATACGTAGCTATATTTACCCATTGATGTACGTCAACTTCGACTTCTCAAGCAACTCGAATGCGTACGATTTGGCATTGATGAACCGCTCCCCGTGCTGTATGACAGTGGCGCCGTACCAGCAGCACTTGTCCATAATCTCAAAACAAGTTGTGCGGGGCATTACCGCTGTCACCGGTATCTTGAGTCTCGCGCCGTGGTACGCTAGGGCCTGTAGTCAGTGCGTCTACCATGAGTTTACGTAGTCGATAACGTATACCGAATACTATCGGAATGCTGCTCAGTCGAGATGCGCGTGACAAGGACATAGCGATAGTTAACGATACACGTTATCGACTGCGTAAACTCATGGTAGATGCACAGATATCGCTTCACAATGTAATAAAATATCAAAAGCGATAGTCGTGCTGCTGCACGGCGCCTATCTCATGTGATGTTTAGAGAGCATTGCATTGCATTATTTTATTTATTCGGATTTCCAACAAGGAAACACTATAAGTAATCACACAATAACAACTTAATATATCAGTAAGTGCTCCATCAATGACAGGAAACCACCGCGTGCAAACAATAAATGAAACAAAACAAAAACAACAACAAATCAATAGAAGATATAGCTAAAACAAGTGACTACTACAACTAAGTGGAGGCAATGGCAGAGCAGTGACTCAAAATATATTTAATCAAGGCAGCTTTAAAAGCTGACAAAGAAATAGACAGTATATCGGTCTTTGTCGATTTATATAGTACATACGAGTTTATTGTGCTCTCGGCAAATTCTCGGAATAACACTAGGATATTGGTTTATTACAATATCAAAAGCCACAGATAGGCTGTCGCATGGCAGCGCATATCTCATTGCGCATATCTCAGGTGATGTTTAGAGTGATGTGTAATGGTACTGTGTAATATTACGCGGAACGAAATGTAATGATATGTCACATTATTTTTTAGCATTGTTTTGCGCATATTTAATGAGGCCGGTGTATCGCGTTGTGTCGTGACATGAAAAGGCTCAGCATATTGTCACGAGTTGTTAACCCGTGACTTTAATGCAAGGACTGTGTGCCAAACAATAATTTATAAAGGCCGGCTGCTACGTTAGTACGTGAAAATTTGCTTTGAGAGTTCATTGAACTCGTAAATAAACGCCATTAAGTACAGAAAGTTTGCTATTTTTTATCTAGATAGAAAATAATCCACGCTTTTTGGACTTTTTAACGTAATTCGTGCACTTTGTAGGCTTCCAAACTCAAAGAGGTTTAATCGGAAACCTCCGCTGTCTGTTGGTCCGTTCGTATGTCACAGGGTTATCTTTTAAACCGAAATTTTCTCAGATTTAAGTATTTGTGTTACTTTAGCCTCTATAATATATGAACAAACAATAAAACAGTTAAAAAGTAAAGGGAGTCAATGAGGACTTGGCCAGTTTTTTTTACCAATTACATATTGCTAATTGAAAACAATGACCGTTCGCAAACGTGATCACACACGCTACGCTAAATACGCTCTTTTTATGACCCATGCATTAGTCTCATATCGGTTGTGTACAGACAGGGACATTGTGTACAGACAGGGACATATGTCATCATCATCAGCCGGGAAACGTCCACTGCTGGACATAGGTCTCCCTCATGGTACGCCACATCGACCGGTACCGAGCCACCTGCATCCAGCGACTCCCTGCGCCTCTAACCAGGTCGTCGGTCCATCTAGTAGGGGGACGGCCTGGTAGACGTTTCCCGGTACGTGGTCGCCATTTGCGAACTTTACTCCCCACCGGTTATCGGTTCTTGGAGCGATGTGGCCTGCCCATTGCCACTTCAGCTCACTGACTCGGCGAGCTATGCCTGTGACCTTCGTTCGTCTACGGATTTCCTCATTCCGGACCTTATCACGTCAAGAAATTCCGAGCATAGCTCGTTCGCTCGCTGAGTGACTTTGAGCTTGTTTATTCGGCCCACAGCAAAGTAAATAATATGTATGTTGTACCAAACCAAAGTTTCCCATAGACGCCGTGATTACTCCCTCCTTCTTCTGCTCTGGTGACAGCTTCTTTAGCGCGTACAACGCACCGCGCTCGTGAAAACTAAAAAATATTCAAAGCATTGACATTTAAAGGCTGTTTTCTCTGGCAACTATAAATTTTACTGGATTTATTGCTTTCTTGACCTCTGTTAAAAGCACAGCAACGAATCATTATTGTTATAATCACTTAACAAATCTTAAATATTTTTTTAAATATCAATTCTATGCCAAAAATTCCTAACATAAAATGCTGATACTCTCCTGCTGAATCGAATTTTGCCAAATATAGCTACAAACCATCGCAAGGAAATTTGCTTTCACGTAGTCCGCATCAAAATCAATCAACGCGTTGAAGAGCTATGATGCCACAGACATTGGCGTGAAACTTATAACACCCCTCTTTTTGCTTCGGGGGCTAAAACATAAATTTCAGTTTAATTTGAAATAAAGGTAAAACTGTTAAAGTTGACCGTCCCTCACAATGACATGTGTGTGTAGAAAAAAAAGTAATAATATTTGGTATTCTTTTGCCATTATTAAGTAAATATGTAGTCAGCTACACGTACCTTCCAGTCTTGTGCCCTGTTTCAATTTTGTAATACAAATTCATTGAAAAACGTTCTGCGTGATGCGACAGCTGAAAATTGGATATAATACTTAATTTCGCATTCAGCAAACCTCGTTGCGCGTTGGTTCAATCAATAAATTACCTATTTACTGTGCCGACCATAGACTAGAATCCATTATAAGATCGCTAGATGGGTGCATGTCAGTCCCGGTCATAGGTTGCGATCATTTATTTTATTTTATTGAAGATAGACCAACACTTGACCTCAATCTCACCTGATGGTAAGTGACGATGAGGTCGACGATGTTACGTGTTGGTCTAGAAGGTGCCTATTTACTCTTCTTTTGAAGATTCCCAAGTTGTAGTTTTCGGGGAACACGGAAACCGGTAGTGTATTCCATATTTTTGCTGTACGCACGATAAATGTGGAAGCGAAACGCTTGGTGCGAGCTGTAGGAATATCTACAGTGTACGGGTGAAGGTCTGCCGTTCTTCTGTTTGACCGGTACTTGAACGGCGAAGGTGGAATCAACAAAAATAGCTCCTGCGCACACTCTCCAAAATATATCCTATAAAATACCGAAAGGCAGGCAACCTGACGCCTATGTTCGAGGCTTTGGAACTTTGCCTTGTGTAGCGTATCGTTGCCTATCAGTCTCATAGCTCGACGCTCCACCGAGTATAATGGTATAGATAAAACAAAGGTTTGAAAGGAAATTGTTGATGTTGTATTTAAACGACTGTCAACACAAATTTACACTCTACTCTCCTCATGCATATGAATCTTCGCAAAAAAAATTAATTTTAGGTTGAGATGTGACTACAATCACTATGCAGAAGTTGTAAATTAAAAAAATCTTCTACATATTTCTTAAATCTTTGTAACATGCCACAATAATACAAACATGCTTTTACCTATTCATATATTGAGGGAAACGCTTATCAGAAGTGAGTATGACATAGTATACAGTGAAAATATTAATAAAGCCGAATATGTATGGTAGATGACCAAATTTTTCTGGCCCTGGTGCTTGGATATTTTGGTATAATTTTGTCCACAAGGGGTTGGAAGAATCTGAGTAATATTTTGTGCAGTAAGTTATGGAAACCTACTCGTAACGGGGTCACAGCTATCCTATCCTTGATGTAGAGTGCTGCCTTCATGACGTCCTTATACGTCACGTCTCGGGGGTTCCCCGGGTCGCACATGCGGTCAATTTGAACTTGCTGTTTCTGTAAGTTTAAAAAAATTAGTGATTCGCCTAAGAATTTCTAACCTCAGCATAGGTAGGCATAGACTACAATAACATTAGTATGCTGTATCAACAGCCTATATACGTCGCCACTGCAGGGGCTCAGGCCTACTCTCATACAGAGAGTGTAAGGGCCGTAGTCCACCACGCGGGCCCAGTGCGGATTGGCGGACTTCACATGCCTGTTCAAGACATGCAGGTTTCCTCACGATGTTTTCCTTTACCGTTAAGCAATCGGATAATGTACTTGAATTGAAAAACAACTCATAGGTACATGGCTGGATCCGGAACGCTCAGATTGGGAGTCCGCGCCTTATCCACTGCGCCAGCGACGCTTAGCGATTTATTCCAAGCAAAATACGGGTTATAGATTAATTCAGTTGCTACAATCGAAGCGTTTCTCTTTGTCAACTTCCTTGTTGCCTGAGTAGTCTATTTTTCTTCTAATTCTTTATAATTGAATCACCTCAATCCCATCCCCTGCTTGTGGCTAAAGGTGACACATACTTGAGTAGATTAGCAGCAGCTACATGTTTATCGAAAACCCAAGCGTGGAAATCTCACTTGAAAAAGGAGGATATATCAGTGGACTTATGTAGATGATGTTGATAGAAAAGTTGAAGCAATCGCTCTTTAGTTCTGAGGTTCCGTAGTCCATATATGGAGTAGAAATTATTCAGAACTGCTCAAGGAACTCATCTATTGCTGTTTTTTCTGCTGTTACATCCTTCTGTCGAGAGCGATTCGAACGAGAAAAACATGTCATGCTATCGAATGCGTTTATTGATGTATTTAGCATCTCAAAGCCTTGTATATCAATTTGTATTGATAGTTTGCTGAATATTGAACGCCTAAGTTTGCCTAAGAAGACGCTTTGCGATGTCATGGCATGTAGTCTACTCTGTCCTGGTCAACTCTGCATACCGTCTTCTGCAGAACCGGCTCTGGTGGCGGAGGTTCAGAACTTCTTCGTGGTTTCGGTTCAGGAGGCTTCATGTCCTGAACAAATTGTTTTATAGCAATAATAATTCGAACTTTTGGAATTCTTGAATTAGCAAATTTTTTATATTACCAATCTAATAGATTTTTCCTTGAAGAGATTTGCTATAATCAAGGCCATGGCATTGAGATGTTGGTAATATAAAGGTACACGCCGCAACCCAGTCCTAGACTCATGGAATTTTCTCGTCGTTACTGACGGCTCAAGGGAGATTAATCCTACAGCTAGTACCGCATGATTTGTTAAACAAATAAGATGAGACGTACTGCTAAATAAGAGCGAGAAGAGAAACAGGCAATTAAAATTTGAGTAATTCTGCCGAGTGCTTGTTGACTGCTGCTTTTTGCAGTCCGTCTATCGTGGACCCTAAACAATATAGTGATAAATAAGTTCAAGGACGTAGTACTTACTGGACACCATTGCTGCAACCTGGTATAAGCTCGTCTCCCTATGACAGACGGTGTCAGCCCTAGTAAGGCTTTTGGTATCTCAGGGGTGCTGGCATTTTGTTTGTTCTTCTTTGGCATGATGATGATTGACGTTTTTATATCTTGAGATTTTATGTTAAAATGGTACACAATTATTTGTACAAAATCCCATCTAAAAATATATGATTTAATGGTATTCTCATTAAATTAGGTATGACGAAAGACATGATTGACATGATGACATTAATTTGTTGTGCTATTTTGAGTTGTTATGCATGATATAAATTTATTTAATGGTGAATGTCACACGTAAAGCAATTTACTATTTGTAAGAAAGTAAATTAATAGACATATTCAAATTGTGTATAAGTATTTGATTGGACATGTTATAGCGGTTATTTTGTAAGTAAAATTATTGCAGGTTTTTTTACTTCATTGAAACACTTGTAGCTTATGACCTCGGTGAAATTTGGTGGAGAAAAGCACTGCGTCTCATCGCATCGTATATGAAACTTCATTTGAAATTTTAGTTGCTCCTAGATTTTAGTTTTCATTATGTTTTTTTCCAACATTTATGTTATTCAGCGCATATTAGGTGACATATTTTGATTTTTAATGACAGACCCGTTGAGCAAGGACAGATCCTTGACAGACTTTGTAATCTTGAGATCTATGGTTATTATTATTTTCTCCACGGGATCGCCATGGAAGTGCATGCCTAGTGCATGCTCGCACCTTTATTTCTACTTTATTTCAGTTTCAGACACTACATGACACTAACCTCTCAAAGGTTGCGAAATATTTCGCAAAAAAACATTTAAAAGCTATCAAAAAAGCTTTTATTTTTTTGTGGGTAACAGTTAAAATAAAAAAGATGTCTCTCAATTGTAGCTTTTTAATATACTCGTATTTAAAAGTCTGATACAAAACATTGATTACGTGTATGTTCCTATTATGTTTGTATGTTACTTCTGCATGCAGACAGGGTTCGGCGCGAGACAAGGTCCGCGTCGGCCCCCTGCAGACTTCTCGACGCGGTCACCCATCTCTGGGAAGACGCAGTCTTTGTAATGCTTCTTGACTTGTTCGATCATCTCCTTCAAGTGGTCCCACCCTCTCGTCTCCGCTAGGATCCTCAACTAGAATGATCACAAAATAAGTATACATTAGCACACACTTGTCCAAAATACCGCCTGATGAAGACATCTTGCGCGAAATCACGCGAAATAGACTTGTAAATCTCTTTGATGTATCCAAGTGCACCTTGAAGTGTTTTAGAATCCATTATTTGAAATTGATACATCAATGGAAAGAACGGACGGTCTAGTGGACGGAGGGTCAGAGACCCTCAGATTTTATTTCTATTGTGATAAATGTCATATTTTAATGGTTCACCTAACAACTGAATGAATCACACCCCCTTTATGAATGAATATAATGATATTCATAAAATAATAGATATAAGTAGATAAATATGTAGTACATAGTGTAAAATACATCCTTGACATCGTGTATGTAATTTAATGGCTCACCTCACAGCTGAAGACGTCTCCTTTCACCCACGCTCGTTCCGGCACGCAATCTCTGATGGTGACTCCGAGCCCGGACAGCAGGCCGCACACCTCCGCCATACCCCCCGGTCGATCGTACACCGTCACCTTGAACTGCACCAGGCGGCCCTCACACGACATCCCTCGCTCCAGAGCTCGAGCAAGAATCGTTGGAGGGATGTTTCCACCGGAGAGGATGCAGACCACCCTGAAGTCAATAACACCATCTAAACCAACGCTCATCATCGTCGAACTCAGCGTCACTTTATCATCATAAAATATTGTAATTCTGCGTTGACCTATTCTGCCGCCTATGCCGCCTATTATGGGAGAGGCTCTTTTCCTCCAGTAATGCCATACTGAGGGCAGTATGTGACGGGATCTCCGGTCCTATTTTTAGACACTGGCTCTCCATCCACAGAGATGTAAACAGAAAATAACGGTATATATAAGTTTAGTTCGTTTTGACCATGTACATACTTATAATAATAATAAATTCTTTATTTCAGATATACATCCTTAAGTTAGTCTAATTGTATTTTTTATCTTTTTATGGTTTTTTATGCCTGCCAATAAAAACATTTACATTATTATTATTATTATTCATCAGTACTACTGTAGCTTATCAGCAGCAGTTAAAAGTAGTGGCGTCCCGCTCACACCCGGTTGTGGGGTGTTTCCTATTAAATTATCATACCTGAAACCTACACATAGAAAGTTGATCAGTATTTACGGCAAATCACAATATACATGTAAAATTTAAAAGTACAATTAACTACAGGTCGAACTCCCTATATATCATAGCGACGTTTGACGTTCCGTAAACACACCCTCCCGTACCGCTCCCATACCACAGGAAATGACTCAGTTATACGTTAGACCTATAACATTCATTGAACTTGTCTAAAATATTTTGTCAAACGTCGCTATGATATATCAGGGGGTTCGTTTGACGTTCCGTAAACAAACCCTCCCATACCGCTAGCATACCACAGGAACTGACTCAGTTATGCGTTAGACCTATAAGTAACATTCATTGAACTTGTCTAAAATATTTTGTCAAACGTCGCTATGATATATTAGGGGGCTCGTTTGACGTTCCGTAAACAAACCCTCCCATACCGCTCGCATACCACAGGAACTGACTCAGTCATGCGTTAGACATTCATTGAAGTTGTATAAAATATTTTGTCTTTAGCCTGGTGACTTGAAAAAAAACTTTTGAATTGAAATGCAACCACGTTAAACAATGTTGCCACTAAAAATATTATGTACTCTCAACTAAAAATTAAACACATGAAATTTTGCAAGACTGACGTAACACTCTCAAAGCTTACTTTTTCCCTTTAAGGTTAGGGAACAGTGAAGCCATAACAGCAGCCACAGTCACCGCGCCCGCTCCTTCCACCACGAACTTCTCTTCTTCTACAATATGTATCATCGCTCTGGCAACCCAGTCTTCTTTCACCACGGACTGTTAAAGAGATACAAATACATACATCGCAAACACAATGAAAATAAGAAAGGCAAAAAAGGGACCAACAATCAGTGATTTTTGCTGCGAGAGAAACTGTGCTTTTTAATCGGTAAAGCACATTCGAGGTGAACAACAACCAGCCAAAACGTAATAATTACTGATTTACAATATTACTTACCACACTCTTGGACATTTTCAAACTGAGAATTTGATAACTTGGGTACGGACAATACCTAGCCTACCGTCTTCTATACATATATGAATACTTAACTCACCATTTTGTCTATGATGCCCCTGACGTTGTGGAAGGAGTTGGCCCCAACTGTGTTGACAGCGAGACCGTCTGCGATCGTGGTGTCAATGGGCAAGAAGACGCGCTCGTTTTTCCTCAGAGACTCCGTCATGCTGCAGGTTTTTTCCGTTTCTATTCCCTGTAAAGTTTTCAGAAGACTTGCAGATGTCCTATTCTGAAGTTGGAACCACGCGCCATTACTATTTCTAAAAACATTCGTATAAAATTGAAAACTTAGGTGTTAAGTGTCAACGAGGGAATAATGAGGGTATAACTCTTGCCTAAAAACGTGTAGCACATAGAAAAGCACACACATGCACACAACAAGAGAAACCCTTACGTGCATTGCGATTTAGTACCAAAGTGGCGCCAACCACGCGCCAACTAGTGACGAAAAAATTCGGGAAGCCCCCATTCACTGCGTGCCCATTTCGCGTGTCCAGGCAACATGTAACTATTAAATAACGTTTGTGACGTTAAAGTTAATAGAAAAAAAGGCACGCTGTGATTTTACTGTACTTTACGAACTTGACCTTGAAAATTTTAATAAACAAATGTAAGTGATATCCTCACTCACATAGATTTCCGTGTCCGGTTTAAGCTGTTTGACGGCGATGGACAATCCAGCGAGCAAGCCTCCACCCCCCACTGGCACCAGGATAGCTTCCACAGTGGGCACCTGCTCCAGTATCTCTATACCCACTGATCCCTGGCCTTCTATAACGTGGGGATGGTCATAACTGAAACAACAATTTTATTTCCATATAGATCATTCACACAACTCAAATCAAACCTTCCGGGATACGTGGAGTTGTACTAACTGGATTAAGAGGGTATGCTGGTGTCAAAGCGCCCATACAAACGTAGTCCAGTCATATTTTGAGTATCAAGCTATGAAAATCTATGAAATTTTCAAGACACAATCTAGAAACAAATATCTGTGTCGGTGGTGAGTCAGATTTTCGTTTAAATATATACTTCCAGAGTAACAGGGCGTCAAAGAATTGTATTTTACGGTAGTAAAAAGCCCCAACTTTGAACCTGATTTACAAGAGTAAAAATCAATTTAGAACAATTTGGAAAAACCACCGACATCTGAAATTTCATTAGTATACTGTATTTAAAAAGTGTTTACATAATATTCTGTATCCTTCAAATGATCCCTGGACTACGAAACATCCAAATAACTTCGCGTAGTGCTGTCTCACCGTACGCGCTCGGGTAAGATAGGGCTCGGATAGGGACAGCTACAAAACAATCCAAATTTGAACGCGGCCACGTGGTCTAACCTACATAGCCTCTTAAACTGGTTGCAAGCAGATCGGGGCCGGTCAATGTGGCGATGACATACCATAGGGGATGTACATCAGTGGACGTTTCCCGGTTGATGATGATTTCATTTCATTTATTTATTACGGAATTCAATATTAACAGTATACCAAGTCGTTAGTATTTGTATTATACGATATAATTATATGCCGAAAGCATTTTTAATGAAGCAAGAGATTAAGACTATATTCAGTTAATTATTAATAACTTCCCAATATACGAGTAAACCAATAGCTAATTAGGGTTGCATGATACTATTATGATTTGTAAGTGAGACTGCAGCTGATATTGAATGTATCCAGAGATTATCCCGTTCAATAACTCTTTCTGTTTTGTATTTTTCGTCTAGTCTGTTTTTAAATGCGTTGTAACTTGGCGCAGTGACTATACCTGTGGACTATATTTCGTTTCAGAGTTTATTCCAATTTTTAACAACTCTGTTAGTAAGGCTTTTGGCGATTATTGTGTGAAAGTCATTTTCAACATAAGTATTTTTATTTATGATGGGTTTGCACTTGGCCTTCATCTCACCTGACTGTAAGTGACAATTAGCCCGTTGGGTGGTGACTAGCACTAAGTGACTGTTAGAAATTTAGTTTGCACACCCACGGTACGTCTTGGGGTAATGTAATTTTTTATTTATTTAAATCAGACATACATCCATAGTGTTAGAAAACTTAGTGCTATGTTAGTAATTAAATATATCGTCAGACATGCTACTGTGACACTGGTGCATGTAATGACAACCAGTGTCGCAGCATCGGTCCGTCGGTGCGTTGCGACGACAGCGAGCAGACTGCTGCCCCGCTCCGCACCCCGCACCCTGCGCGCGCTGGAGGACGCACTCTTGCGCATCGTGCTGTAGAAGCAGCCTACATGTGCCTCGGCAAACATTCCTGAAACGCTGCAGAAGCGAGGCAGCCGCAGCAGAGCCCTAAAAGCATTGTTGTATTGAAAGCCTGGAGCACATGACAGATGGATTCTACCTATCAGATTACGAGGGGCATACCGAAAAGATCGGTAATCGAGTACTTTCGATTTAATTAGATTAAAAACTCTTTTTGATGAATAAACACTGGTTAGTTGAAAATCGAATACAATTGACAGAATTTAAAAAATAATTTTTTTTAAAGAACAATATCAGTTTGAAATTGATAGGTCGATAAAAAAATGGAGCTTACAAGAGAAAGTTTCCGTGCCATAATTTTTTACAACTTTCGACGAGGATTATCTCAGGGACAATGTCTCGCTGAGCTTATATCTATATTCAAGAGTGAAGCGCCTAGCCAGACGACAATATATCGCTGGTATTCTGAATTCCGGCGTGGACGTGCTTCTCTTGGCACCGTACCTTCCACAGGCCGGCCAAAAACAGCGGTTACACCAGAAAATGTCGCTGTTGTGCGCCGAATGATACAGGATGACCGACATATTACATATGAGCAGATTCGGGCTACTTTAGGGATAGGTATGACTGCGATACAAACTGTTTTACATGGTGAACTGGGAGTGAGAAAGCTAGTTTCCCGCTGGGTGCCCCATAATTTGTCCGAAGAGCAAAAGGCGGCTCGTGTCAATTGGTGCCGGTCTACTCTGCAACGCTTCAACGGAGGAAAGTCAAAAGCAGTTTATAACATTGTCTCTGGTGATGAATCATGGATCTATTCATATGAGCCAGAAAGAAAGCATCAGTCGGCTGTCTGGGTCTTCGCAGGTGAGATCAAGCCAACAAAAGTTGTCCGCTCTCGCAGCGTATCGAAGAAAATGGTCGCTTCGTTTGTCGCGAAAACAGGACATGTAGTCACAGTTCCCTTAGAGGAACGGAGAACGGTTACCGCTGATTGGTATACAACGGTTTGTTTGCCACAGATGATATCCGAACTCCGTAGAGGTAACCCGAAACGACGCATAATCCTCCATCACGATAATGCGAGCTCTCACACCGCTCAGAAAACAAGCGAGTTTTTGAAGCAGGAAAACGTTGAATTAATGGATCATCCTCCATACAGCCCTGATCTGAGTCCCAATGATTACTTTACATTCCCTAGAATCAAAGATTTATTGCGTGGTCAGCGGTTTCAAGGTCCAGAAGAAGCAGTGGAAGCATACAAATCGACGATTTTGACCATGTCAACTTCGGACTGGAATTGCTGCTATAATAATTGGTTCGAACGAATGCAAAAGTGCATTAACTGCAACGGAGAATACTTCGAAAAGCAATAAAAATAAATTTAGTTATTTCCTGTATGTATTGTTTTATATTCCCGATCATTTCGGTATGCCCCTCGTATAACAAGATACGTTTAAAGCCGTACCCATTTATGTAACACATCTTCTTCTCTTTACTAATGCCAAGAGCGATCACATAGGCCTCTTTAATATTCGCTCCTTGACAAATGACTTTGCCTCCGAATGTTTCTATTTTCCTTGCTTTGCTGATAGATGCTGTGGTCGGCATCACTATGATGCAGGGTATGGAGAGAAGAGCGGAATGGTAGCTGAGCGCGAGGCCATGGTTTCCAGTAGATGCAGACACGACGCCCAATTTCTTCTGTTCGTCGCTTAAACACATCAATGCGTTGCGGGCACCTCGCTCTTTGAAACTGAAATAGTGGTTTTGTGTTAGAACGCTTAAATAACACGGCAGCTGTCCAGGCATACAAAAGTGGCGAGGCACTCCACCACTCAAGAGATCGGGTCTTTAAGATCCCGATTTCAGAAATATGGGAGGAATATTTACAGCACCAGCACATCCTTAAGAAATTTAATATATTCATCATCATCACCTGGTAAACGACTACTTCTGAAATAGTCCTACTCCATTGTAAGACACAATGGCAGACTCGGAGTCGCTTGCATCCAGCGAGAACTTTTACACCCCATCCGTTATCCGTACTTCAAGCGATGTGGCCTGCCTCTTGCCACTTGAGCTCACTGACTCGTTGAAATATGTCGGTGGACTTAGTTCATCTACGGATAACCTCATTACGGATGTTATCACTCAGATAAATCCCGAGCATCTCGTCCTAAATATCTCAGCATCTATAGACAAAAGTATTTAATCAGTGTGTGTTGCCAGTTATGAAATATGGAACCCAACAGTGGATATATAATATGCATTACACGATACAAGTAGCCTGCATCTAACCAGTCTATGACTCAAAACAACAACTGACTATCAATGCATGAAATTTTACTATGCATTCGCCAGGCAACCATAACTTGCAGGAATGTTTCATTGTTGGTAGTTAATTTATTTATAGATCGTAAATACTCTTATCAGTCTGCTTATCCATTGTCTTGAGCCTCTATTGCGGCATTGTGTCATCATGCATTTGACATAATACTTAGCCTCGACATGCTTAGCCAATATCTAAAAATTGAGCGATTGTAATGGTCGGAAAAAAGTCTTCACCTTACTAGCATAAGAGGGTATGCTGTTGTCAAAGCGCCCATACAAACGTAGTCCAGTCATGTTTTGAGTATTAAGCTATGAAAATCTATGAAATTTTCAAGACACAATCTAGAAACAAATATCTGTGTCGGTGGTGAGTCAGATTTTCGTTTAAATATATACTTCCAGAGTTACAGGGCGTCAAAGTATTGTATTTTTCGGTAATAAAAAGCCCCAACTTTGAACCTGTTTTACAAGAGTATGAATCAATTTAGAACAATTTGGAAAAACCACCGACATCTGAAATTTTATTAATATACTGTATGTATTGAAAAAATGGCTACATAATATACGGTATCCTTCAAATGATCCCTGGACTACGAAACATCCAAATAACGAGTGGATAACTTCGCGTAGTGTATGCTGTCTCACCGTACGCGCTCGGGTAGGATAGGGCTCGGAGAGGGACAGCTACAAAACAATGCAACCTTGAAACCGACCACGTGGTCTTACCAACATAGCCTCTTAATCCACCAGATAAAAGTGAACAAAACTTTTTTTCTCTGTAGAGATAAAAATCTTTTTTCATGGAGTAACTTCTTCTAATTTCAAAATGTTAGAATTTTGGTTACTGACCCTTCCCGTAGTGATTAGTTGCTCAGATTGCTCCTTTTGGTATTCTAAAGTCCGAATAAAAAAATATCTACTAGATAACGTGATACATAAAACGTTTTACCTTCCTGTCTTCTGTAGGAACTCTTGTTTTAAATATATATCGACTCCTAGTTGTTCCGACATGTGAGCTTTCTACAAACAAAATGTTAATTTAAGATGCGTGTGTTGCGTTTATTTCCCGTTGATTTTTTCAAAGGCCAAATGCAAGTTGGTCGCGTGCACCAAGGGTTTCCTACTACAAAAAGAAGCGTACAGACATAAGTCTTGAAATCAGTCAAACTTTCCCGACCGCATAACTTATGTTTGTCAAGGTTTTGTAATGATTTTCAAAAACTGTACAAGATGAGACCTTTCTTAGTTTTTATTGTAAAATTTACACAAAGGCACTGTGATTATAACAGATTTTTCACTTTGGAATCTTCGGAGATAAGAAGGGGAGAGGAGTGGTATTTTTTCCACACATTTTTAAGCCAACTCGAACAAATTGCAACAAAGAAAATTATAAAAATCTGTTTATAAATGTGAAAACAAATCCATTTTATTGAACTTGTCAGAGTGATTCCACTTTGATATCCAGTCAATATTTTCGATCCTTTTTAAATAAAAATAAGAAAATATTTTGCAATACGACGTGAAGGAAAGACAAATAAACTCACTTTAGCATTTATAATATTAGTATGAATCATCAACAGCCTATATACGTTGCCACTGCTGGGGCTCAGGCCTACTCTCCTACAGAGAGTGTATGGGCCATAGTCCACCACGCGGGCCCAGTGCGGATCGGCGGACTTCACATGCCTGTTCAAGACATGCAGGTTTCCTCACGATGTTTTCCTTCACCGTTAAGCAATCGGATAATGTACTTGAATTGAAAACAACTCATAGGTACACGGCTGGATTCGAACCCGGTACCCTCAGATTGAGAGTCCGCGCCTTGTCCACTGCGCCACCGACGCTTCTATTCTATATCTATTCTATTATCTTCTTAGTATGAATGCCATGAACAAAATAGTATTAGAACATACTACCTATATAGTGAACATGGAAGTCATAGCAAATGCTTCGATGAGCAAGGTATTCGTAGCATATGCTACAGGGAACGGGGAAGTCATAGCAAATGCTTCAGTGAGCAAGGTATTCGTAGCATATGCTACAGGGAACGGGGAAGTCATAGCAAATGCTTCAGTGAGCAAGGTATTCGTAGCATATGCTACAGGGAACGGGGAAGTCATAGCAAATGCTTCAGTGAGCAAGGTATTCGTAGCATATGCTACAGGGAACGGGGAAGTCATAGCAAATACTTCAGTGAGCAAGGTATTCGTAGCATATGCTACAGGGAACGGGGAAGTCATAGCAAATGCTTCAGTGAGCAAGGTATTCGTAGCATATGCTACAGGGAACGGGGAAGTCATAGCAAATACTTCAGTGAGCAAGGTATTCGTAGCATATGCTACAGGGAACGGGGAAGTCATAGCAAATGCTTCAGTGAGCAAGGTATTCGTAGGATATGCTACAGGGAACGGGGAAGTCATAGCAAATGCTTCAGTGAGCAAGGTATTCGTAGCATATGCTACAGGGAACGGGGAAGTCATAGCAAATGCTACACAGTTAACAAGGTATTCGTAGCACATTATACGGTGAACAAATTTGTCGTAGAAAATGCTGCAGTGAACAAGGCATGTTTTTTTAAATCAAAGTAATTTGTATTTTGAATTCGTAGCATATGTCATTGTAAACGGGGTAATTGTAGCTCAGTAGTGCGTATTTTAGGTAACTAAAGCTAAATGTTTAGCGAAAAGGCCAAGCCAGGCCAATTTGTGCACCAATAAGTTACACAGACATGAAATTTGAGGTTTGAAAAACGGACTTCGAACGGTTTAGTGCAGGAATTCTAAGAATTTCCCAGATAACAAAACACGAACCCCACTGCTTTTTTTTCTTCATTTACATGACTATACGTTTTGGGTACATATATTTTTCACAAACTACAAATCTGTTACCGAGCACGGAGTCCGGATGACAGCGCCGGCGATGCGCCTTGAAGCAATTAGGACATCGTCGAACTTGATCCGCTTGGGATTGCTCGGGTCACAGAACTCATCTACTAGGTCCTGTCAAATATAATTCCAGTAATTTATCGAGGCATTGTGAGATATCAGTGTGCACATATCATTTTGAGGCCGTGCCCCACCCACATGTAGAACACAAACTATGTGGAAGAAAAGGCATAAGATTTTTTTGAGGCCTAATATACCGCAGAAAAATAGTAGAAGCAAAAATGAAAATTGTGATTCACAATGATGTTGTATATAAATGATACTCATTTTAATATTACAGTTTGATATCTTTTGATAGTTACTCGTACATCACAAATCCAGCTATCTAATTTTAAAATATTGTAACACTTTTGTAGACGAAGAACCTTCACGACAATTTTTATCGGATATAGATACTTTAATACTTACAGTCATTTTATAGTTTTCTTTTTTATATAAAAAAAAACTTAAATATACACAGCTAATTTACCATTTTTATGTTTTTATATATAATTAAAAAATATACCAAAAATGTTTTACGTTGCTAAACTGAAGAAAATGACAGGAAATCACATTACATTACAGTTGATTTAAGTAGGCTTTAGTCATAGATAAAATAACTAAAGTTCATTTGTAGCATTCATTACCAAATAGTTCACATACTTTTTAATGAAATATCACATCACCATTCCATGTTCGTGGTTGCCCATTCCACAAAATACTTAGTAGTCTTTACAGCTTCTGTGGATGAATGGATGCGGAGAGCAGAGGACCGAATCGAGTGGCGCACTCTGGGAGAGGCCTATGTCGAGCAGTGGACTGCCGCAGGCTGTACATGATGAGTCTTTACAGAAATTATCCCACGCAAATGTCCTTTTTCAATCCTTCAACTGACCCTATAAAAAAAATCAAGTCATTCTTACAAATTCGCTTTCACATTTACAATAATTTTGTATGGATTCAACGTTCGTTTTTCAAAACGGGTTGGGAAATATATATATATATACATACATAGATAAATATACATTTTAAATCAGTATGAAACAATTTAAATGTAACATACCTGTAGCTTACTTGTAATATTTTCAATATCAGTTGTTGTTCAAGTCTTACAAAAATAATTTGTTGGAATATGGACTCCACATAATATACTGCACCGGGATATTGAATACGAATGGAAACTAGAGCAAAAATAGAAAAATAATATATTTACTTAATCGATGAATAAACTTCTAAATTACATTTTTGAATTGAAAATTTGAATCATATCACAGATGCACACAAGTAAAACTTATAACATGGTTAGAGTACATTTTAACTATATTTTCTTAGATATCACCATAATTTAAGGTACTTTAAACCCAAGTTCAAGGATATGACTGTGGCTTAAATGTTACCATTGGCACCATTTCATATGTGGTCACTAATTATAATAACAATATTCGTTTTCGAGCAGCTCAACCAGCTCCTATGATTTCTAGAATTACTACAAAAATTGACACACGAGATACAATCTTTTATTTCTATATAGAGATATATCTGTTGTTAATATGGTACTCAATAAATGTATTTTTTCTTGTTTTTGAACATTCAAATGTCAAATATTTACCCCTGATAGATGGTTTAAAACCAGAATGTTTTTTTTTAAATCGACTTGATGTCATTTTAAAAATAAACGTCGGTATTTTCTCATTGAATTACCGTATCGGATTATACAGTGATTATATTCCTTTATAAAAGATAAACACATAATCAAGATTTATAATAAAAAGAACAAGACACCTAGCATTTTCCCACGGTTATTTTAGGAAGTGCTTTACTCAAGTCTTAGCGCCGCCCATTAAAGCTGAGTTGATTTTTTCTAATCTTATCTGGGGATGAAAGTCTTCAGTGCGATACATTATCGTCATCTAACGAGACTGCGCTTGCGCACCGCGCTTGCTCCTCGTGCTCGTGTGTGAAGTACCACTCCTTGTAGGTGTCCCGGATGAGGGCGCGTAGTTCCTCCAGGTGTTCAGGACCTCGTGTCTCGCAGACAACCTTCACCTGAGAGAAACTGAGTGTTAGGATGTGTGCAGATCTTTAAAACTTTTTGACCGCGTCCGTGGCCTAATGGCACTCGGTTTGGTTGGTGGTAGGACCTTTTTATGCCCGCCTGCCTTTGAAATAAAATCGAAAATTATACAACACAAGCTCTAGTCTTCCAGCGCACTGAAGCGACTTAGACGCGAATGGTAGGTAGAGCACTGTATTTTCGATGTCACTTCAACCATATCAAAGGCGATAATATTATTTCGACAGGGAAAAATGATCTTTGACATATGGATCTTTGTATCAATTCATAACCGTAATCATCAAAAGGTACGGAGCCGTTATCAGAAATAATAGGAATACTCACTCGAACGCTAAATATGTCGCCGTAAACCCAAGCTCGTTCCTGCATGATGTCCTTGATGGAGACCCCAATGGATGCGATCAGCTTGCACAGCTCGGCGATGCCACCGGGTCGATCGCTGACCGTCACCTTGAACTTGACCAGACGCTGCTCAGCCGCCAACCCTCGCTCCAAGCATCGGCCCAGGATGGTCGTGTCTATGTTGCCACCTGAAAGGATACAAACGACTCTGGAACAAAATATATTGAGGGATCAATAAAATGCACAGTACAGAAGACATTAGAGCCCTGATTCGGATCATCAACTGGGCACTACGGCCAGTGTAATATATTCAGCAGCAGCCGAGAGACTCCACTGCTAGACATATGCCTCCATGTGTAGGAGGGCTCATGGCATTATTACCAAGCTTGCCATACGGGTTGGATCGCTCGTGCTATCCAGTCTTCATTCACTGTGATCTGGACAAACACTCATACAAGCCGTTTACTATAAGTCTGGACCTAGCGTCGATGACATCACTGCGACGTAATTCGACGGGTTGGTGATCGCAGTATCTGGTTTAGTTCTACAGGAGGAGGCTGATGCCTTCCCCCGGTATTGTTTGTCTCTTAGTCGCCTCTTGTGACACCCATGGGAAGAGATGGGGGTGGTTTCATTCAAATCTGGAACCTCACGGCAATAAGTTATATAGAAAGTACTACGTACATATAACAGGCCGAATACATAACCCCCGCCGATACGCGGTATCTTACCACTCTCGCAAGAAAATAAGGTAGAAACGGATCGTTACTATGGCACGCGCGAATGTACTCACACATGCAACGGCTTAGCTTCTACCTGCGACTTCGTCTGTGTGGACTTTAGGATTTATACCACGGGAACTACTTGATCGATCGGGGTAAAACGGAGCCTATGTATTTATATTTATGGGCGGAGACAAATAAAAAAAATCTAAGACCATAATCTACCAAGGATTGCGTCCAAACCTGATTTATGTTATGCCGAGTTGAGAAATGTTAAAACATAACGTAAGTACCTATCGTATAAAACTTTAACTTGGTTGGCCGCAATCTTATTGTTGTATTGTACTAACGGAGTGACGTCATGAACCAAAACAGCATGGTGGCTAGCGTTTCCGCTCGAAAATTCTAAATTAAAAAAAAATATATACATATATATAAAAAATATATATTTTAAGGTATCTTCGGTTTCATAAAACTGTAATAAAATTCTACTGGTAAAACATTGTGTAATACTCTATATTGCCACAAAGATGATACACAGTAGACATAATTAAACGGAGCTTTTCGGTGGTAAATTCAAACCCCTTAAAATCTATTTCATTTCAATCGATGCCCGGGAAATGCCCTATTCACTGTGTTGTAAAAAAAGTAAATGTAGAGGGGTTACTAACTTTTTGCCCACGAGCTCTGGCACGAGTCCGGCCATGATGGCCGCTACTCCAACGGCACCTCCTCCTTCCACCACGTACTTCTCATTCTCCACGAGCCGCAGGATTGCTCGTGCTATCCAATCTTCATTCACTGTGATCTGGACAAACACTCATACAAGCCGTCTACTATAAGTCTGGACCTAGCGTCGATGACGTCACTGCGACGCATCACGTGAGGCGACATGCCGAACGCGGGGAGGTGAGCGGGGATGCGGGAGAGACGTTCCATTCCAGCGAGATCCAAACTTTTGTTAGAAGCCGCAACCCAATGAGGCGCTGGTTATGCTACCTTTCATACCAGAACACAAGAACGCATGTCATTCAGAACGCATTTACTTGTTCTTAAAACTGGTGATCTTTTCATAGCTACAACTATAATGATAGCATATGTACACACCATCTTGTCAATGATAGGCTTGACTGTTCGGAAGGCGTTGTATCCAACAGTGGGTACCGCCAGACCGTCCGCCAGGGTTGATCTGATCTCCACGCTGACGGGCTCGTCGTTCTTCATCGCGTGCTTCATGCTGGGACACTTCTCTGTCTCGATACCCTGGCAAGAGAGGGATGGTTAATGCGACTATATTCCAGCTGAAAATCAGCGCTGTGGTCTTTGGGTCACAGCATCAGCAGTTTTCCAAGCTAACTTAATTTTGCTGTAATTTTTTGTTTTCTGTATGTGTCATGTGTGTATTTTTTCCATTACGTGTTGTATTTTTTTTAGCTTGGAATAAATTATTATCTTTCTTCTTTCTTTCTTTAAATATTGACAGGAAAATCCTAAGAATAAGAATATATTTCTAAGAATGTGATCCTCTGCTACCTTTCCGAAACAACAGTGCTACTTGCACTACTGTTTTTCTTCAACGTTTAAGCCGTCTTTGTTTCCCAGTACTTTAAATACTAACAAATCAATTTTAATGAAGTGTACGCCAATTTGTACTTTAGACTTAAGACTTAAGAGGCTATGCTGTTGTCAAAGCGCCCATACAAACGTAGTCCAGTCATATTTTGAGTATTAAGCTATGAAAATCTATGAAATTTTCAAGACACAATCTAGAAACAAATATCTGTGTCGGTGGTGAGTCAGATTTTCGTTTAAATATATACTTCCAGAGTTACAGGGCGTCAAAGTATTGTATTTTTCGGTAGTAAAAAGCCCCAACTTTGAACCTGATTTACATGAGTATGAATCAATTTAGAACGATTTGGAAAAACCACCGACATCTGAAATTTCATTAGTATACTGTATTGAAAAAATGGTTACATAATATACTGTACCCTTCAAATGATCCCTGGACTACGAAACATCAAAATAACGGGTGGATAACATCGCATAATGTATGCTGTCTCACCGTACGCGCTCGGGTAGGATAGGGCTCGGAGAGGGACAGCTACAAAACAATTTGACCTTGAAACGGACCACGTGGTCTTACCAACATAGCCTCTTAACACATAAAGTAATCGATGCATATTTACATTTAGTAATTAATAAGAGCATAACGGTGAAAATATATGATAGATACATAACAATAAAATCATGGCATGCAATTTGTTTGAGGCAATAAAACACAGCCTTATCACGCGTGACTTAATACTTTCCTTGTCGAATACAAGGTCTAAAGATAACTTTTAAACCACAAGGAAATCTACAATTACCAAGTAAACAACATGCAAGTGAATAAATATAGTATTAACATTGTTATTATTTTATTACCATAAGTAATGAACACAACAATATTGTACGGATGTTTGATATCAATACCAACAAAAAAAAATTATATACTCAAATCAATTTTGTAATGGCTGCCGTGGCTCGTGACTAGCGAAACACGTGGAAGGTTCCGGGTTTGAACAGTTTGGTTAGGACATTGCAGTCTGGATCACCTGATTGTTTCAAAAGATTCCATGCTTCAGAAGGCAACAACTGGTTGTTGACTTTGATAGCAGTCGCTAAGCAAAGCTAAGCTAATCCTTCGGGCAGCTTGATGAATTTCTAACAGCCTATTCTCATAAACACAGTTTAGTTTACTCTCTGGTTTGGACGTCTGTACGTGATCAAATCCGGAATGAGGAAATCCGTCCGACAAGGGTCACCGACATAGCTTGACGAATTAGTGAGCTGAAGAGGAAATGGGCAGGCCAAATCGCTCGAAGAACCGACAAACGTTGGAGAGTAAAAGTTCTTAAGTGGCCGTCCCCCTAGTAGATGGACCGATAACCTGGTTAAGGTCGCGGGAAGTCACTGAATTCAAGCGGCTTGGGACCGGTCAAAAGGAGGCCTATGTCCAACAGTGGACGTTAACCGGCTGATGATGATGTTGGAAGGTCAGATGGCAATCTCTTTCGTAAAAACTAGGACTTAGCCAATACCTAGGGATTAGGTAGCGGACCCCGATTGAGAAACGGAATTGAGCTGATTTATTTATTAATTCAAAAGCAGTTTATTGATCTTAAAATGCTCATTATGTTTTAATTAGTAAAAGCTTATTTGACTATCAATTTGACCTTTGACATGATTATTTTACATAATTAATTACAATAACCGTATATGTATAATACGCATGCGCAGTTAATTGATCATGCGAGAAACATGAAGTCACTGTGTCTAGTGACCGATTTATGCGATATGATAACTATTGTTTAAATTGTAAATGTACAAACATTATTGTTTTTGCTTATTTTTGTGATATCAATGAGTAACGAAATACGATGAAGTCTTCCCTTGTTTGGGTTCATTCAAAAATGCTACTCACTTATAATATTTAGTGCATTATGATAAATGGGCAAATTTACTGAAATAAACAGGCTAATTTACATAAATAGATAGCCTAACGCTAACTTACATAAAACGGGTAGGTTGACTTCATGAAGCTAAAAATGCGATAATCTTTTTACCTTCATGGTTAATTTACATAAATTGATTGGCTAAATAAACGAATAGGCTAACTTACATAAATAAGAACGTGCGGCTTGAGATGTTTCATAGCAGTGGCTACACCAGCCAGCAGTCCACCTCCTCCCACGGGAACCAGGACAGCATCAACACCAGGTACCTGCTGCAGGATCTCCAGCCCCACAGTGCCCTGCCCGGCCATGATGTGAGGGTGGTCGTAGCTAGAAAATGCCATGAACATTAACATCCGGAAGTTAAAAACTTTGAAACGACTTACCTGATGGTAAGTGAAGGTCGAGACAAAAGGGTCAGTGTGACTGTTAAAACTTTAACTAACTTAAAACTAAAAAAGTTTTCACTTATCATTGGGTTCGACTGATGTTGGATGACAATAAGGTCATACTGGTAATATGCCTCCCCTGACTCCTCCTTTTAATGAGGTGGGTTTATTAGGTTTAATGAGGTAGGTTTATCAATACATAATTCACAATAAACATTTGGGTGCCAGAGCCCTACTTTCAATACAGACCACAATTTTTTTATATAAAGATAAATTAAAGACTTTAATTAAACCTAGGAATAAATTATAAGTCAGGAAATGTAACTGCGTTAAAAATGCCCCAGCATAAGTCGTGTACAATAAGGCGGGGCTTAAAAGTCGTGTACAACGCGTGATCACACGGCCATTGTTCTTGCAAGCGAGCACACGTCAAATCTTCGCGTACGTTTTCTTCATCTATAGCTGTAAATCATCATACCCGGATGCGTTGTGTAGTGGTGCAGGAGCCATATAAGATAAGAATGCCCAGGGATCATTTTTATATCACACTAGTAAGTAGCAGCAAAATTATAATTATATTCAAATATTTTCTAATACCTTATCAAACTGATATACTCGTAATCAAAATTATGCAAGATAAAGTCAGTATAATTTTTGACCGAAAAATTATAATATATTTTTTCTTCTTGAGGAAATATTGAAATGTACATCAACGCGAGACACGTCAAGTTAACTCGTATAAATATGAAATTCCATACAATAGACATCAACGGGAGGGCAATCTGGTGCTTAAGTTTGTATCTTATAGAAGATAGATCAATGTTTGACCTCAATCACACCTGATGTTAAGTGACGATGAGGTCGACGGTGTTACGCGTTGATCTAGAAGGTTGATTTACTCTTCCTTTGAAGTTTCCCAGGTTGTATTTTCAGGGAACACGGAAACCGGTGATGCATTCCATATGTTAGCTGTACGCATGATAAATGTAGAAGCGAAATGCTTGGTGCGAGCTGTAGGAATATCCACAGTATACGGGTGAAGGTCTGCCGTTCTTCTGTTAGATCGGCAATTGAATAGCTCCTGCGTAAACCAGAGGAACCTATGCGACGATAAAACCACAAGAAGAAAAGTGCTCACCTAAAAGCCTCGATTTCGACAATAACTCACCCATTTATATACGTTAACTGCCTTTCCTTAGCAAGCGACATGGCGTGGTGCTTCGCTTCCTTCATATCATCCCCATGGATGATCACATTGGCTCCATAAGATCGGCACTTCTGGATCTTCATAATTGGAGCTACGTTGGGCATGACCACAGTTGTGGGTATGTCCAGCTGGTTCGCGTGGTAGCTCAGACCCTGGGAGTGGTTCCCTAGCGAAGCTGATATGACTCCACGCTTCCTTGCTTCTTGGGATAGGAGAAGCAGCGCGTTCCGAGCTCCACGCTCTTTGAAGCTGGAAATTAACCATTCAACAAAATTTCTTTTGCCATTATCTCTTTAAAGTACAAATATATCAGCATGACTTTGATAAGAAAGTCCCTACAAATATTAGTCGCGAAACCTTGTCAGTTACAATAGCCGTTACGCAACTAATGTCACTAGATGGCGTTTTTAACAATAATCAAGAATAGTGTGTAAAAATGAAAATTGTGATTCACTGTGAAGTTGTACGTTAATGATCCTCATTTAGCAACATTACAATACGATGTTAACTTTTTAATGTAATTAATGCACAACGCCAGCTATCTTATTTTACACCACGCACGCGAGAGTTTCCATGAAGGGATTTTACGTAATCACTACGCTTTACAGGATTGATGATCAGAGAGATATATATTGTTGACATTGACAGATGTTGCAACCTATCTCCTGATATTATTTTCCCTAAGTCACATTTTACAACACCCTAGGGATGACATGGGGTGTTCCTGTTCTAAAACGGAGACCATATGGAATACCGAAGGAATTTTTTGCTTCAAGGTATAATATGAAGGAATATATAAGCTAGGATTACCTTCCAGTGTGCTGCAGAAAGTCATTTTTGAGATAAATATCCATTCCATACACAGCCGACATGTGGGATTTCTGGAATTCATGACGGCTATATTATTTCAAAAGATAGAATTTTTACAAGAAAATTTAAAACCTGGTAAAACATAAACAATATCAATAAGTTTTGCATTGCATTTCTTTTGAAAACGGAAACTACTTTTTGTTACAAATATTTTTGACGACAATAAACCTTTGCCTATGGGCTAGATTATTAATTAACGTCCGTAATCATTTTAAAATGTATTACTTCAGAGTATAGGCTGCTTCCGCAGTGCTAATACTCGTAGCACTGTTGTGTATGACTTCTGGGTGTATAAGCTTATAATCCAGCGACCTTATCGGTCATTACTTTCAGGTGCTATGAAAGCCAAATTCCAACATATGATTTAACAAAAATAAAATGTCGTGCCTTGATAAGCGCAAGCATACTTGAGAACGGTTGGACCAATTTGTTCATTCGATATTTAAATATGTTCGTAATAGTCAGAATCAGGTGTTTATTAATAGTTTGAAATAGTCTGAAAGTTCAGTTAGGTCAGCTAAGTAAAACCAAATTAAATAATTACAAATTATTATATTATAATTATAAAATTATAATTAAATAAAAACAAAAGAAAATCAATAATGAATAAATCCGAAGCAAAAATCATACCAAAATATTTTAAAAATCCATTTTATGCCGACAATGCCTAACATCAGCTGATACTATTCAAACTGTCGAATCGATTTTTACCAAATATAGCTACGGACGACCGCAAGGAAACTCTCTTTCACGTAAAAAAATCGCATCAAAATCGCTCCATCCGTTCAAGAGCTACGATGACACAGACAGACAAACATTGGCGTCAAACTTTAATACACATCTTTTTGCTCGGGGGCTAAAAATTACTTTGAATATGAAGTCTCCTATAAAAATAATAACTCACCACGCAAGGCGTTTTTATAATCCCACTCTGTATTCTGAACGCAGCCGCCGAAACATCCTCGAAAGATATCTTCTGCGGATTCTCCTTATCGCACATAGGGTCATACTCAATCGTCTGGAACACCATTATTACAAACAAATAATACTATCGCATACTAAGTAGCCAATTCCTTCCAGCCTTCTCAGCTTCGAGCGAAGGAATGGACCGTGTATAGGTTTTGTGCTTATATGTTAACGAAGTTAATTAAGCAATTGATAACAAAATGTGTTGGGTTAAAGTTGAAACGGACATAAATTGAGTGTGTCGACTGACACATTTGACATTACACTACACTCTTCATACGTCCATGACGTACTTATGAGTGGAGTGATGAGTGGAGTGATGAGTGGAGTGATGAGTGGAATGATGAGTTGAGTGATGAGTGGAGTGACGAGTGGAGTGACGAGTGGAGTGATGAGTGGAGTGATGAGTGGAGGGATGAGTGGAGTGATGAGTGGAGGGATGAGTGGAGTGATGAGTGGAGTGATGAGTGGAGGGATGAGTGGAGTGATGAGTGGAGTGATGAGTGGAGTGATGAGTGGAGTGATGAGTGGAGTGATGAGTGGAGTGATGAGTGGAGTGATGAGTGGAGTGATGAGTGGAGTGATGAGTGGAGTGATGAGTGGAGTGATGAGTGGAGGGATGAGTGGAGTGATAAATGGAATTCCCTAATGGTTAGTTCATGAGCATAACCATACAAAAGCACGATCGTTTCTTTGTTACCACTTGGTGCTTGAAACACTCAACCAATCGTAATGAAATTTGGTATGCACGTGGCCTGTGCCATTGAGAAGGACTGTGATACTTTTTATCTTGGTTTATTTAGTGACAGTGCATTATAGTCATGAACTATTAAGTCTATTTTTAAAAGCTGCGTCCTAAGCTATAGCATTTTATGATGTTGAATTGATGACATAAAACATAAGTTTATATACAAAATCGATACTTACCACAGAGTCGAATCGATACCGCTCCATTTTAAATCGGCTCAAATTCAAAATAACTATTTTATTTAGATCTTTAACAAAACGAAGCTCCGCAACCGAACTCTATCGCGCTTACTGATAAACTAATATTCTTGTTTATAGAATGGAACTGATAATTTTTGTGTTATTTCAATAATTACGTACTGCGTTGCAATAAAACTAGTTCCAGCTCGTTAGCGGTGGTGTAACTTAAGCTATCTGGGGGCACGGCAGTGCCCCCACAAGTCGAGCAAGAAAGCGTCACGGCCGTACCATCCTTTTCTCGAAGCAATTCAGACCATTTTCGACCCCCTGTAACTTCGTTGTGGATAAAACTAGAAGACTGAAATTTTCAGTAACCATGCAGGCTTGTAAAGACACGGTATATTTCAAATTTCATTCAATTTGAACCAGTATTTTAAGAATTATAACGGGTCAAAGTTTAAAGTTTTGTCACTCACTGACTGACTGACTGACTGACTGACTGACCGATCATCAAAAGTCTAAGGCACTTCTAGCAGACCTAGAAGCTTCAAATTTGGAATATAAGTAGTGTTTGGTGTATGAATCAAGGAAAAACTAAAAAATCTAGAAAATACCGCAGAAAATTAAAATTAAAATTAATTCAGTAAAAAAGACGCTAGATGTCGCTATTGACGGAACATTTTGTGCATCGCTCTTTGAATTTTAATTAAATTAAAATATAAAATCATCGTTTTGTGTGCTGATTTGTGTGTGATGTGCTGGGACTTGTACTAAACTATGTTATTCAAGCACTATTTATGAATATTTGAATCAGATTTTACGAAAATACGGAAGTTTACCCTCCACCGAATTTTAATTCATGAATGGGGCTTTTGTTGAGTAATTTATGGAAATTGTGAAGAAATCACTGAAGAGGAATTCAAAAATTAGCATACTACATGAAATGTGAGTTAATTCAGTACAATTATTTAATTGAATAGCGTCGGTGGCGCAGTGGATAAGGCGCGGACTCTCAATCTGAGGGTACCGGGTTCGAATCCAGCCGTGTACCTATGAGTTGTTGTTCAATTCAAGTACATTATCCGATTGCTTAACGGTGAAGGAAAACATCGTGAGGAAACCTGCATGTCTTGAACAGGCATGTGAAGTCCGCCGATCCGCACTGGGCCCGCGTGGTGGACTATGGCCCATACACTCTCTGTAGGAGAGTAGGCCTGAGCCCCTCCAGTGGGGACATATATAGGCTGTTGATGATGATTTAATTGAATCATCGACGACAGCGCCATCTAACTGAAACTGCAAAACAATCAACGATCGTTGCGCGCCATCTATTAGTTCTGCTCGGAGCTACTGTGATTCTTAGGGCACTCAAATCAACGTACGATTTAGTTCCACCTACTATCATCAACAGAGGGAGCTGTACATATGATTCGCAATGAATGCGACTTGCGACTCGCGTTTTTGACCATTCTTTTACAGGTGGTAATGAGTAACTGGATATGTAAACCTAATTTCGTATTTTTCCAGAGCAACACTGATAATTTTAGAGGTTTCTAATGTGATGTAGTAAATAAACACATATTTTAGCGCTTACATTGCAAACGCTGGCTAAACCCTACCAGATAGATCAAAATAATGTACTACTGTATTGTACATCTCAGAAAGATCAACAAAAAAGTCCGCGATGGTATAACTAACTATGGTAGTTATGTCACTATAACTACTTTTGTACTATTTTTTAAGTTGATAGAAATGCCGACCAAAATCAGACCATGTTATCCATACCTTTATATTAACTCTTATTAAAATAAATCATTTCATATTCGAGACTGCTTCAATGTCTGTAGATAGCTTCTTGAATTATTGAAATCGGACATTCCATTCAAAAGATATAACGAATTTAAAAAACCAACTCCTTAAAAATAAAATACATAAAATAAAGGGGTCAAGTGCGAGACGGACTCGCGCACCGAGGGTTCCGTGAAGAACTTGATTAATAAACAAACTGAAAATCACTATCACTAAATAGTATAATACCTCAGCGTCTAAAGACAAAATTCTTTAATCAGTGGGTGTTGCCAGAGATAACATACGGAACTGAAACGTAGTCCTTTACTGTGGGCCGAATAAACAAGTTCAAAGTCACTCAGCGAGCAATGGAACGAGCTATGCTCGGAAGTACTCTACGTGATAAGGTCCGGAATGGGAAATCCGTAGACGAACGAAGGTCACCGACATAGCTCGACGAGTCAGTGAGCTGAAGTGGCAATGGACAGGCCACATTGCTCGAAGAACCAATAACCGGTGGGGAGTAAAGGTTCTCAAGTGGCGACCACATACCGGAAATACTGGAAAACGTCTACCAGGCCGTCCCCCTACTAGATGGACCGACGACCTGGTCGGAGTCGCAGGGAGTCGCTGGATGCAGGTAGCTCGGGACCGGTCGATGTGGCGTACTATGAGGGAGGCCTATGTTCAGCAGTGGACGTTTCCCGGCTGATGATGAAATAGTATAAAACAAAGTCGCTTCCCGCAGTCTATATGTATGTATGTATGGAAACTTAAATCTTTAAAACTACGCAATGGATTTTGACACGTTTTATTTAATTAACATCAAAGCCTCCCAGAAAAACGCACAGAGACAGGGAGTGGGCTCTTAGAAAAACTGTAGCTGAAGCTCAAGAAGTAGTACCGGAAAAGAGAAAACGGAAGGCTACCTACAAAAATAAGAAAAGTTCATAAGTCAGAGAGAGGGCTTTAAGAAAATTCGTTGCTGGTAGATATACATATATACAATAAGTACGAGGGGCATACCGAAAAGATCGGTAATCGAGTACTTTCGATTTAATTAGATTAAAAACTCTTTTTGATGAATAAACACTGGTTAGTTGAAAATCGAATACAATTGACAGAATTAAAAAAAAAATTTTTTTTAAAGAACAATATCAGTTTGAAATTGATAGGTCGATAAAAAAATGGAGCTTACAAGAGAAAGTTTCCGTGCCATAATTTTTTACAACTTTCGACGAGGATTATCTCAGGGACAATGTCTCGCTGAGCTTATATCTATATTCAAGAGTGAAGCGCCTAGCCAGACGACAATATATCGCTGGTATTCTGAATTCCGGCGTGGACGTGCTTCTCTTGGCACCGTACCTTCCACAGGCCGGCCAAAAACAGCGGTTACACCAGAAAATGTCGCTGTTGTGCGCCGAATGATACAGGATGACCGACATATTACATATGAGCAGATTCGGGCTACTTTAGGGATAGGTATGACTGCGATACAAACTGTTTTACATGGTGAACTGGGAGTGAGAAAGCTAGTTTCCCGCTGGGTGCCCCATAATTTGTCCGAAGAGCAAAAGGCGGCTCGTGTCAATTGGTGCCGGTCTACTCTGCAACGCTTCAACGGAGGAAAGTCAAAAGCAGTTTATAACATTGTCTCTGGTGATGAATCATGGATCTATTCATATGAGCCAGAAAGAAAGCATCAGTCGGCTGTCTGGGTCTTCGCAGGTGAGATCAAGCCAACAAAAGTTGTCCGCTCTCGCAGCGTATCGAAGAAAATGGTCGCTTCGTTTGTCGCGAAAACAGGACATGTAGTCACAGTTCCCTTAGAGGAACGGAGAACGGTTACCGCTGATTGGTATACAACGGTTTGTTTGCCACAGATGATATCCGAACTCCGTAGAGGTAACCCGAAACGACGCATAATCCTCCATCACGATAATGCGAGCTCTCACACCGCTCAGAAAACAAGCGAGTTTTTGAAGCAGGAAAACGTTGAATTAATGGATCATCCTCCATACAGCCCTGATCTGAGTCCCAATGATTACTTTACATTCCCTAGAATCAAAGATTTATTGCGTGGTCAGCGGTTTCAAGGTCCAGAAGAAGCAGTGGAAGCATACAAATCGACGATTTTGACCATGTCAACTTCGGACTGGAATTGCTGCTATAATAATTGGTTCGAACGAATGCAAAAGTGCATTAACTGCAACGGAGAATACTTCGAAAAGCAATAAAAATAAATTTAGTTATTTCCTGTATGTATTGTTTTATATTCCCGATCATTTCGGTATGCCCCTCGTAGAAGGTACCGAAAAGGAAAAAAGTAGAACTGTCTACAAAATACAAAAAGAAATGAGATCCCATCAAAAACAATACTTGTCAAAAAAAACAAGTCTCGCAACTCAGTTGTTCTGCGGTAAAAAGTTGTGAGATCCATGTAATACCAAGTCGGTTATTAATTTATTCAGTCTCTACTTAAGCGACTTTCTGTCTTAATACGTTCAGTCTCTAAGACCACGATCGTGGTCTATAACAATTGAAAATCAATTGTGTCTGGAATCTCCGTACTCGAAGCATTAAGTTGTTACGTAATAATTAACAGCATCTTATAGTGACGCATATCAATATTAAAATTCTTTAATGTTTTATATAAATATGTTGAGACTTGGCCATCGCCTGAAAACACGTGTTAATTCAATCGCCTGAAAACACTTGTAAATTCAATTATTTAGTGCGATGGCCAAGTCTCAATATATTTATATAAAACATTAAAGAATTTTAATATTGATATGCTTCACTATAAGATGCTGTTAATTATTACGTAACAACTTAATGCTTCGAGTACGGAGATTCCAGACACAATTGATTTTCAATTGTTATAGACCACGATCGTGGTCTTAGAGACTGAACGTATTAAGACAGAAAGTCGCTTAAGTAGAGACTGAATAAATTAATAACCGACTTGGTATTACATGGATCTCACAACTTTTTACCGCAGAACAACTGAGTTGCGAGACTTGTTTTTTTTGACAAGTATTGTTTTTGATGGGATTAAACTTTACTGTGCAGGCAAATAAGCGCTAACATTAAAGAAACCTAGAAGACTAGAAGGATATTTTCAAGTCAACTTATTTGATTAAGTCTTTATATACATATATATAAACTAGTGGCCCGCTCCGGCTTCGCACAGGTGGACATTTGTTTTTTAAATATTTAATACTAGCGGCCCGCCCCGGCTTCGCACGGGTGGACATTTATCTTTTAAACATTTTGGTAAAAACGTAAATGTATCTTTTTGCAAGACAAAAGTAGTTTTTTCTGATTAAATTACTATTTATATTTTTAGAGTTTCAATTTTTCTTACTTAATCTAAAGTTTTACATTTCTATATTTACATTTTTGTACATTTTTAGGGATCCGTAACTCAAAACGAAAAAAGGGACCCTTATTTATTGGTTTACTTTGTTGTCCGTCTGTGTGTCTTTCAAGACCCTTTTTCTCAGGAAGGCGATCTGTAATATCTTCGAAAATATTCATTTAAATTACTCTCTGTAAAGGTCCATATTTATCTATATTAAACGCACAATGTGCCTAAGGTATTTAAATGGATAACTGTATATTGCCTAAGATCGCTGCATAATAAGCCGTTATTTCTCGTAAAAAGTAAAGGATAAAAATGGTTACTGATACCATCGCGGACTTTTTTGTTGATCTTTCTAAGGTGTACAATACAGTAGTACATTATTTTAATCTATCTGGTAGGGTTTAGCCAGCGTTTGCGGCGCAAAAAGATGTGTTTATTTACGACATCACATTAGAAATCCCTAAAATTATTGGTGTTGTTATATATATAAACCTTCCTCTTGAATAGTTCTATCTTTTAAATAAAACGCATCAAAATCCGTTGCGTAGTTTTAAAGATTTAAGCATACATACATATAGACAGCGGGAAGCGACTTTGTTTTATACTATTTCATCATCAGCCGGGAAACGTCCACTGCTGGACATAGGCCTCCCTCATGGTATGCCACATCGACCGGTCCCGAGCTACCTGCATCCAGCGAATCCCTGCGACTCTGACCGGGTCGTCGGTCCATCTAGTAGGGGGACGGCCTGGTAGACGTTTCCCGGTACGTGGTCGCCACTCGAGAACCTTTACTCCCCAACGGTTATCGGTTCTTCGAGCGATGTGGCCTGCCCATTGCCACTTAAGCTCACTGACTCGTCGAGCTATGTCGGTGACGTTCGTTCATCTATGAATTTCCTCATTCCGGACCTTATCACGTAGAGAAATTCCGAGCATAGCTCGTTCCATTGCTCGCTGAGTGACTTTGAGCTTGTAAAGGACCACGTTTCGGTTCCGTATGTCATCACTGGCAACACCCACTGATTAAATACTTTTGTCTTTAGACGCTGAGGTATCTTACTATTTAGTGATAGTGATTTTCAGTATGTTTATTAATCATGGTGCGTGAGTCCGTCTCGCACTTGGCCCCTTTGTTTTAAGTACTTTATTTTGAAGGAGTTTAATTTTTTCTAATGTTATTTTTTACATTTCATACATAGCTAAATAGCATCGCTAAGCCTCTCTCTCGCACTTCGGTCGTACTAAGTACATCATTTGAATGCTTCGGTTCGGTTTCCCCGGCGCGGGCGGACTTTTATTTTTCTATGTGTATATGGTTTTTTAAATTCGTTATATCTTTTGAATGGAATGTCCTATTTCAATAATTCAAGAAGCTATATACAGATATTGAAGAAGTCTTGAATATGAAATGATTTATTTTGATAAGGGTTAATATATATAGTATGGATAACATGGTCTGATTTTGGTCGGCATTTCTATCAACTTAAAAAATTGATAAAAGTAGTTATAGTGGCATAACTACAATAGTTAGACATATACCATCGCGGACTTTTTTGTTGATCTTTTTAAGGTGTACAATACAGTAGTACATTATTTTGATCTATCTGGTAGGGTTTAGCCAGCGTTTGCAATGTAAGCGCTAAAAGATGTGTTTTTTTACGACATCACATCAGAAACCCCTAAAATTATCGGTGTTGCTCTACTATATTATACATGTATTATATATATAAACCTTCCTCTTGAATCACTCTATCTATTAAAAAAACCGCATCAAAATCCGTTGCGTAGTTTTAAAGATTAAAGCATACATACATACATACAGACAGCGGGAAGCGACTTTGTTTTATACTATTTAGTGATATAATAGGAATAAACTTAGTAATGTATCTTTATGCAAGACAAAAAATCTTAAAATTGTAAATCTAAAACATTCTCGAATCCACTTGAACACACATACAACTCCTTTTAAACGGTTGAACCGATTTTGATAAAATTTTGTGTGTGTGTACAAGTCGATGTGTACAAGTGTTTTAGATGGTGTGGGCGTGGGGGTTCAGAATGACAAACGACACAATTATGCATAGACGCGCATTGTTTGACGTTGCGAACACACCCCCTGCCGCTACCTGCGTAGGAATAAACTTGTAAATTTAACTTATTACCCGACTGCGCCAAAGGAGGGTTATGTTTTTCGAGAGTATGTATGTATGTATAATTGTTTGGCACGGCTTACAGCCCAAACGGCCCGATGGATTTTAGGATGAGAGGTGTTTAGATTCGTATTTACTGTGATGACTATGTATATCAAAGTCATAATAAGTTAAAAAAATTAAGCAGTCGGGTTTTAATAATTTACTTTTCATTCACTTGTTTTAGTAACTATGCAATACCGCGAAACAGGCTGTGCTCTGCGGAAACCACTATCAAATAACATGCTATGAAATATTGATTAAACTTCAATAATTTATAGAATAAAAGCTCAGGTTAGTTTCAAAAATATTAAATTAACAACTGACTCCACGACTTACGCATTCGTTACCCACAAAGACAACAGCAAAGGAAATTGAAAATCGAACAGTCGCAGGCGCATGTTTTATTTGGATTCCGACACTGACAACGTGTGTAAATTGGGTGAGAGAGGAAAGTTCTCGTTCTTGACCATCGTACAGAATTCATAAGTCTGCTTCAAAGTTGTTTTTAATGCATCCACGTGTTCGGGCCCCATGGTCTCCACAATCACTTTGACCTGCGTAACAAAGCGTTTATTAAGGCAGTGTCAAATGGAGAACTGAAAAAATTAATAATATTTAATAAGATGAATAAGCAGGTTATGTATTCGAGACCATAAGGCCGAACTAGTATTATAAAAGTACGCGCTATATATATGCTCGGAATTTCTCTACGTGATAATCTGGAATGAACAAATCCGTTCACGAACAAGGGTCACCGACATAGTTCGACGAGTCAGTGAGCTGAGGTGGAAACGGGTAGGCCACATCGCTCGGAAAACCGATACCGTTGGGGAGAAAAGTCTGTTAGTACATTGAAATATAGATAAAGCTTAAAACTACTACAGCTAAATTTAATTTTAAATTTAATAGGGTCTTCTATATTGTTAAAATTATTGTTATAAACAGGTGAGGAATTTATAATAAATGAAAACGCCATCGCTCAGGTAAATTACTTTAATTATGTTTTGGTTATTGACTCGGTGTAAGAGTTAATGTTTTGGCTACTTGTAGCGAGACAGCTGTTGTCTTGATGTAAAAAGTAAATTTCATCATATTTTTGTTCCTTCAAAGTTGTTTTTAGCATCCCCACGTGCTCGGCACCCATGGTCTCGCATACAAATTTAACCTGAGTGAGAAGGCTGGTATAAATCATAACACGAGCTTAGACCGTGCGCTTAGATAGTGACACCTATGTTAAAAGCCGCTAGTCAAATAATGTCGCCGCGAAGTCAAAGCTTCGCTGTGGCGTACACCTTCTGGCGAATTTAGCATTTTACACAGAGGCATCGCCGCGGCAAGGGAAAATGTTTTGTGTTTAATTTTATGCACCGTAATGTATACCCATATTTTGTCGGTGAAATTATTTTTGCTGCCTAAATAAAATATGTGTATGTAATACGGCAGCATCCACCTGTATACCACAGAAATCTAATTGCGATTGCCAAGACTGGAATACGCCGAGACCTATCTTAGAAAGATCGTTCGTATCTCGTGTTATCATGTTCAGATGTGAACTGTTCTAGCTGACATCGAATGATGAGTTTCCAACTCAATGATGAAAGATTGCTTTCTTGCTTGCTTAAAATAGTCTCCCGTAGAGCATGCAGTGATTAGAAAGGAGTTACAATGTTTCAAAACATAATAAAGGTAGAATATTGGTTGTGTCAGAACCTGGGAAAAATCTCTGACCAAACCAGCCGAGGCCAATTTCAGCCGGCCTTAACTCCACTGCACCTGACTGATCACTGGCTCACTTCGCAGTACAAAAAAGGGAACTTGTTTGTCACTCTTTTTGCTGACAATTCGCTTCTATATGCAGTACAATACTCCTCCTACTGTGTACTGTTTTGTAACGACAGTTAAAATTCTCATGCAGTCTTAGAGGAATACTTGCTCTAACATCGTCAATGTGTTATCTTGTCTACTGGGTGTTTATTTACTATCCCTATATTGCATTGAAACGAATAATAAACGTTAGATGCAATGCTATGTAAAATGTATAATTGCAACTTACCAGAACTTTGAAGATGCTTCCTTTAAGCCAGGCGCGCTCCTGCACTATCTCCTTAATGGTGGAGCCGGTGCCGGCGATCACCTTGCATAGATCCGCGAGACTGCCAGGTCGGTCGCTGATGATGACCTTGAACTTGACCAGTCGACTCTCGGCGACCAGCCCGCGGTCCAGACATTTAGACAGCAGCGATGTGTCGATGTTACCGCCGGAGACTACGCAAACAACCCTGCACAGAGCAAGGGTTCACTTAAAGTTAGGTGAAACAAAATGCGGAATATATCGCAATTACAAAATTCTGTGAAGGAAAACATCGTGAGGAAACCTGGACACTCCTGAGAAGAAATTCAAAGGTGTGTGTAAAGCCTACCAATCCACACTGCTCCCGCGTGGTGGACTACTATAGAAGAGTAAGCCTGATCCCCTGCAGTGGGGACATATAGGCGGTTGCTGATGAGGCATACAAAAGGATGAGGCAAGAAATGGCCGGTTTATAAAAAATTAGTTATATTACACCTCAATGTAATATTTTGACTTGTCGTTTAATATTCTGAATTTGAATATTAAACGACAAGTCAAAATATTACATTGAGGTGTAATATAACTAATGTCTCAGTAGAATGCTGGCACTTGCTTCTTGCCCTTGAGCTCCGGCACCATCCCGGACAGGCAGGCCGCTGCGCACACGGCGCCTCCACCCTCCACCACAAACTTCTCCAGCTCCACGATGGTGAGGATGGCTCGCGCTGCCCAGTCCTCCGTCACCACGATCTACAAAGATTAAGCTGTAAGTCCACCGATGGATACGGGTTGCCATGACGAGTGGGTTCTTCCATTCACCACGCTTGACAAATTGATGATCGTATTCAGATGTTGTTGATAAGGAAAATGCTGTTGCAGGTGTCAATGCCTTAGATTTTCCCTTAGTCTGCTTCTCCAATACCACGTAGCAATTCAATTTCTTTTTCCTTCTTAAATATGTGTGAGTTTCTCAAATGTAGGCGATGAACAAAAGTTCTCTTCTGGAACATTCCCTCGTCAAAAAGGTGTAAATGTGGAATGCTGAACGTAGAAAGTCTGCCAAGCACTTTCTTTTATTTGCTATTAGCAAAACACAGGATGGAGAAGGCTAACTCTGAGGTACACAAGGAGGAGGAGCATTGCAGTCTATCTTTATGATGTCTGCTACCAATTGTTTTTCTATGTTACTGAATATGTATGGCAGGCACTGACCATTTTGTCCACCAGTGGCTTGATGACATGGTACGCGTTGACGCCAACGTTGGCGACCGCCAGCCCGTCAGCCAGCGTGGCCGACACGTCGAAGTAGGTGATCTTGCCTTCTTTGATAGACAGTGCCATGCTGCAGCACAGCTCTGTCTCAACACCCTGTATGAACACCCAAGCTTTTAACACAAGTTAGTTTCCTATGAATGTTAAAATGCGAAAATATTCAAGATTAAATCGAGCGTAAGATTCAACATTTTTAACCGCCTCCGTGGCCTAAGAGCTAAATGTTGGACTTACAATCCGGAGATTCCAGGCTCAATTCCCAGTGGGGGGTACCTATCGGTACTGGGTTGTGTTGGTGGTAGGGCATTTTCTCTGTCCGCCTGGCTAGCTACCAAGTTGTCACTTACCATCAGGAGAGATGAAGGACAAGTGCAAACCCTTCATGTTTCATCTCTATTGCCTAGTTTTGAATGTACTCACGTAGATGATGACATTTGGCTTGAGATGTTTGACAGCGACCAGGATGCCCCCCAGCAGCCCCCCGCCCCCCACCGGCACCAAGATGGCGTCCACGTCCGGGACCTGCTCCAATATCTCCAGCCCCACCGTCCCTTGGCCAGCCAGTATATCTGGGTGGTCGTACCTGTTTTATACTATTCTATCATATACATACACGCTGAAATGTTTGCGGTTGTTTTTCTGCGACAGGATCATTTGTCATCCGTAGAATAAGAGAATTATAGAGTAGATATATAGAAACAAAAATGTAGTGATAACTAAAACTTGTCAAATCGTATACTTGAGAAACTAACTACCCTCAGCCAAATTGTTTGGGTGAAGCTGTAATGGCTGCAATATTTTAAAAATATTAAGAAAGTCCAACTGTTGACCACTCGATATATCCCGCTTATATTATCCCCTCCATATATATATACCTTATTTCAGTTCATATCACGGTGCAGAAAAACTAGCAGAGGGTGCATGCAGTTGCCAACCGTATGCCCATTTTGGGCATACATCAGGACTTTTATACTCAAAGTCAAATTATGTGTTAATTTTAAAATCAAATTAAAAAATTTGATGTAGTGGAATGTGCGCTACAAGTTTAAGTTACACAAAAGGTGAAATAAAATTTCACAGGTATAAAAAATTAAGTTATAATTTAAACATGTATAGAAAAATACTAAAACTACATTTTTACATTTATTTAATTGTATATAGCGTTCTTTTTGTGACAGCGTCATATGTCATTTTATTGACGCCATCTTTGTTTTCTACGTTAATTCTTAGCTGTTTCGTGCGTTTTTTAAGTTCTTGTACAAATAAACTAAACCGAAATATACAAAAATGGTAACTACTTAAATCACTTTCATTTGATAATGACCTTTTAAAATTATAAATGTACAAGACCAGTTTTCGGCTTCATACATTCGTGGAATGTTCTAATTTTAAATTTCTCAGCCACGCGCGTTGACGTATTTTCATGTTGTCCCTTTTTGATACACTGACATGATCATTGAACATTAGTGTTGTCGCAGCTTACCTTACTTCCACCGTAAATCGGCACATTTTGTTCAGAACAAACCGCGTTCACGCTCTCTCCAGCCATACTCCTTGGTGAATATAGACCCAGGCCTTACCCGTTTATATACACCAGCTGTTTCTCTTTCGCTATCACCATAGCCTGGTGCTTCGCCTCTTTCATGTCATTCCCATGTATAATAACATTGGCGCCGTAGTTCCGACATTTCTGTATCTTCATGATGGGCGCCACGGCTGGCATCACCACTGTCACGGGGACATTTAGCAGACCCCCGTGGTAGCTCATGCCTTGAGAATGATTCCCAAGAGATGCGCTGATCACTCCACGCTTCTTTGTCTCCTCATCTAGCTGCATTATAGCATTGCGCGCGCCTCGCTCCTTAAAACTAAAGTTTGTTATAAAATAGAAGTTATACATATAAAAACAAAGCAATAATCTAAATATGTATTGAAAAATACAAGAATTACATTTATATCGTTACTTAACATCAGGTGAGATTGAGGTCAAGCGTTGGTCTAACTTCTGTAAAAAAAGCCTATTGTTTCTATTGTAAAGAATGCTGCTAAATAACACAGCATCTAGTACACACCTGAGCCTATGAAGAGCTCAAGTTTGTTTGTTTAATGGTGTCACCTTCAAGGTGGCTTTCTTTGCCAAATATCAGCTGTCTGCTGTTCTTGGTGGGCAGAGCAGACTCACAAAACAATATTTTTCTGAAACGCAAACTTCGAAACCTTGAGCACTACCGAATGTACAAGATGTCAAATACTTGTTTAAAATCTCGTGGAAAATTGAAAGTTGTACAAAATTATTCTTTTTGAGTGACAGTGTCTAGTGTACGCTACCAAGTGAGCAATTAATCATTAAACACATCTTTATTTTTCTTACACATCTAATTTTTGCACGCTCAACCGCACCTACCTTGTGCTCCGCGGAAAACCAGCGCTGTCGCTGCATTCTGCAGGGACAGCAACATGCTGAGTCGGATGACTTTTTGGCACAGATATGTACATACTTACCTGTTAATGGATTTTTTATACATAGTTTAGTAATATATATTTAAGTTATATGTAATTTTTTTTGTAATTTCTGTGCCAAAAAATATATTTTCTTTCTTTATTTTTAAAATAATACAAATAAAAAATGTCCAAGTGCGAGTCGAACTCGCGCGCGATGGGTTCCCTACCATTATCTATAAAAATGGCAAAAAAACACGTATGCTGTATGGGAGCCTCCCTTATTTTTTAAAAAAAATATTTATTTTTAAAGTGAATACATAATTAAAGATTCTGTGAATATTTCAAGCGTCTGCCTGTTGCCGTTATCAATATTGAGCAAAAACCCATCAAAAACACGAGCCCACATAAATATTTATTTTATTCTGTTTTTTATTATTTGTTGTTATAGCGGCAGCATAAATACATCATCTGTGAAAATTTCAACTGTCTAACTATCACGGTTTATGAGATACAGCCTGGTGACAGACGGACAGCGGAGTCTTAGTAATAGGGTCTCGTTTTTACCTTTTGGGTACGGAACCCTAAAAAGCTACAGGAAGGCGGCCTTATTAGGCGACATTTCTATCATCACTGAAATAAATTACTTTGCTGATGCATGATTTATGACAATTAATGATTACCTTCCACTGTGTTGTTGAAATTCACATTTGAGGTATATCTCCATCCCACATTTCTCGGACATGTGAGATTGCTGTAAACAGCATTACAAATTAATAATACGTCATTCTTGTGTTAATTAATCACACGAATTGCATAATAGTCTTTATAACACTTTACTGGTATAAAAAGTTAGCTCCTTTCTCACGTGATCTCTCAAAGTGATCCCGACAAACAAGCTCTCCTATGTATGATTATTTACATACTTTATAGCAGGGTTTCCCAACTTTTTGTTGTTGTTGAAATATTTTCTTTTTCAATAAATACAAAAACGCAGATTATGTACGCATAATTTCATTAATTTTGTGCGTGTAAATTAAACATTACATTGAAATGTTTTTTTTTTGCCTATTTGCCACCTTAGTTCCACCCAAATAAACTCTTTGGGAAATTTGCTCTAAAGCCTTGGCCGTAAAGTATATTTTAAAGATTAGGACCGAAAATGGATGAATTGATGGAAGGCCCACGGTCACGTTTATCATCATCAGCCGGGAAACGTCCACAGCTGGACATATACCTTCTCCACGGTATGCCACAATGACTGGAAACGAACTACTTGCATCCAGCGACTACCCGTGACCTTAATCAGGTCATTGATCCATCTAGTAGGGGGACGGCTCGGTACGTGGTTACCACTCGAGAACTTTTCTCCCCATCGGTTATCCGTTCTCCGAGAACCTGCCTGTGGCCTGCCTATCGACATTCAGCTTACTGACTCGTCGAGCTATGTCGGTGACCCTTGTTCCACATTCCGGATTTTATCAAGTAGAGGAATTCCGAGCATAGCTCGTTCCATTGCTCGCTGAGTGACTTTGAGCTTGTTTATTCGGCCCACAGTAAAGGACCACGTTTCGGTTCCGTGTGTCATCACTGGCAACACGCATTAAAGACCTTTGTCTTTAAACGCTGAGGTATTTTGGACGAGAAGATATGCTTCTAACTTCCCGAACGCTGCCCAGTCGAGTTGGATTCTTCGGTTGACCTCTTCGTCGAATTTGCAATGGACCTATCTAGTTTAACGATCTGTCCCAGGTATATATATCTACCTAAAGTATATATTAGTCTATAACTTCGATCTTAGTATTTTTATTTTGGAAATAAAGAATCGGAATTGGAGTCCTTTTTTCAGATTATACCTCTATATAAATTGTTCGCTTATAATGAGCTTGGGGCTCGGAACTCACACAGCACGGAGTTTTCCTGACTCCGCTCTGTATTCTGAACACGGCGGCCGACACGTCCTCGAAGGTAATTTTCCGTGGGTTAGCAGGGTCACAGTATGGATCAAAGTCGACATCCTGTAACATACATAGGTATAGCTGTCAGCATGCAACCTGGGCTGAGGCTGGCTCATAAGCGTGGGGCCACACTAGTTTACGCGAGGCACCAACCACAGCTGTGGTTGGTGCCTCGCGTAAACTAGTTCGTTACCCGTTTGACCAACGACTAAACTATTTGGTTGGGAATTTGTACCGCCTGTCTACGGGCTTTGTTCACAGGATGCTTTTATCATATGCTTCTCTCATAACGTAGGCTTCACATGATGGAATTTCTCAGTGTCATGTGCCAAGTAAAATGAGCAACAAACTCCTCTATAAGTCAAGGGGTGAAGGTGATTCATATTGGTACTTTCTTACTGTGCTTACGAATAAATGTGTAGGTACTAACGTCGAGTATTACCTGTGAGCTCATTTTCTGGAAATACTTTGAATATAACTCTATAAATTAATAAATAAAGTTTTAAAAAGCTGTAAAAATCTTCAAATAATAAAATTTCATATTTTATCTAATTCAATTCAATAAACACATCTAAAATAAATACCTAGGAGCATATAAATAACACAGATCACGATATATATCTGTGATATATATAAACTATATATAAATAAAAAGATGCTCCTAGATAAATAGCACGACAAAATAAAAATATGTCATAATTCAAGATATTAAAAAAGTATATAACATAGGTTGTATATAAAATAAACATATAAGAGCTTCTTTATCAAATCAATGAGCATGTGATGAGCATGAACCATGAACACCGTCCGTCTCACCACAGCGTTCCACTAATAAGATTTAAAAAAACTAGGATAAGGAAAAATGATCCTTTGAATCCTAGATTTAAATTTTACTTACCATCGGCGAACATTTTACATAGAGATCTGATTAAGAACAATCTTTACCATACCACCACCTGTGCCATTATATTAGTACAAAAAATATATCGCGATTGGGTTGGCAACAAAATCCTGGCAAAACTAAAAAAAATTGTTGTAAAAAAAATATCTTGGTTCAGACCTGTATCCATAAGCCATGAAAGAAATTATTTAAAAAATGTTTTGTCAATTATGTCAATGTCAAAATTGATTGTCAAACTCAATCTAAATAAATAGCATTATTTTTCGGCGGTCGTTTCTTGTTTCTGTTTTTCAATGTTGTGAAAGTTGAAAAACCTCCGAATTTGTTGAGAGCACGTTACTGAATACAATTTGTGTCACTATGCCATATGCGAACCAACCTTCGGTGCACATCACCGAACTAACCGACGACAATGTGAAGTTCGTTGTCGAAGATACAGAATTAAGCGTCGCTAACAGCATGCGGCGAGTGTTCATAGCCGAGACCCCCACCATGGCAATCGACTGGGTGCAGTTGGAGGCTAATTCCACAGTCCTCAGCGATGAATTCCTCGCTCATCGCATCGGCCTCATTCCTCTCATATCCGACGATGTCGTTGACAAAATACGTTATTCCAGAGACTGTATGTGTGCAGACTTCTGTTCAGAATGTAGCGTAGAGTTCACATTAGACGTGAAATGCACAGATGATCAAACAAGGCATGTAACTACTGCTGATTTGAAATCTAGCGATCCTCGAGTGGTACCCGTGACATCTCGTCACCGTGATGAGGATCAGGCTGACTACGGCGAGGCCGACGAAATCCTCATCATCAAGCTCCGTAAAGGACAAGAATTGAAGCTACGGGCCTATGCTAAGAAAGGATTCGGTAAGGAACATGCAAAATGGAATCCCACTGCAGGTGTATGTTTCGAATATGACCCAGATAATATTATGAGACACACATTGTTCCCTAAACCTGATGAGTGGCCGAAAAGTGAGCACACTGAGCTGGACGAAGACCAGTACGAGGCTGAATTCAACTGGGAAGCAAAGCCAAACAAATTCTTCTATAATGTTGAATCTTCAGGTGCACTGAAGCCAGAAAACATTGTTCTAATGGGAATTGTTGTTTTAAAGAATAAACTACTGAACTTGCAGGTGCAACTCGCTCAGGAAGCTCAAAATGATGCTTTAGCTATTAATTAAAGATATTTAAGACTTCACTCAGTAGTTTCATTTTCTAATGATCATCTTAAGACTTTATTTCAATACAAGGCAAGTTACAATGGTATTTTATAAATTACGTTTAAGATAAATATTAATTTCTTTTTTTAATGTATTAAATATGGTTTGAAAGAATCTTAAATAAACTAGCAATGTAGTTGTGTGCAGTGTGTTCCATGGGACTTAAGGGCTCTGTAAACAGTTACATTTGTAAATAAATAATTGGAAGGAGCAACAGTCTCATTATGACTGATGTTGTTTACCAATATTAGACAATTTTCATGTTTTTTTTTATCTTATAACAGAAAAAATATTCCTGAGTAAGGTTAAATAGTATACTTACTAAGTTAAGGTCCTGTGTAAATTGGTTGAAAAATAATGATGATTGTCTAACATATCAGAAAAAATCAATCTGTCCGGGAACTTTAATTGAAAACACTGTATGGTAGGATTGTTTCTCATTTATAGGTTTACATAAAAGTTAGTAAATCTATCAGTTATTACAGACATTGAATTCATTTTTACTGTCAACCTTGAAAAACAAACACAATAATAAATAATGAAATGTATATGGCATCTGCATCAATATCATCTTAAGATTAAATGTAATAATACCACTGTTCAAGTCCCAAGTTGTTTCTTTTATCAATCTCAAAAGTATTATATCAAATTGTATTTGAATTATTACTGACTGCTATACATCTATGGATATTGTTGGATTCAGATCGTCTTATGTTTTTTGTAATTAATGTTGTACTAGCTTTTATCTGCGACTTCATATGTGTGGACTTCAGAAATTGTTACACGGGAACAACTTCGATCGAGATAAAAAGTAGCTCTATCTCTTTTTCTGGAACTTTAACTGCCCCCTATAAAAAATCTTGTCATTCTGACCCCTAGTTACGACGGAAATAAAGGACAATGAAACAAACTCACATTTATAATGTTAGTATGGATTTTTATTATATATTTTTATCATTTTCATCTCAATTATCTATTTTTATGATTTTAGTATGGAACCCTAACAAGCATTTTTGTCTGGAAATGGAAAAAAACATTGAGGTTCTTAAATATATCAAAAAAAACTGGTTAAAAGGAAGAACTAATCAGTATTAGATTTGTCCCAATTTTGAACCTTATCATTGGCGATGCGGTCGGTATTAATAAACGTTACTTCGGGATAGTATTTCTCCAATTCCTTACGAAGTTCCTCTCGTTGCATAAATCCGGCAATCTCGCATGTCATCTTAATCTGCAATCATAAAGTCAGTGTAAGTTCTTTATTCATTTCATATTCATATGCTGGAGAAATGAGCATCACCGTCTATAGTCAGAGAGAGAAGAAAAATGCGGATTATGGTAGACTTCATTCACTAGAGCCCTGAATTTCTCCTAAGGGTTTCCTCACAGTGTTTTCCTTTATCGAAAGTTGACGGAAATGATGTTTGACAGAATAGGCAACCCGGCCAAGCAGACGAGCCGGTCGCTCACGATCAACTTACGCAATTTACTATTGCAGGAGCCCACCTATACCTTGTACATGTTCCCCTCTAGACAGGCTTGCTGCTGCTGCACGTCCTTGATGGCACGATCTTGGGCAGCAGCCGACACAGCTCAGCCAGTCCGCCGGACCGGTCGCTCACGATCAACTTACACAATAGTAGGTAGACCTAACCTGAACCTTGTACATGTTCCCCTCTAGCCAGGCTCGCTGCTGCTGCACGTCCTTGATGGCGACCGGCATCTTGGCAAGTAGGCGACACAGCTCAGCCAGTCCGCCGGGCCGGTCGCTCACGTTCACTTTGAACTTGACAAGGCGGTATTCAGCGACCAGCCCGCGAGCCATGCAGCGCGACAGCATGGTAGTGTCGATGTTGCCTCCGGAGCAGATGCAGACAACTCTGATATGCAAAGTTGACGTTTTAACCATTTTGGAAGTCATCGACCGTTGGTTGGTCTGTTTAGAGTCAGAATGTCTTGATTTTCTCGTACAGGGATAGTTGGTGGGTCGTCGAAGGACTAGGCCACTTTTATTATGATCGCACAAATACAATAGTTTTCGAAGTCCTCGCAGATAAAAGCGCGGGTAAAATAATAGCATGTTAGAATTAATTAGGTGAATCTCATGCGTATCTAGTTTAAGTTATGAAAATATTGAGACGCAGTCTCTACAAGCTATGGTGTGAATTGGTGAATCTTTTTGAATGGATAAAATCTGACTTTTTCCCGTGCAGCTGAGGCACGCTGCCGGACAGCACAGCAGCGGTGGCGACAGCTCCGGCGCCCTCCATTATGAACTTCTCGTTCTCAGCCACGTTGAGGATCGCACGCGCAGTCCAGTCTTCTGTCACCACCACCTACCACCAAGCCACATAGAGCATAACATCCTCCCTGATAGATTGCCAACACACTGTCCATAAGGTGATTTCTACAATAATGTATAGATGTATCTGGTTAGTCTACAGTAATTCATAGATTTATTTGGCTAGTCTACATAAATGCGTAATAGTACTTGCCATTCCATCGAGCAGTGGCTTGATGTTGTGGAAAGCGTTGATCCCCACGCGTGGGACTCCGAGTCCGTCCGCCAAGGTGTCCTTGGTATCCACGTATATAGGATGTCCAGCCTTCAGAGCTCCAGTCATGCTGGCAGTCCTGTCGGTCTCTACTCCCTACGCAGAAATCATTAGCTAATTTAACGAGCAATTCCAGTATGTACTATGCAGATACTAGAAGTAACATACGTTCAAAACTGCCTTTCTACCGAGGTAACGTAGCTCGTATACAATAAATCATCAAATTTAGGAACAATAACATCAATTTAACGTATGTTTTCTGAGATAGATATTTATTTGTAAATACTAAGTTTATTCTTTACCTTGTATGTTACCCTCATATATTTACAGACACACATCCTCCCCTACTCAATTTCACAATTACAATCTAAGGCTAGCTCACTAATCATATTTATACCTTCCTCTGCCCCAAGGTTGCCTGGAAGAGACCGCTCTTAGCGATAAGGCCGCCTTCATGTACCTTTTTATTAGTTTTTGTCTTTTCTGTGTGACGGGGGAAGGGGTAACACTGACTCTTTTTGTTAATTCTAGTAACGGACTTTAATAAAAATGAAATTGTTAACAAAAAAGTGACTTACGTATACGAGTACGTTTGGCTTCACGTTCTTGATGGCTATGAGGATCCCGGCCAGCAGCCCGCCTCCTCCCACGGGCACCAGCACCGCGTCCACGTCAGGGACCTGCTCCATGATCTCCAGACCGATGGTACCCTGACCGGCGATCACGTCGGGGTGGTCAAACCTGTCAAATTACCATTACAACTGAACACGTGTCCCGTCATTCTGGGAGAGGCTGCAATTCTTAAAGCTGTGGTAGAGGGTAAGTTTCATTTCTAGTCCGGTAGAGTTTTTTTTAGAGTTCCGTACCTTATAGAATCACTTTGTTATCCGTCTGTATGTCAATACCATTTTTCTCAGAAACACGTAGAGGTATGATGTTGAAGGCGAGGCGAGAAATGAGTATCATTAACTTACAACTTCAAAGTGAATCACAATTTTCATTTTAAACCCTTTTTTTCTTCAATTATTGTTCAAAGTGCCATCTATGAAACATTAGCTGCGTAACTGCCATTGTAGTTAAATAAAGTAAGTAAATAAAATAAAGTTGTAAATTAATGATATTTATTTCGCGGCACTATAATTTTTCTCCTAATTTTAGGTAATTGTTTATCAAAGCAAGCTATTATATTTTAAAAGATTATGGCAACATAAATTTAGTATGAAACTTTGATGGAGGTGGATCGCCTTAAGTATGGAGTTAGTATGGATATTGACTATTTCCATGACGATAAAAATTGCTGATGGAAAAGGCGTTTTCTCTCGCAATACATATGGTGCCCTAAAGGCGATGACGTTAATTGCATCTATAGAGGAATTAAAATATAGTTCCTGTGAATACTGACTAGTTACATGCAATCGCAATGGATACAGTGAGACAAACGATCCAATAGTATTTCCATCAATGGAAATAGAGGATATACCGTAGACTAACTAGAGTCACCGACATAGCTCGACGAGTCAGTGAGCTGAAGTGGCAATGGGCAGGCCACACCGCTCGAAGAACGGATAACCGATGGGGTGTAAAAGTTCTCGAGTGGCGACCGCGTACCGGGAAGCGTATAGCGGGCCGTCCCCCTCTCTGTCTGTCTGAGTGATACTTCAATTTGTTTATACTTTTTGGTCCGCCTTACCCGTTTAAGAAGAAATAGTCTTTCTCCTGGGCCAGTTTCAAGGCATATTCGTGGGCTTCCTCCATGTTCTGTCCATGAATAATGTAGCGACCCCCGAGGGCTTTGCAGCGTTCTTTCTTGGTCAATGGCGTGATCTCCGGCATCACCACTTTGACCGGTATACCGAGCTTGTTCCCGTGGTACGACACAGCCTGCGCGTGGTTGCCGGTGGACGCCGTGATCACTCCATTCTTCTTTTCGTGGTCACCTAACAGCATCAGGCAATTCCTGTCACCTCGCTCTTTGAAGCTGTTGGATATTTAATGTTATTAAATTCAGATTAAATTAGGTTCTTTCGTATAAAGTGGACGTTTTTCTTACAGGCTACAGGGCTAACGCATAACTTAGTCTGTTCCTGAGGTATGGAAGCGGTACGGACGCCCGACTGAAGGTATGCGTCTTTTGACGTTCCATAAACACACTCCAGTACCGCTCCTATGCCTCAGTAACAGACTCAGTAAGAACTGTAATTTTGAGTTTGTTGTTTTTGGTATATCAACTTCAATTAACTATTAACAATCAACTGGCTTTCTTTTGTTTTTGTGGGTCTCACTTGTTAATTAGTTTGCATTGCAATTTGTGTTTCCTTTAGTCTATGGCGTTGTATGGCTGAAACGAAAGACCAAGATTTTAAGATTCCACACATCCGATTTAAATGTAGCTTCTCACTTGTCAAAAATATCACCAATCTACCTGCTGGTGATTCTGGAAAATACACTATTGGTGATCTGTGATAGAGCCTTTGTCGACCAGTGGATCTGGATGACGGTGAAAACCTTTTGCCCCAGCTTCTAGAGCAGAAATATTGTATCCCTAACATTGTAGATTATTTTCCAGTCGTAAGCGTAATCGTAATATATATTTTTGATTCATAATAATACTTGCCATCCGGTATATTGCATGAACTCGCATTTCAAATAAACCTCCATATGGCATTTTGCGGAAAAATGAGCTTTCTGAAAAATAAAAATATAACAAGGGTATATAATTATTAGTAAAACGGTGAGATTATCGTGTGTCACGGTTAAATAATTTTATTTTCTTGAGAGATGTGAAATTTTACATATTATAAGTACTTAATAACTAGGTTGTCTTACTTTTAGATGACATAGTGCATAAAATAAAACTAAAAGAATAAAATATGTTCGTTGAATCGGCTTAGTCCCCGAGTACCCCGGTGCCGCAGTACTCCGTACCGGAAGTACCCCGATTTCTGTTTATCTGTATCTGTACAATGTCGATTAAAAGACAATTTTGCTTAAAAGCACCTCCATATCTGTTGCCATAATCTTATAAAATGTAATAGCTGGATTTGTGTAGAAACTATCTAAAAATAGGACATCAAATTGTGATGTCGCGAAATGAGTATCATTAACATACAACTTCACAGTGAATCACAATTTTCATACAAAACACTTCTTGCAATTGTTATTCAAAGCGCCATCTATGAACCATTAGCTGCGGAACTGCTATTGTAGCTAACTATAAAGGTTTTTTTAATAATGGCTTTAACCAGTGGTTATCTAGCCAATGACGAGTAAAATTAGGTGAGCAAATTTTGAGGTTATAAACTATGCCGAAGCCATTTCTTCAGCTTTCTCAATAAAATGTATAATGTGGACATTTTATCGCTTGTTTTGGATTCTTGATGAGAACTTCAAAGGCCAGCCTTGGCCAACATTATTCGAAAGAATCCATATGCCGAATGTACTCGACATGGTAACCTCTTCCGATCGCGTCGAAACCCTCGCAATTTTGCGTAATTGCTACTATAACACCGTCCATGACACTTTTTGCACTATATCACACCATTATAACACAAAAAACACACATAACAGTATTATTAACCAATTAACAAAATTGCAATGAACCACCATTTTTCAAAATTTCCTATTACTCACAACACAACACAGTTGGTGGCGCAGTGAATAAGGCGCGGACTCTCAATCTGAGGGTTCCGGGTTCGAATTCAGCCGTGTACCTATGAGTTGTTTTTATTCAAGTACATTATCCGATTACTTAACGGTGAAGGAAAACATCGTGAGGAAACCTGCATGTCTTGAACAGGCATGTGAAGTCCGCCAATCCGCACTGGCCCCGCGTGCTGGACTTATGACCCCTACACTGTCTGTAGGAGAGTAGGCCCGAGCCTCTGCAGTGGGGACATATGTAGGCTATTGACGATGACTCACCACACATGGTGTCTTCACTATGGAATCTTTAATCCTGCTCTGGGCTTCCAATATTTCTTGGAGATTGACCTTCACAGCGTTGTTTTTGTTGTGGATGTGAGGCTTTACGCTCTGCTGTAACAAAACTGTCGATTATAACCCTTCGTGAACAACAAGCACTTGGACCATTTCTGAGGACCAGGTAGGTGAAGTCGCTCGTATGATGGGATAACACTTGGCCTTCATATCACCTGAAGATAACCAGAAGCCTCAAACTAATGAGGCGCTGCATCTTCTACCTTTATTATTTAGCTGATGGCTTCCTGTGTTCTGATTTGATATCAGAACACAAGAAGCCACCAGCTAAATCGAGTATCGATAGGTACCCCCAGTGGGAATTGAACCCGGGACCGGATTGTCACTCCAACATTTATCCAATAGGCCACGGATGCGGCTAAACGACATTAAGCAGTGATATTCATTCTATCTTTCTATTTATGCGCGGTGATTTTATAAATTCATAATTTGTGAGCGCGAGAGTTCGACAGACATTCGGTGAAAAATTTAGTGAAATGAAAGTGAATTTAGATGTGACGTGATATTTTTTCCCATAGAAATTTCCCAAAAAATTGTTAGGAACCAGTTAAAGTGTATTAAAAAACTACACCTACAGTAGGTGTAGTTTTTTAATACACTTTAACTGGTTCCTAACAATTTTTTAAACCAAAATTAAGTATTTAACTTAAAACTAACAGTGGAGTCGGTCATTGTGTTGGTCGTAAAGTTATTGCACTGTAAAACTAAGAAAACTTGGAAATAAATAAATAAAATAACAAACACATTGTATTTATAACACAATTATAAACGATGGACTGTCTAAATCTAACAGTAATACGCTATTTGCATCCTTTTTATATTACTGAGACAAGAAAAAGACGACACTACTTTACGTGTACAATAATAAGTAAACCAAATGTAATACTGATAAATGTTTTATGGGTTGCATTTATGGAACAAAAGGGGTTTTCCAAATGGCATAACTAAATAATCTGTTTATTAAAAATCGAATAGTCTTACGGATCAAATACGCATTTTTACAAAACCGTTGTTTCAACTTTTGTAAGCTACATTCTTTATAAGTTTAAGTGTATATTTTTCATATGATCATTTAAACACATTTCAGGCTCTTCCCACACTTTATTGTGTTGTGATAAAAAATTAACTTCGACTTATTTTTAATGAACATCAATCGTGAGGAACCTGTGGTACGCAAACACCAAGCTCGTACTTGACTGACCACTTTATGATTTCGCGGTAATTCTATTACTTAAATAACACTCAATTTCAATATACATCTGCATGTATCATGTATATGTTCGTAGCTATGATTTCGTTAACAATGGTGCATTGGCGTGACGTAAGACCTTTTTAGGATTCCGTAGTCAAACAATGAGCCCTTATAGTTTCGCTCTGTCCGTCTGTCTCTTACTAATAGGAAGTTGTAATTTGGTACGGGTATATTAATCACGATGACAAAGTGGTATAGGAAAATCGTGAAGAATTTTTTTTTTGGCTTGGCTTTATTTTGCTTAAAATATGGTTAAAACCGATGTCACATTAAATTAAATTCTTAAATAGGTACGCATATCTTACCAAAAGAGGCATGCAAAATACGATATTAAAACACGCGGACGTAACAATCTCCTTTCATATTCGGAGTCATAGCAGTAGTCGTAGCCATATTCTTCTTTAAAATACAAATAATCATCTGACATTGATCTGACAACTCTGACATAATTTAATTTAATAAATCACATATATACACAACGTTTATTCCAAAAAAATTGAACAAAAATCCTTTTAAAATTAAGCTGGTTAAAATGGTCTGTACTAGCCATCTGGATAAAAATTAAAACTAATATCATAAATTAATAATTAATGTAATTTCACGATGTGTAATTACATCTAAGATTAGGTACTGTTTGGAGTTGCAAATACAAGAATGTCTCAGAACGAGGAGAGGTCTGCTCTGCCTGCGATGCCGATCGACTCCGCCTTGTCACACATGCTCGGTGACAATTTTCTGTGTTCAAAGATACACGACGAAAATTATGTAAGTGTTTTATAAACAGCTAATAGTAAAGTGAAGATTTTCAATTCAATTCAATATAACTTTATTGTACACCAATACAAGCTTAAGTTAAAAAATAAAATAAAAATAAATAAAAAATATACAAAAGGCGGTCTTATCGCTGACAGCGATCTCTACCAGACAACCTTTGGGTAGAGGAAATAAGTAACAATATTTGGGTGGAGGTGTGACAGATATTGATAGATTATAATTAAATACTTGAATAAACACATATGTAAATAATATATAATATTAAATAATAATAATAAATACAGACAAATTTATATTATGGATAATAATAACAAATACGTTATTTTATGGATACAATACATACTAGTACATAGGATTACATAGGTTTTATTTTGATACAGTTAAATATTTTTTAATTTATTGTTATTTGTTGTTAAATACAAATTATTACGGATCATGAGAAACAGCCCGCTGACATACAGACGGACGATCGTACGACTGCGGAGACTCAGTAATAAATAGGGGACCGCTGTTTACCCTTTGGGTACGGCACCTTAAAAAGTATTAGCCGTATCGAAAAATCTTGTTTGCAAACGATATCGAGTGTGTCCACTGCAAGTCGTGAGTCGATTCGGTGTGGTTTTTAACCAAACGGAATCATAATACTATGGCTCAGCTGTCTGTCCGTCTGTATTTTTCCCGACTGCGCCAGAAGGAGGGCTATGTTTTTCGAGAGTATGTATGTACAATTGTTTGGCACGCTCTGCGGACGCTCGATGGATTTTAGCTTGAGCGGTGTCGTTAGATTCGTATTTACTGTGAGAGTGACACATATCAAAATCATAAAAAGTTTAAAAATTTACTCAGTTGGGTTTTTTAAAATTTACTTTTCATTCACTTGTTTGATGTATATCTTTGCTGTATATATTTGTCTAGATGATGGACTCTGGGGAAACAATGAGCAAGATAAAACTGAAGCTCGAGGACATTCAAGGCGCTCACAACAGAATCAAAGAAGACGTCGTGTTGACGCCACTCATAGTAAGCACTAGCTTTTGCCCGCGACCTCGCCTGCGTGGTATTCAGAAATTATCCAAAGGGAACTACTTGTTTAGATTGGTTTGAACTTTCCTCTCCTATTTCATACCAATGCGTGTCGAAATCTCACAACAGAACAATATTTATTTATTTCTTATCAAGCCTAAATCCAAATTTTGTTGTTTTTATCTTCGATAATGACGAACTTCCATCCCCTATTTGAAGAGAAGAGATGAAGTTCAAAAGTGGACGTTCCCACCCATCCAGGATCAAATGACCAGAATAGGAAATGAAGTCAATTATTTGTTGGAAATCCATTTTGTTACTTCATGAAAAAATTGTTAATGTAAATATTTTTTGTTTTAGGAAGCCAAATACATTGGAAAGAAATTTTGTAATTTATATCTGAAATGTGAAAATTTACAAAATACTGGAAGGTAAGTAAACGAATAAAAAAATCAGGAGGTACGCAATTCACTCAGTGTTTCTATTGTGCTAATGTTACTCCATATCTTCACCAAAAGTGATGATTCATTTTTATTTCATGGAAATGAACAATGTGAAAATTTTTTTACACCTCTACGGGGGAAGGGAATGGGTAAGGATGAATGCAGAATTACTCCATACGTTCGCTAAACTATTTTTCTTATGTATAAAATACCCGATATCGTATGTATTTAATTTTGATTACACTTCTTGATCAAATAGTTTCTGAGTTCTACTTGCGGTACGAGACAGAACTGTGAACCGCTTGGATAGTTTCCACGAGCCGATCGTTGATATCGTCAAAGGTTTATCTAACGTCTAAGTCTTTTAGCCGAAAAATAATGGGATGAATGCCCATGTAAAGTCTATCCTCCTTGATTTACCGATGATTTTAGACACACTTGTAATTCAAGACTTGCAAAGCAAGACCACAAGGTCAGATGAAGTCAGTTTGAAATTCTTTTTGAATTAATATTACAATGAATAAGAATGTGTGATCAGTTTCAAGGCCCGCGGCGTGTGCAACGTTCTCTCGAACCTGTCCCACTCTGAGAAGAGCAAGGGCTGCACCGTCTCCGGGGGCAGGAACTTCCTCATGGCTATGACACACTACGGGTACAAACACTCCATCGCAATCAACGTCGTGGTGCCCAAGTACTGTCCTCTAGCAGGTTACCTTTACTTTGGTTTCTTAGGTACATATATGATGCATATAAAGTATATACAAGGTACGGTCGAGCAAAGATATGTAACCACTTTTAAACCATATCATATTCACTTTCGATTTTCATTTCTCTCGAGAAACTGCATAGCTACAAGAAAGGGTGCATGTGACATGGTACAAACGTAGGTACATATAGCTGTAGAACACACAAGATGCCAAAATGTTTTGAAATTGCTTCAAGCTCTTCTTGTTGCAATAGTTTATGTATTACTTTGTGATTAACATTATTCATTCTTATAGAACGTATATCTTAACTTTAATAACTATGATCAACCTTGCAGACAAGACCCAGTACAGAGAAAACTTTGCAATAGTCAAAACCTCCGGCGCAGACACCAACGAGGCCTGCCTAAATGCTATGAGTTTTTCTGATGAGATCGGAACTAAGTATATTCATGGGTAAATCTCTCTCTTTTGTATACATGATATGTCATTTACGTAGACGAGCTTTAGCCCGACGGGTCGGAAAATGATGAAGGGCACATTGCTGGAAGATCGAGTAACTTAGAAGGCTATAAGGAGTACTCAAAAGCTATCCGTACTGCATTCAGAAAAACGTCCACCAGACCGATTGACTCCCTACTAGATGGATCAATAAAGGTTTCGAGGAGCCGCTAAACGAGCTGAAAGTGGCTCGGGACCAGTCGGGTGCATCGTGGGGGAGGCCTATGTTCAGCTGTGGACGTTTCCTGGCTGATACTCGTATTGCTGAAATACTTGGTCTTTAGCGTCTTTACAGGGGCAAAAAGTAACCTAATCCCGAACTCAGTGTAGCCAATTTTTATCCAGTCTTTATTATAAGATGTTATGAAGTCCACCTAGATGAAATGGTATGAAAAAGGTTTGGTTGGTGTGTTACAGATCTGATCGCCTGGACCTTCTTGCGGGTTACGGCACGCTTGGGCTGGAGATATTGAACCAGCTGGACCAAGTGGACGCCATCGTGTGTCCCGTCGGCACCGGCGGACTCGTCGCAAGCATAATCATCGCCGTCAAGAGTCTCAAGCCCAACTGCCTCATATATGTATGGTCGAGGAACATCAATACACTTCTTTCCCGAACAATAGAAGCTTTTTTATGCTGAAGATATGTTGATCAACTCTTGACCACGATCTCACCTGATGGTAAGCGACAATAAGCCTATCATAGTACGCGTTGGTCTAAAAGGTGCCTATTTACCCTCGAAGACACCCAAGTTGTAGCTTTGTAGGAATTTAGGCTTCGGAGCTGTTCAAGCGTGAAGTGTCATCTCACTTTGGATAGGATATCGAGTTTTTTGGCGGCGGTGTTTCCCATGGACTCGATGTAACTCTACAAGGTGGGGTCGAAACTCTATGCCAGTATGTGTTTGTCATCTGCCGTCTGATCTTGTGTGTAATTTACTTGTCCAAAAAATTTCAGAAACCTGCTACACTTGAACTTTGAAATAGTCACCTGGATAATTTTTATCATACCACCTATAAGACGAAATTGTTCCGATAGTAAAAGATGGGCGGGTGTCTATCTGGGTGATCCGTTTCTATCTTCCTCCACCGGAGGACCCTAGTTTGATCCCCAGTGGGGGTGCCTATCGGTGTTCGGTTTGGTTGGTGGTAGGGTATTTTCTATATCCGCCTGGCTAACTACTGGCTGGCTATTAATAATGCTGTTGTATTCCGGCATGAAAGGTTTTAGAGTCAGCACTTCACTGGCTTGAGGTTTCTGGTGTCGCTTCCCATCTGATTCTTTTTTATTTGAAAGCTGGTGCTTCCCGTGTAGTCCCATTTCAACTTAGTCCAGTTCTGAGAATGGCATCCATGAGAAAACGATCTAAAATTTGCCTGAATAAAAGTAGACTTTTAGGGCAGTTGAAGTCAGTTTCTAGTTCTTTTTTTCTTTTCTGTTTTACCAATCTTACCCTGTCCTTAGCATCACTCACGTGTACCATTAGATGAGTTGCCTGATTGTTTCTGACAGCCTTTGCTTGATTCCTCTGTCTGCCTTATAAATACGGTCATCCATCGAGTGAATCTAATCCAGAACTTGTGGGGAGAATTTACGAACTCCTCAATTGCCACCAGGGTGTAGAATGTGCTTCAACTCCTGCAATGACCCGAGCCCTCCAGGAGAAGAAGCCGATCCTGGTGCCGCCACACTCCACCATCGCTGACAGCCTAGCACCGGTCATGGTCAGCAACAACGCCTTCAACATCATCAGGGGATACCTCGACAGGATGGTTAGTGAGTCTTGTATTTATCGAAGTAGCTCTTATTTGACTTTCTCATGCTGTCTTCCCAAATTTTTTGACAAGGAGCTAAGAGTATCGCTTTTTCACATTTGTTACATTTGAGCTGTGGTCTGCCCGAACCCGAACACTTTTCCCTGGTTTTAAACTTTCTTGTTTATAGAATGCTTTTCCGAAAGTAGCAGGCATCACCATCAACAACAACTCCTAGTCCAATGCCATAATACTTCGGGTATTTTTTACCATGTAAATCAATCTGCCAATCAGTAACTATTGTATTCCAGCAAGAAAAAATATCTAAGTCATAGAACTGTTGTGTTACGATATGAAAGGTAGCAAACCAGGCCCCCACGGCCCTATCGTTACTTATCAACTTATCAGGTGAAATTAAGGCCAAGAAGGCTTTAAAAAAAATCTTCACTGAATGATGCTGAGTGGACACCCGGTTTTGTTACGGTATTTTAGGGCAGAATGCAAGCCCAATAATAAAATTAAAAGAATCATGAGTAATATTATAAAATGACTGTATCACAGCTCGTGGTCGACGAGTCGTGGATCTGTCGCGGTATGTTGACGTTGTTGGAGCGAGAGAAGATGATGGTAGAAGGCGCCGGCGCAGCTTCGGTAGCTGCCCTCATGGGCGGCAGGGTGCCAGAGCTCGCAAACAAGAAGTCAGTTAAATGTAGTCTCATATAACTAATAATTAGTAGGTTTTAGGTTCTATTCCCTGCGGGGTATTTCTGGTACTCGATTCAGTTGGTGGTAGGGCATTTTTATACGTCCACCTGGCTAGCTAGCTACCACAGTGGTATCTAAGAATGCTGCCAAACTGCAGTGTTAATAGCGCCATTAGCACCATGCACTCCGGTAACGACAGCATAGACAGCGCCTCATCAACGAGGCATTTTTGCGAACACGCTTTCCATCGGAATGGCCTTATCATAGTGACTATCGCCTGATGGCAAGTGAGCCAAGTACATACTGCGGGTGAATATAAATAATTATATAGGGATTTACATTTATTAGGGGTTACAATTTGTCTTAGTTTATAATGATTTAGGATACAGTTGGTCATTTATATATTAATACGTGTAGCAAAAACTTTGTATCCCTTTTTACGATAATTGCGCGTAAGTATGAAATTTCGCACACTTATGGTTTATATGTATATAGGAGTACAGAATGCTAATGTTTTTGGAAAATTTTAAATACTATATGGTCGAATTTCGACCACTGGGCGACCACTAGTAACGATAATTTGTTCTACAGGTCTTAACTGAGTTGGTTCCTGCGGTATGGTGTGTATCCAGAGGGTGTGTTTACGGTATGTCAAACGATACAATTATGAATAAACGCGCGTCGTTTGACATTCCGTAAACTCAACCCCCGTTGCCGCTACCATACCGCAGGAACCGACTGTAATTCGTCATATTATGAGCTATGGTAGCTCAGTTGGGTAGAGCGTCAGTTCTTGAGCAATTGTGGTCTGGGTTCGATCCTGGCTCGTACCAATGAGTTCCAATTTGTTATTTTGAATTTATGTACGATTGATAAAAATCATTACCATTGGCTTTTCGGTGAAAGAAAACATCGCGAGGAAACCTGCACACTCCTCAGGAAAAATTCAAAGGTGTGTGTGAAGTCTACCAATCCGCACTGGTTCCGCGTGGTGGACTATGTCCCATACACTCTCTGTAGGACAGTAGGCCTGAGTCCCTGCAGTGGGGATATAGGCTGTTGACGATGATGAACCGTTGGGGTGAATTAGCGAACGGAACCTGTTCCTCAGCGTGGTGTGTATCATATCCGGCGGCAACATCAACACGCTCAAGCTGTCTCGCGGCATGGAGCGCGGCATGGCGGCGGAGGGGCGCCTCGTCAAGTTCACCGTGGCCCTCGCAGACGTGGTGGGCTCCATGAGCGCACTCCTCAACAAGGTCAGCGAGCTAGGAGCTGACGTCAAGTGCATCACACCGGAGCATACCTGGATGAGGCGTGACGTCTTCACCGTTGGGGTGAGCATGCCTCGACAAATTAACGTTTATGGGTCTGTAGTCTGACCGCCTCATTGGCCTAATGGCTAAATGTTGGACTTCTAATGCGGAGGTTCCGGGTTCGATTCCCAGTGGTTTCCTTTCAGTCCTTCCTTCCTTTCCAGTCAATTCCTATCGGTACTCGGTTCGGTTGGTGGCAGAGCATTTCCTATGTCCACCTGGCTGGTCCGCGGAACGCTTCGTTGCGTCCAGTCGCGTCACTCGACTGCTTTTTAGAGAAGAGTTCAGTGTATTGTTCGACGGACTCTCGTCCGTTTTGATGGTGCCTTAGTTCTCTGAACCGTCAATGGATGGATCGATGTTTATACACTACTGAGAATCCTATCTCAGCAGTACTCGTGACTCATTGAGAAATCAATGTTACGAATTTAAATTATCTAGCGCAGGTGGCTACGGGTTGGTATGTTAATCAGTAAGTCAAGGATATATTTTAATAGAAAGCTTACCCAGAAGCCTCAAGTTACTGTTTCACTGGCATGAAAGTAATGACGTTGCGGGGGAAGGATGTGCACAATGATTGGCTAGTTCAAATTCTCGTCGTGTCGTAAGTGGCTGGAACAAAAGTCTATAAGACAACTAAGTCTGATTGTTTGAAATTGTTCGCCCTGTTTTTCTGTATGTAGGTGATCTGTGTATGGGGTGATCATATTTTAAAGCCGTGACCATTAGCCAGGAACATAAACAGCCCTTTGTTGACAGGTAAGTTTGACAATCGAAACGTGCCACAGCGGCCACGCCAAGGAGTTAGAGAAAATATTGAACAAAGAATATCCCCACGGACACTTCATCATGCTGTGACTTCGTCCTTCCTGTGGACAGTGCTACATTGACTATATCGTATCTGTAAATCATAGAAAGTCGCCATTTTATTTGTAGAACTGTGTAATTTGTGTCGCTTTAGTCATTCGGTTCTGTTTCATTTATAGAGGATCCTACATCATCTGATTCAAATAAAATTTAAACCAACGAAAACCTTAGTTTTATTTTGCTTAATCTGCTCTTTTATAAAACTGAGACTTCCTAAAGGAAATGTATCACGATTTATTGCGACTATTTTGGCTGGTGGTAAGACGTTTTCTATGTCCGCCTGGAGCTACCATCATGTTATCTAAACGTGATAATAATAAGTAATAAGTCTGCCGCTAAACAGCAGTGTTAACAGTGCTGTTGTGTTCCAGTAAGAAAGGTAGCAGAACCAGTGCCAAATTCTTAGATTGAGGCTTCTGGGTGCGCACACTTACCATCCAACGGCCTTATCGTCACTTACCATCAGGTGAAATGAAGGCCAAGCGCAAACCCATCATACATTAAAATAAAATATTGAAGCCCTTTCATATGCTAATCCACTTGAGCCAGTGACTACTCTGTTTCAAATATTTTATCAATTAATTCAATTGAGTCACCCGTTAAACGTTCCAAATTCCAAGTCGATAGCGTTGGTAGTTGTTAAGATCATCAGCTGGATGAACTCGTTGCGATACCAGCGTCCGTGGAGATAGTGCCGTAGCAATGTTCTATTATTCTCTATGACATTCTGTCAACCACTGTCAGTGCACTGGCAATCCAAAAAATACTTTACTTGACACCTTTGCTTGACACTGGAAGTCCATCACCTCCATCACCTCCATGACATATAGTGATCTGTGATGACACTGTTTTTAATTAAAGTGACTAACAGAATTAATACATGTTTGTTTGTTTGTTTGAATACTCTTTATTCATTCATATGTCAACTTAAATAATTACATTTAAAAAACAATAACAAAAGTTGAATGTTTTTGTTTACGTAACATGTTTTATTTACGTAAAACCATTTTTACATTAGCAGTGCTCACATGACAGTCAGAATATATAGGAACATATTCTTAATTTTAAATATTTTTAGCTGCTAGTATTTATTTCGTGCAGAGCATTACAAACTCTTTTCAACAGACACTACCATGACACTAGTGATTAAATGCTCCTAGCATGACACCTACATGATGAAGCCAGATGAAGCCTTGATGAAGACATAATTTTGAAGTTGAAGGTAAATTTAATAAAAAATTAAATTCTCCGTGTTAATATTATACAATAGAAGCCATGGTAAGCATAGCGACCAGCTCCGGGCGTTCGGAGTGGCATCACTACAGGAAGAAGGAGACAACCACTGACCGTATCACCGAACCAGAGGTAAGGAAGTTCCAAAAGTGATAGACGAATAGATTTTATTTTATTTATTGGTGGTAGCGAGAGAAGGAATTTTTTTATTAAAAACACAAAGTTATATTGTTGGTGGTAGATCTGAGGGAGAACAGGCCGATTATTAGTTAATTTGTTTGTCCTTCCCTCCCGCCGTAACGGAGAGACAGAATGACTTTATATTTGGTATACGGAAAGTTGAAGGGTCCGAAAATGAACGTGGGAATGCGTAGTCCACGCGGGGAGTCACTGGATGCAGGTGGCTCGGGACCGGTCAATGTGGCATACCATGAAGGAGGCCTATGTCCAGCAGTGGACGTTTCCTGGCTGATGATGACGCGGACGAAGTCGCGGTCAAAAGTTAGTCCATACTAGTTATATTAAATGTGAAAGTTGATTTGTTTGTCCTTCCTTTACGTCGTAACGGTAGTCAGAACTTGATTCTTTGTATAGGGGATAGTTAGAGTTGTAAAAGGATATAGTTATCACCCCTTTGAAATATATAGTTCCTATGGTTCCCATTGAAGTCCACGCGGCCAAGTAGTGGACATAAGCTTTAATGCAACACTTTTTATAATGAAATTTGTATATTTATTTGCACATACCGAATACATTGTAACAAAAGATAAAAGTTTTGAAAATAGTGCGAACGCTTTGCCAATTAAGTTACCGGTCGTATTCCATTAGTGTCAGAAATTGGTAACCATTATGATTTTTCACTATTTTCAAAATGTTATTGGCAACTGGGCCATTTGGCCAATTGGCAAGCAGTACCTACCTACAAAACTAAAAGGAAAAGATACTTAATTTTGCGATGGGAGCCAACTAGTATCGATTCGGTAATTTGATGATATTCATCGAATTTGAATACCACAATTTGTACTCGTATTTTTAATATACTTACGTTGTTATCAGAGAGAGTCTGAGCCCCACCATCCCGAGCCACACGTGCTCACCTTCAACGAGATCAAACAAGCTGCAGAGAGGATAGACGGAGGGGTCATACATACACCATTATGTGTGAGTAGTATTACTTAACAATGGGCGACAGAGTGAGTTTTTGGCCAAAATAAAATTTTCTTGGCCTTAGGCTTGAATAAATACAAAAAAGTAAAAACTTTGAATTTGAGATTCGAACCCGGACGTTTGTGATTGTCAATGCGAGCGCCTTGACCACTTGACCACAACGTTTATGCCCGAGCGTGGGAAATTAGCGACCATATCTTATGAAAACTCGATAGCACGCGTTTTGCCCCCTAAAACCCCCACATACAAATATACAAGAATTAGTCTTTTAAAGCTATCAAATATATTACGTACAAAAACTGCGTCATCAGAATCAGAATTAAAAGTTAAGCCGTAGCCACACGAAAGATAGTTCCCTAAACAAGTAACGTAGTTCAGTTGGTAAAAAGCTATGAATTAGTATGGTAGTTTGCTCTAGTACATACTTTGTATATGTATCAAATTATTTTTGTTGGTAGCAGCAAGAGATCAGCGTGATATTTTCATTTTTTATCGCCGAAAAGTGTTTCCATTCAATAAATTAATCAGGGCTGAGCTTGCAGTTTACAAGCCGTAGCTACCGACTACAATAACACGATAAATTATTTTAACAGGAAGCAAAACTCAGCAAATACATGGATTATAATGTATACTACAAATGCGAAAATCTGCAGTACACAGGCAGGTGATTATACGACATTCTTAAACATCGACTAGGCAATTCTACAATGGCTCCAAAAACCAAACCAGAAAATTAGTTGGTATGGCTAGTTTTCAATTTATCGACGTTTCAATTCTGTGTAGGTTTTTGATTTTTTTAAAGAAAATGATTTATTGTGCCACTTGGCGCTCTATGCAGACAAAAATACAAAGATTATGTTTTCAGTTGCTCAGAACGCGGTATCCGCAACGCGTTCATGGCGTCCGGCGACGATCTGACCGCCCGCGGGGTAGTGGTGCCGTCCGTGGGGAACATGGCGCTAGCTGCTGCTTACCACGGACGAGCTCTCGCTGTGCCCGTTAGTGCAACCATATTAATAAAAAGTGTACACAAAGATTGCAATACATTTGCACAAAGCTTCCATTGTAGCTCAAAAATAAGCATGATACGACCATTAGTTTTTCAAGTAGGTACACTGAGCTTATTTTATAGCCGACTTAAAAAAAGGAGTTTATCAATTCGAGCTGTATGTATGTAATATTTCCAGAACTGCCCAGTTGTTGATACCTAGTGTATTGTTCAACTTAGGGAAGTCTGCAAGTTTCATCAAAATCGCAAATCTGTCTCCTAGACACATGTAGGTCAGGTATTTGTTAAGGTGGCAATGCCTTGTGAGGGTTTTTGATAGAATTGTGTCTATAGAATGTCCTTCTTTTGCAAACTTTGATACAATGAGCTACCAGGTCACAGAGACGGGTTATTTTTTGCATGTCTTCTTCTGCGTCTATACCGCAGGTGACGGTAGTGATGCCAGAACGCAGTCCCCCGGCCTACGCTCAGCGCTGCTCGGAACTGGGCGCTGACGTGGTACTGTACGGCGACAGTCGCGGAGATGTCATGACATACTCCGCCAAGATGCAGCGGGACACCAACCAGGTGCTGTTCAAGTTAGTTGGGCTCCTCATATTGTCTTTTAGAATTTCGAACGTCCATTTTTCACAGATTTTCACAGAATGTATATTTCAGTGGCCGATTTAACAGCAAATAATAAAAATAACTATAATAGTAAATTATTAAATGATACCATAATTTTAAAATCGCCACTTTACGATTTCTACTACAAACTGTGAGCGCCTACCGATAAAGTATTCTCAATGTTTAAATTAACAATTGCGCTTAAAGTTTCGTCAGGCGCATTGGTGGGTGCATATTAGATTACCTATTATTTATAATTTTCAGTATCTTAACTATTCATATTCTGTTCGGAAAGTTCAGTGCGCAATTCTGACTCGTCCAATCATTTCCCAAGTAAATGGTTGGCGACAACTGAAATAATGGTTTAATGAGTTTTTAAATAATGTTTGAGCGAGTGAATTATAGAATGGAGTGTGATGTGACACGTGGTTGGAAGTCAGACGACCCGATGAGGCGGATAATATCTTGTGTGCAGCTCGGACGACCCTCTGATCATGGCGGGTCTGGGCACGGTGGGACTGGAGATCGTGACGCAGATGCCGGAGATCGACGCGGTCATCGTGCCGGTGGCGGCGGGCGGTTTGCTGGCTGCCGTGCTCGTCGCATGCAAGAAGCTCAAGTGCTCCTGCTTGATATATGTGAGACCAGCATTTATACTGCTATTAGTTTGTCTCATGGAAACTCTGACGTACAGATTTATGAGGGAGACTCGTAACACATATATTAATTTAAATAAAATTATCATATAGTTTATTCAAAAGATATGTCTGTTCTTTTGGATTAAGTGCTTGGATTTTAGAATTTGCGCACGCTCATGATTTTATTTGGGTGCATTTTATCAGGGTGCTGAGTGCGCCAAGGTCCCGAAGATGATGAAGGCACTGCAAGCAGGGCGTCCTGTGACGGTTCCGATGCACCCCAACCTCGCCAGTGGCCTCAATACGCCCAGTGTGGGCAGCAACGCCTTCGCTACAATCAAAGGACGACTCGACAGAATGGTATACCTACCACCTCGAATTATTATGCGGACAAATGGTATACCATAGGTACCTATACCACTGTTGACTGTTCCGCCCGCAAACATTCCCTAAATAAAGTGTTTTATTTTCAATTTTCAATTGTTTAATAGTGAGGACCTGTAATTGGCTTTCTGTAAACTATTTATTTTGTTATACTGTTATTTTGGCTGTTGGTCTTCCGAAAAAAATAAAATAAAATAAAATAAAAAAATAAAATGAAGGCAGATTGTGAATATAGTGACTTTTGCGCCCGCAAACATTCCCTGAATGAAGGCAGATTGTCAATATAGTGACTGTTGCGCCCGCAAACATTCCCTGAATGAAGGCAGATTGTCAATATAGTGACCGTAGCGCCCGCAAACATTCCCTGAATGAAGGCAGATTGTCAATATACTGACTGTTGCGCCCGCAAACATTCTCTGAATGAAGGAAAAATTTCAATATAGTGACTGTTGCGCGCGCAAACATTCCCTGAATGAAGGCAGATTGTCAATATACTGTTGCGCCCGCAAACATTCCCTGAATGAAGGAAAATTTTCAATATAGTGACTGTTGCGCGCGCACATTCCCTGAATGAAGGCAGATTGTGAGTTTAGTGTCATTGGGTTCCAGCTGGTGGTTGATGAGTCTTACATCGCGCGCGCCATCATACACGTGCTGGAGAAGGAGCGCCTGGTGGCGGACGGGGCCGGCGCGTGCGCAGTGGCCGCTGTCATGCAGGGACTCGTGCCGGAGCTCAAGGGGAAACGGTCACGACATGTTCAACATTTATTTGTATAATAGTTTCTGCTCGTGTGGACTTTAGGGTTTATCCCATGGGAACTACTCGATCGATCAGGATAAAAGTAGCCTATGTCCTGCCTTTCAACTATCCCTCCAGCAAAAATCTTTTAGTGAATTTATCTCATGTTTTAATAGTTATTCTGCTATTCGTGGCGAAGATAAATTTAAAAACCAACAACATATAAAATTCGACACAGACGTTCTTGAGTTGGCTATCTATACTCTTGAAATAAAAGTTATGAGGTCGCAGGTTCGATTACCAGTAGCTATCGATACTCTGGTTGGTTAGGCATTTTCTATGTCCGCCTGGCTAGCTACTACCATGCTGCCTAAGTCTACCGCCAAACGGAACTGTTATTTCGTTTCATTTCATTTCTAGAATGGATTATGAATCCCAACTGTGTAGCTACTGGGCTACGAATGAGATCAAGTGATTTTCGAGTAATTTTGATCCCACGTTGCAGTGCGGTATGTATAATCAGCGGTGGCAACATAGAATCTGGTCGTCTGGCGCGCACGATCCAGCGTGGTCTGGGCGCCACCGGCCGTCTGCTTCGCTTTGCTATAGCGCTTCCCGACCAGCGCAGCGGACTCGAGAACCTGGCCAAGGTCATCGCTGACGAGAACGCGGTCCTCAAGAGCCTCATCACTGAGCAGATGTGGCTGCACAGCGACATTGGGAGCACTTGGGTATGTCGACAATAATCTTATATGTATCTTTCAGTCCCAGGTACGGTGTAGTCCCGTCAGACAATTAAAACAGTTAAAGATTATGGCAACATAAATTTAGTATGGAAGCAATCGGAGAGGGATCCCATTAAACTTCGTTTCGATCGAATAAAAATACGAGTTAACAAACACCGAAACTAAACCATGTAAATGCCATGCCATGCTATATAATGTATGTTGTACGTAATTGACGATGTCAAAATTATTTCTTACTTTCTTAGGACTAGAAGAAACCCTCTGTCTCTCTCACACACACGCACACCCTCATACATGTAAATCATAATTATATTAACTAAGGTATATTGACCCATAAGTAACCATTACGTTATTGAAGAGTGGGGTCATTTGACACATATTTTTAAACTTGTAAAAAGATACCCCACTTACAGTCGCGCTAGTCTATAAGTGGGGTATCGTTGTTTAATCGTTCAAAGTTGGTTCAAAGAGTTACAAACACCTGTAAGTCTGACGTTGAAAACAAACTAGCATTTTGCCCGCGACTTTATTTTTGTGTACGGATAGTTGCTGGGCCGAAAAGGACATTAGACTATTTTTTATCCCGACCGAGCAAGTAGTTCCCGTGACATGCTCTGAAGTTCCTGTACTAGTTTTACCTTTAAATAACTTTGTTTTTCAGGCCAATGTCGTAGTGGAAACAGCCAACGAAGAACATGCATTAAACTTCAAAGACCGCTTGCGCGAGATCTATCCTTCAGTGCGATTTGCTATCGCTGATCTAGACGAAAAACATAAATGCTTACGTTGATCGCCCGAGCTATATCTGGCATGTGATGTTGAAACAATTGCAGTCTTGAAAAGGTGATATAGTGAAATATTTCAATCGTACACATTTCCTTATCATGTAAAAATAATTGAAAGGATTAGTTTTTTAAAATAACTTTGTTTAGAACAATGCAATGTTACTATTTTATGTTCCTACTAATGTAATCTTTAAATTAGTTTGTATAAGTAAAAAAATTTAAAATTGAAATGTTTAATAAATATTCTGTGATTTCATTTTAGTTATTTTCTTTAAGTAATTTGATGGTTGGTTTTATTTAAGTAAATCAAACTCTTTGCTTTTTTACGATTTTTTTAATTTTTAAACCTTATCCATAAGTTTACGCGACTGGGTCATCTCCCTTTGTCGCTCTTGTGTAGATCACCTGTCCATGATGCTGGACGACCTGCTTTATTAGACCTGCAACAATTTAAGTGTCTTCAGAACCACGGAGTATTTTAAACGAGTGTTTGTAGAGTTGGAGGAAGATTCAGACTCAATATATCAGCTTTAGCTGTCATGGTTAATCCAGATGTAATAATCATCATAAAAATACGAATTGAGTATCTAGATTGTGGTTTCATCCCACCTGAGAGAAGAAGCACAAAACTAGAAGAAGAACAACATAAGGCTTTAATCAAAAGGAATGGGTGCTTGTTCAGTATGTGAGGCTTGGTGCTGTTGTGTGGCAGCAACTTCACACAGATGCAATCTTCAATGTGACGACCATGTGTCTAGTATCTAAGCGGCATATCAAGATGTAACATGCACCACATTTTAACAGGTTCGCAGTCTGATGAGACACATGTGCCTCATGGGTGACTACACTGTTACGTCCATGAGGCATATATGTCTACAACTACATTTAAGCAATCAATTTATTATTCATCATCATCATCAACAGCCTATATATGTCCCCACTGGAGGGGCTCAGACCTACTCTCATAAAGAGAGTGTATGGGCCAGACTTCACATGCCTGTTCAAGACATGCAGGTTTCCTCACGATGTTTTCCTTCACCGTTAAGCAATCGGATAATGTACTTGAATTGAAAAACAACTCATAGGCACACGGTTGGATTCGAACCCGGTACCCTCAGATGAGAGTCCGCGCCTTATCCATTGCGCCACCGACGCTTTAATTTATTATTAAACTTAACTAAATAAAATAAATTTCACTTATCCATTAACATTAAACATACTTTTTATCGTTTAACTAAAATAATTAATTTCTTTACATTACAACAGTTATCAACACAATCAATTTCAATCACTGACACAAAGTATCATAAAATACTTGAAGAGAATGACATAACTTATACGAAACTTCATGAACATTAGTTGTCATTATTACTACGAGGACATGTACAAAGAAGATTCCAACTTGCTTCGGGACTGTGGACATGTTTAGACTGCTAGGAATATAACTTTTGAATCAGCATTCAATTTTTTCCAAAATTTTCCAAAAAGACGAACAAGACTCTCAAGATCATTGCTTCTATTGTTGTTATAAAACCCTCATATTATTTTTCTTTTTACATCTTCTATGAACAAACATCAACCAGTTAATTATATGGCCACATTATATACCACCAAATTAATCGGGAGTGTATCCCACTTTATCCATAGATTCAGAATTGATATAACAAGCAAACAAGCAGTTTTTTCTAATTACATTACATTCCAATTTATCCAGTAATATTAGTAGTATTATGGCCAGACATGAGAAATCATAAACTCTAAAGTAGTCAATGGAAGTAGTTAGACAATGCATATTCCAGGAAAACTACGGAAACTCTAATGGTATGGAATAAGTTCCAGTTACAAAACTAATTAGGGTGTTTACCCTAAGAGTGCCAAACAGGATTATGTTACTAAGACTGTCAAAATGATGTAACTGTTTTATTTTGATTTAGTTCGATGTCTATTAGATCCATGTCAGTCCATAAAAATGGTAAAGACAGTCTAAGAAACACTTATAACATTATCAGTGACACCTTTAGCTCCATATCACACCATTACAACACCAAAACAGCATTTTAAACGATTTAGAAAATATATCTGACCAGTCATGTAAAATCCAGAGAAGAGTATATCAACAAAATTTAAAATACACAGATTAAAAATATACAAACCTTTTTCTCTAAGCTCAATGAGCGCTCTCCTCGCAAGTGATCCGCGCACCTTGAGCCTCTCAGAGACAACTGCAGGGGTGATGAGCTTGTACTGGGGAACTTCCTTGTACAACTTCTCATATGTGGCCTTGTCGAACAGCACTTGGTTGTTCAACTTGTCACGGACTTTTCCTTTGGACCACTTCTGCAAAGGTAATGTGAGAAATTTTTAATGGCATGTTCAATATGGCTGCACCTCGTGAAAGTAAAGGGATTGCCATCAGCCTCAATATATCAGATTTTACTCTCATGGTAATCAAGTTGAAGGATATAATCATCTGGCAAATTAGTTACTGACAGTTAACTACGCAGCAGTGTTGTCAATCTATATTAGTTGACGATGTATAATGCATTTGTTCGTAAGTTCACGAACTTCTTTCTATAGTTGCTCCAAAATATACTAGAACACCAATTACCAATACCCTACTCAGAAGATAAAGTTACTTGCGGAATTTCAACTTTACTGTAATTTCAGGACAAACCTCATTTTTATTGAAAAATAATATGAAAAGCGTATCCTAATATTGGACATAACCTCACTTTTACTAAATAAGTTTTGCTTACCTTCTTCTTGGCTTTACCACCACCGGACCCCTCCTTCTTCTTTTGTGTCTTTTGTGGCTGCTTAGCCGAAGCTTTTGTGTCCTTCTTGGGCGGCTAAAATTACAAAAATAATTGTTGACAAGAAGGAACGCCACGAGGTTCGAGTCAAACGCCCTGAACTTAGAATCATTACTGTATTTAGTCGGACTTTTGGTACTGTTAATGTTTGGATAAAAATGATTATTTAAAATCAGTAAAACTAAGAATATAATTATGTCAAATCTATATTTTTCGTAAATAAATTACACTTGCACATCATACTCACCATCTTGAAACCGAAAAGAAAGATGGAGGATTAAATTTTATTAGTCTATGGTCACGCTTTGACGTTTCTTATCGTTGCGTTCAGAAATCATAAAGCTGTAATTTTTTTGTCTTAGTTGGGTTGTGTATGGCTATCTTTATTATGAGTAGCCTGTGTTGCCAGCTAAATATACTAGTGTTATACCTCGCGTTTAAATATATCGGTTATTTGATGTGTCAAATGCTGTCAAATGAATTATAAATTGATATAAATTATTAGAAATAAATATCAATTTTTAAATTATATTTATTCAATTTCCATTCCTTGGGCAACGAAAAAGAACAAATCTTAAACAACGTATAAACAAAATAATGCTGTTTGCCAACAAAATATCAATAACTTAGCTGAGTAAATAATAAACATGGACTGCAAGAGACGTATTCTTCTCTTGCTATTGTTAAGAAGAGGCATGAAACAGAAACAGAAAAAAAGAAGATACTGTGTGAATCCATATCTTGCAATAATGAACCATGATGAGGGTCATTTCAAGAAGAAATATGAGGCGTTGAAACTTTGTGGCAGTGACAAATTTTATGATTACTTTAGAATGTCTGTATCAAGTTTTGAAGAACTTTTTGCAAAGATTTCACCTCGTTTACACAGACAATATGTATTTAGAAAACCTGTTGAGCCTCTGGAGATGCTGGGATTAACTATTAGGTAACTTTTATATTATAAGTAATTTTAAAACATGCTTTAGTCCTATTTCTCATCAATCATCATCAACAGCCTATATACATCCCCACTGCAGGGGCTCAGGCCTACTCTCCTACAGAGAGTGTATGGGCCTTAGTTCACCACGCGGGTCCAGTGCGGATCGGCGGACTTCACCGTTAAGCAACCGGATAATGTACTTGAAATGAAAAACAACTCATATGTAGGTAGGATTCGAACCCGGAACCCTCAGATTGCGATTCCGCACTTTATCCACTGCACCACCGACGCTTCTATCTATTGCCTGTAATTTTTTGTGTTTAATGTAACTTTCAAAATTTTTCTGTATTTTAGTTGGGATGGGTGTTAGTTTACCCATAAAATGAATAAAATTGTGAATTATTTGCAATGCAATGGGAATACCAAGCCCTGAGGGTTTGGTGTGTTTGGGAACATTTGGGAAACAACAAAACACATTGAAGAAATTTTGTACATAACTTCCCGTGGGTTATTCGCGCATTCGTTTTTCTGTAATGTAGTTTTCAGTTTAGAAGTATTCATAAGGTTTTTGTTCTTCAGTATGATGATTAGTAACCAATGTGGGTTTGCAGCTACTCAACGTAGTCTGTTAGTCCCTTATTTGTGATGTAAATCAAACATAATATATATATCTATACTTTTTAAACATGGAAGGAATTATCATGCATGACCACCTAAATAAAAAGTACTTCTTGGGAACAATAGATGGCGCTGACTTAGCACAGACGTGTACAGCATTTAACAGCGGAAGTAGCGCCATCTAGCATCTTTTTTGTGGAACTTGAACTGGTAAGTATGAAAGTCTGAAAAAGTCAATAAAAAGTAAAAGTATGACAAAGTCTAAAAAATATTACAAAATTGTTGTGGTTCCTTCAAGTACCTGAAATTCATCAATTACCTATTTTCTCCAGATTCTACATTGTCTAAAATGATCTTTTACTATTCTTAAGTTACATTTGTAGCATTTTTTCGCCATCAAAAATGGTGTTTTGTAACTATAAATGATTAACATGACATTCCTGGCAACCTTATGTAGTTTTGGCATCCCTACCCATCAACCCCCTTACGCTGCCCATTAATACACCAATATCAGTGCTGGTAATTAATTATAAAACATTTGTTTCAGGTTTTTGGCAACAGGGAACACATTTGTAGATGTGGATGTTACAAATCATCGTGGAAAGAGTACAATCGGTAAAATAGTAAGAGAAGTCTGTTGTGCAATATGGGACATTCTTTTAAGTGAAAGTATACCGAGACTAACTGAAAAGCTACTAGAACAAATTGCTGCAGAGTTTTACAAGAAAACCAAATACCCTAATTGTATAGGGGCACTGGATGGGAAACATGTCCGAGTTGGTTCAACCAGCAGTGGCTCTCATTTAAATGAAAGCTATAATTCTATAGTCTTGCTAGCACTTGTCGATTCTAAATACAGATTTCTTTACGTCGACATAGGAGCGTATTGCAAGGAAAGTGACTCCACAGATTTTCAAAACACAAAACTGTATAAATTATTGTTACAAGGAACCCTTCCAGTACCAGAGCCAAAGCCATTACCAGGCTTTCAAACTCCAGTTCCACATGTCTTTGTAGCTGATGAAGGTTTACCATTGACAAGCAATGTAATGGGTCCATATACAGGAGAGTGTTTGACAGAAGAAGAAATAATTTTTAACTATCGCTTAAGTCGAGCAAGAAGGTACATTGAGTGTACTTTTGGTATCATGGCAAATAAATGGGAAATATTTCACCGGCCATTGAATGTTCAATGCGATTTTGCGATGGACATTATCAAAGCGTGTTGTGTTTTACACAATTTCATTATAAATAGAGATGGAGTCACATCTTCAGAGGAACTATTTATCGATGACTCTTTCTTAGACTTACAACGCTCAACGGATGTTTTATTGACAAACCCAGTTGATTTTAGGAGTGAATTCTGTAAATACTTTACTAGTGATGGTGGAGCACTTAGTTGGCAATTATCTTATATATAAAGAGCTGGCTTTTACCATTGAGATGTATGGCTTTGACTGTAAACCGAAGCAAAATTCTTTCATGCTATAATTCTTCCAACATGAATTTTTTTAAATAGAATAGTTTTGGCATCGAGCAGTAACTCCCTAAAAATAGAACATAAAATTTTATGATGCCACCGAATTATAATGTAAAAATGTTTATTTTCTACAAGACATTGAGAAATAAATTATCGCGTAATAACACTGGTGAAATTTAAGTTAATTATATTGATTTATCATGACTTGATATGTTCTATTTTTAGATATATAACTACGTAGCTTTCATTATTTTGAATGAATTTTGTGTGAAATCATTATGTATTGATTTAAGTTGATGTTACATTATCCCTCGCCTGATGCTTCCATAATAAATTTATGTTGCCATAATCTTTTAAAATAGAATAGCTAGCTTTGATAAGTAATTACCTAAAAATAGGAGATGAAATTATAGTGTCGCGAAATAAATATAATTTACAACTTTAGTTATCTACAATAGCAGTTACGCAGCTAATGATTCATAGATGGCGCTTTGAACAATAATCGAAAAAAAGTGTTTAAAATGAAAATTGTGATTTACTATGAAGTTGTATTGTAATGATACTCATTTTGCGACATAATATGATGTCCTATTTTTAGATAGTTACTACACAAATCCATTATATTTTAAAAGATTATGGCAACAGAAATTTAGTATGAGACTTTGATGGAGGTGGCGGATCGCCTTAAGTAGTGGACATCCTGTCTGATAGTGATGTTTGTGGCAAGGGAAGACGTTTTTAGTAAATTTACTAAAACACAAGTCATGTGTTTTATTTAAAGTTTAGGTGTGTAAAGAATCAAAAACGTTTTGGAAGGCATTCTTCCAACTTTATATTTTAATATTTAAAAAATACCAGTGGACATGTAGTCTCGGCTTTAGAATAGGGTTGTGTCATGTCATCCTGCATGGTTGTTTTAAAAGGCGACTAATGGGAAAAACGAATCCAAAAATACCAACTTTGTACCATTTTATTTATCCAATATTTGACCTAGACTAGAATTGAGGACTCGTGTAATAGCTAATTACATTTGCGATTGTAGTGACTCGTAGTAAACTAATTCTTCATCCGTGATCGAAGGCCTGAAGGACTCCACCCCTTGCCATAGCTCGGATATACCAAGGATCACTGATTCCGGACTCAAATCACTCTCTTTCACGAGACCTGAGGAACAAATATATAAGAAAAAATATAATCATCCACATTAAAGCTAAAAAGCACTATAGAAGTTTCAGTTAAATTTTTAAGTTTAAATTACTTATTAACTTTAATGATAAATAATTAATTTAGAAAGAAAAAAAAACATATTAAAGCAGCAATAAAAATCATAAATGTCTTAGTTTATGTCTATCCACAGGTTACCGACATAGGTCAAGTCATTGAGCTGAAGTGGCGGAACTGATGGGTGAGTAAGAGTTCCCGAGTGGCTTCCACGTACAGGGAAAGGTGTACCAGGCCGTCCTACCAGTGCATCATTATTATTATTTGCTTGATACACTAGCACTTAGCAGCACTTGTTTTAATGTTTGTAAATGTTAATTCAATCTGTTTTTGAAACAATTCACTGAAGTAGCACTTCATTACACTTTCAGGAAGAGCGTTCCAAGAATGCACTACACGGTTAGGCAAGAAGTGTTTCCTAGGGTTGCTCCTACAAAGAGGCTTGAGCTTCATTGAGTGCCCTCTCAATCGACTGTTCTGGCTCATAGTGAACAAGATTCTAATGTTGCTCGCATTGTAGTGTCCATTGAGTTTACAAGTTTCAATGAGGTCACCTCGTTTCCTTCGCTCTTCCAGTGTTGTCAGATTACATGGATCGACGACCTAGTTAAGGTCGCGGGTCGCTGGGTGGCTTGAGACCTGTCATTGTCATGTCAGTTTACCGGCTTGTAGTTTGTTGACTAGGTTCCTGACGGCCGCGGAGCGCGCCACCGACACCACCTGCATCAGGTCAGCGCCGGTGCAGCGGTCAGGCAGCGCTGCGGCTACGTCTTCTAGGTTCACCTCCGGACGAAGTTTAAAACTGAAACAATACAAATATTTACTTTCAATTAACATTCAATCGAAATCACATTCAGTCCTTTTATTCAAATCCAATTTTAATGATTCTTTTTTGTTTCATAACTTGGTTTAGTGGTTTTTGTGAAAATCAACAAAAACAAAATACCTGCCCAGATAATTCTACCTTTTAAGGGGATGGAAGCTGTAGACTTTCAGGGCAGTTGAGGTCAGTTTCTTATTTCTTCTAGAACGCGTTACTTATCAGAAAAAATATTTAGAGATTCTGGTAATGTTCATAAATTAATGGTATAGTATTGTCTCCATTATCCGCAATATTTTATAGTGTTACTATCAGTAATGACAGCTTCTGTCCAGCCACAGTCCAGAAATATTATGTAGTTTAATCATTCTAACCTGAGCCGCTCAGTAAAATCTAGTAATTAAAAAAAAATTCTATCTTGACCAATCCGTGCGGTGTTTTAATGTTTGAAAAATAAAACTTCCACTGCAAGGACAAATCTTGGACACCACTCACCACTAAACAGACTTGTGCGTCAGTATAACCAGTTAACCAAAGCCATAGACGTTGATATTTTTCACAATAGTAAATTTAAATTCAAAACCTTAATATCTTATAAGCTGTAAATATTATTTTGTTATCGTTCTTTTAATTTCTTAACTTTATTATTATCATGTCGTTGTTGCCTTCATGTTCATTTGTGTCTTCATGTTCATGTTAATGTATATCCTGTAGGTGACCTTAAACAAAATAAAAATAAATAAATAAAAACTTAATTTTTAAAGTTATGTTTTTTGTTATGATTTTCGTCATCTGTGTAACCAGTTGTAGTATCCTGTTGTTTTCCTACCTTCTACACAGCGCGTTAAGCACGCACGTCTTCTCGTGGACGCCGTGGTAGGGGCCGACGTAGATGAGCTTGTCGAGGCGTCCAGGACGCAGCAACGATTGTTCCAGCAGATCAGGGCGATTCGTCGCACCCATTATGAACACGAAACTCGATGACTCCGCATCTGTCAGCGGAAAAATCTGTTATCGGCTGGGTCAGCGTTTCTCAAACTTTTTGGTATCGCCCCCCCTAAATCATTTACATTTATTTAATCACAGGCATACAATAATACACAGGACACACATAATATCAATGTATAAAGAAGACACGAAAATTAAAGGGTGTGGGTGGTGTGTAAGAGAGAGAGCGTGTGTGAATGTGATAGTAAGTATGACTGTGAAAAGGCATTCGCAATGTTGCAGTGTAATGATACTACAACGCTGTTATTCTGCCGAAACCCTACAGATGGCGTGGACGTGTGATTGACAAGTTTATGTATTGACTAGAGGGGGATAGAGGAATATCATTACAGCCATTTTTCTTTTGACCGCGCCTAGAGCCCATGACATCCGTGGGTGTCGTAAACTAAGGGGAAAAAATATTTAGGAAATGGGCAGGAGCATAAACCTATGTCAACAACAATCTTACTACGATGAAGAAACCGCCTGCCAATCATGGTGATAATTGAAAATTCCGTTATAGAACGTCCAACGTGACGATCTATGCGGGAGGCGTGAATTCCCACGTACCCCGTTGAAGTTGTCTCGTAATGGGTCTGTTGGGAATTTTTCTGCCTTTTACTTATGTGGCCGATTATGATGATAAAACCGATATATCGGCATCTGCTATCACAGTCTGGTTTTTTAAGGGTTCAGGGGAGTAGATCTCTCGAATACCTTCGCTGCTGGACACGCCGTCCACCTCTGCCAACAGCTGGCTCACAACCCTGTCGCTAGCACCCCCGGAGTCCCCAGCAGCGCCCCGACGAGGCGCCAGAGCGTCGAGCTCGTCCAGAAACACAATGCACGGCGATGACGCACGGGCCGCTTCGAACACTGAAACAAGACATTAATAAGTCAATCAATCAAGTACTGTTAGAAATAATTATAGAGTTTGATAGCCAGTAGTGGTACCTATCGGTAAAAGTTTCATATTTATTGTACTGCCCGCAGGTTTAGAATGTAATCCATGAGAACTGCTAGTCCGTTCGGGATAAATGTAGCCTATGTACTTCCTTGGCCTTTCAACTATCCCTCTACAAAAATCAAGCCATTTAAAACTCTCTGTTAGGTTGTGAATCTATAAATTTATTTATCTTGTGAATTTATGCCATGTTTTAATAGTTATTCTGCTATTCGGGACGGAGACAAATACAACAAATCAAAAACCATGAAAATCGGTGCAGCCTTTCTCGAGTTATAAGTGTTCGGACAAATCAAACTGTTTTATATATTAAGATTATCTTTTAAAATAGGACCTCAGATTTTAACGCCGGTAAATGAGTTTGGCAGTGTGTGTATTTTAAAAGATTATGATAAAAGAAATTGTTATAGGAGCATTATGAGAGAATTTCCTTTAAATAAATTAGAAGGAAGTAAATAAGTATTACAGATACACAGGCAGGAAGTGTTCATAACACTAAGTGCTATTAGCACGGCTGTTTGGTGGCAGACTTACGCATATATACGCCTTACAAACAACCAAACCGAGTCCCGAGTAGTACCTCGAACCCGGGTCTTCCAGATTTTCGATCTATGTAGGCCACTAGGCCACAGAAACGGTTCGTTTACCTTTCCTAACATTTTCTTCTGACTGTCCAATGTACATGTTGAGAAGCTCTGGCCCCTTCACGCTAAGGAAACTGACATTCAGCTCCGTGCTGACGGCCTTGGCTACCAGCGTCTTCCCACACCCGGGAGGACCGTACAGCAATATTCCTGAGGATACATTTAAACAATTCCTTGCGTTAATCGAGATTATAAACACGAATATATTTAAAGATAAACAATTTCTATCGCTATATATATACTATAACATACTTCGTCCAACTTAATTGTAACGTCGAAATAATTAACTTAATCCAACATAATCGAATAACGACGGTTCCATGTTGAAAACGGAACCCTAAAAGTACCTAGGGATCAATAGATGGCGCTGCTTTATCGAATACTTATCGAAAAAAGTGTATTTGAATACGAGCGGGATTTGAACCTGCGTCTCTTGCGTTAATCCGGAACAAACGCGTTGCCAACGGTGCTATCGGGTCGTATAAGGGCTGAGCTACATCTAGCAGCACCGAATCGCACTTTCCTATGCTTCTCTCATTCTCTATCATTTAGAAACATAATTTACTAGAGCGAGAAAGAGAGCGGGAGCGGGTGTACGAGCGACCGCACGCGGCGGAATCGAAGAGGCGTTAGTAGTCTCGCTCTAGTAAATGCCGGTTCTGAGTGACAGAAAAGGATAGAAGCATAGGAAAGTGTGATTCAACGAAACATAAGCCATTAGCATTATTAATAACAAAAAATATACGAAAAATAATGTATTTATTTGTTACCTGATCTCTTAAGAGAAGAATTCTTGAACAAATGCGGGTACTTGATGGGGAATTCTATAGTTTTAAGCAGTTCCTTCTTCAACTTCTCCAAGCCACCAATATCTTCCCAGTGCACCTTCGGTATTTTGGGGGCATCTAAGTGCTGGCTTTGTAGACTTCTCATTGATTCTGTTAGTAAGTTAACTCGTCTGTATTTTATGTTCTTTTTTCATGAGCAATTGGGTTTTTGACTAAACAAATATATTGGTGTCATTCAACAGACCGTGTAAAAACAAATAGCTTTCTTTAGCACAATCCGACGAAAAGAAATTCTAGTCACGCGGTGCTCAAACGCTCCATTGGGCGCGTCGCGGTCGAAAGTTAACAAAAAAAATATCACGGGAACTACATGCTCGATCGGGATATAAAGTAGCCATGTCCCTTTCCATCCCTTGCGCTATACCTATACAAAAAATCCAGTCATTCTGACTCTATGTTACGACGGGAGGAAAGGATAAACAAAAACTCACTTTAGTAAGTGAGCAAAGCGATCAAAGGTCTCCCCTTCGACTACGAGGGCAAAAAGCTACATTCTGTGTGATTGTATGTTTTCCTCTACAGATCACATTTCTCAACCGATCTGGAAGAAACTTGGTACATCGGTTCAACGATTTTTGATTTTTTTTTGTCGTCAGGGTTTTTTGATTGGAGGTACTTCCTCCCAAAAGTGGTAAAAAGGGGTTACTTGATATTTCCGCCATATGATATCCAATTTTGATGCGGTTTCTTTCCAATTTGAAAGTTTAGCTTAAATTACAGAGTAGTGACAAAAGTAAAAAATCAAAAATTATTTATTTTTAATTATTCTTATTGCCATCTGGGTGAATTCATAAAGATCGGAATTTATAGAGCACCTGGAACCATATTCTCATCACAAAACTAACTAATAAAGCTAAAACCAATTAATATGTTCTAGATGGTGCAACTACATCTTAGCAATAAATCTGTACTAAAATTTAAGTGTTATTTATGTCTTAGTTGGATCGATATTTAAAAAGAACTGACTGGCGCTGTGGGGCAAAGAGCCACTAGTAAAAAAGTTTGAATTTCTTACCTAAAGCCGTATTGAAGTCTTCCTCCCGTACAGTCTGCAAATTAGGATCCGTCCGCAGTTGACCGTAGGAATGATGCTGTTTCAAATAAGATTCCCTCATAGCAAAATGTATCAACGTATCCAAGTCACCGTACAAAAATGTCTCCGTTTTAGCCGCAACTCTATGCAAGACATCACTGGTTTCTTTACATACATCAACTGTATCTAATGTTGAATCAGATTGTTCTTCATCTGTTATGTTCAATTGTAGAACAGAAGAAAACCACTGCAACATTTCATGTCTTCGTTTTACGTTCAGTTTGGGAATGTGGATTTTTTCTAAGAATATTCTTAGTATGTTGGGCTTTAGGTCGGGTCGCTCAGTGATAGCTATAAAAATGATCGGGTGTTTCGTATAGTTTTGGTATAACTCTGTAATAGAGTTCGCGAAGTATTCTATGACTCTGCCGTCTTCATTGTTCTCTGGGTCTACGGCGAATACCTGGAAAGAATGTACAATATGTTCATTTCAGCTAATGTCAACAATCGATGGGCGAGGCGACATATCAGTAGCTGTTGTCTAGCACTCTTCTCTACCCCGCTTCACCACCCGCCCCCCGCTGACGTCACGTTACGCCCCCTCATACAACGTCCGTCTTCCTGGAGCGGGTCGCGCACAAATTTGACAGTAAAGAAAATTATAAATAAATATCAAAAATTATCTGGGTATATATTTTGTTTTTAGTTTATTTTCTCCACCACTCCACTACCTCTGAAGTATGATCTACCAGATAAAAAATAATAATCAAAATCCATTCATAATTGGCGGAATGATCGCGTAACATACATGCAAAAAAAACATACAGACGAATTAAGAACCTCTTCCATTTTAAATGTCAGTTGAAAAGTACACACCTCAAAATTATCTAGAAGTACGATAGCAGGGGCGGCAGCTTTAGCTTTCTGTATCGTTGAATTAATTTTACTCTCAGTCTGTTTGGCTGTTGTACTCTGTAGTGCATTGCAGTCTATTTGTAAGCAGTTCAAACCTGAAATTTAAATAGTAATGATTTTACTGCAAAATCATAAATAAATAGATAATAATGCTCAAACGAAAATGTCATTCCGATTGCAGAACAAACTTAACTTTGCAGTTGAAAATATTAATATTCCATACATTAGTCTGTATCATGGTCAATATTTCCACCGCAAATGTAAGTTTGTAATCGTAAAACAGCGATTTTAATGTGATATAGTAATTCAAAAATATAACCTATACTTGTGCTGTTACCTTGCTTCCTGGTTTCAGGAATTTCAGGATTGTAACAGAATCTACAGTATAGGTTTATATTCGCAAGTCACATCACAAGAGAACTCTTAAATTATGCGGCATACACAGCCTTATCTTTTTCTTGCCGTATCTTTGAAGTTTGATTCTTTCACAACTCCAAGGAAATTGCCTGTTTAAGTATTTGATATTAATTTCAACTTCAATGAGCTTGGACTTAATCCCATCTGCTGGTAAGTGAAGAAAAGTACATATGAAAGAAGAGTGCATCTCATCCCGTAAATCTCAAGATAAGAGCCCTATGCTATCTATTAAGCTTCAGAATATCTTAATACATTACTAGATACTCAAATTCACATTAGCCTTAAAATTCTCTAAATCTAAAGTAAACATTCAACCTTTTTATTCTACGAAAAGTAGAAACAGAGTACAATTTTGTAAGAAAACACAGTATTTCATTTGGAATCAGTAATTTTACCAGCAGAACTAGAATCTGTATATTCTAAAAGACCCCAAAAATACCATCATACCTTTCCGTTCTTCTATCAAAAAGCCTTCCAATGAACCTATGATCGTTAATTATTGTTGTGAGATGCATGACAAACTCACCATTATATTTGGCTAATGTTTTAACAATTAAGTGCCTCCCTGATCCAGTGGAACCCGTGAGCAGCAACATGGGAATGATTGGAGTTGACATTGACGAGGATAAATCATCTGAAACACAAACAAAATTTAATGTATTTAAAAGTAGGAGAAATTATATGTACATGTTTGGTAAAGAGCCAAATACAGACCAGATCATTAGAAAACTCCCGAATTCCTTTACTCGTCATCTATCTGCCCTTATCCCACTCAGAGCAAGTTCAGCACAACTTTTTTTTCTTCCACTCGTCTCTATCAACCATCATCTCAGTACTTTTTACACACATATCCTTATTCATGCAATCCATCCATGCCTTCGTAGGTCTTCTTCTGACCCTATACCCACCGCCATCCCAAAATTTTCCCACTAATGTATTATATTTCCATTTGTTATTAAGTTTAAAAATGGTGATTTAAATACACCCAAAAACAACACATGGTAGGTTTAAAATTAAAAGCTACAGGCCATTATAGAAAATGTATTCGTCTTTCAGAATATTTGGTACCAATCTAGCCTATCTAGTAACTATCTCCTTGGCCTAGTGGCTATACTGACTCACAATAGGAAGGTCCTGGTTTTGATTCCCAGCGTGGGGTATCTCTGATACTTGCTTTGGTTCTTAGTAGGACACTTTTGCATGGCTAATACTGCTTGCTGCCAAACAACAGTGTCAATAGTAGTTCTGGTAATAAAAAATAGTGAGTGAGCACTCTTTCCAACTAACAGCTTTATTGTGACTTACCATCAGATGAGGTTATAATAAAGTGCAAACTCAATTTTCCAAAAACAATTTTAAATTAAAAAATATACACACTTATTTCTCCTGTCAAAAATGGACTGATTGTGTCTTGAATCTGGTCAAACTTCTCTTTCAATCCAGTCGGACATGAATGCAAGCACAATTTCTTTAGTTCACTGTCTCGTAATCTATAATACTGATCCTTAGGCTTGACAGCATGTATGTTCTCCGCTAAATTCAATTGTGTCACCCCTCGGACTATAAAATAAGGCTGCAGTACATTTTCTTGACTAATTGAAGCTTCTATGTCGCTAGAAATCTTTCTACATTTAAAATACAGTCTTCCATTTGATTCCACTAAGTCTAAATACTTGTAATGATATTTTCCAGTTACATTTGGTGTCAGTTCTATGCTAAATATGTCATCTATGTTTATTAGCTTTGGTATCTCAAAGTGATTGCTTAAAACTTCTTTAATGAAATCATTTGATAGGTCATAATCATTTACAATAAGGCTTACTTCAGCTTTAGCTGCTATTTTAGGCGAATACTCTAATGAAGGCACAGGATGTAATGTTATTTCAACATTGTCTAGTCCGTAAGACATTGAAATGTTTTGAAATTCATTTTCAGTGGTGAAAGCGTAATTCTCTTTAATTAATTTCGACCCAACTACAGGTACTATTCTTACGTTATCTGGATTAGGAGAAGATTCGTCTGTAAATAGTTTTTTGTGTATTTCTGAAGCCATTAATCCAATATTGAACTTTAAGTTCTTATCTTCTGGTATTTTCTTTTGTGTTTTCTTGAGGTCCGGTGCCAGCTTCATTGTCAGCCAGAGAACTCCTTTGTCTAAGTAGAAAAAGTTTTCAGCACATAGCTGTATGTATTGTTCTCTAGAAATGACTAAACATTTGTCCATTAAAACTGGCAAGTTATCATCCAAATGATCCTTTAAAATGAGCCTCATTACGTGCTGTGGGATCGTTTTCACATAATACTTATCCATAATCTTCTGATGTAACAATCTTTTCATGTAAATTCTATACTTTATCGCAAGGAATACTAAGAATATGTAATAGTTGTACTTTGGATATATAACCTTCAAACAAAACTTTGTCACCCATAGTTTTAGCTTAATTTGTTCATTCATAATATTTATTATTCACAAAATTAACACGTCTTTTGTGGATACAACAGTGTGAAAATTCAATTATTATGCAAACACTCGAACTAAAATTGAATTATTGTTGATATGGTAATGTCAAAAAACTCGACCGAGAAATTGTCATTGTCAAACGTCAAACAAAAGACAGTTGTCAAGTTTAGTTTTTATATATTTATGACATGGATACAAGTTTTTCAGTCTATGTTGTGTGAAATATGTTTTCAGTTTTATCGCAAGTGTTATCCATATTATTTTAACTTCGTATGGCGAGAGTGGTATAACTCGAACGTTACGATCTCGGCGAAGCACGGCGAAATCATAACGTTTTTGTGTAATCCTTATCAAAATACCGTCATAATATTCCGCTATTGACTAGTCACCTCAGGCATAGAATTAATGTAGTACTACCCTCAGGGTAATAAAATACGCAAAAACGCACAAAGCAGCATTTTTACTAACTTGTATGCGTTACTATAATATGCGATAAATTGAGGGTCCACTGACTGGCCGACAGCAGATAATGATACAAAGTTATTTTATTTTCACCATTACCACATATAGCATTCAGTTCACCGTTACAAAATATTCAAGTATTACCAAAACATTCATTTGTGAAAACAATGATGACATGTTATTGTGTGGTGAGGGTAGTCAGTAGAAATCTAACAAATATGTTGCAGTCTTATTTTTTTCATTCGGAGGATTACGTGTGTGAAAGCAGGACATTTACACACTCGAGAACTTATTTATAGCGATCTACAATCTAAGTAGAAAACAAAAAAATCATTTCATTTGAGAATCTAACTTTCGTATCCTGTAACTGTCTCTATTATCTTGTTGTCAGCCCACTGAGCAAGTAATCACTACGTATTATGTCAGCCTAGTACCTAATCCAGTGATCTTTGTTGTCAGTTTTCACGTCAGCGTCAACGTGAAGAAATGCTCCTTTCTAGTAGTGATGTACAGTGATGTACATACGAGTATATAGTGATCTGTGCTAGTGATTATATGCTTTTAAAAGTGAACTTAGAGAAATATTTGGCTCGTCTGCACTTTAGGTGACTAAAACTAGCGCCTTCAAACTTTTTTTACTTATAGAACTACATAAAACAAACAACTGTGTAAAATCTCAGATTGCGGAAATGCGCCGTTTTAACGATATGATTTTTTAAAGTTTCAGAAAATTCCTTAGCACAACGCCATATTTAAGTGAAAACCAAGTGCACAGATAACTATATATTGAAAACAGACCTAACTAAAGAGATTGCAATCACTGACAATGATGTTTAAATTCGCCATAAAGAGGATATAATAATATATGACTGGTAGTCAAAGATCTAGGATCATACAGCCTTGTCTAAACTGGCATTTTTTTTCATCATGCAAAATATGTATTACGTGAATTTTGCTAGCGCCTTCCAACTTTTTTAGAATCAAATTTGTCCTAAATCCCAGATTGCGGAAACGCACCGTTTTAAAGATAAGATTTTGGCTCGCCTGCACTTTAGGTGACTGCAACAGACCCGGAGATGACTGCAGGGCAAAAATCCCGTCGGATAGATTAGGTTTGTTAGGTAATTTTTTTTATACAGACCCGGAGATGAGTGCAGGGCAGAAATCCCATCGGATAGATTTGCATGATGAGTTCTACAAACCCAAAAATTATTAGTTACCTAAAGTGCAGTCCTTCCAAGATTTTTAAAAGTTGTACATATTTTCCATAAAATATCGCAATTTTTAGTTGAAAACAAAGCTTAAGAGGGTTTATCCACAAAATATCTTCCGACGAAAGAAGAACCGACACAAAACTGACATTTCCTTTATTAATCTTCTTGAAGACAAGAAGAAAATGGTCATTAGTTCTTACAGCCATGTCTTGGTTTATTTTAGTCCCTTATGGTGAATTTTAGGCCGTTTTTCAGTATTCTCAATGAAATGTATGTAATACGGAGTAAAATAAAATATGGAGTTAAAAGTGTGGTTCAAGGAATCGAGTGGGTGAAATAAAACATCGTCACAAATAATAAAACCAGGGCAGAAACACATGGTTATTCCAACCCCAAAGCACGAGCCGAGCGAAGCGTGCCGCGGCAGCGGCCGGCGAAGTGCCAGAAACGAAATGCTGGCGTTTAACTATCTCTACCCCACCCTATCTATCGTTTGTTAAAATTTTCATAGAGTACCGTTTCCGGCACTTGGACGAAAGATTGTTGTATTTGTAATACATATTTTGCATGATGAAAAAGAAACACGCAAAATAGGCGCATCTGACGTCGAGTTGCGGAAACCTGCCCCGATAACGAATACGAATGATGAAAAATAAATGCCAGTTTAGACAAGGCTGTATGGTCCTAGATCTTTGACTACCAGTCATATATTATTATATCCTCTTTATGGCGAATTTAAACATCATTGTCAGTGATTGCAATCTCTTTAGTTAGGTCTGTTTTCAATATATAGTTATCTGTGCACTTGGTTTTCACTTAAATATGGTGTTGTGCTAAGGAATTTTCTGAAACTTTAAAAAATCATATCGTTAAAACGGCGCATTTCCGCAATCTGAGATTTTACACAGTTGTTTGTTTTAAGTAGTTCTATAAGTAAAAAAAGTTTGAAGGCGCTAGTTTTAGTCACCTAAAGTGCAGTCCTTCCAAATATTTTGTTAAGGATCCGGTCGACGAAATTAATACGATATTTTAACAAATATTGATTTTTTGTTGAATTAAAAGAAGGAGTAATAACTAGCCGTCAATAATGAATTTATCTTTGCCATCTTTCAATAACATCAGATTAATTCTAATGGCATGTATGCCTGTCATTATTTTCTATTTGATTTGGTTGATAAACACTTCCGAGAGCATACGTAGCGAGGAAGGGGCTCTGCTAGACCTCGTGTGCTGGCCCGACGGGAACGCCATTCCTGTAATCATAACTTGTGGGAGCGTCATCGCTGTCGTTATTGAAGTATGTAACGTAGCATTAGGCCTTGATATCTACTAAACCCGTAGCCAGGTTTGGCATTTGAAATACATTCAATGACCGGTCTAGAGCCGCTTGCATCTAGCAGCTCCTCATGACCTTTATCAAGTCTAAGATTAACTATCGGTTATGTCTCCCTTCCCAATACTAAAATCAGAGAGATTTAAATATATTAATAGGTTATAGAGCGGGCATTGGGAAACGTTTCATATAAACATTTTGATCTCAAAAGTCAACGGTATGTCAAATGTCTTGTACGGTCGCGTGACGTGATGTGACACTAGATTGCGTAACTTATTACCAATTGGTAATAAGTTTAGGATCAAAATTTTTGTTTTCTTTGTCCGGTCTATTACTATTAATGTTAAATGTCTTTGACTAAAATACATAATCAGCGCTCGTGGCGGCTATTTCTTAGAATGTAGATCTATTAATAAGCCGAGTCCCGTAACTTCACTTTTTTTAAATGAATGATGGGTTTGAACTTAGTCTAAGTCCGTTGGATGTTAAGCGTGCTCAGCCTCAAGCTAATGAGGTTCTGGCTTTGCTTTTGCTACCGCCTTGAATGCCGGAACACAACAGTGCTATTTACACTACAGTTTGGAGGCAGACTTAAGTATCATGGTAGTAGCTAGCTAAGCGGATGGAGAAAATTTCCGACCACCACACAAACAAATCGAGTGCCGATAGGTACCCTCGCTGGGAATCGAACCCAGGACCTCTGGATTACACAAGCTCAAGGTCACTCAACGGGCTATGGAAAGAGATATGTTCGGAATTTTCTTACGTGGACGGTAATCCGTTGATGAACTAAGGTCACTGATATTGATTGATGAATCAGTGAGCTGAAGTGGCAATTGTAGTAAGCGGAGTACCGGTCCATTTCCCTACTACACGCGAATGAGTAAGTACGCGCGCGCGATGCTACCGACCCCTGAGCCGTAAGGGGGAGGCCTGGTGTTCAGCATTGAACATTTCCCAGCTGAATATTTTCTTTATTTTCAGTTATATGGATTATACCAGTTATTTAAAGGGGGGTTGCCGAAAAAAGAATATAACGTTACAAATGGACTATTCTATTACATATGGGCGTTGATCATAATTATAATAATTTTCCTGGCGATCATATTTTATTCTGGACTACAGTCTACTATTATAAGAGGTTGGTTATCAGTCTGGATTGGATACCGTTATCATTAACATTTTCATCGATTGACAATGAGACAGGTTGGTAGGTGCATAATTAACCGTGTGGCTCAGAGAAGAGGTTGTGTATAAAGTAACAGACATTTAAAATAAATAAAGTTTGTACACCTATTTCATGTAATCAAAATATTTTGTACGCCACTAAAATGGCTTTTTCTTTCATACTTTCATACTGACATAATATCTGTACCTGCGACCAAACTACCACATTTACCGCAATAAAAAATCCATCTATGCCACTCTAATCCACTAAGAAAATCCACCCTATTCTATAACGCATTCAAAAAGAACTAGATACCGACATCAACTGCCCTAACAGTCTACAGCATTCATCCCCTAAAATGTTCACCCTTAGAGGTAGAATTATTTGGATATATATTTTGTTTTTTGTTGATTTTCTCAAAAAGCGCTGAATCAATTTGATCCACCTATGACCTATGAACCATTAATTTACTTTCCAGACAATAGGTGATTCGGCCTTCAATGTCTTGACCTAACTGGCAATAGTCTCTCAGTGAATCGAACCCGGGACCTGTGCGTGTGCTGCGCGTCTGAGTCTAACGCTCAGACAACTGTGCCACGGAGGCTGTTATCGATCGATCGACAAATAGTGTTGTGAAGTCATAGTTCATGTTTCAGCTAAGATAAAAGGGGGGATAACGAAGGCAATGCTGCGCTATTCGAGTCACCTGCCGTCGAAGGTGGCGATAGACCGCCTGCAGACGCGTTTCCACTGTTGCGCGCGTGTCAACTTTGAGGAGTGGTTCTACATACCCTGGTACACCACCGGGGAGAAGGTGGACTTCGAGTCCTTCATAGAAATGTTGGTGTTTTCTAGGATCCTTTAATAACAATACACAACTACTATACAATGACAAGTGCTTCATTTCGTTAAGGTATGAAAGTTAGCAAAGCTGGGGTTTAGCTTGAAGCTGCTGTGTAAGAACATTTTTCATCCAAAGGCCTTATCGTCATTTACCATCAGATGAGGTGAAGACTAAGTAAAAAACCATGCCACCAATATAAGCCATGCGGCCTTATTGGATTTATTTTCGTTAATATCTTTCGCGCATAATAAAACATAAAAGAATGAAGCCGAAGTCTGACACGGATCCATGGAACAAACTGTCGGATATGGCTGGTTTATACGATGGCAGTGACTGGACCCAGTGACTCTGAATTTCGGACACTCATAACTGGAAGCCACTGCCCGAACACGTCCAGACAATGCCAGTCGCACTGGTCTGACTTATTGGGTCCGAAAATAGAATGAGTGGCTAGTCAGATTGACTGGCTTGCGAGCGCGAAGTCAACACTGGACTGGGTGTCTATACGAGCCTAGTAGCAAGTCAGAGCTGAACTAGATTGCTGTACCTGCTGACATATTACTGACCCTGTATAAACCCCGCTTTAAGCATAATATGTTGGCAAAGTGTCGATAACAGTCACTAAGCTTGGTCGACAATTCCATTCAGACACGATCGAATGACAATAAGATATCCTTCCCTAGAGAAGGTACGAAGGAAACCCTTTCCTTCTTCGGCACGTTCATCTCCGTCTGTACCGTCTAAGTTCTGATTTTAATCAATGAAATACAATGGCTAACGATACCCGCCAAATTAATTTTTAAATTGTAATGACAGATCTGGCCGGAAGTTCGTGGCGGACAACGTTCCGTACAGCTGCTGCTCAATGGACGCGCTGCGGCCGTGCATCCACCATGCAGTCACACGAAATAACACGATTTACAGATACAATCCAGCGGTATGTCGTCATTTGTATTCATTGCTATGTTTAGTTTACCGCGGCTCACTTTTCACCCGTTTACCATGGGCACAGGGTGGACAACAACAAACGTCGTGAAATCGGTGCCTATTCCCATACATCGAAAGGATGACGTTTGTATACATACGCGTAAGTTCGCGCGCGCCATATTACCAGTCCGGGAAACCTGCACACTCCTGTGAAGAAATTCAAAGGTGGGTGTGAAGTATACCAATCCGAACTGGGCCCGCGTGGTGGACTAAGGCCCATACACTCTCTGTAAGAGAGTAGACCTGAGTTCCTGAAGTGGGGACATATATAAGCTGTTGACGATATCACCGGTCATCGAAGCGGACATTTTCTTGCTAGGAAAGGTGAGGTATCGCGGATCGGTGGGAGGCGGTGCACGTACGTTCTGTACGCAGTACTTAATTAACTGTATGTGGGGAGACATATGTCCAGCGCTGGCTTTCCCGTCTGATGATATGATATTATTTTAGCTAGAGCCTGGAAATTTGATACATCCATGCATTTGACGATTTAGAGAATCACTAAAAAAAAGGTCGCGGTGGATCTAAGGTGGACCAAGAAAAATAATAAGCACTGTATTGATTTTTAATCGTAAACTTCAGGAAGGACTAACAATATGGCAAGACGGCTGTGAAGAGAAGCTGATCGGGGAAATGATGCTTGTATCCTGGAGATTCAACACCGTCATGGCCTTGATCACTTGTGCAATGGTAAGATCATAAAATTATGGTTCTGAAGCGATCTTTCAAATAGTTTAAATTACGAAAGATTCCAGTATGCACTTAACTTCTTATAAGTAATACAAATCAGTAAAAGACCTCAGTTTTAAGATATGATATTATTTATTTGGACATGCGGGGCGCAGCCCGTGTGTCCTGAATGTCACTGCGAGTTCTATACATCTATTGTGACAGTCCTCAAATCAAATCACCTCCCCAAGGCCAGTATCTGTCATGATAGGTCTGGGTTTGGAGGATCTGATCCTGTCCGTTGTGGCAGTGCGGTCTCTGAGGTCTTTTTTGCTGTGATGAAAACATCACAGTGGCAGAGGCTGTGCGTTTCCTCATCCTCCTGACAGAATCTGTAAACCCTGTTGTCGTTCAGGCCCATGTAGCTGAGGTGTTTGTTTAGCTTGCAGTGCTCCGTTAGGGTCCGATGAGCGAAAACGTGTTTGCGTAAGAACTGTCGTAGCCATTTATAAGTGCTTTAGAGTGTTTTGGGCCAATTGTAACTTTCCAGAACTGTAGTCCTCGTCGGCGCGCCCACTGCCAAAAATGTATTTGATGGCGCATGTAAAACATTTTTTGTTTAGGCATGTGTCTACTACTATTGTTTAGTCATGTAACTTGAAGGAACATAATTTGATGTGGACGTCACGCGCGGTTACCGTCTGGAGATGTTGTTGTTATAGCTTTTCATATAGGGGGCGCTGGAAGCGCTTTTGCGTCGCAGATGGCGCAGGTCTGTTCTGGCCCAAAAAGCGGTGTCTCCATCCACAGGCCTCGATAGTACCTGCATGCATTGTCAGGCTAACCTGATGCTGACTAATTTAACTACGTTGAATAATAGTAGATCTAGCCAAGGTCGCGGGGAGTCGCTGGATGCCAGTGGCTCGGGACCTGTCAATGTTGCATACCATGGAGGAGGCATGTGTCCAGCAGTGGATGTTTCCTGGCTGATGATGAACAATAAAAGTGATTCTAATTCAGCTTGCAAGATTTGACCTAAACATTAAATAAAAACATTGCAAGCATAATAAAAGATTGTAATAACTATCTTATCACACTCCGCAGATCCTGCAAGTCGTGGCAGTGCGCTTCCTTCACACGGCGTACCGCTCCGGGTTCAACTTGGACCGCCACTACGTGTCGCGCGCGTGTCTGTCCCACTCTGGCACGGGGCGCGGGTCGGGGCGCGCGGTGCGCAGGCTCAGCCACCGCCGGGCCGCGCGCACCCTCCAGTGGGTGACCGGCGTATACCCACACACCTCATACACCTCCGATGGTCCACACAGCGGCGACGAGCTGCTAATGCCCATAGATCAATGATCTATTTATTACATGTAAGCCATATGGTCCCCGCTTTAAAGGACATTGAAGAGGATGAATACAGAAATATTAGACCTCGAGTCTGTCTTTTCATAACTTAAAACTAAATAAATGTTTATCGGGCACCTTTTCATTATTTTTTCAGTCCCTCACGCCACTTTTGACGCCTTAATAAGCGTAAGAAAATAATTCTATGCCATTTTGAATCATTTTTTGTTTTTTAGTTTTTAATCCACATATATCCGCCATATTAATTTTTTTTGCAAAAACTTAATCGATAAAAATCTTTATAATTATGGAACCAGCTGACAAAATTTCACAAGAATCGGTTGAGAAATGCGACTTGTAGGAGAACAGCCGGACATCCGCCGAAATCATTTTAGCCCAAGCAGAAACGGAGACGCTTTGCTCGAGCTCGTTTGGTCAATAAATGCGAAAGTATTTGCATTTCCTTCACGTCGTAAGAAGAGTCCGTACGACTTAATCTTTTGTATAGGGGTAGTTGAAGAGTCGGAAAAGGACATAGACCATTTTTATCCCGATTGAACAATTATTTCCCGTGGGATAATTTCTGAAGACACGCACACGAAAGCTAATTTTTGACACCTTTATAGATTATTATCAATTCGCCTGCAAAGTGTGGTTAGTAAGTTAATCCCCTTATATAAATATCGACGTGGCGATCGATGACGAGGCTCATGTCCAACAGTGGACATTCGGATACTGATGATGATAGTGTTGATGCGGCAGTGGCGGCTTATCTAACCGCCACTTTGCGTAGATGTCACATAGCTTGAGGCTTATGGGTGCGCACGTTTACCATCCAACGGCCTTATTGTTATTAACCATCAGCTGAGATGAAGGCCAAGTGCAAACCCACTATATATTTAAAAAAGTTACATTCGCATTTAGCGTGATGGAAACTTTATAAAAAAAGGATGAAATAATAACATAAATTCAGGTTTAAATCTAGATTATATATTAAATTATAAGCACCTGATTCTAATATCTAATTCACAACTTATATAAACTAAACACAACGTAAGACACATTTGACTGTATCTTAAAATTTTAATTTAAAAGAATTATGCGCGCCTACCATAGCATTTAATAATTAAATAAATAATTAAGCTTACTAAATAATAAAATGCTGAACAAATATAATATACGAAAGAAACTTACAATACGTATTTATATAATTTTGAAATTATTCTTGAGTCTTATAAAATTTTCATTCAAAGAATTTATTGACTCTTATATTCAGAAACGATTTAGGCGTCTCCTTTCAAAGTAATTAAACGAAATAAAATTTTTGCTCCTACCTTTTGACGTAACTTTCTGTTAAAGTTTAGTAATTTTTGTAATTTAAAAAAAACTTCCCTTGATTAAAAGTAACAAATCGACCATATATATAATATTTACATAAATACCGAGGCATTCAATATAATATAGTAAAATCTAGCCGGTGTCACTCGCTTTTAACTAGCTACATTATCGAGACTTCTGCTACTTATCATCTTTGAATTTTTGTATCTTTTCCGGTTCAGCGATTTCTTTGAGCCGATGCAAGTTCGCCCACCAAAGCTTCAGTCGATGTCTACGCACCATGTTGAACCAGGGGGTCAAGGGTCCTTCTAGAGTTGGTATAAACCTGGTCAAGAAACAACAACAATAACAGTTCAAAAACAGAAATAAATAAAGGTCAAGTGCGAGTCCGACTCGCTCACATTGACTAGGGAAGACAACAAAGTACCTTGTAACTTATTACAAAAGAAAATAGAGACATCTCTAGAGCTGTACAAGGCAACTGGTATTACAACGCCATCTAGTGTTTAAGATAAAAATACATTTTTACATTTATTTTATAGTGTTTACTGTTATATTAGGCCTAAATGTATATACAGTAACATGAAGGTACTCTTAATACATATAGCAATTAGCAGGATTATCTTTATCTATACAAAATGTAATAAATCAAAATTTAAAAGTCGTTGAATTGAAGCAGGCCATCTACGTTGCGTAGAGCAGTCCTTGAACAATCGAGGTCTGAGTTCGAGCCTGGCTCGTACCAATGAGTTCTAATTTGTTATTTGTAATTTATGTACGAATGATAAAATCATTACCATTGGCTTTTTGGTGAAGGAAAACATCGTGAGGAAACCAGCACACTTCTGAGAAGAAATTCAAAGGTGTGTGTGGAGTCTACCAATCCGCACTGGTCCCGCATGGTGGACTAAGGGCCAGACACACTCCGTAGGAGACTAGGAATGGGCCCCTGCAGTGGGGACATATATACGCTGTTGATGATTGATTGATACATTTGTCAGAGTTCATCGGTTCAGTAATTTAACTGCAAAGTAAAGTTGTTCATATTGTACAGAAATTTCACTGAGCGAGTCCGACTCTCACTTGACCGTTTAAAAATGACTATGCAGTTGAGTATGGGCAATACAGTGGTAATGAATAGTAAACTCACGCATTGAACTCATTCTTTGGCACGAAGCAGTACTCTGAGATCTCGTCCGGGTTTGGTTTGACCTTGACCTCGCTCTGGAAGACTAGGATGTGGTCGATCTCGTGCTCGCCCCACACCCCGTCCCCGGGGTCGTGGTAGTGGATCCGTGTCAGATACGTGAACTGCTCTGGGTCCATCTGACGAATGACATTATATGTAAATAAAAATCTGTAGCCGCATATATTATGTAAGATCATAACTTGAGAACGGATTGAATTAATTGGCTGAAATTAATTAATAAATAGTATATACACGCTCGTAAAGTACCTCCTTACGTATTTAGGAACGAGGTAGAATGTACGTCATTACTGTCACTCAAATATGCGGTTGGAAAGTTTGTTTGATAAGTGTTGGCAACACCAACCAAAAACTACTAGAAATAATTTAATGTAGCAATACTATCGACCAATTCGTACCGCCCATGACGGACGCATAATTTGTATATGTAAAAGTTTCAAGTATAGTAAACTTTCATTTACGCTAAACTCGAGTTGTCGTTAATTTCTGTGAGAGCAAAAGATAAAAAGTATTTATCTCGAATTTCGCAAAATGATACTGGCCACTTGCTTTTTCTCTTCATTTTTATAAATCGCACGTGAGGAACGCCTCTCTTGTTTTTTCTGAATGGTCAATGTGCAAAATTACAAGATATTCCATATGCCGTCTAGGAGTACTGCCACCCGCAACAGCCTTGTTACGTCCACGAAAGTCGGAACCGCGAAAATGTTATTGTAGACACGTAAATTTAACATATTTTCTGAAATACTTTCTCTTTCTACTTAGGTCCGCGCACATTGACAGGGAAGATTTGATGATGCCTATTTTCGTCGTAGATGTAGTATAAAGCATTATATATCACGCGGGAGGAAGTGCGGTTTCCAACTTGTGTGTATTAAAGCTCCACATTCGCTGGTAATTGGTCATTTTCTTCCCTCGGGGAACAATCTTCGTAATAGGCTAGATGACACCAAATCAGATTGGGGCTAAATTGTATTTTAAACCATAAAGGTCATTATAAAGCTCTTATAAAATTTAAAATATCTAATATATTTTTTTCTGGACTTTTACATGTAGCCCGCAAAAATTCCATAAAACCAACTTGCTCGTATAATTTTTTTATTTTACGTTTTGTTTTGTAATTACATTGTGAATATTTTTTAGTACGGGAATGGTCACATAAAAACATTATTTTACGAGATAACTCAAATATTGTTAAACGTTTCATACATTATCTATACTTCAATACTTAACCGTGACGTCACGCCTGAGTACCGATTTGTATGGAGCGTTTTTGCACCACGTGACTAAAATCACTTTTCGACGGGTTATATTAGGAAAACTATCAGTCGTATCGAAATCTTTGACAAGGCCATTTATCTCTTCACACGGTCTCTCGAATGAGGGAATAACTTTTTTTTGTCATCATCCCTATTGACAGGACAAGGTTCGTATGAAATATTTTTTGTCGCCTCCGTGTAGATAATTTTCTAGTGCAAGTACCTGATCCAAAGGTATGCCCAGTTCGTAGTTGAGCCTGCGCCGGGCCGCCGTGACGATGTCCTCCGGCTGACCGTCTATGAACAGCGGGTGACTGCAGCATGCGTTCGTGTAGTACTCAGGATATGTCACCTGAACACAATCACTATTATCACATACACAAATATCACAGAATTAATTAACCGAAAGGTATATTAACCGCCTCCGTGGCCTAATGACTAAATGTTGGATTCACAATCCAGAGGTCCCCGGTTCAATTCCCAGTGGTACTAGCTTTGGTTGGTGGTAGGGCATTTTCTATGTTCGCCTGGCTAGCTAAGTAGCTACCACCATGTTATCTAAGTCTGCCGCCTAACAGTAGTTTTAATAGCACTGTTGTGTTCCGGTATGAAAGGTAGCAGAGGCAGCGCCTCATTATGTTGAGGCTTCTGGGTGCGCACGCTTACCGTCCATCGGCCTTATCGTCACTTACCATCAGGCACAGAAAGGGGGTACGATATTCCTTACAAATGATGCAATTTATACATTTATATAATTATGATCAGTCTGTAATGTCTCACTGCTGGGCAAATGCCTCCCTCATATATTTGCCAGACATTCAGGAACTAATCAATTTCATCATACCATCTATTTCGTGGTCTGTCACGGCGTCGATTTCCTGTACACATTTGAATTAGTTTTGTGTCCTTACTTTCTGGCTAGATCTTCTCTGCAGCAGTAAGTCCCCTCGCTTGTTAAACAGGAAGACGCTGAAAGCTCGGTGCAGGGGTACACTCCCATCGGGACCGACTTTGTGACAAATTCGCTTGGTCGCCGTGCCGATCATGTTGTCCTTTTCATCTACTAGCAGGCAGATGTCCTTGTCTAGCGCTTCGGCCTATAGACAAGTTTTAAGAATTACATCTAAAGTGTATAAGAAAGTTTTGTACAGGTTTTAAATCGTTGGTCGATTAAAATTGAAATATGTGGGCGAGCAACTCGTAGTTCTTCAAAAACAAACAAAAAACTTTATTTCTGCCTAGGGTTGCCTACCCAGAGCACAAACTATTTAGAGTGGAACAATTAACCACTTTACCTTGATGACCATACTGCGTAATTAAAATGGCGTTACGCGAAGATTTCGTATATTTTGCAGTGTTTAAGTCCACTGTAGGACATGTGCCTCCCTCCCTCCACATATTTTATTTTATAGGTTGCCAACACAGCATGCATCATTACAAAGCAATTACACACACATACACACAAATTCAGTTCTAAATGCTGCCGCAATTATAGGCAACTACGGCTTACACAAAAAAAGTATCTGAATTTTAATATTAAAATAACATTTACAAAGTGTGCCTCAAATTACAAACTTTAGGCACGCTTAACAGCGTTAAGACTAATTAACATAAGGGAATTCGCTATAATCGCCACTATTGGCAGTGATGTTGGTGATCGCAATAAGTTGTCGATGCTGCTTATCTCCTGTATATAGTTTCCCTTAGTCGCCATTTGCGACGTCCGCGGGATGATATGGGGAGGTCCAATTCTAAGGCCGATACCACAACAAGTTAACGCGTTCAAAAAGAACTATAAACCGACTTCAATTGCCCTGCAAATGTAAGACATATGGTTCTATAATGGATGGCACTGTCAGAACTGGACCAAATTTAATGGAATCACACGGGAAGTACCAGCTTTCAAATAAAAAAGAATCATTAAAATCGGTTCAGCCAGTCAAAAGTTCTGAGGTAACAAACATTTAAAAAAAAGTCGAATTGACAACCTCCTCCTTTTTTTGAAGTCGGTTGAAAAAGGGTTTCGATACGTAAATGAAACAATTTTACTATAGTGCAATATAATACTGCTTTCATTTATCAGTAATGTTACGAACTTGCAGGGTTCGTAGATTGAAGAGAAAGAAAGTCCAAAGTTCCGGAATTTATTGGTAACACAAGTCCACAAACCAATCTTCAAAATCACGGGTCCCCCCAAACAGAGTACGTCGCTGTCCCACTAGTTTCGAGTTGTCTGCACTGAGTCCGACCCTGGATTCCACGTACAGAGTCCTTGAACACTACTGACGCCGATCTGTCGATACTGACACCACGTGACACACTAGTACACTAACACTTTTCCACCTCGACTGTACTTTCGCTTTACAATTTCTTCCGGTTTTCGTTTCTTCACTTTTTTTCGCTGTGAACTCAACTCAAACTGAACTGTCCTCGAAGCTCGGCTCGCGCCTATATATACCCCGTAGTGTTTCTAGATCCTTCAGTCTAGAATCTTCAGGAACATTGGAGATTATTCGACACGAAGGAGATAGATGAATTGCTCTCCCTTTCGCACATGACAATCCTTATGCGAGTATTCGAGAGCTTTCTACGTCATTTGTCAATATCTGACACGAAGGGGATAGATGGATACACCTCTCTCTTTTCTTTATCTCTGGACTTTTCGAGCTCCGTGACAGTAAGTATCCTACTAATCTTGGGTGTTTATAATACTCATAAATAGACAATTGACATTTGAACACAAGTGTGTTGAACACGGATAATTTATTCTTTTTTATGCCAGAACTGTATTTCTGTGGTTCCATTTCAGTTTATGCAGACACATTCGGGGACAAAGAAGTTAAGAATACAATTTATTATTATTATTTCTCCGGATTTTGGATTTTCTTTGTTCTATTACGAGTATCATCATATGGCGTTCTTTAGAAAAACCCACTTAGCACCTATAATTAATAAATCTATAGTATCTTTACCTGTTTAGGATCCAAGCCATCACTTTCTTCAGGCTGCGGTTTCACAGGATCCGAAGCTAGGAACCTCCTTTCCACCCTCGCTGTACTCCAAAGAGCACGACTGAATCTTCTCACAAGCATCTGAAGTGAAGCGACAAACCAAAGTGAGTTCAAAAACGTTAGAACCTCTTTAATGAAATTCCAGAATACATTATAGGTGTAGTACTGTCTGAGAATATGACAGTTAACCACGTCGAGAGCTAAAGTATTGTCACGGAGTTTCTTGAATCTATCTATCTCCCATGTTGGATAGCGAAATTACTAGAACCCAAGGCAAACGTACAATGTTTTTTTCAATTTTTTTAAACGAAGGATGTGAAGCAGAAATGACCCGTCACTCGCCTGTGTTATTACTTATATATGTCTCTCATGCACACATATATTGCTGATGTTGCCGCGCGATGGGAATATATTTGTTAGCTGGCAACATAGACCAGTAATGATAAGGAATTCTGTGATTGATGGTGAGTTGCGACCCAACTATCTCAATAAATAATTACTGTTCCTTGAAACATCAAAAGACACAACATAAACTGAAATATTAAGACTGTTCAACAAAAATATGATTTTTTTAACTGGTTGACTGCAAACGTTTCTTGATTATACAAACATGTTAGCAGTGTCATCAATTTGAAATCTCTTTTCAAATAGTTATTTATAGATACAGATTGTAAAGATTTCTTTAACAATATCCAACTGTTAAGACTCTTATTCACTATGCATCTGATAACAATGTGTTTTAATTTTTTTGTCTATCTTCAACATTGATTTCAGTAATATCTATTTGGGTTCGTTTTCACAATTTTTTCATATCATCCTTCAAAACAGGTTTAACAATGTTTGAACTCAATTAATTTAATAAAAATGGTTTCAGTCGCCATCAAAGGTAATTGATAAACTAATGAAAAAGTGTATTTTACGATTTAGTTTAATATTTTATGTCACTTTGTTTTAATATTTATTTTTTAGAGCAAATTAATTACAAACAAAAATTCTATTAATGTTTAAAAAATATAAATTAACATTGCAAAAATGATATTATTGAGTGGTCAATAAAACGTTAACAACAAGTAAATGCGATCAAAAAGAACTGGAAATCGACTTCAGTTGCCCTAAAAGGCTACTTTTACTAAGGCAAATTTAAGATTTATATCGTTTTTTCATGGATGCCATTGCCAGAACAGGACCAAATTGAAATGGGAAGCACCGCTGTTTTAATAAAAAGAAAAGATTCATCCAAATCATCAAGTCTAAAGTTCTGAGGTAACAAACATAAAAAAACTATACCCATCGAATTGAGAACATCCTCCTTGTTTGAAGTCGGTTAAAAAATAAGTCTAAGAAAGAGTTTTTCATTTGAAAGACCCAATTAATTCACTGCAAGATTTAAATTTAAAACAATAAATTAATAAAAAAAACACTATATAAATAGTTGAGAATAATACTGGAGATGCTACAAAAACTATTGCTACCAGTTCAAATTCAAATCTGTTTTCATTTACATGATAATGTTTGTGTATCTACACTAATATTATAAAGAGGAAAGTTTTGATTGTTTGTTTTATTAGATAAGATGAAAACTCTGAATATGACTTATTACTTTATATCCATGATTAAGATCAATAGTTTTTGACATACAGTTAAGAGAGTCGGTTTTCTCTTTTCTTTTAATAAACCATTGTGGTCAGGTGACATCAATATGTTTTTATGTACTAGTGAATTTACGAAAATAGTAACAATGGAGAGAAACAGATACATGGAAGACTAAGTAAGAAAGTCTAAATTTCCTTATTCTATCCTGTTATTGATTCAGTTTCTTCAACCAACATCATCATCATTTCCGTAAGTCCACTTTTAGACATGTGCAAGCGTATTTCTATACATCTTCATACAGTGTAAATTGAGTTAAAATTATTTTAATCCAAGATCATTTTTACTAGATATGTCACTCCAACTCCATATATGAGTGTGAGAAAGTGAGATAGATGTATATATTATAACTCAGCCCAACTCTGCGAGCATTTTTTTATAGCAAAAACACTCAAATTAAAAAATTCTTTGATTTTTGTTATATTAACGAAATGAGGTTCATGATAATATACACAAAATTTATGTAAATACCACATTCCTTGTCATTTTTATGTCTTCTCTACCTACTAAACTCATAAATAGATATGATTAAAATCGGTGCTTAGTGCAAATAAACATTATAAATGGCAATACCTCAAGCTCTGCTGATGCTGAAAAACATACGAGAATGAACGGGAATCGCAAATTCTGCTGTATTGTCACATCTCTAGGCAGACAGAAATATGTACGTGTTGACAGCCAATCTTCGGTCGGGGTGCACTAAAGGGGGTGCTACGAAATTTTCTAAGTTTTTTCCCTCAGCGCCCCCTTTTGTAAACTCTAACATTATGCAAGTCGGTGAGGCTCTGCTAGACTTATTTGTTTACTTCATTTAATGGTACTCACACTTTGTAATTTTTCCTATGTTAGAATATGACAGAATTTACAGTTTAGTTATGTCCAGGTTAATGGCCCTATTATTGAATTTGTGTGTTACTATTGCACTAGATGGATAAGTTAGGTTGTCACGAACTAAATTACAGTTAATTAGAAAGTTATCATGCAAAGTAATGTACAAAATAAAGAATTTTTACCTTCGCTCCTTCTATTCGAACGATAAATCTATGTGTTTAAATCAACATAAGGTTGATTTATTAATTAGCACGACTATTTTATTGCTAATGACGTACAAATTCACTTATTTGCAAATTTATTTCCAAATTATCAACAAAAATTCCGTAAATCGGCTCGCAAGTCGGCTGATTGATGATGACGTTTGACGCAGCAGTTTGACGGTTTGCGAATCATCTGACATTAACTTTCTTGTTAGTTATTTTTCAGCTTTACGGTTGGCACTATGAGCCAACTGTTGAACAAAGCTTATAATTGTGTTGTGCGGATAAAATTATCTAATTTTTTATAGTTTAGAGGATCCAAATGAGCCATTTTTGTTTAGGCAATGTTGCCCGACTTTGCTGTTAGTTTACTGTGCGATCTCGGCCTTAGAATTAGACCACCGCCGTACATCGTAAACGACTAAAGAAAAAAAGTAAAAAACCAATAGCAATAACATCTAACTGCGAACATGAGAAGCTTGGTGATTATGGCAAATCCCCTAATGGAAAGTCTATGCATCATGTTGAACTATGGGTCTTTTTTATATACCCACTGGTTCAGATGATCGTTCAGTTGACTGAATCAATAGGATTTTTATCACGAGTTTAATTGATCTCATGTGCCTATTTTTGGAATTTAGCTAATTTACTAAACCGATGAAAATCTTGCACGCTATGCAATGCAACGCTTCCTTGCTACGAGTATGTAACGTTGAAATTCAACAGAGTATGTTTACAAGACGAAGTTTTACTTACGTATGTCACCCTCTTCAAACTAACGAATGTATTTTTAAATGTATGGTTTTGTTTGAAGAGTCCCGTCGAGTAGTAAAGCTATTTTAGTTAGAAACGTTTCCTTCAGGAAGTGATCCCAAAATAACGATAACTCAGAATGCATCTCAGTGTGCACGCTTAACGATAGACGATAGCGCACGTTGGTACAACAAATGTTTTAAAATTCAATAAGTGTAATATTTTTGACATAATGTCTAATGTTAAGTTAGCGATAAGAGTGCGACCCTTCACGGAAAGGTTTGTTTTCATTTAGTTTTATTTAATGCTTCGTGATGTCGTCCGAAGTGCCAAACTAATTTAAAAAAAAATTCTGAACACTTCCTAAAAATCTTATCTAGATAGTCGCTAAATATAGTTAATTAGTATTATCATAATTCCTGTGATAAAAAAATTAATAACGCTTTTTAATTAATTTTATTTGAGAAAAAAGTACACAGTAAAATACAATAAATAAATCCTAATAATAAAAACTAGACACATGTTTCTAAAATGTTCAAACCTGCCTGCGCGATCGCAGAGGCAGGCTGTTTAATTTACATTTAAATGTATAAAATATTGTTATTATTTCATTAAATATGATTATTATTTGAAGGGAACTGAAATCAGAAAAGGACCGCATACCAGTAGTTGAGGTTCCAGATGACAACACGGTTACAATTACCAACGTCAAAGTAAGTACAATCACCTTAAAAGCTACGTATGAAAGTGCTGTTGAAAATAGTGAAAAATTTCGACACGAGCGGGATTCGAATCTGCATCTCTCGCCAGTCCGGGGCGAACGCTCGTATTCCTTATCGGTCGTATTATTATGAGAACCGCCAGATAGGTCGTCAGATTATATTTAAAATTTTCACTATTTTCAAAATGTTATTGGCAACTGGAACTAAGCTGGTTTTTCTAGCAAGTAAATTATATTAAAAAATTAAAAAATCCCTACGCCCAAAACCATTTGATGCCGAAAATGCTACATCAGCTGATACTCTTCAAACGGCTAAATTGATTTTTACCAAATATAGCTAAGAACCACCACAAGGAAGTGTTTTGTGGAAGGAAGCTTTATTTAACGTTAAAAAACCGCATCAAAATCGGTCCATCCGTTCGCGAGCTACGATGCCACAGACAGACAGACACCCACACGCAGACATTGGCGTCAAACTTGTAACAACCTTCTTTTTGAGTCGAGATTTAAAAATGCAGTCTATCGTCTCAAAACTCTAATACCTTGAAATAGTGTTGTAGATCCATTTGTTTGATTGTATAATTACTTGCTCAGGTAAACGTGTCAGGCGCAGGTGATAGTCGAGAACGTGTGAGACGTTATTTTGCTGACTATACCTTCGACAGCGCATGCGCAGTGACGCAGACGTCTTATGCTTCTCAAGAGAAGGTACTGTTTAATATACATTATTATAAGTGGCCAATATTCATACCAATTATGCGAAAGTGAGTTTCCTTCCTTTACGTCCCAGCGGAGATTCAGAATGACTTGATTTTACAGGTTCGGAAAAGGACGTAGACTTATTTTGATCCCAGTCGATAGTTCTCGAACGATAATTTCTAAAGTTCTCGGGGACGAGTTCGCCAAAAAAGCTAGCAATGTACTTACGTGTATTTCTTCTTATTATCGGCAAGGAAAATACGTTGAGGAAACTTGCCTACTCTTGACATCATAACAATCTGCACCGGGCCCGCGAGTTAGTCTAATAAGGCCCAGGGATGCTGTAGTTTGCAGCCGCAGATGTTGTCTACTAAACAACAGGCTGGAAACTTTACATAAATGTCGTGATATCGATTTTTATTCCCATACATCGAGTGGATAACGTTTGTATACACGCGCATGATTATGCACGCGGTCACTGCTTTGCGGGGGAGGTGGGGTATAGCAGATCGGTGGGAGGCGGTAAACGTCTGTTCTGTAAGTAGTACTAGTACTAATTATTACTTTTTTAAATTTTGTGACAGTATAGTGTAGTAATTAGAGCGTAAAGTCTTACGATGAAATGCACTGTCAATCCAAAGTACCAGGATATCATATTCTCCAGGTGTTCGAAACCATCGGTCGCAATGTTATCGAGAGCGTATCCCGCGGGTCTTCAGCCTGTGTATTGGCGTACGGACAGAGCGCCACCGGGAAGACTCACACCATGATGGGGACCGACACCCAGCCAGGCCTAGTGCCCAGGATATGCAGGGCTCTGGCTGAAAAGAATCCTTTGGATATCACTGTCAGGTTTTGTATTGAAATCTTTCTTAGTACAAGTATATAAGAAATACTAATAATGTACCATCGCAGTCAGAAAATGTGTGTGAATTTTCGACTTCTTTTGTTTTTTTTGTGACCTCACCCTAGTGTCTGAGTTGTTGAGCCATCATTGTCCACTGGCACCGATGAGTAAGAAAAATTTTCATACACATTGTCTCTTTTCTTTATGAGTTACACGCATAGCGACGGTATCTTTTGCGACTGGAAAAGCTATGTATAAAGAAATCTATAACTTTCTCTATCCCGGGGCAGATAGAAACAATTAATAAAACAATCTCTTTTCTGAAAATGTAATACCCTGCCCCCAAAATATATACATTGGAACATAGAAACTCCTCTTTTTTGAAGTCGGCTAAAAATGGAAACCTAGGAGATATCACATATGCGCTCGGTTAAATTGTAGACAAGTTTACGATTGCAATTTACAGACACCCCGCGCAACCGAAAGTAATCGTATAGTTTTTCGCGTAAATTGAAATTTAGCACGTTCAAATAAATTGTTCCGATCCCTTACCCCAGTGGTTCCCAAGTAGTGTGTTCGTACACCCACATAAACGTGGATCTGTTTTAGGGGGCCCACGCGACCAACTGTATAAATTAGTAAAAATAACGCGTCGGTAATTTAAATGTATTTTTGTAGTTATGTATGATTTTTAGTATCACACTAAAATTATAGACGCGGAAGAGATTTTTTTACCTCTTGATGCCTGCCAATTGTGATGAAACTTGGCACTTACGTAGCCTATAGCATAGATAAGAACATTTGATTGCAATTTGAATACGAATTAATGGCAATACTCTATGGCAATGAATTTTTAAATGCATGATGGGTTTGCACTTGGTCTCATCTGATGTCTCTCTCATCTCATCTCACTTGATGGTAAGAGGTTCGCTGGTGAGCGTGCGCATTCAGAAGCTTCAAGCTAGTGAGACACTGGTTGTGTTACTTTTTCTACCTGTTGGGCAACAGACTTAGTAATATGGTGGTGATAGCCAGGCGGACATAGAAATTCACCTATAAATAACCAAACTGAGTACCAACAGGTATCCGGAAGGATATAATGCAGTGCAAAATGTACCGATCGTGACATATCTACCGACTCCTACAAACAAGAATCGTGCCAGGTAGATGAGAACAGAACAGATGTGTGTGACGGGGAGTTCAAGCGTGTAGAAATTAGGCTACGGAGGCGGTTAAAATTTAAATAGAAAGAGGCGGCGATGTTTTAGTATTTTTTTGAAGGATGCATCGGAAAAACAGTTTGGGAACCACTGCCTTTCCCGTTCCGTGCGAAGAAGCAATAAGATAGTTTCATTCTCACGCGATACTTTATCGATAGTAAATCTGTCTGTTGTAAAGGTGACGAATATATATGTTTCGGAAATTATTACCAGAGCACGATAATAGCGGTTCGTGGTGATATTCAACTCGTATTCTTTACGTCAAATCGACAATATGATGTTATATGAACATTCTGATACAGAGCTAAGTATTTGTAAGACTTTAATTAAAAGGTAAATATAATAATTGAAGGTAGTCTATAACTGCGAAGCTTTCGTGACGTAGGTAAGTTATTGCTACTTTTTTTTTCTCTGAAAAAAAAAAACACTGATAAACACAGGTAGCAAGTAGTAGAACCAGAACCTCATTAGTTTGAGGCTTCTGGGTGAGCAAACTTTCCATCCAACGGTATCGTCATTATCCAAGTTCGCACCAAGAATCTTTTCACACGTTTCCAATGCATGGATAAGTTTGAATAGCAATAAAGATAGGAGCAACTTCCTGCCTCTAGGTAACGGCACGCAACTTCACACCCTCGCCCTTTGTTCAACGATGGTATCTCTGATTGCACTACTAAGGTTTTCTAAAGGTTGGATATGTGTCAAACTAGCTAAACCACAGGTGTTAACTTGTCGAGGGACATAACATTCCCTAAACAAAGTTCAAAAGATGTACTACCACATCCCAAACTGCTTGAAGTAGAAACAAAGTGACATTCATTCATGATCATATAATACTAAGAAACAGGTCAAGTGCAAGTACCAACGAAACTATTTCATACGATAACCCATTTGACCGAGTGAGTTTTTGACCTCCTGGTATTTGTTTTCCTTTGCGTCACCTGTGGGTCATAATTTCCCATAACTGCTACAAATTTCAAGTCAATAGCTATAGTAGTTACCGAGGTGATCGGCTGTGACAGATGGACATACAGACAGACACACCAGTAAGATTATAATGGTTACGTTTTTCCATCGGATGGTGGTAACCCTAAAAATAATTATTGTCCCACAGAAAGAATTTATCAGACCAGAATAAACGACATATGTCCTTTTCCATGCTATAGGCTACATTCATACCAAATTGCAATACGACTGGTTATGCTATTGAGGTGGTGCTAGGTACCAAACAAACTTACGTCAGAATTTTTTAAGTATGATTATACAGCGTGTATATTTTGATGGCAATAAGTGTTGGTCCTTAATTTCGTTAGTTAATTGTGTATTTTTTCCACACAAAACAATTGAGCACGCAATGTATTAATTACATCTAAAGTTATTGACTGATTGGCGGTTCTTTTTAAACGTCATATCATGACAGTTCAATAAACCAACGCGTAACATCGTCGACCTCATCGTCACATAAAATCAGGTGAGATTGAGGTCAAGCGTTGGTCTATCTTCTGTAAAAAAACAGGTTTATCCTTTATCAATTCAAGTCAATTTGGACTCAATACATTCCTGCTCGGTCGTACTTTTAAAAACTTTGTATTTAATTAAGCTATTTAAAAAAATTGTTTTCATATATGATTTGTACGGTCGTAAACTATATCTGGATAAATTATACGCCCGTATGAAATATACACGCTGTATACATAGTTACATAGCAATTACTATAGCAAATGCCGAGTAACCCTATCCTCATTCAGCAAGCCCTAGCACCGTTAGTAAGGCTTCTACCCTCGCAGGTTACTGCCGGGTTGTGAGCAAGGGCGCCGCCCGCCTTGACAGTGTTGCGAGTATTCTGAATTGCAACTGCAAATTAAGTTTAATTTAACTGCGGAGTTGTGTTTGGTGAGACAGTTTAGGAAAATAACTGTAAGGTATTGTCTTAATAATTCTGTTGTATGGATAATTGTTAATTACTTTATTAATAGCATCCAAAGCGTTGTGTGTATTATTAAAATATTCTGTATTTCTGTAAAACAGTACACGAAAACTTTTTTGCATTTTAGCTTTGGTTTATATATACAAAAAAATATACCAAAAAAATTCCAGGTTCTTTGGAGTTAAATCTCGAAACGGTTTTCCAATTAGATTAATTTACAATTTTGCAATCCTACAACCAATTAGGGGTGTTTATGCACAGAAGTGTAGAGTATTTTTAAACGACTTCAAAAAAGGAGGTTATCAATTCGACCTGTATGTATGGAATATTTCTGCTGCCCAGTTTTCGTATATGTTAGTCTATATCAGCTTCTAAATAGTGTGACAAATTTCAAAAGTGTATATATGTATATTTGTATGTTTGTCCTCGCATATCTCCGGAACTACAAGTTCGATTTGAATAATCCTTTTTTGTTGTTCAACTACGTATAGTTCAACTAAGGGCAGAGTACAAGTTTCATCAAAATCGGTTCAGTAGTTTTTGAGATAGGGAATGTTAAGTGTGTATTAGTTAAACCTCAGAACTTTTGACTGGGTGAATAGATTAGGATGATTTATTTATTTGAAAGTTGGCGTTTTCCGTCTGGTCCCTTTAAACTTGGTCCAGTTCTGAGAATGGCATCCATGAGAAAACGATATACATCTAAAATTTGCCTTAATATAAGTAGATTTTAGGGCAGTTGAAGTCGGTTTCTAGTTCTTTTTGAACGCCTTAACTTGTTTTTAATATTATTAAGATTTGTCATGTAAATACTAAAAGTAGTGTTTGATTGTAATTATAGGGTGGTTCTATTGTAAAGATAAGACCACACGGCGCTTTCACGCCTTTACCCAATCCAATATGTATATATCCTAAGGTTCCACCTGGTACACACGTCTCCGGCGGGTGGCAAATAGTTTTATTGTGCCTAGGTGTCTATTACGTGTCTATTCACCACCCTTCGACATGGCATCGGCTCGTGATGGCGCAGGTAATAACTTTTCTTTGCAATCAATGTGCGATTCAGCAAATTGAAAGAGTTTCTAGTTGTACTCATCGCCCTGCGGTTGTCGGCAATTTTGGCAACGGGAGCATTGCAATTGTGGTTGCTGTTGCTGATACCACATAATTGTGGTTGCCTAAAGTTCGAAGTTCCAATCTAGTTCCGCAGAACAAGTAGCAGGCAAAGGCCTATAATTTTTTACTCTGATTTATTTCAGATGTAAATTAAACTGAAAATAAGAGTCAATTAGACACAAACGCTTTTAAAAGTGCTAAAATCGGTAAACGGGAAGTTAATTTCACCTTCTGCCCTCGGGGTAAAATATTTTCTTTAATTATAAACGGGTGCAACCTAACGCTGTAGCGTATCGAAAAAACCGGCCAAGTGCGAGTCGGGTTCGCGCACGAAGGGTTCCGTACGATTATCTATAAATCTTGTCTGTTGTATGGGAGTTGTCTTTATTATCTTTATTTTAATTTAATAATTTATTTTTAAAGTTAATATATAACTAACTATTCTGTGAATATTTCAAGCGTCTACCTGTTGCCGTTATTAATATCGAGTAAAAACGAGCAAAAAAATCACGTTTGTTGTATGGGAGCCCCCTAAAATATTTCTTTTATTCTGTGTTTTAGTATATGCTATCACGGTTCATGAGATACAGCCTGGTGACAGACGGACAGCGGAGTCTTAGTAATAGGGTCCCATTTTTACCCTTCAGGTACGGAATCCTAAAAAGAAAGAATACTCAAAATCAGTTCGCAATTGACGTACGAGTAGTTATGGGGCAACACATAGTCTAGAGATAACATATACAGAAAATACGGATTGGATTAAAAACTTCCTCCATGTTTAAAAGTTGGTTAATAAAAAACACGATAAATATAGGCGTCATTCTGTAGCCTAAACCACACGAAAAGAAAAACGAAAGTGTACAATTATTGCTTGAATTTTCCCTGCCAGTTATTTAAATGTAACTATAATTGAAAGCTCGTATTAATGGACCGTCTTCAAGGTTTTACGAGCAGCTAGTTTAGCAGTTGAACCGCAGTTTCGACGATAATTATCAGGTAATTTAGTCGTGACTAACCGTCATTATTCTGAAACCTAGTTAACGATGCGTAGATTTCGTTTAGAGATCATTTGTCTAAGTTTGGGGAACTTTCTAAGCTCACTGTCAGGGTTATGGGGGAAAAATTATATTCAAATTTCAGAACCTAAAAGTTCGCATCTTGATAAATCCTTCCTTAGTCTCACAGATCACCCAAGTATGTATGTACATGTATGACTTTGTCCGCGTGGATTTCAACTAACTTTTGTTGTAGTTGACAACTCGTCAACTAATTTGTAATCTATTTCCACCCACACAGCACCAGGACAGGACTTGCTTTTACAATACTTTCACATATATACCGATACATACACACTAAAGTCAGATTATATGTACTCATTTGATACACAGTTTTAAGAACAATTATAATAATTGATATAAATAGGCCAGTGTTTCCATGTACTATATTATAAAAACTATGCTATATTGTAAAGGCGTGGGCTGAAAACGTCTGCCGGCGGCTTGCTAACGGTAGGACTGAGCCCATCGGCCGTTTTGTTCTGTTAGTTTTTAGTATGATCTACCTATTGCATACCATGTAACAAATAGGAAGAATATTTTAAAGAAATAGCAATATTTACATTACGTATTTTGTATTTAAAAAAAGCAATTTATATTTCCCTCGAAAACGCTGAATAGTGTCATGGCGTCTTGAATGACGTCACAGCTCGCGAAATAACCTGCTCTGTGGTATGAAAACGTCAACAACAACAATGATGTTTAGCGAGGCGTGACGTCACACTTTCTTGCGCCGCGTTCTTCGTGTTCGCTGTCACGTGACCTAATGCCTATTTTTTTCGAATCCATTTTCTAAAAATATTAATAATCTTTAACTTTTTTGAGAAATATACTGGTTTTTTCTTATCTTCGTCTCTTCATTTATAATTAGAAACTATAAACTAAGCAATTTATTCTTAGTGGAAACAGGCCTATTGTTGTTTTCATTTTAGGTTTGTAGCCCGAGTAGTTTCCTCAAATGTGTGCTGGGTTTAAAAATATCGTTTTTTTTTATTTGGCTACAGTCCGAATGTCTTGCTGTACTGCTATAATACGGCTTCCGTGGCTCATTGTTCGAGCGTTAGATTCAGACGCGCATCACACTCACAGGTCCCAGGTTCGATGTGGTGTGGAAATTGTCAAATTCACTTTGTGTCACTTTCCCCAGTTTGGTTAGGAGATTGCAGACTAAATCACCTGAGCGTATGAAAGTAACATGTAGATGAAGTAAGATTCGGGAGGCACGTTAAGCCGTTTTTCCCGGTTACTATCTACAACAGGTTGTAGCTACATGAGCCTATGGCGTCAGAGGACTACGGCGGCTCAATACCTCTGTCAACTAGGGTGTGTAAGGTTGGTCATCAATTCAACATCTATTCAATAAGAAAGACGAAGACTATAATGAAATGTGCCAACATAGGTTCAAAGAGCGTAGCGATTTAATTTTTCAACGGTGAAACTGTTTCTTAATGAAATCCACGCAGACGAAGTCAAGTGCTAAAGCTAGTTTGATATGGTTTGGTTGTTACTTTGTTTGCCAGTTTCCTGGAGATCTACAACGAGCGAGTGCATGACCTGTTGGTCGGGGAAGCCCCGGTCACGTGCCACTCCCTGCCGCGGCGCAGGGGGAACTCCCGCAAGGACCTCCGAGTGAGAGAACATCCTGACAGGGGACCTTATGTGCAGAGTAAGTTGTAGTCCGTTGCCATACTGATTTAACTTTTTAAAGTTTTTGTTTCCATTACTCGCTTAATACGTACGGGATGACACGAAGAGATCATATTTTAAAGCCGAGGTTATACCGAAAGTCTTATTTCATTCTTGACAGATCTACGGCGTGTTGCAGTCCATGACATAGAAACTCTTCTATCCCTCGTCGGTGAAGGCGCACGTAGAAGACGCACCGCCGCCACTAAACGTAACACAACTTCCTCCCGCTCGCACGCACTCCTCGAGCTCGCTACTCCGAGGGCTACGCTACATCTAGCTGATCTTGCTGGCAGGTGAGACGCACCGCCGCCACTAAACGTAACACAACTTCCTCCCGCTCGCACGCATTCCTCGAGCTCGCTACTCCGAGGGCCACGCTACATCTAGCTGATCTTGCTGGCAGGTGAGACGCACCGCCGCCACTAAACGTAACACAACTTCCTCACGCTCGCACGCACTCCTCGAGCTCGCTACTCCGAGGGCCACGCTACATCTAGCTGATCTTGCTGGCAGGTGAGACGCACCACCACCACTAAACGTAACACAACTTCCTCACGCTCGCACGCACTCCTCGAGCTCGCTACTCCGAGGGCCACGCTACATCTAGCTGATCTTGCTGGCAGTTGAGACGCACCGCCGCCACTAAACGTAACACAACTTCCTCACGCTCGCACGCACTCCTCGAGCTCGCTACTCCGAGGGCCACGCTACATCTAGCTGATCTTGCTGGCAGGTGAGACGCACCGCTGCCACTAAACGTAACACAACTTCCTCACGCTCGCACGCACTCCTCGAGCTCGCTACTCCGAGGGCCACGCTACATCTAGCTGATCTTGCTGGCAGGTGAGACGCACCGCCGCCACTAAACGTAACACAACTTCCTCACGCTCGCACGCACTCCTCGAGCTCGCTACTCCGAGGGCCACGCTACATCTAGCTGATCTTGCTGGCAGGTGAGACGCACCGCCGCCACTAAACGTAACACAACTTCCTCACGCTCGCACGCACTCCTCGAGCTCGCTACTCCGAGGGCCACGCTACATCTAGCTGATCTTGCTGGCAGGTGAGACGCACCACCACCACTAAACGTAACACAACTTCCTCACGCTCGCACGCACTCCTCGAGCTCGCTACTCCGAGGGCCACGCTACATCTAGCTGATCTTGCTGGCAGGTGAGACGCACCGCCGCCACTAAACGTAACATAACTTCCTCACGCTCGCACGCACTCCTCGAGCTCGCTACTCCGAGGGCCACGCTACATCTAGCTGATCTTGCTGGCAGGTGAGACGCACCGCCGCCACTAAACGTAACATAACTTCCTCACGTTCGCACGCACTCCTCGAGCTCGCTACTCCGAGGGCCACGCTACATCTAGCTGATCTTGCTGGCAGGTGAGACGCACCACCGCCACTAAACGTAACACAACTTCCTCACGTTCGCACGCACTCCTCGACATCTAGCTGCTCTTGCTGGAAGGTGAGATGGAGTTGATGGCAATGACGTGCCAAAGAGGTAAAAGGACTGCTGTCATTTTGTATTGAGGGTATTTGTATATGTCTGTATTAAAGTTATTTTCCTCAACCTGTGACCCATCGCTGACTAACTTATGCATGTGATGCAACTGATCGATAATATCTCCAACACCATAATTTATTTATAAAGAAAAATTTTTAGTTTCGACGTATTACTGACTCATTTATTATTAAATTTGCATTTAGTGAAAAAGCAAGCTGGGAAGGTTGCGGTGGCGGGAGGCAGAAGGAAGGTGCCAACATCAACAAATCTCTAGTGGCACTAAGCAACGTTATTTCTGCACTTGGTAAGGCTTGACAATTTTATAAGGACACATACAATCGATACTCGGTTAATTGGTTCATTTATTTTCAGTGAGTGGAGGAAACCGCGGAAGATTCGTTCCGTATCGAGATTCGGCGCTCACCTGGCTTTTAAGAGATTGTTTTACGGGCGGTGCAAGCACTTTTATTATTGCAAGTGGGTATATCTTGTTGACCATTTCTTATTTATTAACTTAAATAAATATCACGCCTTTCATTGGGCCATGGCATGTAACTTAGAACTGTTTTTTTTTTTGGAGAATTCTCGTTGTATTTCTGTAGGAGTATTCATCAGGCCCCCAATCCCAAATGGAACTCAATGCTACGCAAATTTCGACAAACATAATGAAATTTAATCTTTATGACAGTTTCGTCGTTTTACTTTTAAAAGTTGGCACTTAATCCCACTGTTAGACATAAGACTAATAAACATTCAAAAATGCATTTTTGTATTGCACACCCGAGTGCAAAAATCTGTATATATTTTTACAGAATGTCACATTTACACTTTCTTGTTTTTTTTACTCGATCGTGCTTATAGTATGACAAGCCTCTTAACCTCGCTAGGGGTGACATAGGCTGGGGGAATCGAAGAATCAGTAGCAGAAATTCCTTTGCTTCTATTCCCTACAACACCCGCTCTCCGCTAACGTAACGGACCTCCTGCCTCTCTCAATGTCTGTCGGACTCAGGGATATTCTTTCTAGAAAAGTATGTCTACATCATGCCTCAAATTATTCACATTGTCTATTTCTCTAGCTGTGTCACCCAGTGTCGCATGTTACGGCGAGTCAGCCTCGACTCTCCGCTGGGCCGAGCGTGCCCGACAGTTGCCGACACTGAAGGCTCCACACTGCGGCATCATTGCTGCTACCAAAGCTGCACTACAAGCCCAATTCAATCAGTTGCTAGCTGAGCTGACAAGTCATCACATACGATATGTAAGTTACGTAGAAGTTAACGATCTAGATCTAAACAGTGATAATCGCGTTGGAAATTTAATTGATGAAAAATAATCGATGGATGCATTGGCAGAACACTGCTGCAAAATGAAATCTTGCTATGCAACCAAAGTGATATATGTAACATAGCATGCAGTTACTAAATATATTAAGAGGTTTATGTTTTGCTTCAGATTCCCGAGACTGGAAAAATATCATACGATGACAATCACTGGAGCTTACAAAAAAACAGCAATCATCCTGAAAATGACAACAATACACGCATAGACAACGATATTGACACTTGTAAAGGTACTAACACAAATACCAAGATAGGTAACATAATAGAAATGTTCAGTACAAAAACGGAAGAAACCGAATCGACAGCTTCATCAGTCGCAAGCGGAAGTTCAGACAAAATAAACGCAGTGGATAAAAACATAAAGGATGAAATTAACAAAGAAGTTGATAAATTGTTTGGTCCAGCTTTAGAGCGGACGAAGAGTGGCAGTGATCTGGAAGTGATAGCCCCACTTCGACACAAACGGAGGCAATACAAATCTCAAGAGGTTCTACCCATCGATAAAGTCTTGAATGTTCCCAGTTCAGCTACTCAGAGTCAAGAACGTATTAATGAAATAGAAAGTGCGGAAAAAATTAAATCACCACCGATCCCAATTCTTTACGACAATCAAAGAGCAGAAATCGTTGCGTCGGTAACAGAGAGACTGTATTCCAAACTTAAAAAGAAAGAAGAAGCAGCCTCTGCGAAAATGGAATCGATTGTGGACAAGAAAATAATGGAACCACTGAATGAATTGCGTATTTGCACAAACGCGCGACAACGTTTGGTGGAACTGAGTCAAAAAGCTATAAGAAACAGGAGGAGGATAGGAATTCCAGCGCATACGCAGACAAAAACTAGAGTCACCAGAGTAAGAGACCAAGGTATCGATGTACAAACAGATCTTGGCAACTATCTCGTAATTAAAGGGAACTTGTTTACACTTAAACGAGATGCAGCTACTGAAACAATACCACTAACACCTCGCTGTAAAGAAATCGCTGTAGGCTCTGAATATGGGACTATAAATCTTAGTGACAGGTCAACTTTGACAGACCAACCGGCTATACGTAAGAATTCTTCGGCAATGACTGAAGTAGTGGCCAAACTAGATTGTGTTACACAAACTCCAATAGTTCCACCGCCTAGACGAAAGAAACATGCTGTGAATTTCTCTAAGTACTTAAACAGTAGCGATAACAGCAGAAAATACAACGGCTGTACCAGCCCACCAGTAATTAGTATCAATATATCCCAACCATACCCGGTAGATTCTGATTCTCAGACCTCTGATGACAACAGCGAAAGCAGTGCAAACAAACTAAAATCCAGTACTATAGCAACTCCTGATTTGCTGACGAATCATAGCACACATGACACAAGTGTACATGAAGATGATGATTCTGACCTGACAAGTCCAACAGAAAACGTGTTGGTTGGTACAAAAAATTGTAACGTAAAGGATGCGTTAGAAGAAGAACTCAGTGGAGATTTTCCTGAAGGTGATTGTTCTTTGCCACGTGTAACTCCACCGCCACGACCTTTAGAGATAGGTAGTCAAGAAGAAATGAAAGAGTTGATATTGGGACATAAAGAAAATATGTATCCTTACAACATTGTTTTGTCACCACCAAGAGAAAGAGATAATTCTAAGAGAATAGTCAAATTTCAAGACGACAGTAATACAATCGAACCAAAGGCAGTTGATGATCCCAAATGCAGTGATAATAATATCAAATACAATGTAAGTTCAGACATTACAAACTCCGAAACAAATGAGATTGGCAATGATTCTAATGCAAGTGGAAATACTGATTCAACTGACTCAAGTAAAGTTGAAACTGGGTCCTTTGTTTGGAAAGCATTTAAACCAAATTTTTATAATAAAACAGCCAGAAAAGATTATGTTCCTGTATACAATTCTAAATATAAAGCTGCTAGAACGAAAGTTTACAAAGAATTTCTGGGACTCGATTCTGAGAAAGACAGTCGAGCACAATTTTCATCACTTAGAAACTTCAAAGATATTACGTCTACAGAAAGCACAGATAATGAGAGATCACAGCACAGATTCCGACAAAGGAGACAATATTTTGAAGACCAGTTTAAACGTTTGCCCAAAAATTCGGACAGCACATTTGAAAATCTTGAAAGAGGCATGTTAGATTCTTGTAGAAGTCTAGATGTCACCATTAACAAGTATGAGACTTATTTGACGAATTTTGATAGCACTAGACACAGAAAAGTAAGGACACCTACGGAATATCTGCAGCACCTAGTTCAGTTAAGAAAAGAAATGATCAGAGCTGACTTTGACAACACGGACAGTTCTGAGAGAATGTCTTATAATTGATTAAGTAATACGGCCAAACGTGTTTTTATTCATAAGTGTATTGCGTTGAGTGTTGTAACGAAAGTTTTGAATAAAACAATATCTTTCATTATTTCTTTATTTGACTTTTACCGGTGTGTTATGTCAGTAAACGTAACGAATGTATAATTTTGGTCATGTTATGCAAAAGATTGGTCACGGTCTCTGATTTGCATGAAATCGGAGATTTCTGACCGATTGCAAGTAACAACACAGCAAAACACAGTAGATGCGCAATTGTGGACAATTTAAATGACTCTGGTTTTGAAAATAGTCTAAGGTATACTATAGAAACTACTACTACTATATACTATAGAAACGAACCAAGGAATGCATTAATTTACTAGGTTTGTGTTAATATCTTGCTTTGAACGGTCAAGGTCTTCGATACCATCCAAATTGTTGATTAAATATTTATTAAAGAGTTATTAATTATTCATTATGGGTTTTCACCATGAATATATTAGGTGTTGCATTTATATTTGTCAAGTTCAATGCCAATTATTTCTACATTCTATTTAAAGAGGTCAGCGTTTGTTTTGAAATAAATCTAGTAATCGTGAGCCTGCCTTCGAGTTGATAGTCGGTTTAGTGGGTGCGCATGCGCTCAGATGGAATACATGCTCCTTTCTTGTAGTGGATTATAGTTTAAAAGAAATAAATTACGAAAAGCAGTGTGAATATTAATTAAATCATAATTAATTCTGGTGCAGTGATAAAACAAACAGTGCTATTTATAGTTATCTTGTATAATAAACTACACAAATAAATAAGCTAAAACATTGGGAAAAATGTAGGAAGTGAAATTGTCTTACAAAAAATTAGCTTGAATTTTCTGCATTTTTAACCAGGAATGAAAATATAACAATTTTTGCTGTTGAAAACCATGTTTGTATGTTAATTTGATGTAAGTGATATTTATGTCATATTTTTTTTGAAAATTAAACACACATTTTTCTACTCGATAAATTAGTGATATTGTGTCATTCAAATATAAATTTTAGTTTCAAAGCAATGCTGGACAATTTAGAAATGGCTATCATAGAAATATTAGTATCATACAAATTAATAACAGCAATTTTAATACTGTTTCTAACATATGTATGGTTTCGATATAAATTCACATACTGGAGCAGAAAAGGCGTGATTGGCCCAAAACCAGTATTTCCTTTCGGCAACATACAAGAAGTTATCACAAGAAAGAAGCAGTTCTTTCAACCATATTGCGACAGCTATGTTAAGTATAAACATTTACCATATGTCGGAATGTACTCTTTTCATCGACCAGTTCTATGCATTAACAATGCAGATCTAGCCAAATTGATCCTTATCAAAGACTTTGATCATTTCCAATCGCATGGGATTTTTTCTGGAGGCGTGGGTGATCCGCTAGCGGGACATTTGTTCAACATCCACGGGAGTGCGTGGAAGAATCTGAGGGTGAAGATGTCGCCGACGTTTACCACTGGGAAGCTAAAATCAATGTACCCTTTAGTGGAGCAGATTGCTAGTGATGCTCTGGTGTATGCCGACCAGCTTCATTCGAATGGTGAATCGATTAATTTCTCGGACTTCTATGAGAAGTACTCGATGGAAATTATCGGAAGCGTCGGGTTCGGGGTCGAGTGCAATGGTTTCAAGAATCCCAAGTCCGAGTTCCATATCAGAGGGCGGGAATATTTTGAGCCCAAATCGTTATATTGGTGAGTTGTTTTTATCTAGATTTTTCTCGATTTTATTTGAGTCCACTTTGGAATTTAGGATTCATTACCGTGTTGCTAAGTTGATCAAAGTAGTGGTCTCCCTGTGGTCGACATTCGACCATAATTAATTAAATTTTCTATATGAACTATAAGCGTGCGAAATTTTATACTCTTCCGTCCGCGCAAGTATCGTAAAAAAGGGGTACAACGTTTTTGCTCCACGTATTTAATATATAGATGAGTTGAGCTGGTTATGCGTGGTTGAGTTACAAACATTCTCATATATTCTATTGTATGTTACTAGGAGTAAAGTACATTTTGAAAGTGATCACATTATTTGCATAAGAAGTGCGTAAAAAGTCACTTTTATCGTAAATAAGTTAATATTATTATTATATCTAATCAAATATTTAAAAAAACTATCGACCCGCCATTGCTTCGCTTTTAATTATTATGTATTGCTCACAATGTAACTTTGAATCGTATGAATTTGAGATAGTTGTAATGGGAACCAATAACAGCGAGCCTGGTGATCTGAAACTCAGGGAAATCCTATCTCCGACACCAGACTTTCACATAGTCTATACCTATACATCCTCAATACCATGATTAATGTACACTCTATGTGAGTTAAATAAAGAATATTTTGATTTGATTTGCAACATTCACCAAATAAGTGAGACTACCGGAAATACAAGATGAAAACTGAATTAAATTTCGCGCAGAAGTTTTTTCGTGATGCGCGTACAAACATACAGGCAGTAGGGCAAAGAAACATACTAAAGATAATTGTTTTGACTTCTTTTGCTCTTAAAAGACCCCATATTTTCAAAAATATCTCCTATCTATAGATATGGACCGGCCAGTTACAATTTTATTATACATGTTTAAATAGTAGATAAAGTTATAGTCCCGCCATACAACGACTTTTACCGATCTGGTTAATGAATGAAATGTGTTTCATATCAAATTTAAAAATGGTTTTTTTTAAAATTTCACTGTCTTGGTTAATGGACCTTGTCATAAGGTCCTTGTATGGCGGGATCCTATACTATCATGTTCTCTTTCTGTTATCAAGTGAAGTAAGGACAAATAAATTAACATACTCAGTTTCGCTTTTATAATAGAGCAATAAAAAGAGCTTAGAATCAACATAAAACTTTAATAAATGATAATTAGAGTTAAAAGTTCTTCATAAGTTGACTCTACTTCAGTTTACTTTGTTTACTAATTGCCAATGGATTCATCTTCCCAAGGACAGTCAAGCCCAAATTGCACATCGCTTGCCTAAAGATTAAATATTAGCCTAGTTAATAATGACGGCCACTGCGATTTCATACCCTGTTGGATAACGCTGGGAACATATAGTGGAATGCTCTCTACAAGACATTTTAGCTGTGCAAACTTTAGGTCGCGGACCTTGAGCCACCTTTGAGCGTTTGGACGTCTGAATAGAATTTGACCGGTAGGATCCTGAGAATATCGAGAGTCAAAAGCGAACCAACCATGCTGCCAATGACATGTACCAAAGTGCATGGACCCTATAATAATTTTCGTACTTTTTGCATGGAAAATATATAGCAGCTTTTCTATGTTGCTATTCGATACATTTATCCCTCGACGGATGTGGAATGTATGATGATTATGTACTTTTCCTGACACTCAGCTATCCATAAACAAAAATTGAATCAGTGTAACATTTCTGCAACATGATTTTCGTAAAATTTTTAATAATATAATTATTGAACCTGCTCAAACATTTTCAAAGTTTGAGAAATGTAGTATGAAAATAGAGGAAAACAGCTGGACATCCGCCGAATATACAAAAGCATTTTTGACCGAGCTGAAACGTAGAAAATAATAGCCTAAAGTTAGCCGAAACAAAATCTAACAGAAACCTGAAAATAAAATTCAAGTCAAACTAACTTTTGACCCTTTTAAAAATGGTAACATCACTAAACCCAAACTATTATTATTTAAAATTTTATGTGTATTTACGGTTATTCCTGTTGGGCTGAAATGGACTGTACTTATTTTTTCAGGACATTGATCCGAGCGCTAGCGTTTTTCGCACCCGACCTGTTCAACATGCTCAAAGTAAACCGAATCAGTCCAGACATACTCAACTTCTTCGATAGTCTGGTGAGAGAGACCGTACAATTCAGACAGAATAACTCTTACAGAAGAAACGATTTCCTGCAAACTTTGATCGAGTTGAAGAGTGGACAGAAAATAGACATAGGTAAGTCTTTCACCATCAGCTTTTTACGGAGCTCCCGGGTTTGATGTCCAACGGGGGTACCTATCAGTACTCTGGTTGGTGGTAGGACATATGTAGGTCAGTAAATAAATTATTGTAAAACGGATGCTCAACACAAATGTAACTTAGATCCTCAGGGTGCAATTCACTAAGTGAAAACATCTCTTGGTCTTTCTGACGGCTTTCTATGTTGTAGTTACTCGTAAGTGCACCCCAGTAGGTCACGGTGGTACAGCGTCCTAAAACTCTTGCATGCCTTCATTCTTTTTCATAAATCGTGACATAATGAAGGTAATCTTGTTTTGTCGTAAAATTTATTAATAAATAACTGAAGGAGATAGCTATCGAGGGTTCAGTACCTACTGAAAAAGTATTTAAAATATATACTTGTGTTATGTTTTGTAAGGATTCTCAGAAAAATGAGTATTTTTAGGAATTTACTTTACTACTTTATTGTTAGCTTCAATAGCCGTTACGCAGCTGATGGCGCTTTAAACAAGAATAACAAAAAGTGTTTAAAAAATGAAAATTGTGGTTCACTGTAAAGTTGTATGTTAACTTTTAGATAGTTACTACACAAATCCAGCTATTATATTTTAAAAGATTATGGCAACATACATTTAGTATGAAACTTTGATGGAGGTGGCTCGCCTTAAGATATGCGGATCTCCAAAACTGTCCAAATTTCACAATACTGAATAAAAAATGTAAAGTTTTGTATCAGTCGTTGGCTAGTTGAGTAATAGCAATCGAGTTTGCAGCAGGATTTCAATGTCAACATGACTTTTTACACACGTTTTTGAACATGTGCACGTGATAGTGAGGTCAGACGGACGCTGTGTTTGCACCGCTCCACTACTCTCCAGTCTCGAATTAACATAAACACGGTTGAACCGTTATTCGTTTGCGTAAATTCTGATCAGTATGTAGGATGCAGATTCTGTGTCCATTCGTGTCAGCGTGTTGCCTTGACTCTACCTCTGCTAATACTAAATGAAATACAGGTACAGACGACGACTTAATTCTGTCTAAACATTCCGTAAAATACAAAATTCGTATGAATTAGGTAGGGTTTTAGGGTACGTTTGTACGCTAAGGTTGCACACTACGATGCCTCCTGCATAGTTTTTTCTATTGAGGCACAGATATTTTTTTAAATCCAACGTCCTGACCACCATCTCCTAAAATAGATTATAAGTTAGCGTCCAAAGACATTTAACATTAATAGTAATAGTCCAGACAAAGCAAACAAAAATTTTGATCCTAAACTTATTACCAATTGGTAATAAGTTACTCATTCTAGTGTCACATCACGTCATGCGGCCGTACAAGACATTTGACATACCGTTGACTTTTGAGATCAAAATGTTTATATGAAACGATTCCCAATGCCCGCTCTGTAACCTATTACTATATTTAAATCTCTCTGTTAGCGTCCGACGATCGTAGTACACATTTAAAAAAACCGGGCAACTGCTAGACTCGCGGACCAAGGGTTTCGAACCGTGGAATAAAGCGTACAGATGATTACCTTGAAATAAGGTTCATTATCCTCTCGAAAACGATAGAATACAAAGCATTTCAGCCTGCCTGGGGAAAGTTTCATAAAGTTATTTAACAACGTCCCGGCCGGTAATTGATCCCTGGACCTACCGCGTATGTTGTGCCTCTGAGTCTAGCGCTCAGACAACTGAGCTATGGAGCTTCGTAAAATAATAATTTCAACAAAATACGAGTATACATATCATCAGAAAAATCAAAACACCTTGCAAGCTTATGTTTTGTAAGGATTCTCAGAAAAATGCGTATATCCTATCCTACTAATATTATAAGTGTGAAAGTTTGGATGTTTGTGACGCTTTCACGGAAAAAATACTGAATGGATTTGAATGAAACTTTACAACAATATAGCTTATACATCAGAATAACATTTAGGCTATAATTTCTAAAGACATATTATGTAAATTGTCCAAAATCACAATTATGATATTAGTGGGATTACATGGGAAATTTTGGCATAAAAACGCGTTGCCTAGCAACCGACCATAGAATATGTAAATTTGTATATGCAAACTTTCGCGTTTATAATATTGGTGTGAAGACTATTTGAATGTACTACGTCAGATATTGACATTTATTTTGTTTCTTTAAATTATTAGACTACGTAACAGAATAAACACTATTTTGTACCTTATGCTGTATAATAATTTGTCATATACGTCACCTGTGCCTATCGAACAAGTAGAATACATCTTGAAGTACACGCGGACAAAGTCGCGGGCGGAAGCTAGTTTAGGAATATATGTCAAATGTCGTTGAATAGTGAACAATATGAGGTTTTCAAAACCTAATGTTAATGTTCTAAATTCAAATTGCAGAAATAAACTTTCAAGGTGTTTCGATTTTTCTGATGAGAAGTATATTTAAGTTTTGAAATTCTGAATCGCGCGCGTTGATGTCTTTTATACTCACGTTTTGCTCTGAGCTTTCATGTTGCCCCTTTGTGATACAAACTATCTACATACACCGACGTTGTGCTTAACAAAAACATACCACTGATGTGCTGTCCACTAGTATACACATGAAGTAGAACTTGTGGCAGACTTCATAGAAAAATCTATAATATTTGTGTGCTAATTAAGCAAAATTAAATAAATATGTTGCAAAATTCAAGTAATTATGAAGTATAATTACTCTAGCTTCACTTTCGTTCCAAATTCCTATAATTATACATTAGGGTTAATAAGCATGCATGGCCGCACAAATTATGACAATGGAATTCAGGAAGCATGTACTTGATTTTTGAACGTATGCAACGTTTAATTTTTTAATGAAATTGTAGTAAGAACTCTACGAAACACCAAATATCTTCTACTTTAAAAATTTAGTAGTTCAAAAATATTTTGTTTTGATACGGTTTTGAATTTTCGTACGCCCATTACAGGGCAAAATTTAGCCGATCTATATTTATCAATTAATCATCATCAACGGCCTATATACGTCCCCACTGCAGGGGCTCAGGCCTACTCTCCTACAGAGAGTGTGTGGGCCATAGTCCACCACGCGGGCCCAGTGCGGATTGGCGGACTTCACATGCCTGTTCAAGACATGCAGGTTTCCTCACGATGTTTTCCTTCACCGTTAAGCAACCGAATAATGTACTTGAATTGAAAAACAACTCATAGGTACACAGTTGGATTCAAACCCGGATTTATCAATACTTATACCTAATTTTATGAATTGAATAATTTGATTTATCGCTTTATAATAAAAAGACTTCCCTGACTGATTTCCATAGCCAGCCCAGCCCAAATCACTTAAGTTCGTTCGAAACTTGAAATTTGGAACATCGATCTCCCCTTTGGTGGCACAAAATACCACTAAGAGGAATTTCCACGCAGGCAAAGCCACGGCCAACCTACTCGTATTAATAATTAACTTTGAAACTCAATTTCATTAAACGACTTCTGCCGCTGACTGTACACATTCGCAAACTATGTAATGACGTAATGCGTAAATATTTTGTGGTAAACAGCATTACTTCAAATGTTACGTATGAGAACGTGAATTGACGAAAAATTACTATTGTTACTAGATTCATTCATCTTTTAGTAAATCACGTGTTTGGCCAAGTATTACGTAAAAGCATTATTTTACGGCTTCTCTGTCCACAATTACGCTTTGGCGACGTAGCATTTGTTTTGTGATTTGAGTAAAGTGAATTGGCTTCATGACCATCCATCAGTCCATCGTTTTATAAAAAAAATTGATTATTTTTCAAAAACTATTCAAGATAGAGATTTCGCTTAGGTTTTCCTGTAATATTTACACAAAGTACTGTCTAAGGACTGTAATTTCTACAGATTTTTATTTTGGAAAATTCGGAGGTAAAAGTTATTGTTACACCAATTTTTCATGATAAGTCTAAAACTATACAACACCAATTCAGATACTTATTCCAACTTTCAAGTTGATAATTGGCTGTGACAGAGGGACTAACCCACAGACAGACAGCGTGAGATTGTAAGGGTTCCATTTTTCTATCGGATACTCGCAGACCTAAAACGGTGTTCAATTTTATATATAGTCTTACGATATAACCTCCGTGGTCCATTCGACCGCGATCCCATATATATTTCATTTATTTTCCTTTCACACCTTCTAGGCTCTAGCAGAATTACCAGCGTTGTGGGCTCGTAGTCCACAACATTATGGTGAGTTCGGGCCTTTTTGCTGGCATGATACATTGCAGTAAACGATGCTGTTATTTCTGTCTGATTTATATTGTGTGTTCTTCTTGTGTGTATGTATTTTCTTTTTCTTTGTATTATGCTGGCAAATAAAGTGATTATCTATCTATCAATTACTCTTTGCGGTTTCGAACACAGTCGCCATATTTTTCTCGGGGTGCCTCCAAATTCTCTATCATAAATTCATTCACAACACAGCGTATGTACAATATCTTAAACTGGTCACTATAGCTCTGTCGAGGTGCTCTGACCTATTGTGCCGCGTCTCTTGTGAGGGAGAACAGGTCATTGGGACTGCCCCAGTATTTTCCCGGGAATTCCTCGATAATGTGTGTTACACTCTGCACCAAAGCGCCGCAGTCACAACATGGCGAATCTCTCCAGCCACACCGATGCAGGTATTCGACACTTCAGCCGTGTCTCGTGCGCAGAACCACACAGTGAAAATGTGAGTGAGATAAAAAAAACCGGGTCACTGTTTGACGAGTCGATGAGTAATACAAGATCGCCACGTCAGACTTTCTATGTGGGGATATGTCATAAGCAAAGACATTTAACATTAATAGTAATAGACCGGACAAAGCAAACAAAAATTGTGATCCTAAACTTAATACCAATTGGTAATAAGTTTCTCAATCTAGTGTCACTGTACGTCACACGGCCGTACAAGACATTTGACATACCATTGACTTTTGAGATTAACATGTTTATATGAAACGTTTCCCAATGCCCACTCTATAACCTATTACTATATTTAAATCTCTCTGGTCATAAGACACCCACGACAGGGGGTGATAATATAAATCCGAGACCACAGACTATGGAACACTAAAACCTGTGTTTATATTGACATAGACATAGACACATCTTTATTTAATAACACACACAACACAATACACATAGAAAAAACACATTAAGAAATATATTAAAACAAAACTACAAACACAAAAACAAAACTAATTACACAAAAACAAAAATACTTAAAACTGATAAACAAAAATTGAAGCTATATAACATACATAAAATTTGGTTGTGTTGTAGTGTGTTGCTAAAATGGACTCGTCTCAGCATGTGCTGCAGTGAGGCCACAGCGCTGGTATTCTGACGAGGCCAGAGAGTGTGTGACGCGCGTGGGAAGGAGAGAACAGATACTTGTGTATAATATATATATAATACAGTCTGAGACATAAATATATTATAAATATATTGCAGAAGAAGCCAAACACCTGCCGTTCTCAATGACAGATGTCGCCGCCAACACGATGCTGTACATGTTCGCTGGATACGAGACTTCAGCGACGACCGGCCAGTTCGCTGCATACGAGCTGGCCAGGAACCCTCAGATTCAGGCGAAGGCGAGGGAGGAAGTGGTGCGGGTCCTCAGGAAATATGGCGACGAATGCTCCTATGAGGCCCAAAACGAGATGATTTACTTGAATATGGTACTAGATGGTAAGTTAAATTAATCAAATGTTACACAGCACAAAGCTTACACATGGCTTACACTCTGTAAGGTTCATTTCAATCAAAAATAAATAGCCGTAAACAAAAGGGGCATCATTTACTACACTAACACAAACAAAGATACTCTTACTTTTCAAATTCTAATGCACTCCGCTTAGAAATACTTTGTCATCTAGAAAGGTAGTCTTAGTATTGGCGACAGAACCTACGGGCATAACATTTAGTAACTTTTAGGTGACACCCTTATTCATATTCATTGCAATTTGTAATATTGATAAAAACAGTGGGCCCCTCGGTTCTGACGTCAGAACCCTGGGGCCAGATCTCGGCAAATAGACGTCGTAGTGAATCAGAACTTATCTCAATATTTAATAACTTTTATGTGACGAATTTGTACCTGTATTCCTTTACGGGTATTTACTATTGGAGTGAAAAGAACTGTATGTAATAACATTATTTGTGTTTTTTTTTGTTACACCACTTACCTATCTACCTGTAACTCTTCTACCCAAATTACCCTTCTTATCCTTTTAGGATAAGGTCTCCTGTTTTTTAAATGTAAATACATGATCTTGCTATGATCTCACATATATCTAGTTGTTACATTGTATGTAACTTGTCAAATGTGAATGAATGAATTGAAACGAAGCTCATTCTATTGGATTTCTCCAGCTGACAAATAAATTGCATTTTCCAGAGACTATGCGGAAATACCCACCCCTACGGGCTTTGTTCCGAGGGTGCACCAAAGACTACACGTTCCCAGATAATCTAGAAATAGAGAAAGGCACTCTGGTGTTCATGCCAATCCAGACCATACAGATGGACCCCGACATATTCCCCGAGCCAGAAAAATTCGAGCCAGAAAGGTTCTCTCCAGAAAACAAGGCCAAGCTGCATCCATGTCATTGGATGCCTTTCGGACAGGGCCCCAGGAAGTGTTTAGGTAAGAGGTTTAACTCAGACAAAGCCTGACTATTGGCGCCAGAATATATATGATTTTTTGGGACAATGAACGCTTAATAAAAGAATCTTTAAAATCAGGCCTCAATTGGCTATGATACGAGAACACATACACACACAGAAACATACAGTCTAATTGAGAACGTCTTCTTTTTTGAAGTAGGTTTAGAGTTCTGAACAAAAATAAGAGTGGTCATAAAAAGTCAGTTTTGGAAAACAGAAACCCAAAATATTTCTAAAGATTTGTTAAGATTAGTTTATTTCAGTTCTCATACTATTTTAATGAGCGACTTTCTGTATACTATAAAGATTTAATTAAATATACCAATAATTAACGCATGCATAAAGAACTGGAACCGACTTCTACTGCCTTTCAAATAAAAAAGAATCAACAAAATCGGTTTACCCAGTCGAAAGTTTTGAGATGACAAAAAAGAATCAAACTGAGAACCTCCTCCTTTTTATAAGTCGGTTGAAAATAAGGATACACATACAAATACAGTCTTGGGAAACAGCGAAATGATGTCCGTCAGTCAGCAACGTACAAGTCTTCATGACGCACGACCTTGAACTTTATTGACATATCAACGCATCAACAGTTCAACACGCAGGTACATATGTAATAGTTTGCTATTTTACCCTTCACCTGACATATGAACACATACAGAAGGCCATTCATTTAAATAGTCCGAGAACTGAAATACAATAATCTTTAGGAACATGTTTGACCACAATATTCGACCACAATCACAACTGAAGATAAATGAAGCGTAAAGTGTAAAGAAGTGGTCAACCAATGGTTCGCTTTTTACAAGAACCTACAACACTATAATGAAATAGATTTCTGTCAATGCAGAACCTGTCAGGGAATCCAAATTGATACCAAACTGTATGCTTGAAATATTTGTTCATACTGCAATATCACAATTTTATTTATACCTGTGTTTATCAGTGGTTTTTTAGCTACCGGCAGCCTGACCACTGACATATATCCGCCGGTGATCGAATCCGCAACCTCCAAATAAGCTCCTGGCTCTGCGTCATAGAGGCAGTTAAATTAAATCAGCATTATGAACAAATTCAGCCTCGACTCTCGGGTCTAACAACTTACATCTATTTAACAACAGATTATTTAACGTAGCTACCAACAAAACATACATTGCATAAAGTTGCAGAAGGTAATGGCGAAGTATCAGGGCCAACGTTAAGGTGATGTTCTGACGGTGGTCTGGTAACAACACTCTATTAAAATGTTTATTTCATAAGTTCAAAATTCGAACGAGTATTTATTAGTTTTTCTTTTGATATCAGTATTAATATGAAGCGTCGGTGGCGCAGTGGATAAGGCGCGGACTCTCAATCTGAGGGTACCGGGTTCGAATCCAGCCGTGTACCTATGAGTTGTTTTTCAATTCAAGTACATTATCCGATTGCTTAACGGTGAAGGAAAACATCAACCTGCATGTCTTGAACAGGCATGTGAAGTCCGCCGATCCGCACTGGGCCCGCGTGGTGGACTATGGCCCATACACTCTCTGTAGGAGAGTAGGCCTGAGCCCCTCCAGTGGGGACATGTATAGGCTGTTGATGATGATTAATATGATACCGAAGCGCTTTTCAGCAGATATTCATTTTTAAGAACTCTTTCTTCAATTCGTCTGTTCGCCACAGACGGTTTAGGATCGTTGAATACGCGTATGTTTCCACTCGTCACATTTTCTTTTTAACCACTTAAATTCTTGATCTGCATTGCACTTTAATTTATAGATTTGTTATTTACTGTATTTCTGTCGTTTATGATATACAGAATAAAAATTTCTATAATGAAATATACATATTATGTTGCCATCTCACAACTCGGACGCATTTGTTAAGAATTTTTTACTATAAAATCATCGGTTTAAAAAAAACGTTTAAGCGTCGTTATTAATCTGAATTTTTTGAGTTTATTATAATGTAATGTGACCCTTGAATACATACATCAATTGTTGTATTAAAATTGACGATATTTACTAATTAATTGATTAATGTAACTAATTTTAATTATTTGTGAATTTGCAATCTGAATTTGTTAAATGATTCTGACTAAATAACTTCTACAACAAATCTATTCTCCATTGGTTTGCCCACAAACCACGCTGTGCCCTAGGCGTGGGTAAATCCAGATCGGTGGATGCAAATGATTACGTGCCGAGTGAATCGAAAATTACCGATCGGTACCGAAGCTTTCCTCCAGCGGTGCCCCGCCAGGATGTCACTTATATACAAATTAATTGATAGTACCAACACCGATTCTCAGGTCTCCGGCAAGGCTACATCCAGTCCAAGATGGCGCTAGTCAAGCTCCTACACAAGTATGAACTACTCCTGGATGAGAAGACCGCGGTACCAATGAGGATCAGAGCTGCGTCCATGGCCTGCGCTGCCGACGGTGGCGTCTGGATCAGATTGAAGAGGCTAAATGAGCTTAGTTAATCATAGCATAGTTATATATATATATATATATATACTTGCATATATATAGGTACTTGCATATGTGGGATCTCGGAAATGTCTCTAAAGATGTTTATGAAATTATTCGAATAAGGATGTTGTTCTAGAAATCAATTGGTCACGGGTTTAGCTTCGAGAAAAGTCTGCTTTAGGTTTCATAGTCGACAAAAGAACCTATTTTTAAAACCGACTTCAAAAAAGGAGGAGGCTATCAATTCAACGAGTATGTCTTTTTTTAAAAAATGTTTGTTTCCTCAGAACTTTTGACTGGGTGAACCGATTTGGATAATTCTTTTTTCATTTGAAAGCTGGTGCTTCCCGTGTGGTCCCATTTCAATTTGGTCCAGTTTTGACAATGGCACCCATGAGAAAACTATATAAATCTTAAGTTTGAATCAATAAAAGTTTACTTTTAGGTCAATTGAAGTCGGTTGTCAGTTCTTTTTGAACGCATTGACATGTTTGTATGTGTGTTACGCAATAGCTCCATCAATAGTGAACCGATTTTGATAATTCTTTTTTTGTTTGGTAGAACATACTTCAGAGGTGGTTTCATATAAATTTTATCAAAATTGATTGTTATTTGAGAAAATCAACAAAAACCAAATTTTGACAATTGAAGTCGGTTTTTAGTTCTTTTTGAACGCCTTAATTATTATGTACCTAATATAGTTGGAGCCATGAAAGGATGCTGAAAATTGAAAATAAGTCACTCAGATGTTTGTCAATATTATGTTTAAAAAAGTTGTTCATTAGAATTATGGTGATGATTGATCTGGCATATTATTTGATCTAATTTGGAGCAGATCATAAACATTTTTTAATTTTATTCGGAGAACAAAGTTTGTTAAAAAAATGTATACAATGTGTATATTATAAATCGCTTATATAATAACTCATATTATTTATGGAAATCAAACTGGTCGTTTAGGTGATAAGAATCAAACAAACATAAATATACCCAGTCCATATTAACGTCTTCTTTGTTCCGCCGGAGTCGGGTAGTGGGTTAAGGCGAAACAAATTGTTAGAGTCATTTAAGACTACATAATAAAACAATATTGTTGCCAAATAGCATTCTCTACATGGGGTGAGGGTCTTAATAAAAATCATGAAATAAGTTTATGAAATATACTCTCAAACGAAATCCGCCGATACAAATGACATATTGAACTACTTTAAGCTTAAATTATACTATTTTTATGTCATATGTTTAGGTCTATTTTACTAAGAGCAAAATAAAACCAATGCTAAATCTTTCTATGTATTTATTTCCTTTAAGCGAAACCTGTTTTTTTCCTTTTATTCCCAGGATACCGGAGTCCCAAACAAAGCAAAATGCAAAGCAAAGCGAAGCGAAATGCTTTTACTCCCCAACGGTTATCGGTTCTTCGAGCGATGTGGGATGTCCATTGCCAATTTAGCTCACTGACTCGTCGAGCTATGTCTGTGACCTTTGTTCGACTACGGAATGTGACATAATCTTTGAAAATAGAATTGCTGGATTTGTGCCATAATATGACATCGGATTAAAATGTCGCGAAATGATTGATATTAAAATATTTTAACATCCAACTTCCTAGGGAGTCACGATTTTCATTTTAACACACAATTTTTCAATTATTGTTCAAAAGGCCACCCAGAGAACATTAGCTGCGTAACGGCTATTGTAGCTAACTATAAAGTTGTACGTAACGATATTCATTTCACGACACTATTCCATCTCCTATTTTCAGGTAATTACTTATCAAACCCAGCTATTTTAACTTCAAAAGATTATGGCTACAGAAATTTAGTATGGAAGCATTCTTTTTTCTCTTCTTCAATGACCACATTTGTCGTTCGGGTATGCTCCGATATTATCTAAGCAAGCGGGCTATAAATCGTTTCACACTGTAACCAGTCAGACAGGCGCGGGAGTGGATCGACGCCGTGTCGAGATCTTGAGTGAAGCAACCGTCCGTCCTATCGCAAGATAAACTAGTTCATATTACTGCTATTTATATCGGCACCCAGTTCAGAATTACATTATTTTACATAACGCACTTAGTTGCTACGTCAGCGTACATAACTATTAATTCGTCAATTGCCACAGATGCAATCTCAGTGCTACATGAGCATGACTGAGATCATTTGTGATGACAGTGTTTGCCATAATCACCATTCAAGGCTGCTGGGTTTGTGATCGCAGCAAAATGTTCATTACTTTTCATCCTTTTAAGAGGGTATGCTGTTGTCAAAGCGCCCATACAAACGTAGTCCAGTCATATTTTGAGTATTAAGCTATGAAAATCTTTGAAATTTTCAAGACACAATCTAGGAACAAATATCTGTGTCGGTGGTGAGTCAGATTTTCGTTTAAATATACACTTCCAGAGTTACAGGGCGTCAAAGTATTGTATTTTTCGGTAATAAAAAGCCCCAACTTTGAACCTGTTTTACAAGAGTATGAATCAATTTAGAACATTTTGGAAAAACCACCGACATCTGAAATTTTATTAATATACTGTATTGAAAAAATGGCTACATAATATACTGTATCCTTCAAATGATCACTGGACTACGAAACATCCAAATAACGGGTGGATAACTTCGCGTATTGTATGCTGTCTCACCGTACGCGCTCGGGTAGGATAGGGCTCGGAGAGGGACAGCTAAAAAACAATGCAACCTTGAACGCGGCCTGGAACTCCCAGAACTGGGTTATGGGAGTTTTGAATAGCGAAGCAAATAAACTTTCACTGTCAATTCCAAACCAGCAAGCCATGACATGGGACGGTTCAATTCTAATCTCAAAATAATTTAATCCATTTTTTTGCAAGTCTGTTAAAACAAACAGATTTCACGTGTTCAGTGCTCTCCTAATCTTATCTACTACTAATCACTAATCCGCAACTGCATCTGAGATTCTTTTTATATTACGTATAATTTATAGACACTAAAATGTAATGATGTGCTTTGAAATGGTAGGGGGAGTTGTGCTATTTCGCGTCGTATATATCCGCTAGCTCATACAATGGAATGGAAATCCCTGCATGTCTTTGATTATATATTCAATCTATTTTTTCCTTAGTCTGACTCGCTGAATCGACCTTATTTGATTGAACACATTCAGGACACAGTTCACAGACGAGCAGATCCTGTTCAAGGCAAGCCTTGGTCTGTTTACATTCTCTTTGTTTACATATCTTGCACACGTCATTCTTCGGTTCGACAATGGAATTGTCTAATGTTGGCCTGAGAGTTTCTGATGAATCTGCCTTTGGAACGGATGCTTCTTGATGATCTGCTGGAATATCGTCAAGTACAACGCTAGAACGTCCGAGCGTCGGAGGTTTCAGAGTACTGATAGAACCGTCTTCTAAATCGCCATCGTCTTGTATGTGGACTTTTCTCCCGGCGGGAATAGTTTGAATGTCTTTGTGCTTTAAATTCGACTTCTTTTGCGGCTCGTCTGAGAAAATCTCGTCTCGTTTCTGCCAAATAGCTTTGCTGAACTCTTCTAGTTGTTTCTTCATGGCCGGGAAAAGGTCTAAAATACCCCGATAAATGTCACCATCTTTGTTGGCCATTTCCGTTTCGTTGGTCTGTGTTCCGTCGGTCACTTTCGTTCCAGGCTCCAGTACCTTCAACTTATCCAGTTTTATTTTTTCTTCCACGACTAAACCATACTTAGATTTGGTCCCCTCCGCAGTGTTGTCAGAATTGCTCGAGTTGTATTCACCGTTAACAAAGCGTACTGTAGTATCGTTAGAATATATTGAGGTGATGGAGGTGCTGGCATTTTTGGCAAATGTGTCTGGGGACACTGTCCGCACATGTTTTTCATGACGCTCCTACAAAAAAAGTATTACCAACAATCAAGCTGACCATGACCTTTCGCGTCCATGGCTAAACATCTGCCTTCCTCGTAGATCTATATCATGAACAAGCTTGCCAAGAAGGGTTTGCCATTGATTAGCACGATTTTGAGCCCTCATAGCATTAATTTACCTACTTAAAATGTATATTTTTAGTACAAATGAAATATAGATTTGTACCTTAAAGTTTAGTTTTTATTTTGAATTTATATTCAGAAGTTCACTAAAACGAAATATGCACTATTATCCACCACCAAAATATTTAATGATACAACACATCGAAAAGTTGCAAGTCTAGGTCCCTTGACCCCGTCCTTGGACCTTTGTATTAGAAATCTTTGCTTAGCAGAAGACCTGATGATTGCAGTAATACTTGCAGTCCTTATCAAAGATTCTAGTTAATTTCTTGAACACCCTTGGGTGACTCCTCTAATGCTGGGACAACATATAATCTACTTACCAGCATCTTTTCAACGTTTCCGTGAAGATCAGCTCGAATCCTCACCAATCGGAAATCTATCACAAGGAGAATCCTGGCCAGGGTGACGACAGCTTCGAGGAGCCAGCAAATTGTGTGTAGCCAGGCTGAGAGGATCGTCAGTCGAGTAGCCTGGTACACGCCACGGATGCGTCGTTCGTAAGCCAGCGTGGCAACATTTATCGTGTATGTACAGCTGAAATTTATTCCGACACAATTTCAGATATTAGGAAGAGACTGAATAAAATATGTATACCGTTTTTTGAGCTTTGAAAGGAATATCTGCATCCGTAAGCTACACTGTTGGACTCAAAATTGCGAAGGTCAGTCATTGACCGACTACGGTGAAGTAAAAAAACGGGTTATGATTTTAGCAACCTTTGTATTTAAGTTAATCTGTTCCTCTATGCATATTGACAAATGAGGTGTCATTGGAAGCGTCGTGTTCGTCCGCGGATTAAAAGCTATATGACGTGACAATAAATCCAAAATGGTGGCTTTTAGGGGAAGTTCAAACCCGGAAAATTATACGAAAAAATATCGTGTTTGGTATCAAATGAAAGGTATGTACATTTCAAAAATATATAGGTTACATAAAATAAATATACTTACGTAAACACCTGAACAATAAATTCTAATTTGTGAACTACGTACCTACTTGCAACAATACGTTTCTTGTAGTAAAACCAACTAATGGCTACACCCTTGGATTTACAATCCGAAGGTCTCGGGTTCAATTCTCGGAGGGGGTACTTACCGGTACTCGTTTGGTTGGTGGTAGGGCATTTTTTATGGCCGCCTGACCACCATGTTACGAGTACCTAAGACTGCCGCCACACAGCTGTGTTGATAACACTGTATGTTGTGTTATGGTATAAAAGTTAGCAGAGCCAGCAGCTCATTAGCTTGATGCAAGTCAACTTATCTTTAGCTACTGGGTATGTAAGCTTACCATCCAACCTTATTGTCACTTACCACCAGATGAGATGAAGGTCAAGTGACTATAAAAATTAAGATTATTTTTCTCCACATTTTAGCAATATTTAAAGACTTAAAAACTAATTTTTATGTGGGTGACTGGAACCTAAACTGGATCAAGGATCTGTATCCAGGCCCTCCCAATCTCATTTATACAAGGACAAATATTAGTATAATGTGTTTTAGATGAAGTCTTATAATGAAAAAATAAAATTTCCCAATGTTACTGACGGGGGGCGACAGATTGAACTTTTTATTCATGTTTGTCCCCTAACTAAAAGTCTTAATATGACTTACGATTCGCTGCCTGTGATCTCTGCGAGCTTGAAGCAGAGCTCGTCCAGGCCGGTGTGCGTCACCACTGACGTGTAGACGCTGAGGGAGCCCAGAGCCAGAGAGAATAGCAGCACCGCTGGCAGGATGCGCCACGGACGTTGCAGTCTGCATATCAATAAACATTCACGACGCCAACAGAAAATCACTAGTAGATAAACATGCCTATACTTCCGTTTATTAACTATACTTGTGTATATTTATTTATTAAGGCTTACCAACTAATTACACACAATAACAAAAAAACTAAACTTATAAAACTATAGTGTCATATATGTGCTAACGATCTTGATGAAATTTGGCACGCATGTAGCATATGTGTATAGCTTGTTGCCAGTGATGACATACGGAACCGCAACGTGGTCCTTTACTGTGAGCCGAATAAACAAGTTCAAAGTCACTCAGCGAGCAATGGAACGAGCTATGCTCGGAATTTCTATACGTGATAAAATCCGGAATGAGGAAATCCGTAGACGAACAACCGACATAGCTTGACGAGTTAGTGAGCCGAAGTGGAAGTGGGCAGGTCACATCGCTCGAAGAATCGATAACCGTTGGGGAGTCAAAGTATTTGCCGGGCCGTCCTCCTACTAGATGGATCAACGACCTGGTTAAGGTCGCTGAGAGTCGCTGGATGCAAGAGGCTCGGGATAGGTCAATGTGACATACCATGAAGGAGGCCTATGTCCAGCAGTGGACGTTTCCCGGCTGATGATGATGAGTTAGCATATGGTGTAGAAACTGACAAAGACTCTTATATCTAGATATCTTCTATCCCAATAAAGTTTATGAAGTCCAAGCATACTAAGTCACAGGCAAAACCTTGACCTAACAAATAAATATATTCATACCCGGTAAGAGCCTTGTTGCCTGAGGAGCACATCAGAAACATCGAGGACCACACCAGGCCGCATATCCCAGAAACTAGCGGCACGTATGTTGGTAGCAAACACGTGCTTTTATCGACCCACTGGGTGCTTAAGAAGTCCACCGGTAGTGCTGTTGTTGGCAAACAATATGGTTTTCTATATGCTTTGGTTAATAACTATTACATGTCGCTGTCATATTGATAGAAATCACAAAAGTTGGTCTCTGTTTTCTCGAAAAGTTCATTAAAATGTGTTAAATGACCCCTTCTTTAGTTAATACACATGGGATCGTTTTACGGCATTTTGAATTGTTGCTTGTAAATGTGGCTTCAAATTAGTTATTTAGTTATTTATTTCTTGTTCAACTTTATCTGATGGTAAGCAACGACGAGGCGTGTTATTGTTGAGAACACCCTCTAACATCATCACTCAGAAGCCTGGTTTCAAGAGCACTATTGGGAATTAGTATAACAGGAGTGCAAGGAAGTTTGGCTCCCCACACGGTGCCCCGGGCAACGTTCAGAATCATCTGTCATGAAAATCCTTCCACCACGACGACACCAATAACTACACGCACAACCGCACTAAAAAGAATGTTCTAAAACGTACAGTTACTGTCCTGGTTGAACACGTAATCCTGCACCAAGCTCTGGCCTGCAGCAGACATGGACAGCAGCTTCGGGAACAGCACGCACTTCTCGTCAAACATGTACATCAGCAGGTGAAAGCAGAATGTGCAGAGAGACCCGAAGACAAAGGCAAGGAAGAATAGCAGCATATGCACCCCTGGGGAAAAATAACCATCAGGTGCATGTCTACTACGGACATGGGCCTTATAGACCGCTCCTTCAAAATTACCATGATATGATTTCACTAATTCACTTATCGTATTTGCATCAACATTCTGGCCTTTTGCGATACCTAGAGGATGACTATTACAGATGTGGTTCCGCCTTCTTGCTCGCTGGCCACTTGTAAATATTTCAAATATTTTTTAGAATAAGTATTTTGATGTTTCTTTTGTTTTATAATTTTTCTCTTGCTCTTGTGTGGTAAATTGATTGGATTCATTGTTGTTGTTGTTGTATATATTCTTAGAATTAAACGTTTTCATTTAAATTGAACTCGTTTGCCTTGAAATTGCCCTGGTCCCGGCTCCACCGTCAACATTTTTGGTCCTTCGTTTGTGAACTAGTGATAGTGTACCTACTAAATTCAAAATTTCACAGTCTATTTTAATTATGGTGGAAACCAGGGCGCAGGCCGCCTCTAGTAAAGGTGTTCAGAGTGAGATCAGTGCCCCGTCGGGGGCCACCTCGGCCCAGCCCGCGCCGGCGCCGTCGACGTCCGCTCAGTCCGAGCGTCCGCCGCGGCCATCTGCTGCTTCCTCATCGCGTCGTTCTTCCACGTCGGCGAAAGCAGCTCAAAAGCTAGCTCTTCAGGCGCAGCACGCGCGCCGCCTCGCTGACATCGAGCGTGACGTCACGGAACGCGTCATAGCCTGCGAGCGTGAAAGCGCAGCCCGCGAGCGTGAGGTACTAGAGCTACAACTGCAAGCTAGCCTAGCAGAGATTGAGGCGCAATCTCAGGTAAGTAGCCGTAGGTCATCATACAGCTCTGTAACCACCTGGTTGGCGAATATTAATATAGACAACGATGATGATGTATTGCCACAGAAACCTACAGTCTCAGCCCCTACAGGCCCGGACCTAGGCTCGAGACCACAAGTGGGACCAGATGAGCGAGAATATATATCAAAATGTGCACATACATTTTCTTCCCTTCCCCGCGCCCCATCAGAGTCGATGGGCGCCTGTCTTGATCGTGCTCAGTCGAATTTTAAGTGCTTACAGCAACCGTGTACTACCACATGGACGGAGACCGCGGGCGTGTCGCTCGGCTTACCCACCGTGTCTATCGCAGAGCCGATAGTGACCCCTCAACCCGAGGCCTCTCAGTTCATTGCCCCTCGCCCTTTACCGGCAGGACCTGCCGCCCTTACAGGCTTGGGATATCAGCACGGGAACTTAGCAACCACCAACGCTAGCACGTCATTGATGTTTAAAAAACCGTTTAATCCGCAGATGAACACATTAAAGAAAGAAAGTTATTGCCTTAACACAGCTAACATTGATAATAATCAGACTGCACAGACAAACGGCGCAATTCAAGAGCTCGCTCGCGCCATTACCAGTCTTTCAAAACGTCCCCAGGTGAGTGACATTAATTTACCAGTTTTTGATGGACGGGCGGTCGACTGGCTTGTCTTTCATCGAATGTATGAGGACACTAAAGGTTCATTTACTGCCTCGGAGAACCTAGCGCGCCTCAATCAAGCGGTGCGGGGGCTGGCCCGCGAGGCGGTGAGCAGTCTGTTGTTGGTCTGCAGGGATCCCGAACAGGTGATAGAGGCCCTTCACATAAGGTTCGGTCAATGCGAACAGATCGTGATAGCAGAGCTTGAAAAGCTACGAGCTCTACCTAGGATTAGCTTCTTAGAATCTACCCATGAAATCAGCCACTTCGCGTGTAGCGTGAACAACTGCATCGCCACGGTGAAGTTACTAAACCGACGTGAGTATTTGTCTTCCCCAGAGCTTTTTAGTGCTATTCTGCTTAAACTAACTCCATCCCTACGTACGCAGTGGGGATATTTCGCCAACAATCGAGTTGCAGGTCTGGAGTCGAGATTAGAACTCTTGTGCGAATTTTTAAATCACGAAGCTAATATTCGAATCCGTTATAACCTGATTTCGACCCCAGACGTTTATACCAAACGTGACATACGTCGTGACGTAAGTAAGAAAGTAAGTGTACATGTCACTGAATGCCATGTGCGCTCTTCCGAAGCCAAACATATCAACTCGGAAGAGGCCTATATCGATAAATGTCAATACTGTCGATCGAATAAACATAGAGTGGATAGTTGTGCTCAGTTCTTACAACTTTCTCTTGAGGATAAGTGGCGATGGGTGAAAGAGAATAAAGTTTGCTGTAAATGCTTTAAAAAGGGGTCACATAGATATCGTACATGTAAAGCTCGCTGTACAATCGAAAGCTGCAAACGCAAACTCCATCACCCTCTACTGCACCGTGTTTCAGAGGTGGTATCGCACGCCACTGATGTCACGGGTGTACCTTCTTCTCTAGAAACTGAGATACAGTCAGCACACACTATTATCGAAAAAGATCCGGTATTAATCGCCCACAGTTCGTCTACCCCTGAAAATCGTAGACCACGTCCGTTATTAAAGGTAATACCTGTGACCGTATCCGGACCTACGAAGTCTGTAGACACCTACGCATTACTCGATGACGGCTCTACTGCAACCCTTATAGATCTCGAGCTTGTAAAAGCTGTAGGAGCCGAAGGCCCTATGTCAAGTATGCGGATGGATTGCGTAGGAGGAATGTCGACTGAAACAGAGGCAATGCTAGTGCGCGTCAGTATTAAAGGTCGACACTGTGAGCAAAATTATGACCTTGATGCAAGCGCTATTCCCAATCTAGGCCTTCATTCACAGTCACTGCCTCTAGCAGACATCTCCGAGTATCGCTATTTAGACGAGATTTGTGACGATTTATCTTACAATGATGGTAAGCCGATGATTTTGATAGGGGCGGATAACTGGGAGCTCATAGTTGCCCGGTCAACTCGGAGCGGGACCCGCTCGCAGCCCGTAGCTGTATTAACTTTACTCGGCTGGGTTCTTTTCGGTTTCATCTCGCCAAAGACTAGGCCTATAAATTTCATAAAAGAGCGTATCAATCATAATTACGTACACGAACCCGTACTAGACGACCTACTTAAACAACATTATAAAATTGATTCCAATGGCATTTCCGTACATCATCGTACAAAAGAAAAAGACCACGCTATCAAAACTCTAGAGAACACAACTTGTAGACTCCCTTCAGGTCGTTTTGAGACTGGACTCTTATGGCGACCTGGTATTCATAAAGCACCTAACAATAAAAATCTCGTCCTCTCCCAATTCCATAGTCTTGAGACAAAAATAGCCAAAGACCCTGTTTATGGAGCTCTGTATCGTCAAAATATGAAAGCTATAATTGATAAAGGTTACGCAGAGGAGTGTACCATCCCTCCTGACCCTGTCGGTATTACGTGGTACCTTCCACATTCGGGCTATGCACGCACATAAAAATAAACTTACATAGTTGAAGCACGCCCGATCGCATATATTATTGGACAGACTCATTGACCGTACTTAGGTGGCTTCGTTGTGATACTCGAATTTTTAAGACCTTTGTCGCCAATAGAATCGGCGAAATTAGTGAGACAACCGACGTTTCTGCTTGGCATTACGTTCCAACAAGACTCAACATCGCGGACGATGCCACCCGAGACTCCAAATTTGACACAAATTGTCGTTGGCTCACTGGACCTTCTTTTTTAAAACTCCCTTGTACAGAATGGCCTAGCGAGCCAACAGACAATTTTCCGACTGCCTCAGAGGAGAAAGAGTTAAAACGTAAACCTGAAATTGTGGGGTTAATAGTTGACAGAGACCACACTCTACCTTCTCCTTTGGTCGCAGATTGCGCGCGCGTTAATCGTTGGAACCGTTTAGTCCGCGCCACGGCTCGAGTACACGTGGCGGTAAAAACTTTTCGGATGCTTTTAGTACGAAGTCAAAATTCTAAGTCAAATAGCGTAAAGGCCTCTCATCCTACGCCAACCCTTTCGGCTACCGACATATCTATGGCTGAACTACAACTTTTCCGACGTGTTCAAGAGGACTCATTTCCTGAAGAGATTGTCAACACAAGAAAGAACCAACATGTAGACAAGAAGAGTCGTCTGAAAGACATAACCCTGGTTCTTGGCGAGGATGGACTGCTTCGTCTGGCTGGTCGGACCGCCGCCGCTAGAGATGTGACTGTTGATCCTTTTCCCATTGTTCTTGACGGCCGCCACCCTACAGTTCGATCGTTAATCCAGCACTATCACGAACGCTATGGACATGCACTTAACGAACTTGTCGTGAACCAACTAAGACAGAAATTCTTTATTGTTCCCCTGAGAAGTGCAGTAAAGAGCATCGCCATCAACTGCCGAACGTGTATGCTGAGAAAAGCAACGCCAGTTACGCCACCACAAGGCGATTTGCCAGAAGCGCGCCTTGCTCACCACGTCCGGCCTTTTAGTTACACTGGACTTGATTACTTTGGGCCGATTAATGTAGCTGTTGGTCGGCGTACTGTGAAACATTGGGTAGCTCTCTTCACTTGCCTCACTGTAAGAGCTATTCACCTGGAGATTGTAGAGAGTCTGTCTGCAGACAGTACAATCATGGCACTTCGAAGATTCATCGCGCGCCGAGGTTGTCCAGTTGAACTTTTGTCGGACAATGGTACCAACTTTCACGGAGCGGCAAATTTGTTCCCTCGAGTTTTCGATTTTGCCGCAGACCAAAAGATAAGATGGAATTTTATAGCGCCATCTGCTCCATTCATGGGTGGAGCATGGGAACGGCTAGTGCGTTCGGTCAAAGTAGCTCTAACCGCTACTCTAAAGGAGAGAGTTCCGCGACTCGAAACATTGACTACCCTCCTCGCTGAAGCTGAAGCGGTGGTCAATTCACGGCCATTGACGCATGTGCCAGTTGACCCGACCACAGAAAGCGCCATTACCCCATTTCACTTCCTACTGGGAACATCATCTAACGACCAGCCTACCAGAGAACTAGAAGATGGAGATATGATCGGTCGCGCGCAGTGGCGGAAAAGTATGCGTCTGGCGGATTACTTCTGGCGGCGGTGGGTAAACGAGTACCTGCCCGACCTTGTTCCACGTCGGAGGACGCCAGCAGAGAAGAATATCCAACCATCTGTTGGAGACTTGGTATTGATCGCAGACGGAAATTTGCCGCGAGCGGTTTGGCCGAGGGGGCGCGTCAATAAACTTTGGCCTGGGAGGGACGGTGTGGTCAGAGTGGTAGACGTACAAACAAAAAGTGGTGTACTCCGTCGACCTGTACGCAAACTCTGCCCTCTGATCACATCGTAGCTTCTCGATGAGCCAGCGAGTAAGAAGGCCTTACTTACCATTGGTGTTGCACACCGGGGCCCACCATATTACAGATGTGGTTCCGCCTTCTTGCTCGCTGGCCACTTGTAAATATTTCAAATATTTTTTAGAATAAGTATTTTGATGTTTCTTTTGTTTTATAATTTTTCTCTTGCTCTTGTGTGGTAAATTGATTGGATTCATTGTTGTTGTTGTTGTATATATTCTTAGAATTAAACGTTTTCATTTAAATTGAACTCGTTTGCCTTGAAATTGCCCTGGTCCCGGCTCCACCGTCAACAATGACGTATGGCGAACATATTCAGAATCCTGGTATTAGCGCGATTCCTGCATGTCTTAACGAGGCCTTGATGGTAAGAGGGAGCCTGGACACCTGGTGGCCAGGCTTTCAGTCATCTAGATACCGAAATCCAAGACAAACTTCAAAATATACTAAAAGTTTAGCGCGTTATCTACCTATCTACGGTCGAGACAAATTCTTAGGTCTTTTTCCCGCCAGTTTCAACGATTTTCCAGTAACACTAATCTTACGCACAATGCCTCAGCTCATCTTCATTGTTACCTTTCCAGGCCTTATTCACTTCAGATTCTGGCTTTTCGATCAGCCTGTAATTATCATACAACAAAATGTGGTCAACATGTGGCACTTCCTTGACCTCCTCGCCTTCCAACGAGGTTTTTGAATCATCTGGAATATTGGTCAATTGTTCATTCAAGTGATCCATATCAAGTCAATACGAATAAGAATTCCCAGTTATCTATCAAGATATATCATTTCAATGAACAACTTTGTCGAGCATTTCGATAATTCATAACGTAGTTTTTGAAGTATTTGCTGTCAGTCAACTTTGGTCAACTCACAGCCAAGTCACAGCTGTTAGTTCGACAGAAAATATATTGAACTTATTTCATAACGTCTCTGTGACTTTTTGGAAGGTATAAAAAAAGATGTGTTTAGGCAAAGACATTTAATATTAATAGACCGGACAAAGCAAACAAACATTTTGATCCTAATCCTTTGATCCTACTCAATCTAGTGTCACATCACGTCACGCGGCCGTAAAAGACATTTGACATACCATTGACTTTTGAGATCAAAATGTTTATTTGAAACATTTCCCAATGACCGCTCTATAACCTATTACTATATTTAAATCTCTCTGTGTTTAGGCAGTTTGTGTTGTGTAATGTTCTTTGGTGGACATAAATATTTGACGAAATGCTAATTGAACTTATAAATAGGCGCGCATAGTGTCCTGCCACCCGCTCCTGTCTAGATCCCCTTTGTCAACATACCCCCGCGCCTCTTTACTTTTTGTTGCCGTACCCCCGCACCCATGTACCGCGCTGGCTCACTCATTAAGGCGGGTATAAAGTATTTATTTGAAAGATTCCGAGGTCCGAAGATTTGGTAGATACAATATCAGGCGCAGTCCATAGCTGAAGTAACTTCTCCCATAGATCGCCACGACGATGGCCTGACACTCCATTCGGAGTCGGATTAGTGATAGCAGTGAGATGTAGAAACATAGGTAGCCGCTGCTGCCTGGCTCCTGAATTTTTTTTTGTCATAGAAGATAGATCAACGGTTTGACCTCAATGTCGAAGATGTCACGCGATGGTCTAGAAAATGCGTATGTACTCTTCTTTTGAAGACTCTCAAGTTGTAGTTTTGGGGGAATACGGAAACCGGCAGTGATCCGCTTACAAACATACAGACAGAAGGACAGTCAAACATTCTAATTCTAAATATCATTGTTTTGGATTCTATAGTTCTTACAGAAGTCCCTCCTCAGAAAAAAGCTTAGATTCCTCATAGAAAACAATATTTTATGTCCATACATCGATCAGATAATTTTTTATAATATGTATATATTTTTACTATATTTGTTATTAAGAAAACGCATTGTATTTGTATTGTGTAATGTAGATTTATATGGTGATATACAATCGTATGATATGTTATTGCAGACATAGTGTAACTCGAGTGGCATATGGCATGTCTCATACAAACAAGCTGGCGTCCATACATCGAAGATAATCGTTAGAGATGAAGTCGTATCGACATATCGATAAAAATTGGTTTGTCGTCGTCGTCGCGAGACGTCTGACACATGACAAACGTCGATACTATTTTGCATAGAAAATATGCACAGAGGGTGCTTTGTTAAGGAAAATAAATATAGCATAATATTCATAACATAGCTAAATATTCAGAATTTTAAAGAATAAAATAATTCGTATGTTTTATCTTCTTTTTACATAATTATTCAGAAACTAGAATGTCCAATTTTTAAAGCATTATAAGTTTAAAATAATATAACAATAATGAGTCAAGTTATACAAATTACAAATCAAATTATCATCATCATCAGCTGGGAAACGTTCACTGTTGGACATAGGCCTCCTTCATGGTACGCCACATCGACCGGTCCCGAGCCACCTGCATCCAGCGACTCCCTGCGACTCTAACCATAATCAAATTATACAAAATAAATATGAATAATGTCAATGAAAACTAATTAGAATAAATAAACAGATTTACATTTTATTTTAAAGTCTTTTTTTTTCAAATTATTTTAGTAACTTAGTGTCTAGAAATTCTATAGAATTTCCTGTAGCGGATGACACCGCTCTTCCATAAAAGATTAATGATATTTATATTGTATAATATGAATTCTTATTCTTACCTTATTGCTTTAATTCAGAACTAGTCTACTTGTGAGACCCATACCAATTCGTTGAGCCTAAGGCAACGTTCGACTACCTTTATCACGAAAAAGCGTAGTACAAAATTAATGGTAGAAAATAAGAACTCTACCTGAATTAAAGTTTACTTAAGAATTGTGGCAAATAATTTTTTTACACACATCGATATCGATGAAACAATTTAAACTCTCTCTCTAGTCAGTGTCACCAACGATCGAGCAAGCGTTTGGTCGTATTTATTAGGTATTTATCATCTACGATAAATTGGTCAAAATGTACTCCTATTAGCAGTTGGCAAGATGTTCACACTGTCTCTTTTCATACTGTGTATATCAATGACCAGTGCTTTGATTGTGCAAGAAGATTTTACGTGGACTGTGCAGAACGGGAATGGATGTAAGAAACGATCGATTTTACTTAATCTTTAAAATGTTGTTATAATTTGTAACAACTCCTAACCGAAGCCGGGTTATAGATAATGTGTAAACGAAATAGAGATAAAGGCTAGGTACGAAATGTTTTGAGAAACATTGTTTTTGTTGTATCCAAACAAAGTTTGTTTTACAACTTTGGTTTAAGTTATATTAAAACTGATGTAATGTAGGTACTTATCAATACGCACTTTATATTATAAGTATTTTATTCAAAAATAGTACATAATGCACTCTCTGTGGGAGAGTAGGCCTGAGCCCCTGCAGTGGGGACGTATATAGGCTGTTGATGATGACATAATGCACTTAGGGTAGAACAACAATGCTATCAATGTAAGAATATACCCTTCTTCTCTTTTTATAACCGGAAGAACGTTTGGATTCCACTCCTACTTGGTTGACATTCCACCAATTCACGCGAAGCGTTTTCCTTCATTTATGCGTACAGCTAAAGATTGGAATTCCTTCCAGCTTCGTGTTTCCATAGCGCTAAAAACTAATATCATCAAGGCCAGGGTGAATGGGATATTTCTAGGCAACAGTGAACGATCCTAGACCACATCGTCGCTTAACATCAAGTGAGATTGTGGTCACACGGAAGCCTATATTTTTTTATATCTCAAATTGATATCATTATAGGTATGCTCTTTTTCTAGTATAATTTAATAATACATAATATTTGATAATATCGCTTAGATTGACTATTTCGTAATTATAAAGTTCTGAAGCCAGAATTTTTTTTCAATTGAGGATTCAAGGTGGCCGTAACTTCTATCAAAAGTCATTAAGAGGGAAAAAACATAGTCCGGAGGTCTCGGATTCGATTACCACGAGGATACCTATCGGTACTAGATTTTCTATGTCCGCTTGAGCTACTACCGTGTTACCTAAGTCTGCTGTCAAACAGCAGTGCTAATAGCACTGTTGTGTTCCGATATGAAAGATAGCAAAGCCAGCGCTTCATTGCTCGAGGCTTCTGGGTTTTTACGATCCAACGGCCTTATCGTCACGTACCGTCAGATGAGATTAGACCAAGTGCAAACCCATCTTAAATTACAAAAATGATAATTCTAGCTATCAGCATACCTGCGTCGGTTCCCGGCGGTATCTACTCGGACCTGTATACCGCGCGGGTGATAGACGATATCCTGTATCGTTTTAACGACGTATTGACGAGATGGGTCGCCGACGACAATTGGACATACACAGGGGAGTTTTACGGTGAGCTATGTTTTCTTGGTAATCATAGTTAAATGAAGAATAACGATCGAGTTTTAATACTCCCTCCCTGGAAAGGTAATTAAACAAATAATGACTGTTGCCACGACACAATACAAAGTGTAATTCAGCTAGAAATTTTAAAAAGAGAAAACATTCAACAAATACATATACACAAAATATTGTCCTAATAAAATTGTCTTTCAAAACACACGCTCATGATAATTATGATGTTAGTAAAAATACTACACAGGTGTAGTGACGTTGTTTTTTCATTTATTATTTTCAGGAAAGAACAGCACAGTCGTTACACCTTATGGTCACTTTCTTAGGGTTTTCTATTTAATTTTGATATTCCTAATTAGTTCGTAATCCATAGAAAATTAAGTCGAAATTGCACTTTCTATCAAATCGTGGTTTTGCATATATGCACCGCTAGCTAAAGTTGTTGTATATGATATTACAAATTACAATCCACTCTCAATGCGCAGGAAATTTGTTGATGTTTTTCTTTGAGAATGAAATGCAAGAAAATTGTTGACGCAAACAAAAGAGAAGTGTAGCGAAACAAATTTTTGTGTAAATGACTTTGTTTAATGTTGAGGTGTTCGAGTATTACACCTCAACATTCAACAAAGTCGTCTACCCAAAAAACACTCAGGAGATTATAAGCACATATATAATTTATAGATATTTTTGATTTACAGTCACACAAGAGCATCTGACTCATGGAGTGGCAAATCTGGTGTTACACGGCGTCGATACAGTTTCATTTATCGAACTGAACGACGCTCCGGTCGGGAGTACTGACAACATGTTCGTGAGATACGTGTTCGATGTCAAACCACACCTCAAGGTAAGGCGATATTTATTTTACATCGGAATCATATAGCACTAGGTCTACTAGGCGGAGGAGACACAGCGGCCACACACAGACGGGTCCCGAGAAACTGAGAAAAAAACTGAGAGAAAAATTGAGTTAATTAAAAAGTTACAAAGCGTATTTTAGTTACATTTCGTACATGTGTATATTTTGATAGCTATTAATTAGCGTTGGTCCTGAACAAAACATTTACATAAATTTCGTTAGTTATTTGCAGAGAGATTTAAATATAGTAATAGGTTATAGAGCGGTCATTGGGAAACGTTTCATATAAACATTTTGATCTCAAAAGTTAATGGTATGTCAAATGTCTTGTACGGCCGCGTGACGTGATGTGACACTAGATTGAGTAACTTATTACCTATTGGTAATAAATTTAGGATCAAAATGTTTGTTTGCTTTGTCCGGTCTATTACTATTAAATGTCTTTGGTTATTTGTGTATTTTTTCCATAGAAATAATGTATTATTAATTACATTTAAAGTTATCGACTAATTGACGGTTCTTTTTACACGTCATATCATGACAGTTCAAGAAACCGTTTATCCTTTGTCAAGTCAATTTGGACGCAATACATTGCTACCTCGTTGTACATTAAAAAATGGTTAACTATTTAATAATTAAGTTATTTAACAAAATTGCTGTCACATATGATTTGCACGGTCGTGAACTATATCTGGATAAAATACACACCCTGAAATATACACGCAATATAGGTCCTTAGAGTAGTAGTATATCTTCAGTGGGCTTAAACAGCTGATAATGGTGTCTATGCTCAGGTAGGAGCGAACACGCTGAAAGTATCTTTTGTGTCGCCCGTGGCAGCGTCACGAAGTCGTTCAGCCAAGCACTTCACCGTGCCAGCGTGCGTCCCAGAGATATACCATGGGGTATGCCACGTCAACCAGCTGAGGAAGATGCAGGCGTCATTCGGATGGGACTGGGGACCCGCCTTCCCTTCGGTCGGGATCTGGTATGTTTATTTGTTGACTTATCAGTCCGTGTCTCTTTACTGCTGAAGACAGTCCTCTCCTAACGTGCGCCACTTCTTCTAATCCTCTGTACTCCTCATCCACTCATATCAACAGTCTACATATGTCTCTCAGTCCTACTCTCCTACAGAAAGTGTATGGGACACAGTCCACCACGCGGGCCCAACGCGGATTGGTAGCCTTTTTTTCTTCACACACACTTTTGAATTTCTTACCAGTGTGCAGGTTTCCTCATGATGTTTTCCTTCACACATAAATTCCAAATATCAAATTGGAACTCATTGGTACGAGCCAGGACCGAACCCAGACCTCGATTGTTCAAGGACTGACGCTCTACCCAACATAGCTACCACGGCTATCTCATCACTCATCCTCATCCACTCGCTTTCCGATAACTTTTCGGCAGGCTGGAGGCCGCTTATTTGTTACTGCAAGTGTAGTAGCTTTACCAGCCTCCGTGGCTTAGTGGCTACCACGGATACATACATGGACATACGATCCAGAGGTCTCAGGTTCGTTTTCCAGCGTATTCTTTTGTGGTAGGGAAGGAATGTGTTTAAAAATGTATAATGGGGTTGAATTTGGCCTTAATTTCACCTGATGGTAATGACAAGGCCGTTGGATAGAAAGCGTGCTTATCCAGAAGCCTCCAGCTAATGAGCTACCTTTCATAGCGGAACACAACACTGCTTGTTTGGCAGCAGACTTAGGTAACATGGTGGTAGCTAGCCCGGCGACATAATAATGTCCTACCTACCACTAAACAAACTGAGTATCGATAGGTAAACCCACTGGGAATAGAACCCGGTACCTCCGGATTGTTAATCCAAACGTGAAGCCATTGGGTGACTAAAATAATAATGTTTCCACTGAGAAACATACGTCTTACATAAGAACATTAGCGTATGTCCCTGACTTCGTCTGCGTAAACTTCCAAAATAATCATACGGGAACATTTTACGCTTCTATATGTCATAGACTACAGTGATGCAAAATTTTATCTCGATCAGTTCAGCTGTTTAATAAAGGGGCAAAACAAAGCGTATGTCTATTGCATTAGTAATATTTCTGTGATTCTAGGAAACCTCTAGCAATAGAATATTACGACCACGCAATCATAAGATCAGTGACAACGCACTTGAAAAAGATAGATCAGCATTGGCATCTGAGGATTAAGGCGTTTCTGGAGACGAGCCTGATGAATGACGTGTGGATGGGATCCTTGCGAGCTGATCTGAAGGTCGAGGGTGGGCAGAGGATGAGCGTCGCGAAGCAATTCGATATCACCGTCGGCAGGGATGGCACTTGCGAAGCTGAGTTCAATATGACGATAAGTCAGGTTAGAGGCATTTCCCAGATACAGCGTAGCTAAAGGCGGCTTATGATTTTAGCAACCGTTGTATGTTGGTTGTATGTATTTCTGTTCACTCATATTGGGTTTCGTTTGGGGAATTTAGGCCTACCCTACATATCCCTAAGGGTAATAGATGGAGTTGTGATCACTCCTGACATCCCGATCGTTTGTAAAAGGCGACTTACTTGAAATTTTAAGGTGAAAACTACGGCCGAAACAACAACCCTAACTTGAGGTCGCAATGTTGGCAAAAGCTATTTGCTTTCAGAATGTTGTCATGCCTTGGTGGCCAAACGGTTACGGGGACCAGCCTCTGTACAATTTGAGAGTCTCAGTGCGTACATACGCCAGTCATTCGTCTGAAGATCATTACAAGACACTGCAGATTGGTTTCAGAACCGTTGAAGTGGTTGAAAAGAATGCTTCGTTGGTGCTAGGTAAGAACAAGTTATACATGAATTAGTTAGAAGAAACTGTCGCGTGGTCTCTCGACCAGGATATCTATCGGCGGGTGTCTTAAAAAGCGACTGGAGGTAAGAATTCAAAAACGCCTCGACCTAAGTGAATATTATTGATACTTGCTCGGATCACTAAAACGTCTGCCGCAGTCTGAAAGTCAGATGTGGTGATATGCAAAGGACGTCCAACCGGAGATTTTTGAAAGCGATGACAATAGGAAAAGAGGGGAGAAAAGGTAATATTATAAATGTAATATTATTTTTGATTGATTGATTTAAGCACAGACTTTGCTGTGACAGTACATTTTCTATTAAGAACTAGCAATGATCAGTGTTTAAATTCTCATTTGCAAACTGTATGTGATAAGAAACCGGCCGGCGCCTCCTATCTTCCTACGCTCTTAGTGGTACATACATACACCTATAAATAAATTAGTTCTTCTTGCAATATTTAGTATATACGCATACTTAACAGTCTGTATTACATTGATTTTGCAGCCAACGACACACATGCTAGCAAAGGCCTGACGTTCTACTTTGAGATCAACGGATACCCGATATTCATGAAGGGCTCCAACTGGATCCCTGCAAACGTGCTGCCGGAGAATGGCACTGACAAACGAACAGGTAATTCAGAAACCAGATTATTATGTAATGCGGGAATATCGACTCCCAAACGTTTACTACATTTCGTACGATCGTTAACCAACCGACTTACGAACAACTGCGTCCAAGGCACGTGTGCATGAATAAATCGTTATCTATCTACCCTTCGAAGCGGCTATCCGCGATCCTTAGTCAACTTCGTCCAAGACACAGGCATAAGTAAATCGTTCTGTATCTACACTACTAAATCGCTACCCGCGACCTCTACTCTTAACTTCGTCCAAGGCATAGGCATAAATAAATCGTTCTCTATCTACCCTACTAAGTGCTACCCGTGATCTCTAGTCTATGTCTATGATTACGGATTTCCTCAGTCCAGATCCGGAATTACATATTTCTACAGCTAATATTAATCTTTGACTAAATACGAGCTGTGTATGTAATTTGAGACTTTCTTTTGATAATCAACGCACGAAATAAATACAGTGAAATTATGTCAATCGACAACGAAATGTATATTGTATCATAAGTATATATCAAATTTCAGTTGATTATCTACTGTTGTCGGCTAAAAAGGCTCACATGAACATGCTCCGAGTGTGGGGAGGGGGCGTTTACGAGTCTGATTACTTCTACCAGAGGTGCGACCAGCTCGGCATACTGGTTTGGCAGGACTTTATGTTCGGCTGCTCCATGTACCCCGTCGACCATGACTTTCTCAGGTAACCATCTACAAGATCACATAAATATATCCTTTATCCTGATTTACTTACAAATAGGTCAATTATCAGATTGGGCCAGGAAATACAAGATTGGAGAGTCGTCTTTATAAATTGGGTAAATCGTTTGCAAACATTTTTGCAATTTGATATTTTGGATTTTAAGCTACGATACCAAGTTCGATTTAAAAAAAATATAAGTAAAAGAATATAACTTAATTGTAATGTGTGTTCATTCATAAATTGTAGAGATGTATAATTTATAAGGTACTCTGTCTCTTTCTCAAGAGTTTAGGGACGTTCAGTGAGGTATTACCATCCGAACCGTCAGCGAGAGTGGATGTGCGCACTTGGTTTTGTGCGTTCTTGGATAGCAAGTAAAGCTTGTATTCAAGTAAACTATTGCCGTTGTAATTGCAGTTTACATATATAACACGTTGTATTTGTTATTATTTATGCTTTCATTTTGGTGTTATCGTCGTTTAAATATTAAAAATAAAATATACGACTGATAGTTTAAATTTTCAGCTCAGTAAGCAAAGAAGTTGAACAGAACGTGAAACGGCTACAGCACCATGCTTCCATCGCCCTATGGGCTGGCAACAACGAAAACGAAGCAGCACTACGAGGCAGCTGGTACGGAACTCTCGGACTCTTCGACAAATATAAAACAGAATACGTCAAGCTATATGTGAGGACCATGAGGCCTATAGTCAAGGAATACGACCCTGGCCGCAGGTACATAACATCCAGCCCGACAAATGGCCTGGAATCAGAAGCGGAAGGCTACATAGCTGTAAACCCATACGATCCTCATTACGGAGATATCCATTGCTATGATTACCAAAACGATGGCTGGGATATGAATATTTATCCTCCAACGAGGTTTTCTTCAGAATACGGAGTCCAATCTCTGCCGTCTCTTTCTACTATGAGAACAGCAACGAGAGAGGCTGATGATTATTTTGTGAATAGTAGCTATTCTGTTCATAGACAGCACCATGAATCTGGGTACCAACAGATTGAAGGACAGATTAATAAACGTTTGAAATTGGAGAAGAATGATCCGAAATATTTTCAAAAGTTTGTGTACTATAGTCAGGTAATTAATCGCTTCGAGAAGTTTGTGTACTATATGACTATACTACACTGATCATTTTTGAAGAAAATACAGATTAAGTAATGAGATATTGTATTTATTTATTAATGTTCCAGATATCCCAAGCAATGGCGATGAAAGCGGAGTCCGAATATAACAGACAAAGACAATCTGATTGGTATACAATGGGATCTTTGTACTGGCAACTAAACGACGTGTGGCAAGCTCCTTCATGGTCTGGAATTGGTCAGTTATTTCATTTAAGAAACTTAAGATAAATCTTCAAGTGTCAGGTTCAAAAATCAAGAATCAAAGTTGCCTGTAAAGGTAGCCAGGGGAAAGAAATTGGTATCAAAATGATTCAGGATTATATTACGGTATATCTTCTCGCGATCTCAGTATATTAAGACAAGTCTTTGCAAGAAGTAAAGTCATGACCATAGCTCGACGGATCAGTACGAGTAACTTGAATGGTAATGGGGAGACACCACTTGACGCACTGATTAGAAAAGAGTTTCCGAGTTACCAGATAGACCAACGACATGTTATAGGTCACAGATTGCTATTTTTGAGCTACCTTATTGTCGAGCTCGGGATTCTGTTATTATAAATAACGTACAATGAGGGAGGTCTATGTACAGCAGACAATGTGTAGGTATTAGAAAATAATTTTATAGCTAACATTTTAGAAAAATTCGGCTAAAAATAGCTAAGTTGGCACCTGACACAACGCCGAGTATGTAGAGGAGAGGTATGTCCTAAATTCAGAATCACATGGCCAGTCTCATTTTTGATTAAAATAGCTTATATATGTCCCCACTGCAGGGGTTCAAGCCTACTCTCCTACAGAGAGTGTATGGGATATATTTCACCACGAGGGCCCAGTGCGGATTGATAGACTTCACACACACCTTTGAATTTCTTCTCAGGAGTGTGCAGGTTTTCTCACGATGTTTTCCTTCACCGAAAAGCCAATGGTAATGATTGTTATCATTCGTAAATAAATAACAAATTGGAACTCATTGATACGAGCCAGAATCAAACCCAGACCTCGATTTTTCAAGGACTGACGCTCTACCCAACTGAGCTACCATGGCATGGCAGTCTCATTTACGACAAAGATAAGCCATCTTTAAACTCGTTCACAGAGTACGGAGGTAAATGGAAGATGATGCACTACTTCGCCAAATCCTTCTTCGCACCAGTCCTAGTATCTCCCAGACTTCTACTCTCACAAGACATCGACGTGTACCTTATCAACGATCGCTTCGTACCAATAATCGATGGACATATCAAAGTAGAAACATTTAGCTGGAATAGCTTGACTCCTCTAGAAACAAAGGTGTATCCAGCTCAAGCGGAACCTCTGAGTTCCAAGAAACAATTCCAAGAGAAGTTTTGGAATACAGAGAATAAAGAAAGCGTGTTCTTAAGGTTTTCTTTAGAAGCGGAAGGGGTCGTATCATCTCCGTATAACTTTGTGTTTCCAAAGCCTTTAAATTTAATAATGGGTTTGAGGGCGCCGAAAATTCAAGTGAGTTTTACTTTTTATTAAAAATATGTATGATGGGTTTTTAGCTTGGCCTTCATTTCACTTGATGGTAAGTGACGATAAGCCTCAAGTTAATCAGCGGCTGCGCTGGATGTGCTCTCTTTCATACCAAAAACACTACAGTGGCATTAACACTGCTGTTTGGCGGTGACATAGAAAATGCTCTAGCATCAACCAAACCGAGCACTAACAGGTTACGGGACCGCTGGATATCGAACCTGGGACCTCTGGATTGTGAGTCCAAGAGTGTAGCCATCAGGATGGAGGCTGTAAAAACTATATATTTGCCGTGTGGTCTCAGCTTTACAATAGAACCACCCCATGTCGTCCCGCGGTTGTGGTTAAAAGCGATTAAGGGGAAAAAATTAGGAGAGGGCAGCAGCATCTACTTGTGTAACAAAATGTTACTGCGATCACCAATCCGTCAGCCAACTGGTGTGATGATGGCAAGATCACAGAGTCGGGCATGGCGATCTATGGGGGAAGTACCTACATGACCGACAGTGGACTTTATAGCTGATGATGATGAAACAATAAATACTCGTAGATTCACAGGTGGAAACCTTCAAATGTAGAAAGTATTTATTGAATTTTTTGTACAATTTCTTGTCATTTTCAAAAAGTACACCATACAAAACTATTTTATAACTTTAAAATAATTTAAATTATACAATTTTTTTGATAAAAGCCATGTCTTCATTTTAGTTTTAAATTCAATTTTGTTTATTTCTTCCCTCATATCCTTAGGTAATGAAATTCTTGCTGCGTTTATGAGCATACTCCTTATATGAGTGTGCTTGTGTATCCTTGACTTCAATATGTTTCCTCTTCTTGTGCTACAGTTATGGTTATATTCTATACGTACGCAGCCAAAGTTCACTAATTAGAAAACCTCGGCCAGATTTATTCCTACGTATATCATAAATGCGAAAGTGGGTTTATTTTTTGTTTGTTTGTTCTTTATATCGCAACGGAGGGTTAGAATGACTAGATTTTTGTTTAGGGGCATTAGGAGGGCTGGAAAATTACTTTTTATCCCGATTGCACAAAGTCCCGTGGGGTAATTTCGGAAGTCCACGCGGACGAGAACTAGTTTACTATAAAATATAAACAACAACTTTTCATGAGACTTCGTCACATCAAAGTCATTAAAAGGAAATCTTTTCTTTGGCTACATGCGTACCAAATTTCAAAAAGATCGTTACAACCGGCCACTGTAAAGAGTTCCATTATCATTTTTAAAATTTGTGTGAAGTGTAATATTTTTGAAGTGAAACGTTTTGTTTTCAGGTATCAGTATCAAAGCCGTCACCAAGTCAATCAGAAAGTCTAAACACCTATTGGGTGGACATCCAAGTGGATACCGTGGTCCTTTTCTTCTGGTTAGAAGCTGACGCCATCGGCGGCCATTTTGAAGACAACGGACTCATTATTACGGAGCCTAATACCAGAATAAATTATTTAAATGAAGCCCAACTATCTACCAAGCAGATTGAGTCACATATTACGTATAGTTTTTATTTGAATTAGTTTGTTTTATTAAGTAATGGATCGAGAAGCGAATAATCTTCATAAATGTTTCAGTTTTCATTCATCTTATGTATAGTATTACTTCGGGACTACGCCACTAAAATTACAGACAGTATTTAAATATAGCTAAAAATATAGCGTAAGAGAAATCCTAGCGCATAGTTAATTGATAGAAAGGGGTGGAAAAAGACCAGGTATTTTTCTTTCCGCTCAATAATCTGATATTTATAGTATGAAATGACAGAAGTAACGTCAATTTTATTTAGTTTGCTTCCGAAATAATATTTGCATTTTAGTGACAGTGTAAAAAGTGTTCTTTTTGTCCCTGGCTATTTTATGGAGGTTTTAGTAAGGGCATGTGAAATTAAAACAAGTTATAAACGCAAATAATAGTTTTATTTCCGTCAGTAATGCTCGCACTAACTTATATATAAATATTACCTGCAATACAATGTATAAAAAAATCTTTGGACGATTTTACATTAACTGGTAAGGGCTGTTTTAATTTATTTCCAATCTCAATTATTATGTTTAGTATAAATATATTTAAATTCAATTATTTAATGATTTTACAAAATATTACACAAATAGCAAAGTAATACAGTAATATCGGACTTTTGCATCCTATGTGGATCAGTGAATCGCAAGACGAGATCAACGCCTCCCATGACAATGTGATCTGAAAAACCTGGTTATGATTTTAAACAGTATACATAAATCGTAACTTTAAAGTTAAAGTAATAATTATCCTTAACAAGCTAAAACTTAACAATTTTGTGAATCAACAGGGTTTTATCAAAAAATAAATTTCATTATAATTTATTAGATTTTTTTTAAAATAAGACACCTGGGTTTGTAATAAATTATATGATTCATCAGCCGGTAAACGTGCGTCTGTTCCGTTATTCCCCCCACTCTTATAAAATTTAAAAGATTGTGATAAAATAATATATGATTATTTCCAATTTACGTTTGATAAGCCGATCTTTGGCAAAGAAAACATATACATATTATTATATATAATTACATATAAATTCATAGAATAGGTGAACAATATAAAACTTGGTCTACATATAAAGCACCATTCAATTAAGATATTAATTAATAAGCATCACGATACTTAAAACTAAAGTTATATGTAAAATATATTAACGACTATATATAATAAGAGAGACTAGGAAGTAAGATTTAAGTTCTTTCAGTCGTTTTTTAAGTCAAGGCCAGTTTGCAACAAGCAAGGAACATGCCACTTTCAGCGACTATTAGCAGTAGCGAAGTACTTGAAGTGTATCATAAGTTTACAGATTATGACGTCAGACACGTTCTTACAATACGAATAAAAATACTCATTGAAATCTGCTACACTGAGCGTATCAGTAACGGAACACCTGGAAAACAAAAACAAAGAGGTGCCCGATTGGCCACAGGGGGAGAGTAGTGTACGCTGATTGGCCCGTTCATATTTCGCGCTGAGTCATTAGTGGTCGCAACTAAAGCGTATAAGACATCTGAGTCTTGTGTTGCCTGAATGTGTTACTGTGCTAAGCGTGTCGTGCGTTCTTGTTCTGTGCGAATATATGAACCATTTGGACGTGATTGGTTCATTATGTCCCTTTCAGTTCTATGGTTTTTACTTGAGAAGCGAACGATGAATTACTGAGCCTCAAAAAATCTTTTACAGATATACATATTTAGAAAAATATTTGTAGTATACATGTAGTGAACGTAGAACGTAAATATTTTATTTATTTCTCATTTAGCTACTATACCTAGATCTAAATGACGCAACTTTCGCGATCTGTATGAAAAACAAGCGTGCCACATTTTTAATATCTGCTTTGAACGCACACACTTAATCCAGTAGCGGCATATGAGTACACGTGAAGTAGTTACACTTGCGTCATCTATTTGGCATTAGGTCAATATTCGAAATATGATCTCATTATACAAATAAAGGGAACTGAGAGAAACTATCGCATTATAGCTGCAAATAAACTATAAATAATAAAGTTTTACAGCTACTGTTCTAGTTTAAAAAAACGAAATTAACTAGCAATAATAGTCTAACACATTTTAATGCAAAAGATTTTCTTACAAAAATAACATGAAGTTCGAAGTATATATTAGTGAAAATTCTACTAATCTCTTAAAAATAATTTCACATATATTTTTGTACATAAGAATACTTTGTCACAAAACTGGTGTCAAGACTGTTTTTCAACGATTTGGGGGGGGGGGGGGGGGGGGGGGAGTCTCTTTCTCTTTCTGGAATGACATTTCTATGTTCTGGCACGTGATTGGCGGAACAGTCTCGCTTGCGCCCCTGCACGAACTCATCCCTATTATGGCCATTTTTGTTCAAGTTGTTTGCTGGGACCTATATCAAAAGTAATGAAAACAAAAAAAACTCTTACTTAATATTTTTATAGAATTATGGAAAAATGACTTATTTAATTTGTATGAAAAGTTCGGTAAGTCCTATCCATTAATTGCTCCTATTTTTTAAAACCATTCTTTATATTTATAGAACTATACAGTCGTTAAAATAATGTAGGATGTAATTAATGCGGAGATAAATCCCTAGGGGAAACGTTTTAGGAGCTGTAGATTGACTAACCGGAAAAGCTACCATGACTTACATCATTCCCGGCCAGTTCAAACAACTTGGGCAACGTTTAAAGTTTGGAACACTAGCCCATGGTATCAGAAAAACAATGCCATGCAGTAAGAACATAAAATAAAATTATTCATGGTAACATCTTCCCATAACTGTCTGTATATCAGAAACTGAAATTAATGAAAGAGCAGCCTTAAGTTTATTCGTATTCTTTTCTTCTAAACTGACACCAGTTTTGGTAAAATCTTTGCACTGTGATCTCTTTTATCTTAAATACTACAGCGTTTCCCAAACTGAGGTAAGAAAAGCCGAGAAGATTTAAGAAGGTACTGCTCGAAGTTTCGTAAATTAAACTCACTATAATGTACTTCTCATCAGAAAAATCGAAACATCTTGCAAGTTTATATTTTGTAAGGATTATCAGAAAAACCTATGAAAATTTAATTTGAATTTAGAACATTAACATTAGGATTTGAAACATCATATTATTCACTATTAAACGACATTTTAATCGAGTGGTCAGGCGGGAACTTTATCGACATTACGTTTCTACTGTTTATGATTAGTACTATTGGATTGAAACGAATTCAACGTACACGTTTAGAAGAAACCGCGACAATGTATTTACAATTTCTTGAGACCTGTAAACTTCTGAGGGCTTTTCTGCATAGTTTTCTCATTTAGGAAACGCTGTTTACACTGTTTATACCATAATCGACGATTAAAATTAGTAATACATTCTTCTGGCAGATTCGTTGCGTTTAAAGGCGACCAGCACCCCACCTCAGTCAAGTTAATAACATAGTATTTAATTGTTTCCAACAGAACACATTTCACATGCACTACTGGGACATACATATTCAATAAAGATACCATTAGATGGTCGATTTTCCGTCAAATCTTCATCAATCCATCAATAAAAACAATTTACAACTGTGATGGTATTTATATAGGAAAACGTGTTTTGAACTGAAATTAATATTAACAATTAAATAAAAAGCTGTAAGTTCGTAGTTTATGTTTTTTATTTAAATAAATTATTAATAATAAAATTTAGCTACCCTTTAGAGATTGATGAAAATCCGCCGCAATTATCTAATACCTGTAAATATTGCTTATAAATTGACACGTGATGATGATGGCTGTCTAAAATGAATTTGTTTGTTAGTAATCCATGCATGCTTCATAGATAAGCACCGAGCCTGGAAAGAAACGACCAATCGTATTAGTTTTGAATCTGACGTCACATCAGAATAATATTTGTGGCTTTGTGTTGTGTCCTGTTGATTAAAACTGAAGTGTGTAAGACAAGATTGTTGTACAGAAAACAGTGAAATGAAATATATATAAGATTATTCTTCTTATCGAGTAGGTTGTAAGGTCAAGCGACCTCACAAACCCTACTGTAAAGATTTGTGGAGCCGCCATTGGTCCTCTGACATGGCTCTGTTCAGCCTGCAATGTATCCAGTGGGAACCTAACTCAGGACCTTCCGCATATGTTGCGGTTCTGAATCTAACGCTCAGAGAACTGCGCCATTGAGAACGTCTTATGATATGTATTAAAAGGGGAATATTGTAATTGTTACTTTAGAGTAATAGATACACGAATGATTATCTCTCAAGTCCCATGTTATTGAGCCTTTTCTATGAGATGAAATAATTGGAATTGATCCCTAAAACAGATAGTTTATCGTTGAATATCAAGTTATGAAAAGTAACGCCTATGACATTCAATTGTATAAATAATCGACACGGGTCTTAAACCAAAAGTGGTTCATCGCCTGCGTCGTTAATAGTACATTAGAGAGAGTTTGAACGGTGCAAATTTTACATTAAAACAAAGTGGATTAAAAACATGTATCGAAGAAAGATAAAGTGTATAAAATCCGATTAAGTTATAAATGCACAATATAAATAGTATTTATAATAAAACATATAAATAAATGCAACGAATAGAAAGAGATAACACTTAAACATGCAAAAGACACAAAAATTAGCAAACCTTCGTGCAATAAGCAAATATTATTTGGTCAAATAGTATTAAATATTCGTACAATTTTGAGTATGCAACGACTAGAAACTTTTAATTGTAAAATTAAATTGTAATATTAAATTGTAATATTGATTTGACTGTGTAATGACTGTCCAAAAATGAAAAATGTAGTTGCATAGACACTTACCTTTTTTAAAATATCATTGATTTTAGATAATGATTGGTGATTTATAAAATTAAAGTGTCGAATTTCTAAAATATAGTACTTTACAAAGTAATTTTAATCATCTTTATATATAGCTATATATTTTGTAATGGTGCCACCCGTTTCCAGAGACCTTTGCGATCGAATAATGGAGTTTCCGCTTTCGCCAAGCGCAATTTCGCAAAGCCTCTCATGTGGTCAATCGCAAAGTTCCCTGTTCGAACAAAATCACGTGAAAATAGCAAACCAACAAAAACCAGATGAACGCTATAGAATAAGTACAGAACTAGAAAATATGTAGATAGTACACACCTTATGAGAATATTCCCAATAACGACCTATATCAACAAGTACAATGTATATTATCTATACATAGTAATATATAGGTAGGTAGCTGTAAAACTTAGACAAGACAATCGTTATTCACAGTTCAAAAGCGGTATGAATGAGGAAATGGATGACTAATGTCTACTTAGGTTTTTTAGGGTTCCGTACCCAAAGGGTAAAAACGGGACCCTATTACTGAGACTTCACTGTCCGTCCGTCCGTCTGTCACCACTCTGTATCTTTTGAATCGTGATAATTTGAGAGTTTAAATTTTCACAGATGATATTTCTGTTTCCGCTAGAATAACACATACCAAAAACCAGACATCCTATACAACAAACGATATTTTTTGGAGAGGTGCAATGTAACATACAACTGGCGCCATCTAGTGTCGTACTCGTCTACTACTGCTACTGCAAAACTAAATTGATAACGAAAATCGAGGCGCATTCTTTAGATTGGTTTTACGTATGTTAAATATCCATATTCTGTACGGAACCCTTCGTGCACAAGTCTGACTCGCACTTAGCCAATTTTATAAAATAAATCAAACTAAAGTTGGCGATTTTTTTGCTGAAACATATGCGCAACTTTATTTATACTATCGTAGCGTCTTTTCACGATGATTTTGATAAAAAAGTGTCATTTTATTGCCTGCATATATTTTGATCTATGTGTTTCATAGTTATTTGGTTAGATGACGTCATCATATAGCAATTGGTGAACGCTTTAATCGTTGTCAAACATTTGAGTTTTATTATTAGTTACTTTTATCCCACATTTTATAAAAACTTATTATTATTATGTTGTGTGTAATTTTCTAGTCACCAAATAAGATGGACGTCGGTGTACGCCATTTTGTTTTTGCCTTTGAAAATAGAAAACTCAAATCCTCACCCATACCGCTGCTTTATCATCACAAAACACAGCAGAAAAATCGAGAAATAACAAAACTCATTGAATCAAGGTCTCAGAAGCCCGGTTTACCTGACGCGCGAATGAAGCGCCGCCCTTTCCTCGGCGGGCGTGTCTCTGAGGAAACTGGAAGACAGGTTGAAGACCACCATCAGGCAGCAGAGTAGGAGAGGCCCGAGGATAGCGCCTTCCGGTCCCAGGTAGAATATACCCCCCGCTATAGCCAGGCCCGTGACGTAGGGGTGGCCGCCGCTGGAAAAGTTGTTCGTATCCATTACATAACAATATTTTTTTAAAAAAAATAATGGCTTTAACCAGTGGTTATCTAGTCAATGCCGAGTAAAATTAGGTGGACTAATTTTGAGGTTATAAACTATGCCGAAGCAATTTCTTCAGCTTTCTTAATAAAATGTATGTGTACATTTTATCGCTCGCAACTTTGCGTAATTGATACTATAACACCGTCCATAACACTTTTTGCACTACATCACACTATTATAACACAAAAACAGACACAACAGTATTAATTGCAATGAACCACCATTTTTCAAGTTCGCGCCAAGAATCCATAACAATATTCATTATTTCATACTCACTGTAAAGTACCGTTACCAAAAAAAGCTACATTAGCAATTAGTCGTTTTCAAATCGACTTTAAAGGAGCATGATATTAATTGTAACCGCTTACGTGGCCTATCGGTACACGGTTTGGCTGGTGGTGGCACATTTTCTATGTCCGCCATACTAGCTACCAGCATGTTATCTAAGTCTGCCGCCAAATAGCACTGTTGTGTTTCGGTATGAAAGGTATCAAGTGTATCAAGTGAGATGAAGGCCAAGTGCAAACCCATCTTACATTAAAGAAATCGAGACGTATTTGGGAGGAGGGGGGCGTAATGTCACTTAGATATATTTTGCGCTAGGGCAGCCTGATCAGCCACGGCAAGGCTTTAATTTCGGGGTCATTCTGGCATTCTGGGGAGCAGTGGAAATGTTTAACGGCTGATGATGTCATTTTACAAAAGATATTTTTTAAGAGACGTATTTATAGAGGTATTTATGTAATAATTGTATATAAAATGTTAAATACAAAACCAATGGTCCATACATAATTTTATCTTAATATTAAGTCAGTAATTTTATTGAATTCCTTTTTCAATACTGTAGTAACATTTGTTTATTAAAATTTGATTAAAATCATTTCTTGGTTACTTTTCATTCAACTTCCAAAAATTTCTTTCTCAATTCAACTGTATTTAATTATTTTGAATCGATTCTGATGATTTTTTTTTGGTAGAGCATACTTCAGAGGTGGTCCCATATAAAATTTATCGAAATTGAAATCAACTAAAACCAAACCCAGATAATTCTACCTCTAAGTGGGGATAAATCTACCTAATTTTAGGGGATAAATGCTGTAGACTTTTAGAGCAGTTGACGTCGATTTCTAGTTCTTTTTAACGCGTCAATTATTAAGTTGCTTCTTGTACGGTCGGTACTTCTGTAGTATATAAATGACTTACTCTTTGATCTCGGCATAGACTGCAGCGTCAAGGAAGGCTATGGGCGCGGCCTGGGCTAGGGGAAGCATGAGGGCTGCCATGGGCCGACCTTGCAGCCACACGTCCAGGGCCGCCGGGATACCAGCCAGGTATGGACCTAGGAACGGCGCCGCACCAAGTACAGCCGCTAGAACTGAACCAAAATTATACTGATAATCTTCTGTATAAATAAAACAAAGCCGTACCCAAAGGGTAACCAACGGGACCCTTTTACTAAGCCTCCGTTGTCCGTCCGTCTGCTGAAAGCCATACATCGGGTATGAAATTTTACTGCAAAGTGTTTTGCTTGAGAGACGTGCGTTTTAAAGTACTAGTAGCGCCATCTCGTGACGCGGAGCAAAACTAAAGCGAATGGTGTTTAGGCACATTCGTTGGAGCATTGTTCGGTGCATATTATTTATTCAGTATAGATATTCTGTACGGAACCCTCGATGCGCAAGTCCGACTCGCCCTTGGCAAGGTTTTTATGGATATTTGATTCTCCATTCCGAATAACATAACATGGGATAAATTCACTTAAAAATATGCATTTTATTATACATTTACGACGTAACGGGAAGTCGGAATGACCTGTTTTTTTGTAAAAGGATAGTTGAAGGGCTGGAAAAGTACATAAGCAGTTTTTTATCCCGATCGAGCAAGTAGTTCCCGAAGGATAAATCCAAAAATAAATGCATACAAAATCGCGGGAAGAAGCTAGTTTAACATAAGGCATGTAATATGACAACTGCTGGAAGACTAAATAAATAATTTTAAGAATCATGTACAATGTTTTACAGAGGATTTTGTCAAGGTCGGTTTAGCCAGGAACAGGCAGACGGACAGTAAAACAGATTTTGCATTCGTATTACTAGCGTGATGCGATATTTAGACCAAACTAAGTAGTTTTCGAGGCTGGCATAACGATGGTATTATAAACTTCAAGGACATAAAATCAATTAAATATATTTTGATAATTTATCTGACGCCTTTTTCTGCTCAATGAGTTCAATGCAGATAAACTGAGATAAAAACTGGACAAGAGCGTGTCTTGACCCGTCTAAGAGGGTTCCCTGGTTAACTAAAACATACTAAAGTTATACATTAATTGTTGCCTAGTTACATTTGAATTCAACATACTGGTCCAGAAGTATTGAAATGATTATATGTGAGGAAGAAACACAATTTTATTCACATCAATCATAAAAAATGATATGTGTGCTAAATATTTTTTATTGATCATCAAGATTTTTTCTAGATCTCAAATATATCAATTTTTGCAGCACTTAGGATCTTATTACATGGCTTCTGTTATTTCGTACCTCTATCACAACAAGAGACCGTGTTTCACTGCACACGTATGACGGCATTAGGTCAGACACTTTCGTTTGTTATTCACAAGGGTACACACAACTAAAGTGCACTAAACATCAGGCACTTGGCCGGTAGACGTTTCCCGGTACGTAGTCGCCACTCGAGAACCTTTACTCCCCACCGGTTATCGGTTCTTCGAGCGATGTGGCCTGCCCATTGCCACTTCAGCTCACTGACTCGTCAAGCTATGTCGGTGACCTTCGTTCGTCTTCGGGTTTCCTCATTCCGGATTTTATCACGTACAGAAATTCCGAGCATAGCTCGTTCCATTGCTCGCTGAGTGACTTTGCGCTTGTTTATTCGGCCCACAGATATACATATTCCCAGATTATACACTTCTAATTTTAAAACTTCATTATGTAATTAAAGGTTATTAAAAAAATGTACTATTGTGTTCTTTATTTTACAAAAATTTAATGGTTTTGTTTTTTCCATTTTGTGCGATACGGCCAAAAATAGCAACACTTAACAACAACAAAAAAGATGGCGTCAATTAAATGACATTTGACATTTTCCAATTGAACGCACAATGCGCAGGCCTGATTTGAAACGTGTTTTAATGTAAATAAGTCTTATACAAGATCAACTGTGGAGCTAAGATATGACTGTCGAATAGACTGATCAAACCTTTATCCGGTTTCATGTTTGACTAAGGAATCCTCAGTACATAGACGAAATAAAATATCATACAACAACAACAAAAAACTTTATTTAAAAACAAAACAAATCAAGTTTTAGACTTATCATCTCTAGGCGGTCTTAATTGGGCGTAAACATACTTGTAGAAATCCAACGCTTTTTGTTTATCGTAGGCGTTCGTTCTACAATGGCTTCCAACGCATCTGTTTACATATTCAGTGTTAGGGGGAACCTTGGGTATGTCAGGTCTGTTATGAGTCGCGCTTGTGCTCCGCAGAGTCTCAACGAAGTCCCTAGAAGAATCAAAGACAATTTTGACAGTTGTCCTGTTGGTCATGTTCAAATGAGTATCCTTTAACAGATCCTTGTCTATGGCTGTCAGGGGTGCGCTAGAGTCTCCACTGTTAGCTTGTCTTATTATGTAGAAAGTCGGCGGTGGTTCTGTTACATCATCATCCGTAGTCATTTCGTTGTTTGCGTGTTTGTCGTTGTACATTAAACACATGACTTGAAGGTCCAAATTCAATTGACACATGTCATTTTCTAGCAGCAATTTTACGACTTCAACTGGCAGCGAGCACGGGGCCGATAGGCAAGTGTTATTGTTACTTACGTCTAGTATAATTTGACTCAGTTCACTATGCATGTTGGGTGAAGTTAAAAATGCTATATTTCGACATTTGCAATCGAGTTTGTTTTCTTTAAAAGCGACTGCATTTCCAGCTGTCGTGCAGCTTTCATAATCAAAAACTAACGAGAATGGATCTATATTTCTAATCGTATTCCGAGAGAAATTGAATTCTTTCTTATCTGTCCTTTTTCCACATTTGATACTGCTAAGAGCTCCATTTTTGAGCGTATCTATGTAGTTATTCGTCATTGCAATATTACTCGATTTTAGGATAAAGCCATTAGCGCATACTTCTTTGAAAGTATTTGATGTTATTTTTAAATTATCAGCAGTAATGTTGACAGAGCTACCAATGATATCACCGAAAATATTTTGAGAGATAATAGCAGTCTCTGCTTGAATAGTGATAGCATTAAAGTCCATATTTTCAATAACACTGTTAACTAATTTAAAAACAGTGCCATCATAGCCTGTTATAGCTTCTACAGCTCTATTTTCAATTTTGGCTATTGTCACGTTTTCAAATTCAATACTTTTTATTCCATTGATATTTGATATAGCATCCGTGTTTATGATATTTATTTTACTATTGGTGACTCTTATTTTCTTCAGAGCACTTGAGCATTTTACTTCGGCAGCTGTGAGTGGAGTTTTGAATATTTTCTTCGGAAATGAGACGACTTCTCTTACGTTTTCTATTGTGAACTCTGGCGGTGTCTGTAGAACTGAATTGCTAGATAAAGAAACGAATTCCAATCTATCGCAGTCCTTGACTTTAAACTGTAGTAGTTTGGAGGGTTTTCGTAGTGGAGGGCAGTCTAGAACTACCCTTATGTCCCTGCAGTTTTGTACAGTGACACTTTTTATTTCATCATTATAGTAGTCCTTCAGATGAATAATGAAATCCTGTAACAAGACGAATTAAGCAGTTGTAATGTTGTATTGGCTTTTTCATTTATGAGAAATTGATCCACGCCTGACCACATCGCCGGTAATAGGCGATGTACTATCTGACCAAGGAAAGTAGACGTCTAGAAATGTGACGTCACCTACTCACGTTTCGGGTAGGGATATGAAATACGAATGAATATGGTATTAGAATGCATAGAAACACGTTCGAATGTATCGATTCAGTAAACGTTAGGGCGAAAGCGGTATATGAGGCAGTATATCGGGTATGCATGTAGGTCGCATACCTTCCGAGCATCTAGTTGGCTTGGTCAGGCAGTTGATGATAGTTCACATACACAGCACAAGGACTGTTTGTTTTGGTCTAGAAATAAATATTGATTTGACGACTTCCAAATAGCAACTCTCAGGTAACACGGAAACTTGTAGTGAATTGTAATCTGAGCTGCATTATTAGACTGGAAGCAAATCGCTTGAAGGGAACTTTAAGAAATTCCACGGTACTTTTTTTTGCTATCCAGGTATTGAATGGCGAAGGTGCAATCAACCTAAACTACTTTTATGCGTATTCTGTCCAAAATGTAATCCAACATGATGTATGTCTGCAAGGCTTTGCCTAGCCTTCTTTAACGTATAATCAATTTATCATCATCATTATCAGCCAGGAGACGTCCACTGCTGGACACAGGCCTCCTTCATGGTACGCCACATCGACCGGTCACAAGCCACCTGCATCCAGCGACTCCCCGCGACCTTGACAAGGTCGTCGGTCCATCTAGTAGGGGGACGTCAATTAGCATCACTATAATTACTACTTATTTTTGTACTCGAGTGTACCTATAACCTATAAAAACAAAGTCAGGTACTTACGTTGCTTTTAACGCCGCCGCAAGAATAAACAATGTCGTTCACATCATTATTCACACAATACCACTCCGGTTGCTGGCAGTTAGTGAAATTTATTCTAATAGTAGCACCCGAATGTATAAAAAACAATAAAATTAGAACGAAAAGCATTGCGAATCAATTGTGTTGCATTTTTGTTCCGGAAATACAATTCAATGTAGTGGCATTTTTGCAACACAATCAGTTGCGACTTTTGTCCGCGGCACAATGAGTAGGTATGCAATAAAAATGTGGCATGGACAGTGGGCAGAGATAATTCTTTGCTAAACATTGACGCAAAAATAACAATTATAAATTACTTATCTGTTCGCTTTAAATGTTATTTTTTGAGTTCAATGACTTGAGATATTATTTGATTTGGCAATAGTAATGTATGAACTAATTTCTTCGAATGAATCGTTGATAAAATGAGTCAGATTCAAAAGTTCGTGAATTTAAGCAGATAAAATGTGTGAGAAGGTATTTTGTCCCGATTCAGTGATTCAAATGAAGCACAATTTTTTTAAGGTTTTGTACTTTTACCATGTTTTAAAAATGAAATCCTGTTGATATTATTTCGCCATTTCTTTTCTGTAGAAATGTTAGAAGGTGGATACGAGTAGATGTAGCCCATAAAAGCTAAAAAATCTCTTAGTTTAATTTCTCTGTATGTCACATACATACAATCTTGGTTCAAATGCGATAGAGTGCAGATATAGAGGTGTTAAAACCCCACACTTTAAATAATTTAAAGTTGTACGACACCATCTATAGAAAAAAAATAGGCCATAGTTGAGTGAAATTACAATAAGTAATAATCACTGACTATAAACAGTCTAAAAGGGCTTAAACAACAACCATAAATACAAATTAATAAAGAATATAGTTTAACAGCTCTATATAGTTCCCGCAGGAATCAAACAAATCAACAATAAAGTACTCAGTTCTGAATTCAAATTTTGATAAACAATAATCTAATAATACATGGGCATGGAAATTAGTATTTGGAAATGCGATGATTGCCGATGTGCGGACCGGAGACCGGAGATTACGGACCCGTACTTTAAAATTTTTTAAAACACCGTGAATATCGATTTTTGCGAAGTTCAGAAGAACTAAGAACACAAACCGATAGGCGCGAATAGACTTTGTTCTTTGATGAAAACTGAACATTTCATGCGGTTCGTCAAAATTTATGAATAAAACCAGAAGAGTGAAAACAGCTTTAATTTAATTGAAAAAAAAGTGATTTTAGGGATTTTTATTTAATGATGGTTGTTTCGCGTTAAACGCTTGTTGTGGCTGCAGATAATCCATTCTGCGAAACGCTAAACGATAAACATGGGTGGTAATTTTGTAAAATGCAATGCAATGGCAATCCAGCTAGACATTCTACAGCTGTTTTACATAACGGATCCGTTAAGTAACACTCATGTGAAAGGCAGTAAAGCCAGCGCCGCATTAGCTTGGGCCTTTTGTTAAGCACGCTCGCCATACCACGGCCCTATCCTTACTATCACGTGAGATAAAGACCAAGTGCAAACCCATCATATATTTTTAAAAAAAGATTGGCAAAGTGGGTCATTAAAAAAAAGGCTTTAACCAGTGGTTATCTAGCCAATGACGAGTAAAATTAGGTGAACAAATTTTGAGGTTATAAACTATGCCGAAGCCATTTCTTCAGCTTTCTCAATAAAATGTATAATGTGTACATTTTATCGCTTAATTTGAATTCTTAACGAGAACTTCAAAGGCCAGCCTTGGTTTCAACATTATTCGAAAGTATCCATATGCCGAATGTACTCCACATGATAAACTCTTCGGATCGCGTCGAAACCCTCGCAATTTTGCGTAATTGATACTATAACACTGTCCGTGACACTTTTTGCACTATATCACACCATTATAACACAAAAAACACACATAACAGTATTATTAACGAATTACTAAAATTGCAATGAACCACCATTTTACAAGTTCGCGCCAAGAATCCAAATGGGTCATTATTCACTTTAGCCGATCGTACACACTAACCAAACACACAATCCTAATCTTTGTATCAGCAGTCGGGTAACAATGATATTTAACTCACCAGAGGGTAGATAAACAACTTTCGCGCCAAACAGATTGTGTACCAGCCACGTCCACAAGCCGTAGAACAGCGCCATTTTGAAAGAAGCTCTGAACACCTACAACATAAGCGAAATATTCATAAATATTAATTATATTCAGGAGATCACCAGTACGGTTACCACCCATTTTCAAAGTACAAAATATAAATTTCATAACAAAAACGATTTATTTCTAAATCTAAGTTTTTTGTAGTCAAAATAAGAAACAAATTCTTGAGTAAAACATTCTACGACGTCGAAGAACTTACATGCTCAGTATCTTCAGTTAAACTTTGAATGACCTTTAATATCTCTCGAAAAAGCCGTGGTAATAGTTGAGTAGAGCGTAAGTCCTTGAACAATCGAGGTCTGGGTTCGATCCTAGCTCAAACCAACTTTTTATTTGGAATTTATGTACGAATGATAAAAATCATTACCTTTTGGAATTGGCTTTTCGGTGAAAGAAAACATCGCGAGGAAACCTGTACACTCCTGAGAAGAAATTTAAAGTCTACAATCCTTTGGGAGGTTTTACAAAACACATTTCAGGTTTGTTTTTAAGCCGATATAGATTTTTCTAAGTTTGGGCTGCGGACACAAAATATTTTCAAGATGGCGGACAGTAGGTATTTTTAGGCTCCATACAAAAAGTATCCGATTCACTTTTAGTATGTCGTTCAATAAATAAAAAACTTACTTGGTTGATAGCAACAGAGAGTGCAATGCCGAGCCTGGGCCCGAAGTTGGGCTGCACTTGCGTGATCACTTCCACCGGCTTGTAGAGGGCGTTGCTGGACGCCAGCAGGTAGAACAGCGTCGTGAAGAATACAACCTGAAACGAAACAATACTGTTATACTCTCACAACATATTTCATTGCATTTATCTGCCTTAGTTATAACTACAATATTGTAACGATGAGGTACATGATGGGTGTTCACGACATTGTATGCTAGATAGACATAGATTTATAATTTAGATACATAGTCAAATATAATTTAGTAATACATTGTAAATAAATAAGTAAAATAGATAAGTACTAAACATGTAAACTGTAATAGTTAATAAGTTCTAGTTTCAATAAAGATTTCCTAGTTTGCTGTCTCACTCTTACCTCGCTGTCCTCTCGCGTGGTAATTTTTATATAAATGTACGAGCGAGGCGGCCGTGCGGCATTCCGACTCTAGACTGCCAGTGGAAAGGATGTAGCTATGTCCAGCAGTGGACGTTTCCCGGCTGATGATGATGATGATTCACAATGGGATTTGCATTCTTAGACTACCCATTTAAAAGTTTTAAACTGCTTTGGTTTCATAAGGAGGTTTTTGTTTCTACGAGTTCACTTACCAAATTGATAAACCAATTAATTATAGCGCTGCCACCGCATAGCAATAGTGACGTGAAGGCACCCAGAGACCCAGCCAGAAGCGACACGTTGCTGGCCAGCGGAGCCCAGACGCTAGTGGCTATAGCGCTCAGAGTCCCCACGTTCGCTTGCACCCAGGCCACTATGCCGGAATAGTCGAATAGACCTGGAAAAGTATGCTTGTAATGTTGGGCCTATAAATCCGAACAGAATGCAAAAGTTATTATTTTTAAATTTGGTTATTTAAAAGTCAATTTAGCAGTTGCAATATAACGTTGTATGACGTCACTAAAACTGTCTATGGAAAACAATTGCGTGGTGAGAGCGGTATCAAAAATCTATAGGAAACGATGCTATTTTGTTTCCATTCAACACATTTCAGTCAGTCTCAAAACAAAGTCTGGTTTGTTCGAACACTTATAATTTGAGAACGGCTGGACCGATTATTATGCTTTTTGATTTGTTGTATTTGTCTCCGTTTCGAACAGCAGAATAACTATTAAAACATGGGATAAATTCACAGAAAAAAAAAATTTTTTCACGACCTAACAGAACGTTGTAAATGACTTGATTTTTTGTAGAAGGCCAAGGTATGCTACATTTTAACCCGATCGAACGAGCATTTCCCACGGATTCCATTCTAAAGTCCACGCGGGCGAAGCTGCGGACAGAAGCTAGCAATAAAATCAAATCTTTGGACATGTAATAAAATTTAGGGTTATTTAGAAATATTAAAAATACAAAATAGCGAGTAGCAGATTTTGAACATTTATAAAACAAAAACACACATGGCCGAAACATTGGAGAATTAAAAACAAAATCGTGCATGAGTGGTGTCATATGACAAGAATGGGTCATGGAATAATTATTTCTCATAGCGTGTAAATATAGGTGATAATTAAAAATTACACAAATTGAACAATAATATAGCTTGGGATTTTGTACAGCTAGGCTCAAAGGGGCAGTCTTTTTGGACGCAGCATTGTAGGAAAAGGGCCAAAATTCAATTTATTATTCAGTATTTGATCATTGTGTTTATGAGGTTTGTTTGAATAAGTTATCACAAATGTTTATTTAAATGGATGTTGATGAAGACTATTCTACTTCATAATGAATGGTTTAAAAACTTGTATAATTTTGTAACTTACGAATAAAGTAGAAGTTGAGTAGATATGTACCTAAAGAAATTAGGATTTTATAAAACATAAAAAGCAATTCACAAACATTTTATGTGATTTTTAAATTTATTAAAAATTTTGAAAAGTATTGTTGTAGTCATCGATTGAATTGATTAATTTTATCGCTTTCACTATCTTGTTCACTTGTGAGAAGTAAATAATTATTCGGTTTCCGTCGAAAGCCACTTCGATTCTGAATCAGGAAAACTTTTGAGTTCCACTCTGTCAGTTCCTTGGTCCCAAGTTCCATAATAATGAAGACCATAGAATAACGGTAAAAATACATCACATGAAGTTGCACTAGGTTTTATACATCTATCTCGCTGGCATGATGATAATGCGCTTACAAAACAGGTCAACAGGTGTCAGTGCCACATCTTGTAACACGAAATCTGACTAGAAATGTTATTCAACAAATCGCCCACATTTTCTATCGCCCTTGAGTGAAAATTCTGAGCAGAGCGTTCGTCAGAGGTATTCTGAAGGAGTTAAATCTTACCAGGAGTATTCGTGACGTCATTAACGAAGCTGTCCCATGTCTCCTGGATAGCAGAGTTGTCTACTTGTGGACCGACTTGCGTGGCGAAGTGCCCCGAAACCCAGCTCTGGTAGACGCGGTCCCATATCTCCAAGATCTGTTGTTCAACGCGAGCTATCTTCTCTGGGTCGCCTTCTTTTAATATGCTCTTCACCTGTTGATGTATTTTACTTAGAATACACCTGCTAGGAAAGTACCTTCTTACCTACTTATTTAAAACGAGGTAGGAGTATAGTAAACCTCATTACTGTAGTAAAAATATACGGGTGGAAAAAGTGTATGAACATACATTTTTAACGTGCTGCTTTTATTAAATTGTTTGAAAACATCAGTAAATGTCAAAAGACAACAGGTTTGTTGGCCAACTTCACAAAATGGTACTGGCTGCTTTCGACATTATTAAAAATCACACGAGAGTCGCTTTTTTTGTTTTATCTAAATTTTCAATTAGCTTTTTTCAATTATTATTTGTGGTTTTGTTATGCACTTTGGAGTTTCTCACCAGGTCCATAGATAAATGATAGGAAGCATACATTGTTAACGTCATACATAAGTTTAAAGTTCGAATTAAGTTCCGCTAGATTCACTAGAAACTGACAACTGCCGCATTGCCCCGCCGGTTTGGATTTATTGTTAGCGCGTCAGAAGGGATAAAAGGTACGCGATAGAAAGAGACGGCGCTTACAATTTCAAGCAAACAGCATAACTGTGTGATATTTAAATAAGTAACTCGGTTAATTGACGGCAAATTTAATTACTACACCTGATAAGGGCTATCGAATAAGAAAACGATTATAATAACACAACTAGGAGATTGACATGAGCTGTCAGGAGATTGACATGAGCTGTCAAACACATTAACACTTACTCCGCGTTAAAATATCTTTAAAAATAGACAGAGCCTATAAAAGGCATATTTTTTGTAAAAAATTAAAATATAAATCCGCTATTTGTGCACTAGAAATGTTATCTTCAAAATATATAAAGTGATAATAGCGTAAAGTTGATGTTAAAAGTGTTATCCATATTGTGGTCATCCAGTGAAAATATCACCCCAAAAGTGATAAGTACAACCAAATTACGCCCAACACCACGGCAATATATTACATCACAGCAGGAAAAAGGACAGTAAGCGCTTAAGATAGTACTTATTCATGCATGAGAAAACCTAACCTAACAAGCAGCTTCAACTGAAATTTGTAAACAATGATCAGCTGAATCATCAGCTGACCGACGTTATGTAGTTTCATAGGCCAAACAATGCGTTACTGACAGCGACATCTATCACGCATTTGCGGAATAAACTTCTATCTAAACAAGGATTGCCTCCGCAGCGGCATCTATGAGCGTATTCCAGAACTGCTCGTAAACACCATACCTACATAACTGAGTTACAGTACCGACCGGCCACGTAAATCCCGAGAGAGGGCGCAACGATGCCGTCCACCAGAGTACAGAACCAAACTAACAATAGAAATAGTATTGAAAATATTAAAGAATGTAATAAATGCAAGAAAGTCATCTCTAATAAACAGTTCCTTACATGTGCATGCTGTAAACTACCTTTTCATGTGGACTGCACAAGCACAACCTTTCATTATTTTCGAATTATGTCTACGAAGGGAAAACAGACTTGGAAATGCCATACATGCTCAAACAAACCCACGAATTCTGATAAACACAGCACTCCAAAGCCTTGTAACATACTCCCTTCTGAAGACGACAACATAACTGTCCGAGCCAAAGTGAACATTCCTACTCATAATTCATTTGACTCGCTATCAGATTCGAGTCTAAATAAAAGTGAACAAACAATATCTAACCTCAATAGCACTCTTCAGAGAAGCTGTCCCGAATTAAACTTAATTGATACGAGAAACCGAATTCAGGAAATGGCGGAAAAATTAGCAACTATACAGAGTCAACTTGAGTGTGCTGAAAATGAAATCGAGAACTTGATAACTGAAAATTTTGAACTAAAATCAATTATAGAAACAAAAGACGCGACGATTAGGCACTTAAAACAAATTTGCATAGCTATACCAAATAGAAGTAGTTTAAACAGCAACACGAGCTCAACAGCAAGCCAATCTATACTCAATGACAAGAGGACAAACTCGTCCGTTATAAATAATAATATGAACGAGAAACCAATTAACAGGAAGCCAATGACTGCTCAAAACCGACCAAGTGTAGAAGATACATTTGTGCGCGCACAGATTTCGCCTAGTCGAGAAGTAACTAGCAAACTGTGTATAATTAGTTCAGACTCCAAAAACCAAATTACGCGCCTAGCACAGTCAACATTCCAGGAATCTATGAATTGTTGTCATTACCTCACGCCACATGTCGGCGTCAAGCAACTTATATCAGGTATCGATAAGAAATTAGAAAAATTCACTCTCAATGATTTTTGTATAATATTAATTGGGGAAAATGATTTTCGACAGTCTAAAAATTATTCAGAGGTAGTGACATGTCTAAGAAACGAGATAGAGAAATGTAAGCATACGAATGTCATCATTTGTGTTCCAACGTACAAAAATTGTATTTCAAATAATCTCTTCAACAACCGCGTAGAGACATTCAATAATATTCTGTACCTAGATAATATTAAACACGAATACGCATATCTATTTGACTGCAATAAAAATCTGCCATACGACATTTGGGAAAGTTACGAAGTGTTCAACAAACTGAACGGCTCTATAAACAGAAAAGGACTGAGGTTGATTTTCACGGACCTAAGACTGTATATTCAGGAATTCCAAAATTGCTACAAACCTATAAACAATTCAAAACCACACGAAACTGTAAATAGCTCCTTTCGTTCCTTTTGACTTTACCATACTCTTTCAAAATATGCGTAGTTTAATCGACAAAATATACTTACTAGAATCCCTCACAGATAAATATAAAAATATACAAGCCATATGCGTAACAGAGACCTGGATAACACCCAGCAAACTTGATCTTGTACTACTCGATGGGTACAATCTCGCCACACTGTACTGCAGAAGAAACAGCCGAGGCGGAGGGGTATGTATCCTATTAAAAGATGGCATAGAATTTAAACCACGGAACGATATCACAGACCTAACAATAGAAAATATCATAGAGATCTGCGCCATTGAAATACCCAAAATAAATGCTCTTATAATCACTGTTTACTGGCCTAACAGTAGCAGAATGCCTGATACATTCTATGATGTTCTAAATAAGCTTCTGGTGGTGCTAACAACAAAGGATGTAACTAAAAATATTGTGATCGGAGGGGACTTCAACACAAACATCCTCCAACCAACATCTTCAACATCTAAACTCCTGGACCTTATGAAGAGCTTTAACTTCCGACAATACGTCAACGAGCCGACTAGAGTCTCACATTCGAATTCCACCTGTCTAGATCTAATCTTCAGCAATTCCCATAGCTCTAGCTTTGATATATCTGTTAAAGAGTATGGAATATCTGACCACAAAGGAGTCTTAATTAACTGGAAAACGGCACCCATTACATGTGAAGGAAAATGGTATTCTACAAAAAGAATTTTCAATGAAAAAAATATAGAAAACTTTAGAATAATGCTTCAGGAAGTGGACTGGCCTGCCCTCATAAAGTCAGAGAAAAATATAAACGAAAACTTTAACAAATTTTATAAGACCTTACTAAACATACTTAACGTAGCTATTCCCAAACAAACTATAAAACATAAAGATAAAACTAATCACAAATCATGGTTGAGTAGAGGTCTAAGAATTGCATGTAAAAATAAACGTTTGTTAAAAATGTTAATCTCTGGTACTAAAAACCAAATCCTTCACAATTACTACAAAAAGTATGAAAAAACACTGAAAAAAACTGTATGTAAATCAAAAAAACTACAATTTGCAAAAATGATAAAGAAATCTAACAATAAAATCAAAACCACGTGGCATATCGTTAAAGTAAGGACAAATAAATTAAACAAAAAAACTAAGAAAAACCTAACACTAAGAATAAAAGACACATTAACAGACGACCCACATCAAATTGCAAACTATTTAAATAATTTTTATGTCAGTATTGGGAACGCAGAAGACGGGTCCCAACCCGTTGGACGCTCCACCAAATCACGCATAGAAAATTCAATTTTTATCCACCCTACCGATGAGACAGAAATACGCAATATTATTAGTAAATTGAAAAGTAAACAAAGTTATGGTTATGACGAAATACCACCAATACTAGTGAAGAAATGTGTGGATGAGCTAACACCGATTATCACCACGCTGGTTAACCAATCTTTTGCAGAAGGCGCCTTCCCAGACGTGTTGAAAACTTCTGTAATAAAGCCTCTATACAAGAAAGGAGATGTTAGAGATTGCAACAACTACAGGCCAGTCGCACTGTTGTCAACCTTTTCAAAAATAGTTGAAACTGCCATGAAGGACAGACTGTACTTGTTCTGCGAAAAGAATAATATTTTCAATGAAAGTCAATTTGGTTTCAGAAAAAACCGATCCACTACCTCGGCTGTGTTCAAATATGTCAATGAGATTTTAAATATTATAAACACTAAAACCCATGCTATAGGATTACTACTAGATATGAGCAAGGCTTATGACAGAGTTCTACATAAACTTCTGCTTGTGAAACTATACGACATAGGGGTGCGCGGCGTGGCGCACGATTGGTTTAATTCGTACCTTAGAAATCGACAACAGTATGTAGATATAGAGCACTACAACCAACATACCAAGCAAATTGTCCATGTGAGGTCGAAGGCAAACCAATTAAGGTCATCAATACCTCAGGGGAGCGTGTTGGGGTGCATTCTGTTTCTGATATACATCAATGATTTGCCCGATATTTTAGATGTCCCATGTACACTTTTCGCAGATGATGTCTCTATTATCTTCCCTTGCGATAACGAGGAACAAATAAACAACTTATTGGATGCCAACTTAACACAAATATTAAACTGGCTACAGGATCATAACTTAAAAATTAACTTCAACAAGACTAAAGTGATGCATTTCAGGCCACATCAAAAACGACAACTTAATATTAACTTCACTTGTAATAATATACGCCTGGAACATGTCAACTGCCACACTCTGTTAGGCCTAAATATTGACTCCAACCTGAACTGGAAGAGTCATATCGACAAAACAACAAGTAAACTATCAAGCTTTATATATGCTCTAAGGGAACTAAAACGAACTACTGACTTTGAAACTGCAAAAATGGTATATCACGCATATGCGCACGCCTGGATACGATACGGAATATTGATGTGGGGAAGTAGTACTAACGCCCCAAAGCTCTTTCTACTACAAAAGCGATGTATCAGAGTTTTGGCAAACATAGACAATATGACAAGCTGTAGACCTTATTTTGCTAAATTCCGGATCCTAACTCTAACTTCCCTATATATCTTAGAGACTTGCACATTCGTCAAAAAGAATATATCGATGTTCCCCCAGTATTCCCGTCCACAAAACCTTAGACCTAGGCGACAACTAGCCTCGACATATACTAAGTTGTCAATGATAAATTCCGGTCCTTTCAACATGTGTGTAAAAAACTTTAACCACATCCCAACTGAAATAGCACGCGAACAAAATCTAAATAAATTTAAAAGCAAACTTAACAATTTAATGATAGAAAAATGCTATTATTCCTTGAATGAGTTTTATGGAGATAAGATATAAAGGAAGCGAAAGGGCTATTGTGGCTATTTAATATTTAATTATTATTGTTAGAAGAGGCTATTAATTTAATTGACATTACTATGACATTATTATTATTTTGTATTCAGCTATGACATGTAAATTTAATATATTGTTTGACATTATTATGACATAAGTTGTGTAATAATATTGCAGTGCCCTACCAGGGTTCATGTCTGGACCAATGTATTAGTCTTAAGATCTCTTGTATACACGACATGAAGCAATAAAATATTTGAATTTGAATTTGAAGTATTTTGGAGATTTTAGAAAATTTGCTACAAATCTAGAATAACGGTAAACAAATATTTCGATTTCAAAAATGTTTGTGTAAAGAGAAGCAATATACATTACACAACATATTGTTGTCAATGTTATTAAATAAATGTATCTACATATAATACAACTTACGAGTCGAAGAAGCTGCGTGTTGCCATCGATAGCAAGAAATGTAAAATAAGTTTATTTGGTGAACCTCCATACCAAGTTAAAAATGTATATACAAAATACATTTTTAATAAATTTATTAAGACGATTACAGGTTCTTCAGTGGTAGAGAGCAAAAGTCTGTCTTTTCATATTTTTGAAGGTAGTAATGAGTTTTGAATATGGAACACGAATTTTGTTCTTGTATTCGCTTTGGCGATTTTTGCCCGTTTCCGATACCGATACCGTTAAGCTATCGTGAATTATGTCCAATTTCGCATTAACAATTTTCATTCCCAGTTATTAAATTGTAATTGTAAGTCTTGTTTATTTAGGTACTTCAAAATAGAATCTAGTGTTCGAGTACACTGAGTACTTACAATTCAGTTTTGCAAGTAGCCATGTATGCCATGCCACATGGCTACTTGATTTATGGCAATATGTTAATTTATGACACAGTAAAATTCAATCCAATTTATATAATTTTCGGCTCATCCGTATAACCCGCCACTGCGTACTTGACACAAAATTTGATTGGGGTTGAATTGTATTTTATACATTATAAGAAATCCTCCTTAATAAATTGAGTCTTAAAAATTTAGAAAAATATTAAATTTAGTTCTCTAATGACATTTTGATCGTTTTATAATAGGGGTATATAACACATAAAGTATTATTTTACGTACCTCGTAACCAAAATATCGATACAAGCTTCATACATTTTTAACGCTACAATACTGGCAGGTGACGTCACAAAACTCACCAGATTTATAAGGAGCGTTTGTGACTAGAGTAAATTTTCGACGGGTCGGGCTAAAAAAGTATTAGTCGTATTTTTTTATAGAGCTATTTTTTACATGGTATATCGAGTTATACCAAAATATTTGTACAGTCAAATACCAAATTGGGTGCACAGCTCATCAGTACTGGTCATTCATTCCCTATGTTTATGTCTGCACTCACCCCAGTAGAGATCCCCTCCCTGCCGTACGTGTAAGCATTATCAATGAGAGAGTCCAGCTTGTCCTCCCAGCCTTCCGGCAGGTACTTGTGTAGCTCACTGTTCTGCACAAACGTGCTATTGAGCAGGCTGCCGCTTAGCTGAACCACAACTATAGCTTCCGAATATATCTGCAAATAAAAATTATCCGAATTCAATCAAATGATAACAAAGATTATAACCGTGTTACATGGCTTTATAATATGGTCATTTACTATCTTTACATGTATGGGAATACAAAAATACCACATCGTTCTGACCTGTATAAATATAAACACTATGGCAACGGTCACAAACAGGATCAGCCCAACAATTACGATGCAAGAGGAGACAGTGTCCACAGAGCTGTATGCTATCTCACTCAGCCTCTCGTTGAATATCGACATCATTTTGCCGACACCGCGCACGTGGACAGGAACTAACGCTGATTGCCTGGAAGAAAGAAAACAACCCTGTCAAAAAATCACCAAATCACCTAGGGTCTACACAGCAGGACAACAAAGACCCTAAAAATGAACAAAAACTTGAAAGGCTCAACTCAAAATAGGAACTGCCTATTTAACAGCGAGTGTTCATAAAAGTTACGTTTCAACAAAAACGAATTTTAAAATTTCAGAAAAATACAACTGTAAAAGCATGTTCATAAAAGTTATGTTTCAACAAAAACGAATTTTAAAATTTCAGAAAAATACAACTGTAAAAGCTTGCTTAATAAGGCAGTTATCATTATCACGCTGCACCGGACAACGCTCAGGTGTGCAGTGCTGGTTTTTAAATTTGACTGTTTAATTTTTATTTTAATATAAAACACGCAAACAGTCGCTTTAAAAAATCTAAGCATCACCCTCAATTGAATTATTTGTACATATATAAAAAATATGTAACCACAAGTTAAATATTTCCTCAAGTTGACTATGACGACACCCATGACGGGATTTAGTCCTGTAGCATTTATTACTCTTAGAGACACGTTTCCTCATGCCTTTAAGACATCGTTATTAACTGGGCAATGGTACCCCTCATTACTCGCACAATACAAGGGTTGTCTTTTTTTTACCCTTAAAAAAATTAAAATGTATGCTGGGTTTTTCTTCATCTCATCTGACGATGACGATATCCAAATGACGATAAGTTCGTTGGATGATAAGCGTTGATAAGCGTTGGACGACACAGAATTCTCAAGCTAATGAGGCGCTGGCTCTGCTACTTTAATAGCCAAACACAACAATGCTATTAATACTACTGTTTGGCGGCAGACTTAGGTAACAAGGTGGTCACAGGCGGAAATAGAAAATGGCCAACTACCAATCAAAAAGTGTACCGACATACCACGGGGAATCAAACTTGGGACCTCTGAATCGTTAGTTCAAGCGTGTAGCCATTAGGGCACAGAAATTGAAATAATTAAAGGAGTACCTTCTGTTCCACCATTTGATGATTTCACTCTTGATACTATTGTACTGATTCTCACAGAACAGCCACACTCCGAAGAAATCAAGCACTTTCTTCAGCACATGTATCGCTAGGAAGAACAGCATAACCGGCAATAACCAGATATATTTCCACACTAGCATACAGAAACACCCAGAGAAAAGCAGCTTAAAATACAAAGCCGTTTCGTCATCACTGTCGAAGTTATTTCTCATGTAATTCTCACCCAAAGACCTCTGCTTGAAAGAGGCTAGTAGACGATTCTCGAATGCAGATTTCTGTTTCGTATTCGATAAAGGCAAGGCCGATAAAGTTCTAGTTTTGAATAACATTTTCGCGTGCCGCGTTTGTGACTGGGCAGGGTCACTTCCAGTCCAGCTTCCCCTCTTTTCTTTGTTTTCTGGAGTAACAGGGGATGGGGTATCTTTTTCCGGGGTGGAATCTTGGTCACTGACAGTTGGTAGATTTTGTTCAACGGTGCCCTGTGTTTCTTTTTCTGGCTCTTTTATATCGTTTGCTATTGCATTCTGAAGAGCAACCCAGATTGATGCTTCTGGGTCTGAAAACGAAATATTCATGTACTGAGGAAATATGTACCTATTCTACAGAATCCAGGAACAACAGGTTGCTCCCAGAGGCCTTCAACTACACAAATAGCTTGTGCTTTCTGCTGGACTTGGGGTGGTATGAGTAAGGCACACCATCACATTACGCCAAATATGTGCATATGACGTCGAGTTGCGGAAACCCGCCAGATAACGAATATGAATAGTGGGTTTTATATTGGTAATAATAAATACTACGTATTTTAAGTTCAAGTTCGAAAGTGTATTTTATTTAAAACTGTCACTTCTTGACCCTACCTTTGCCTGCGACTTTGCAACCAAAAAACACATATTCACATATTTAATATTAGTAGTGAAATAGTTGTACTTCTTATATTATTTGTATTTGAAAGTATTTTTTAAAATAGTTCTCCTTTACCTTTCATCAACATTTTCTTGTGAACATCCAGAGCTTCAAGGGCAAAACCAGTGATACAGAGGACTTGTAAAAACACAAATGTGTACACCTGGAAGGATCCAGTTAAACTGGCGAGGAAGCTCGTAATGATGAGCCACAGGAACTGTGATGTTACCCTGAATATATCAGCTCTGCTGGGGTTCCACAGGATATAAACACTTATGGTGTACGCTAGGGCTATTGTTAAAGTCTGAAACATAAATTAATTTTAATGTTTTTTGGGGAAAGATATTTTGTGTAAAATTAGCGGTAGTATTTTTTATTTGTCCAAAATTGATGCATATTGGAAGTTAGTAAGACAGTTTACGTTAGTGTTTGATAATGAAAGTTTGTGTCAGAGTTGTGAATCTTACGTTACAAGTGATGTTTTCTGATTCTAAGGTAATGTTATAATTTCAGGCACCAGCAATAAACAGTGTTTCAAATCTGATTCACAATCTATCAAAACTATTCTGATGAGATCTGAATATTACCAGAATAATTTAAGCAGATTTCAAAAATTAATACAACAATACAAAGTATACTCACTACATAGGAACTGCATAAATTAATGAGCATAGTAATTGAGAAGTGTACAAAGCTATACAGTTGCCAGAAGAGACAGGAGAAACTCCGTGGCACTGAGTGGTACAACCATGGCAGCACAAATAGTGTAGTCATTAATCCTATTACAATCTGAAACAAAATAAATTTTAATCACATTACATTCAAAAACAACTTTTTCCTTCTGTGTATGGGTTGCCTTTTTACCACTAAATAGTTGAACCTATCTCGGTGAAATTTGTGACTAACATAAGCTGGGTCATGGAGGAAATTCGTCCTGAGATAAACTTTGAAGTTTCTGGAAAATTGTGTGCAAAACTTGGTTTGACTTGAATTGCAAATAAAATACTTGTTTAGTATAATAATAATTTTGAAATCATGAGTAATTTCTTTATTATAATTTGTATAGCTAAATAAGTTTAGATAACACTGGCTTTTTGAAAGTTAATTTGCAATGCAATTTTACCAAATAAACCACCCATAAGTTTATTATAATATACCTATTTACAGCACCGAGAAAAGTAGTTCAATGCTGTAAATTGATTCCCATTTCCAATAATTGATGCATGCCAAAAAAATGAAAGTCAAACTTATCTAGCTTGGTGAAAATAATAATAACTGCTTTTCTCCAAGATATCTACAATATATTTTTAGGCAAGACAGCTCCTTTATTTTGATTATCCTACAATACTCTGTTCACCTCCAAAAAGGTATCAGGTTTAAGGTTATATATGTAATATAACAGAGTAGGAATGAAAGTATGAAACTGACCTTATAGTGTTCCCTAAATTGATGTCCAACTGTATCTGAAGCAAAATTAACAACAGTCATAGGCATCGTCATCAATCCTACTATCACAGATCGGTGAGATTTCTCCAGATCATCGAACCAACTCTTCAATTTTTTGGCAATTTTGTACTTAAATGGGTGTAGTATTGAGCCCACGAGAAGTGCCCAAAATAATGGTTTAAAAAACGGTTCCAGTATAAGAAAAAGGACGTAAACAGCAGCGCAACATATTGCTAGGATAAATAGAGCAAAGGCGTTGTAAAACCCATGCTTCATGGGTTTTTCGTTGCCCTCTGAAAGACCTCCGATTATGTTGAAAATGTTTTCGAACGGTGACTGCTGCATAGTTCTTGTATTCGCTAAGATTTTCACCAGCACGTTTCACAGAGATTCACAGATCTAATCTTTGATAAATTATGATTTCATTTTATATGAGATCATCGTTCTTTTCTGGATTTTCGAGAAAACTACAACACCCGCTCGAGTGTTTTGGGACTTTTGACATTGACACTTTTGTTGCAGACTTGCCATCAAAGAATATAATACTGCTTGCCATTGCAACATTAGTCTGTGAGTTTTGCAGTGTTTCCAGCGCGGTCATAAACGCTTAAAACAAAAGGCAGGGCAATACTCTTTGGGCAGGGCTGTCAGTCAATCTAACCGGTTTGACCGGTGCAGCCTAGGTGCAGCTTTCCGGTATGTGGTCGCCCGCCACTCGAGAACTCGTTTTACTCCCCATCAGGCATCCGTTCTTCGAGCGATGTGTCCTGCCCATTTACTCCTTAAGCTTACACAGACACATTCCGGATTAATTAACGGTAGCCCGTGAAACGCGCATTAAAAAAGGCGTTAACAATAAACCTTTCATTTTTCCTGGGTTCGAAATTTCTTTTTCGACAATCTCAAATGAAGTCTAGTGGCGATCTTACGCTTTAGCAAAACTCAACTGCTAAGTACATTACTGCAAATTTTCTAGATACCCACAAGTGAGTGAGTGTATTTCGTTTATACGATTATAAGTAGATTCATTCTCTATATACCTACATGTAACGTAACGTAAGGTTTTCAAGGTAATCAATTACATACGGGTGTCATTATTTACGAATTTGTCACACATAGAACCACACACATTAAAAGCTTTTAATGTCATTATTGCATCAAACACATTATTTAGAATAATTGATTATATATCCAGTTGTGGAATAACACTCACTTTATTGATTTTAGGCATTGGAAATGTTAATCTTTTACAACCTTGCCTTAGTATTTGAGCGAACACTTTACGAAGCGTAAAGTTTTAAAGTGAAATGCTGCTTCTAAAGATTATAATCGCTTTTCTAAATGTGCTAATGGCATCATCCTATGGGAGTACATACGACTTAATTATAGATATGAGTGCTGAACATATTGTGAGTGAATGTGTGGCGAAGATAGCTAAACAAACTGTTTGTGAACCTTATACAGATGTTATACTTGTAGATGTTAACGATGCAATTGGAAAAGCTTTGCACAAGCTATCTGGTCTAAGATTTATATATCTAAATGCTTTCTGGTACACTGACACAGTACCTATGGATGTTTACGTGCTCACATGCGTCAATTATGAGGACTTCGAATTTAACATCGAGGCTGTTAAAAGAGACGGATACTTTAATCCAAGAGCAAAATTTATTGTGATACTCGAATGTTTGGACAGACCTTTGGAAACATTTGCAGGATTATTAATACAGAACAACATTTTCAACGTTACCATTTTAGTTGGCAGTGAAGAAGATTATGCAATATATGTCTTTGATCCTGAGCTGGATGCTTGCAACAGACCTCAAAGACTGACATATCTATTTCGATGCTCTGAATTCAACGGAACCACAAATGTTTTTCCTGTTATAACTCCGGGAAAGCTTCAGGGTTGTCATATTAAACTAATGTCACATAATTTCTGGCCGTATGTAACTTTCAACGTGACACGTAATGTAGGCCATGAACAATTACTTTTAATTGTCTTAGAAAAAGCAGAAGGTATGACGGTTGAACTGCTTAGATATGATCAAGATGAAAATTTTGGTAAGGTACTTGATAACTTTACTTCTACAGGTATGTTACATGAGATAGAGAGTCATAAAGTCGAAGGAGTGATTGGAGGATACTATATAACCCCTAATAGGAACAGGGTTTTTGACTTTACTTATCCATATACGGTTGATCATCTAAAACCAGTTATACACGCAGCTGGTGTTTTGACAATGTGGGAATTGGTTTACACACAAGTAACATACCATTTCTTTATTATCTTGATGATACATTTTATAATGTTTGGGATTGCGGTCATCATTTTGGGAAGTTTCCGGAATGGTAAGAAAGACATCCTTAAAGAGCTTCTGATTGTGTACGGTTATTTTGTTGGCAATATAAATTTTACTTACGCAAAGACGGAATTGCGATCGAAGTTTATAGTGCTGAACATGTTGTTTTTCGTGTTCTTCGTTCATGCGGTCATCCAAGCATCTTTATTGACGGCAACGTTAAATCCTGGAAGAGAACACCAGATGAAAGATTCAGCTGAAATATTTGAAACATTTGAATCTATACAAGATTCAGCTTACGTTCCTCCATCAAAAAACATCGTATCAAGAGAATTTAAATGTAAAACAGTAAAAGAATGTTTGCTAACAGTTAAACAAAATAAAAGTAAGAAGTTGTTTGCTGTTGCCAGTGATGATATCTACGCTCATTTGCTGTTGGATCTGCTGGATGAGACTGGAACCAATGAGCTATACAAGCTAAAAGAATCATGTGGAACTCTGTTGCGAACTATATATTTTAGACGCGGATCCCAAATTTTACCAAATTTTCAGAGAATTCTCAAAGGTTTGCATGATGGGGGCATAATGAGCGGCTATTTCAGTCATTTATTAGAACAAGAGATGAATGGTCGTCGTTTTCATGATATTGGTCCAAAACAAGGGAAAATTAAAGACATTGGTATAGCATTTATTATCATTGCGATCGGTTTCGCGTTGTCATTACTTACATTTTTCATTGAATTGTTTGTATACAAAATTATGGGTAGTAAGTAATATATTATTATGTAAATATGACAATTTGTTATAAGTTCTAATACTCGTAAATACCTAAATCAAATACCTTAATCATATTAAAGAATATCTAAATATAATGATAACAAAAATAGATAATATGTTTCCCGGCTGATAATAAAGATGATGATACAAAAGGGTATTCTATTTTAACCGACTTTACAAAACGATTTTTTTAATATGTTACCTCATAACTTTCGACTGGCTGAACCGATTTTGCTGATTCTTTTTTTATTTGAAAGCTGGCAATTTTCGTCGTTCAATTTCATCCAGTTATGACAATGGCAAATGAGAAAACAATATAAGTCTGGTCATTGTGGCGTTCGATCAGCAGTGGACGGTTCCCTGTGGATATTGATTAATTAACTATGAATCGTAATTTTATCTAGATCTTCGATTTCACAAGATAAATGATTGATTTGGACTGTGACTGTGAATTGTACGGTAATACCATTTCCGACAATCAATCATGTTTGATCATAATTTCATTACATGCGAAAGTAACTATTAACTAATGCTCTTCTTTATTCGCTGTATCCATTGTAGTGTAATGAATTATGTTACCTAATGTAATAATACAAATGGAAAGGCAAGTTAAGCAGTTAAATTTAGTGGTTTAGTGAAATTGTCTTATTAAATACACATTCAAGCGGATATGGTGGTCAAAAAATTCGGTCTCCTTTTGATCAACCTATCACTCGTCTCAGGTTTTAAAAGTTTTCATGATGTCTCAAGGGAAATTAACGATGAAAATAATTTAAGTAAATGTGTAGCAGAGATAGCTAAACAAACTGCTATTGAACCATTCGCAGATGTTGTACTTGTGAACATTAATGATGCCATCGGAAAAGCTGTGCATGATTTACCAGGTTTAAGATGTATCACTCGAAACTCTTTGTGGTATAACGATACAGTGCCCATGGATGTATACGTAATTCCAAGTACTGATTATGGAGATTTTACAACCAAAATCGATGCTGTGAAAATTGATTCATATTTTAATCCAAGAGCAAAGTTTATTGTGACTATTAATGACTTAGACAGACCTTCGGATGAGATTGCTGATTTATTAATATCGAACAACATATTTAATGTGACTATACTTATTAGAAATGAAGAAGATTATGGAATTTATGCTTTCAATCCAGAGCTGGATTCTTGTAATAGACCTCAAACGTTGTCATATCTGTTTAATTGTTCTGGATTTAGTGGAACAAAGAAGGTTTTCCCAATAATAATGCCAGTAAAACCAAAAGGCTGTAAAATTAAACTGATCTCACATATGCTATGGCCTTACATAAATTTCAACGAAACTGGTAATATGGGCCTCGAACAACATTTGCTGAATGTGTTAGAAGAGGTAGAAGGAATTGCTACAGAACTCGTACGTTATAAAGAAGATGAAAAATTTGGAGATGTACTAGACAATTTCACAAGCACAGGCATGTTGCAAGAGATTCAAAGAAATAACGTAGAAGGAGCAATCGGTGGCTATTATGTTACATACAATAGGAATAGAATATTTGACTTTACCTATCCTTACATGGTAGATCATATGAAAATTGTGATAAATGCAGCCAGCGTTTTGACAATGTGGGATGCAGTCTACCAACAGGTTTCTTACTATTTTTTCATTTCTGTTATAATAACTTTTGTTTTATTCAGTATTGCAGCCATTCTATCAGAAAGCTTTCGTAAGCGCGATAGAGATATCATTCAAGAAATTATGATTGTGTTCGGCTCTATGGTGGGTAACATAAATTTTGTTTACTTAAGGCCTGGATTTCGTTGCAGGTTTATTGTGTTGAACATGCTGTTTTTTGCTATCATCCTTAGTGCAGTTATTCAAGCTTCTTTGTTGACAGTAACATTACATCCTAAAAGAGAACAACAGATCACTGATGCAGGTTTAATTCTTAAAATGTTTGCACCAGTGAAAACCTTTGGTGTTATAAACACACATAGTGACCATTCGGAGTGCGACACGATTCTGGCATGTTTGATAAAATTAAAACAACACAAACATCAGAAAAAGTATGCATTTGCCACTGATGAATTATATGATCATTATCTCTGGGAACTGATAGATGAGTATGGAGTTAACGAATTGTATAAACTCAGAGACCCAGTTGGTACGATACTGCAAGCTGTATATTTTCGACGCGGCTCACAAATTTTACCAAGATTCACGAAGGTTACCCGAGGTCTTCGAAATGGAGGTATTATTAGTGGCTACACGAAGTTCATAATGTTTCAAAAGATGATCCGTCGTCGCTATCGTGTTAAAGAAACTAATAAAGGACAACTAAAGGATTTAAGCATTGCGTTCATTATAATCGCTGTTGGGTATTGTTTGTCGACCATCGTATTCATTTTTGAATTTTTAGGAAGTATTAAATATTTTAGGTCTTAATAATTTATTTTCGATAGTTCTATTTTGTGGCACTTAGTGTATTGTTTTATTTTTGTATTAACCTGATCTCCAACTGAGCTTTGTTGTAGTTTAAGTATTAGGATTACTAGTGAATTAAACAATATGTGTAGAGAATTAATTTTGTGGAAGGTTATAATTAAATGTGAGTTACATATACATATATGTAGAAATGTTTCATGTTATTATTCTTTGGTTCCACTTATTTCTTGTCTTAACCTTTGTTATGATCAACGAACATCGTCTGATCGTCTGCCTGCACTACGAGTAAGTATTACGTCTAGGAATTAGCTTAGTGTCTTTCTGTAACTGGACATAGATTCCAGATTCATTTTATCGACCTAGTAATATGAACATTACACTCGGCACGTAAAAATATTACATAATATTACATATTAAAACCTTATTATATATTAAAACTATACTTAATTAGCCTAATTATATTAACCTAAACGTTTAACTAGAAATGAACATTTCATTGGTCAGATGTAATTCTATGAATTCGTTAATAGAATAGAAGGAACTGATTTCGAAAAACGATTTGTTTTTTTCTTGAATTCGCTAAAAGGCAATCGGCAAATGTCAAATGGGAGTTTATTATACATTTTATGTGGCGACGTTGTTTCAATACTTTATTTAATTTAGTTCTGGGGTGTTGATTTCTTTCTTATATTATCTTCTTCTTTCATATATTAATAAGTAGACAATAATTAATATGCAGCATGAGTGGATAACGCTTCTGCCGTGTGGTCCTGGCTTAGAATGAAACCACCCCATCTCTTTCGTGTCGTAAGAGGCGACTGAGGGAAGAACAAAACCGAATACATACTGTGATCAGTCTGCTAAGCGTGGTGATTGTGGCCATTATAACATGGCGGAGGGCGGAGGTCTATGTCTGGAGGATGATGATGTAGTATGAATTGAGTACAAAGAATATAATACTATTGAGTATCAATGATAAGCGAATGAGAAGGTATGTCAACTGTTTGTAAACTGACGATGTGACTTACTAGCTCTGACTGACAAATGACTCTGAACCAAAGAATATAATACTCACAACTCTGAACCATCTGTCAGCTATGTCAGTATGGCACAGTCTGGTGAAAGTAGGAAGAAAACAACCTATTCTATGGGATTTACACGAATAACTGTGTTTCCTTTTGATACTCTTTGATTATGTCAGAAAAAGATACATATCTGAGGTACAAAATGCCGGATACTGATATAGAACTCATTTGTGTATTTCCTCTTTCTTTTCAATATTGTGTCAGCCGTCTGCCATATTGGTTGTTAATATTTATATGTCAGTTTAATTTTGCAGTTTTTTCACAGTTAATATTTGATTTTATGCTTATTTTGTTACCTAAATAAGTGAGAAGCATCTAATATTGTTCAGTAAACAAGTTTAATAAAAATGCCACCGAAGAATAGTTTATAACTTGTGAAATTAGTGGACATCGAGCTAGTCGCAAAAATTTCTACAAAATGATGTTTAATACAAAAATATCCTTTGGGTGAGGTCCGGTAAGCATTAAATTAGATGTTTTGGTCCATTTCTGAGTAAATCGGTCTACGAACAATCAAGTTATTTTCAATTTTATTGTGTGACTAGTGATGAGTTTTAACTATCGATACTTTTAAGGCAATTTATCTTTTAGCACAAAATATAAAAGTAAATCATGTCTATATGAATGATTATGCTTATTGGAGCTATTCCCGAAGTAGTATCTTTACCTTTTTTACTTCGTCGGCGTGGACTTCATTTTTACCCGACTGCGTCAGAAGGAGGGCAATGTTTTCACCCATATATATTAACGCGTTAAAAAGAAACCGACTTCAACTGTCCTAAAAGTCTACTACATTCATAAAATATATTAATACTTAATATACATTTAAGACATTTGGTTTTTAAAGTTCTGAGGTAACAAACATAGCTCCTTTTTGAAGTTGGTTAAAAGTAGAATTTTCTCAAATATGAAATCTTGGATGACATATCTCGGAAACTACTCACCGCAGACTAGCGGTGTCTTTGGCAAAGTCAAAGGTCTCGACGAGAACTTCATTTTTGATGACAGCTGTCAAACTAAAAACAGTCATATCTCGGAAACTACTCACCGCAGACTAACGGTGTCTTTAGCAAAGTCAAAGGTCTCGACGAGAACTTCATTTTTGATGACAGCTGTCAAACTAAAAATAGTCATATCTCGGAAACTACTCACCGCAGACTAGCGGTGTCTTTGGCAAAGTCAAAGGTCTCGACGAGAACTTCATTTTTGATGACAGCTGTCAAACTAAAAATAGTCATATCTCGGAAACTACTCACCGCAGACTAACGGTGTCTTTAGCAAAGTCAAAGGTCTCGACGAGAACTTCATTTTTGATGACAGCTGTCAAACTAAAAACAGTCATATCTCGGAAACTACTCACCGCAGACTAACGGTGTCTTTAGCAAAGTCAAAGGTCTCGACGAGAACTTCATTTTTGATGACAGCTGTCAAACTAAAAACAGTCATATCTCGGAAACTACTCACCGCAGACTAACGGTGTCTTTAGCAAAGTCAAAGGTCTCGACGAGAACATCATTTTTGATGACAGCTGTCAAACTAAAAACAGTCATATCTCGGAAACTACTGACCGCAGACTAGCGGTGTCTTAAGCAAAGTCAAAGGTCTCGACGAGAACTTCATTTTTGATGACAGCTGTCAAACTAAAAACAGTCATATCTCGGAAACTACTGACCGTAGACTAGTGGTGTCTCTAATGTTGGTTTGTCGGACGGCTGGCCGAGCAAGCGGTTGATGTATAGATGACGTCACACAAGCTACAATATATACCCATTGTTCGTCCGCATCACAAACTCTATATGTAAAAAATAAAAACTTTTATTTTAAGAATGTTATAATTTTAATAATAAAAGAAATACGTCTGTCCTTCAATTGAAATGTTTATTATATTTACAGAGTTGGAAGTTACATCTCGATTAAGAAAGATAATATAAAGTAAATGATTTGCGAGGAGGCTTTTGTGTGAAGTGAAGCTTTGAAGAATCGTCTTATCTACATTCTTAGGACATTAAAAGAAGAAGGTTTTGTAGATGCAAGTAATCAATGACAAATCAGTGTTTGTGGTAAAAGGCATAATTGCAAAATGAACAATATCGTCACGAAGTTGTTAAAAGAAGTGATGAGGTGTGAATTGAAGGAAAAAGCATTATTTAATAGTTTTTTATTATGATAGAAAAGTAAAAGTTATTCGTGTATGTACCATCAAATTAGCTCTGTATCTAATCGAATAAAAAATAAAAAAACTTTTATTTTATCGTGGGTATACTTTTAAGTCTAATGCACTAAATCTTTCCTGTGCAGCATTAGGCTTATGAATGTGGATTCAACCCTGTGGTTTGAAAAAAATATTGATTCATGGGTTCCCTATTTTCCATTCTGTATATTTTATCGATATCGATAAAGATCAAACGGAACAGCTCTACTTGGTCCGTCAGGTTGGTACCTCAGTTGTTTGACGTATCCTGTCAGGTAGCTAGCTGATGTTTATGGTCTGCTGGCACGCGGTTGGTGTATAAGTGCCATGTCGCTGAATGCGATTGGCTAGTATGGGAGTCCCGTCTCTTAAAACGTAGTGATTAAATGCTCCTAGGTATGGCACACAGTCATGAGCGATATAGGTAGTGTATAGGTACATATATTAGTCTGTGATGAGTTGGTGATGAGCGATGCAGCCTGCAGCGATGGAGAGAGCTATGCTTGGAATATCCTTGCGCGACAAAATCAGGAATAATGAAATCCGCTGACGTACAAAGGTGACCGACATAGTAATTCGAATAAGCAAGCTGAAGTAGCAATGGGCACATCTGTCGACGAACATACGGTCGCTGGAGCAGAAAGGTTCTTAACGGGAGAGGGTTCGGGAGATGTGGGGTGGGACGGTCTCCAGACCCTAGTTTGACGACCTTATGAAGATAGTGGGGAGTGAGTAGATGAGGAGGACGAAGGACCGGAAGGAGTGACGCACCTTGGGAGAGGCCTATCTTCAGCAGAGGAGAGACACGGGCTGATAAGTCAAGACACAGTTATACAGTCAATCTTAGTATTCTCTGGTCAGTTTTAAAACTCTTTTATGCTACATAAATTTGGCATTTTGTTGTAACGTGGCGCCAAAATTGTCTTTTATCAGTATCTGCTGTGGTAGCAGACACTAAATCTTGAAGATGATATTAATTTATATCATAACGACATTTTAATGATCGTGTTTACCATTGAGTCGATATCAAGAGATACTTGCTCAGTGGTAGATATCATTAACTCAAATGTCAGTATGGGTATGGAAAGAGGGAATTTGGTATAAAGCCATGATGATGCCGTGTTGGGTAATGAATAAACGGGCCTACATTTAAATAGATATTTCTGTGAATGTTTGATTTTAGGTAATGTTAATATTCACCGGTGTATGCCGAAAGTCACCAATTTCGAATGTGTTTCCCGGCTGATGATGATGATGAATGGAATCCTGCCGAACTGGATAACCCATTGTAGGAGGGAGTAAGAGTAATGAGTGAGTTGGAACCAAAAACAACAATAACAAAAATAATGTAATAATAATTCATTTATTTAAACTTGTCTATGAACATGGATATCATCTGCTTTGCTGCTCTGGGCTGGTCTGCAGGCACCATGTGCCCTGCAGCACGAACCATCACGTCCATGAAGTTGCCGGCAGTCTTTACGTACCTGATAATTAAAAATATTCTAACAAACCGAACAAGTGCAATTCGGACTGGCGCACCGAGGGTTCCGTTCAGAATTCAAATAATTAACATACTGAAAATCATAAACAGTAGATATGGTAATATACACCCAATAATGCTTTACCGAAAATTCAAGTCCGATTGACGAACCAAATTTACTTTGTACCCATTTTCTCACCTTCATGATTGTGGTAATCCAATAGCTATTACATGGATATTGGATAATCCTTCTATCATTCGTCAGTATAGGCAGTTACTATTAGTTGAGATGAAGGCAAAGTACAAAAGCATTGTGTACAAAAACATACTGTGTGGCTTACCCGATAACATCCAGATGATTTTTCGGGTCAGTTTTGTAGATAGGTTTTCGTGCCGCCTTTAGGTACGCATCTCTACCGGACCATTTGAGGCTGTGGTACGTGTTTATTGATAAAGCATAGGCTACTATCACATCTAATTGTCCGCTGAAGTAAAAAATACATTACGTACCAATTAGCAATAAACATTGGTAATATTTTGTATTGTCAACGTTTCAGAAGTAGATATTCCGGTGATGTTACAATTTTAACTGGAATTCGCTCAACATGCTTCTATACAAAATTCTTTTGCCATAACATTTTGGAATAGAATATCTGGCTTTGACAAGTACTTAATTATGTACCTAAAAGTAGGAGATGGCATTATAGTGACGCGAAATGAATGAAACAAGCCGTTGCGCAGCTAATGAGCACTAGGTGGCGATTAAAAATAGTGTGTGAAAATGAAATTTGTGAAGTGATTGTGAATGAAGTTTGAGGTCCTACTGTAACAGAAATGTACTATGAAATTTTTATCAGAAAAATCACCCTAATGTATATAACTATAAAGTCGACGCCATAAATTCACGGACTACGAGTAGTTTGACAACACAGTGTGTGTAGAAAGATGTGGTCAAAATTGTTTTTGCCAATATTTAATTTAACGTAGTGGTATTAAATAAAATTGTACAGATCAAAACCACACCCACTCTACTAAGTAAACGGTGGCAGCACACGTGTCTGCTGTAGGTACGAGTACTGTCAAAGTTGTCCGTGAAATTATGGCGCCAACTTTAGATGATTTTTCTGACAAAGATTTCAATAAATACAAATTTACTGAACATCAGCCTCTGTCATAGACATTATTGTTGATATGACATGATTTGTCATGATCACAACGCTTGGTGATCATCAGTGAAATGTTAGTGATACACGTTGGTTATAGTGGCCGTTCTTTTAGAAATCTCTCTGTAAGACACTCACGAAACATGTAACTTAGAAGACTGGACTACAACTCAGTGTAAATTACAAAAAATACTTACTTATAGCACATAACTGCGTAATGTTCAATTAACATTTCTAGCCAAGGTTTGACTGACAAATAAACATCAGAACCTAAATGATTCATTACGTCATCGTCAGATTTACCGTAAGGAACATGCCCCACGTGTAATGCCGATCGAACGTCAGCTCTCGTTACAAACGGCACGTAGTCATGATTGCCTGTGTCATTTTGGTAGAAATAGTCCGAAAGATAATTATATGCGCTTGGCAACTTTGCAATATCGAAGAAGAGACTGCGAGCTCGAGTTGCTGTCTGAAATTTTAAACCAAATATATTTTGAATACTAAGAGGAGTAGGAGGAATGCTTCCATACAAAATTTCTTTTGCCATAATCTTTTAAAATAGAATAGCTGGTTTTGATAACTTATTACCTAAAAACAGAAGATCGAATTATAGTTTCGTTAAATAATTTGATACTTGCTTTTATGTACATGTTTATATCACCTTCGTTCCAATACATTTGAGCTTTATCCTCTAGCTCTTTTATTTGCTGAGCTTGCTCAGGGTCTGTTAGACCAAGTTGAAGCGAAAATTCCGCATTGTGCAATAATGTCGGGGGATCTATCCAGCCATCACCAATAGCTAGGCCCTGTAATAGAAATGTTTTCTGAAGCTAATATTTAGTGGTAGGGGAGGTCAGAGGATTTGAACCAAAATCAGGGTGAAAAAGTGATAGCTATATTGCTTTAAATGTATCTGAAGTCCTACATAATAAACAGTTACAACCATGCCAAAAATTTCTCGCTTTAAGGCAATCTCTAGTAGTAGTAGTCCTTGAGAAATCGAGGTCTGGGTTTGATAATGGCTCGTACCAATGAGTTCCTATTTGTTATTGGGAATTTATATACTAATGATAAAAATCATTAAAATACTAAGCTTTTTGTTGAAGGAAAACATTGTGAGGAAACCTGAACACTCCTGAGAAGAAATTCAAAATAACCAAGCCGCTCTGGGCCCGCGTGGTGTCCACCACGGTGTAGGAAAGTTTTCTCGAGCCCCTGCAGTGGGGACTTATATAGGCTGTTGATGATTGATGATGTAGGCAATCCAGTACCGAAAGGGAGCTGAAAGCGCAGAAACTCACAACGTTTTGCGAATGTAAAATATTTCAAAGATATTCTGCGTTTCGGGGAAAAATGCCGATTTATGCTGGATTTTGACCAGCTAAAACTCTACCGGTGTTCCTCTCTCGCCATTTTTCCGAGTCCCGGAGACATATGATTCTTCCGTGCCTCGGCTGGCAATTCGGCATCCGTCTATGCATATCCCGCATTTATCCTTTTCCTTCAGTGCCAACCTCATCCAGCTAAATCCTACCCCAAACCCTATTGAACCTATCAAAATAGAGCGTCCTGGCGCCACCATACTAGAAGAACCGACCCCAAATAGAGCTGGGATTAAGGGATCTCGAAGAAGTGTCTTATAAACTTACACAGTATTGATCACATGTTCATTGTTACCTTCAAATTGATGATTAGGGAGTTCCTGTTCTGATGTATGTAATACCCGAATGCTGGAATATATTTCCCAGCGTATGACTCTCCTGCGATGAATAGCGGCGCTTTGCCTAGTTCAGGAAATACTTGCAGGAACTGTTGCAGAAAGTTTAAGAGACATGCGCCGACCTGTCAGACAAGAGTCGATGATAAAAGTTGAAGCATGACCACTTACCCCTTCTTAATTACAGGATTCTTCTGCCCCAAGGTTGCCTGGAAGAGATCGCTTTTAGCGGTAAGGCCGCCTTCATTGTACCTTTTATATTAAGACTATTTTAATTGAATTGATTCTGGATTATTATGCCCTCCTAAAAGTTTATCATCACAATCTGTTCTTTGCGTAAGTCTACTGTTAGACATTTGCCTTCTTTATTGATCACCAGGTTGAACTTATGATGGAATTACCAAGCCTGACAGTTGGATCCCCACACTTGGCCGAGTGAGTACCAGTAGGTATCAAACTTCCAACCAAATGCGGTCCTCCGCATTGTTAGACCCATCACCTTCTGTTTTTCCCTTTAGTCGCTTTGTACGACATTCACAGAATGTTGTTGAGCTCACACCAACAATAATTTTATGTCTGTGATTGTACCTGGTCCTCATTAGTCACATAGTGTTTTCCATCGGTGTAGCTGTAGCCAGTTCCAACAGGGTTGTCGATGAACAGCAGCGAGTACTCACTGCCCCAGGTCACTGGCATTCTGTTCACTGCAAAAAGAATGGGCAGTTCCAATGAAGGCCATCAAGTATAGCAGATTGTTAACCGAGGGATGAAAGGGATTATTTAAAAGTTTAAGCACAATAAGAATCATAATGGCAGACAGTGTCTAAGATAAGAGGATGACATAAAAATTGCCGCTGGTCCAGGGTGGAGACGACTAACTCAGGATATACAACAGTGGAAACTGTTAGAGGAGGCCAATGCTAAGAGGCACACTGAGACATTTTATAAGATAAGATACATACTAATCTGTGTGCTATCTCTAACTCCAGAATAAAGGTTTTTATTATTTATGTTTCATAATAATAATAAAAATAGAAGGAAATGTGAAAAAATAATTACCAGTCCCATTTATAACTTGTATTGGTCCAATCTCTAGGAATAGACCATAGAGTGAAGAGCTTCCTGGACCTCCTTGCAGCCAAATGATCCATGGTGTCGTGTCTGAGGGCTTCCCTTCGACGGGGAAGTACCAGAAAAACGTGTTCCAGTCGTAAGTAGAGTTGACAGTTACATAACCTGCGTGACTCTTGACGCCCGCGAACAGAGCAGGCTCTACTGCAGACAGCACGCGTGCTCTCTCTGTTTCACCGCGCAGTAGGAGAGGTGTGAGCAGGAGAGGACCATCGTCTGAGGCTGCTTTTTGAAGAGTACTCTTGCCTTCAATACAGACACTACACATGGAACAATACAACACTTCATTCTAGGTGAAGTTAGTAAAATGCACGACGAAATACCTCTAGCCCTCTCCCAAAGTGCGCCACTGAACTCGGTCTTCCGCTCTCCACATCTTATCACCTCCGGCTGCCCTAAGCAAGTTGTTTTCCCACCTAGCTGGGGGGCGTCCTACACCTAGGCGTGGTCTTCACTCGAGGATTCAACTGCTTCAGCGATTATTGGTCCTTCGGCAAATATGACCAGCCCACTGCTGCTTCAGCTTGCTGAACTATATCGGTTACTTTGGTTCTCTGACGGAGCGTTTCAAATGCGGTCCATCAGAGAGACTGCGAGCATAGCAATTCCTATGGCCCGCTGATTGTGAATCTCCGTAAGGAGACTGGTTGAAGACATGAGAGATTGTGGTTTTGAAGACCTGAAGACTTGACGTAATTTCCCAAATACAGCCCACCCCAAATATGATTGCTTGTATTTGGTAATTGATCCCAATATTGTGGTATGAAAGATGTATTCATCTCACCCATTAAATAAAATAATTGAAGTAGCGAAGCGAAATAAAAAATAATCAGCAACAGACAACAAGAATAATGGTATTATAAGACTACCACTTACCACGAAAGCAGAATTACGCTAACCATAAACAACATTATTTTTAAACAAAGGAATTGCGTATTTATTTCAGTCATACTGTATTTAAATACAAGGTATAAATAACGAATGTTGTTAGTCGCAGCTAATTACGTGTTTAATTAAAACAATGCAAAGCATTTTCAATGTCTTGCCGATAACGACATGCTCCCTTTAAAAAAATTCGAACATTCCTTTGATGTAGTTACATAGTTATTTTTGTGTGTTTGTATTCTGTCTACTATGATTTTATATGTTTCTGACTATTTAAATGCAATTCCCAACTTTGGAACTTGTAAGGGTAAAATGCGTGGAAAGCTCTCGAATAAATTACATAAGGATTGTCAAGTGCGAAAGGGAGACCAATCCATCTATCTCTTTCGTGTCGAATTGCAAACAAAAGAAAGCGTGGAAGATTTACAGTGAATAAACGGAAACAGTAAGAAGTCCAGAGCGAAAGTACAGTCGAGGTGGATAAGTGTTAGTGAACTAGTGTGTCACGTGGTGTCATTAGCGACAGACCGGCGTCAGTAGTGCCAAAGGACTCTGTACGTAGAATCCAGGGACGGACTCAGTGCAGAAGACTTGGACCCAGTGAGACAGGTCCGCACTCTGTTGGGAGGAACCTGTCATTTTGAAGATTTGTTTGTGGACCGGTGCTACCAATAAACTCCAGAACATTGGACTCGTGTTTCTCTTCAATCCCTCGAACTTGAAAGCCCGCAACAATAATGAACGTAGTAAGAAACAAATGGATATTCAACTAGACAGAAATGACGAAGCTCTTTTCAATAATTAACATAAAAGTTGAGATAAGAGCGTAATTTATTGGCTACCAAATTGATAATTTTTTTAATTAAAAAGTTATTTATATAGACTGTTGAGACCTCCTTGTAAGCATAATTAACGCGTTCAAAAAGAACTAGATACCGACTTCAACTGCCCTAAAAGTCTACAGCATTCATCCCTTAAAATGTTCACTCTAATAATTATCTCATCATTATCATCAACATCCTATATACATATGTCCCCACTGGAGGGGGCTCAGGCCTACTCTGCTACAGAGAGTGTATGGGCCGTAGTCAACCACGCGGACCCAGTGCGGATCGGCGGACTTCACATGCCTGTTCAAGACATGCAGGTTTCCTCACGATGTTTTCTGAATTATCTGCTTTGCATAAGAAGTAGTTTATGTTGTAGTACCTAATTTCAGCAGGAGATAGCAAACACACTCACTGCTAGTTTTTTGAAAATAGGGCCCTCTAGATTCAAACTTGTAAATTAACATAATAATAAGCATTCAGCCAGTTTACGAGATGGTCGAAGCGAAACAAAAATAATTCGCTGTCTTGGTGAACCATCGTACAGCATTCGTATAGGAAGTGGTTTTCTTCTTTATAACGAGATGGCGCGTTAGCCAAAAAGTTATTTAATTTCATTTGCCGGAGATTTGTAAACCTTCCGAAGACAATGCCACTGTGATTTGGTCAAACCATATAATAATAGTAATAAGTATTTATTAAACTATTATTAAAAGTAGTATAAACTAGTATAATTTACATCTGGAAGAAAGTGTTCCTCCGTAAGCTATGCATGCTTGAATTCGAAATACTCGTATAAATAGGTCGTTAAGTGATTTCAGAACAAAGTACGTAGTGTAAAACCGCAAACAATTTTTTGAATGTGAGTGTGGTGAGGTTTGTGTATGAGTGTGCGTGTGTATGAGTGAGATACTGAAAATGTGAAAAGGTTAAGAGAAAGTTATGAGCTCTTCAGTTTCAGTGTACTCGTGGTTTCGGGAGAGATGTTTTTTTACTTATTGTTTTCCCAAACTTACTATTTTTAGTTTTAAACAAACTCCAAAAAAGGAGGAGGTTATCAATTCAACGGGTATTTTTTTAAAATATTTGTTACCTCAGAACTTTTAATTGGGTGAACCGATTTGGATGATTCTTTTTTATTTGAAAGGTGGTGCTTCCCGTGTGGTCCCATTTTTGGTCCAGTTATGACAACGGCATCCATGAGAAAACGATATAAATCTTAAATTTGCCTTAGTAAAAGTAGACTTTTACTGCATTTGAAGTCGGTTTCTAGTTCTTTTTGAACGCATATAATTGTTTATTTTAAATAAGATTTGACTCGAATCCCCTTCTTCCAACATCGTCTATCGTTATAAATGAGAAGCCCTTGTTCACGTTCTAAATTACGATAGGGTGGGTGTCAGGGTGTCATTTTACTCGTACTTAGCCAAAGCGCATACAGAAAAATGCCCAAAGACACCAATATTATATGGAACTTACTATAGCAAAGTACCGCCTTTCTATATCATTTCCTTGGAGCAGGGTCCAGTGGCGGGCAGATCATTAGATCATATACCCCATTTTCTCGGTCGAGAGGGTAGCGATTGCTGACATAGACATAGAGGGGGCTTTAGCCCGTGACATCATCAGTGCGAACTAAAAAAATATCGGCACCCAGCAGGATAGATTTATAGGGATTTTTCGCAAGGTGCTGGGGCAGCTTTTCACCGGTCGCTACTCTACTACTTGGGTCGCCAGCCACAAAATTATTATTACTACGTACAGAACGGACGTTCACCGCCTCCTGCCAATCTTCGATACCTCACTTCCCCCGCAAGAGACTGACTCAGAAAATGACCGCTACGTATGCGTGCTACTTACTCACACATGCGCGTTATAATACACATATGTTCGATGTGTGCTGATATCACGACATTTGTTCGAGGTGTCCAGCCTGCGGTCGGCCAGCGGATAACCTGGCAGGGTCGCCATCCGATATGTGGTGGGGTAGTAAGGAGTACTCGACACGGTCAGTGTTATAATGATTCTTTGTTGTTAATACATTTAGGCTTATTTACTACTTACATACGTCCTGTACATGTCTAATACTAGGAAATACATCTAACTTAAATGCTTATTACATATTTTATCTATTTAATATATTTATACACTCTATCACGTCTATACTATCACCTCACGTGCTTGAGATCCATCTACCCTCCTCGAACAGTCACTCGGGGTGAAAACAACGGGACATCGAGACCGGTTCGTTATTGTAGCGTAAATATTTAGAACTTTCCTCTAAAATGGCCTCAATCCAGAACACGGCATGACTGGAACATGGGGTGCAGCTGTTCTAAGTCTGAGAACACACGGAACCTTTTCATAGTTTTCCTAGGCAGACTTTTAGACGGTAGACGGTAGTAAAATAGGTAGGCCTCGCCTCAAATAGCGGCCACCTCACTCATCACTGCCGAAAGATGACCTGCCTCACTCTGTCACACAGACATCAGGGTGTGCATGATGCTCATGAAGACAGGTCAAACCAGGAAAAAGAGTAAGATGGAAATATGAACTTTTATTGTTAGCTTTTGTCGGCGAAGAACTAGGGTAAGCATCTTTGACTTTGAAATCGGAACACTCCACCGCTGACATGATTTTCCTAGTTATTAACGGTAAATAAACTTTCAATAAGGGTATTTCTCGTAATGCCCATTGCTTGGTAGGTGGTGGTAGGTGGTTGGTAATTGTAATAAATGGTAGACGTAAACATGTGGTTTATACCATCAACATCGTGGTAAAATGTGTGGCAAGTTCTTGTATATCGTAATTTTTTTTACTATGTTTTATATTTACGTTTATAGCAATTAATTATACAATGGCTGTTTTGACTTTCACCTCAGGACGGGATCCACAAATTTCTTATCAGAATATGAATTACTTCATGATTTGTTCTTAATTTGCACTTACACTGAATGTAGGGAAGCCGAGGTGAATGTTATTGTTTTTCTTCTATTTTTCCAAGAAGTAGATATAACAATCGAAAAAAGTATTGAATAAGGGATTAAGGAGTTTATTAACTCCTTTCGTTAACAAACAGAAGTTTCTAAGAAAGGAGATTTACAACCGGTGGGTTGAAATCCCTATAATGCGCCGTGTTTTTATTTTTATTTTTGGGCGTGAGGGGCGTGAGGGGCGTACTCCTTACGTCTTGCGTGTCACTGCGACCTGTATAGATCTATTTTGACAGTTCCCTATGGATCAAATCACCTCCCCAAGGCCAATCTCGATCACGAACCGTCGGTTTTTACCGGAACATTACATACCGGGTTTGGAGGACCTAATACTTTCCGTTGCGGCAGTATGGCCTCCGAGGTGTCTGTTTCTTCTGTGATGTAGGGCATCGCAGTGACATAGGATGTGGATGGGCGTTTCCTCATCCTCCTGACAGAATCTGCAAACTTTACTGTCATTCAGGCCCATGTAGCTGAGGTGCTTGTTTAGCTTGCAGTGCCCTGTTACGGTCCGTGTCAAGAGTCGTTGGTTACTGCTTAAGAGGCTATGTTGGTAAGACCACGTGGTCGGTTTCAAGGTCAAATTGTTTTGTAGCTGTCCCTCTCCGAGCCCTATCCTACCCGAGCGCGTACGGTGAGACAGCATACATTATGCGATGTTATCCACCCGTTATTTGGATGTTTCGTAGTCCAGGGATCATTTGAAGGATACAATATATTATGTAACCATTTTTTTAATACAGTATACTAATGAAATTTCAGATGTCGGTGGTTTTTCCAAATTGTTCTAAATTGATTCATACTCTTGTAAATCAGGTTCAAAGTTGGGGCTTTTTACTACCGAAAAATACAATACTTTGACGCCATGTAACTCTGGAAGTATACATTTAAACAAAATCTGACTCACCACCGACACAGATATTTGTTTCTAGATTGTGTCTTGAAAATTTCATAGATTTTCATAGCTTAATACTCATAATATGACTGGACTACGTTTGTATGACAACAGCATAGCCTCTTAAGAGGCTATGTTGGTAAGACCACGTGGCCACGTTCAAGGTTACATTGTTTTGTAGCTGTCCCTCTCCGAGCCCTATCCTACCCGAGCGCGTACGGTGAGACAGCATACACTACGCGAAGTTATCCACTCGTTATTTGGATGTTTCGTAGTCCAGGGATCATTTGAAGGATACAGTATATTATGTAACCATTTTTTTAATACAGTATAGTAATGAAATTTCAGATGTCGGTGGTTTTTCCAAATTACATTTTCAACTAGAAATAGTTAGTTAATAAATCTTGTATGTAGGTAGGTTCTTTTGTCCGCAATAAATCGTGTGCTTGGATAGACGTGTGTCTCATTTAATCCGTCATATAAATATTCTACAGTGGCTTCGGGGTATAAAAAGGACTTTTTCGCGTGCAAACTGTTTACTGATAAATAAATAAACATTATAAACATGTCGATCGGTAAAATCGCGGAGTTCAGTGTACAAAAAGACGATTGGAAGCTGTACGTGGAGCGTTTACAACAATATTTTATTGTAAACCACATCACAGATGACATGCAAGTACCAACGTTAATAACCGTGATGGGGGCTAAAGGTTACGAGCTATTAGTGAACCTGTGTACTCCGGATAAACCCAGCACTATGAGTTTTGATGAGGTTAACGAGATTATGGAGAGACATCTACAGCCGAGGCCGAGTGAGCTCGCCGAGCGGTACAAGTTTCGTCAGAGGGTGCAGCACGCCGGCGAATCTATAGCGGGATACGTGGCGGTGCTCAAGAAAATGTCCAAGACATGCGAGTTCGGCGGGTGGTTGCAAGATAGCCTGCGTGATCAGTTAGTTTGCGGCATCAACAGCGACACTATTCGACAGAGGCTGTTCGCAGAGAGTAAGCTCGATTTTACGCGGGCTTACAGCCTAGCGGTGAGCATGGAGGCTGCAGAGAAGGACGCGGCGGTGGTCGAGGCTCGTGGAGGGTCCTCGCGAGCAACGGCAGACTGTCAAGCGATACAGGGGGCGAGGGGGCGGCAGAGGGACGCGGCGGCGGCGGCGGCCGGCGAGCGACGTGCCAGCGGGTCGGGCCGGGAGGCCGGGCTGCGTGGCGCGTGGCCGAGCCAGCGCTCGCGCGCGCGCGCACCTGCATCGCCAGCACCTGTTGCGCTGAGTGACCGTGCGCGGATGCAGCGGCGGTGCCGAGCATGCGGCGCTATGCATGACGCAAACAGTTGCAAATTCACACGCTATGTGTGCCGTGTTTGCAACAAGATGGGGCATTTGCAGCGCATGTGCCCTAATTTAGCAGACCAACACTGTGCAACGACGGCGGGTGTCTGCAGTCAAGAGGGAGAGAGTGACGAGAACGAGGAGGTAATTTTTATTGATGTAAATAAACTAACGATAGGGCAGTGCAAACCGATCATGATCACACTGCGTATACAAAACTATTTACAACAAATTAATCAGTACCTAATCGGAGGCTTACGTATTCGCGTAATTAGACGCGGCTCTGGCACATGTGGGGGATGGGACGAGCTCGCCTCGGTACTGGTTCCACTAACACTATCATGCTCGTTTTGATCTCTATTCTGCGGCAGTGCGTCAGCGTCGCTACTCCCATCCTCCACGGCAGCCTCCACCACAGGCGGAACCGCCTGTGGTGGAGCAGAATAGAGATCAAAACGAGCATGATAGTGTTAGTGGAACCAGTACCGAGAAACGACCTCACTTCAGACACATTGGTGGGCGCGGGAGTATCTATAATGGCTTTCACTTTGTCCGGGCTGGTGTGAACTCCATTCTCACTGATCACGTGCCCGAGATAACATATGGATTTTGAGAAAAACTCACATTTCTCTCGCTTAACCTTTAATCCGAACTTCTGAAGACGCTCGAAAACCCTATGTAAATTACCTATATGCTCTTCAGTCGTTCTACCCGTAATGATTACATCATCAAGGAACACTCCAACCATAGGTAAATCCGCAAAAAGCTCTTCCAACCGCCTTTGGAAAATTCCCGGGCTCGACGATAAACCGAAAACTAATCGGTTGTACATGAACAACCCCTTGTGAGTGTTAATCACTGTATATTTTCGCGTATCATCTAATACGAGCTGCGAGTACGCTTGTGACAGATCGATTTTGCTGAACCGCTTCCCCCCGTGCAACCTAGCTAATAGATCCTCGACCCTCGGCAGCGGGTAACGATCGACCTCTAGAACTTTATTCAAGGTCAACTTGTAATCGGCGCAGATCCTAACGTTACCGTCCTTCTTGACGACGGGCACGATGGGCGTGGCCCAGTCGGAGCGCTCGACCGGCGTGAGGATGCCGTCCCGCACGTGCTGCTCGAGCGCGCGCTCCACCGGCTCGCGCAGCGCGTACGCCAGGGGGCGCGCGCGCAGGAACACGGGCCGCGCGCCCTCGCGCACGTGCACGCTCACCGGCGCGCCCGTGAAGCGACCCAGGCCCGGACCAAACACGTCACAAAACCTGGAACTGAACGCACGCTCGTTAAATTCACTGTTCAGTGAATGCACAGAATTGTAAACAAAGCTAGGTAACTGGATATTTAATTCCGCTATCCACTGTCGTCCTAGTAAAGCATTTTTCGCATTTTTCATAACATACAGTTCTAAATTCTTACACTTATCGTTGTACAGTACTTGCGGCTTAATGACCCCCACCGGGTGAACGACTTCCCCCGTGTAATACCTTAAAGCTAATTTACTGTCCTCCATTCTTAATTTACTAAATTTATTTTTATACATTTCGTAGCTTATGCACGACACTGCACTGCCAGTGTCACATTCCATACTAATGTCCTTGTTTTGTATTGAACGTGACTTACATTTTCGGCGACAAGGTCGGTATTCCCGTGATGGCGGCCTCTCGCCTGCAACGCTGGGCGGTCCTCTTGTCCGGGTACAGCTATGATATCGAGTACGTTACATCAAAGAAGAATTGTGCAGACGCGTTATCCAGATTGCCTCCAGTCGACGGGGTTAAAAAGAAACAAGCGACAGAAATAACGTACGTTAATTTCGTAGAAAACTTTTTACCCGTCACCAATAGTGACGTCCGCAACGTGACGGTGAAGGACAGGGTCTTGAGTAGGGTGCGGCTGTACGTAGAAGCGGGCTGGCCATCGACGTGTCCGGATGAAGATATGAAGCCATATTATGCTAGACGTAACGAGCTGTATATAGAGGGTGGCTGTTTAATGTGGGGCTATAGAATGGTTATACCATCTTCCATGAGGCCGCTGGTGTTGAGACAGCTTCATAGTGGTCACATGGGCATTGTCAAAACGAAGGGTTGGGCGCGCAGCTACGTATGGTGGCCCCACATCGACCGTGACGTCGAGACGCTGTGCAGGGATTGCGAGACGTGCGCGGCCGAGGCGGAGGCGCCGCCGCGCGCGCCCCCACGACCGTGGCCGTATGCTACTAGACCCTGGACACGAGTACATGTGGACTTCCTAGGGCCAATCAATGGTAAAACGTTTCTGGTCTTAGTAGATTCAACCTCGAAGTGGTTGGAAGTGTTCGAAATGGCACACACGAACGCGTCTGGGGTTATAAAAGTACTTAGGGCTACTTTTGCTAGATTCGGGTTGCCGGTTGAGTTGGTTTCGGATCAGGGTCCTCCATTTACTAGCTCAGAATTCGCGATTTTCCTTAATAATAATGGCATACGGCATGTTCTCGCGCCAGTTTATCATCCATCGTCGAACGGAGCTGCAGAAAATGCAGTTAAGCTTTGTAAGAGAGCCATTAAAAAGAGCATGCGTGACCGGGTGGACTTGGACGCCGCGCTGCAGACGTTTTTGTTAGCATACAGGAATACGTCGCACAGCACAACCGGAGAGACCCCCGCTATGTTGCTGCAGAGACGTTCCCTTCGTTCACGGTTGGACCTGTTACGCAGTGACCGTGCACTGATGGACAGGGTGCGCGACGCTCAGGGCAAACAGACGGAGCACGCAGGAGGTGTGGAACGTGAGCTAGCTTTAGGTGACACTGTCTGGGCTAGAGGGTACGGTACCCAGGATCGTTGGATAAAAGGCCGGGTGATAGACAGGGAAGGTTCTCGACAGTATACGGTAGATAGGGGGGACGGTCGACTAATGAAACGTCATATAGATCAGATGCGGCGCAGATCCCGGTTATTTGACGTTACTTGTCCTGACAATGAGGTCGTCGGGGCGACCGGCGGGAGTGAGGATGCGGTTCCGCCTGTGGTGGAGGCTGCCGTGGAGGATGGGAGTAGCGACGCTGACGCACTGCCGCAGAATAGAGATCAAAACGAGCATGATAGTGTTAGTGGAACCAGTACCGAGGCGAGCTCGTCCCATCCCCCACATGTGCCAGAGCCGCGTCTAATTACGCGAATACGTAAGCCTCCGATTAGGTACTGATTAATTTGTTGTAAATAGTTTTGTATATTTTTGTATATTATATTATATTATTAGTCTAAGTGTTAGTTAAGTTTATTAGTTCTAATTTAGTTGGGAGGTGTAATGTAGGTACTTAGAAATAGTTAGTTAATAAATCTTGTATGTAGGTAGGTTCTTTTGTCCGCAATAAATCGTGTGCTTGGATAGACGTGTGTCTCATTTAATCCGTCATATAAATATTCTACAGTTCTAAATTGATTCATACTCTTGTAAATCAGGTTCAAAGTTGGGGCTTTTTACTACCGAAAAATACAATACTTTGACGCCCTGTAACTCTGGAAGTATATATTTAAACGAAAATCTGACTCACCACCGACACAGATATTTGTTTCTAGATTGTGTCTTGAAAATTTCATAGATTTTCATAGCTTAATACTCAAAATATGACTGGACAACAGCATACCCTCTTAAGGAAAGCGCTTCGTTTGCATACGAACTGTTGTAGCCGTTTAGAAGCGCCGAGCCGTGTGGTTACCCTAGCTGTACCCAGTGGTAGATATTTCTGTTCTGGCCGACATTGACCCGCTTCCACCACGGATGTTCACAAGGGGAACACTTTCTTCTAATGGATTCTTTGAAATATTTATATTTGTCAAAAGTTTGCATGCTTCTGTTCAAAGTTTTAAATTGCTTTCGTTTGTGTATTAGAACGGTAAATGGAATGTTCTTTAAACTAACTTTGGCTAACTCTGGAAACAAAATAGGGAAGATGCAACCAAATTAGATTGGATTGAATTGTATTTTATAGCATAACGGACATTAAAAGAAATCCCACCACGATAAAAATACGTAATAATTTTGATTTTGCAAGGTTTAAATGTCACAAAAATTTAGTTTCTCGAATAGTAAAATGCTTATTAGGTTTAGTTTTCTCATTGCATTTTCAATATTTTATTATAGGGGTATATAACACATAAAAACATCGTTTTACGAGATAGCACAAAATATCGAACAAGCTTCATACATTTTAACACGTGTGACGTCACACTCGTCACCCGATTTATACGAAAATTACTTTTTGGCGGGTTGTACTAAAAAAAGTAGTAATCGTATCGAGAAAAAATATGATGGAGGTATTTTTACATGTAACTTTTTACATGGATTGAGAAACAAATATTTTTCCGTGCATCTTCCCCATTGTTTGTTATGTTTGGACTCAGTTTAATGTCGTGGTAAAAAGTATAAATAGGACTCGTTGTGATGAGGGAATTGATTTTTAGTTAGTTTAGGCGTGTTAAGGTAATAAACATTGTTCTACCTCTATTTCTAGACTTTGAAAATACCTAGTTCCATTTTCAATTCAGGATTTGTCACCTAAAACAGAATTGGTTATGTGATTCAGGACTGGTTGCGTAGTCCAGAATTGGTATCGTAATTCAGCATTGATTAGGTAATTAAGAATTGGTTACCTAAAACAGAATTGGTTATGTGATTCAGGACTGGTTACGTAATTCAGCATTGATTACGTAGTTAAGAATTGGTTACCTAAAACAGAATTGGTTATGTGATTCAGGACTGGTTACGTAAGCCAGAATTAGTTACGTAATTCAGCATTGATTGCGTAATTAAGAATTGGTTACCAATTTAGGATTCATTTGTTTTACACGAATCAAAGCTTGGATATCTAAACGGTTGTCATTTTACGATGCCTACATAATGTTTGAGTTTTATCTTTAGCTAGAGTTTAGCCCGTGACTTTGTCGGCGTGTATTTCAAAAATTATCCCACGGGAACTACTTGTTCGATCGGGATAAAAGGTAAACTATGTCCTTTTTAGGCCTTTCAAATATCAGTATACAAAAATCTAGTCATTCTGACTAGTATGGATTAAATAAATAATTAAAAGGTAAATAGGAAAAATACGCACGTTTTAGCATTAATTAAACTATCTAAAGTCAAAGTTTAGCATTGTCATAGTACTTTTGATTGCGTGTGTTGACCTTTTTTACATTGTTTTAAATTGTCAAGCCATTATAATATTCCAGGTAGAATGGTCTCCATGACTCTCCTATCAACTCAAAACAAGAATTCATCATTCTAGGTTTACATCTCCAAAGTCAAGGAATTCTTGAAGCACCAAAGCGCAAACTGATCAAAACACTTCGTTTTAAAAGCGAAAAGAACAGAATGCGTAGCACAGAAATCTAAATTGCAGATATGCTCTGCCGACATATTTGTTCCAGATAGATGTGCGTCGTTTTTATGTAAAAATAAAAGCTTTTAAAAAGGCCAAGTGCGTGTAAGGTTCCGTAGTTTAACTGGTTTTATATAAAGTAATTTTTAGTGAAATTTGTACGAAATTTCATTTTGACCACACCAAGTATACTTTATAATTTGATCGCCTATTACTCGTTAACCTGTAAAGTCACCTTAATGATGATAGTTTTTCTTTAAAGTTCAGCATCTGTAATACTAGTTTCAATATTTTCAGATTTTTAAAAGCAATAGTTTAGAAGATAGAGGGGACGGTACGCCCTGCTCTGACAAAAATTACCGTTTTAAAGCTTAATATTTCGCAAACGGATAACTCAATAAAAAAAATGTGTTCACAGACCCTCGATATTTTTTAAAGAACTACTCGTATTTAACAATGGGCTAAACGCGAAAAAAATATTTCATTCCCAACTTACGTGTAGTGAAAGAAAGAAAGAAAGAAAGAAAAATAAATTTATTGCTTTTTACACGAAAAAGAAATAACAGAGATTTAGAAACTAAATATATATTAAAGCAAAAGGCCTATCTCAGCTCATGCTGCAACCACAGAGTGATTGCAGCGCTGGTTTTCAGATAGGCCTTGACTAATACTAAACTAATCTAATTATCTAATTAAAGTAACCAGCTACTAAATACAAAACACAACGAATATACTACGAATACAGAACTAAAAATATATAAAAGGATTGTACACAGACAACAGTAATAGCATACACATAAATACTAATAACAATAATAATAATAATAATAGACTAACATAGACTATACAAAATGATGTTCAAAAAAAATTAAGAAGTAGAAGCGAAGTCTGTATGCATCTACAAAGAAAATAAATTTTAATATTTTTTTTTTAGATAAGGTGTTCGATGACACCATTTTTTTGAAGATCTAAAAGGTATAGCTTTAGTTTTTTCCTGAAGGATTTAATAGAATTTAGTTCTCGAATCGGTGGGGGAAGATTATTCCAGATCTTTGTAGATGCATACTTGAAAAAACCTTGAAAAGCAGAAGATTGATGTTTAGGCACTATCAGGATGTAAGTGGAGGCACGTGTTTTGTAGGGATTAGTCTCACTCGACCAATCAAGCAGTTTATGCAAGTATTTTGGCTTGCGACTTTTTACTACCCCAAACAGAAGAGTAGCCAAGTGTGCGTAGCGTCTTGATTCCATTTTTATCACATTGTTTTGGTTGAAATACGGAGTGACAAGACCACGCAGTGGTATATCAAAACAAAATCTTGCGCAAGCATTCTGAACACGCTGTATTTGGGTTTTGGTCTTTGATAGTATCCTAGGTCCATATACGACATCGGCATAATTAAATCTAGACAAAACAAGCGTATTCACCAGCCTGATTCTTAGCTCGGTGCTTAAGTGATCTCGGATTCTGTATAGGACTTTTAATCTATAAAAACAGTTCCGTACAATTTCTGTTATGTGTGTTTCAAAACGAAGTTCGGCATCCATTTGTAGTCCTAAGTTACGTGCTACATCTACTCTCTCAATACTTTCACCTAAAACTTTAACATCAGGGTTATGATAAGTTATATTTCGTATCTGAGTTTTTGAACCAAGTATCAAAAATTTTGACTTAGCCGGGTTTAGAGCAAGCGTGTTCCTGTATGACCAATCTGTTATTCTTTTCAGGTCTTCATTGAGCTTACTAACACATGACAAAGTATCATTCGGATTAAAGGATAGATATAACTGTAGGTCGTCTGCATATAGGTGATATGAACAGTGTTTGATTGCCTTTATTATATCAGTGCTGTATAAGATGAAAAGAATAGGTCCAAGTATAGAACCCTGAGGAACACCTCTTTTGAGTTGACTTTGGTCTGATCTTAGCGTAGTCCCATCTTCCTTTCGCAGTTCAACTAGTTGTGAACGATCTCTTAGATAACTATCAAACCACTTTATACAGGGCTGACTAAATCCGTAAAACGACATTTTGGATAATAGCATTGACGTATTAATCGTATCAAAAGTTCGAGAAAAATCAAGCAGAACAAGGATCGTACCCATGCCTGCATCTTGAGCCGTCAAAATGTTATTGGTAACGTCTAGTAAGGCAGTAGAAGTACTACGCCCTTTGCGAAATCCTGACTGTGCGTCTGGCAAGATATTGCAGTTTTCATTATCAGTGTGATCCTGGGAGCCACCCTTAAAATATAATTTTTGAAGATTTTATTCTACCACTTTGTCGACGTGATTAATATGTATACCCTTACCAAATTACAGCTTTCTAGTAGTAATGGTCTCTGAGCTAAGCCGCGGACGGAGAGTGCGAAACTATAAGGGTTCCTTGTTTGACTACGGAACTCTAAAAATGGTACGTTGTAAAAATGCCTAAAAAAGTTCGAATTCCGCTCGTGGCGAAAAATCTTCACTATTTTCACAGCAGATCATATAAAAGCCTAAAAATGGTTCTTCTATTGTCAGTAGATTAAAGTTTCTGTGGTGCCAACGAAATATTTCATATCGTGAGCGTTCTTTCTCCATTTACGTGTACAATATGATTTAGGCGGAGGTATTCTCGGCTGACGGCGCTCGAGTCGTAGCGATATTCCGTGTAAGACTTAATTGTTTACTTAATTGACCGAGTGACAAGTGAAGACTAAGGGACTTCTGCATAATAAATCTTATCTATGATCCTAAGTGAATGTACTGTCGTATTTAAACAGGGCATCATGTTTTGGGAAATATGGTTGGTGTAACGGTTCAGTTTAGGGTAACGTGATGGCTGCGTTTGGGTAATTTTACATTTGGACATTTTGCGTTTTGGTAATTTGAGTTTGGATATTTTGTCCAAAATCAGCTATATAACGTCCTTTATTGAATATTTCGTTATCAGCGGGTGTGCAATTCACGAAGTCTGCTACCTATCTGTTTCTTCTCTTTGTTGTATTCTTGACCCCCATGAAATGACATTGGGTATTTTAAAGCTGAGACCACACGGCACCATTATGGATTTGGTGCAATAATCGGCCTAAATTTTTAAAATATATTAGATTGCTTTCCGCTTGACCACAATCTCACCTGACGTTAAGTGACGATCTGGTTTAGGATGGTTCATGGTTGCCTCATTCTGGCCTTTCAGACACCCAGATTGTAGCGTTCTGGAGAAACGAAACTAGGCTGCCACCACCATCAATCCTTAGATGATATCCGCATGATAAATGAATAGAAACAGGAAAGGTGGAGTAAGGCCCTTACAACAGACACGAAACAAGACTGCATTTTAAGCTAACAGTAAGAATTGAGCTTCTTTTGTAAAGCTTGGCAAACCGAATAGTGAAAAGGTTAATTAATTAGCCAGTGTGAATACATACAGTCTGCCGCTAATCAGCAGTGTAAATAGCACTGTTGTGTTCCGCTATGAAAGGTAGCAGAGACAGCGCCTCATTACCTTTAGGCTTCTGTGTGTGCAAACTGACCATCCAACGGCCTCATCGTACTTACTCGTAACATCAGGTAAGATTTAGGCCAAGTGTAAACCCATCATATCACTAATGTATCCAATATATTTGTCACAAACTATAATTTCCCATATTTCCTCAAAGCCTGTTGAAAAATTATAATCAGGATCGCTTATTAAAAGTAGAGGTAGATTTAAGTTGTTTATGTAGTCATTCGTACATTTAAAACGTTTGAATTTTTTTTGTATGATTTAAAAGAAAACACGTGCCAAGCATTTCTTTTTTCAGGACGACTAATTAGCTTATTATGAATTTTGATGTTGTAAACATGATAATAGCAAAAAGCATGGAAAATTTCAATTATCTCCCGAGTGAAACATTTAGGAACTTTGAGTTTCCCTGTCGATTACAATTACAGAAGCTTTTAAAAAAATTTCAACGTTCTCCTTACGAAAAGCAAAGAGTTTGAATGCCATTGCTGGAGGCATTTCACTAACGCATATTTTGTTCCTTTAGCTGATGATGCTAGTCGTAGGACAGGAGAATCTATAGCTGTAGTATTCACTTGCTTAGTGACTTCAAGAATTATCCTACGGGAACTAATTGCTCGTTTAGGATAAAGTGTACCCTATGTCCTATTTCGGCCCTTCAACGATCCCTGTACAATTAATTGACGCGTTCAAAAATAACTAGAAACCGACTTCAACTGCCCTAAACGTCTACAGCATTCATCCCCTAAAATGTAGAATTAGAACCCATAAAGGTAGAATTATCTAGGTACATATTTGGTTTTTATTTATGTTCTCAAAAAGCGCTAAATCAATTTCGACAAAAGATTACATGGCACCCACCACCTCTGAAGTATGATCTACCAAACAAAAAAAGAATAATCAAAATTGATTCATAATTTGCAGAGTTATATATATATATAGCGTAACATACATACAAAACAACAAAAACATACAGTCGCATTGAGAGCCTCCTCCTTTTGGAAGTCGGTTGAAAATCCAGTCGTTTTGTCTCTACGTTACCTCAAAAAATTTATGAAAGTATACGAGCGGTCATAGAAAATGTCCTACCACCAATCAAACTAAGTAACGATAAGTACCCCCGCTGGGAATAGAACCCGAGACTTCCGGCATGTAAGTCAAACGTCATGACTACTAATGCATGGAGGCGGAAACATTATTTTATGATAATAAAACCACTAGTGGTAGCACTCATTATCAATCGAAATTGTACGAAATACGTATTTATAAATTAACTAAAAAAAGTAACATATTGAATAACTTTATACTTACAATACAACGTTATATATTCTTACAATATATTTAATTTAAAATACCATTATTAAGATTTAGATACAGACGCAGCAAAGCTCATTGTTTTCCTCTTTCAGTTTACACTCCACATTGCGTCAACAAATTATTATCAAAACGTATACCAATAAACAAACATGGCCGACTTTGTGAGAGTCGACAGTGGCGACGTCGATGGCGTGCTTTCAGTTTTTAAAGCCATTGATTCTCGATATAATGAAAGGTAGTTTAGTTACATACAAGCGTGCTGTCAGAGACGGTTCCACTCAGTATAGATTTCTGTGGAACAGGGGGAAGAGGGCAGGGGGCAGGGGGAGATGCGTGCGCACCCTGATTCTCTTGTCATCTCGCCCACTCCAGCCTCCCGGTCCACGCAGCCTATTCACCAATTATTTGCCTGTGTGTTCTCTTGTTTATATTGGGCCTGATGCCACTTTAAATTGATTAATTCGTTGCTTTGACACCTACGATTTGTAGTGAGGTGTGTGGGATTCCGTTTGGGTCTATAATCTAGGTTTGCATGACCTAGTCATCGAATGAAAAGAATACTTAAGTTAGTAATTATACTGTTAAATAAAAAAATTGTTAAACATTTGTGAGTGTGTCGTCAAATATTTTCTTGTCCTTTTGTCAACTAGAAAAAGTCCGTCTTCGGACATGTCTCCCTATATTCATTAGATTAATTGCTTTTAAATCCTAACAAAACAGCAAAATAGTGTTTCATCATGAATGAGAATGAGATAAGAAACACGTTATTTATTCATAAAGCATATTTGCTTTCTTAAATTACGAATCAATAAGAAGCCAACGGAAATCATCGAACCGATCGCACCACACAATTCCACTCAACGACCCATAATCTCCACAGCAACGGTCTCGATAAGTGCACAGCATGTACTGTTGTAAACAAAGCATCCGAGTCGATAGGCATGCAATATTCAATGGGAACAATTACCGAGTCCGACGAAAGGCAAGAAAATCCGCGCGCTCATGAAAGCGCCCTTACAATTTTCCACAACCTACTAACACAGCGGCGCAAGATAGTAGCCACGAGGATTCCCACGCACACACGCACGCACTGCCAAATAACCGACTGAAACTCGCGGCCACACCGAGAAATCTACATCTATCTTCCTCGCTCACAGTCCCCTGTCCTATTTCAACAGGTTTCGCCTTTCAGCAGTTGCAATGTAGAAAGCGTGCCTGTAGTAACATCGCGCAAACCGTTCGGGAACACACGTCGCGTAAAAAAGTTTCAATGCGTATCAATAACAGCGGATAGTCAAGCCCGCCTAGCATAGGCGCCGGGGCTTAACGAAGCGACATGATTCGCGTTATTATATATAACTATTTATAATTATTTTTTTGTAACCTGTGTGGTAGTCAGTGGATGGGCAGTGGTAGAGAGTACCCCGTCTCTGCGCGGACCACGTGCCGCGGTCCCGTCAAAATATGTGCCAAAAACAATAGTCTAATAAACTAGGGAACCAAGTCTTCAGTTTACTCCAAAGTGCAGTGATGTTGCCGTGAATTGTTATGGAATTGAGAGACACGAGCTAGCGCCATGTAACTCTGGATATAATGTTTACCTCTTCAGTGTTGTGAGTAACAATTAGTTACAGTTTAAGTGAGATACCGTGAAGCTATGTAGTCGCTAAGACTAAACTAAGACAAGCCAAAAATGGTTGTGATATATTAAAAAGAAAATCCCGCGCGCGCAAAGACTATCAATATTAAAACCCTGGTTGTAATTCTCCATATGTTGTGATTAATGGTAATATACCAAATTGATATATTTATATGCGATACAAATATCGTGGATATATGAGTATTTACGTACATGTTAGTGTTCAAAGTTCACGTTTCTTTGAATAAGAGACGGTGAGGTGAGTGGTTCCCAATCACTTGGAGCCCAGTTTTGTCTGTAATTTCCCTTGAGGTTGTGAAAACTACAATAAAGAAGCGAAGACTTTGGCTTGTGGTCATGCAGTGTGAATGTGGCACCTGATTCGTGATTCAAAGCTAATCTGCTGAAGCGATTGTGTTCCGTGGAAAGAGAACACGACAGTTTTAAGGTGAGTTTTCAACAGTATATTCTCGTTTCCAAAAACCATTTTATAGTTCCTAATGTTTTACTGTTCCCTTTGTCCTTATTGTAAAGCAGATACATTTACTTTAGATTCTGAGTTATGTCTCTAGAAAATATGGCTTATTTACTCTAGATATATGGCATAATTACATAGTCACAAAGGTAATAGATAAATTTTAAAGCGACTAATCAAAGTTCCCATCGTGAACAGTATAATACAATTACGTCATTAGTGTTTAAATTATATAGTTTCATTTGTCAATTAATAGATTCGCTATAGGTTCGCGTTTTTTACTTATAAAACAAAAGGTGGTCTCTTTTTGGTGGTTTCTTCTTTTACCCTTTGTGTACAAGAAAAACAAACATAAAATAATATATATAAAAATATTTATTATATACGGACTGTAAAAAAGAAAAATATAAAAGTTTATTAAAATCTTAATAAAGTACTTACATTAAGATAATGTATAATAATACACCTTCGTTCGCTTACAAATAGAACGTCAACTTTCGTCAACAGATTAAATAAACCTTAGGAAAAACTGAGGTTATAGTATGAAATACGAGTAGGTATGTTCTGAGATTGTCAGGATTGAAATGAAATGTTATTTATTTGTCAACTTTTTGGTAAATTACAAAGATGTCGTTGTCATTAATTCATAGGGAACCCTTAAAAAGTTTGCCATCTCGGCGTACAAGGATTACTTTAAAAACAGACTAAAATTAACTGAAATTACCATTAAGAAAATTTTTGGGACAATCTTACATTAAAAATTAATTTAAAATATTAATTTTTAGTTTCCATAACTGTACACATATCTTAGACTAAAGATACAATTATGGACCCTGGTTTTAGGGCACTGCAAATATAATTTTATGAGCGGTTAGAGAAGTTTTATAACATTTAAAAAAAATTCTACATTTTTATTTAAGATTTATTTATATCTTATCATGGAGGTAATACCTTAATAGAATAATAACTTTTATTATGTTTCTTTGTGATTTTTGAGGAAAGTATTGTAATTGTTTTCATCTTTTAATGAGTTTGGTAGGTTATTGTAAATTTTCATGGGCATTACGAATGGACTAGGCGACTGCATTTTTAATTTAGATATTGGTAAAATAAGTCTATTTGTTTGGTGTAGTATTATTACTACCCATTATTTCACGTAATGTCTATACGATCAGCTCAAAACTATCAACAGATGATAAAGTAACGATATATCTATAAAAGTTCATTAAACAGCCTCCATCTCCATGGCCTAATAGCTATACGGTAGGAATAACATTCCAGAGGTCCGGGGTTCAATTCCTAATGTTTCATTTACTCGGTTTAGTTGGTGCTACGTCATTTTCTATGTCCGCCTGACTAGCTACCGCCAAGCTTCCTAAGTCTACCACCAAACGGTAGTATGAATAGCACTGTTGTGATCCGGTATTAAAGGTATCAGGGCACCCTCATTAGGTTGAGGTCTCTTGGAGCATCCACGATCCAACGGCCTTATCGTCACTTACCGTCAGGTGAGATTAAGGCCAAGCGCAAAACCATCATTTAAAAAATCCTACATCATTGTTTTAGAAGAATCATAGCAATGAGTCCGACAACTATGTAAATGTTTTACTACTCACTGAAATACAAAAACTGATTATAACTAGTTTTATCTAATTACCCTCAGCATGTGGCGTGAGAAAAAAAGGTAGGTATTGATATAACTTATAACCCTCGCGATTAGAGGTTTTTATTCAAAGCTCAACAGTAACATTGGACATACGAAATTATTGACAACAAAAATTATAAATCTACCCAATTACGAATAATGTAGGTACTTGCTTGTCTTTCAAATGTTGCAAACTTAAAACTAAATACTTCTTAAAAGAAAGAAATAATACGTGTACAAAACAAATAAGAATGTGAAAGCAACAAATATTCGTATTTACATAAAAGCCATATATGATTTATGGCTTGTAACATGGATTCAAATAGCATCTAGTACAATTTGTATGCAGCTAGGGATATTAACTAAAATTTTAGCACTGAATCCGCGCTGAAAACTTTATACAAAATTTGCGATCTCAAATTTTTGAGGCCGGCGCCCAATTGGATAATGACAATAGTTGTTTATTTGTTTTAGTCGCTTGTTTAGATGTTATATGGTATGATGTGAGTAGCACTGTCATTCAAATTGAGTGACTTCTGACATGAATACTCTATTTATTTACAGTTTGTTTGTCCGCCTTTGAAGTCGTACGCAATGACTTTATTTTTGTATATGGACATTCGAAGGATTAGAAAAGAATATGGGCTACTTTTTATCAATAATTTCCATAGCACAGTATCTGAAAACCACACATACGTAGTCGCGAGTAAACGCTAGCATTAAATAATTTCCTAATCCTTCTAAACCATAATGAATGGTCTTTAGGCAACTGTTTACAATTCACTAGCGGGTTTCGAGTCGTGAGAATGTACGATCAATAACCGCGACTAGTTGTGGAGACCGGAGAGTAATGGGAACACACCACGACTCGATGGGTCGTTAATAATTTACACAAGACGTACGCTTGTTACCTATTCTACGAATGAGTAGATTTGTTAGTAAGGTACGTCACTGGAAATAAGATACATCACTGGAGCTTTCATTGAGTTTTCTTCGTTTGTGGAACGCTGGAATGTTGACGGGTTACTTTGTTTTATTCTTTTCTAAGATAGGACAGGAAATATATGAAAATTTGTTCCATTGATTGTCCAAAAAGGAAGTCCGTAGGTTTTACGTTTTATCATTGTGTGGATATAAAACTCCCGACTAACCAGTATACTGAGATAGCAATGCATAGCCTAAACCGTTTTTTGCTTTTAGTGTTAAGTAATAAAGGGTGCGTAACGCCAAGGAAGAAGGAGAAAAACACATAAGTCTATACGTCTTTGTGCAACTGCAAAAGATAGCTCAGGACTCCAATAATCCTTTGGTATAAATTTAGATTGTGGGTTAGAACAACACTTAATTAAAGGTATACACTGATATGAGCTGCTTTCTCAATTAATAGAAAATCATTCATTTTTTGAACATTCTCACTAATTGTAATATAGAGTGGGAAAACATCGGTGAGGAATTTAGTGTAGGCCTCCCAATGATTGGATAGAATATTTTAACGAGAGGTCAATAGAAAAAGGAATTTGGTACAAAACTATTCAGTGTTAGCCTCTTCATACACCAGCATGATTTGTTAGTAAACTATGTAGAAATTACTTAAAACTAGTGTTTAAATTGCGCACAGGACATTATCCATCAAATAAGTTTGATTTCCTAATGAAAAAAGTATATTCACCGAACTGCGATGTATGTGTGGACAGAGTAGAGGATATAGAACATATGATGGTATGTTATGTTTGTTACCTCAGAACTGCTGACTGGGTGAACCGATTTTCGTGGTTCAATTTCAATTTGGTCCAGTTCTGACAACGGCAGAAAACGATACGAAAAAGATACAAAAAGTAGACTTTTACGGCAATTGAAGTCGGTTTCCAGTTCTTTTTGAACGCATTTATTTGTTACCTTCATGGATAAAGCAGGTGCAAGAGATAATCTAAGACTTACATAACAAACAAGAGGATTACCTATCACTAAAACGCAATTGTATTTACAATTCTAAACGTTTTAACAATTACAAGACTAAGCATTGTCGATATAAATAAAGCCGAATGTAAAAGCAACAACTATCTTCTGCTCTTTCAAAACAATACTAAAATAAAATTCTTAATCCCTCTAATGTTGCCAACCGAAGAATTGATTGTATACCCGTTCTTCTAATTCTAGACGCTTTTAGACCTAAGGCTTGGTCACACTGTTAATTTAATAATAGCCGTGGATGATTTTAACATTTTCCCTTTTCATAACTCTTTTTATTTCATAGGGTGCATTTCACTTAGGACAAACATCATAACTTTTAATTTCATAGTCAATAAGGATAAATATCGAATGACTTGCGTGCTTTTGCGTAATGAATTTCACTCCTGTTTTGTAATAACTAATAACATGATATTTTATTTATAAATCTTAGTATATATAATATTTTTTATTTATTTACAGAAATACAGGCGTTAAAAATAATTTATTCTACTTGCATTTATACAAATTATACACAATTATTTTAATTAATATTATAAAAACATTATCCCAATAACCAATGCCATAATTTGGATCTAAAGTTTTTCCCTCAAGCAATTTTAGCTACATATATTCGAGTATTCACAGCACATATATTCCTGTTTAAACCTTCAAAGTTTTAGTTGTAAATAAAAAGATATATCATCATCATCATCATCCGGGAACCGTCCACTGCTGGACACAGGCCTCCTTCATGGTACGCCACCATGACCGGTCCCAAGCCACCTGCTTCCAACGACTCCCCGCGACCTTAACCAGGTCGTCGGTCCATCTAGGAAGGGCACGGCCCGGTAGACGCTTCCCGGTACATGATATATATCTGGGCATAAGCTCAGATCTCATTTTATCAATATTAATGTCTTAATAACCTTTCGTTTAATTTATACGCATGACAATATACGAATTAGATTTGTTACTGCAGTGTACCATTTCAATATGTTCTAGATCAATTGACCATGTCGTCCACTGACCGTGCTATATTTCAAAATATATCTTTTGTGAAATGGAATGGTGAAATTTCAAAAATTATTTTAAATTATATTAAAATGGGAATAAGGTCCATATTTGTACCCATTTATTCGTAAATACAGAGAGTGTATAGGCTATAGCCAAACATGCGGGCCCAGTTCAGATTGGTAGACCTCGCACATACCTTTGAATTTCTTATCACACTACACTCTCTGTAGGAAAGTAGGCCTGAGCCACTACAGTAGGAACATATAGGCTGTTAATGATGATTCGTAAATAAACTTTCAGAGATCAATAATCTCTAAATCCTTGGGTAAAACGCCACCAGACTTTTGAGCACTCTCTCCCTTTGCATTTACTTTTGTTGATGTTCAATAATGCCTTTCTTGTAAATATTTTTTTCTCGTTTTGGGCATAATGTATCATGTAGTGCGTGTCAATTTATAGCATCTCGTATTATAGCTTCGTATACAAAACAGACCTAACAGTTGTCGAAGAGCCAAATCCCAGCGTGTAATGTCCGACCTACTGCCAAGGCGAATTCTATCGCCGTGATACAACCGACCTTCTATTGTCTCCGAGAGTGAGGCATTTCTCTTGTACAGTCAGGAACTAAAGAATGTATGTCGGGAACTATGTTGGTGATTGGTTTGCAGTTGTGATTCTTGTGCACGACTGTACATAGATGGAAGACTGTACAGTTTATCGGTGGGTCATAGAGGGTACTTTGTCTATAAAATCTAAAGCTGCCAATAATAGTGTCCAAACTTAAATACATACATATGTTTCTATATTAATTAGTTACTTTGTAAGAATAACTTTAATAGAGCAAATTTGTAGGTTTTTTATGTTGTAATAATGTATTTTTGGGCACATTATCACACTTTTTAGCTCAGTTAGTAACAGGGTATCTTTACAATAATTGTCGGATTTAATGTAATTCCCAATAAATGTAAAGACAAACGAAACTATATACGTGTCAATATAGTCCATAAAAAGTATAGGGAACAAGATATTCCATTTCAAAGTTGAAACTATCTGTTTGGACATAAAACGTATTTTGTTTATATGTTTTCTATGCAGTAATACATTGTAAGAACATCCATCAATTGCCTACATTAGCATGTTTATTTGTTGGCATCTCTACTTTAATATTAGCGCTATACAACAGCTTATAGTTGTCTGCGTTCTATAAATAATTGTCTATTACAAGCACTAAGATTAAGATGTATATTACGAATGTATTGTTTTTTTGTTTATTGTACAGATAAAAAATATCAGAGACAACCATAAATTAAATTAAATTGTACAAATTGAGTTGCCTATCCCTAAACAGATATGCCTCCCGGCACTCACTCTGCAGCTTTCAAAAATTAAATAAACTGAAAGTAGACCTGCATACATATACAGAAACAAAACAAAAAAGATAATGTGTATATATATAAAAAAAAACAATAAAAAAAACCACAAAATTTTTATGTAAAATCACTTTGATTTGCCAACATTTTTATTGACGGTGTGCGTTCACTAAGGAAACACACCTTTCACTCAAGACAATCTCACGGCTCAAGGAGTAAAGATCGTCAACATTGTAACTGGTTTATCTGTTTCTGTAACTGTTCTCTCTAGAACAGGGATCTAGAGTCAAGTCATAACGAGACCGTAAAGAAGAAGCTCCTAAAGAGCGCTCACTAAATTCCCTGATTAAATGGAAGCCATTACCAATGTCATCTTAAGTTAGTTGACACTCGTAGTGCCAATTCATAATAGCGTATTATGTGTAAGATACTGATATATGTATAAGGTTGTAGATATAGAAGATTTTTAAACAATCAATAAAACAATTTGCGAATACACTGTATTCCTGGCTTAGCGAAAAGTGTTTCTTCTACTCATAAGTATTTTGACACTAAAAGAGTTGTTACAAATTCGGCCTGCACTTGTACACTATTTAATAAATATGTAAAGAAATGAATTAGAATTTCATTTTTTCTTTTGTTTTAATTGTTCAAAATCATTCTTTTTGTACTAAGTGACAGCGTCAAATGTCATTTTATTGACGCCATCTTTGTTTTCAACGTCCAGTCATACCTGTTTCGTGCGTTTTATATGTTTTTGTACAAATAAACTATCTCAAAATAAACAAAAATGGCAACTAAATCACTTTTATTTGATAATGGCCTTTTAAAATTATAAGTATACAAGACCAGGCCTTGGCGCCATACATTCGCGGAACGTGTCATTTGTATAGCCTTATTGCTACAGTAAATATCTCAATTAATAATTGAATTTTTTAAATAGTTTTACACTCCTATGTGTTGATACAATAGACACACAATAATTATTTTAAAACATCTTTGATTATGTATACTCCTGAAAATATATGTATGCTTAAACTATTTAGTTTCATGTTACTAACATTTAATTGTCCTAGCATATAACATATGAAACTATTTCTTTCTTTTAATCAAAGATCTCAATGGCTATGAGATATCAACCTAAAGTTGATGCAGTACAAGTAAACGCGTTCAAAAAGAACTAGAAACCGACTTCAACTGTCTAAAAGTCTACTTTTATTAAGGCAATGCTTGTAAGTCAGCTGTCTAATACACAGTTAACATTCCCTATCTCAAAAAGTACTGAACCGATTTTGACGAAACTTGCAGTCTTCCCTGAGTTAAACAATACGTTGTTCAACTAAAAAATTAATATAAAAATTTTTTCATAAAGAAGCTTTTATTTAAATGCTCTAAAAAGAAGAAAATAAACTTTAAATTAAATCAAACCCATCAATTGATTACATTGAACAATTTAAATGCTATAAAAGCTTGTCGCGTGATTTTAATTGTATTGATGTCGATGTGGCGTACCATGAAGGAGACTAGAGAAAAACTGACTGATCTAGAGAAAAAGTATGTATTGTATAAAATAGATAAATCTACATACATCTACACTAGTAAATCACGCGACAAGCTTTTATAGCATATAAATTGTTCAATGTAATCAATTGATGGGTTTGATTTAATTTAAAGTTTATTTTCTTCTTTTTAGAGCATTTAAATAAAAGCTTCTTTATGAAATTTTTTTTATATTAATTTATTTTTTATTTTTTAGTTATCGACGTGTTTCTTAAGACTAAAAAAGTCTAGTTAAGTTACTGAATCTATTTCAATTTTAAAAAGCATTGAAGTGCAAGTTAGGCCCACCCAGGACGATGTAAAGTAATTTTGATTGGAATTTGTACGGAACTTTCATTATGGCACCTCGAAGTCTATTTTATAATTTAGTCGACTATTACCCATTCACCTGCAAAGCCAGCTTAGTCTTGATAGTTTTTCTTATAAGTTCAGTGTACATACTACTGTGAAGTATTCAGATTTTTAAAAGCAATAGTTTAAAAGATATACGGGGGGAAACGCGAAACTAGTTTCGAACGTCATTTTTTAATAATACATTTGCGAAAAAATATAACAATAGTAAAATTATGATGAAGATGATTGTGTTCCGGTTAGCACAGAAAGCATAGCTAGCAACCTAAGTAACGTTTCTAGGTGAGAACGCTTCCATTTGTTGACTTTAATCACTTAACATCGGTTGATATGAAGACGAAAGTACCAGGACCTCATACCTAAGATGGAGTCTAACTACAACTTCAAAGAGAGAAAAATAGATATATAATACCTTGGCATAAGGTCTCTGTCATCTCCATAAAATTAAATGAAATCATTATCAACATTCGAATTTAAATATGTATATTTAAAAAGCGAAGGCCCGAGTTCTTTTTTCAAAAACACTCGAACTGAAGCCAATCCTCTTGGAGCATGTGAATGCAGCAAAAAGTATCTAATTAAACAGACCCCGATCTTTTTTCGGAGGTTAGTGCGGAACAGTTGTCTTACACGCTCTCTGACACTTATGTCAACCTGGTAGTCTATTATTGAGATTGTGGCCAAGAGTGTGTTGCAAATACTGCCCAGTGACTCGGCAAAAATACTAGTATTGATTTTTGAATGAAAAACATTCCTTCAGTTAATAAGAAAAAAAGTACTAGTGCTTTTGGCTTTATAACTAGTTAATAAGAAAAACTCACGTTTGCCTAGCGTTTTTAAGACAAGCTTCTGAAATCACGAACTTTTAGCACGCCAAACAGCTACAAAACGTATCACTTTCTGAGCACAAGTATTAGAAAAACTATATATATTATTCCCAAGTTACGTGTATGGGTGGGAGCCACCCTTAAAAATATGTTTTGCAAGATTTTATTCTACTACTTTGTCGGCGTGATTAATATGTATACCCGTACTAAATTACACCTTTCTAGTAGTAAGGGTCTCTAAGCAAAGCCGCGGACTGACAGACGGACCGACTAACGGAGCGAAATTAAAAGGGTTCGTAGTTTTACTGCGGAACCCTAAAAACAGAAGTGACTGAAGTTGAGCGTTCTCATTTCAAAATATAAGTTTTACTCAAACCCGCGTGGAATATGTCATTAACTTCTTCTGTTTCTGATAACCTGGTAGTTCAAATGATTTTTCAATAGTTTGGTAGGAAATTAACCTGCGCTACAAAAACGATATTGCACGCTCCGGTGCACTTATGTCAACGTGGTATTAAGATGAGCCCGTATTTGAGGGACCATTGAAAAGTTCTTCTTTATTTCTCCTGGCTCCAGCATCAGACCAGGACCGATGACCTAGTTAAGCTCGCGAGTAGTCACTGGATGCAAGTGGCTCGGCCCTATCACCGTGCATGTGTGGGCGCGCCATAACAGGGAGACTCATGTCCAACAGTGGACTTCTGCAGCCGATGATTATTGCATACGCTGCCTTGTCCAGCCTCAATTGAGTGACACTATCTTGTCTTAAATTTATTTAGAAAACCATTGCCAAACTAACATAAACACACGCTTTTTAGCTGTATTTTTGGCATTTATGCATGACATTCAGCATTTACACAGAGGATATAATCACAGACTTTGCACAGACTAGGTACTGATATAATGCACAATCACGACTTGTTTTGATTATGTGGTTACTCTTTCATTCCCTTGGGCCAAAAAGAGACAAATAGCATTTTGAATCTAAAACACTTCAACTAAAGTCTAAAGTTAATGAATCTATTTAGATTTTAAAAAAAAGAAGTGACAGAAGCTACGCGTTCTCATATTGAATTAGTAGAATAAACCGCGCGTAATATGTCATGTGAGCTAAATCAAAACTACTTCTGTTTCTGCTAACCTGGTACTTCAAATGATTTTAAGTAGTTTGTTAGGAATTAACCTGCGCTACGATACGATATATAGAAACGATATAGCACGCTCCCTTGCACTTATGTCAGCCTGGTATTCTGATTTTGAGATGAGCCTGAATTCGAGGGGCCTATTGAAGAGTTTCTCTTTATTCCTCCTGACTCCAGCATCAGACCAGCTCGCTGGTACCAGAAAAACGCATTGTCATCGGAACTGAACCAACGTACAAAATTTCAACTCCCTAGGATAAGAGGAAGTGCTTCTAATTCAGCTTGCAAGATTTGACCCGAACATACATACATACATACATACATACTTACATACATACATACAAACATTGCAAGTTAAATAAAAGCTTTTAATAAAAAGAATTATTTAAATCGAACTTGTAGTTCCGGAGATATGCGAGTGCTAACATACAAATATACATACATACATACACTTTTTCAATTTCGCACACTTGTTTAGAAGCTGATATCTAGACTAACATATACGAAAGTATATGTATGTATATATCTGAGCAGTTCTGTAAATATTACATACATACAGGTCGACTTGATAACCTCCTATTTTGAAATCGGTTAATAAATACTAAAATACATTGAAGCTTTTAAATATACTCTGCTCTAGAAGCCGACATTGTAAAGAGAAAATAAAACTGAACCTGAACTTTTATCTCGACGGAAGTAATTATGGACATAATTAATGTTGTTTTAATCCCTTTTTAATATTTTCTTCGTGCATTAATTTTACAAGGGTTCTTGTGTACCTAATACATATATCTTTAGCTGTGTTGCTGTTACAGGTCTAAGATCTGCTTGCATTTATATAGCATCGGTTATCAATAGGAAAAATTAATTTTTTTGAGATAGAGGCCAAGTGTGAAACCACTGAACTTACAAATAAATGTATATATGTAGTTGAATCTGTATACCCACAGTCGACGCAAGAATTTCACGGATTAGTTTGACATAATATGCGTAGAAAAGTGTGTCTGAAATTGGTAAATATTAAAGCCCCGATGACAATAGTTTTATTAACCGCAGGTGTAATACATAATATTTTTTATCGATAAGAGCCGCACTTTTAATGCACTCAAGTTTTTACCGCACAGCAATCTTCAAACCCCCATAAATATATCAAACGCTGTAGAAGTAATATTTTAACGTGAAACGAAATTAAAAACAAAAAGCTATTCATTGCTCGTCCAGTCACAAGTCAAGGCCGTGGTGTGAAGAAAAAACTGTATTCGAAACTAAAATAGAATCAGTTGAGTCTATTCGTCACGCATTCCCTGCGCTTGCGACTGTCGCATTCAACTACACTGAAAACAATACACAAGATTGCAAATTTTGTAGAATTTTATTGGCTTTTAGACGTAAATGTGCTTTGGATTAATCGCGGTTGACTGATACTCACAAAGAAAAATTTATAACAGAATACATCAAAAATGATAAAATTAGTAGTGTGTGGATAGTAAGGAATTTTTGATTTGATTACGCTGATGTGGCTGAACTGATTTGGAAGAAATTTGGCATACAAATAGAATGTGCTTCGTTATTTTGAACTTTAAAAGAAGGAATGAAGAAAAACAAAGGCATAGTTGGTTTTCAGGTAGGACGTGACTAATACGATGAAATTGAGACATCGCTAAAGTACACGAAGTACCTATTTCTCTGTCTCTATAACAATAAAAAATCAAAAAGTACAACAAAGAACTCATCAATACACAAATAAGTTTAGGAAGTGTAATTGAATAATTTTTTCCTAATATTCATCACTGTATTATTTTTGTATCAATAAATCCTTCTGTTTCACCGAAGTAAACAACATAGACAAAATGGAATTTGTTTTTGGCAAAACTCGATTGTGCAAGCGAGATGGCATCTTATTTCTGCTCTTTTCACAAAAAGATCCTGAAACGTGAATCTCGGCAACCAGTCGTCATTTGCATGAAACTGGACACGTAAAAACGTAAAGTGTGCAAAAACGTACAAAACCAAGTAGAAAATGGCGTATCAGTAGGACGTCAAAGCCGTTGGCTATTCTGGTACAGATTGCACTTGTTTCTTTAGTTTTGAGCTTCGATGAAAAGAGTTACAGTTCAGTTTAGAATAAAGCTTACTGGTTAATGTTATTAGAGCTTTTGCATTTTCACATTAACATTTAGATTTTTTTTGTAACGGTGATTACTCATCATTCCTCTGCCATATAACCCTCCAACTCAGAGGGGAAACTAGATCCTATTTCTTGGAATAGGCTGATAGAATTTGATCGATCCGACCGAAGGCCTCTTACTTGGAGATGACTACTGTAAATTTCAACAACCGGGACAACAACAGCACAGCTTAACTTCCAAAGCAAGTGAGCGCTAAGATATTCTTTGGCGCTAAGTTAGTAGACACTCATAGAGGTCACCCATCCACTGACTGACTACACCGAACGTTGCTTAACCTGGATGATCGTTACTGATCTGTGTGCATCGCTAGGCTGGATATTTTTTGTAATAGATGATTAATGATAAAATGACTGATTAGGGGTAAGATACACTTTGGTGCCATCAAAATGGGTATCTAAATTGTAAACTGGCTTACTATTGGGATTAGTAGGTGAAGTAGGTAGGTTATGATATCACAAAGGTCTCTATTTGAACATGATAAAGTCGATTTTTACTAATGATAATAAAATATCTCCGACGCTTGTAGAGAAACATCTGAAATAGCTAATATGTTTCCGGTTTATCTCATTAGCTAATGAAAATATAAATATAAAGTCCATCATGTACATTCAACAGCTCGTTAATGCAAACCGTAATAAACGCAGTAAATTTTTATTTGAATTCCTTTTGAATTAAAACACCGGTGTAGAGTAGCACTTTATTAGCTTAAACTTAACAACTTAGCCCAGCGTAGCACTTGCTACGAAATTCCTCTCCTCGTTGCTACGTTATTGCTACGCCAGTCGTGAAGGAGTGCCCTCTATCAAATTGAATTTGAAATCGTTCATCAGTCGAGATAGAACTTCAAAATTTTAAAAAATAGATATTTCATTTTTTTAAAGAATCGATGTGTACGGCATATTTATAGCCCACTGCTAGCAGAGGTAGGGTAATGTTTTAGGATTAGAACTTGGCAATGAATGGCTTTGAATATGCAATATTGACTTTATGATGTACTATAAATTGATCTAAAATAAACACTAGCAATATAAAGGTTGCTTACTCTAAGGAGGTTGTTCCACAAAACCTTTAGAATAATAATAATAAAAGTATTTATTGCCATAATTTTTTTACAGTGGTCTTAATCTAATATTACAAGTAGTTTTGGGAATTAATGTGAACACTAGTACCTAAACTAGGCCGATAAAAACAAAAACAAAGCAAAATGTCATCCATAGGGAGAGCCTACACCTGTCGCACAGGGCTTCCCCTATGACAGACTGTATGGCTATACTATTGTTACTCAATTGTCTTATCCAATAAATATTTTTGTATTTGTATAATCAGAATTTTCAAAAATTTGGTCAACAGAAGAACAATAAACGTAAACCAATATTATAAATTTATGGTTAAGCAATTGAACGAATTTAACGTTACGTAACACATTTTATCCCGATAAAGTTTTTCGTGGAATCCTGACTTTTAATAACAACCAGTATTATCCCCACTAATCAACATTTATTGACAACCAAAATATATAGCAACAGTGCGAAATAGTTACAATAAATCAAACTTCTTCAAAAGGAAAGAAACATTTTTTAGAAACCTAACAATTTTTGGGGGAATACCGCCACTAAAAGTATGAAAAAGGTTAAACATTTTTCATAAGCAAAACTATTTGATAGGCTAGGACCTTTAAATTTGAGGCATCGACTCTTTTGACGTTTTAATAAACCACTTAATAAGGAATTTCCACGCGAAATAAGTCCCGGGCGTCCTATCAGCTGTGCTATAAGCAACGATTGCATCCCCGCATTACACAACGCTCTTATCGCCACATAAAACAATATTTGCTTCAACACTGAACAAATTAGCGATATGACACTTTGGGGACCTAAATCAGCGCATGTGTGACCACAAAAAGGGTTTAATATGAATTTTAAAGCATGCCCTCACTGTGACGCGGTGCGGTGTACATAAAGTTACAAATTATCCTTTTTAATTACAGTTGGCTAAATAAAGATACTAAAACGGAATATTACTTTCCGAGTTAACTGAAGAAGACCACCGCCTTTTTACTGCCTCCATAGCCTGATGACTAAACGGAGGACGGAGGTCCCGGGTTCGATTCTCAGGGGGGGGGGGGGGGGGGGGGGGTACCTGTCGGCACTTGGTTTGATAGGTGGTAGGACATTTTCTATGTCCACCTGGCTAGCTACCACCATACCTAATTCTGCCGCCAAACTTCAGTGTTAATAGCACTCTTGTATTCCGGCATGAAATATAGCACAGCCAGCGCCTCATTAGAATAAGGATTTTGGGTGCGCATGCGCACCATTCAACGGCCTTATCGTCACTTACCATCAGGTGTCAAAGTGTGACAGTCACACAATTTTAGTTTCTCACATTTCAACTTTAGAGTTTTGAAAAATGTGACTGTTTCAGATTCAGTTTAAGTATCATTTATTCTCATTTAAGACTTAAAGAGAAAAAAAATATTATTAATTAACACTATTTACTTAAATGTGTATATTATTTTAACAATACCACTAACTATATAGCCCATTAAATTATTTTTATATGCTATAAATATGGCCTCATTTCAACTGATAAGTGACAGTGAAAATAATACCGATAAATGGAAAGAGCGCTTTTCACTAAACAGATGAACGTGAAATTTTTTTGGGAGTGTAATCAAATTTCACGAGCTGCCGCTATAGGCGTTGCACAATTCTTCATACAAATCTTAATAGGTTACTTTTCGGAAAACAAGCTATTCTTTTGTGCATTAGTTAACCTACAGGACAACTAACAAACATTTCAGCTGTCGAAAACTGGGACGACGTGTTACAAGACGTGTAAATTTAGCTATTGCCATCTCTTTTTAATACACATTGTTCTTATTTAAATGAAGAGTATCCAGTATCGATAAAAACAGTTCAATAAGAAATAATCTGTCTAAATTTAGATGTACCACAAATTTGAATACCAAAAATCTTTGGCTCAGGTCGAAGAGATTTATGGAACGTAATAAAGTAGTTCAGGTAAAATGACGTTTGAGGTAGTACGCAGTCAGTCGGAAGGTTTTATCTGTAGGTTTTTTTATAATCTAAGTATTTCGTCGAAGGAATAAGGTTGCTATTGGCTTGTTATTTGTTATTTAGTTCCGAGTACGCTCACAGAGCGCTCACTGCAACTATCAGCGCCAAAATGGCGAGAATCAAATGTAAGCAAAATAAAAGTCGTCAGTCTTCGTTTCAGCGTAACATTACATTTCAGTGGTTTCACGACTTTTCTTTTGTAAGTTACTAACCGGCAGTATTTGTAAAAACCATATATTCAAATGAAACGTCTCTTAAACAAAGCGCTTTTCAAAATTCTAGACGTCCAATTGTGTGTGTTCTGTGGGCATGAACTAAAATTAACATACAGAAAACTGTGCCTAATTCCTAACAAAACAGCAGTCCGTGAAATATACAAAAGCTATTTGATTACTTCATATTGTACTTAACGTCTGTTTGTATAAAAATATACCATGTGAAAAAACGCATATATTTTAATCCAGCAATATATAAGCACGAGTATAGTTTTGTGGAAATACATAATTTATCTCCCTAGCTTCCCTGGGATAATTTCTAAAGTAAACGGGCCAAGTGCGAGTTGGACTCGCGCACCGAGGATTATGGATAAATAAAATACGGAAAATCATAAATAATACCCACCGAACAATCCTATAACGAATGAGCCTAAATAACATTTTCGATTTAGTTTTGCTACTCGTTAGTAGACGGCGTTACAATACTTTAAAACGCACGTTTCAAAAATCGCGTTTGTTGTATGGCAGCCAGCCCCTGTTTTTTGGTATTTGTTGTTATAGCGGCAACAGAAATACATCATCTGTGAAAATTTCAACTGTCACGGTTCATGAGATACTGCCTGGTGACAGACGGACAGACAGCCGAGTCTTAGTAATAGTTTTATCCTTTTGGGTACAGAACCCTAAAAACTATCTAAATCACTAAATAGGCACACTGAAGACATTTTCGGAACAATGTGTAGACGGTTTATAACCATTTGTTTATAGCCAAGGTCCGAGTTTTTCATGTCGAAACGGAAGGCAAAGGCTGAAGTGGTGGCAGAAGTAATTTATATTTGCCGAGTTGGAGGGAGTTTCGCACAGTTTGACAAGCCACTGATTTATGAAACGAAACTGCGAAGACGGGGCTACTGATTTTCGCTAAAAATGTGTGTCAGAGTTGTGAACTAACTTACATAGGAGGGAAAGATACACCCTTATAGCGCTATCAGTTAGCTGTATATCAAAGGAAGCAAACAAAGTGGTTTTCTTTTATCCTATAGTTTGTACTACACTTTTACAATCCATAGGTCCCAAGTTCGATTCTCAGTGGGGGTATCTGTGGGTTCCTCGGTTTGGTTGGTGGTAGGGCATTTTCTATGAATGTCCGCCTGGCTAGCTACCACCATAAGACCTAAGTCTGCCGCCAAACAGCAGTTTCAGTATAAAAGTATAGAGCCAGCGCCTCATTAGCTTAGTTTGAGGCTTCCGTGTGCACACGCAACCATCCAACAGTCTTATCGTCACTTACCATCAGGAGAGATGAAGGCCAAGTGCAAACCAATCATACATATTTTAAAAACAGTGCATTACTTCTATTCGACACATTTTCGAAAGCTAATCGTCGTCATCAGCCAGGGAACGTCCACTGTTGGACATAAGCCTCCTTCATGGTACGCCACATCGATCGGTCCCGAGCCACTTGCTTCCAGCGACTCCCCACGACCTTAACCAGGTCATTGGTCCATCTAGTACGGGCACGGCCCGGTAGATGTTTCCCGGTACGTGATCGTCACTCGAGAACTCTTATTCCCCATCGGTTATCGGTTCTTCAAGCGACGTGGCCTGCCCATTGTCACTTCAGCTGACCCCAATAAATTGAAAGCTAATAGTTGAAACTTAAAAGAACTTTTTGGTTGACGTCACAAAAGGCGCTAACTTGCGCCATCCTAACAATACATTTTAAAGGCAGTGACACGTCGTCGGTCGCCGTCGCGTCGAGAAAAAAAAACATGCAACAATGGACCGAAGAGATTTGCGTGGAGATTCAACGCGACCCATTTTTTACGCTGCGCTTTCTTTTCATGCCATAATGACGACGGCAGGGAAAGTTGGAATATTAAAATGAGAGACACTTGTTTCAGCTGTAAAACGGCTATAAATGAAGCCTTCGCGCCTCCGTCCTTGAGGGTAGCGAAGTTAAAGAGCCCTGGTTCAAGTGCGAAATGACGGATTTTTTTGTTGGTGGAATTAGAAAATAATGTTTTGTTGCGAAGAGTGACTAATATAAAATGAAATTTGCTAATTAAAAAAAAATTGTAGTTAGTGGTTTTATACAATGTTTTCAAGCTTCAGCCAGAGCTGAGTTACCATAAATATTATGTCATAGATAGACAATATACAGCAGTATCCAAATAATTATGTTGTAGTCTTTCTAACATCATTGAATTGACATAAGATAGAGTGAGATAAATATACATTCTCTGTCGCAGATTGTGTCAAAATTAAGCAAACGTATACGGCATCAATTGGGTAAATACTTTTCGGGAAAATATTTATTCTGTAGTACTGCATTAGTTACTCTTCAGTACAACTACCATACATTTCAGACGTGCAATTGTAGCTATAGTCATCTCTTTATTATACATAAAATGCTTTCATAAATGTGACGAGTATCGATAGAGTTCATCAACTTGAAATAATGTATCTTTACCACAGATTTCTTTTAGAGTTACATATTCACGCATAGATACAGATTCGATCTTTTTGGTGTATCGGACCACACACACATAATGATTTGTTCCAGTGAAATTTTATATGACGGCGTAACACTATTTATCTTATTTAAGAGACTGCTACGTGCACATCGAGTTATTAAATATTTATTTACGCAGTTTTTAATCGATGTACCTACGAGTACATGCAAAATTGACGAACTCTCAACTTGTTATGATGCCCTAGTACTCAAATCGTATAAATAACAGATAAAGGTTTTATAATCATAAATGAACTAACCAATTTTCTAAATTACTTTTGTCACTAACAGGTTACGCAGTTAAATATACTTTTTGAAGGATTTAATAAAGTAATATTGTGAAAAATAAGGAAAAAGACACACAGATAGCCCTTGTCGTTACGTTGCTTGTCAAAAGGATTTTAAAAGCTTGCTGGAGCAAAAAAAAAAAAAAGTAAAATTCAAAACAAATGTTGCAGCTTTTAAAGAGCCCTCAGATGTTTTAAAACAAAGGCTGTAACTGGCACTTAGCGTCCCATTTCACTTGCAAATGTGAAAGAGCTGGTGCTTCAATTCACTGTCGCACCAAGTTTTGTAAAATTGTATTTTTATAGTTGCTCGATTACACTTAGCACGAGCTGGGCTTAGTATTAAGTTACTAGTTGTATATAATCAGACAGTAATATTTTGTGAAACTCTAAAATGAAATTTGTGATCAAAAAGAGAACAAAATGGATTACCACTTTAGTATTTGATGTTAATTTTCTCACGCGTTCCTGAGAAAAAGGGTCTTGACAGAGAGATTGACAGACAGATATACAGACCGACAGCAAAGTGATCCCATAAGCGCTACTTTTTCTTTTGAGGTACGGAACCCTAAAATCCGATTTTTCCAGTGATATAATTTTAAAAAATTGGTAAGGCGTCGCTTGCTGCCAATATTTCAGGATTTTAGATCAAAAGGAAACATTCTATTGGCTTTGATCCCCTTGAATCCAAAAGAAATGGTCTAAAAATGCAACTCAAACAGTCGTATCAGTTTAGTACGTTGACCTAGAACTTTAACAGGTCTAAAAAATTGCAGATTATTTGATATTAATTTCAACTTGATACATTCACGCGTTCTCGAGAAAAATAGTAATTGAAGACAAACGGACAAGAAAGTTGTCCTATAAGGGTATATAATATAACAGATCATTAATCTAGTTTAGGCTCCAGTCTAGCACATATTTTACAATCTTTTTTAGCTTTAGTTAAATATAACATTTGGATTTCGTAAAACTGAACCTAGCACATATTTTACAGTTGTGTCAACGCCATCTTCAATATTAACTTCCTACCCACTTTACCTACCTTTTTTTTACCTCCGACGCAAAAAGAAGGATGTTATAAGTTTGACGGTAATGTTTGTCTGTCTGTGGCATCGTATTTCTCGAACGGATGGACCGATTTTGATGCGGGTTTTTTACGTGAAAGCAAGTTTCCTTGCGGTGGTTCGTAACTATATTTGATAACTAACTATATTTAATTTAATTCACTTGTTATTATTACCATAAATATATTAACCACAGATTACACTCGCATGTCTTTGTTTTTTACCTATCCGCGTCGTTTTAACGAGCTGTCAGCTTGGCGCGAACTTGAAAAATGGTGGTTTATTGCAATTTTAGTAATTTGTTAATAATACTGTTATGTGTGTATTTTGTGGTATAGTGGTGTGATATAGTGCAAAAAGTGTCACGGACGGTGTTACAGTATCAATTACGCAAAATTGTGAAGGTTTCGACGCGATGGAAAGGTCACAATGTCGAGCACATTCAGCATATGGATTTTTTCGAATTATGTTAAAACCAAGGCTGACGTTTGAGTTAAAGTAAGCAAGCGATAAAATATACACATTATAAATTTTATTTAGAAAACTGAAGAAGCCAGTTCTTGTTGCCAGGACTTGTTTATAACCTTAAAATTCGAAAATAAAATATCATTATCAAAGACATCTGTATGGTGTGATAGGCTGTATGGTGTTTGCCTTTGCCTTTTCCTGGTGGGAAAAAATCTTACCAAAAAAAATGAACGAGTTGACAGTTTCAGAATTTTCAGAATAGCCCTAATTCTGAAGTTGAAGTGGAAATATTTAATACAATTAACTCGAAACATATAACTAACTATATACTTTGATACGTGTTGTGAAATGAGTGGAATAAACGAACCAGTGCATCTCCTAGACAGAAGAAAACAGCTAATTTCTCCGTGCTCTCAAGTAAAACACACGTATCCCTTTTCCATTCACATTCTCGCGTTTTCATGTTACGAGTATAAAACAAAAACAAAACAAAAACAAGTGGTTTGCTAAGGTTTTGCTCTTAAAAACTGTTTACTCTTGTTCATCCTTTTAGGGGTGGAATTTCGAAAAATAATTTCTTGCATATTCAAATTGATTATTGTTGTGGCATCATCAATAATTAAAATTTTCACGATCAATCTTCAAATCAAAACAGACGATCAAATGGTAACCAAAACAAATGTGAAAGCGAATAGATTTTAACGACACATAAGCTAGGAAGTTAAGTCTCATGTGAACGTAAAAATCTACATATTTATGTAAAATCGATTCACTAGGCACTGTGGGACAACGTCAAGGAAAATAGAGGCAGCCCATACCCCGGACCCGGATGTCCCCAATGAGTAATGTCGCCTGAGATTTAGTTGTCAGCTTCGATAGAAAGCGTTCCATGGCCATGATTTACACAGCGCAGCGGGCGGCCTCGGAGTACAATACGCGTATGGCAAATATCTGTATAAAAAATTGGATTAACAGATCAATTAATTATTTATGCAGATAAAAGTATCTAAATTGGTTTGTAAACTTTTAACAGTGGTAAACTGTTTCATGATTGTTTTGACAGTAATACACATTTTTCGTGTTGGTAATAGATGACAAGTACCAACTTTATAAAGACCAAATGGGCGTGTAAAGCACGCGGTGAATACTGAAAAAATACTGATTGTATTTGAATTTTCCTTCTGGTTTCTTGTTCTGAATTTCTTTGTTATTTTACTTTCCATGCTGAATATGTCACTTCATTTTTTCAATTTTCCAGAAGTGACGGAAAAAACAAATTACTTGTTTATATAGTTGTTTATATAGTTATATAAAATATTAGTTCTACGGCATCCATGGAAAGGCAAGGCATCCTTTACTAAAAAAATAATTTTTGGGCAGCCATCATGATTTCTCCACCGGATCCCCCCCTGTCGGCCTACAACGGTACGGTCCAATTCTCGTATCGCAAATATTTGAATTTAGAACTTTGGAGTAATGCCCGATATTAGAGCGGCGAGTTTGCTTCTCGTTATTAACTTATGGAAGGGCTCTTGGTATACCTAACTTTCAGTTACTTTGTGTGTTTTGAAACGAGTAAACAGATCTATGTTTAAAAATAAGTAGGCTAGCTGCCTCCGTAGCCTAATGGCTAATCTGGACGTCGCAGGTTCGAATCCCAGTGAGGCGTATCTCTGATACTTTCATTTATTTGTACTGTTTCACTAGTGTGTCAGTGTGTGATGGGAGGGACAGTCAGATAATATATTTTTCAAACCTGGGTAAATGACGATAAGACCGTTGAATGAAAAGCCTGCTTACCCAGGAGCCTCAGCCTGATGAGGCGGTGGATCTGCTACCTTTCGTACTGATACACAAAGTTTAATGGTGTTAGCTAGCCATTAATTAATAATAATAAAAGGTAGCTAGCCAGGCGGAAATAGAAAATGCCCCAGTTGTCAGTGTTGTTGAGCCACCATACTCCTCTGACATGGCTCATGTAGCTACCTGTCGTAGATAGTAACCGGTAACAACGGATTAACGTGCCTCCCGAAGCACGGAATCATGTTACTGTTCAGACAATCAGGTGATTCAGCCTGCAATATTCTTAACAAACTGGGGCAAGTCTAACAAAGTGATGTTTGACAAATTCCCATCGGGGACCGAACCTGGGACCTGCCCGCCGCGGAGGCCTTCGCGCTACTGATCGATATCAAATAAAATCTATACTATTAGTAGATTCTAGTTTCCGCTCGTGATGAGGGTCCTCCTGCAAGATTTACTAACGGATCCCGACAGCTACCCCAACCGCCCGCGTCGCAACCCGCTCCCCTCTGCATATATTTATGTCCATAGGTACGTCACCTGTCCCCATTGTGAGGTTTGAATACATGCGACGTAATAAATGAGGGACTATTTATTTCGACCGTTTTTGTATATAAATTTATTCGGTAATAAGATTTTTGGAACTACATGTAGATGGAAGTGAATAAATAAATGGCCGAGGTGGTCTATGCAATTTTTTTATAGTTATTGATGCCCAGTGCGACATTAATAATGAATATTTTTGTGAGTGATTTCTTAATTTAAAAATAGTCAAATCCTATGGAAATTAAAAGTACATGATGACCTATTTTAGAATGTCGACCTTATATAGTCCTTTCACACGGATCCCCATTTGACCTAATAACCCATTTTTGAGTTCCATCATCCTATTTCGAAACCGAAAACTTGCACCGAATTTTTTATTCTTTTGGTTCGGACTCTTGTAAATTCAAGAACAAGAATAAATATGTTTCATTTAGGTTAAAAACAGCCAAATTCGAGTCGGTCTCGAAAACGAAGGATTCAATAATATTTTTTTAAAAAAGGGGCAGAATCGCTGAAAACAAAACACATTTGCTGTATGGGGAATTTGGGACGCCTTTATATTTTTGTCATTTTTCTTATTTATATTAGACAGAGAGTAGGACAGTGGATCTTGGTTAGGGAACCCTAAAAAGGTTTTAATCCTGACATTTCATTATACATTTATGATAATTGAAATAGTAGGTATTTCGTTACCAAGTGTCAATGAATTAGCCGGCATCCGTGGCTTAGTTGTATGAGCGTTAGATACGCAACACATGCGGAAGGTCCCGCGGTTCGATTCCCAGCATCGTTGTCAAAATCTCTTTATAAGATTTTCCTCAATTTAGTTACGGTATTGCAGGCTAAATCGCTTGATTGTCTGAAAATAAGCTGAAGATGTCTGGTACGTTAATCCGTTGTTCCCGGTTACTATCTACGACAGGTAGTAGCTACATGAGCCATGTCAGAGGACTGTGGCGGCTCAACAATTCTGACACTAGGGTGTGGGTGGTCGGTCATCGATCTTACAACCTACACGATAAGAAAAATGAATTAGCACTGATATCATATTTAATAAATATTTTTTTTACAATTGTCAAGTATAGGTTGATGGAAATTAAATTTTATTTGTAATTTATTAATCAAATATTTTTGTATAATGGATTCCGCGCATCGTCTTCGTTTGGCCCGCTCTGATGGACCGATGAATCACCGTGCGGGAAGCCTAGGGAGAGGGGAATATGAGGCAGGGCTGACAACTAAAACATTCTTCCTTTGCCGGATAGGGGCTAAAGTATGTTGATTTAGATAGTCTGTATTTTTTGAAAAAATTAAAACCTGCCTCCGTGGCGCAGTTGTCTGAAAGTTGACAAAACACACAAATGTCTGTGTGAAGTTTACCAATCCGCACTGGTCCTGCGTGGTTGACTATGTCCCATACACTCTCTGTAGGAGAGTAGGCCTGAGCCCCTGCAGTGGAGACATAATATATCATATAGTTTATTTTTTTAAAAAAAACTGTACAACTTTGTGCGAAAAAGACAACTAAAAACTAATACTAAAAACTGTTATACAGGCTGTTGATGTATTAAAATGTTTAGTAGGTATAAAAAATAGGCAAATTTTAACCAAAAGATAAATATGGTGGCAATATTATGATATCGTTTGCCACTTCCACACAAAATGAACGCTTTTGTACATACAGTATTCTGCTTTTGTATATACAGATTGTCGTATAGATTTTCCTTAATTTTGTTAATATTATATAAAATGCGATTCAGATGAATTTTTACGAGAAGTGCATTTATTCGCCAAGAAACTGTCAGTATCAATGACAAAATTATGTTCGTTTTACTTGCAAATTAATATATATACCAAACACATCCATTTTGAATTTCAAATACTATTTGGAACGTACTTACTTAGATATGTACCTAGTTAGCAATGCGCAGCCCTACGAAGGGGGGACGAGACGAATGCTAATGATTTATGTTGTTTCTCTCTGAGAGACGGTCGTTTCATCTACGGCCATGATAAATGTCTGTTACGTAACCGTCTGCGCACATAAATGTGGGACAGATTTATTAATCTGGTTTTAATACAGTGTGTACGCGGCTTTAAAGGGAAAACACGTGTTTCAGGAAGCCAATTTCAAGTATGCGAATGCGGATTTATAATAATTGTTCTTTCCTTTCCATACTTTTCTTTTCCATACGAATATTATAATTGCAAAATCGAGTTTGTTTGTTTGATCTTCCTTTGCGTCGTAGCGTTGAGTTCGCATGACTTGATTTTTCGTATAGCGAGAGTCGAAGTGTCGAAAAGTACAAGGCTGTTTTTAATCCCGATTGAGCCAGTGCCCTTTTGAAGTTCAAGTGCCAGTTCTTTTAACTTTTAAAGCTTACATATTTATACAATAGTTTATTATTTATTATACTTATTTATAAAAATAAGGGTAAATAAATGCTATGTTTTTGACCTGAAATAGGTGAACTAGAGTAGGTTAAGTAGGTTTATTCAAAAACTAAATTTTCTTCTTTATTTGTAATCCTAAAACATATTTTTCCTATTCTCTTTTTGCATAGTTTGTGACTTACCAAATAGATTCAATGAATAAAAATATATTTACAGACCAGTTCTTTTTTGGGATGATGAGTTGGAGCTTGGTCTTCATCTTATCTGATATACCAGAATCTACTCTCAGTTTTAATATCATCAAAGTATCATAGAAAAGAAACATCAAACAACAGATTTGGAATCTTTGAAAATATACATACTATTATATTATTTAATTTAGAAAGCTTTACCTTTAGATCGAAATTTACCGATTAATTGGTTTTCAGTTTTATTCCTATGGAGTGCTGTAATACCTTGCTTCTAGCCGAATTTCAGGATGCTAGGTCAACTGAAAATACCCTGTAGGTTTTTTATTCCTTGTATTCTCTACGGAAATTGTCTGAAAATGTGGCTTTAACAGCCGTATCTTTTATTGCGTTGACCTAAAAGTTAGATTTTTTTTTTCAGATCCAAGTCAGTGCCAATTTGAGAATTCTATATTAATTCTAATTTGATACATTCACATACGCGTTCCTGAACGAAAGGGTCTAGACAGACACACAAACAACAAAGTGATTCCTTTTTTCCTTTTAAGATACGGAACCCTAAAAAGAAAAGTTGCAGTCCGCTGACAGACGGACGGATGAACAGTGCTGGCTTAGTAACAGGATCCCTTTGGGCTACCTTTCGGGTACGCAACCTTAAAAATGAGGCACATGCAATTTGTTTCTGCTTCTCCGTTCTTTTGAAGTTGAATATCCCGCACCGCAGGCACGCCATAATTCATTAGCCGTCACCTTACAGCCGGTGGAATAAGTTACTAAAGTAAAACCGGTAAGCCGAAAGCGTGGCATCGACGTGCATGATTTATAAGCACGGATAATACATCGCATTAGTGGAACCACAACACGAACGCACTGTGGATTTAGTAAAAAGAGATCCGACGCCATTATTGGGTGGGTAGGGTGGCCAGATGAATACATAAATCAGGATCGGACGCGTCAGCGAACTTAAAATTCGTCGTTATGGTAGGCTATCGATTTGAACCGAGGGTTTTGGCGTTGAGGTTGTGCTGGCTGCTGTGCTGTAAATATTCAAATGGAGGTGAAAGTGACACACTGTGAATCGGAATGGTCGTTTTATGCGAAATGTGTTTGGTCTTCATGTTCATTTTATCTGATATTATGTACCAATCTACGTGATAAGGTCCGGAATAAGGAAATCCGTAGACGAACTAACGTCACCGACATAGCTCGACGAGTCAGTGAGCTGAAGTGGCAATGGGCGGGCCACACGCTCGAAGAACCGATAACCGGTGGGGAGTAAAGGTTCTCGAGTGGCGACCACGTACCGGGAAACGTCTACCAAGCCGTCTCCCTACTAGATGGACCGACGACCTGGATAGAGTCGCAGGGAGTCGCTGGGTGCAGGTGGCTCGGGACGGGATTATTATTTATTATACTTATTTATAAAAATAAGGTTAAATAAATGCTAGGTTTTTGACCTAAAATAGGTGAACTAGTGTAGGTAAGGTAGGTTTATTAGGCTCGGGACCGGTCGATGGGGCGTACCATGAGGGAGACCTATGTCCAGCAGTGGACATTTCCCGGCTGATGATGAATGTACCAATAAAGCATCGGTGACGGAATGGATAAGGCGCGGGTCTCTCAATCTGAGGGTTGCGGGTTCGAATCCAACCGTGTACCTATGAGTTGTTTTTCAATTCAAGTACATTATCCGATTGCTTAACGGTGAAGGAAAACATCGCGAGGAAACCTGCATGTCTTGAACAGGCATATGAAGTCCGCCGATCCGCACTGGGCCAGCGTGGTGGACTATGGCCCATACACTCTCTGTAGTCTGTATATAGGCTGTTGGTGTTGAAAGCATCACGCTCATCTAGAAGCTAAAACTTCAAAAAAATACACAAATATCTTTTGATGAGGTTTTGCTTCCACTTTAAGAAAGTCGTTCTGAAAAGAACAATTTGGCGCTGAAATAAATCGAATTTGTGAGTTTTGCACTTGACCTTCATTTCACCTTACTAGTAGGCATAAGGCCGTTGGATGAAAAGCGTGCTCACCCAGAATCCTCTAGACAATGAGATGCTCGCTTAAAGCTACTTTACAGTTTCACTGAGGGGAATTATTTATGATGAAGAGAATATGGCTATGTTTAAAACTACCGCATAGACGATAATAGACTCATTACATAATTATCAACATTTTATCCAAATTTTCTTCTATACGCTATCATCTTCGCTGTGTAAGGAAGCTACTGCTAAATTTTAAGTTTGCAGTGTTTATAATTTCGGAGATATCGTGATGAGTGAGTGAGTGGTATTTGGCTTATATGTATTTAGATTCAAAAAGTTTCTAAGAGGTCCTACTAATTCTAACCCCATGGCCACCTTTTGACTGAGAGATTTATGGTTGGTGCAGGGGCAGTTGGTGGTCATATTCTGCCATTTTTTGCGGCATTGTCAATAAAGCAGCGGGCACCGGATGTGGACCGGACGCCATTGCAGTTGATTTCCGGTCACGTTCCTCTGGCTTACAATTAGTTTAGTTGCTACTATGTTGGCAGATTGGCACGATATTAACTACGAAAGCTATTTTTATGAAATTGTATATAATAAATTAATATGTTCTCAATTACAATGGAAAATTAATGGAACAATATTTCATTTCATTTTCAGTATCATATTGGTAGTTTTATTAGGTTTTTATATATAAAGTTCGTTAGCATAGACCGTGTTGCCTTTGTTATATGCCACGCAGCACACGCCGCCTCTAGTCAAATGAATTCGCAGTAAGGTGCAGGACACTTCGAGCGAAGAAGAGTCATATTTTGTCGATTAAATTCTTTTTGTAGCCTAAATTAAGTCATGTGCATTATTTGTGTGCATTATACGTGCAAAAAAATTCTTAGCTCTTAATTCTTCTTAAAATTGATTGTAACACACCTCAGTATTTAAAAAAAAGACCTTTTTTACTCGTACAAAGTTACAACTACTAGTAAAACCGCAACACAAATCCGATAGCTTATGTCAAGTTAATAGCGGTAGGTAGCTTCCCAATTCATAAAGCCCGCGTGGCTTGAGGGCAACGCAAAATGGTATATCTCAAGATCCGCGGAAAGATGAAACGGGGAAACAAAACAATATTCAAATGGCCTTTGAACCAGCGAGAAGCTAAGAGGCTCAGAACAAAGGTTCCTAATGCGTCTTGCTGAATCAACGTCAAAATTAGCATTGAGGTACTTGAGGACTTTGATATACCGATGAAATATTACTTGGTGCTAGGATCGAAACAGAAATACATTTATTTGAAAAACTTATACACAACACAATATAGGAACACATTGACATATGAATTACTTAGAAAAAATATATTATTAATCCTACTAATATTATAAGTGTGAAAGTTTGGATGTTTGGATGTTTGTGACGCTTTCACGGAAAAACTACTGAATGGATTTGAATGAAACTTTACAATAATATAGCTTATACATCAGAATAACATATAGGCTATAATTTAAAAAGACATATTGTGTAAATTGTCCAAAATCACACTTATAATATTAGTGGGATTACATGGGCAATTTGGGCATAACAAAAACGCGTTGCCTAGCAACCGACCATAGAATATGTAATTCGTATATACAAACTTTCGCGTTTATAATATTAGTGTGAAGACTATTTGAATGTACTACGTCAGATATTGAAATTTATTTTGTTTCTTTAAACTATTAGCCTACGTAACAGAATAAACACTATTTTGTACCTTATGCTGGAAATGGAGATAGATGCCTTCTATGCCTATCGAGCAAGTAGAATAAATCCTGAAGTACACGCGGACAAAGTTGCGGGTGGAAGCTAGTATGCATATATATGTATTGTGAATTTCAGCATCTACTATGGCAGTAGCCATAGCGCTGGTTTTCAGATAAGGCAGGGCAGCCGTCTTAAAATATATAATATGTATTTATACGTAAGTACAAAAGCAGTGTATGTATGCTTAATGGCCGTGTTAACATATAGATGTTGTAAATGCTATATATTTGTATAAATGTACAGTGAAAGGATTGAATAGGCATTTGCCTGTGACTTCATCGCTGGGAACATTAGAAAGAAAAAGAAAACCCTAGGAACACTTGCTGTGGGATAAAGAGAAGTCTAAGCCTAACCGCCTCAGTAACCTAGTGGGTACGAGTACATAGTTGGGTTAACAATCCGATAGCCTCAGGTTTGATTCCTATAATAGTTGGTAATAGGACATTTATATGTCTGCCTGTCTAGATACTACAATTTTACCTAAGTCTGCCTCACAACAGCAGTGTTAATCGCACTGTTGTGTTCTGAGACAAAAAGAGCAGCGTCCTACCTCATTAGCTTGGATCTGTGTAAGCACACTTTCCATCTAAAGTCTTGCAATGTGAGATGAAGGCCAAGTGCAAGCCCATAAGCTCATTTAAAATGTCAGCAACTTTTGGAACCTTTTAGGTTATAATAATAACCGCGTTCAAAAAGAACTACGTTAAAATATTCACCCTTAGAGGTAGAATTATATGTATATATATTTTGTTTTTGGTGATTTTCTCAAAAAGCACTTTATTAATTTCGGCTAATATTTCTATGGGAACACTTTTAAAGATCTACCAAACAAAAGATAATCATCAAAATTGATAAATTGAGAACCTTCTGCTTTTTAAAGTCAGTTGAAAATATGTATTCTTGATGTTAAAATGACGATATTTTTGTAGTTAGTTTTCCCCACAAAGCACATTTTACCCATCGAACCTATATCGAACCCAGTGTCCAGTCGTGCGTAACTCGCCCCAGTTACCAGTGTGCGACGCGGTGCCTCGTTCACCTTTTCCCGTTTATTACATACGCAGACTTTCCCTTGGTTTCCTCGGGAAAGCGTTATTTGAAATGATATATTGGATTGTTGCATTCCGCTTCGGTGGCTGTGGATGATTCAATATGACGGATAAATATACAATAAGGAGGAAAAGAGCCAATAGTATAATTGGTTATATTATAACATTCTGAACATAATGTCTTCTTTATTTTATTTTAATGTATAAAATACTTTTTCTCGTGATTCCGTCGGCTTTTCTTCAAACAACTGCCGAGTGCGAGCCAGACTAGCACATCGAGGATTCCGTACATAGTATGAACAATTAACGTACTAAAAGTATTAAATAATAGGTGTGCCTGGCGAAAATTGATAATGTACACATTAAAGCAATTGTTAATTTACACACTAAAGCAATTGTTATTTACACATTAAAGCTATTGTTAATTTACACATTAAAAAAATTGTTAATTTACACATTAAATCAGTTGCTAATTGACACATTAAAGTACAAATAACGCTGGCGCTGGAACAGTTTGTAATGGTAAAATTTTAGTGAGATATTATTAAAAATTTGCAGTATTTATGAAATATCAACTAAGCTATAATGCACTACAAATACATCTACTAACTATTCCTTACGCGAGCTATCTGTATCAGCAACGCTGCAGCCAATTTTGCTCATTTACGAATATAATCAGCAACTAATTTCAGATTAGACAAACAGCTGTGATTACCATTCCGATACGACAACGCGGCGGGAACAAAACATGTACAGTCAGCAATAGAATAGCTTACATATAGTAAGACTGACCTCTGTAAAGAGACCTACAGCAATTTGGAATGTCTATGTTCCGAGATTTACGCTTCTCAGCTAATGGTGATGAATAAACCAACTTTGAATTTTTGATTGAAAATGAACCAAAAATGTTCCATACCAGACGAAATAACACGTTTCGTGTATGGGGTATCCCTTTCAATTTTTAACTATTTTATCTTTTGTTAGTATAGTGGCCATAGTACACATTAAAAATTTTAATTGAGTACTCGTTACGGTAGAAAAGATACAGCTCTGTGTCAGGGGGATAGACGAACAGACATACAGCGCTCGCTTAGTAAACATTCTCGTTGGTACCCTTTGAGTAGAAAAAATATTCTGCTGGTATTCTTTTTAAGCCTCGATGCAAAAAGATGGGTGTTATACTCGTAAGTTTGAAGCCAATGTCTGCGTGTGGGTGTCTGTTTGTCTGTGTCATCGTAGCTCTCGAACGGATGGACCGATTTTGATGAGTTTTTTTTACGTGAAAGCAAGTTTCCTTGCGGTGGTTCTTACGAGTAGCTATATTTGGTAAAAATCGATCAGCAGTTTAAAGAGTATCAGCTGATGCTAGGCATTTTTGGCATAAAATAGATTTTTTCAGGTATGATTATTGCGTATTTTTTTCAAAGTTTTAAATTTAATTTACTTGTTATATAAATGTATTACATATATTCAGATAAATTACCTCACACCTCAATATTACAAGTAAAATTGCTACAGTGACCAGTATACAAAATATTTTGATGAGAAAAAAAATCACCCCGAAAAGAACAATGGTCTGTCTGCCGTGGCGTCATTCCGCATCCATCCACGCTAATCTCACCCTTCCACTCGACAACAACCGCCAAAAATTATGAATTCTACTTTGATTGCAAACCTAAGAATGTGCAAGTCGCCTTATAGCTAGGGCTGCTTCCTTCCTGAAATTATTACACGTCCTCCGAAAATAGGTCAATTGCCTCCCTGTGGCGAGGGGGAGTGGGACGGAGTGAGGGGGAGCGAGAGGGGAGATTTAATTCGTTCAGGTGACGTCACAGGGGTTTTAGTCCGCGTTTTCTTTTTGCGCTGTTGTTTCACGTTTTCGTTCATGCGTCTCGTCTCTATTTGGTCGGTGTATTTGGAAGGCGACGCTTAGAATTCGTAATATCTTCAGGTGCTTTTCCCTTCTTTATCTTTATTCTTTATTTAAATATTTTTAACTTGACGTTTTTTTGGTGTTTTTCGGACAATGTAAATAGTTTTCCAATTTAAATTCAAACCCAATATCAAAGCGTAATTTAAATGTAACATTGCAGGTAGGAATTTTAGGTATTTGCTGACGCAGCTATATGAGTACATAAGAGAAGTCACAGGCCGGACACTTCATATAAATGTCGTGATATCGGTTCCTATTCCCATACATCGAGTGGATGACGTTTTGACGATGACGCGCATTTGTATAAATTCGATACAAGCTCTATGGGACTGTCTCCACGGTGTGTTAATAACGTGGTGATAAAACAAATGACTCTTGACGACTATAACGTGACGGACTCGTCTTGTAACGTTGTGGACACGCGGCCGTTATACCGTGGAGATAACACGACGATAGTATAGGACGGACTCGACTCTCGTCCGTGGAGATAGCGCCTTAGAGAAGCTGATAAACAACAACAAAAAAAAAAAACGACCATGTGCGGGTCGGACGCGCGTCGAAGGGTTCCGTACCATTATCTAAAAAATGACAAAAATCATGTCTGTTGTATGGGAGCTCCCTTAAATATTTATTTTATTCTGTTTTTAGTATTAGTAGCGGCAACAGAAACGTGTTCGCCACTCGAGAACCTTTACTCCCCACCGGTTATCGGTTCTTCGAGCGATGTGACCTGCCCATTGCCACTTCAGCTCATTTACCATAAGTATTCAAAATTTCAAATCGATAGCGTTGCTAGTTCCTGAGATAATCAACTGTATTGGACAGACAGACAGAAGCCACCTCTATGATGTTATCCTTCATAGCCGTAACAAAACAGTGGTTTTACAGATAGGCAGATATAAAAAAGTAACTAAATCTCCAGTCCTCATTAGTAACTTAACTACGTAGGCGGTTAAAATAATTATAATACATCAAGTATATTTTGCTCAGATGTTGTTAGTTCAGGACGAAATGACAGAAATGACAGAAAAAAGCTGAACGAGTTCCGATGCCCTAAAATTAAATAAAAACTCTTTGCACAATATTCTTGATTCGCGAGCGTTACTTTTCTGCCGCCTTATTTCTCGTTCTGTATGTTTTTATTCCTCTGAAAGCATGATAAGGAAGGAAATGAACGAAATGAAACAAACAACGTCGCTTTGATCTAGAAGGGGGGTGGTTATTTTGCTTTAATCAACTGCTAATGAGCGTTTGAAGCTAACTATAGCGTGTGGTCTTGGCTTTATAAAAGGGTCACACCAGGGTGTAATCATAGATGATTAGCTCCGCATATCGCTTCCGAATCAAGCTGACGTGTGTAGTCTCGGCTTTAGAAATTATTTACAAATCTATAAAGGTTTGCACTAGCGGGGAGTCGATGGATGCAAGCGTCTCGGGACCGGTTGTGGCATATGGAGGAGGCCTATGTCCAGCAGTGAACGTTACCTGGCTGATGAAGAATAAGTTTACACTTTACCGTTACCATGTAGAAGGCGTGTTCACAAAGAAGCTTCACGCTAAAAGTAGTCATATGAGTCGGTGTCTTTGCTACCATATAACCGTGTTATTAACAAGTCAAGCAATGTACATTCATGAGCAAAAGTACTAGTAAAATTTAACGCGTTCAAAAAGAATTAGGAACTGACTTCAACTGCCCTAAAAGTCTACAGCATTTTTCCCCTAAAATGTACATTCTTAGAGATAGAATATACGGTCACATATTTGGTTTTGTTGATTTTCTCAAAACGTGCTAAATCAATTTCGGTAAAATGTATATGGGACCACTTCTGAAGTATGATTTACCAAGCAATATAAGAATCATTCAAACCAATTCATATTGGTGGAGTTATCGCGTAGCATACATTTTTTATAATAAAGAAAAAGCATACAGACGTATTGAGAACCTCATCCTTTTTTGAAGTCGGTTGAAAATTAATCAATTACGCTTCGAGTTTTGATTTAAAAAATTCACAGTGGCATTTATTATGCATTATTTGCTACTAGTTTTTGAAATTGAAGCAGCCGAAATCACGTCCACGTGCTAGATAAAAATAAATCGGTATGGTAAGATATCGAATGCAAAGCAATAACCTGCCACAGGCATTCCGCCCGCCCGCGTCGTGCCACGCTTCTGTGTTTTAAGTACGTTCGTATGAAAAATCAATTTGTATCATATGAGATACTCTGACACAGGAAATCATAAGGAAAAGCAATTTCCATAGCGGGAACACGGGAAATCAAGACCGGGGAGCGTCATTGTACATACTCGTACCTGTTGATAGGGAGTCGGATCTGGTAAATGGACGAGGTTTATGAAACGTTTGTGCTTCGTTAGTAATTTTTTAAAGTGGCTACACAGGTGAACTTACAATTTGGAGGTCTCAGGTTTGATTAGTTCTAAAATAGAAATAGTTCTAAAAGCCAGCCAAAACAGAAAAGAAAAATTCCTCAAAAAATTAAATACAGAACCCAGTACCGTATAATTATTAATGCTAATTTAACATTCTCTACGTGGCCTCAAGTTAGAGCGAGACAGAAGTTCCTTTGCCTTTTCGGAGTTAACCGAGTGTGTGATTGGGGTGTAACGAAGACTTGTTAGTCAACTACGAGTATAAAGTTTTCCAAGCAGAAAAGTGTTACTTTGAAATTAAAGTTTTTATGTTTGCTTTGTACTTTTTACCTGACGGCGCGTCTATGGGACAATGGTCTATGGTGGCTTCTGCTCACGACTTCAAGCTTGTTGACTCTAGGATGGACCCCAAAGCACACGTTTTAAACTGAATTCAAAAATGAGTTTCTCAATCCTGTATATATTTTTTTAAATGTATGTTACGCAATAACTCCGTCCATTATGAATATATTTTGGTGATTCTTTTTTGTTTTGTTTATAGAACATACTTCAGAGGTGGTCATATATAAATGTTATTAAAATTTATTCAGTGCTTTTTGAGTATAATTCTCCCCTTAAGGGTGAACATTTCATGTTGTACACTTTTAGGGCAGTTGAAATGGTTAATTATTAAAATTAATTTTCTCTTACATTTAAGTAAGTATGTAGTAGAATATAAGTACTAACATAGATAATAGGATATTACTAACAAAAAATTGATCATGGTTGTCTGAATATTTAATAAATAAATTTAAAAAATCACGATCAGAATGACTTGATTTTTTGTAGAAGGATAATTGAAAGACTAAAAAGGACATTGGTTACATATCTCATTCGAACAAGTAGTTGGGATAATCTTTTTAAAGTCTACACGCAAGAAGTCGCGGACAAATCTATTGCAACCATAAAAATCTCGTATCCCTAAAGGAATTGTTAAAACAATTGAACTCATGCATTTGTTTACATCTCAGCCAGTTAGAAAACAAAACAACTTTCCATAATGTGCATTTGTGTTACTCGTTACACTAACCCATTCAGCCCCGTTCCCCATTTGTCGAGCGTAGAATAATTTACAAGGACGCGCGTCGCGGGCGGGCGGGCGGCGCGGCGGCGTAGGGCGGGCGGACTCCAACAATTCCTACAAACGCTGTTTGATTGTTGTGTAGAACGTTCGCTTAATTACACACAGCTAAACTAAACTGGTTTAGTTTGACTTCGGCTCGCTCGGATGGCAGTCATCGTATTAGCTGAAATTTATCTATGTACTCGTATGTTAGTGTACCTCTACTATGTACATATGCGTGTTAATGTACTGTATATGTATGCCATGCATTTTTTTTTCCACACACAACAACAAATCCAGCTATTATATTTTAAAAGATTATGGCAACAGAAATTTAGTATGGTAACATTACGAGAGGGATAACGTTATATCAAAAATTTCGCCGAAAAATTATATTCGCATCATTTTATTAATTTTTTTAAATAAACAAAAAAATCTTAGACAAGTCATTGGACGAGGGGTATTATACCACTTTAATAAATATTTTAAACTTTTATACAGGTGATTTTTTGTTTCATTTTCGCTGTCAGCAAAATTAACAAAACATTCAAATGGCCATGTTCGATATTCAATCTCGCCCAGAGCAACATTTTCATAGCCAGCTACGATACAGATTGGTCGTAAAATCGTAATAAAGTTATACGGCTTCCATACTAACCTATTACTATGACAGAAACATACAGTTTTAGAGTCAATGGCTTCCATTTGGATTGGGTTAATGATTATTTATATGTCTTGTTATGGATTAACTGTATTGATTTCTAAATAACGTATTTGTAATGATATAATTTTATTATTTTCTAATTTTATACTTATATTCTACTAGTGTACTAATCAATGTAATGATTTTATGTACAACTGATAACTATTTAATACACAAAAATAAATTAATGAAAGAAGTTGATTTTCTACCCAGAAGTTGGTTAATGTTAGGCTTATGTTATTAAAATTGTTTTAAATAGTTTTAGTTGGTTGATTATTTATTTGCTGTTATGTATTATTCCATACATTCATACACACACATATATACACTCTCTATAGGAGAGTAGGCCTGAGCCCCTGCAGTGGAGACATATATATATATATATATATATATGATGGTGTATTATTTGTTCTCAATCCAAAATCAATAAATTGGTCTGCTTTAAAGATACACTAATTAGTGTACTATTTAATCAGAAAATTTGTGGGACTCTAATTTAACGAAAATCTGACCAACCACTGACACAGATACTCTTTTCTTAGTAGTGGCTAGTTTCTTGATTTTTATTGTGTTTGTTGTTACATATTTGTTAATTTTTAGGACTTATGGATTTTTTGTCAGCTTTAACAAGTTTACATAAAATACGCTGACAATTCGTGAAAAATTATTTGCACTATTTATTATAATTTGTATGGAAAGTCGTGTATTTTGGCAAAAAGATAGGCTACTTTTCAACCGACTTAAAAAAAAGAGGTTTTATTATTATTATATGTTACGCAATAACTCCACCAATTGTAAATCGATGTTTTTGACTTTTGTTTGTTTGGTAGATCATACTTCAGAGGTCATATACATTTTATCGAAATTGATTGAGCAGTTTTTGAGAACATCAATAAAATTTCATATGTTCAAAAAATTCAATACCTCTTAGAGTGAATATTTTAGTTATGAATGCCGTAGACTTTTACGGTAGTTGAAGTCGGTTTCTAAGTTCTTTTTGAATGCGTTAATTATAATGCCAGGCGAGTGTTCCCTTGCAATATTTTCTAGTTTGACACATTTATAAAACACGCCACGGTTTGAATCACATTGCTTTCAAAAAACACATAATTCAAAGCTCTTAGCAATCGCGTAAATAAATGAAAAACTGTGAATTCCTGGTGCGTGTTCAATGCCATTAGACTAATTGATTTTAAGCCCCGAGGGTGTAAGGTTCCGCTTGTCAATTCCAAAGAACTGTAATCAGAGTTTTGCCTTTGTAGGAAGCTTGAAATGGTGTTTATCGAGTTGCGGTTATCGAGACTTATGCATATCGATATAGCGATGTTAATATGTATATCATATTACGAGTATCGTATGTATTTATTGTATATATGTAGTAGTGGATATCATACATCATCATCAGCCGGGAAACGTCCACTGCGGGACATTTCTTTCTTTCTTTCTTTCATGGTACACCACATCGACCGGTCTCGAGCCACCCGCTTCGTCTCTAACCAGATCGTCGGTCCATCTAGTAGGGGGGCAGCCTGGTAGACGTTTCCCGGTACATGGTCGCCACTCGAGAACCTTTATTCCCCACCGGTTATCGGTTCTTCGAGCGATGCAGCAGCAGTGGGATATTTTCAAATATTCGCTCGAATTAGAGGTTAAATTTTACAAGCTTTATTTTAGTTTCACTTATTTCTTTAACTTACACCTAATTGTGTAAATGTAATTTGTACGACGGTATAATTTGGCAACATCAAGCTGATCTGAAGCGAGGAGGTGGGTAGGGAACTCTTCAATGGATACTAGTAAACTCATCGAGTTTGGGCTCATTTGGTTTGTTTTGCTTGTACTTTTTTAGTATAATACTGACAAAATTATGTCGAGTAAAAAATATTTTAGTCAACTACCTAACTCCCTGCATACTTGCATTACTCCTAAACGTGTTTGTAGACAAGCACTCGTTCTACGAGTATATGAAGTATTATTATACGAGGTAGATAGATATACAATCATCCTTCGTCGACAGCTAGAGCAGAGTCTTCGAGACACAGAAAGGAAATGGAAGTTTCCAGGCTTTGATAAAGTTTTAATATATTCTCGGGTGAGTTTGCGAGTTGTTTTCCGACGTACCCCCAGTTATGAGTGAACTGCGTGCCGCTTCTTTAACTTTACTTTTCAGTTTTGCGAGTTACCCTCTCTTTGTCTACGGCTTGGAAAGGTTTAATTAAGGTTCTTTTGGTAGCAATCATACAAACACTTATCGTCCTTTTTTCTGATATAACATCCTCCTTGTTTAGGATAATAATCCTAGCTTGGCCTTGGGGAGGTGATTTGATCCATAGGGGACTGTCACAATAGATTTGCAAAGGTCGCAGTGACTTGCAGGACAGACGAACTGCACCCCTCATGTCCAAATAATAATAATAATAAAATCCTAGCTTACCACGTACATATATTAGTTAGATTCTAATCTCAAGATGGTACCGTTGTCAACACTCTATATATTATCATGGGTATTAATTGAAAAAGCGAACGGAAAAATTCGTAATAAAAAACTCCACCACAATTTTTAGCAAAACGATCCTTATTGATTTTTAAATCCTTCTTTCGAAAGACTTCCGAAGAAATAGCGGGAAAAAACGTTTAATAAAAATCTTCAATTTCAATAGAAAGCAGCTCTCATTTAAAACAAGTTAATTGGAAAAGGTAAAACGGTAACTTACTTACCATTCACAATAGAATTCCTGATTGCGACGTTTAGAAATTAGAAAATTTTATATTTAACTTGCCGGGGAATTCTCGGTTTCAAGGGAAAATCACTGAACGGAAAATAATTAGCATTTCGTTAGGGATGTCAAAAGCTAGGTGGGAATGGTTTATGTTTTTCTTTCTTTATGTTTCTTTGTTCTTTATTAGAGGCTATTTTTGATATTTGGTATTAGTGTACGAATCTTTTGTTTTCTGTTTTGATTTGGAAATAAGATAGTATATACACGCTGAAATTTGAGTGGTTCTATGCTCAATGCAAGTCGAAGAATAAAAAAAATGATATAGCAGCAATAATTATGAAAACTACAGTTGAAAATGAAACACTTTCCTATGCTAGAATGAAACAGCAGCGCAATTGAATGTGAGAATCTTGTGTGTTGTGACGCGAGTGAGTAAAACGGCTAATGACTTATTGTTATTGTTCCCCAGGCATTCCATTTAACGATTTTTTAAAGAAAGATAGTATTCAAATTTAATCATATTGTTCGATAGACGGCAAATCATCCTGAACCGGGAATACAATCACAAAAAATGCAGTGTGTATCTGTATATTAGCTTTTATCAGGATTTTCCGCGTGGAGTTTGTTTTACTGGTATAAAAAGTATTCCATGTGTTAATCCAGTTTATATTACATACGTGTGACAAATTTCACCCAGATCCGAGAATCCGTTTATGCGTGAAAGAGTCACAAACATCAAAACTTTTGTATTAGTACGATTGTATTGGACTGTAAAAGTATCTTGACAGCTTTCCATCCATTTCATTTTAACCCATTGCAACGTTTCAGAAAGTGTGCTGAATTGTTAAAGGATCTTAGAGCCTCTATTTGACTGATATTTTTCTGTAAAGCTCCTTTAGAAGTTCTCTTTATTGGTATAAAATTTCCTAATTGGTTTGGGTTGAAAACTATTGTCTAAAACTTTACCAAGACGTAATTTTCAAAGATCAAAGCTTCAGAAAAGTAATTTGCCCAACTTAACTCACGTCTGATTTGCTTGAGACGATGGATATGATCATCATCATCAGCCGGGAAATTTGGCCTATTTCAGCCTCTTTCCAGCAGATGTACATTGTACGTACTCGTATATGACATCATAACAAATATTTCGTGGTACTAATTTGTATGTACGCATATAAAATATTCTATATTTATACTACAAACATGTAAATGACACAAAGAATAGATATTTAGGTCTCCAGACGGTCAGACAATCGGACATGATCCAACCTGAGTGCCCTGCCCTGACATTACAATTGTGCCCATTACAACCCGACAGACAATTCTTTGATAGCCATCAAACGAGGGCAATCTACGTACCTGTCCTTGTCACTCATGTGACTGATCCCCACCGTCTCGCTCATACAATCACTCTCGGCGACTGCCCCAATGATATTTGTGTTCGATTATAATTAAACATGTCCTCCTTCTTTGAAATGTCAAGCTGTCTTTAATTAAGACGTACGCTTAATAATAGATCTGTCCCTCTTTGACTTTAAACTCGAAGCAAGAACTTGAGAAGTTCAGGTATACTTATTTAGGCTGTTGCTGTCATGTAAACGTTCTTGTGTCAAGTTTATCATGTACTTTTTGAAGTCATATTTGTTTCACAGCGCTCATCAACTCATAAAACTGAGTAGTACATTGTGCCAACTCATAAACAATTGTTCCCTTGAGGTGTTTGTCGGATACATTTGAATCAATTAATATATAATAGTAATATATAATAAGCGTCGGTGGCGCAATGGATAAGGCGCGGACTCTCAATCTGAGGGTACCGGGTTCGAATCCAGCCGTGTACCTATGAGTTGTTTTTCAATTCAAGTACATTATCCGATTGCTTAGCGGTGAAGGAAAACATCGTGAGGAAACCTGCATGTCTTGAACAGGCATGTGAAGTCCGCCGATCCGCACTGGGCCCGCGTGGTGGACTATGGCCCATACACTCTCTGTAGGAGAGTAGGCCTGAGCCCCTCCAGTGGGGACATATATAGGCTGTTGATGATGAATATATAATAAAGTATTTTCGCGATACGCCGAGATATGGAGTAAGAGTTTTCGAGTGGAAGCCTCTACCAGGCCGTCCTCCTACTAGCTAGATGGACTGACGACCTAGTTAAGGTCGCGGGGATTCGCTGGATGCAAGTGGCTCGGGACCGGTCAATGTGGCAAACCATGGAGGAGGCCTATGTCCAGCAGTTGACGTTTCATGGTTGATTATTATGATGATGAAAGTATTTTGAGACTTTACTTCATAATTTTTAGTAAGAAGCGTAGACAGTGCCAAAAAATCACTGCAAAGCAAGCGTACCGAAACAATAGCAACACCGAAATGACAGAAAATTGAAGGTATATTTACTGGTTTATTTGGATATTTAGGAATCGATACAAATAAGACGGAAACTAATGACAAACCACGTGTTGGATGGTCCTGACTCTAGCTATATAAAAATCGATTGATTGATAGGTCCGACCACTTAAACTAGAACACTTGAAACATCGATATTTATAATCGATTAGGATTTAGAGAGCCACTAAGGGCTAAATTTTCACGCGGAGTGCTTCGAGCCTACTAGTCCACAAATAAATGATGTTGACTGATCAGGACCGTTGCGCCTGCCATCAGACTGGGGGCGTCCTCTCGGGACCAGGGGACTGTTTGCTCTGATTGGGGCGATATAAAGCAACTGGGGCATAACGTCACGCACCACCAACTCTGTGTCTATTGAATCAACTCATATTTTGTCATTTCAGGGTTCACTACTTCAAAAAGTTAATGATGAGCCCTTTGTATAGATAATCAGAAACGAACATTCATAAGTAAGATAATATATCCAGCAGCGCATATATTTGAAGCTTCTAACTGAGAAGGCTAACTGCACTAATCTAACAAACTAACTACAAGAATTACAAGAACTAGGACATTTATAAAGCTAAAAGAATATATAAAAGAAGGACGGTTGCTATGAAAATGACTGGTTTTAAAACGAAACATATAAATGTGTGGACAATGTTACAGTATTCTAAATAAATCTTATATGCGGAAACCAAAAACGCCCATATTTTTCTCGAACCTTCCACAACATGGTGGCTGCTAATTAATTAAAACAATGTTCTCGTTTAGGATAATTTATGAAATTCATTACGCGCCGGGAACGACCGTCTCGGCGAGCGCAAGTGTGGCCCACCAATGTAGATACATAAACCTTATTTCATTGTATCTGAAGGTTGTTATCGTTTGGCGTTTAAAATACTTAGTGGACTGGTCCAAGTTTATAGATTAAACCCCCTCCGCTGTATATATTTAGCATAAACCTGCGTCTGTGAATCTATCTCGCTTTTACGCATGTAATCCACCGAATTAAAAAATAAGACTGCAATATTTTTATCAGTACGTCAATTTTTGCCTCGTTAATACCTCACTTGCGCTTGACCCCGTGGTCCATATACCATAGAGAATACTTACAAAACACCTGATGGTAAGTGATGATAAGGCAGTTAGATGGTAAGCGTGCACACACAGAAGCCCCAACCTAACGAGACGCTGGCTATGCTACCTTTCATACCGGAGCACAACAGTGCTATTAACACTGCTGTTTGGCGGCAGATTTAGGTAACATGGTGGTAGCTAGCCAGGCGGACATAGAAAATGCCCTACCACCAACCAAACCGAGTACCGATACGTACCCCCACTGGGAATCGAACCCGGGACCTCCAGGTTGTGAATCCAACATTTAGCCATTAGGCCACAGAGGCGGTTAAATGGCGTCAATAAAGTGACCAGTGATATGCTGCCAACTCATCAGCGTCGAGTTTTTATTCTGAGTTTTAGGCGTTGTCACTTAGTACACAAGGAATGTACAAACAAAGTTATATCAAAAATGTTCACATATTTTTCTATACATTCTTAAAATAGTGTTCAAGTACAGGCCGGATCAAAAACATCCCTTTTGCTTTCAATTTATAAGCTTGTAATGGGAAATACACTGTTTTCGTCATAAGTAGCATTTAGTTTAAATTATATTGGATATATTTTTAACATACTGACGGTTCTGTGCCTTCTGTAGAATCTGCTATCAGAGAATTTCATCATAAATCCCAGATGAAGTGCATATATGCATATCTTTGTAGAGATAATACCCCGATATATCTGAAGAGGAGGTCTAGATATCTATGTTAAAAAACAAGATAAGTTCAAAGATGTTTGTGCCAAAATGCTCCTTCGAGACGTACTCGTATACGATAGTATCGGCGGCTCTGCCCGCATTACCTACAAAACTCTTTTAGTACTGACCGCATCTAAAGTGAGTATTTGCGAAAAATGCGAATGTTAAAAACCGTATCCTTACATAGTTCCCGATTATTATTTTGGTTAGAAAAATAAAACATGTTTTATGGATTGTCTTATTGGAAGCGTGTTTACGGAGGAACCCCACGATGAGGTTATTATCTACGAGTATCTCATATACGAAATAATGGCTTACCACCATCTTATACCAAGCGAGTACTGGATAGAACCCTGATGGGAATTGAGCCGGTGAAACTAAGAACACGATAAAAAAGATAGCACTTATATATTTTTTTTTAAATTTTAACCAAAATATTATTTGAATTACCTACGCTTGGACTTTATAATCCGGAGGCCTCGGGTTCGATTCCCATTGGATCTCTTGTAATCCTGTTTGGTTGGTGGAAATTTCTATGTTCGTATGGTTAGCGACTATATCATCTAAGTCTGCCGCCAAACAGCAGCAACATTATTAGAAAATGAAAAGATGAAGGCTAAATGCAAACACATCATAAATAAATAAATTTAAAAAATGTTAACTACTAATTCAATACCTTATTCAAATTTTAACCGCCTCCGTGGCCTATTGGCTAAATGTTGGATTATAATCTGGAGGTCCCGGGTTCGATTACAAATGGGGGTACCTATCGGTACTCGGTTCGGTTGGTGGTAGGGCATTTTATATGTCCGCCTGGCTAGCTACCACCATGTTACCCAATTCTGCCGCTAAACAGCAGTGTTATTAGCACTGATGTGTCCCGGTATGTTGAGGCTTCTGGTTGTGCACGCTCACTACCCAACGGCCTTATCTTCACTTACCATCAAGTAAGATACAGGCCAAGTGCAATCCAATCATATATTTTAAAAAAATTAAATCACCATTCTTTTACATTTCATGATGTAACAATATGATGTCATTCTAATAAACTACTATTATTAACAATAAAGAAATGGAAAGAAGTGAAATCGAGAGAATGAAACACTCCAGAACACGTCAAATGATATAGGCATTGAGTTTGTAAGAAAGAAGTAGCTACAGTTATAACAGTAGGACAAAAGTTTTCCTACTTCCCCTCACATAAGTTGAACAGCAAATGTGCTGATAAAGATACAGAATGCCTTCAACACTGTTTACCATTAGTTGCTGACTGTACGATAGCTGGATGGAATCGCCACGCCGGCGAACAAACAACGCTCTTGGTGAAAACAACATAATTTATCAAGAGGGTAAAGATACTAGGAACTCTTTTCGTTCGGGAAACTCTGGCAATAAAACCACAGCCGCGTTCCCGCGTAGGGATTTCATATTCCAATATGGCGGGTAGTCGCGCCAGCGGCCAATTCACTTATGCGGAGTCTCACGGTTACGAAAAGAGGCGAATTGTTTGTTTAAAGTTTTGGGTAGATCTGAGTTTGAAGGTGTTCAGGCAATCTGTAAACTATTCATCATACTAAACTCAAGTAGTTTGACTATTGGCATTTTAGTTTTCTCTAAAACAGGCCTTCAATGTTAAAAAACAATGTTGATAAAAACATTCTGCCTTAATTTACTTACTTAATAACTAGATTAATCCTTTCTATTTCATTTCATTTATTACTTTGTTTCTTTACTTTGTACTCCATCCTCCTCAGCCGTAAATCACGCCAACTTACGATCGTCCAGCCATATAAGACGGCAGCTACTGGACTGAACGCAGCGTCATAAAAACACTTACTACGTAAACTGACTTCATTAACCGATTTCAAAAAAGGAAAAGGTTCTCAATTCGAAGGGTATGTTTTTTTATGTTTGTTACCTCAGAACTTTTGACTGGGTGAACCGATTTGGATGATTCTTTTTTTATTTGAAAGTTGATGCTTCTCGTGAGGTCCCATTTCAATTTGGTCTAGTTCTAACAGTGTAATCCATGAAAAAACGATATAAATCTTAAATTTTCCATAATAAAAGTAGACTTTTAGGGCAATTGAAGTCAGTTTCCAGTTCTTTTTGAATTTGAACGAACGCATTTACATTTAAATTAAATATCACTTTACTAACTTTATCTGCATGTTCTCATTACTTTGTATTTTCATTTCTTGACTTTTGTGTGCATATTTATTACCTTTGCACTCCATCCTGTGCGTCAATGAGTCACATGGAGTGTCAACAAAGACGTCCTATCGCCCAACTCTATTATTTTAGTAGAGATTCAGTAAGCTGTTCTCCGCGGAATACGGCGCTATCTACTTGACAGAACGTGGCGGTGATGTGTGCCGAATATAAAGAGACGCTTACGAGAGCGTTATTGTTTCTTTGTTTTTTAGTATCTGCTACACTAGTGCCGTCCCTGTGACTTTGCCTTAAGAGGGTATGCTGTTGTCAAAGCGCCCATACAAACGTAGTCCAGTCATATTTTGAGTATTAAGCTATGAAAATCTATGAAATTTTCAAGACACAATCTAGAAACAAATATCTGTATCGGTGGTGAGTCAGATTTTCGTTTAAATATATACTTCCAGAGTTACAGGGCATCAAAGTATTGTATTTTTCGGTAATAAAAAGCCCCAACTTTGAACCTGATTTACAAGAGTATGAATCAATTTAGAACAATTTGGAAAAACCACCGACATCTGAAATTTCATTAGTATACTGTATTAAAAAAATGGTTACATAATATACTGTATCCATCAAATGATCCCTGGACTACGAAACATCCAAATAACGGGCGGATAACTTCGCGTAGTGTATGCTGTCTCACCGTACGCGCTCGGGTAGGATAGGGCTCGGATAGGGACAGCTACAAAACAATGCAACCTTGAATGCGGCCACGTGGTCTTACCAACATAGCCTCTTAAGCTAATCTTTAATATCCGACAACACGCTTTGACTCACTTCGGACTATTTACGTATGCAAACTTTTCATACACTAAATTTATATGTGGTCTTTCGCGGCATTAAACATGTTGACGATATTTTTGCCAACAATAAATTAAAAACAACAACTAAGTACAAATCAGGATTCACATAAATATATTTTGGGCTTTCTAACTTCATTGAATTGACATAAGACAGAATGAGATAAATATACATTCTCTGTCGCATCAAAATGCAGCAAATTAAGACAGGAATTTAATGCTTTTCGAAAGAAAAAAACTGTACTTAACCTACAGGACAAATAAGCATTTCAATTGTTAAAAACCGGGGCGCTGTGTATAAGACGTGCAACTCTGATTATTGTCATCTCTTTTCATTACACGCAATGTTTTAAAATGACTTGCAATAAAAAATTTAAAAGGTATCTATCATTGTTTTGATGTAACAATTAAACAAAACAAGAAAGTCATTAAATTAAACAGTTTTAAAACTTAAACGAATTAAACGGTTTTATCACCACGATAATTGCAAACCTATTCTGGATAAAGAATATTGTATAAAAAACTACGCTTTACCTATCAAATATATAACCGTTTGACATGCACCTAAGTACACATTCAAAGGGTACTATTATCATAATTCTAACTGGCCGGGTGAACAAAAACCGAAGCAATGCTTGCTTATAATAAAAACAATGGCCGGCGTTCCGTGCCCGCGTGAATGTTTCAGTGGGCCGAACCTTTGCCTTCGCACGAACCGCACATTTTTACTTCACTTTTTGAGGGTTGCTTTTGTTTTCATCACCATGTTACAGCTGATCCTTCAAATTTTTGATATATTGCAGTGTTAAATTTAAATTCAAATAACCAATAGTTTTCTGATAGATTTCGATTTGATTTATTATTCAACTGCTAAAAACAAACAAAGAAGAAACTGATACTTTGATTTTCGATCGGTACATTATTTTATCAGACTCTAAAATAATAAAAATGGCTGCACATCTTCAGGGGGCTAAAATTTTGTCTTCATATGAACCGCACATTTTACGACACTATTTCAGGGTTTGTTTTTTATTTTTATTTTTCATTATTTGTGTTTATTACACAGATCTAAAAAAAGTGCCTAAAATGGCCATTTTTGCTATTAGACTGCAGCGAACTATATTTACAAATTTGATTCTAAATTTCTAAATAAATTCGAGTATATTCACTTTATTTTCATCATTAAAAATTGACATTTATTTCTACAGGGGACTGATGCATCGAATATATAAATTTTTTCACATGGCTCGACACCTCGGGCTATTCAGCCTGGTGAATTAAATTCCACGCACACTAAAAACTACAGTATCTTTGCTATATATTCATCACATTTTCATTTGTTTGTACAGGGGACTGATGTATAGAATAAAAAATTCTGATTGCTCCTCACCTCTGGCTATCAATCCTGGTGTAAAAAAACACTCTCATTCACACCAGTTAGGGATGAAGAGTTGGCGGTTTTTCTTAGTTTCTTATATTAGTTGTTCATGGGAAGTCGTCATCTTTCCTTGCAATATTGTAGAAATAGTCAAGGGACTTGCTTGTAGAAACACATATTTTCAGTTAGAATGCCATCTCAGATAAGCGGAATTGCATAGCTGCTGTGAATTATGTATGAAACACGACCAACAAAAATAAGATAGACTGCAAATTCCGTGTCATGCCCACTGCATGCAATATTCTGGTTCGTGAGATTCATTTTAAATTTGTTCTAGTTTCCATTTTTCTGTTTTATTCTTTGTTCTGTTCTATTCTGAAGCTCCGGTTACATTAATACAATAAGTATTCGTATTCCAGTGCACAGTCTGTTCCATTAACTGGCGTGATTTAGCTTGTTCCCATTTCTTTCTCTAACATTTATTTTCTTTAATAATTTCCCTGTGTTATAATTACTCGAATGAATCTTTAATGAACGTCTGATTACTTCTACTGCTTCATTTGTAACTGATCATTAAATTTTATTACGAACATGTTCTCATCATCATCATCTCATCATAAGCTTTTCTTTTGGCCTCAGTCTTGTGACTTTAAAAACAACAGGAATCTAAAATGAATTTTTTAAATTTTATTTGAAAATCAATAAATTTACAAATTCAAGAAAAACAAATTGCTTAAATTCTAATCCAAATTTTCTGATTTCAGGTACGTTTACACGAAGCTCAATCGCACGTAATGAGTTTTGCAGGTATTCTATTTTTATTTTAAATACACTGGTACTTTGTTCTCCTGTTCTTCTTGAACAGAAAAAAAATTGCGCAAAAGATGTACCTATTTGTATGTCTCTCACGCTTCGTTTTCTCTCTCTAATTGTCACTAATTGTTCTCGATGGCACTCTCTTTTACAATCAAAATATAAAATGATTATGCATTTATACAGTTTTGTACAAACTCCACATACCAACTCACATCAAAAATCATTTACACTTCACTAAAGTTTTCACCTTATTTTTGTAGTGTCGCGATCTATTTCGGATATCATAATCATCATCAACAGCCTATTTCGCACGCTTGCATTAAATGAATTCGACAGCAAAGTTCCGCAGGGATCGTAAGTGCCCTGGGTGGCTTTGATAAACAGACGATACGCTTATGCTTTTGTGCTGGATTAGACGTGGATCCATATTACAAAAATCACTTTGGACTCACTGTTGAGAAACATTTCAGAATGTCGCTACCGTTAGTGGAGTCAAAAAATGATTGCATTTTGATTTGATAAATAGTCGTTATGCGTGTAAGATAATATGCAAGTTATTGTTAATTTTTAGCTACGCAACAAAAACATTCATTCTTCATCAACAGCTGCATAAGTTCACCATTGGAGTTGGCACAATGGATCGCCAAGTCGAACTTTCCATGTGGGAATTTGCCATGATCATCGCGTTGGTCAGACGGATTGGTGATCCCAGTTTTAAATCATTCGTACATAAATCCTTTATCACTTCCCATAGTCTCCTACGACGCTCTTAAGATGATATGCTCTGTTTCTATTCACTCATTTATAACTAAAATATCTTCAAATTTTATGTCAAAGCCGATCGATCGATTGAAATTAAATTAGACTTTACAAAATAACGTCAGAGTTGGTCAAGCAATTACAGGTGGCTTATAAAGTTGCGATGCCGGAGACGCTTCTACTTACAAACGGGATCGTTATTTGTGCCACGATTTATTCTCCAAATTGGATACATTTATTTCAAATGTTTGCAATTTACATTTCTCTCGAGACATAATTCATCCAGAGACAGCCGTTACTCACCACTGTAGTTACGTATTGCGCAATCGTATTTAATGATTATAGTAGTTAAATAGAATAAAAACACCGGCCAAGTGCGAGTCGGACTCGCGCACGAAGGGTTCCGTACCATTATCTATAAAACGACCAAAAATCATATCTGTTTTCCCTTACTGTCCCTTAAATATTTATTTATTCTGTTTTTTTTTAGGAAATGTTGTTATAGCGGCAACATAAACTATCTATCTAACTATCACGGTTCATGAGATACAGGCTGGTGACAGTTGGACATACACACGGACGGAGGAATGGACAGCGAAATCTTAGTAATTGGGTCCCGTTTACCCTTGGAACCCTAAAATGCGAGTTGGACTCAAGTACCAAGAAAAGTACAGACATTATTGCCTTGAAATATAGTTCATTTTCCGGACCGCATTACTAAATTTGTTTGTAAATGTTTTTTGATGTTCACTTTACAGACCTGGTTAATTTTTCCTTCAATATTCACAAAAATTCATGTCTACTGTGATTATTAAATATTTTTCACTTTGGAAACTTCGATAGATGATATTTTTACACACATGTTTCATGATAAATAAATAAACTATGCACCAAATAAAATTATAAAAATATTTAAATTGAGCTGTTTTATCTGATACCTAACTTGACCGAGTGACCTCACTTTAAAATATCTATCCCCTTATTTTGGCCTTATGTCAAGTAAAATCTGTTGCAGAACTGTGGGTACTACTCGTATTTAAATTTGATAGCATCACCAGTTACTGAGATAATTTGCTGTGACGGACGGACGGACGTTTTCTCATTGGCGGTTCGGATCCTTAAACATGACCATCATCTACTGTAACAACATCTTCCTGCGATCACCAACCGTCTTACAAGAGGCCTTTCGCCCCTGAAAACCATACCAAATTTCAGCGAAATATTTAGAACCGTTTCTGAGATCGCCGGCGCACGAGTATATTAATAAATATACAAGAATTTCTCGTTTTATAAGAAACTTATTCGAAATACAAAATTCATACATATTTACATTTGAGTGTTTGCATGTTTTGCAAACAAATTGATCGACATTATTACTATTTAAAGGTGAAAGCAATTAAAATTTCAGCGGAAAACTTGAACAAAACTCTTCTGTCGATCTGACAAAGAACTGTGTTTGCTCTTCGGATAGACGACCCACTATTGAATTTCAGACAGCTTTTGTAGGCAAACATTCCATTTTAAACATTCCCAACTTTACGCTATGAAATTGAAAAGTTCTACATCATTGACTTATCAAGACTGTGGATACGCCATTACATAGTACGCTAGCTCGTTTCTTGCTCCTGCTTGTAAAATATTATCTGTCATGGAGGTACACTGTAAACCTGTTTTATGAACAATGGGTTGGCACAGGGTCCATAGTTCTCCTCCACAAAAGGGTCCATCTCACTATACGGTTGTTTGGAAGGAATGCGTGCCCACCACGAAGTCTCAGCGCGCTGTAAATGTTATGTTTCAATTTTGGTTTATTGTGTTCGTCAATAATGAAAAATATGTCTATGTCCTTCCATAAGTTAATAACGAGAATAGAATTTGCTGCTTTTATATCGGGCATTACTGCAAGTCAAATATTTGCGATACGAAACTCGGGACATGACGCGAAAATGAAGATAGTCAGTTGTTTTTATTCTAGATTTGCATGCCAGTATCAATTGCAGCGCACCGTACGTAGTGTAACAGCCGCAGCGAGCTCAAGTCGAGTGAGCATGATTGGTGGAACATCGCAAAGGCTGTGTTCCTATTTGCAGTGCTCTCACGCGCGCTCTGTTATGTACGTGACGTCACATTGTACCTGGCTGCGGTGGAGACTAGTACAAAATAAAAGACCGAGCGGATTCCTACAGCGCATTTTAAAAACTGCTTTCTACTAAGGAAAATTTCTTCTGACTGAACTGAAAGAACTTCAACAATTTGACTGATGATCTGAATTAAATGATTTTCATTTCATTTTAATTTTCAATATAGGACCAGCTCTTGTTATCCCGCCTTTGGAAAATTGTTTAGGAGATGGACAGCAACATCTTTTTTCCATCGCTTATCCTGTCAAGCATGATGATTATGACCAATTCCCCAATAGAAAGTCTGATCAAGCTAAGATGTGAGAGAACATATCCAAAAGTGGATTTATAAGCCGATCATGAAAAAACACGCTTTGAAATTCTTGCATTAAAGTTTCTTTTCATCATCAACAGCCTATATATGTCCCCACTGGAGGGGCTCAGGCCTACTCTCCTACAGAGAGTGTATGGGCCATAGTCCACCACGCGGGCCCAGTGCGGATCGGCGGACTTCACATGCCTGTTCAAGACATGCAGGTTTCCTCACGATGTTTTCCTTCACCGTTAAGCAATCGGATAATGTACTTGAATTGAAAAACAACTCATAGGTACACGGCTGGATTCGAACCCGGTACCCTCAGATTGAGAGTCCGCGCCTTATCCACTGCGCCACCGACGCTTCTTCTTTCTTTTTCTCATGTTTCTTTTAATCATGAATAACTTATTGCAGATTTACACGCGAAGTAACATAGCTAATTTATAAAGTAAGTACTAACATAAAATATTTGGTGATATGGTAACGAGAAAGGCCTTCGTTTTATTTTCAACCGACTTTCAAACAAAGAGGAGGTTCTCAATTCGATGGGTATGTTTTTTATGTTTGTGTTCAGAACTTTCGATTGGGTAAATCAATACTTTTTTATTATTTGAAATTTGGTACTTTCTGTGCGGTCCCATTTCAATTTTGTCCAGATGTCCAGATGTTCAGACAATGGCGGCATCCATGATAAAACTAATAAAAATGAAGGCTACTACTACTATTTAATAAGAAAAAGATAGCTTAATTTGCATCGACCGTAACCAATTAAATTATTTGTATATGCTATGTAATCTTTAGTTGACTGAACTTTTTTCTAACAGCCAATCATGCTAATTTACGCTCGAGAAAGATTATCTTACGGCATTACTATTTTTGCAGCACTGGGACAAGTTATAAATAAATCGAGACTACTCATCAAACCCGGAAGAAGTGTTCAAGCTTTAATTTCAAGATTACAATTTATTGTAGCAAAATTGTGGGGTCCGGGTTCGATTCCAGCCGTGTACCTATGAGTTGTTTTTCAATTCAAGTACATTATCCGATTGCTTACCGGTGAAGGAAAACATCGTGAGGAAACCTGCATGTCTTGAACAGGCATGTGAAGTCCGCCAATCCGCACTGGGCCCGCGTGGTGGACTATGTCCCATACACACTCTATGTGAGAGTAGGCCTGAGCCGCTGCAGTAGGGACATATATAGGCTGTTGATGATGATGATGTAGCAAATTACTTCATCACATAACTTCAAAAGCTGCGTATGCTTATTTTTCTCTAGTCAAAGTAGAGGGACTACCAAAAACCATGGCAGCGCATCAGTATGTAAAGCAGGTTACTTTCCGCGCGCCCTGCCGTCTGCCGGCAGTTCAGAGAACACCGGATTGTCTTTATTTGCTAAAATGCGGGTAAAAAGCCCCGGGCTTTGAGGTTGTTAGAGAGAGCGTGTTTTGATCTGTTACAGTGATAACAGAAAATATAGCGGACATAGAGATATTTCAAATAAATTTCAAATTAACATTGAACAATTTCGGTCTCTTGCAATTGTGAGTGTATTTATTTTCCCACCTTTATTGTATTATAATTGTGAACTTCGTGTATTATACATCTCTTGTTGTATTCTAAGATAAATCTAAGAGTATTTGTTTTTCTACGGCGGTTTCCACACTGAGCCATTGTGCGTGTTTGGTTTACACTAATGTTTTTCGAAGTGAACAGTGTGTGGCTTTAAAAATAATGTGCATCTGAAAACCTACTGTCTACTGTAGCATGATCCGTCAGTTTCACACAGCGCCACAATCTACTAATCAATATGTATTATGTGTAATTTTTTGTTTTGTTTCAAATGGAACGATTTGTCTATCTAAATGCTACTACTAGTAGTTATATCAACGACCTGGCAAAGATTAGTGAACATTAGTTCATAGCATGTTGACATAATCCATAATCTTTACGTACCACTCGATTCTACAACAAATAACTTTTTGTTTCTACGTCATTTCCCATCAGACAAGTCTTACTCTAGAGCCGAACTTTAAGGTAAATATTCCCAATATCTTCACTTCACACTAGAGCGATCTCAATATTAAATTGGACATCGTGACAGTTCGTATTTATGCAGCGCCGCGCTCGGTGGGCGGCTATTGTTCGCGAGTGTCTCCATCTGGCGGCTTGCCAGAACGAATGCGGAGCTATGAGCAATCCCCTTAATACACATAGACTTACAGTTAAACATATACACACCATTGCATACAGAATATAAGAGTCAAGAAAAGGAGGGGCTCACTACGAATACATAAAAAAATTTACGAACATTCATCAAAAAAACTTCAAAAACTTATCAAAAAAATAGCTTGAGACGAGATCAATGGTACAGTAATTACATTATGAAGAAATTTGATCCTTATTGTGCATATTACAGAATAGAAAATCACTAAAATGACTGTCTGATATGGAAGGCACATTTTAGGGACTCAAAATTGTTTGCGATTATAATTAGATAAATTTGCACCGTTCCTGAGGTATAAAAATAATTGAGACTGTACTAATTTTTTTATTATATTTTTGTTTTGGGGGGCCAATGTAACACCTTGTTACAGGAACTTAATCATAAATAGAAAGTGTTGTGATTATGATTCTAGATTATGATATTTCTATCGAATTTAGAGTGAGAACACCAAGTGATTCCGAATCGCTGATACAATTTTAATTTCATCTCATAGCTTAATGTTCAAACATTTTTTACAATTTTTAACTAGCATGTCTAAAGTGTGTCTATATCAATGTTAATAACGTGTATCGGTTAATCAACCCGATACGAAGGTTCGCCAATTAGAAGGCAGACGGCAACTGGCGTAATATCTACTGCGTCGACATTTATATGTAATGTTCGGATTATAGTAATAGGGTCGGACTGGCGCAATGGTTTAGGTTTATTCGTTCTTACATATTCGGGTTTTCCGATCTCATGCTTCACGTAGTATTAAAATCAATGATAACAGGTAAGGCCTGAATGATAAAGGGTAAGGGATAATATTTAGGAGATGGGCAGTAACACTTGTAACAACATCTTTCAACATCATCAGATTACGGCTAAAATCTTCTTGTACCTAACGTGGTGATCTTTGAGGAAGGTTCATGTCCAACACACCAGCCAAAAATAACCAGCTTGTCGGTCTTCCTCATACTTCACTTCAAAGAGAGTGACATAGTTACACCGTCCACTTTTTACAACCTGTTATCTCGCTGCAGAAAATTTTATATCAGCTTTTTAGGCACAACACCAAAGTCAAGAACAAAAACACGAGGGCAAAGCAAACTAAATTTAATTAAAAACATTGCCTTTGCCTTTCATTGAATTATCCGAAAACAGGGAAGGCGCTGATACCACAAAGGGACATAGAAGCAGAAAGAAAAAAGAAAAATAATAAAACAAACGATTACTTACACAAAATGCAGACCAATCCCGCGTTTATTCGGAGCTTCGATCGTGACGTGCATTAACTCGGGAGACCGGCTTGACAGGGCTACCAACTCGCTGAATCAATTTGCAACAGGGATCCAAAATGGTAACGTAAAGATTTGTGTCCACTAATCGGTGCGAATCGTATCACCTATCGGTTTGGATGTGTACCGATTATAGTATCTTGCAGTGCTCGCCAATTTTTAGTAAACGGTACAAAAGTACGTGGATCTGCTTGAGGTTGCTTGAATGGGAACGTTGTTGCTTCAAAGGGTACCTCGTGACATTATCTTGACTAAATAAATTTTGGAAATAAAGTCACTAAAAAGCAACCAGTTTTTTCTGAGTTGTGAAAAGAGGAAAATATATATGTGTCTTTGTGTGAGAATTGTTATGCCATTTATAAGATTTGAAGAAAAGTAGTCATATTAAATAATATGTATTTTTAATACGTTTATTTCATTTTATTTCATTCATACATATTTTTGTTTGACATATTAATGTTTGTTGGCGATAGGCGCTCTATATTCTATACTTATTCTCTATATTATCATTCTTATGTTGATATCGGTATAATTGCTACATCTTTTATTTTAGACTACTACACATTTATCTACGACTACGGACTACGAGAAAGCCTTTGATTCAATCGAGACTTGGGCAGTGCTTCAGTCTCTCCAAAGGTGCCACATTGACTATCGCTATATCGAAGTGTTGAAATGTTTATACAATAAAGCCACAATGTCCGTCCGAGTACAGGATGAATGCACGAAACCGATCCAAGTGCAGAAAGGTGTAAGACAGGGTGACGTTATATCCCCGAAACTCTTCACCACTGCACTGGAAGATGTTTTCAAGCTTCTGAACTGGAAAGGACTGGGCATCAACATCAACGGCGACTACATAACTCACCTTCGATTTGCCGATGACATAGTCATAACGGCAGAATCCTTGGAGGATCTGAACGCAATGCTCAATGACCTCAACAGAGTTTCCCAACAGGTAGGTTTGAAAATGAACATGGACAAGACGAAAATCATGTCAAATGTCCATGTTGCACCTATGCCGGTAGTGGTTGGGAACACTACAATCGAAGTTGTAGACGAGTATGTATACCTGGGACAGATCGTTCAACTAGGTAGGTCCAACTTCGACAAAGAGGTCAACCGAAGAATCCAACTCGGCTGGGCAGCGTTCGGGAAATTACGGCATATCTTCTCGTCCAAAATACCTCAGCGTCTAAAGACAAAAGTCTTTGATCAGTGCGTGTTGCCAGTGATGACATACGGAACCGAAACGTGGTCTTTTACTGTGGGCCGAATAAACAAGCTCAAAGTCACTCAGCGAGCAATGGAACGAGCTATGCTCGGAATTTCTCTACGTGATAAGGTCCGGAATGAGGAAATCCGTAGACGAACGAAGGTCACCGACATAGCTCGACGAGTTAGTGAGCTGAAGTGGCAATGGGCAGGCCACATCGCTCGAAGAACCGATAACCGTTGGGGAGTAAAGGTTCTCGAGTGGCGACCACGTACCGGGAAACGTCTACCAGGCCGTCCCCCCACTAGATGGACCGACGACCTGGTTAGAGTCGCGGGGAGTCGCTGGATGCAGGTGGCTCGGGACCGGTCGATGTGGCGTACCATGAGGGAGGCCTATGTCCAGCAGTGGACGTTTCCCGGCTGATGATGATGATGACACATTTATCTAGTTATACCTTTTATTTAATCATCAAAGGTATCCAAAACCCATGCTTTCGGCAGTCACCGCCGTATTGAAAAACATTGACAATTCGTGGCGTCAGGTACCTAATGGTTATCTCTCCAAAATTAGTGACACAAGGCCATACAGCAATATAAAAGGAGGTCATTGCCTATCAGTGGTAGCAGTAATGACATTACAGTCTGATATGAAGTAAGCTGATTGTCGTCCGCGTGTTATTCAGAATTTATCCCATGGTAACTACCTGTTCGACTGGGATAAGGCTTTAGTCTTTTTCCGCCCCTTCAACTTATCCCTATACAAACAAATCTAGTCATTCTGGCTCTCCGTTCTGACGAAAAGATATATCAAATGCACGTTCACATTTATAATATCAATATGGATAATATTTATTGAAACTGAATAGTAAATATGTTGCTAAAAGTATTGGTATATTGGGATTTAGTTTATTCAATAAAGATTATGACAGCCCTGTTTCTAGCTCGCCGCAGGGCAGGCCCGTTTCTGCCCGTTCCAAACATTTCTATTCAGAGCTTGTTCTGCAACAGACCTAAGTGCTAATACCGATCGCCCTGAGCCCTCTCAATAACCCAAAGGTAATTATTTTAGGGACCTACAGCTGTATTGTTTTGAGGCACTGACGAATAATAATATTCGGAACTAGTTTTGAGCAAAATGACTGGCTTAACACGTCTTTCATATTTAATGTAAGCCATTGCTTTCACAGACTGTAGCCTATTAACTCAATAATAATAAAGTTCTTTGTTAAAGGCATTGCCCATATTACATTACAAAAATAAAAATAATTTAAACTAAACTACATTAAGCTTAAATTTAACTAATCATTACTTACTTACATATGCTGCACATATATATGGAGCGGATAACAGTTTGGAATACAGTGGTCAATAACGACTAATGTTTGCGGCAAGCACAGGTGCCTGCCCGTAGTAGCATACTCGTATCAAGCTCCTACAATCTGTCAAATTACTCAATTTGTGCTAGAGTTGAGTGCAGCTGGAGTTAACTATTTATTCCCCTTTGGAAAGAAATCGATTTCTGGACTAGAACCCGGCGCGGCAGAGCATCGGTCAATGTACGTGTCACTTGGTGTTGGTTTGCGATTGTATCAGTTGAGAACCCTGGACCAGCCTCGAATCACTGACTATCGAAAGTCTCCACAACGTAAATTTTGGTTGGAGCACACATGATGCCGTAGATATAACAAGAGAAGACAAGGTAGACACAACCGTAGATGGAGTGAGGATATTAAAAAGGCAGGAATGACTTGGACGAGAAAAGCAAGATGAGATCTTTGTGGAGAACTCACACGCACACACACTCTTGCTGGAAAGCAAGACACTCAAGGAACATTACGGTCTGATATGAATTTTTAGTACTAAGTAGAAATAAGATAAGGCTATTATGTTTTGCAGCACTTTATGTCCAATACAAGCCGCCGGTTTGGATTTTATGTGACACTTATAACCCGCGGAAGAGTACAACGCTTCCATTGACACCTCATTTGTCAAATATGACAAGTGATTTTGGAGATAGATGGAACAGATGAATTGAAATGAATGAATGATTCTAAAATCATAACTCTCCTTTGGAATTTCGTGAAGTCGAGTAAAAATGAATAGTCTGATGTGCTGCCGTGTGTCTTTCATTTCATTGGTTCATGTACGATGAATTTCGTATAAGATCGTATAATTTCACTCATTAGTAAAATTACTTCAAAAATAGTTAATCAGTACATGATTCAAACCGCTAAGGTTTATGTGAAATGTAATAACAGGTAAAAATATTATATCAAATTAAAGTGAATAATTAACGCCTTCAAAAAGGACTAAAAACCGACTACAACTGCCTTAAAAATATTCACCCTTATAGGTAGAATGATCAGGGTACATATTTGGTTTTGTTTATATGCTTAAAAAGTGCTCAATAAATTTCGATAAAATTTATATGGAACCACATTGAAAGTATGTGCTAATCAATTAAAAAAGAATCATCAAAATCGATTCAAAAATGGCGGAGTTATCGCATAACATACATACCCCAAAAACATACAGACAAATTAAGAACTTCCTTCTTTTTTGAAGTCGAAGTGAAGACTATGAATATTAATATTAGTGAATAGAATGTAGATATATTTCTTTTGACTTGACTGACTTGCTCACAATGTCGTATTGTAGGTTTCAGATAACAATATTGTAAGGTATTGGTGCAGTAAAAGACTTTGGAGAAAACCTATAAAATAGGAACAAAAGCTGCCGCAGTTGGGAACAATTTTACTACTTAGATCTTCAGACTACGAGAACAACTAGACGTAGCGAATAAATAGTGATAGGAAAAGTGCAAAGATCTACCTTTAAAAGTTTAAATAACTGCGGCATTAAAAAGAAACTTTTCGTTGTGACCGTCTTGCGCGTTATGTTTTTACCTTTTTTTTTTGAGGTGGAAATCTTGTATAATTTTCATCCACTAAAATCCCATCGATGGTCATCCTCGGCACAAGTCGAGGAGCCCTGGGAACTCTAGCGGAACACCAGTGCTCCTCTCGCACTTTGCATTTAGCCCACCCCCTGACCAGTCAGCCACTACATCTCAGCAGCCTAGTGCTAGGACCACGCCGTACTACCGCTGCCTTCCAGTGGTTGCCGGTTCACAACGATAGGGCAGCCAGAGCTCCTACTCTGACCACCCGCAACCCTGGGCGCCCCTCTTTTTAAGAGGATTGTCTGTTTAGAGCACGTGGCCGCGTTCAAGGTTTGTTGTGCATTGTGCGTTGTGCATTGTTTTGTAGCTGTCCCTATCCGAGCCCTATCCTACCCGAGCGCGTACGGTGAGACAGCATACACTACGCGAAGTTATCCACCCGTTATTTGGATGTTTCGTAGTCCAGTGATCATTTGAAGGATACAGATTATGTAGCCATTTTTTCAATACAGTATATTAATAAAATTTCAGATGTCGGTGGTTTTTCCAAATTGTTCTAAATTGATTCATACTCTTGTAAAACAGGTTCAAAGTTGGGGCTTTTTACTACCGAAAAATACAATACTTTGACGCCCTGTAACTCTGGAAGTATATATTTAAACGAAAATCTGACTCACCACCGACACAGATATTTGTTTCTAGATTGTATCTTGAAAATTTCATAGATTTTCATAGCTTAATACTCAAAATATGACTAGACTACGTTTGTATGGGCGCTTTGACACCAGCATACTCTCTTAAGGTTTTACCTAGGTTTTATATTTAAACACAACCCATTGTTTGGTAACAACTGAAATGAAATTGGTCGTGGTGGCTTTCTCACAAGGCGGTTCTTATAGCTTTTCAAAGACGTTTGTTTGGATGTTTTTGGGCGCATTCCGTCTAACTTTCCATAGTCTAAGCTAAGACTTATGCCACAAAGTATTTCGACAGTAAAGTTGCGCAGTAAAATATCTTACAGGCGAACGTCGTTGACTGCTTTACCGCTATTTATTTTGGACCGCGTTTTATTCTTCTTTCTCGTAAAATAGTGAATGTAGAAAAAACTGTCAAGTGTGAGTCGGACTCGCACTTGAGTGATCTGTGCATGATATGAATAATTAACACACTGAAAATCGTAAATGATATGCACCGAGCAATGCTCTACCTAACGAATGCGCCTAAATACCAAATATTTTCTTCAGGTCACTAGATGGCGCCATTATTACTTTAAAACGCACGACTCTCAAGCAAAAAAAGTAGGGTACAACTATATTTTCGAATGTTAACTAGTTTAATTTTTTATTGAAAAATACTAGCTTTTGGGTTCAACTTCGTACGCGTGGAATTTGGTATACGATCCCTAGGAGCTGCAGTTGCAAATTTTATCAATAATTCTGCTTTTAGACAGTGAATGAATATGAAACATACACCAAATTTTAAGTAAACTGAATTCAATTTAGTGCAATAGTTTTTGCGTGATGATCGCACAAACAAACAGATGTACGAAAATTCTGAAGATAATTATTATGGGTCCTATTACTCTTAGAAAAACTCCTCGTATTATTTTTCGGAAAAATCTCTATCTACCTCGAGTACAAAAATATGTATCCACTTTTAAACCATCTTACATTTACTTTTAATTGGCATTTCCTTCAACATAATACATAGAAAAAATCAAGAGTGAATATGACATGGTACAAAAGTGGATATATATTTTTGTACTCGAGTGTACATACATGCCACTATAAATCATATAATTTTGTAACCATTAGTCGGTCGTAACTAATTACATTTTACTGATATTAATAAAAGACGAAATAATTCAAAGTTCTACTTGACTTGGTTAATTTATCAATTTTGTAAACTTTGTATACTGCAGGTATCCACAACAACCTCTAACAATATTTAGGCTTGTAAATGGACTCTTTTCTAGAACATTCCTTTCATCAAATTCTAAGTTACAGTGGAAAACGTTTTCTCGAGGAATGCTTAGAAATGTACATCTGATAACAAGTTGTTTACGTTTAACAGATAATTCAGGTTTGATAGCCTTTTATACTCCCGTTTAAATAAAAGGCTTATAGAAGGTATTTATATATTACAGTAATAAAACAAATTCGAAAATAGCTGTGTCTTGCTAGCGTCTTAGACTCCAGCGGAAGGTTTCAGGTTCGATTCCCGGTGGAGATATCGTCAAATGTCAGTTTTTGAGACACCTGATTGCCTGAAAAATAAGATGATTACATGCTTTAGAATACAAGTAAAGATCTTTGACCAAAGTCGTTAAGCTAAGTAGAGGCCTGCGGGCGGCTTGATGAACTTCTAACAGCCTAATCCCAAAAAATATTGTCTAGTTTCCAATGTGAGTTGGAGAATCAGATGGCAGTCGCTTCCGTTCCGTACAAACTATTACCGACGCCAATACCTTGGGGTTAGAGTAACGGGTCAAGACGGGTAGGGGGGAATCATGATAATGATTTATGATCCTGATAATATTAATCACACAGGACATATGATATGAAGAAGGATATACGATACTTTTATCCTAATATCATCATCAACAGCCTATATACGTCCCCACTGCAGGGGCTCAGGCCTACTCTCCTACAGAGAGTGTATGGGCCATGGTCCACCACGCGGGCCCAGTGCGGATTGGCGGCCTTCACTTGCCTGTTCAAGACCTGCAGATTTCCTCATGATGTTTTCCTTCACCGTTAAGCAATCGGGTAATGTACTTGAATTGAAAAACAACTCATAGGTACACGGCTGGATTCGAACCCGGAACCCTCAGATTAAGAGTCCCGCGCCTTATAAGATAAGGATAATTAAAACTATTAGGTTTGGTAAGTAGTAACCACAAACAAAAAGAGCGAGCGATTCGGCAAAATACATGTTTCATTTGGGCAAAAGATTGCAAACAAAACAGTGGTGATACTTCCCCCAATAATATCTTCCATCAAGTGTTATTTAAACCCAATGTTTAAACCTTACATTAATTTGGAAAATTATTTCTCGACCAATTGAAACATACGCGTAACGAGAAGAGTATAATCGAAAATCAGTTTTCAAATTCGTAAAATGATTTTCAAACTTGTGATGGATAAGTTATAATACGTATAATACTACGAATAAATTATGTTTAACTTGAAATCAACTAAAAATAAAAGCACTTTCAAAGGCAAGCACCTAGGGTTAACATTTCATGAAGAATGTACGAAAATGTTAAAAATGGCAGTAGTTTTTACTTCTTTGATATCTAGTGATGTATTTGCACTTAAACATTTTGCATAATGTTGACCTATGTCTTGAAAGATTAAAGCAAATTCAATCTGACATTTCATCTGTCTCCGCTTTCAATAGCGCTGGAGACCTAAAATTAAATTTACACCGTTCTTATAATATGCGTACAAATCAAATCTTGTCAGGAATAATGCTGACTGTAAGATTAGCGTCAGGCTCGGTGTGTCACGGCATTTGAGCAATAGGACGTGACATCGTGACAATGTTCCTTCAATTTATCCGCGTTCAGAAAGCATTGTTTTATATCTTCTTTAGCTTTATGTTGTTCGTGTTTTTAAAATCTTGTATTAGCGTGGGGACACAACTGTCTCTGCTGTTCTGATCTCCCTAGAATCACCTAGACCGGGATTTCTTGATTTGCAAAACTGCTGGCTGACAAAATCTCTCTCTCTCTCTCGCGCATGTAATTCACGCATCTTTCTGACCGGCCAGCACGTTCTCCGGGGATGCTGGCCAGTTGCTTGCTGACCGGGCGTGCTTGACGTTGGCGGGTAGACAGTTGTATGGACTTCTATCCTTCCGGACTCCGGATGATCTGGGTAAATCAGAACAGCAAAGACAGGCGTGTCCCCTCGCTTGTCGCATATGTATGTGATACTCGTTCGTTTCAGAATAGGGCCAGCTAAGTGTCTTTATTTCTATGCCGTTATGTGCTTTTAGAAAATATGAACGTTCTGTTTCTTTGGCACCAAAAGTATCGATGAAAAATACAGATTATATGGCAGAATTTACATAAGTTGTTGGCTTCACCAGCTAGAAAACGTCAACTCCTGAACATTTTCTGATCCCATGGTATGGCATAATGTCCCTTACCAAGCCGCTTGCATCCAGTGACTCCCTGTGTCAGCCATCAGTTGCACAATCCAAAATATATAGTCTGTGGTACAACCAAATGGCCATACTTGTGGCCATATGACGCATGAAACTGGCGTCACTTCAGACAACGAAAGAGAAACTGCACTAAAGAAACGATGTTGCACGCTCTCTTGCACTTATGTCAACCTGGTAATCTGGTATTGAGAATAGCCCGAATTCAACGGTCAGTTCAGCTCGACAGTTCGAAGTTGGTTAAAATTGACATGCAAGTTTACATGCACGATTAGTTAGTTACACAAGTGAACTCAATATAAAGCTTGTGAAAATGTAGAAATAAGAAGCAACGTCGAATAGCGGGACAAAAAGGCTAATTATAATAATGATATTGGGGAAACCTTTAGAGTATTTTCTTCTCGTATTACCGCAGTCGCATCCTAGTTACACGAGCGGGCACGGCCGAGCCGGTGGTGGTGACACATCACCGTTATTTCTGGCGCTGCGTTTCAAATGCGATCGCATAATATTTTATTTTCAGTGCGTATTCATGTTTATTCGTAGATGATGCGGCCTCAACGCCGAGTTTATTTAGAACAACAATCCGATGCCGTACGCTCGTAATTACAAGTTTTAAATGAGATTCGCTAATGAAGTATGCCAAACTGTCTGGCGTTGGCTAGGTAGAATATTAATTTATCTGCTAACATAACACAAATCTCACGAAGCTGTCAGAATATATATCTACCTATATTTTCAAACTTAACCTTAAGTCGCAATTTCTTGATCTCTATTTTATTCTCCTACCTTCCTACTTTTACTCTTTCACCAATACTCGTAGTTTCTTTTAACCACGGACCAGGCAGTATAATCAGCGCTATTCCCAGCAGTGGGCATTATTATGTCGATACCTTTTTTCACTGCACCATGTACTCGCTTAAAACTCCATATCTTGTGTCATTTATTAATTGTGTATTATTAAAGAGGCCTGTGTCCAGCAATGGACGTTTCCCGGCTGATGATGGTAATGATTTGCATGTAGGTATGTAAAAAAGTGAAAAACTATAAAGTTTTATTCCTTAAAAATACACCATAAAAATATTACAAGAGTTGAACCTCCTTTTAAGTACAAAATAACCTTCCTTAACCGCGGCTTTACCAATACAGTTTGAGGATATAAACTGATGTTGACGTGTTGAAATAATAAGCTTTTTTCTTTTGTTGCTAGTAGCTTGCTAGTTGCTTTAGCTAGAATGATAGCACTCGTATTTCATCGAGACTGGGAAATAAACGCAAAATTAAGGTAAGGTGACATTGACAGTCATCGCAGTGAGTCTCAACGAAGGCGACAAAAAATATTTCAATCAGACATAACAACGCAATTCTGTTGGTCAGCTCTGAACCTGTGAGTTGTCTTCTACCCTTCGTGTAATCTTCTGGGGAAGCTGAAAACGCGAAAGTTACTTTAGAAAGAACAACCAAAATTTTCAATTCAAAAGCGGTCTGTTTGACATGTCCTGGTTTATGCAGGGGCAGAAATAATAATAGTAGAACAGGTAGAAAACATTTGAACAAGCACATAAACAAGAACAGCTGGACCCAAATCGTAGTCGCGTTTGTGTTTCTTTAATCCTATAGAATACCATCGATAAAATTTATTCGGTAAAGCCATCAAGAATTCATTAGATTTACGGCTGCAGTAACATAACTATATCGTTTTGCCACGTCTCCTAAACAACGTCAAAGTCAACTGTCTCACTCACTTTGCTATAGCGGCTACAATGTCCGTCAATGACGGCGTCTCAAACATAAAATTTTAATGGACGCGTGTTGTATCTGGTCGTCCAATCTCCTGGCAGTTTTGAAAGTCTAATTTTATGTTTTACGGAGCGGCATTGCGTATTTAAAGCGGCTATTGGACTGGCGTTCCGTGACAAATCTCAAACATTAACATTAATTTGGCTCTAATTTGTGTACGATCCATTGATTGATTTTGAGTTACAAACATATTAATGCAACGAAAAGCTGTAGTTCGATTAGAGATATTGGTTGGGGATGGGCAGAATATCAGCGGTTGTATTTTCCTCGAAGGTCTCACAACTTATTATCGGGGGATCGCAGAAACGGGACTGACGTGGAGAATGTTGTAGAAGACAGGCACCAGTCCTGCACCTATCAAAATATAACTGATCCATCTGTCAGGCATGTTAATTATAACAAATCCACACAAAAGCTCGTTTGCTGTGGGATCTTCCTAGCCTTGTTTGCCTAGGATAGCGTTTTGTCTTAGAGAGTGATTTTGGAAAATCGTCTCCAAGAAACCACACCGTCTTGTTTTTATTTACTGTTTATATCACGTCATTCGACACTATTTAGTGGTCGCTGAATGTTAGCACCGCTATCAGGAAAGTCATGCTTTAGCGACTGTTCAGCGATGGACAATACATCATCATCAATAGCTGCCTAGGTCATCGCGAAACCTTTCCACGAGGGTATTTGTCATAAACACCACGCTTGGGAGTTGGATGATGGTCGCAGCAATATGTGGTGATGTATCAGAGGACACTGCAAAAAATCTTTACTCGCCTTTTATGGTATGTACGAGATCACATGGGATTGCCCTATTGTAACACTCTGTGCATATACCGCGGAAAATCAAATCAAATCGAAAATATTTTTTGTCAAAAGTACATGTATGATGACAAATGTGCAAATACGTATTTTTGTACATAAATCTTGCATTTTGTGTCTGTGTGTGTTGTGTGCGATCCTAAAAAGTATCATTTAAAGCTTGATGAGAGCTGAGAAGACGAGAAACATACCCAAGTAAGGAGTAAACCAGAGTTTTGGGTACTCTTCTCGTCCTCCGCTACAGCTTCATGTAGCTTCGAAGGAATACACCCCATACTAGCCGAGGCTGTGTGTGGGGCACGTAAAATAATTATTTTAAAAACACTCCTAAATCAGACAAACTCTTCATCAAACAATTTATCATTGGAATATTTAAGGCCCCGCATTTCCCGAACATTGCATTCCCGGAAGTTTGAAAGAATAATGGAGTCCCATCGTTCGATTAAAGCCCGTCTCTTCCGAAATTGTTTAGGAAATTAGCTACTAATGGACATCAATCTTCCGAGACGCTTTATTTAAAGCAGATTTCTCCAAGAAAAAAGAGTGTAATTTGTTACTGGACGCAAATTAAGACGGGAGTTTCATCAAGCATCCCAAAACGAGAGGGTGACAAGGAACAAAGTGGCGTAGAGCTGTTTTAATAAATCCTTGAATTTATCACGTCACAGAATTGAATGGAATATGAATATGCTAATCACAGTAGTATTATTCATGAGTAATTAGTAGTGAATTTTTGGTACCCATAAAGTGTTGAACTGTTATAATTTTTTAACTCAACGCTAATATAAAAGTATCCCCTGACAGTTTGACATTATCAACCTAGAAGACTTAGCCTTATGAGAAAGCTGGTAATGCTACCTTTCATACCAGAACACAACAGTGCTATGAACACTGCTCTTTGGCGGTAGACTTAGGTAACATGAAAATGCCCTACCACCACCTAGGATATGATAGGTACACTGGGAATCGAACCCGGGACCTCCGGATTGTGAATCCAACATTTAGGTAGGCCACGGAGACGGTGAAAGTTCAAACTTATAAATACAGGACTTTTCTTTCGACCCGAGGATGAACACATATTTGATGAACAATTCAAAAGTATCGCATCCTTAAATTGAAGAATGATGAACTTATATTTAACTTCAATCACATAGACAATCTTCAAAACTGACCGGTACTGAACCAATCTAGGCGCACGGCAGTGCCCCCGCCAAGTCGAGCATATATATTGCAGACGCAATTTCCATTACCCAAAATTTACAGGTGTCTAATAAATCTATTCCAACGTTAAGAGAGTATACCCGTGGATTATTGGGCATTCATAATTCTAAATTCGTTGAAGGAAGATATTAATTATAACAATTATGTAAATCTTAACCGCTGTATCGCCCAATAGATTTATAGTGGGACATAATTACATTTGGGACTGTGTATCCAGGGAGGAATATTTAAGAGGGGCTTTGGTGCACAATTCAGTGGGAGATTCAATGCTACACAGAGCAACTTATTTTCATTGTAGGTATTAGTAATTTGGTAGACCGTGTGGTCTCGGATTTCGAATAGGACCACTCCATGTGAAGATTATTCAGGAGATGAGGAGCAGAATCTGCCTATGTAAGAACAGCGTCTAACTGCGGTCCATCCTCATCATCAACACAGTCTAATATATCCCCACTACAGGGACTTAGACCTATTCTCCTACAGAGATGGTATAGCTGACATCGAATATGAAAAATAATAATTTAAAAAGCTTACTGTGCGAATAGTTTTTGGCCGTATGCTGTCGGATTTACAAAACACACTATGTCTATCGTAACGAAACATCTAGCTGATAAAGTTCACATTTTTTAACAAGGACACTTTCACTCTTCGCACTGGATAATACTTTTATACAGTACGCTTGTCGAAAATTGCTGGCAGGATAGCTTACATAAAAAGTTACAATTCAAATGTGTGTAAAATAATTTAAATTCTTGTTGCGTAGTCTATTTTTGTACAAATAAAAAATAGTTATGTTTGAGCACCTTATTACGTTTAAATGTGTTTTTACTGTTTCGAAAAGCACTGCGTAGGCCTAAATCACCTTTGTCAAATATCATATCACTAAATTCAAAAAAGTCATTGAGCCTCATCCACAATACGGATCATTAAAATTCCACAAACGTAAGTGAACGACTTTAAATTTATTATCTCCATTCAATACGTAGGCGTTTACAGATCTTCAACACGTGGGCCTCTGGAAAACAGATAATAAACCTAATACTAAATCCGAATATTTACTAAACAAAACACGCTTTTGCGACTAACAATATCAAGAATTTGTAGCGTCATGTCTACTTTGAATAGCCCCTCTATTTATTGTATCTATTTCTGTTCTTTGACTTAAATTTTCAAATACTTAGATGTAATATGCTTCTAAAGATAACTGCATTAAATAGTTATGAAACCTAAGTACATTATGTGAGTTTCAAAATTAGTTGAAATAAGTCATGTGCATACAATATTACGTTACAATAATACGTTCTCAGTCACTGGGGCCAGTATACTCAATTATTGGAAAATCACAAGTAATTTAGGAAAAGCGGCCGTGGAGCAAAATTTCGCTGTAGTTTTATCAAAGTTTGGGTGCAACCCTGTGGCACATCACGTTCACCGAACGTAGAAGAGGAAGGAGTCTAACTTCTTCGGAAGATTTAAAACGCTTGGACTAACAACCTGAGTTTATTCTATGCTAACTACCAGAATGTTATCTAAGTTTGCTGTCAAACAGCAGCACTAATAGCTGTTTGCTTCCGCATGGAAGGTAGCAGAGACAGCTCCTCATTAGCTGGAGACTTCTAGACCACGTTTACCAACGGCCTTATTGTTACATACCATCAAGCGAGATGAAGGCCAAGCGCAAACCCATTACACGTTTAAAACATGTAATTTAGTATGATTTCCATCTATTTTTATATCATAGTTATTAAGAAACAGTTGCTTTTAGTCATAAAGTCCCACGCTGAATTGAGAAAACGGATTTATGAGTTATAAAGATAAACGATCACAGAGTTTTCTATAATAAATTGTCTCCGAGATCTATAAATTAAATGAAACAATGCGAGTGATAGGGAGAAACATCGCTCCCAGTCGAATGAAGAGGAAGAGAGAACGACAGAGATCATTTTCTGGGAAAGTTTTAGATCGCGAGACATCAATCTCAGTTTTATAGCTAAATGGAAAGTTTATTGAACAATTGAAAAGCATTCGCATTTCACGCTGATTGTTTGGTGCGTCGGAAAGTAATAATTTTGAAAGCATTAAATGTATGTAAAGTGGGTGTTAATTTAGTACTCGTAGGTAAGGCTCGGCGCATACGGCAAAGTCGAGGCGACGACGCGGTCGAGGCGCAGCCGAGGTGCGGTTGAGGCGATGTCGGGTTGCGGTCATGCGATAAGCGTAGGCTTTCTCAGTCATTCAACAGTCATCGTCAGTGCATCTACAATCATCATCCGCTTAAACTATCGTTCTATCCTTGTCACTAGCATCCCAACTGAGCAGTATTACCGATAGTATTTGACAATGAGAATCCTGTGTACTGAACCCATAGACGCAGAAAATATACTAAAATTCGTCCATTACGAAACGTTGACAAGACGATGGAATCAAGGCGACTGCGTCTCGATTATTCCTGACTCTAGTTGGTCCTATAAGACCTATAAAAGTTGACTTTTCCGCAACGCTTGAATGCCCATACTTCGACATCGCCTCGCCTCTTGATCCTGTGACTGACTTCAATTAGAACGCCTTGGCTTCGTTGCAGTTCAATTACTAAAATTTAGCCTTATTTTAGCTTAACATTAAGTCATATCTTCCCTTGGGAGTTAAACAAGTTGATGATAGTCAGATCAATATGTGTATCACATATATTGCCTTCCAAGCTTTGTGTGAATGACACATACAGTTATGTAAACAAAAATGTATAGCTTTGATATTTGTTTTTGAAGAGGAAAAACAAAATTGAATTTACGTTACTATTTTGAATTTCTAAAATATGTGCTGTCAACAAGTAAATGCGTTCAAAAAGAACTGGAACCCGACTTCAATTGCCCTAAAAGTCTACTTTTACTAAGGCAAATTTAAGATTTATATAGTTTTCTCATGGAGTTCATTGTCATAACTAGACCAAATCGTAATGTGACCACACGGGCAGCACCAGCTTTCAAATAAAAAAAAAGAATCACCCAAATCGGTTCACCCAGTAAAAATTTCTGATGTAACAAACTTTTAAAAAAACATACCCGTCTAATTGATAACCTCCTCCTTTTTGAAGTCGATTAAAAATAAACTATGTTTAGCTTCAAAGTAGATATAAATACATAAAACAGCTTTTACTGAACTTAATTGAATTCCGTCATAATAGCGTACTCAAATCTGATTTCAAATGTATAAATAAACAAATGTTATTATAATTAAATATATTATTATAAATAAATAATTATAATAGTACACGTGATGTGAACCAACAGAATACAATTTGAAACTGCATGTTGTTAATAATAAAACTAAAACAAACACACTCTTGGCGAAAGAGTTGAAAGATTTTGTCGATGATACTGACTCATTTCATCTCGGTAGGCAAGTCTTTTAATCATTTTAAATGTATTGTAGTTATCTCAGAATAGTACATAGAAACTCTTTCATGAGGAGTGAATTAATTATACAGGTTACGAGCCTCAGTGAGAGTGATGTGGTGGGAAGAAAACATTTAGAATATTGTTTCAATTGGGAATAATCCACCGCTAAAAGCTACGAGTATGTCCTTAGATCGATTTGAAACTTATATTGAAGATAAAAATAGGTGCAGATTATAAGTGTCTACCTATTTAATAATTTAGATAGGAAACATAGCAACCTCTAGGTAAAGAAACTAAAACAAGACTTAGGCGGGTTTATTTCTGTCCTGCACCTTGTGAATCACTACAATTACGAGTAGCACACGAATTAAGAGGGTATGCTGTTGTCAAAGCGCCCATACAAACGTCCAGTCATATTTTGAGTATTAAGCTATGAAAATCTATGAAATTTTCAAGACACAATCTAGAAACAAATATCTGTGTCGGTGGTGAGTCAGATTTTCGTTTAAATATATACTTCCAGAGTTACAGGGCGTCAAATTATTGTATTTTTCGGTAATAAAAAGCCCCAACTTTGAACCTGATTTACAAGAGTATGAATCAATTTAGAACAATTTGGAAAAACCACCGAGATCTGAAATTTCATTAGTATACTGTATTAAAAAAATGGTTACATAATATACTGTATCCTTCAAATGATCCCTGGACTACGAAACATCCAAATAACGGGTGGATAACATCGCGTAATGTATGCTGTCTCACCGTACGCGCTCGGGTAGGATAGGGCTCGGAGAGGGACAGCTACAAAACAATGCAACCTTGAAACCGACCACGTGGTCTTACCAACATAGCCTCTTAATACCAAAGTACCAAAGTATAAATACCAAAGTAACTCCGTCTGTTTGATGCCTTTTCATGAATACACAGATGAAGTAATGATTCTGATGAAAGGCACGGACATTTTCTATTGACTTTTTATTTGACTTAAATATTCCTGCCATGTGATCTCGACTTTAGAATGTGATCTTCGCATCATACTGCGGGTGTCGTGAAAGCTGACACAGCGAAAAATATTTAGTCGTACATAGAAACATATCCTACCACCAAAGCGAGTATCAGATAGAGAGCATTGGGGATTGAACCCAAGATTCGAATCGAACTCTAGATTGCGAGACAAACTCGCCGCCGATGGTGGTGACGTAATCATGGCGATTTCGCTGACCAAAGATTCATACAAAATTTCTTTTACCATAATCTTTTAAAATCGGATAGCTGGCTTTATGCAGTAATTATCTAAAAATAGGACATCGGAATATAATACCAGGAGATCCATATTATTAAAATATAACATCACAATTTTCTTTTATATACAATTTTGTAGAGTTCATTTCTTGATATTATTCTATTTAAAAAATTATGGTTAAAGAAATTTTTAATGGAAGCATTCTGAGAGAATTCTCGTTAAGTAAACAATGTATATCCCTGACCACATAATGACAGCGCCCATCAAACTTTAACTGCGTCTAATAAAGTTATTTCAAGTGAGGAGGCGAAGTGTGGCTTTACGATCCCATAGCAGTTTCTATAAGAAACAAGTGTTGTAGGACGAACTACTTACAGTCCAATCCAGTCCTATAGAAATAACCATAAACAGACACCGACAACAAATTACAGCTTGTCGATGATACAGTGACGATGTCAAAGTAATTTTTTTATTCTGAATACATTATAATCTGAAGTATGTTATTTTATCATATTTATGTAGCACCATTACCCTTTATTAATTAAACGATTCTTTTGCCTCAAGTTTGCCTGGAAGATATTGCTCTTAGCGATAAGGCCATCTTTCTTTACTCTTTTTTATGGGGTTCCGTAGTCAAACAAGCAACCCTTATAGTTTTGCTATGTCCGTCTGTCCGCCCGCGGCTTAGGGGACCCTTATTTCTAGAAAGCTGTTATTCGGTACAATTATAAATATTAATCACGCCAACAAAGTGGTAGAATTAAAAATTTAAGGGTGGCTTCATGCACGTAACTTGGAGATGAAATATTTTTTTTCGCGTCTAACCCATTGTGTGGGGTATCGTTGAATAGGTCTTTAAAAAAATTGAAGATCTGGGAACGTTATTATATACGATTACTATCCCCCTTGCCGAACACGGTAATTACGGCATGGATGGATTACGAGGGATCATGTCCAGCAGTGGACTTAGGCAGCTGATGACGATGAATGTGACGTAACTAATCGATTACGAAGCGAACCCTTAAATAAAAATTCATGCACCAACCTAAATACCTATCCATTTCCTTTAATAATCTTTGATATAAATAACAGCAACGCAACTGACATTTATCAGAGGATAAACATTTGCCTCGCGAACATCTGTCCGTTTCTGACTCATTTGACAGACGTTTCGTTGTCAAATGTCACCCTGTGAAATGAGACGGCCCCGCTTCATATATTGGTGTAGTTACACGGTCAATTTCGGCATCAAATGTTGGTCAAATTTTAAGTTCGCTTTTGCTACTTTTTGGCCGTGACCTAATAATGATTACACGGTTGGACAAAACTTGTAAGATGTTATTGATACATCATAGGCAGATGATATCGCCCACCTCTTTTTGTGCGATTTTGGCCAATAATCGCCTTTTACACACGCCAAAACAGACAGTAAGTGTAATAACAAAAAATGACATAAATTACAGAAAAGCTCGACTCACTGTCACAAGTCACAATGTTGTAAAATGATAGATCCATGATTACGAATTATCATCATCAACAACCTATATACGTCCCCACTGCAAGGGCTCAGGCCTACTCTCCTATAGACAATGTATGGGCCATAGTCCACCACGCGGGCCCAGTGCGCATTGGCGGGCTTCGGATGCCTGTTTAAGACATGCAGGTTTCCTCACGATGTTTTCCTTCACCGTTAAGCAATCGGATAATATACTTGAATTGAAAAAAAAACCATAGGTACACGGCTGGATTCGAACCCGGAACCCTCAGTTTGAGAGCCCACGCCTTATCAATTGCGCCACCGACGATTTAATTATGATTACGAATAATAGAGATTTAATAATACAGCAAAATATACTTTCATAATAAAGGTATCAGACTTTTGTTGCTTCAAAACAAATGGGTATAAGCATCACATCCAAAAACTCGTTTGAAGGAATTTTGATGTACATTACATCGTGTCATTCGCCCTCGTTGCCATTAAAATGTATTTTAAATAAATTCCCAACGTATCCCATTTCATCAACATTCGGAAGAAGTATCGTTACTATTTCATCAAAATAATGAAACATGCAAATAAAAAATGTTACAACTCACAAATATTGTTCATACCAAACTCATAACGTCAGAAGACATCTCAAAGTCGCTGGAAACATTGTGTAGGCAGGGTTTTATATCTCACATTTTTATTTCAAGCCACGTAACTGACAGGCCCAGTGTTGTTGTTTTTATCAAGCCGTTTTTAAAGACCCAAAGATATTATAATCTGTGGTATAAGTACCTTTACATAGATTATTTAAAGTTAAACATTTCTATCGATCCTGGATAATAAATTCAGTCAGGCGTCGCGTCGTTCGACGTTCCGTAAACACACCCTCTCGTACCGCTCCCATACCGAAACAGCCTCAGTTATGCGTTAGACCTGTAACTTTTAGTTTGTGTTAGACTTGTTTACGAGTAGCAGAAAAATTATTTATCGTACATAAAAAAATAACTGTGAATTTTCACTTTTTTACCCAACATTTAATTATATTTATTTTGTTATTGAAAAATTAGAAACGCTCTAGTTAGAGTCTGGTTCTTTGTTGGTCAATGACTGATGTCGATAAATGAGACTCTTTTTGTGTAGCTTTGAATGTGAATAAATAGAAAAGCTACAATTTAGCTTACTTTGATGTGCAGAGAATATTTGTGGATATGATTATCGTTATGTAAATATGTAACTACTGAGTTGGTTTTATTTATTTTTGTCAGAATTTACTATTCTAACATCTTCTACTAAAACATATAAAATAATTTTAAACAGATAAAACAAAAAACATTACACGAGTAAAATAGCATTACACAAAAGCAGGTATGTATACTTTTTATAATTATTTAAGATGCGCTGGAATGGTGTAGGATGTTACATTTAGGTGTAGAAAGTGCTTTTTAAATCTTCTTTTGAAAACTCTCATATAATAACAGCCATCTCATCGCCAGTACTAACCGTATGCTAAATTTAATACAATAAATAGTCAGTCTAGTGTGCTCTATAATTTAATTTATTTCATCATCTGTAATGTACCTTGTAATATATCTTTTTTTGTATAAGTGCTGAATACATTTAAAAAATTTATTATTATGTAAAAATTTGACCGTCGTCTCACATGGTGTTTAAGGTAATGTCGTTAATTTAAACGCGCTCTCTACAATTGCATCACAGTCATGGCAGACTTAAGAATCAATAAAATAATTTTAATTGTAAGTTCGTTAATTTTTTTAATGTAAAACCAGGAAGGCCAGCAGGTCTTGACGGTATTGTATAAATTCCAGACTTTTTAAAGAAAAATAAACTATTTTTATTTAGATATGGTGTTAGTTAGCCAGGTGAATAAAGAAATATGTCCCCACTGCAGGGCCTCAGGCCTACTCTCCTACAGAGAGTGCCTAACCATCAACAGTAATATTTTATTTATAAATTTATTATTATGTATATCTTAGGCTATAGGTTAGACATACATTTATTTAGCACCACAACATATACAATAAAACAACAATACATATATAAATTCAAAGTTGAAGAAAGAAAATAATAATAATTGAAGTATAATAACAATATCAGAGTGACTAAATGAGATAATATTAAAATTAAAACAATGAACACAACATTTTTGTTACTTTTATCGTTAATCTCTTTTATACGGCCAATACACAATTAATATTTTACTTGAGCAAGGTTGATATATCCCCTCCAAACGTAAAGCTCTCTGACAGCGTCATAAAAAACGGAGTGCGACGTCCTATTTAATAGTTTTATTTTGCAATTGTATTCTTTTTGTGATTTGGGAAGCCGAGGAATAGAGGCTAGTCTCTTCTGTAACATGAATTAGTGCGCGACAGATGCGGGTTTCAGAACGCATTCCAGATGGACGGACATTCGGGACCGGAATAGACGAACCAACGGTTTAAATGACACACTCACGCGCTTTTCGCTGTGACGTAACCCAATGTCATCGTTTATTTTTAATTTATTGTCTTCCTTCGCTTCATCGGATTGGTCTTTAAGGGAAGGATGGTAAAACAGTGCGTGCTGGCTATATACTTACTTACAGCCGAAAGAAATCGTAGTCATACTCAGATAAAAAAATGAATAAGTTTACAATTGATGTCGATTAAGAGCCAATTTTTAAGATTCGTATTTGTATCAATCTGAGGAAAATGTACAGTAATGGGACGGTCCTTGAATGAATTTATTTATAGCATAGTATACATTCCGTGACTTTTCTCTTGTGGAGTGGAAGATACAAATGTGAAGGTTTTATGTCAAGTGAATATCCCATAAAAACTTTTTGCCTTTTTTGTTTTTGAAGTGGAATTTCGAAGAATATTTTCTTAGTTACCAGTTATCCTATCTCGATGATCCTTTATAGTTTTAAACTCAGGTGTTTAGGATAAGCGTAATTACGCTTTTTCTAATGATGAAGATGACTGTGAAGTTTTTTCTTTCTTTCTTATATATATCAATTCTTCTAATCATCATCAGTAGCCAGGAAAGGTCCACTGCTGGACAAAGGCCTCATTCATGCCAAGGAAGATATATATGAAAAAATGAAGAAAGTTTTCGATCCATACATACAGTCTCTTTGATCGTTACTCAAACAATTCAGTTCTTGCCGATTTAGTACAGTTTCCGCACCACACAGAGACAAACTAAAAATAAAGTCCACTTTAAATAAAACTTATTTATTTTTAAAATATCCACTTTAAAGTGTGCGTCTTTCGCCGGTTTCGTCTACTAAATAACGTCATTAGAGTGTTAGAAACTCCCCGCTTCGGTACATGTGACATCAATATTTCAGAGTCTGAGATTTGGCAATATTCCCAACTTTTGTCGGAAACAAAACAACAGGCTAAATCGTTGGATGTAATTGGAACAATATACTTGTTTCGTCACTAAATTTGATTGTGACAAGCTTTGTATCCAGCCGTGTGGAATCGTGAGACGCATGAATCTATGAGAAAAACAATTAGTACCACCTGCCTGGCCAGTTGTTAGATTTATAAATGATTTTGAATAGTCTATGTATTTGTTTACGGGAGCTAGCCCCACTTTGTCACACGCATCAAAAAAATTGACATCTTTTCGTCACAATTGTTTTTGAGATCCTTTTCGTCACAACAACATATCTGTATATGAAGCAAAGCACGGCATCACAATGTAGAAGAAAAAATTGCTAAGCCGGTTGGGGCTGGTCATTGTAGCGTAACAAGGGCCATGTTCAGCAGTGGTTTTCTGGGTGAGGACGATGAAGGGTGAAGAATTGGAGAAGAATCCCGTTTATTGAAAGTTTCTTACTTCCAGATTTTAAGAAAACGTATAAAGAGTATATTATTAATAAATCGTGAGGAAAGTACGTTTCCTTAGATGTTTATTTAAAACCTTTTCGTCACAAGATCTTTGTTCCCCATCAGACACATGTGCCTGAGATATAAGAGACATAACAGACGCAAAGTTGTATTATTGCGCAAACACGAGCCTGATAATAATAAATTCCAGTAACATATTGCCCTATTTACTACAAGACGCAATAAAAGCTACATTACAAGCTGATAACGTCTCAAGTAATGCTATAACATTAATATGATGTGCCTCCACGTGGGAGCTGGTTACATTATATAGGGCAGTGTTATTGGGTTTCCTCAAATAAATACTAGATATTTCTAGGTCGCGGTAACCGTAGACGGTATAGGGATAAAAAGACGGAATATTTTCGCATCATCTTTTTCGCTACCTTTACCTGTTTTATATGTAAGCATAAGCCTTCTAGAGCCTCCAGCTAGAGGCAGACTTAGTTAAATGGCGGTAGCTAGCCAAATGGACAAAGAAATTGCCCTTAAATCTGTACCTCCGCTGGGAATCGAACCTGGGACCTCCACATTCTTAGTCCAAGCGTGCAGCTATTAAGCCATGATGTATGATCATTTTTACAACCTTATCGTTTACGGATGTCTTTTCTGACATATCTAGAGGTATAGTTTCCTAGGCAACAGAGATCAATATCGAATTTTCAAATTATCGTGGCCTATTTAAGAATTGGAGGGAAAAATTAATAAGGCACGCCTCACGCCTACATAAACATATTCTGTATGTTGTCATTAAATTTAATTAAACAAATTTTAAATGAGTATGAGTAGGCTGATTGATTTGTTAAGTGCGTTCGGTAGGTGAGGCGAAATGAATTGTAATGTCAAGGTTTTTAAAAAAACTGTTTTGGCAATGTTTCTGTGTTTTTTGTACTGTATTCGTGAATATACTCTGAAACTGTAGTGGATGTATTTGATTTAATTCGAATCGATCGAAGCGCGATTATTTTATTCCGTAACGATATATATATCATACTTTAATTTTTTATTTAAATATGGCAGATTAACAATTGTGACAAATTAATCTCGAAAGCGATCGCGGACCAAAAAAATTAAGAATGTATTGTATTATAAAACTCAGAAAGCGCCATCTTTAACTTCGTAAATGTTACATAGCCCTCGTCCTTACTGGCACGACTTACGGACTGCTCATATTACAAGGTAACAAATCCTTCCATAAACAACCTTTTTGCCTTAAACATAAGCTTATTTATCAACAAACATGCGCAAAACAAACATATACAGCTCAACCCAAGCATATTTCTCCTTATAATATTCCCAATACTTTATAGAAGAGAAATATTTACCTATTTATAAATTATTCCACGACGCAAAGACCGATCGGGCTGTGCACTCTACAAATTTACTACGGAACCCTTTATCCAATCACGGGCGTAACGGATCACTGGCTTTGGTCCCTACCACGCCCTACGCTCCGGCTAAAAATCAAACGCTGAAAGGTTTCCCCGGTAATATTTGGTTTTCTGACAAGGCCTACAATATCTACTGGAACGATTTCTTTCACTTGCAGTTGCTTTAGGTCCGCTCTCTATATTATTTGGAATGATTTATGAATTCCAGTGGTAATGTTTGCTCTATAAATATTATAGATGAAAAGAACCCGTATTGAATTAGGCATATCTTTAGCTTACAGCATTATTAGAGTACATAAATCGTAACAGTGAGATTATTTAGGAGCTCTTTTTCATCGGCCGTTAAATGACGATTATGTCGATGTTGTTACACGTAGGTCTTGAGTAGGAGCGTATTTAAAGACTATGAAGAGATTTATACACATTCATCATCAGCTGGAAAACGTCCACTTCACACGCCACATCGAGCGGTCCCGAGCCACCTGCATCCAGCGACTCCCTGCGATTCTATCCAGGTCGTCGGTCCATCTAGTAGGGGGACGGCCTGACAGACGTTTCTCGGTACGTGGTCGCCACTCAAGAACCTTTACTCTCCACCGGTTATCGGTTCTTCGTTATACACATTGAGTTTCAATAAACAGCAGTATCATTTTTAAACATCTTTGTAACAATATAATTGAAACAATTGATGTTTACGATAAGTCCGCTGTATGATGAGCGTGCGCACCCAGAAGTATAAGGGGCCGTCCATTAATCACGTGAGGCTTGAAAGGGGGGGGGGGGGGGGGGAGGGGTTTGACCAAAATCACGAAATGTCACAAGGGGGGAGGGGGGGTGTAGTAAGATATCACGTGTATTTATTTTTTCATTATTTTTTCAAACGCGCGATTTTTAAATCGAAAAGCGGCGTGTAGTGTGACCTTGACTCGCCGTTGCTAGACAACGAACGAAGTACCTTCTCACGCGCCGCCGACGACCGCCCGCTCGGCACGCCAATCGCCAGTTATTCTGTTGTTTTCGCGCCGAATACATGCGTAAACGGTTATAATACCTTAGTACGTTTTGCATTATTAAAACAATGTTTAAAGTAGGTGATCTGTATAAAGACCTTTTTGCAGAGTATAAGAAAGGAAAAAAACCTAGTATCGCTCAGAAAGAATTTAATGAGTTGTGGGCTAGTGCGAAACAAAAATATACTACAAAAGAAGAATTTATGAAGTGGGCGAATGATCTTTTAGTAGATTACCGCCGAAAGCACCAAACAAAGAAATCTTCCAATATTCTTTATTATTGTTCTAATTCTCAAAAGGTAAGTTAAAACTAGTAGGTATCTATTTAAGGGGATTGTACTAATAAATAAGACTTTATACCTATAGTTTATTTACAGTATAAATGTTATTGTTAAATCTTACAACATTTTTGATTTTGAGAAAATAAATATAGATAAAATATGCATAGCATATCTACTTTAAGTTTTACTTAAATCCAAAAGATATTATTTTATTTTTAGGTTATAAAAAAGTTATTTAAATAATCTCTTAGGTTTTTAATAGTTTTAGCTAGTCATTGGCGCATAGGAATATTATATTCCATTCTATAAAAAATGCTGAATACACATCACGTCGCCCCATATGCCTACATATCACCGCTCGCTGGACTTTAAAAAAGTAGGTGTATTGAGCTAAATCTTGTCTACGAGGCATGGGTTTATTAAACGTAAAAAATATATCATGACATATACGATACCAAATTAATATATAAATTCAACACGACAATTCAGCAAGACAATTCTAGTTCTAAAAAATTTAAGATTTTTTGTAGATACGAAAAATACACGTGATGTTGGATGGGGGGTGGGGGGGTAGTCTTAAACCTCACCATGTATCACCAAGGGGGAGGGGGGGGGGGGGGGGGGGGGTTAAAAAATGCTTAAAAAAAGATCACGTGATTAATGGACGGCCCCTAAGTCTAATTAAGCGCTGACTATACTGCCATTCCTACTGAAACACAACACTGCTGTTTGGCAGACTTAGGCAACGAGGTAGAAGCTAGCCACGCGGACATAGAAAATTCCCTACCACCAACCAAATCGAGTACCTATAGCTACCCTCACTGGGAACCGAACCTAGTACCTCCGGATTGTAAGTCCGAGCGTGTAATCATTAGACTATCGGCGAACGAGATGGGGATATGTGTCTGCGGCCAGAGGCAGAGCATTTCACATCCCTTGCATTCGTGGAACGGATTCGTGTTACAGTTCAAACGATACATTTCAGAATCACACCCGCAAACTCTAGATTACCCGCAAGATAGCAACCAAGTGATCTATTAAAATTATTGTAATAGGTCAAATAAACGTAAAATCCACATGTGCGAATGATGGTCAGTTGCGCCTTGTCGCACAACAATGGCTGGGTGAGTGCCAACTGTTATTTAGCTCATTACGATATGTTCCTACAGTCAGCTGCGAGAGTCGTGAATAAAAGGTTCAAATTCGTGAGCAACTGACAACAATGGCGGAAGAATGAAATTTAGAGGATTAGACGCCACAAAATTAACTCCCCTGAAGTTTAAAAGGTAATATCGCGTCAGTTCTGACGAGGGAACCTTGCATTTTTTTATATATAAAACCAACGCTTGACTTCAATCTCACCTGATGTTAAGTGACGTCGTAAGTCGAAGATGTTACGCTTTTGTCTATAGGGTGCATACTTACTCTTCGTTTGAAGATTACTAAGTTATAGTTTTTTGTGAACACAGAAACCGGAAGTGCATTCCATACTTTAGCTGTACGCATGATAAATGTGGAAGCGAAACGCTTGGTGCGATCTGTAGGAATATTAAAAGTATACGAGTGAAGGTCAGACGTTCTTCTGTTTGACCGGTACTTGAATGGCGAAGGCGGAATCAACAAAATCAACAATCAATAGCACTTGTTTAAACATATCCTTTTCCCTTTATTTACACGTATGTAGGTCTATACTTTAAGTTTGTTTTCTGTATGAAAGCTCCAGTGTGAAAGCCGGCAGAAACCCCATAAAAAGGGACAGACAATTCAAATTGTACATTACTGTTATTTCATATTTGTTATATGCTTTTGTATGAACGATAATCAATAAACAATGAGAACGATTATTTTACTATATTCAAATATGTTGATTGTATAGAAAGACCCTTGCGCTACGGAAAACCAGGACGTATACCGGCCTTGTACAATACATTTCTGACTGTACTCGTACAAATGTGACATTGTTCCGATTCGAATCGATTCCAACGTAGCGATTAGTTGTTACTGCTCGAGTATTGTTGTTTTGCTCGAATTGTGCGTCTAATGAGGTCGGTACTGCGCTGTTACAATGCAAAACTGTTGTACTGGCGCTGGCGCTTGTATAGAACGAATATGATTCTAATCGGATATAACATGAGTGCTAGTTACTTACATTGCCTGAGATTGTTTGTTTGTCAATTTTTATATCATAACTAGCGGCCCGCCCCGGCTTCGCACGGATGGTCATTTATTTTGGCATAAACGTAGAGTAAATGTAACTCTTTCTAAATCATTACAGAAATTTCAGAATACTTTCAACTTAACTTACAACTTACATCTAGTAGGGGGACGGCCGGGTAGACTTTTCCCGGTGCGTGGTCGCCACTCGAGAACCTTTACTCCCCGCCGGTTATTGGTTCTTCGAGCGATGTGGCCTGCCCATTGCCACTTCAGCTCACTGACTCGTCACTGACGTGTCCATTTATAATACTCGTAGTTGCTTTAAAAAATTTTAAGCGTTAAAATTTAATAGGTCGACCCTCCTCACTTCGCTAATTTTTATATGAGTCCTTCTTAATCCGTACCTCTGGTGTGAGTTTTTAACTAATACTATCGCGTTTACGATACATCAGATTTGTGTGAAGAATTATGCGGCGCCTCTAGCGGCACTTTTGCGAAACTGTGATTCTTCATAAAAATCTGACATAAACACAAACGCGATAATATCGGTTAAAAACTCACACAATACCACACATAAAGGAGAACTATTGTGTCTTTAACGTCCTAGGAGTGACCTACATTAAAAACTTTTTTGATGAATTATTCAATGGACGAAAACAAACGACCGCAAAGTCATCGACAACGCAACTCTTCCATTAACGCAACTAATGCTTTCCAGGAAAATAACAATTGAAACCGGAGCTGGCAAGTCTTTCCGGGAGCGTGTACCTGCTGTATGTAATGAATGCCGAACTTTCCCGGATTAGTTGTTCGCTAGTTGGTCCGGCAATCCAGGTGATCCCGGTTAACTCGTACCGGTTCCCGGTTAGTTTCACAACCAACTTTTACGGCGGGTGTACCTTTCGGAACGCTAAGCTCTCCTGTGTTGTTCATTCGTTCGTACTCGCTCGTGTACGCAGTACACGTCTTAGTTCGGAATTAGCGGGTCTCATGTCAGCTATTTAAAAAAAGGGCAAGTGCGTGTCGAGCCACGCGCAGTGTAGGGTTCCATAGTTGCACCCACACAGGACGATGTAAAGATATAGTATATAAAACAAATTATGTAATAATATTTTATTTTGATATAATCGTATCGGAAGACCAACAGCTAATGATATGAGTGTAACATAACAACTAGTTGACAGAAAGCCAATTACAGGTTTTCTTTAATAAACAATTGAAATTTTTTAAGAAAAGTGAAGTACTTATCATAAGGTTAAACTTAAGTAAATTACTTATACAGTTTTCTTCTTCTAACATCGAGTAATATAATACAGTTGACTTTTTGCAGCGCCATCTATTTCTTATGGTGATACTTTAACCGACAGCTGTCATGTAACCTCTCATTGAAACTAACGAATCAATAAATACTAATATTATTATTACGATATATATAGTTAGTTCGTTAGTCAGTTTTCTTGTACTCCCTCCACGTCGCAACGGAGAGTCAGAATGACTTGACTTTTTTATAATGATAGTTGAAGACACGGAACATAGGCTATTTTTTATAACGAACGAACGAGTGGTTCCCTTGAGATGCTTTCAAGTCCACGCGACAATAAGTAAAACTTTGTTAGGAATACTAAAACTGTGTGTGTGTGTTCATAAGTACGTCAGAATACCAGTTCTACACAGCTGGAACTTTTGTCTCTGCCCTGGAGCTCTATTTTTGATTCGCTCGTGTGACATAGCTTCGTCGCACACGACTTAAGTCACGATCGACTACAAGTCGCATGAAAACAGGTTTGACCGTATTTTTGAATCATTCGCCTCAGGTGTTGCCGATATAACTTTAAATGTTTAATTTTATCCGTTTTATGCAGAAAAATAAAACCAGTAATTCATGTAAGTAAAACGGAATGCAAAGTACATAGAAGTTCAATGTCAATAAGTGGTAATGTCAGTGTTCGACGATGGCGTTTACTCTATCGCTCGCCTCCGCAAAGAGTGGTCCCGACCACTCGTTGCAGAAGAGCGATTCAAAAATACCAAATTTCGTAAGTCGAACGAAAATCAGTAGAAAACGAGCGCTCGCGGCGCGTAGAGCGAATCAAAAATAGAGCTCCTGGGGCTCTATTTTTGATTCGCTCGTGTGACATAGCTTCGTCGCACACCACTTAAGTGACGATCGACTACAAGTCGCATTAAAACAGGTTTGACCGTATTTTTGAATCATTCGCCTCAGGTGCTGCCAATATAACTTAAAACGTTTAATTTTATCCGTTTTATGCAGAAAAATAAAACCGGTAATTCATGCAAGGAAAACGGAACGCAAAGTTCATAGAACAGTTCCAACTGTCGATGTCAATAAGTGGTAATGTCAGTGTTCGACGATGACGTTTAGTCTATCGCTCGCCTCCGCAAAGAGTGGCCCCGACCACCCGTTGCAGAGAAACTATTCAAAAATACCAAATTTCATAAGTCGAACGAAAATCAGTAGAAATCGAGCGCTCGCGGCGCGTAGAGCGAATCAAAAATAGAGCCCATGGTATTTTTCTGACTCAAACGGACATGTGATGGTTGTATTCTAGAGCTGAAACCACACGGCAGAAACACGTATACCTATTCCGAATTATTAATACAGTTCCCAGTACCTAGAGTTACACATAAATTGTTCACACAACATGTTGTGGAGCGCCTGAGGCGCGCCATGTTAGCCTGTTTGTGTCCTGACAACCACAAAACATGTCCGATAAGTTCCAGCTTTGTATTGTGATTAATTGTGATTACTTGTTCGCTGTAAGAAAAGCCACTTTGTGACAGTTCTGATTTCAGATTTCAATTTGAGCGGAGTTTGATAGATGTAGGTTGGATTCGTTGTCAGGACTTTGTTAGGTATGGGAAGTTTAAAGTATTTAGTTTCGGTAGGTCTCGTGTAATGAGGAAACAAGTGGTAGTACTATTAAAACATTTTTGGTTTATTTTGTATTATTAGTTGCAAATATCCAAGCAGATACTTCGAATTCAAATAAGCTTTATTGCACATACATACACACACAAAACAGAACAGAAAAGAACGTAAAAAGTACAATGAAGGCGGCCTTATCGCTAAAAGCGATCTCGTCCAGGCAACCTTGGGGCAGAATAATCCTAAAATAATAACGCTTTATACGAAAAATACTTTATTGACTTCTGGGTGAGTAGACTCTCCACAACGATCTTATCGCAACTCCTTTCACCTGATGAGAGGCGACGAGACGAGACGAGACGAGACGATAAGGCCGGTGGATGGCAGGCGTGCGCATCCAGAAGCCTTAATCTAATGTGGAGCTGGCTCTGCTACTCTTCATACCGGAACACAACAGTGCTACAAACAATGCTGTTTGGTGGCAGACAGGCCATGGCCTAACGGTACATCATCAACAGCCTATATACGTCCCCACTGCAGGGGCTCAGGCCTATTCTCCTATAGAGAGTGGTGTGATTTGGTAGACCTCACACACACCTTTGAATTTCTTCTCAGTAGTGTGCAGGTTTCCTCACGATGTTTTACCTTCACCGTTAAGCAATCGGATAATTTACTTGAATTGAAAAACAATTCATAGGTACACCGCTGGATTCGAACCCGGAACCCTTAGATTGAAAGTCCGCGCCACCGACGGTTCCCCCACTGAGAATCTAACCAGGAACCTTAGGATTGTAAGTACAAGTCATCAGGGGGCGGCTAAAATACCATATACGAAATCATCATCAACATACATATGTCTCTATGTCTCCACTGCAGGGGCTCAGGCGTACTCTCCCACAGAGAGTGTACATATACGAAGTACCTTGTACGAACCCATTATGAAAAAGAGCTTTTTTGAAGGACCATGTGCGTGGATATACTGCACAAGCTGGTCCTGTCAGGATACCAGTGTCACTGATTTACCTCAGTGAATTGTTTTGCTAGCACAGAACTGATATCATTGTTCATTGAATTCGGGTATCTAGATCCATAGCTATTACTATTATACTATTTAGATTTAACATGCAAATACTGAAAGCACTATTATAATGCACGTTTCTGACAAGATTGATACTTTTCTTATTTTAGTTTTTCACGTCGTGAACATAAATGAAAATTCCTTTATCAGGTAATAGTATCAAAGTTACAAATTTAGAAAAAAGTTTTATTGGTATATAAACTCTTTTTATAAAATTTAGAAGAAAAAAACATCTGAAAAGTGTTACAAGAAGTAAAAATAAACAGTAAAAGCCCAGCACACCACTACAAAATTAATCTAGACAGGAGAATTTAAGTACTGTCGCAACTCGCGCGTATCCGGAGCAAAAACGTTTCAAATAAAATTCTCGTCAATACTTTTCGCCACTGTTATCGAAGCCAGCCGTCTATCTGTCTGTATCCTCCGAGGATTGGATTACTTGAAAACGGCTTTTTTGTCTAACTTTCGTGCGTACCTGTACCGCCCTTGTTAGAGCTTTCTGAAGGATTCGTGGAATTGTATTTATATAACTAGACAGGTACAGGTGCGGATAGAAGTGCTAAGACTATTTTATAACTTACAAAAGTATATTAAGTATATTGGCTGAAATCAAGTTTTTCGCATAAAGTACACTTAATTTAAGATTCTATTTGTATTGTATAAAAAAATATTTTACTGGCGGTTATAAAAACAATTGTCAGTCGTTGTGGCGTATCAAGGATTTTCATTGGTTGAATTTTCGCGGCTAATAATGATGATGATAAGATGAATAATCTCCTAAGAAAAAAAATCAAGTAAGCGAAAGAAGCGAAAAATGTTAGAAGATTAATATTATCCTCGAGTGTCAGTCCTCTAGACTTGCAGTTATAATGCTCTGTGTATATAAATGTACTTCAATCATACATCAATGTATTTAACATCAAAACTGACTTTAATATCGATATATCTAATAGTGAAGAAAAAAATAATTGTATCTAAACTAATAGAAACTGTCCCCCTACTAGATGGACCGACGACCTTGTTAGAGTCGCAGAGAGTCGCTGGATGCAGGTGGCTCGGGACCGGTCGATGTGGCGTACCATGAGGGAAGCCTATGTCCAGCAGTGGACGTTTCCCGGCTGATGATGAATAGACTCTGTAGAAAAATGCTCACCTTTTCTTGACCTATTGATCTATTTCGAAATACCTTAATTGGTTCTAAATACAGGATTCCACTTGATGAAACCAATAAAGTTCGCAAGTTAATTTCGCAATTTGATGCGTTCCAATATTTATTGCGAAATTTCTGCGTATCAAGTATTATAATTAAAAATAATCAGACGCGACGACGTAATTAGCTTGAAGCGATGTGTTCAAATTGTTTATCGACCGTTAAATTAATGATCGACTTGTGTTTTTAAATTGTCGTTGTTTTTTCACTATTTTTGTTTTAAAAGGTTTGAATAACTTTTCAGTAATACTCGTAACTGTATAAAAGTGTATTTATGTGTGGATTGTATGATGAAGAAAACTGACAAAGAAAGTACATTTATCGGTGAAGTTAAAATATGTTATAAGATATATGAGATTTTTAGGGTTCCGTACCCAAAGGGTAGCCAATGGGACCAAGATTATTACCAAGACTTCGCTGTCGGTCCGTCTGTCACCAGGCTTTATCTCATGAACCGTGATAGTTAGACAGAGGAAATTTTCACAGATGATGTATTTCTGTTGCCGCTATAACAACGAAACATAAAAACAGAATACAATAAATATTTAACGGGGCTCCCATATAACAAACGAGATTTTTTGCCGGTTTTATAGATAACACTGCGGAACCCTTCGTGCGCGAGTCCGATTAGCATTAGTCCGTTTTTTTATATATATTTATTTGTCATTCTATTGTTTCTTTCTCCCGTTTTGTTTACACGTACACAAGTGCTCGCGTTCTGTTAAAGAGAAACCTCAGCGTTCTAGCCCATTAAACGGATTACATTCTTGGCTCGGGCCGCGGATACGTCGCATCACACAAAAACAACTCAACGGTGTGTCTGAAGTCACTATAAAGGCTAAAACACACTAAATCTCACCATAATACAACGATGTTCCATACCTTAGGTATATTAGTAAGCAACCTATGTAGTTTTATTCAATAAGTCTTTGATCGTCACAGCTGTCTCGGGTTCGTGTATTCCCAGTAGGCGTCCTGAATTTGACCCGCAACTGGATTACGAAGGATTCGCTTCTAAAACGTTCATTTCTCATACAACTGCACTCCCGAAGTCCCGACGCATTGCATGAGTAACAGAACTTCTGTGAAGGACCCAGGAGGAGCCCATTGCAGTCGTGGAACAATTTCATCGGATCTGCTGGCTTTTTTGCACGATTCTGATAGATCACATCACATCATAGACATCAGATGGTGGCAATGCGTAAATTAAGCGTTACATTATACATATGGGGCAAGGAAAAACATTTAAAAAATTAAATTTAGATATGTTTCATTTCGTGAAAATTACCCATATGGGGCTAGGAAAACCATTTAAAAAATTAAATTTAGATATGTTTCATTTCGTGAAAATTACCCATATGGGGCTAGGAAAACCATTTAAAAAAAATTAAATTTAGATATGTTTCCTTTCGTGAAAATTACCCAAATGGGGCTAGGAAAACCATTTAAAAAAAATTAAATTTAGATATGTTTCCTTTCGTGAAAATTACCCATATGGGGCTAGGAAAACCATTTAAAAAAATTAAATTTAGATATGTTTCCTTTCATGAAAATTACCCATATGGGGCTAGGAAAACCATTTAAAAAATGAAATTTAGATATGTTTCCGTTTCACTACAATCTCACCGTATGTTAAACGACGATGTGTTCTAGGACAGTTCACGGATGAAATTTACCCCGGCCTTGAAGACATCCAAGTTGTACCGCTCGGGAAACACAGAAGCCGCCAGGGGATTCTACTCCTTAGCTGTATTATAAATGAAGAAGCAAAACGCTTCGTGCGGAATGGTGGAACATGAACTAAAGTAAAGGTGGACTGTTTTACTAGATTATGTGTTCTAATATGTTTTAAAACTATTTGTAATTTTCTGAGTCCGTTCTTTGCGTGAAGGTCTCGGTGGTCCGGATGTTCCACGCAATTTCGTTTGCTGTGCTTACCAATGATGCGTTTAGTATTGCGCATGCTATTAGTCAAATACATTTTATGTCGTCACACGCTATGAAATTTATTGTAATAAACATCAATCTCGATTCCGGATGTGTAGATTGTAAAATATCCACAAATTGTTACAATTCCACCGCTGCTTCTGCGAAACATTTCGCTTTGCATTGTTCATCATACTGCGAAAGGGTGAATTTTCTTACCAACTTTAGTCGTGATCTAGAGGTACAAACCTGGGTCTTTTCGGCGTTGCATAGCTTGCAGAAAACACGTCAATTATTGCAACTTTCGCTAGGGTTTCTTTTTCAGTATTAAATGAACTTTTGTAAGTTTATAATTATTTTTGTACTAACATAAGTGATAGTGCTTTACTAAACTAAAAAGTTAGTATTTAATAGTGCTTTTATTTGTTCTTTTGTAAACAATACAGGGCAAAAACTGTGTGGATTTTTAATTTTTAAAATCGCTTTGGTCTAAATAAAACATCGGATTTGCCCACAAAAAGGATGAGATATTTGATGAAAAAATTCAAGATTACAGTAGTGCTACAGTGTATAAAAAGTTAAGGATAGTAGGTATTGTAGCACGACAAGACATTAGTACACCACGATTGCAGATAGATGCGGTACTAGCAAGTTAAAACGCGCTAGTAACTTGTTTACCATCAGTGAACTTATACCGTGTGCAATCTGTTACTGTGCAATTTAGGTGATGATCCTTTTGCGTGCTGTTTCCTGACCGCATCCACTTGTGGGACTGGTCGGTGGACATTTGCATCGTACCTAGATGAAGACAGTCTTTTATTCGCTACCAATTGTGGGACGTTTAACGTACCTGCCAACGCTTTCTTCACGCCTCACGTGTTGGAAGTGTCTCTTTGCCTAGCGATTCACACGCTACTGTACAGGTAAAGTACTTGTCTAAGTTCCTGTCCAAAATATACGCCTTAGAACCGAAGAACCTTCTTCTTTACGAACCCTGAACCTACCTAACCTAACCTTTGTATAAACTTTATCAACAAATTTGAAACAAAGTAACATTGCACAAACTGTGGCGCATAGCTTTGGTACATCGCTAACCCTCATTACACTGGCTGGTTAGTCGGTGATTAATCTTTACTGCAACTGCACTCACAATGCTTTATGGCCCGCATCTCGCGTTACATAGGTCAGACGCTAAATAGTCGGTGCAGCTAACCTACTGCGCTTAAAGCTCAGATCCAATGCAACGAAGTCAACATAATTATGACTCCCCGATTGAGAAGTTTGTTGTAGCTTTGGATGTGTTAGATGGCGTGTTATTGGAGTGAATAAGAATAAATTGATGATGAGAATATTAGAGGTGAAAGTCGAAGTCTAAAGTAACTGTAATGTGAAAATTCTGATTCCTCTAACTGTGAGATTATAAGGTGATGCAGTGAGTGAAAGATGAAAGAAAATTGATTTGGTAATGGTTTTAGCTGAACCTATGGTATGTGATTGTTAAACTTTAACGTGATCCCTATCCTAATGCTTCCATACTAAATTTCTGTTGTTATAATCTTTTAAAATGTAATAGATGGGTTTTATAAGTAATTACCTAAAAGTAGGAGATATAATTTCATGTCGCGAAATAAAAATCATTAATTCACAACTTTATGGTTAGCTGCAATAGCAGTTACGCAGCTAATGGTTCATAGATGGCGCTTTGAACAATAATCGAGAATTTGTGTTTAAAATGAAAATGTTGATTCACTGTGAAGTTGTACGTTCTCATTTCGCGACATCACAATCTGATGTCCTATTTTTAGATAGCTACTACATAAATCCTGCTATAATATTTTAAAAGATTATGGCAACAGAAATTTTGTATGAAACTTTGATGGAGGTGGATCGCCTTAAACTAAATCTATGATCACGAAGATTCAACATCAACTGACTTTTCATGTTGTTTTGTCATTCATCTTTTATTATATTCAGTGATTCAGTTTTATTATCATAATTTGTAAAAAAATTCGTATTAACAATTATGTCCATAAAACCACAAAAGGTCATATATAGTATACAGATCGTTTACCTTGATTGGTTCGTATCCAATCTTGTTGAGCGAGAAGTGTGTAAAATAGTAAATAAAATATGAAATTAAATGAATTTGTAAACTCACCTGACGTACATATAACAGTTTCTGAATGAGTTCACTGCGCGATTCCGAATAGCGTGCCGCTGTAAAATAATGCTCTATTTTGCAACTTTCCCCGAACGAAAACGTGCCAAAAAGGCTTCATATATAGACTATTCGACCTATCTGTGATAGCATCCAAATTGCTGCTATTTGTATGTGACAGAGTCATATTGAAATTGGTCGGGTTTCTTTGCAAGCTTTATTGAAAATTGATTTGGGAAAGTAGAGTAATAAGAGAGTGTAAAAGTTAGTAAAACAAACAATGCATTATATTTAATGTATTTAGAGTGGTATTTAACTGTATATAGGATCTATACAATATATTTTAAATATATAATATTTACATTAGGGATGACTCAATGGTATAGAGTCTATGCTATATGAGAGTAATTTTAATTAATAAAAAAATAGTTTTTCACGCTTTTAAAAGAAAATACCAAAACTAAAGCCCTTATTGTACCTACGATACTGAAACTATACAACCATGGTTGTTATAATTGTAGTAGAGTGTACGTTACTATATTTATCCTTTTTTATATAATTTTTTTGGAGTTTTGTCTCGTAATCTAAAGTGTATGTTTATTTACACTTTTCTCAAAATTTACAATTATATATTCTCCTAAAAATAATGCACTTAATTTAATAGGACATTATACACATATTAAAATTTTCTTGCATACATCCAGTATACAATAGAGCTACTACTTTTTATTCATAAACAACTTGTTATAATTTATTGAAGTCATTTCAAATATAGAATTGTTTTTATTTGACAATAGAACCCTATAACAGTAGGCTAAAGCCTGTGCTAAAGCGAAGGAGCGTACGTAAACTTGACATATCTGTCAGATAACATAGCAATATTACCCAGTATTACGCACTTACCCCGCTTAATATTCCGAGACATCGCGGCAGCGTGTCAAAACGTGATAAAAACGACTCAGAAATGTACTTAATATTTCTGATTTATAGCACTAAACAAACGCTGAGTGCGCTCCCGTAGAAATCTGCCCCGCAAAAAGCTCACCGACCTCGTCACCTCCAGACGTCACGTCCTAAGGGCGCGGGGGGAGTGAGGAGAGGAATTAGGGAGGGGAACTAGGGAGTTGGGTGACTTTTGGGAATCCGTTACGTTCTCCCCATAGAATTACCTCCACCATTGAAGACTCGCTCAAAACATGTTTTGGTAATAAGAAACCTACGAAATTAGGACGAATGTGAGACGGTTTTGCTTGTGCAGACATGTCAATTGTTATGTTTCTTTTGGATGTTTTTTTTCTCGTGATTCGTATTCTGCTTTTTCGCTGCATAGATGTATTCATTTGTTAATGGATCCTATTATATGTATTGCAGGATTGGTAGAAAGTTTTTCTTTAAAAAAAACCATTTGCTAGTTGAATTTAGGGATATGATTTGCCGGTCCTAAACATAATAAAGACGGCGATGAGATGTGCATTTTTAACCGACTTCAAAAAGGGAGGAGGGTCGCAATTCAACGGACCGGGTATTTTTTATGTTTGTTACCTCAGAACTTTTGACTGAGTGAACCCGATTTTGATGATTCTTTTATATTTGAAAGCTGGTGCTTCTCACGTGCTCCTACAATGGCATCCATGAGAAAACCATATAGGTCTTAAGGTTTCTGGAGACTTAAGGCAGTTGAAATCGGTTTCTAGTTCGTTTTGAACGCTTTATCTTGTGTAACAGTGCAAATGACTAAGTGTAATATCAGCTAAATTTAGTGTTGATATTTAATGTTAACAAATGGCGCAAGATATGCCATGTGCAGCTTACACATAGTACTTACGGTGTAGTTTTTTGCGGACCGTACGCGTCAGCTGTCCCAGAATGATTTATTTATTTATGCCTGCAAAGGTCAAAGATCTTCCCTCCCCCTCTGTCTGCACCCTTTCCCTCTTAAAAGCTTCCCTTGGTCAGGCATTCGGGAACCAGTTTAGTTAGTTAGTTTTTTATTAGTTCCTGCCAACTCCGGAGTTCATTTATTTTCAAGCTCTTGCACAGTTTTTATACGGATACAAATATATGCAGGTAACAAGTGGCAGATATTATCAAGTAGGATTGATTGTTAAAAACAAGTAAATGCGTTCAAAAAGAACTGGAAACCGACTTCAATTGCCCTAAAAGTCTACTTTTATTAAGGCAAATTTAAGATTTATATCGTTTTCTCATGGATGCCATTGTCAGTACTGGACCACATGAAATGTGATCACACGGGAAGCACCACCTTTCAAATAAATAAAAAAGAGTCATCCAAATCGGTTCACCCAGTCAAAAGTTCTGAGGTAACAAACATTTAAAAAACATACCCGTCGAATTGATAACCTCCTCCATTTTTGAAGTCGGTTAATAATATGTATAAATAGACCTTTATTGTAGGCCGAATAAACTAGCTCAAAGCCGTTCAACGAGCTATTTCTCTACGTGGTAAAATCCGGAAAGAGGAAATCCGTAGACGAACTAAGGTCCGGTGACCTTACAACTACGAGTCAGTGAGTTGAATTAGCAATGATGCCTGCTCATATCATCGAAGAACAGATAACCGATGGGGAGTACGTTTTCCAGTGGCTACCACGTACCGGGAAACGTCTACCGGGCCGTCTCCCTACTAGATGGACCAACAACCTAGGATGCAAGTGACTCGGTACCGGTGAATGTGGCGTACGATGGAGGAGGCCTATATCCAGCAGTGGACGTTTTCTGGCTGATGATGATGATGAATAGCTAATAAAGGCCGCGAACTATAATCGTTATCTTATGTATAAAATTCTTTTCTGACTGACATCAACGCCTAACCTAAAGTTTATTTCAATACAATTTAAATAAGCAAAAACAAACAAAAACAAGATTTTAATCCCAGCGCTGTGATATTTACTACTTTATCTATTGTTATTGTTATTATTATAATATATAATACTATTTCTCACGTGATTAATTATGTTATTATAAGAAAATTGTTAATCAAAACAAAATACATAACAGGTTAACGATGTTTTGGTGAACTAGAATGTAATGTCATGACTTCAATATTGAACGTGTTTATTTATCTTTCACTAAAACGATGGAGTCTGCATCTAAAATAAACACATACCTACGTAGCAGTCATTTTGAGACGTTCAGACAAGGTTACGTTCGCAGCTTCCATCACTGGAAAATAATCAAAATATGACTCTTCGTCTGCGGGCCAAAATACCCACAGGCCGGACACTTCAAAAAATGTATGTATGAAATCATGGAGCGGGTCACTTTCTTGCGGGGAGAGATGAGGTATCGCGGTTCGGTGGGAGGCGGTCAACGTCCATTCTGTACGTAGTTTTATATTAATCATGTGACGTCACGGCTAGAATTCTATTAAAATATTTTAGTGAGATATTTACAGTGACTTACAGTCATAATGTTCGGGCAACAAATCAGGGAGACATCTTGAATGATCGCACACACCCGAAAGCAGAGATTTGTAAAGGGACTGACCTCCGCCTACACACACATTCCGTAAGATCAAATCTTATTCTTCCAAGCTTTTGAAAGAGATTTTTAAATCTTAGAAGCTGGGTGAAGCAAAATAGTTGATTCGTGGTAGTACTTAGTACCTACCAGTTTGGTTTAAATATGTAATAAATAACACTTACAGATATTGATATATTCATTTTCCGCTATTTTAATTCGATGTCCTGTTTTAGGTAATTACTTATAAAGGCCAGTGGTTCTTTTTTTAAATATTAAGGTAAAAGAAATTTTTAAACGAAAGAAAAATGCAACAATCTCCAGTCCCGAGCCACTTGCATCCAGTGACTACCGGCAACCTCAACTAGGTCATGGGACCATCTCGTAGGGGGACGGCCTAGTACACGTTTCCCGGCATGTGGTCGTCACTCGAGAAATTTTACTCCCCATCGGTCATCCGTTATTCGAGCGATGTAGCCCATTGCCACTTGAGCTCACTGACTCGTCGAGGTATGTCGGTGACCTTGGTTCGCCTACGGATTCCCGATTATATTCCAATCCCGATATACTCTGTATCATACCCAATGTTTCGTAAGCTCGCGTGAGAGACAACAAAGTAATTTTGTTTTAGACGCATCATAGTACAATTATTTTTGTAGTAGAAATACTTCTTAGCTTGATTCGTTAGAAGAAATAGTGTTGTCTTCTCCTTCAGTCTTATAGAAAAAGAAAGTGACAGCGCTTCTTTTTCATTGTTTCATTTTGATAAACGAGGCGGAGACTTGACGGGGTTATCGACCTCTCTGTCCATTATTGTTTATTATTATTTTATTCGGCACGGCTGTCTCAATAAATAACAAGCTAGACTTGGGATTTAGGAATTCATCACCGATAAAATCTGTCTGACGCATAACCATAAGACTAAAACAATACCCGTAGACATATCGGATATCATTTTTAAATATGCCCGAGATATATCTGTCTGTCCGAGAAGCGTCGGTGGCGCAGTGGATAAGGCGCGGATTCTCAATCTGAGGGTTTCGGGTTCGAATCCAGCAGTGTACCTATGAGTTGTTTTTCAATTCAAGTACATTATCCGAAGTCAGACAATCCGCACTGGGCCCTCGTGGTGGACTATGGCCCATACACTCTCTGTAGGAGAGTAGGCCTGAGCCCCTGCAGTGGGGACGTATACTTATAGGCTGTTGATGATATCTGTCCGCTCAAAATAAAACATGATTTAGTTCCAAAACCAATAAGAAAATGGCACTTAAACTGCGTCTGTAATCTGTCACTACGCTATCTTTCTAAATTCAAACGCATCTGTAAACATTACGATTTTAAATATTGGCAATTGAATGGAACACTTTCATAAATGTTATTCAACATTTATAAGTTTCGAAATATGGACTATTTTGCGTAACTTAGTTTTTTGCAATAAACCTATATTGATATTTGTAAAACCACTTAAATAAAAAGATTTAAAATAAATAAGCATTTAAAAAAATTTTAAGAATATAAATTTTCAGCCAATATTACTATGGTTCCCGTTTTCTAAATTAATTTATAGGTTTCGGATTGCCAACTAAAACTACACTTTAAAAACAACATTACCTAACATATGCTTATTTGACTTAAAGTTAAACATAGCGTTGATATAATAATATAATTAGCGTATATTTAGATAAAAATAATTAGAAATAGGTTAGATTGAAGGGGCACGGGGTAAAGGTGGCAACAGTCCCGCCAATAAAAGCGCTTTAAGTAGCGATGACAGTACACGCGAGTGCAAATAAGAGAATTGTTGGTTAATGTTGAATATGACATGGTGTAAAAATTGTTACATATTTTTGTACTCGAGTGTACTAGCACTATCTAACTTGCTTGCTTGCACTATAGGTGCAGAGTGTAACCCACATCCCACATTATCGAGGATGCTCAAACAGAAAATACTGGGATAGCCCGATCACCCGGTCCCAATGGACCAAAACACCTACTAATAGATCCAACAAATGTACTTAGTTAAAAAGACTATAATTCAATATGCCTAAATAAATAAATCTAACTCGTGACGTATGTACTCTAATATCTTTTTACATTGATCTCAAGCTCTGACTAATACGATTGGCAGTAGGAAACGGAAAAACGTCAGGACTGACGAGGGCAATACGTCAATAGGTTTATTTATGTGTTTACTCGTCGCGACCTAGACACAGACGCACACGTCATTGTTATTGTCTGGCTAAGTACGAGCCACGTTACACGAGGGTGGCTAGTGATACTTACAGAAATAAAGGAGTTATGGAGAATATGTCATTGAATTAGGTAAAGGTTAGGTTAACCTGTTTTGCGCATCGGATATAGGCGCGGAATGAATGTGAGCAACTGTCCGGCCAATAAACACACTTGAAAGGAGTGATGGAGAATACGTCATTGAATTAGGTAAAGGTTAGGTTGACCTGTTTTGCGCATCGGATAAAGGCGCGGAATGAATGTGAGCAACTGTCCGGCCAATAAACGCACTTGAAAGGAGTGATGGAGAATACGTCATCGAATTAAGTAAAGGTTAGATTGATCTATTTCACTTACCGCGTCGAAAAGCGGGGTAAAAAGAAACTGTGCGGCCAATAAACGCTCTCGAAATAACATGTTGTCTGGAGTTTTAATTTTGTTACACGCGAGCTGTTTCTAGATATAAATGAATTATGAAGGATTCGTCATTTAATAAGGTAAACATTAGCTTAAGTTGACTTATTTTAGTAGACAGGGGGTAGAAGGGAGACTGTCCGGCAAATAAACGCGCTTGAAGATTTGTAACATCATTGAGATTGTCACATGTAACAAGTGATACCATAAATGAAGGAATGATGGGAGTATACATCATTGAAATGTGTAAAAGTTTGTTGAGTTGGCATATTTTGCGCATTGGGGAGAGACGAAGGTTAAGGGGAAATTTGTGGGGCCAATCAATGCGCTTGAAATGACATTCCTCTTACATTACCAACCAAAGAGAACCGAAAATTGTTTACTTTAAATAAACAACACAGCACGCGACATATGGAACCATCATTTTCCAAATCAGTCTCTTGTGGAGGAGCTGAGTACGTGAAACTTTGTGTCGCAGGAATGGCCAATATTTTATTTAATAAATACAATGAAATATATCAATAATGATATAAGCATCCAATGACTAATATTGGGGTCATGACTTTCTGCTCTGTTGTGCAACATAAAAGTCGGTTTGTAAACAGAATCGTCAGTCGTTGTCAGTACGCACGGCGTGGGCTCCACAGCAGCCGCGTGGCTCGTAAATTCGTTTTACTATGGTATAAACAGGCTTCCAGCAGAAACACAGAAGTTTCAATAAACGGACAATAAAAGTGTCATTCTGTCTCAGTTGTACAGCATTATACGGGCTAACCGTTAAACGGGCTGATTTCAGTACTCAAAAGGAAATTATCGTGTCAAACAAAATTACGTTTTCCCAAACGATTTATAGTACAGAAAGTAAGAAATTCCCGTTATGCCGACGCTAGTTAGACATATTTAATTAGAAGGAGACTACGTCAATAGTAACTGTCAGTAAAATAACAGCTGAGTTGATAGCAAATTAAGACACAATCAGACACTGACATTCTTTTTTTATCTTAGTTTCTATTTATAACACAAATACGATATTTGTTGAAATTGTTGAATTTTTTAAACCGCCTCCGTGGCCTAATGGCTACACGCTTGGACTAACAAACCGGAGGTCCCGGGTTCGATTCCCAGTGGATTCCTAACGGTACTCGAATTGGTTGGTAGTAGGGCATTTTCAATGTCCACCTGACTAAATACCACCATGTTTACAAAGTCTGCCACCAAACAGCAATGTTAATAGTACTGTTGTGTTCCAGTATGAAAGGTAGCAGAGCCAGCTCGTCATTAGATTAAGGCTTCTAGGTGCTCACGATTACCATCCAGAGCCCTTACCATCACTAAACATCGGGTGAGATGAAGGCCTTATGTAAACTCATCATACATAAAATAAAACTCAGCTGGTGTAAAGTCGGCCTGATTAGTGCCTATTCACTCTCCGTTTTAAGACTCCAAGTTTTGAACACAAAACCATTTCTGTTGGGAACCTATTTCAGATTTCTGTGAGCAGAACTCCCATTGATGAGGCGCTGGCACTCGACCTTACTAGACACATACACTTTTATGTCCGTTCCATACCTACAGCGTGGCAGCATGTTTACATTCTTGTTTCAATGGCTGGCGTATTGGAAAAGCATTTGTCTGGAAAGTGCGATGTTTTTGTACCCAAAGATTCGCAATCATCAATTTATGACAAAAACAGAATAGCGCATCAAGGCATCAACCCATGTATGGTGGGAACATTTTTAGGTCTGTTCAAGCTCAAATCACACCTTGTGTTTAACAAAATACATTTGCATTGTATCATAGTCATTTATTCACTTAAAAAGAGTACATTTGTGTGCATTGTGTAACTGAGCTAGCGTTGGAAACTTGCAAAAAAAACTCTTCGGTACTGCTTGTGAAACTTTATTATATTGCGTCTAATTGCGAACTAATAAAAAGAATACTTTTATCACAACCAGTTGCGGGAAAAGAATAAAATTTCTTTCAGCGCAACCAGTTGTGAAATTTAGTTGCGATCGCGTCCGGTGGGGAAATTATAGAGCACAGGGTGATGCATCTTCTTATTTGGTACAGTCAGTGTAGACTAATCAAACTAAATTATCAAACAGCCAAAGTACTGATATAACCTCACATTCACATTTGACGTACAATTTTATTTATAATTGAAAAGCAATTTCCGGTGTCCCAAGAAAATGCAATATTTCATGTCGCAACTGAAAACAAGCTATTCTGATTGGTCAATTGCTTTTCTTGCCAAGGCAGTCATAATAAAACTTTTGGCGCTCGCTGCCTAATACTGCGACACTTGCCTGCATAAAAATTAAACCAATGAGCAACTTTTTAACAACGTCCAATTTTTTTAAATCAATTTTTTCTATTCGCAGAGAACTTTAGGCGTACAACATAATTGCCTGATTATTAACTTATTTTCAAAACGTCCCAGTACTATAATAGATCAAGAACCATCCAATATAGGTACTTGTTTCCATTACGGCTCTCCAATGATTATACTACGAAATTTAATCGACATCAAAGACCGAACATCAAAGCGTCCCTATTTTTTCAGACTCAATGACAAAACGTCATGTTTGATATATTGGATGACATCGTTTTTTTCACGGATTATACGAGCTTTGTGCCCGAGCACAAGTGCTATTGTCATCCAATACGGAGCACTAATTTAATTTTATTAATGGGTCTATTTATTCGATTTGCTATTATGGGATTTGTTATTTTAGCGGTCTCTTTGTTGTCGATCCGCCATTGAGAGGATTAGTTCCGTGGCAACAAACCCAATTAAATACTTTACCGTATAGGTTGCTTCGGTACACTCGAGTACAAAAATGTATATCCACTTTTGAACCATGTCACATTCACTCTTGCTTGGTCGTATGCAGTGTGTTGAAGGAAATGTCAATTAATGGTGAATGTGTGTTCAGAAGTGGATACATATTTTTTCACTGGAGTGTACAACCGTGGCAACAGATAATTGACCAAAAGAAAAAAATGTCATGATTAAGATCGTTGTGATACCCATGAATGGTTCAAAGGATGTTTTAAATGCTATTATTCTTTTTTAAACAAATCGTCTGTAAATATTTTTATGTAACAGGATAGTTGATACCAAGTTAGATTGGGGGTACATTGTAATTTATACCATATATGGTTGTATAAAGCTCCAAATAAGCTAAATATGTATATACATATAATAATTTTAATTTTCGTTTTATTTAATTTAAAATGCCAAAAATTACTTACTAGAATGGCAAAAACACTTATTAGATTTAATTTAATTATAACATTTTTAAAGTTTTTTAAAACAGGCGCGTATACAAAAAATTATTTTATGAGATAACTAAAATATTGTTAAAAGCATTTTAACGCTTCAACGGAATCGTTACTCGGGTGCTGTCACTCCTAAGGACCGATTTGTATAGAGAGTTTTAGCACCGCGTGACAAGTATCACTTTTCAACGGGTATAAATGTATAAACTGTATCAAATATCTTTGACACGGTTCTCTTTACATTGAGAGCATAATTTGTTCTGTGAACTAACAAATTCTTTGGACATGTAGACGACGCAGTGGGTTTTTCGCATTCCTTTGTATCCTTAATAAAGGCACTAGGACAAAAAATTTCTAATCCTGTCTCCCTACGCGACACCGTTATTAAACGAGAATACCCCTTGCATAAAAATGTAATATCTCACCTTCCCGTTATCCTGTGTCTCCACTTTATTAAAGTTTTCAAGCAAAGTGATAAAAATGATGGGAGCGTTCATAAAGGAGAAGCTTTGTCTTTATTTTGTAATCATTTTTCATAAAAGAAAGTAACACTTGCTCCTGTTTTATTGTAGGGACCAGCGCTTCGCTTTTAGCTCTTTGTTAATAGAAACAGAGTTTTGTAATTATTTGTATAGTTGAGAGCTTTGGAAATTTGCTGTCTGATATCCTTTGAAAGAAAATGCTTAACAAAATGACCTGAGGAGTGAAAGTATACAGTTTATTTTGATGACTTCATCAAACAGCCTATATACATATGTCCCCACTGCAGGGGCTCAGGCCTACTCTCCTACAGAGAGTGTATGGGACATAGTACACCACGCGGGCCCAGTGCGGAACGGCGGACTTCACATGCATGTTCAAGACATGCAGGTTTCTTCTCGATGTTTTCCTTCACCCTTAAGCAATCGGATAATGTACTTAAATTGAAAAACAACTCATAGGTACACGTCTGGATTCGCACCCGGAACCCGCAGATTGAGAGTCCGCGCCTTATCCAATGCGGCACCGCCGCTTCTGATGACTTACCATCAGTAAAATCGTGTACAAGCGCTGTTCATTTTCGCCGTCATCAATCAATTACAGTTGTTCAATCCGTTTCAACTGTCGTCTATCGACCCATATCAGACCACCGTAACGTAAGTTTTTTCCATTTAAAATAAGTGAACGAGCTATAATTTTCCCTCAACGACAGTCATGTTTGTGGTAACAATCAATCTCTAGCTGTCCAGTTCTTGGAACCGGCTTACAGCTTGTAACAAATGATTTTTTAACCCCGCCCGATCCTAACACCACCTAAGGACATTGTTATAAAATCCAACGAAGAATATTTGGGTCGGGCTTTTATTGAAAATACTTGTATTGCATTCGGTGATGAAAAGAGAAAGGAAAGAGAGAGAGAGAGAGAGAAATAGAAAGTTGGTTTGAGTATCGATGAAATTTAATAACTCAAAAGGTAAAAATGTACCCTTATAGGATCACTTTGTTGTCCGTCTGTCAAGACACATTTTCTCAGAATCGCGTGGAGGTCTCAAACTGAAACTAATATCATATACTCAAATCTACAGTCTCTTAGATCTGTGAAGAAATCAAACTTCTAGGTCAACGCAATAAAAATATATACTAACTACGAGTACCTTTGCTATTAGTGCTATTACCATTAGTGCTATTGATTTTGACAATTTCCCTTGAAGCAGATCAAAACAGATAGAGTGCTTCCCATCGACCTAGAACCTTGAAATTTTAAGAAGCAAAGTTATTACAGAATAAGTTTAGGAACAACAACAGAGTATATTTTTTAAATTATATTTCATTTCAATAGCTCTTACGATTACTAACTGTTCCAGCGCCTGTTGTAATTTGTATTTTATGTGTAAATTAAGAATTGCTCGTGTTTTTTCGCCAGGCAAAACGGATTCTTATAGATTATTATTTTCAGTATTCTAATTAATATTCTGTACGGAAACCTTAGTGCGCGACTCTGAATCGCATTTGGGCGTTTTTTTCTTCTTCTAATTAAATTCTTCTTTCTCTTCTATAGCTTAAGTACAAACCAACACCTGTTCTAAGTGACCACCATTAGAAGCACGTTTTCTAATAGAAATAAAGCGCGTGCCCGACTACACTGTCTTTCCACTAATTGCTCTGTTTATACTTTAGAGTACATGAAAATCGTTGCGGTGTTCAGATGTGCTGTGAGAGTTGGCAAGTGTTTAATTTACCTAAAATCTACCCAAACCTAATCCACAGCATATACTTTATATCGTTCTTTGTCAACATGGTGTACATTATCGTTTTTTGAACGTGCATTTTTGAACATGAACTATGGAGCGTTGTCTTGAGATGATTATTTAGTTTTCTTACGGTAGTTATAGTTAGAAATAATAGCACTTGAACGCCGAATTCGAAAACTTAAAAGTCACGGGTCCAGGTGGAAATCACAATCAGGTCTTTGGGTCACAGCATCGGGCTGAGCTGGTGCCGTTTTCCAAGCTAACTTAATTTTGCTGTAATTATTTGTTTTTGTTTTCTGTATGTGTCATGTTTATTTTTTCCTTCATTACGTGTATTATTTATTTTTAGCTTGGAATAAATTATTTTCTTTCTTTCTTATACTTCGCATACAATCGTTAGTATATTTATTCCTCTGCTTTTGATGTTTTAATTCAATAATGTCATCTCTGTGTAACTACCTTTACAGAACTGTGTTAAATTTATTGACTCAGTTCACATTTTTAGTTTCGTATTATTTTAAAATAGAAATAATTCAATTCAAATTCAGAACTTTTATTTCAGAATTAAAAATTCCATCATGTTCTAGACTAATTTATTAAATACTACATAAATTTATCGAAGCATAAAAATGATAAAAATACAAAAGAACTGACGATCAGGCCGCTGGGTTGTAAGCGTGCTCACCCAAAATCATTCAAGACAATGAAGCGCTGCCTCTGCTTTCATACCGGAACCGTATAATGGTATCTAGCCAGGCGGACATCGAAAATGAAAGAAAGAAAGAAAAAATTTATTTGTCAAGTACCACTAACCAAACCGAGTACCGACAGGTACCGCCACTGGGAATCGAACCCGAGATTTAATAAATTTAATAATAAACTAGGATTAGATACCCTATTATAATAAATTTAAATTAATAATACTAAAATAGTAAATATTTTTATTGAAAATTAAATAATTTGGCGGTATTTTAGTTCATTTAGAGGAATCTGTTTAATAATTGATAGTCCACGAATAAATTTACTTAATTTATAAATTTTGTATATCGTTGTTAAAAAAAATATTTAAAAAAAAATATTTTAAAATTTTAAATATAAATTAAATCAGATCAAGATGCAGACTATAATTAAGAATACAATGGATTACAATAAATTTATTTAAATGAATATTAATTTGTAAAAATTAGTTGAAGGTGGATTTAAATGTAATTTTATATAATTTTATAAAATGATTAAAAATTAAAATATGTACATATTGCCCGTCGCTTTCATTTATAAATTGAAATAAGTCGTAACAAAGTAAAATTCTTTCACAATACTAATTAACTATAAAATTTTCAATTTTCTTCTATTAAAATACTTTAACCCCCATTAAAATCTTAATATTTAAAAATTCTTTTATTACTTTTATTATAATTAATAAACCCCCTATTCAAATTAATTCGTCATATTTCACACGAATATCACCTTACTAACATAACTTCAATCTGCGCGCATTTCCCTGGATAGATACTTCATTAAAAATACTCGTTGGTTTATCAATCTGAAACTGTTAAAAACAGACGACACAGCTCGAAAGCCGTTTCCTCTTAATTAAGAGAAACTATTTTCCGTCCATTTTCGTCGGGACGCGGTTTGCGGGACGACCACAATGGGCGACGGACGTGTATCCGAGTGCGGCCAACTATATCACAGATATAGACAAAATAGACGACGCGAATTGATTTACTACTGCGTGAGTAATACTCAGTCAGCTCTCTGTTACGTCATCATCAGCCGGGAAAAGTCTACTGGTGGACATAGGCCTCCTTCATGGCACAATTAATATCTACGTACAGAACAGAAGTTCACCGCCTCCCGGCTTGGACATGGACGTTGGTGCCACAGCTTCTTTCTTTCTTTCTTTACAAATTTGTTATCATCTTCATACAGAAATCAGTGCGTTGGGTATACTTTAGGCGACGCCGTTCCTCACTTTATTTGTTTTCGTTTGTGGATTCAAGCGGACGTAAAGCGGTACATTATTAAAACCATAGATTACTACTACGCTCCACAACGCGAAAGCACCTGCGTCTGTAAATCTATCCTGCTTCGCATACGTAATCCGCCAAATGAAAAAACGAGACCGCAACATTTTCATATGTACGTCGATGGATACCTCGTTACTACACGATCTATATAAAATTCACTAAAATCATCATCATATTTATTTTCTCCACAAAGTTTGTACATTTTAATTCTAAAATCATTTAATTCTATGGTTTCGTGACTTTGTGAAGACTGGCTCCTGAACTAGGATCCCCTGTGCTACAGGAACCAGGTCTCCACCACCGGACATGTGTTTTTTTAAGTAATGTGTGTAATGGTTTAAATGGTTTAAAAGAAGCTCAGGTTGAATGAGTTTGAGCGACCATAAGGTTTTATCTATTGGTCTTTCTATAATCTAAGGTACAACCACAGTCCACATATCCCCAAAACTTAATGACACAAATAAATTCAAATAATGTGTTTCACACTTTCTTGGTTGGTGGTACATTTTAGTTGTTTTTCTTCTTGCTATCGTAAAGTATATTAAACTTGCGTTGTCTACTGCACCTATGTCTGAGGCGTGTCGAGGCCTGATACAAATCTACATACTCCGCCATCCTGTTATTTTATTTATGCCCACACGTGCACGTATTGTGCTACGGAATGTCCGTCTGATTCAATTTTATTAATGGACTTGGACGGTTGCCCCAGTGACTATGAACGCGACTATTCTATTTGTCCCGTGAACAGGAACGGAGTTAGGTTTGCTCAAGTATTCGATAGTATTGATACGAGGTTGGGCCAACGTTTGCCTCATTAATACTCATATACTTACAATTTATGTATGGGATTTATCGGATATAAATAAAAATAATAATTATAATTATTTTGGAAATGGTGAAGGATTAATTGAAGTTAAAAATGATTTGTAACTTTTCTTTGAGAAATACACTATTGACAGGGTTTTTCCATCACATAGCTAACTATGACAATACTAGCTTCTGCACGCAGCTTCACCCGCGTGTATTTCAGGATTTATCCCATAGCCAATGTTCTTCTTTGGCATTTTCACTATAAGTCAACACACAAAAAACAAGTCATTATGAAGTTCTGTTAGGAAGTGAATGTATGAGAAAATGATTTTTTGTGTGAATTTATCCCATGTTTTAGTAGGTATTGTGCTATTCGGTACAGAAATAAATTTAAAAAATCCAAAATCGAAAAATTGATCCAGCCGTTCTTGAGTTATAAATGATGTAATTAACTCGACTTTGTCTTATTTATATAGAAGATAGAAGTTTTATACAAATACACTTTTACAAACTAAAAACAAGTCGAAATCGGGACAGTCTGCCAGGCCCAAACAGTTATTACCTATATGCCCTTCCTGGCTGCGCCCCTGACATCAGCGTATCTCGTTGCTCAGTCGAATGACTGATTTTGCAACTTGCCCTCTCGTCTTTTAGGTACGGATCTCTGTGCACGGTCCACCGATCTCGGTAAGGCGAAACGAGACTGCATTGAGTCATGCGATGTCAACAAGGCCGACCTGATTCCTGAGGCATTTACGATATTGCTTCTCTACCATTTTCTGGTCTAATTTACTTTACGAGACGCGTTCATGGCCGAGGGATTTTTACGTATGTTGTGCATGTTTGCGTCAATTGATGTAATTAATTGGATTGTGTGGTTTGTTACAGAATGAGCTGGTAGATTGAACCGCGGCGCGGCATCGCCCATGCTGTGATGGCTGCTGTCAATTCGGTAAGCTTCAACACTAGAGAGATTTAAATATAGTAATAGTTATAGAGCGGGCATTGGGAAACGTTTCATATAAACATTTTGATCTCAATAGTCAACGGTATGTCAAATGTCTTGTACGGCCGCGTGACGTGATGTGACACTAGATTGAGTAACTTATTACCAATTGGCAATAAGTTTAGGATCAAAATTTTTGTTTGCTTTGTCCAGTCTATTATTTATTATTACTATTATTAATTTTATTTATTATTTATTATTATTTATTTATTTATTATTATTTATTTATTATTTATATTATTTATTATTTTATTTATTATTACTACTATTAATGTTAAATGTCTTTAATCAACACAAACTCCGTCCATGACACTACACAACTAATAATTGGTTTTTCTGTGTGGTATTTAACTTATGCCAGCTTAGCTCAGTTGGGTAGAGCGTCAGTCCTTGAACAATCGAGGTTTGGGCTGGATCCTGGCTCGTACCAATGAGTTTTTGGAATTTATATACGAATGATAAAAATCCATTACCATTGTCTTATCGGTAAAGGAAATCATCGTGAGGAAACCTGCACACTCCTGAGAAGAAATTCAAATCACCAATCGGCACTGAGACCGAGTGGTAGACTAATAACCTATAAATAAATGATTTAATGTATACATTTGTCATATAATTGGCATATTTTTTTATATATTTTATATGTTACAGTTGAAAAAATTAATTTTTATTTCATTATTAATTCAATCTAATACACACAAATACGCAGCCATTACAAACTCACCCAACTTGACATGCAGATTCTGAAATTTATTTAAACGGAAAATTTCTTATATCTAGAGCAATAATATATAGTAAGAAAATGACAAATTATATTAGATTAGCGCGTAAGATAAACTATAATTTTTATATCCGATTATAATCGGACTAAAGCATCTAGTTTGGATCTAATAATGGATGACTGAAATGTATTTTACTTGATATAGATCAGGGCTTGTCCACAATCTCACCTGATGGTAAGCGACGATGTGGCCTACGGTGGTGCGCGTTAGTCTACCTAGATGGTGACTCTTCACCTTCGATTGAAATACACCCTGCATTCATTTATACGTCTATGACACATTCTATATTGTATTTATTAGTCTTCCCTTAATTCTTCATGTATAAAAGAGCAATTGCTGCAATTTAATAGAAAAATATTAGAATAGTAAGTTGATGAAGCAGGGTTATTATTTTAATGATTTCACACGTGCCACCTTTAGACTACGAGTTGCCAGACAGGGTGTTCGGTACCCGTCGAGGTGCTGGTAAGCGCGGGAGAGCGGAAGTGACATGTCTTATAGTAGTAGGTCTGTGGTAAAGTGCCACTTACGCCCACACTGTTTTCAGCCGGTGTTGCTATTTGAGGAACAAAAAGGAATGGTCCGGAACTCGCAAAGAAATTTAAATTTGGAAGTCTGCTAAGTGCTTATTTATTAGATTAGAACAACAGTGGCATAGAATAGATATTAAAACTTCGTACTGTGGTGACGGTCCGTTTGAAAAAGGTGCAACAGTGCTACTAGCGCTGAAATTTTGTGGCATCTAAAATAGCATGATTTTCGCCAACAAAGCAGGCGTCCAACATTGTCCTCTTAACGCAATTTGTGTACTAATTTTTTCGGTAACCTTCAAACAATGGTGAGACATCGAAAACTCACAAAATAAATAAATCGTTCGAAAATAAATTCCGTTCGTTTAGATAGTGTTGCCATTATAATATGGCGCAAACATCGCCTGTAATCAAAGGACTTCGATTCTGAACTCAAAGGATGACGCTGAGGCATATACCTACTGGTGAATTTTATATCGAGTCATCGCAGTGAGGTTGTGTTTGTAACTGATTATTTTTGCTGTCTTAAGTTCAATTATGCATATTATTTGATACTCGTTTTTTTATTAAAATAACCCCACAAACCGTCGAGGTGTACCGACATTATTTACGGGAACGGTCTATACCCGTAGGTACTCAAATACCCTCAATGAAAACCAGTTGCAGAAACCTCAACACAACGTTGCACCGCCGTGAACAGAATTTCCAAGTCAAGCGACAGCATTTTCAGAATAGTAAGCTAATTAAATGATTATATTATATTATAACGCAACACAAGCCGAGTCTTTACTGTGCGAGGACAGGCATCCACGTCAAGTTCATTAAGCGGATTGAAGCTGGAGCTCGTTATTCGTTTCACTAATTGGCACGGTGCCTGATAAGCCTCTTACGGCATCTTCAGCTGCGTGGCTTTTGAAAATGTTCCAGTGTGAACTACAAGGCGGTATGGTGGCTACGGCCTTCGAACGTAAGCTACAACCAACTAAAAGAAAAGAACATTAGTTCAAGACGATATAAACCTATTCGACAAACCAGAAAATGATCCAAGACTCGACAAACAGACCTAACACGTCTGTTAATCTGTTATGTCAATAAGGGTTTACAATAAAAAATTTACATAAAGAGTTATATAAGAGAACTACCGATGGCTTTCTCGAGCGTGAATTGTGTGATTGGATATTAGAAAAAGTTTATATTGAAATCAAGAATTCCTAGCAGTTGAGATGATAGTTTAAGCAGAATATATAGCATATAAAAATAGTTCCATTCGTTATAAAGTAATGGTAGTTTTAAAATAATATGCATAGTTATGTAAATAGTCACGTAAAATCAAACCATGTTTTTTTTCTTCATAAAAATATTATTAACCATTTAATATATTTGCCATGTTTAGTGCAAATAAAATTATCTTTATTAACTAAATGTTACTAGTTTTTCTACTTTTTAAAAATGATTTTAATTGCAAGCATATGGTATATATCAGCTAACAAGACTGACTTAATCTATTGACAATAAATACTGACAACAAAAACATGTTCAATAGGCTAGTTGACTAAATTTGAAAACTTGGTTAATTATATACTTTAATCTATACTATATCCCCAAAAAGCTATATTTTAAAGAAAAAGCAAAATTTACATTACGTATTTTGTATTTTAAAAAAGCAATTTATATTTCCCTCGAAAACGCTGAATAGTGTCATGGCGTCTTGAATGACGTCACAGCTCGCGAAATAACCTGCTCTGTGGTATGAAAACGTCAACAACAACAATGATGTTTTGCGAGGCGTGACGTCACACTTTCTTGCGCCGCGTTCTTCGTGTTCGTTGTCACGTGACCTAATGCCTATTTTTTTCGAATCCATTTTCTAAAAATATTAATAATCTTTAACTTTTTTGAGAAATATACTAGTTTTTTCTTATCTTCGTCTCCTCATTTATAATTAGAAACTATAAACCAAGCAATTTGTTATTAGTGGACACAAGCCTATTGTTTATACACACTTAAATTTGCTTTTTTAAACGGTCAACTGCCAGTCGTGCATATTTCTAACGATGCAACGTACGTACGATAATACCTTGAAATAAGGTTCATTATTCCGACCACTAAGTTTTTTTGTCAAGTTTTTTTAATGAATAAAAAAAACTGTAAGATAGAAAAATGGTATTTTACACTCATTTTTCATGATAAGTAAAAACTATTATGCACTAAATAAAATAAACGTAAATATGTTTATATCAATAAAGATATTTCATACAATACGAATAAAATAACACTAAACTTCCAACGACTCCTCATTTTTCAAAATACAATGAGTACATAGCCCTCCTTTTGGGTTCGTCGTAGTCGGGAAAAAATTCATTGGTAACACGACCAGGATGGCATTGTTATTGCATAAGGAATTAGCTTTGCTTCCTTAAAGTTCGTAATTTGTGACAACCCTGTAGACAAGACTTCTATACCGACACTTCTACATAAAGAAGATATTACTGTCGGTTCAAAATGCAATTTCAATTGAAAAGCAGAGTGCTGTGAAGCATTTAAGCGCGTCTGGTTGCGGAACTGAAGTCGAGTTGCGAACCACTTACTTGCAGTCTCAAGAGACTGAATTCAGTGAATAAATTCAGTGAATTGTATCAAGTTGCATAACAATAATTAAGTAATTTGACGTCAATATCAGTAAAATAACACAAAACAGTGGACGCATTTACTTTCAGTAACTCGTATTCACTCGGATTTATTTCATACTTATCGCACCCGATAAGTAATTTTGAATTATTAGATATTAGTGTTATATAGATTTTAGTCACGTGGTAATGTGCTATCAATGTACAGTGGATTTGTTTAGATTGTCAGGATAGTTCCTGTGCTCAAGTACCACTCGCCAGACTGTTTTGATAATGCTAACTGAATAAAATAGTAAACGAGACGAAGAAAGAAGTTCCATTTTTTAAATGTAGCTTCGACACATAGGCTTCATCCATATATTAAAGAACTACGCTTCAATACGTTATAGATAAAATCAAATTTAACATAAACCCACATCTGTAAATCTATTCTGTTTTCGCTCACCTCTTCCGCTGAATGAAAAAGCGAGACAGCAACATTTTTATCAGTTGTCGATTTCTACTTACTTCAGAATTGCATATAAATAATACACAATCTGTCCAAATCCAAAAGAAAAAACCGGCCAAGTGCGAGTCGGACTTGCACACGAAGGGTTCCGTACCATTATCTATAAAAACAGCCAAAAATCATGTCTGTTGTATGGGAGAGTTGTATATTTATTTTATTCTTGTTTTTAGTATTTGTTGTTGCAGCGGCAACAGAAATACATCATCAAATTTCAACTGTCTAACTATCACGGTTCATGAGATACGGCCTGGTGACAGACGGACCGCGGAGTCTTAGTAATAGGATCTCGTTGGTTACCCTTTGGGTATGGAACCCTAAAAACGAAGCTCTCAAAGAAAGAAGAAGAAAGAAGTACAAGTAATAATGTTTTAGTAAGTTGTGGGCCGAAAGGTTTTATGGCTCCAAGTGGCTTTCACTAGCTTTATTGACATGTACTAAAAATTGATTCCAATGTCATCCTAAAAGGAACGCAATACCAAAATCTAACCTTTACTTGACACGTTTGAGTTTCACGGTTTAAAAATATCGGGATTGAATTTGAAACACTCGGCAACCTCGTCCAGAGTTCGTACCCCATCGTCCAACACATTATCGACTCGGCTGCACATAAACTTATCCTAAACTGCCTCCCTGTGTTTTATCTTCTAGCGCTTTTTTTCTTCAGCCAAGGCCTCGTTTAGAGCTTAACAACCGCCCATTCAAGTACGTAACTGCTAGCTCATCACAGCTCTACCAGGTGCTGGTTTCCAAACTAACTTGGACTCTCGATTTTATTCTAACCTGCCTGTTTTAACACTTTTGAAGCATCAGAGCGTGTCAGGTTGAGTTGGTTTTCGATAATGGCTTTGGACGTTCCGCCACGGACGACTTCCAAATCACATCGCATTTGAATAGTGACTGCAGTTGGGCAATAGACGGTTAATGACTTTTATCGATCTATTTCTGGGATTGGTTTGCCAAGTTTTTGTTCTAAAAGAGATGTCGTTTTGATAGTGGGTTGTGTTCAGGCTCTTATAATAGTCAACGTAAAATCTTCGTGTATAAAGTCTCTTTCGGTGATTCTTTGCTACAGTATACTGCATATATTAGTAGCCATAGTTATAAGTGTAGATTAGACATAGGTTTCCGTACTTTATATCAATAAAAGCATGCCTTGTATTGTATATTTTTCACTTTTTCTAATTAAATAACTTTTAAATAATATAAATTTTTGTAAATTTTATCTCTGTCTTATGCCTTTTAAAAAAATATTTGTAAATATCTTCGGAATCCGCCTAGTGACAAAGTTATATCTGAATTGTAATCCTAAAAAATAGATTTTATGTTAAGGTAATTATTTATACGAGTAGAACAGTTATTACTGAAGAAAAAAAAAGAATGTGGTAGAATATATACCGCCATAAAGGATTTGTGTGGATTATGTTGCCACCTATGAATCAATTGAATTGGTCATAACCATCACGCTCAGCAGTCCGGTTGATTTCCCAACCAGTCCATTCCCTAGATTTTCAGGGTTTTCTACCGTACCGTATGTCCGTCCATTCGTACGTTACAGCGTCGAACTGTACTAAGTAGGCATTTGAAATTTTTACAGATTGTGTTTACATTACAAACAATAGAAATACGAAAAACGTGTTGTTTTTTGTTTTCTTCTAGATCATGTGTAAGTTGGAAGTACATCTTGGTGAGTGAGTCCGAGGTGCACTTGGCTGGTGTTTCCATACATCGACCAAAATACGTATTTACTCTATTCAAAACGTACATATTGTTTCAAACTTATAATTTGTCGTTATTATTAATTCTTTTATTATCAGGTAACAAGGCTGATAATTATACTCGTATATACAATAAATTAAAATGAAATTATTACAATATACAATAATAACTTGTCGCTCTGGGGCCTATTTCATAAAAATACAATTCGCAATAAACTGACAGATGTCAGCCATTTTCGACCAATCAACGGGCACTTTGAGCGAAAATGACATGACATTTGTCAGTTTATTACGCATGGTATTTTTATGAAACAGACCCCTGATCTAGATGATTAAGAAATTAGCCACTAACTCTGTGTAATACAGTCGAATATTACTTGAAGAACATTACCTCTAACAGAACTAATTAGTGGTACTTACACGTTGTGAGTACCACTAAATGTTGCTGGACCATTCTGGTTTATTTTCAGTACTTAAACACTTCATAAATCATACACGAACGGATTCACACAAGAACTCGTTGTTTGCTCGACTGAACGACTACAATTTTGGTTCATTTCAGTTCAAGGAAACTGAACATCCGTTTACAAAGAAATTCCGCTTTAATTTTGTTCAAGAAAACATGTTTTACTTTGTGCTAGGGACTCTTGTACTATCAATAATTAGCTACGCAAGTCCACTGTGTTACATTAGACTGCCTAAACATCGCCACGTCTGACTTTTCATGAGGAAAGTTGCCATAATCATCTTGGCACACCGGTCCCACTCATTCACCCCCAAAAAGTTACTTCTATGAATGTATTCTGCCAGTCATTTCTAAAACGCGGTTAGCTAAGAGAGATGGGGTTTCGTTTGATCACAATATCATTTGATGTTAAGCGACGATTTGGTCTAAAATGGCCCACGGCTGACTATAAATAGCCTATTCACTCTTGCCTTGAAAACATACAGCCCGTAGCATTTGGGAAACAGAAGCCGGCAGAGGATTTACATGTGGTAAAGCGAGTTGAACTACCACTAAATAAAACTTAAGTAAAGTTTATTTTAGTTTATTTTATGTGCTAAAATAGTTAATACAATGACTTTGTTGTTCTCTAATTTAGTAACAAAAATATCCCCATTGCATGGTGGAACAAAGGAATAAAACAGCGGGCTACTATGCACGTCAATCAATTTGTTAGGGGATGAACTAGAATCCCTCCATGTAAACGTTTACTGCTATTCTAGTTGACACAATATTACAATTGTAGGTAAAATCTTAAACGACATATTACATTGAAATACGATGAGGAATCCAAAGAATGCTCTCCTTTTCTGTAAAAGTTCGAATGCCGCAAGAAAAAAAACTGTCCCAATTCCAGCGCCGCTTATGTCACTCTGACGTTAGACAGTTTACGTCTAATACTACCAGGACATAACTGCTTTTAAGGCGATCCACCGCCATCAAAGTTTCATACTAAATTTCGGTTGCCATAATCTTTTAAAATAGAATAGCTGGATTTGTGTAGTAACTATCTAAAAATAGGACATCAGCTATTGATGTCGCCAAATGAGTATCATTAACATACAACTTCACGGTGATTCACAATTAAAAATCACCAAAAAATCACTATTCAGTAGAATCCGAAACTTATTCAATTGAGAGAGATCGTTTGCTAAGCGGAATTCGCGCTCCGCTTTATTACACCCAGTTCAGTTTCGATTCAATCTAAATGATTATGGCAGGGGATTTTGTTATAAACGCACTGTAACCAACTTGCTAAAAATGTTTGTGAATTGACATTCTCGTTTCCAATGTTTTGGCCTTCGAATAATGTGAAAAAAGAGTGTGGGACGATATTTTATAAGACAGAGGAATTTAATACGTTATGAAATTCAAAAATAGTGCAAGTTTCCCGAGTAATAGAAGTTCATTTCACTAACTACCTACCTTTAGTTCTATTCTCTTTTTAAAAATATCGTTTTACTTTGTAATATTGAGGTAATATTACATCAATTATTATTATTAAGCACTACTATTTAAGTAGTTTACGCTACTTAGCTATGAGCTTACTACTAATTCTTTCGTCTACTAGAAAAATACAGTATACTATAGTCATGTATTATACACTACTTAATTTTAACTAGTACTTAGCTATAAGCTTACTACTAATTCTTTCGTCTACTAGAAAAATACAGTTTTCTATAGTCATGTATTATACACTACTTAATTTTAACTAGTACTTAGCTATAAGCTTACTACTAATTCTTTCGTCTACTAGAAAAATACAGTTTACTATAGTCATGTATTATACACTACTTAATTTTAACTAGTACTTAGCTATAAGCTTACTACTAATTCTTTCGTCTACTAGAAAAATACAGTTTACTATAGTCATGTATTATACACTACTTAATTTTAACTAGTACTTAGCTATAAGCTTACTACTAATTCTTTCGTCTACTAGAAAAATACAGTTTACTATAGTCATGTATTATACACTACTTAATTTTAACTAGTACTTAGCTATAAGCTTACTACTAATTCTTTCGTCTACTAGAAACATACAGTTTACTATAGTCATGTATTATACACTACTTAATTTTAACTAGTACTTAGCTATAAGCTTACTACTAATTCTTTCGTCTACTAGAAAAATACAGTTTACTATAGTCATATTATACACTACTTAATTTTAACTAGAACTTTAAGCTTACTACTAAAACTTTCGATCTACTTTGTAATGTGTAATAAGTATTACATTTCACAACTTAATTACCTATACGCTACTTAGTTCTATTAATACTTATGAAAATTCGGTTTACTTTGTAATATACATCAATTATTAAATTTAACTACACTTTTACGCTAGCAATATTTTTACTGCTTAAATTTGGGATATTCTATGTAATGACCAGTCTACAATTTCATTACTTAAAGTCATGCACAACATAGTAATATTGTCTTTCTTCTCATTTTATATACGTTACCACAGAGGTTTTATTGCGCGAGTCGGGCCATACCGTAGTCTAAACGAGGATATTTCGCGACGTTGTTTCGAGGAAGCTAACAGCCACTAAACACTTTATTAATATAACAAAATGCCACGTTTGGTACGCTTTCAAAACGCGTGTTGAATATGTAACTACCGCGAAAACTACGAATGAGCTTAAGAGGGTATGCTGTTGTCCAAGCGCCCATACAAACGTAATCCAGTCATATTTTGAGTATTAAGCTATGAAAATCTATGAAATTTTCAAGACACAATCTAGAAACAAATATCTGTGTCGGTGGTGAGTCAGATTTTCGTTAAAGTATAAACTTCCAGAGTTACAGGGCATCAAAGTATTGTATTTTTCGGTAATATAAAGCCCCAACTTTGAACCTGTTTTACAAGAGTATGAATCAATTTAGAACAATTTGGAAAAACCACCGACATCTGAAATTTTATTAATATACTGTATTGAAAAAATGGCTACATAATATACTGTATCCTTCAAATGATCACTGGACTACGAAACATCCAAATAACGGGTGGATAACTTCGCGTAGTGTATGCTGTCTCAGCGTACGCGCTCGGGTAGGATAGGGCTCGGAGAGGGACAGCTACAAAACAATGCAACCTTGAATGCGGCCACGTGGTCATACCAACATAGCCTCTTAAAGCTGAGGAAAAGTGTTGTTTACGGTTTCCGGTACGCAGATGATTTATTTATATTAATTTCAGAACATCATTGAAATTATGCTTTTGTTTGAGCAAGATTCAATGCCGTAAGAACTTTCACCTCCTACCATAAGGTCATAAAGCCATATGCCATTAAATAAATATATGTCTTTGCACTTTGCTTTCATCTCATCTGATGGTAAGTGACGATGCCGCCTTTGGATTGAAAGCTTGCTAACTCAGAAGTCTCAAACTAATGGCACAGTTATTATCCTTCATGACGGAGTAGTAAAAACAAGACATGTAATTTCCAAAGAATGATTTTTGACGTGATAACGTCTGCGCGCACTAAAAAGTGTCACGTTCCGCCTGAGCCGAGTGTGCTAGCGAAAGCGGAACAAGTGATACAGACACACGATCGGCCTAAGCGTTCGGCTTGTGACGCATCTTTTCTTATGACATTATCACGTAAAACGCGGATAGGTGTGTGTTGGGGTTCTACTGTAATATTGTATATTTGTAATTGTAATATTACACGTACTATGTGAATTTTTACAATAAAAAATATCTTCAACAAATCTATCCCTATCAAAACATTTATATACAATATACATTCTCGTACATACAATCTTTTCATACGTAGGTTAATAATAATGTAATATGCAAGAAAGAGAAAACACGATAGCGTAGGGAACAAGGAATTATAGGATTGCTAGTAAAAGTCGTACTCGACCAATTTTACTACCTTTAACGTAGATGAGTTTAAATTCCAAAGACAGAAAAGGCACAAAGCTAGTCGAGCTAGGTACTCAAAGCAAATTCAAAGAATAAAACCTAAGAACAGCGATCTCAAATGCCTGTGCTCTGTGAAATAGGTACCTTGTTTCTCTTGAATTCCACTCTCATTTCTCTTTAAATGGATGTCGAGCACCCTCTATCAAAAGAACAACCCCATCTTTCACCGTTCCGTCCATCCTTTTAATTTGCTATCGTTCAAATATTGTATGAGCCTTTTGAAAGCCAGTAATGGACAAAAGTAAACCAAAAAGCTTGATGGGAGGTAGCCCCAAAATGAATTGGCAAAGGTTTGAAAGCTCTAACCAGATTTCTTTGTGTACCAATTCGTTATGGCTATCTTAAATCTAAAGGTCATTTACTTGAATGGATAATTTTCTCAGAGAAACATGGAGACTTATTTATAGTTTTCAGCTTCAACAGATTTCTCGTTACCCGCTTTTGATTGCCAGAATCATAATGTCGACCGTAGTATGAACAGACTATTCATGGAAACTAAAAATCATAATATCCTGCTATCATAATATTGATCTTAGCATCAATGGTGTTCAATTATGCAACATTAATCAGTACTAAAAATCCACGTAATAGGATTTCGTTTGCGGTGCGGGGCGCAGCGCGGGCGTGGTCCCTGCCAAAGAGAACCAAAATCATTTCAGGTCATTCGGTTAATTCGAGGCACGATTTTCATGGGAGTTTTTCTTGAGTTACATTCACTTGTCAGTATGTACGAGTATGCAATGACTGGCGCTCGCGCTGCCTGAAACAAATGTGCCTTTTTCTTGCAGTCGGACTTTTTACCCGACTACAACGAAGCCAAATTAGGGTTATGATTTTAGCAACCTTGTTATGAATGTATCTGTTCCCTCATATCAAACCACTTGTTGTATTTTGACAGATGAGGTGTCATTGAAAGCGTCGTGTTTATTCGCGGGTTACAAAGGCAATATTGTGTGACATAAAATTGAAAATGGCGGCCTATAGAATACCAAAATACTAATTTAATTTTTTTTATAGATGAGTACATTCCAATTTTTTTAATACAACTTAATTATACGATTCTTGTACTAGTTGGGTTTTAGTTTTTTAACTTTATTCTACTCGTAGTATTTTTAGGGACAATAATAGGTGCTTTAACCTGGTTTTGAGCCGCGCTAGTGTGTTCCAAGCTTACAATTCTAGTGCAGCTGCGGTCCCCCCTTTGTAACGGGGTAATAAAGGGCTAGTACTGGAGTGGACCCGCCGGAAATTTAATCTGGCGAAGGACCCTTTTATTAAACGGAATTTTGCCCTCAGATAAATGACACTGTTGCTGAAAGTAACAATGAATAAATATCACAGATCACAGTCTAATTAAAAAACGTTTGTACAAAATTCACATATTTAAAAAAATTCATTTCGTTAACATAGCTCAGTGTCAGTGAGCTAAAGTGGCAATAGGCAGGCCACATCACTGAAACAACGGATAACCGATGGGAAGTAAAAGTTATCGAGTGGCGACCACGTACCGGGAAACGTATAACGGGCCGTCCCCCTGCTACATGAACCGATGACCTAGTAAAAGTCGAGACAAGTCACTGGATGCAAGTGGCCTGGGGCCAGTCAATGTGACATACCATGTAGGAGGCATATGTCCAACAGTGGACGTTTCCCGGCTGATAATTATGATATTTTTGGACTGCTTATTTTTAGTATGAATATGTTTGAGCCTTAATCACACCTGATAGCAAGTGATTATATGGCTGTATTAGTATATAAGCGTCGGTGGCGCAGTGGATAAGGCGCGGACTCTCAATCTGAGGGTACCGGGTTCGAATCCAGCCGTGTACCTATGAGTTGTTTTTCAATTCAAGTACATTATCCGATTGCTTAACGGTGAAGGAAAACATCGTGAGGAAACCTGCATGTCTTGAACAGGCATGTGAAGTCCGCCAATCCGCACTGGGCCCGCGTGGTGGACTATGGCCCATACACTCTCTGTAGGAGAGTAGGCCTGAGCCCCTCCAGTGGGGACATATATAGGCTGTTGATGATGATGATTAGTATATATGGTGCGTCATCATTATAATCAGCCTGTAAGCGTCCAATGATGAACATAGACCTTGATGCGTGATCTTCCAAAATTCTCAATTTAATGAGCGTCTGCATTTTGAACGCGTTATTTATAATACTATCTGGGATTGAAATTTCGTGGGAATTCAAAGAGGTCATCATTATCATCGGTATCGTAGTACTGTGAAGTCAATCTACATGCATCCTCATCCACAAACTACTACACAACACAACCACTCACACATCACTTTCACAACAAAGAAACAAATACACAAATACGTCACGCGAAGAGCTGATCATCTGATGCTCCCCCGGATAAGAACCAACTACGGCAGGAAATCTGTCACTTATGAGGGAGCACAGTTGTTCAACAAATTATCCAAAGACATAAGAAATATTACTTTAAATGTGTTTAAAAATAAACTTCATATACACATTTTTGAAATGTAAATTAGACTAAATAATTTTTAAAATAGATTCAACTGTCGGACCAGACGAACATTTGATCTCGTGTAAGTGACAAAATGTCTGTTTGAGAATATATTTTTTTAACCGAACTAAATAGTAAAAGTATGTTACTTTCACGGGATTCATTCATTAACATGCACTACAAAGCAAGAACAGATCGCTAATTGGTATAGAATCCACAATATGTTCTAATTGACAAGGATAACGGTGGCTGAACAGATAGGTTCGACTTATCTAAACTTAATAGAAACGCTACCACGCACTCAATATTACGAGCCAGTGCCATTTATTCATAGTTTTATTTGGTACTTCAGCTGGTACGTAAAATTTATCATGGTTAAATTTATCTGGCACCAACAAATCAATTTAAATAACATTAATTGCATCTTACAAAGATTAATTTACACAGTTGCCCTAAACACAAAGCAACATCAGAATTCAATCAGATTTAATGTGCTAAGGTGAGAAAGAACCATCATTAAAATTTGGGAATTAAATGATGTAAATGGAATGGAACGAGTTGGTTAACCAATGGTAAAGCTTCTTATCAATCATAATTATTCATATAAACGAATTCTAGGAACTCTTACCCTTTGTTAATGTTTTAATAAAATTTTTTATTTTAATTTAAAAACGTTTCTTGCGAAAATATTGAGAACCATTGGGTATATATTAGGAAGTATAATATTCCAAGTCCACGTCAGACCAAAAGAGCAAAATCTCACTGCATTCAATAACAGAACAATGAGTACCGTCCCTGGGAAAGAAGAATAACTAACCAACTACTACTTTTGCATTAACAATATGTATTAGGCATATATTTCCAGATTTTTAGCATGATTGTTGACTTATAGCAATAATTATCATATTTTATTACAAAGAGCCATGGTAGCTCAGTTGGGTAGAGCGTCAGTCCTTGAACAATGAGGTCTGGGTTCGATCCTGGCTCGTACCAATAAGTTACAATTTGTTATTTGATATTTATGTACGAATGATAAAAAATCATAACCATCAGCTTTTCGATGAAGGAAAACGTAGTGAAGAAACTTGCACATTCCTGAGAAGAAATTCAAAGGTGTGTGTGTGAAGTCTTCCAATCCGCACTTGGACCGCATTGTGTACTATGGCCCATACACTCTCTGTGGGAGAGTAGGCTTAACTAAGTGGTTAGTAGGAAGTGGTACAGGCTGTTGATGATGATTATAAACAAGCTCTAACTACAGAAGCTCAGATGACTTCCAAAACGTTTTAAACCACCAGATAGATCGGTAAGAATAGAGATAGCATGTCTGAAATAATTTTGGTTAGTCTAACACGCAGCGCTGTCTAACCACGTCAGAACAGAAGCCACTAGATATCCATTGTCTTGGTAATGGCGACCTAGAAACGTAGCGGTGTTTGCAAGATAATTAATCTATGCCTGTGCGAATACGCCAAGACTGTATGATTGAAGTAATGAGAGTATATAAAATCATTGTCTGCGTCTTCCTGTCTGATAGATACATCAATTACTTGTTACCCGACTTTAGTCGGAGCAGGAGCAAAGTAACGGCCGCCGTGGCTTGTGAGGGTTCCGTACCCATAAGGGTAAAAACGGGACCCTATTACTAAGACTCCGCTGTTCGTCCGTCTGTCTGTCTGTCACTAGGCTGTATCTCATGAACCGTGACACTCGTAGTTAGACAGTTGAAATTTTTGCACGTTTCTGTAGCCGATATAATAACAAATACTAAAAAATAGAATACGATACATATTTAAGGGGGCTCCCATACAACAAACCTGTCTTTTTTGCTATTTTTATAGTACCATACGGAACCCTTCGTGTGCGAGTCCAACTCGCACTTGGCCGGTTTTTGTTAGCTAGACGTTTGTATTAACAATCGAGAGGGCCCGAGTGAGATTCTGGGCCCTCTCAGGGTAGGACAAAAATAAAGAGAAATATGTTTAAACATATTCCAATAATGTAGACCGCGGTTGAAAAACGAAAACTAACGAAATAAAATAATCTAACACGCTAGCCTAGCTAGTTAAAACTTCATGTAAAAAATCATATTTAAACTTTTAACTGTCCAAAAAGTCCCGTTTTGCAACAAATTGGAGGCACAGTGAATAGATGTCAGACAGCGGCTTTGTCCCATGTGACGGGATAGGGTGGGATAGGATAGGATATGGCCGGACGGGATGAGCCGTACAGACAAGTTGGACCCAGGCCAGGGATGTTTGGGACGCTCTCAAATAGTAAAGTAAGGCGGTAAAGACGAATAACTCTATGGTGAAAATGACATCTATGGAAAGTGGTGCTGACTAGCGAACGATAAGCATCTAAAAGCACAGTCTATTCTCCATACTTATATATACGTATAAAGCTAAACATATTTTGTAGCTACATAGCGCGGTAAGTCAGTTAATAACATTTTCTTTTGTTAAGACTCTCATATATAATTTCCTTATGATACACAATAAAAGGTACATGCAGCCAGATTGTGGAGCTCGTTGCCTCACACTGTACGTGACAATCAATCTGTTTCCATCTTTAAGGAAACCACCAAAAACATTTTCTGTCTCGTCTAAATAGTTCATATCAGTACATGTTCTTGTTCTATGTTTATATTATAATAAACATACATGTGTTTATATTATATTTTGTATCTCGTATTAATGTTATCGTATATTACATTTATATTAAATGTACATCTCTCCTCCTCTCTTCACAATTCCTCACTTGACCCAGCAGCGCCGTAAGAAATTTCTTATAGACTTCTTTTCTTCAGTATTTTGTCTTTTGTAAATGTTTTCTGTCTGCAATAAAATATTTAAATAAAATAAATAAAAACTCTAGGTGCTCTTACTCAAAAAGAAGCAAAAAATATAGTGTATTTAATTATTTCTCATTTATTTTGTGAAAACTTAAAGGTTTTACTCGTAGAGTTATAAAGTTGAACGCTTACGTTTCATGAACATTTTCATGTTATTTTTATAAACAAAAGTTAAAAAATCTAAGTTTTGCATTATTATACACTTAACCATTCAATCTACTGACTATGCAATGCAGCCAGGGCAGTGTCGCTCTAACTTGGACGGACAGTCCAACGTTTAGTACGTCCCTGGTAAGCTATAGGCTATAGGACAGCTTATGTAAGTGCTCGTTGTGACAACTGCCTCGCATTCGCGTTCATAAAGTGAATTCTCTAGCCCGCGTTTAACTTTAATGAAGGTGCCTCCCCATTCGTATAATATAAACATTTGGCCTAGACAGGGAGCGGTGGGGATCCGTAACGTTTATATGCAAATGGTGAAGAAGTCTTGGATTACATTCTGAGGACGTAAAACAATTATTAAGGCTTAGACTTGGAAGGTTCAACTTTTTGAGTAAAGACTGGGCTAAGCTTGTAATTTCTTGTGGGTCATTCATTGGGTTATTGATATTAAAATTTGGGAAAATATAAAATTCTAAAAATAAAAAAGCGGCCAAGTGCGAGTCAGACTCGCCCATGAAGGGTTCCGTAGCAGCAAGTACAATAACATAATATAAAACCATTTGGCTACGAAACCCTAAAAATACATGGTGTTCCTCAAACTCGTGTTAGGGTATTATCTGGCTATTTATCGCCATTTTATCTACGTCTGCCACCGAATAACTCTGTTAATAGCACTGTTATGTTCCGATAGTAAAAATAACACAGCCAACAGCCTCATTAACTACAGGCTTCTGGGTGAGCGCGCTTTCCATCCAAATTTGTACACACAATACAGTTTATTTTATTTATCGTATTTATATTTACGAGTATAGGATGTTATCATCATCATCATCAGCCGGGAAACGTCCACTGCTGGACATAGGCCTCCCTCATGGTACGCCACATATAGGATGTATTTTAAGCCAAAAGTAAGCTGGCAAATCTTTTCGCAACACTAAACCCACGCAGCGATCTTGCATCCGAATCCGGGTAGTAGGTTATATGTTTTTATTCGAAAAATCCGGATTTTTTCAAACGTTTTTCCGATAAAATCTGACGTAAGCCGTCCCACTAATACACGTAGCAAGGCTTGGCTTGGACTGTGTCATTAGGACCGGATTTCAACCTTTTGTTGAACAAATGAGGTGGTGGAGCCAGATGATTGCTTCTAATCCAATCTACCATCAGGTGACACTGTGAACTCGATCTGCAGTTTAAATAAAAATTACTTACATAATTGGCCTCAGCATAGCCTCGTCACACTTTATTTGGGAAAGTAAGATCCAGACAAACATCAAGTCTGTACAATGCTGTCAAGGAGTATGTGTAGAGACAACGTGAACTTGGTTTATTCTAAACAAAACATACTAACGGTTGAGGAAAGCTGAGACAGCGCTAATGTACATATTAGTGTATCAAAAAAGGACAACACGAAAGACATCAACGCGAGTGTCCTAGAAATAAACAAACTGTACGTTTTCTGAACATAACTAAACATTAACATTAACTTGATTTACCTTAAAGATAACATTCCACGCCATTCAATTCATTATTTTGCTTACGATACGATAAATTATTGTGTATCTATCAGTTATTGTGCTGTTAATCCAAATGTTTCACCACTAGGACAAACTTAAAGGACATCGTCTATATAGTGGTTCCCGTCGAATACATCCCAATGTCCCCGTAGACAAAACTGCGGGCAAAAGGTATTACGGTACGAGTTCATTTAAATCCTTCCAGACTTTACACTTGTTAAATAGATAAGTGTGTGCAAGTGGTACAGGAATTCTGTAGCACATTGGTAATGTACTCTTACTCTGGTAAGCAAACAGGCGAGTGGCTATGTTTGCACGAGCAAGCTACTTGCCTTCAGCAAATATTTTACTGGATACTCGCAGCGAGCGAAATCAAACTCACTGAGAATTGTGAAACATAGAGCTACAAATCTTTTTTATAATCTTGTATTTATTTGGGAATTACGAGTATGTCATTCTGGATTATGCTAGCCTCGTAACGAATGAAAGTATTTATCGATGCTACGTTCTGAAGTTTTAGCATCCGATGCGAAAGTGAGCCCCTTTAAAATCACGCTGATGTATCACACATCACATTAACAGTCTATATATGTCCCAACTATAGGGGCTAAGGTCTACTCTCCTACAAGAGAATTTTGGCTATAATCCACCACGCGGGCCCAGTGTGCCCTGGTAGACTTCCTTTGAATTTCTTCGCAGGAGTGTGCAGGTTTCCTCACGATGTTTTCCTTCATCGAAAAGCTAATGGTGTTTATCATTCGTACATAAATTCCAAATTCCAAATTGGAGCCAGGTACGAGACAGGATCTAACCCCGACCTCGATTGTTCAAGGACTGAAGCGCTACCCAACTGAGCTACACCGGCTATACTCTTATAATAATTTATAAAACGTACTCATTGGAGAAAATGGTAGAGAATTGCAAGTTGGTTTGCCAAACATTCGACCATGATACGTAAACAGGGGAGATGTTACGAAGGAAAAGTTTTGGAACCATTACTAAAGTTTTATGGAATACGCGTCCATGGAAGTTCGGGCTTCTATTCCCGTCTTATGTGGGTTGTCTTTACAAGATACAAAGATGGATGCCAGCCGCCTACTCGAGGTTTAGTTTGGGTACAAGGAAAATGTGCTTCAAAGAATGATTGCTTTATAGGATAATCTAAGTCTTAGGATCTTGTCTTCGAAGGATGATATCTGAAATAGAGTATTAATAGAAAATCAACAAATAAAAATAATAGAAAATGTAAAAAGTATGCAAGACTTTTTAAAGTTACAAATAAATTACTAAGGATGACTTTTACATGTATAAATAAATCTTCTTCTGCAGGCATCACCCGCGTGGACTTTATATTAGGATTTATCCCATGTGAACTATACATTCGATCGGAATAAAATAAACTTCTGTGTAGAGACAAATTTAAAAAAAAAGATAATAAAAATCGGTTCAGCCGTTCTTGAATTATAAATGGTAACTAACCCAACTTTGTTTTATATATAGATATGTATGTATCGATTATGTAGTTGCCCTCAGCTACTTTCGGAGTTCCGGGCGCAATAAATCGCTGACAAAAGCTAATATACAATAAACGCTGACTTCAATTTGAGCTACATATCAACTGTTAGTCTCCAAAACACCTACTTGTGATGATAAGCGAACAGCAGAGCACGTTATATGCATAAATTGTGTGATTCGAACGTGACTTGAAACTACGATAGACATGTCACGCACGCGGTAAATAAATCTCAGGGTGTGAGTGACTAGGGATGTTCACTCTACCTGCACTATAGTACAAATACATATACTTGAAAAGGATACTAAAACTAGCTAAGGAAATATAAAACAGCACCATAAGGAACAATTCAATTCAAATTTTCAACAATAAAGGGTTCCGTACGTCGAAATAAAAAAGGAACCTTTACAAGATCACTTGGAGGGACCTTTTCCAAGTGAGTGATCTGTCTGTCTAACAAGACCGTTGTTCTCAGAAATTATACTTAACACTCAGACCTGCAGTCCCTAGGACCTGTGAAACAATCAAACTTCTAGGTCAACGCAATAAAAATAATATAGATATTTATTCCGTATGTTTTGACGATTTCACGGGAAAGCGCATTACAACCAGAGTACTTCCCATTGACCTAGAATTCTAAAATTTGGCAAGAAGCTAGCTCTTACAGCATTAGTATAGGAATTATCTAAAAAATATATAATTTATTATTATTATTATTTATTAAAATCACCATTTAAATATTGCAAACTGTTGGCTTCTGTCATCGTTATATTCTTAATGTTCACAATTGGTCGTTGATTTTGGTCAAGCATTTTTGCTTATTATTTATTATTCATATTCTGCACGGAACCCTCGGCGCGCGAGTCTGACTCACACTTTTTTTTAAAAGGATATTACGACTAATGAGTACGAGTACTGGCCATGAGCGTAAATGCAAGGGGTCCAAAGTTCCCAATAAACCTGATCACAAGACATTTACTGCAGAGACGTCTAAGAATTCTATGGGTTCGAAAATATTTAGTATAATTTTTATTCATTGTGATTTTTGTTGAATAGCCTGAAGTCTCAGCAGAAAAGAACTTTTAATCGGTTAGGTTTTTGGGAATTATACGCCTTTTCTATTCATAATTGGCAAGGTCTAATATCAGATCTCCCCAAATAAGAAGTGGACAGTTTTAGAGCTTTGTTACCGTCCAATATAAATAAATCAAAACCCTGTAAAGTTAAATAGCTGCTGGGTTAAACAGGCAACCCTGCAACGTTCATTATTTATTCTGGTTGCTCTATCACCTTCCTAATGCTACTTGTTAAAGTGAATCAGGTAACTGGGTGGTCGACACCCTTAAGGGCTACAATCGCTTGCATGTTCGTGTATGTCTTTAGCAGTCGGCACGCATCGGGTCGGATCTCATCTTCAGGGTTCCACAGTAACAAGTTATCCCTGTAATTTAGTCATATCCTCCCCGTTACCTTATATTTGAACAGTTCGTTGAAAGAAAAATAAGACATTACTTCCAAATACTTCGCAACGTTACCGTTAGCAGCTGTAGAAGTATATCAACAGATATAAAATTATATGTTTGTTGTTGAACCTTAAGGAAGAGTAAATAGGCACCTTCTAGATCAACGCGTAACATCGTCGACCGAATCGTCACTTAACATCAGGTGAGATTGAGGTCAAGCGTTGATCTATCGTCTATATAAAAAAGAGCTTTTAAAATAAAACTAGCTAAAAAGATGCTGGTTCTGCAACCTTTTAAACCCCCGACGCAAAAAAGGGATGTTATTTGACGCCAATGTCTGTTTGTGGCAGCGTAGCTGTCGAATGGATGTTCCTTTTTTTACGTGAAAGCAAATTTATTTGCGTTGGTTTTTAGCTATATTTAAAACTAGCTTCCGCCCGCGACTTTGTCCGCGTGTACTTCAGGATTTATTCTACTTGTTCGATAGGCATAGAAGTCATCTATCTCCATTTCCAGCATAAGGTACAAAATAGTGTTTATTCTGTTACGTAGGCTAATAGTTTAAAGAAACAAAAGAAATTTCAATATCTGACGTAGTACATTCAAATAGTCTTCACACTAATATTATAAACGCGAAAGTTTGTATATACGAATTACATATTCTATGGTCGGTTGCTAGGCAACGCGTTTTTGTTATGCCCAAATTGCCCATGTAATCCCACTAATATTATAAGTGTGATTTTGTACAATTAACACAATATGTCTTTATAAATTATAGCTTAAATGTTATTCTGATGTATAAGCTATATTATTGTAAAGTTTCATTCAAATCCATTCAGTAGTTTTTCCGTGAAAGCGTCACAAACATCCAAACTTTCACACTTATAATATTAGTAGGATAACTCATCATTCAAAACTCGATTCAGCAGTTTGAAGAGTATCAGCTGATGTTAGGCATTTTCGGCATAAAATTGAATATTTTTATATATTTCCATATGATTATTGCGTATTCTTAATTTAATTTACTTGTAAAGACAACGGTGCTTTTAACACTTCCATTTGGCGGCAAAATTAGATAACATGGTGCTATAGATATAGCCAAGTAGTTATATAAAATGCCTTAGTAGCAACCAAACCGAGTACCGGTACCACTGGGAATCAAAAGCGTGAAGCCATTAGCACAAGGAGGTGGTTTAAATTTCGAATTTATGTGTTCCAAAAAAAATCTCAAGTTAGTGATATACATAAAACAAATAAGATAAGATCAAAGCTTAGTCCTATAAACTTATATAATCTAAGTATAGCATCTTTATTACTCTCCAGACTGTATTACTTACATAACTTTGTTGGCGTTAAATATCTTTTGTCAAAGCGTCAATCAACGCTCTCGTAGCTTTGCTACGAACGGTCGTAGCACTCGTGCGTTTAATTAGTAAAGAGATATTTCATTAAATGAACATAAAGGAACGTCTGTTTCGATTTTTATGGTTTCTTTAAGTGTCTATTTGATTAAAGATATTCGTGTAGATTAATCTACTTTGTCTTCGTCTTGAAAACTATAGTAGCGTTCACTATATTTACAACTTTTGTGTAATTTTTGGCTATATCATTAATCTCCTTGTTGTATGAAAATGTATAAATTTTTCAAAATTTTGTATATCTAATCTATCTAATTTAAATTGTGTCTATTTGTTTTTTTTTGTAAATAAATTATTTCTTAAATTAATAAAAATAATCTATTATAAAATGAACTTGAAGCCAAATTGAATTCATGAAACAATTATGTTTTTGTTTCAAAACCAGATATTATTTGATCAATAATATTGAAATTCACCAAAAAATATTTTTACAAGCAAGACAAACTAAATCCCTAATATTAATAAAATCCCGTCCTGTTCGCTAGTTTTCAACCAAAATAACAATGAAAAATCAGTTGAAAGATCAGTCAGTAACAAACAATGAAAGGTTGTTGCCAACAATGTATTTATTACCTCCAGTCCCCGTCAATACTAGCAACCTGATCGCTCAAAACAATCTATATTTGTGCAAAGAATTTAATTAATACTCTGGAGCTCCTGTTATCATGTGAAACACGATCCTACTTATCAAGCGTGCTTGACGTAATTAAATCGAGGAACAGGTGGGAGCTACACAAAATGAATCAAAATTAATCTCCTGGCAATTTGACAGCACCGTAGAAGTCTAATGACGAGCCAATGGATATGCCTAAGACTGAGATGCCTAGACAAACTAATAAAAAAATTATTAACATTGTACTAATTGACATGCGATGTAAACGAATTTTTTAACAATTAAATTCCTTATTAGACATATATTTAACATAATACAATATTTGCACACCTGTGGACAGGTTAAGTACATCGAACTAATTGAAATTACTATCTAAACACTGTGTAAAAAACTACGTACTTGGCAAAACGTACTTGCGTAAAACCTTCCGGCTTGACAGCGTACTACCTAAAGCAAACCTTAAACTTCACTTTTCAGCTTCTTCTTTTTTATTTCCCTGAAACTCATTCAACCTTAGTATTTTTTCTTCGGTTATTTAGTCTATTTCTGACACAGTGTGTAGTAATAAGACGATAATAGTAATGATACCATAATCGACGTACTGATAAAAATATTACTGTCTCGTGTTTTCATCTCATGAATCACGTGTGTGAAAGCAGGATAGATTTACAGACGCATGTTTATGCTAAATTACATATTATTTAGAGCGTGGTAGAGCGTAGTTCTTTAATCTGTAGTCAAATATGTTGCAACAAATGTATCACTCAATCATCACGTACTATCGCGGTCTGAAATTTTTATCAATTTTGGATTGACTTTGGTCCTTTCATTATTCGAATGTCTTAATTTCTGTGCACAGAACCGAGTCGTAGGCTTCTAGCTTAATATCAAATTTAATTATGGCGATGTCTGGATGCATGCCGATTTATTTGCTTTACTGGCTTTTGCCCGCGATTTCGGAAATCCCACGGGAACTACTTGTTTGGTCTGCATAAAAGCATCCTATTATGTCCTTTTCTAGCCTCCAATATCCCTATACAAAAAATAAAGACATTCTGGCACTCCGTTACGACGTAAATGAAGGACGAACAAAAAACTCACTTTCGCATTTATGGTATGGATTTTCAGTGTTCATATTCTTAGTTAATATCGGATATTTGTATAACTTTCTTTCCATATCCATTGCAGATTGAGACTTAATTGTTTAATGTAGGGACTATTACATTTTAATATTAAAACTAATATCTCGTTTTCAATTTCTCACGGCTTATTTCACGAGCTTCTTCTTCAAAGTAACATCTTTAAGTTAGATAAATCAAACTCAATCTAATTTTTTTACATATATAACTATGTAATTTAAAAATTATGCAAAAACAAAAAGCAATGCTAACTCGCAAAAGAAAAACTTTTTTTAAAATAAAATACTTTTCAAATTCTTATTTTTACTTGAATGAAATCAAAAGCCAATTTTGGAAATACATAAAAATAATTATCGGCCACTATCTTTTATAACAGCTATATGAAAACGGATTGATAAATTAATCCATCAAACGTAGGTTAAGATGAGGACACAAAAACATGCTAATGGGAGAAATTTTTGGCACAATTAAAAACTAAAGTCAGCTCAAAAACTGTAGCCATTACTCACCGCCAGTTGTCACTAATGTGTACAAAGTACGTAACAAAACGAATTGCATTTTAACAAATTGTTTTATGATTCGTTGCGCTGAGCTGTATGTATTTGAGTCTTGCGACTTGTATTTCTCAGTTATTTAAGGTTGGCACAAGGCGAGAGTTGTACAAGGTATTTTGGAAAATATTCTGTTTTACATCAACACCTTGCACTTACTTATTTATATATGAACAGTTGAAACTTATCCTATGTTTCTACGAGTATATAAATATATGCTGCAGCTGTAAAACAGTCTACATACTCAGCTTGTGCCTACTCCACAGGGAGAACAAGCGATGGTTTTCAATTTGTAAGCCTAAACCAACCTTTAGAGTGACTGTGTAAATACATACTGTGTGTGTTTTGTATGAGTATCTGTGTGCAGAAATAAGGGAGACATTGTAAAATAAAAATAATTAAATAGAAAAAGCATAGTATGATTTATTTATTAATAGTTTTAAACCGGTAATTTCCCCACGACTTTTCTTGTGTGTTTTTTTTAGATGTAGAAATGCATACAAAATTAATCGCAATTTAAAATTTTAAGTACTTCATTTATTTATTTCAAAAACACACAGTCTTTGTGTGAGATAATTGTTACATTTTGACTTAGACTACCGAATCTAGCTTTTTAACGTAATATATTTTTAGAGTCATTTAACTGAAACTACGAACCTTGATTTGGTGGACACTGCTTAATTTTATTATAAAACAACTCAGTGATCCAGTAAGTAGTCACGCAAGCTCCAGGGAAACCTCTGCCCGACATCGATGTCAGATTGGAAGTGTTGCTAGCAAGAAGGCACTACCATCGAGTGTTGGCGAAACGTCACCGGCGACCTGTGCTACCACATTTATTGATATGACACACGCAACATACCGTTGGTTAACCGGTACCCGATACCGGTTCCTATCCCGTGATACAGACAAACTCGGCACTACACCTAGTAGAATATACGACCGCTAAAGGACGAAACTTTGCTTGTTATCGGAGAAATATCACAACATACTCGTACTCCCGAGCCTTTATCGACAAAGTTTGGGGTTGCACGCGTTTGTTTGGCCGTTGAATCATTGACCGACTATTTCACATCAAAACTTTTTGTTTATGACTGGTAGACGTCATTCAGTCCAATATTTCCCATTCTTCTCTGAATAACATATCGATTTGTGATCATTGACGCATTCAAAAAGAACTAAGAAACCGACTTCAAGTGTTCTAAATGTCTACAGAATTTATCCTCTAAAATCTGGGTGTATATTTTGTTTTTGTAGATATTCTCAAAAAGTGCTCTATCAATTTCCATAAAATGTATATGGGACCAACTCTGAAGTAAGGTCTATCAAACAAAAAAAGAATCATCAAAATAAATTCATAATTGGTGCAGTTATTGCGTATCATACATACAAAAAACATACAGTCGAAGTGAGAGTCCCCTCTTTTTTAAAATCGGTTGAAAATAACATGAAAGTATACGCCGAATGCGATGTTGGACTTGCGCATTAAGTGTTCCCAACCATAAAGAAATAAGGTTCATCTTCCCGACCGCATTACGTTTGTTTATTGTTTCTCAAAAGCTATACAAGATAGAGAACTCGCTTAGGTTTTATTGTAGTATTTACACAAAGCCCTGTGTTTAGCGATCATTTCAGGTTCCTCACGTTAGAAACTTCAAAGATAGAGGGCGGAATGGTATTTATACATTTTTCATAATAAGTCAAAAAATGGTATCACCAAATATCAGCTATAATAATATACATTATATGTTCATAGTGTAGCAAACTATATCGTATACGCCTACAAAACCGTGCTCTCCGCTTATTCTGACACACAATTACAAAGCAACGATCAAAATACATGGCAGATGTGTTCTAACTTCCAACCTATTGACAATACTTGAAGAATTGTTTGTCATAATGAAGCAATTAAATGCACAAGTCGAGGCGAACAAACATTCTTCTGCCAAATGGCATGTTTCCACCTACAAATGCATCCGAACGACAGTAGATTTTCATACGTTGTCATTTGCCTACACACTTTATTTTTGAACTGAGATGAATAATCATGTCGAAACATGACACACAAAAGGCCATGTGGCATCTTAAAACTGATATTAACTTGGTTGACATTTTGCGAAGTGTTTATTTCAGGATTAGTTTTTACATTTCGACGCAGTATTTTAATGACGGGGTTTATGACATTGTAAATTTTTATATTTATCTAATTTTGAAAATCATTTTGAAGTTTAGCTCCAAGAAACCTGAAAAAAAAATTACGGAATTTTCTCGACAGTGATTTCAGAGAAAGCTCGCAGACAACGACAGGAGGAATGGATGAAACTAATTGATCCCCTGTGGGTCCCATGATAATAATTATTTTTCAGATTTCAGTCTAATAATTTTTGAGCCTCACGAGCTACGTTTTTATCACAGTCCCTACTTTAATATTATAAATGCGAAAGTAACTCTGTCTGTCTGTTACGCTCTCCCGCTTAAACCTCTCAACCGATTTTGATGAAATTTGGCACAGACAATCTTTAGACCCTGAGAAAGGACATAAGCTACTTTTTAATGCGAAAAATAAAGCCCACGCGGGCGAAGCCGCGGGCAGAAGCTAGTCATGAATAAAAATTCTCCTTTGATTTTATTGGCTGCTTTTATGACATGCCATCATCATCAGCTATATAATTATAATGTTGGTCCTAGATCGCCACGCCGAAATCGCCACGTCAAGAATATCTGATGTTACTAATCACCAGCAAGGTATATGTTTTTATAGGTAGACTTGATTTATTTGATCCTAATTTAAATAAGAGACCATGTAAAGAGCTAATAATATCATTATCGCACCTCACATCCTCATTAAACACACGATGATATAAATAAACATACCATAGACGCAATAGAAGACAAGAAAACGGAAGAGCTTAATGGCATCCGAAGTTTTCTTCACAGAACTTTCTATTTCATTAAGTATCAACTCTTCGAATTCAAGGAAAGTCGCTTAAAAAGGGATCTAGTTTAATTACGAGATTTGTCAAATAATAAATAGCGGAGTTTGTGCGCCGCTCTCTTTCGAAGTCGCACCGTCAGTGTAAAGCTGAGTGTAGAAGTTTATTGCGTTTATTAGAACAGTTTTAATTACCTTCTAACACATACAACTTTGTCAGTTGTTATTTTCACTAAACTTACATCAAAGTCAAAATTTAAATCAGATATAAAAACAATTATTCTTTCCAAACAAAACTCTTAATGCCTGTATCTCTTTCTTTTCTGGAATAATACACACACACACACACACCACAAATACAAATTGTAGCACATGTTTGTGAAATAACGTCTTTTAATTCCCGTTCTGACAGAATACCAGCGCTGTGTGTTCTGTTCAGTTAATGAGCAGAGCCCACAGCATCATGCTGAGTCAGCGCCATTTTCCGCAGAATTAATAATTATATATATAAGCACGAATGTAAATGTAAATTTTGTGGAAATAAAGATTTTTATCTATCTATCTATCTAACATACACGATACCTATTTTAGTCATCGTCATCATCGGTCTAGAAATGTCCACTGCTGGACATAGGATTCTTTCATGGTATACCGCATTGACCAGTCCCGAGCTACTTGCATCCAGCGACTCGCTGCGACCTTAACGAGGTCATCGGTCCATCTAGTAACGGGACGGCACAGTACACGTTTCCCGGTACGTGGTCACCACTATTTACATATTATTGAAATACATTTTAATAACATAACCGTTTTAAGAGTAATAATTTTTCCACGACTGCTTTCAGGTTGAATACAATGTACCTAAGTGTAAGTAATGTTAATGTTATAAATTTCTGGCAAATAAGTGAATTGTGCGACTCTTATGCATATAAAACGGTCAAAACATGACTTACTCGTAGATTAACTTGTTTGCTTTTTGTTCATTTTGTCTGGTGCATTGAAGCTACAAGCTGCAATTATAAAGTTGTTGACATCGTGATCTCATCTCTACTATTCATGAAATAAGACCTATTACGAACGATATACATACGAGTAGAATGCAGTCAATATCATGTAGAAATTCGCAGCAAAAACGCATCGTTTCTCACTGTCGTTCTACGCTCTGCCTTTCTTCGTTCAGATACTGCAGATTTATAGGTGTCCGTTCCGTCTCAGCTTTTATTTAACTTACCCTTTAGAGCTCGGCATCGAGTAAATGTTTCTTTTGAATCAACTGCAGGCTGTCTTGTTGGCTTGTTGGAGATATAAATGCTCTCTTTATTCTTCCAATATTTACACTGCATCGAAACGGAGCTGTTTGAAAGTTTGACCCTAGATTTTGTTGAGCTTTAAGAGGATTTGCTGTTGTCAAAGCGCCCATACAAACGTAGTACCGTCATATTTTGAGTAATCAGCGATGAAACTCAATGAAATTTTCAAAACACCATCTAGAATTAAATATCTGTGTCGGTGGTGAGTCAGATTTTCGTTAAAGTATAAACTTCCAGAGTTACAGGGCATCAAAGTATTGTATTTTTCGGTAATATAAAGCCCCAACTTTGAACCTGTTTTACAAGAGTATGAATCAATTTAGAACAATTTGGAAAAACCACCGACATCTGAAATTTTATTAATATACTGTATTGAAAAAATTACTACATAATATACTGTATCCTTCAAATGATCACGGGACTAAGAAACATCGCGTGGATAACTTCGCGTAGTGTATGCTGTCACACCGTACGCGCTCGGGTAGGATAGGGCTCGGATAGGGACAGCTACAAAACAATGCAAACATGAACGCGGCCACGTGCTCTAAACAGACAATTCTCTTAAATCCTCTAATATGTCCATTGATAGCCGTACGTTTGAAGTATCTGGATCAGATAAGGATCAATGTTTCCAAGATGTTATCACCCAATGGATAGGTTGTGTGAGTATTTTTCTGTTTGTACCTATGACGCTATTGAAGACCACTTTAAACTGATCATACTTTAATGGGATAATCCAAGCGTACATCAGTCAAAACACGAATCAAAGGCCACAGTGTGCTCCGATTTATCCGGTACACCGTGATTCGTGCCGATTTGTCAATGTCACAGAAATTTTTGTGAACACACAATAGAAGCGCCGATAACAGTGCTATTATGACATTGTCAGTTCTTATCAGTGGATTGGTGGTGTTTATAATTTCATTTGTTGCTCACCTGTGGCTGCGCAAATGCAAATTCCTTCCTTAGTCAAAATATTTACAAAATATCCAGAATAATTTTATTACTTTCTGAATTTCAAAATAGCGTCGTTGGTAAAAATTTTGATGTTCTAGCTGGTTATGAAAACGTTTCACCTTTTTCATCGTCTTGGGTTATGTATTTTGCCACTTTTAATGGCACGCTCATCGTTAAAGGAATAGATAAAAATAAAAAGTTCTAGTTCATTGCTCATGCGGTTTGACTGGACGTTAAATTCATTGAGAGAAATTATATGTACAAATGTAAGCGCATGAAATCAATGTGGGAAATTGACTTTCAAAAATAGTTGCAAGATGGTTTGTCGTTTAAAATAGCATTGTTTATAGCTATTGGAGGCTCTCGATATAAAATAGATTTTCAATAAGATGATTCTCAATTACTTTCGAGGTCGGATACGACGACTCATAAACGGAAAAACAAAAAATTGATCCATGTCCTATCCAACAGTTTCACCACCAACAATAATTTGGTTGATATACTATGCAATCGTTTTGTTATAATTTACATAAAAATATGTTTCGACTTATGTTACAGGATATTTAAAACATATGTTACAATATTGTTGTCACTTTGTTTCCACATCCACATAGAAAACATAATGTAAACTTGAAACACTTGGGTAATTTCAAAACTGATTTTTATCTGATTAACCAATTATCGAAATTTATTTGGAAAAATCTATGGTCAAGTTTGGCTTGCCAAGGGACACCTAAGGCATTTCTATTGTGGCATATTATTATTAAGATTTCAGTGGTGGCAATGCAGTGATGGATCTGGCTCTAATGAAGAGACTGACGCCGTGGATCGCAATTACGGCCGGAGTTAGACCGCTGCCGTCGCACTGCACTTCAATCTCGTTCAATCACTGATTGGGACCGCTCTTTGACATTGACGTTTCTCGATTCGAATTCACTATATGAACGACTGCCATAAAACTAGCTCCAAAATAGAAATTATATGACAAAAGCAATGTTACATCCAGGTATTTGTGGAAAATAAGCCTGTAGAATAAACGTCAAATCTTATAGACTTTTGACATAGCCATGCCATCGGTACAACGCGAGTTTGTTAATATAAAAAGTCTCCTTTTAAGAATGACATCATAATCATAAGTGAACTGCTGGACATAAGTCTCTGTCACATATCGCAAAGTCGGTCTTTCATGAGGAGTTTCGACATACTCTTAGCTCCACGCTTGGCGGGCAGATCTATGCTCACAATTAAATGATGTTAGTCTAATTTCATTTATTACATGTCACTTGACTAATCTATACTGTACTAGCTTCTGCCCGTAACTCCATCCGCGTGTACTTCAGAATTTATGCCACGGAAATTACTTGTTCAATCGGCATCAAAATTAGCCTAAGTCCTTTCCCGGCCTTTCAACTAACCTACCAAATTTCAAGCCATCTTGACTTTCTTTTAGGCCGTAAATGAGGACATGAATATTTTTTGTTGTGAATTTATCCTATGTTTTAATCGTTATTCTACTTAATTAATTAAAAATCAAATATTATAGAAATCGGATCATCCGTTCTTGATTTATAAATGGTGTAAATAACCTGACTTTGTTTTATAATATACACCCCTCAGGAGTACATCAATATGCTGGTGGTTGGCTTGTGGCATATCAATATTTTTTTATGTATTATGTTTACTGTTCTGAACATGAAAATCGTTAAAGAACTTAGTAAGTTCGAGCATTTTATATTAAAAAGAATTTCTCTATTTTTATTATATTCTAACAACATAGTATACCTTATATATCTTAATCTAAGACGCATTTTACACCCACGGGATGAAATTGCGTGTTCTAAATCATGAAACGTATTTAAATGTACACGGTTTTTGAAAGGTTCACCATCCCTGCTCAAGAGCATATCCATCTTACAATAAATATTATCGTAAACCATCAGGCCTCAAGTTGAGCTCAAACAAGACCTTTCACTGGGACTCATCGTACTTGCGTAGGCCGACACAATTACCTCGTCGCTTGCCTGCGACTTCGCCTACATAATTGCCCTCAAGGTCGTGAACCGAAACATGAAACAAAAGCTTATTACATCTTAAGGTAATGTGGGGACATAAAACGTACAAACCAAAACGGAGACGTAGGGATGGGATGGTTTGTAACGTAACGAGTATATTTAGGTTTAAGTAATTAATTTTTTTATTCTTATCATTTTACTTTTTTTAAATATTTGATATATTAGCACTTCGCATTTATCTCGTCTGATGGTAAGTGTGAATACCCAGAAGCTCTGATATCTTTCATACTGAAAGACAATAGTGCCACTTCTTCTTCGTGTCGCGGTTCCTCATATGCATGATGCCCAGTAGGCAGCGGTGCTGACGGCCCTGGCTGTGGCGTACACTAGGTCGCGCTCCGAGCAGGAGTGCCACTAACACACCTGACTAGCCAGGTGGGCATATAAAATGGCCTACCACCAACCGAACCGGGTATTGATAGGTACCCTCACTAGGAATCGAACCCGAAACCTCCTGATTGTTATTCCAAGCGAGCGAGTAACCATTAGGCCACCGGAGGCGATCAATTTATTTCTCTGCAAAGATATTCAAATTTCATTTAAAACTGGAGTGTAGAAGTTGGTCCTTATCACCCAAGGCTCTCGTGACACATACTCGTAGCTACTTTGACACTGACGTTTAGTAAACCAACCCATAGACACACGAGACAGTGTGAGGATGCAATGGTGCATACACTACAAATCGCAATTAATATTAAGTATGTAACAGCTAGTATTACAATAGCTATATTAACTTATGTCTAGGTAGACTATTTCTAATTATATAGGAGGGTGATCTGCAATGTATGGTTTTCGTTTCGATTTGAATATCTTTTGGGAGGGTATAATAAAGTTTTGTACCTATAAACAATATTGTCTTCTCTCAATCGCCTGTCACAGGCTAGTACTTACTAGGTATTACAAATAGTTTTATTTTTGTAGAGTATATTGCTGTGTTTCGCAACAGCGTTAAATTATCTTAATGCGAGTAATATAGTTTTATTTTTCTTCTTCTTTAAATAAGTATATTTCAGAAAAGCTGTTTTTTGTCACTATTATTCAATCACTTAACAGAAAACTACGTATGAATTGTTAATAAAAGAAAAAGGCAATTTAAAAGGTAACACCGGTGACCCAGTTTGATTAATTGCAATACAGATCAGCTAAACCAGTTCCAACAAATACTCGTTAAAAGATGTGCTGTTCTTCAAAAGAGCTGTAACTCATAAGAGTATTTATACCTGTTACATATGCGAATGTCACTCACGGCCATTCTCTAGTCTGGCAACACGTGAAACGTAACGCGAAGTGAAATTTTATGCCGACATAAAAATCCACGTGCGAACGGCTCTGTTCCGTGCTCGCGGAACGGAACAAAGTGCCGAGTGTACCGTACCGGGGCCTCTCACTAATAAAACACCGGCGGTTCCGGAACATTAACCGCGCTAACGCCACCGCTGGAACTTTTGTTTCTATTTCAAATTGATTTAAAGCTCAGTTAGCAATGCACACTGTGTTAGTGCAGATTTATCACCGTGTTTACTTTGTAGCTGCTTCTGTGTGTAATTAAATTGTAACTAGTATGGTTACCAACCAGTATCTGAATATCTAGTATTAGTAACTGCTACTTAAGTAACAAGTAAATTGGGATAATTTTCACTCATCTTACTGAGTTTGTTCGTTAATTTTTGACAAACTACAATCTGCTTTGACTGCCATTATTATATTTTATGCCATACAGAGCGGCAAACCAAAGGGAAAAATTAAGAAATAAAATTTTATAATGTATTGTTTCAATTCACGCTGTTTTACAAAACCGTTAATCATTGACCCGCTTTATTGATGAATGCACGTGTGTGTTCAGCTTGCTATAATGAGACGGAGCAGTTTTGTAAACCTTCTAAATGTTTTGTAAACCAGGTAGCTGTTATGTAAACCAGCTTATTCAGCAGTTCAACTGCAGTATATGTGTACATTTGCGCAGTGTGTATAATTTTTTGGGTGAATAAATGCCAAAGTAAATGTGTAAGGATAATTCCGTATCCCGCAAGTATAGCTACCGTGGCGGCGTGGCGGCGGGGGTGAACCGGGTACAGGCACACAATGACGGCGGATTTATGGGACGTCCACTACTACCGCTGCTGGTCCGGCAACATTTAAAGTAATATTAAAGTAATATACCTTATACTTTGCTATATTACATTCGGGATGGCGGCCTAAAAATTTTCTTTTTATTTATTTTTTATTATATTTTTATGCATCTATGAATTAAAATGGCATCAAAAGTCAAGAGAAGACATCCCTTTTAAATTGCAAAATTTGTTCCCGATTACATAAATATTTGTAAGAAAGTAAAGTATTTAGTAAACCTTTTTGACGTGACAACGTCTTATAAATTGGTTTGCCGGGTGACACTTCAAGAAACTGCGTTACGCTCCGCTCACGTTATGCGCTCACAATGAGAGCGAGTGAGAGGCACGCGTCCCTTCCACTCGGGCATGGTTAGCCCGCCTAAGAGCGAGAGAGACAGACATAAAAAGTGAAAGGCACGCGTCCCTGAATGAATATTCACATTAAAATTATTTTACCACTCAAAGTCGTTGTCACGTAAAACTTTCGCCCGTATACCGACTTTACAGGCAACCAATTTTTTATTATTATTATTATTAGACTCGCTTGTCCAAAAATCTGTGGAAACATTTTTCTTAAAAGTTTAACCAGCTATGTAGTTTTTAAAATCTACCTAAAACAAAACCTACAAAATATTTTTAGCAAGAAAGAACAAGCTCGAATAATATGTTAAGAATAATGCCGTAGCTCTCAGGTAACGGCGAAGCTATCTCAGAGGTCCGGTAGTGAAGCCGGTACAGTCGGACACAATGATGGATTAACGGCCGCAGGGGTTCTCGGGCTGCATGTAACGTGGAAGGCGAAAACTTTTAAATGCTTCGCGATTTTCTCGCTGAATGTACTTCGATGCTGATGGATCTCTCAACTTTGCTCTTTTCGTTTGGATTTAGAATTTCCGATTTACATTTATCAGTTTGTTGCATTTTTATAGTTAGTTTAGTTATAATATTAAATATTCAGTAACCCAAAACTAGCAACTAACAAGGCACCCATATAGTTTCGCGCTGTCTGTCCGCGGCTTAGGTTAAAGACTCTTACTACTAAAAAGCTGTAATTTGGTATGAGTATACGTATTAATCACGTCGACAAAGTAGTAGAATAAAATTTGGAAGAAAAACAGTTTTAGGGTGACTCCCATACACGAAACTGGGGGATGATTTTTTTTTCAAGTCGTACCCCATTTTGGGGGTTATCGTTGAATAGGTTTTTCAAAAGCGTTGAGGGTCTAGAAACACCACTTTTCGATTTAAAGATCCGTTTGCGAAATATTAAGTCGAGCGCTAGCTCTATCTACAAAGCTATTGCTTTTAAAAATAAATAAAAACTCACAATAGTAGCTTATATACTGAATTATGAAAACTATCACGACTAAGTTGGCTATACAGGCATAGATTAGATTATAGAGGTATACAGGTTAACGAGTAATAGTCAACCAAATAATAAAACATACTTGGATGTGTCGAAATGAAAATGTATAAATTCCATTTAAAATTATTTTAAATCGTCGTGTGTGGGCCCGTTTTTAGAAAACCGTGAACTTATTTATTCGGGCAGCTGCGCGTAGCCCGACACGCACTTGGCTGCTTTTATTTAGTCAATTAGTAATTGTACAACCATAATTGAAAACACACATTTTTTACATAAAAATTATGTACTGGACTAAATATGTTACCCTAAAAAAAGAACTTGAAGCAAAAGCAGGCAAGTACTTAAGTGAGTACATAAGTTGTTTACTTGAAAACGTTATTTCGTCTTCTTTATAAACGTGCAGCTGTGCGTAATTGGCAATTAGCGAGGAACGCTCGAAAAAGTCGTCAAAATAGACTTTGCCACTTTACACTAAGATAAATAATCTGTTTCCTTACAAGATAAATAATCATGATGCTTTGATTAATAATAATGCTACAAGATAAATAATAATAGTGATGATTTTTCTACAGTACATAAGAATACAGTTAAAAAACTAAAATGCGACTACTACACGAAACGTATTTAGCCGTACAATAAAAATTTCAATTCATTTGTATAGGTCATCATCAGCCTACATATGTCCCCACTGCAGTGGCTCAGGCCTACTCTCCTACAGACAGTGTAGGAGCCATAGTCCACCACGCGGGCCCAGTTCGGATTGGTATACTTCACACACACCTCTGAATTTCTTCTTAGGAGTGTGCATGTTTACTCACGATGTTTTTCTTCACCGAAAAGCCAGTGTATATGTGCTCATCAAGACCTTTCATTTAAGAATTTATTATAGTCACACTCTACACTCTTTTTAACCAACTTCAACAAAATAGGAGGTTTTCAATTCGATTGTATTTTTTTTGTATGTATGTTACGCGATAACTCCACCAATAATGAATCGAGTTTGGTAGATCATACTTCAGAGGTCGTCCCATATAAAGTTTATCGAATTAAATTTTAAATAAACAAAACACTTACTCAAATAATTCTACCTCTAAGGTTAAACATTATAGGTGATGAATGATGTAGACTTTTAAGGCAGCTGAAGTGGGTTCCTGAGTTATTTTTGAATTCGTTATTTATAATCTAAAATCTAAAGTTAGGATACAATTCACGAAGAGCCAACATAGTTATAACCTCAAGGCCTAACTGCTGTCTTTGATGACGTTATTCAACTTTGACCCTTGTTGCTTAAAAAACTAGAGATCGTCAGCAAATACTTTCGTGAGCCGTGAGGTTGTACAGTACTCGCACGCTATGACTGCTCCTCTGAAGTTAGCTCTCCGCTATTTCAAACATGTACAGACGGAATGTTTTGTGTATTATTTTCGATAATAACTATCGCTAGATGACATAAACCACTAGGACATTTCTTTCCACCCGCTAACTTGTCTTGCCTCCCACTTATACGTTAATAATTGATACTTCGCGGTCTTTTGTGTTTAACTTCAGAGGGGCAAACTTAGTTTGCGAGTACTATACGGATGTTGATCCTTAGCGAATTGCACTTCTGTTCAAAAATAAACACGTCGTTATATAATGTTTTTCCTGTTATTAATAAATGTAATTTCTCTTTTCCAGGTAAGTTAATTTCCCTGACGTCACAAGCCCCGGGCCCGGGTCAAGCATGACGTTTCGGATACGAATGTGAGTTGGGACGTAATCTGATAAATTAGCGTCTCAGAAGATACGATCCCTGTAAACTCCTTTTACCAATTCTGCTAATATTATAAACGTGACGGTGTGTTGGGTGGTAAATACTTCTTTTACCTCAGGGGGGTTAACTATATACTTACTGTTCATGACCTATGCTTCTTTAGTAGAAATTTAAATAATAAAAAAACATATTTTTCAATCTGTCGAAGAAACGTGGCCCTTTACTGTGGTCCGAATAAACAAGCTCAAAGTCACTCAGCGAGCAATTGAACGAGCTATACTCGTAATTTCTGTACGTGATAAAATTCGGAATGAGGAAATCCGTAGACGAACTAGGGTCACCGACATAGCTCGACGAGCCAGTGAGCTATAGTGAAAATGGGTAAGGACATTGCTCGAAGAACCGGTAACCGATGGGGAATAAACGTTGTCGTCGCTGGATACAAATGGCTAGGGATCGGTTAATGTGGCACACCATGGTGAAGATTTATGTCCAGCAGTGGACATTTTCGGCTAACGGTTCAATATTTGCTTAAAGAATCCCAAGTTGTAAAGAAATTACTTTAAAAGTTTACCAGATGATTTAGTTCTTACTATTTTTTATTATTTCAGATATAATCCATATTTATGTTAGTAAATAAAATAATATCAATAGTAACCTAACTAACAATTAGTAATAGTGTTTACTTTATCAATACATTTGTCGCCGAAATACCCAATTACGGGAACTGCATCGCTGCATTTCTCTCCTACATCTTTTACACAATATAACGATAAAAAATTGACAGTATGCCAAGAAAATGTGCGAAAGTTCAATACTGAACAATAGATAGGAATTTTGTAAAGAAACAACGGCGCATTGGGAAATAAAGAGAGCAGATGTCACTGGCAGTCCGAACAAAACTTGCGAGCACAAAGGAAACTAGGAACGGTGCAAGAAATACAACAAAATTATCTCATACCTTACATTCGACATTTCCTCTGTCGCCAATCTACTTTACAGCAAGAGTATGGAAACATTTTGCTACGGTTTTGGTAATGTTTTTAGGGTTCAACATCCAATGAAAAAACGGGATTCTTAAGAAATTACTATGGTGTCTGTTTGTTCGACACAGCTCATTATCTACTACTTTAGCTAGCGACTTGAAATTTGGAATAGTTATGGAAAATTGTGATCCACAGGTGCCGCAAGTGAAATTTTTGACTTACCATGAAAAATTTATCACGTACAAAAATTCCTTGACATTGAGCTTGTTTCCTGAATGAGGAAATCCTTAGTCAAACTAAGATCACTGACATAGCTCGACGAGTCAGTGAGTTGAAATGACAATGGGCAGACCACATCGCTCTAAAAACGGATAACAACAGACAACAGCGCCACGGAGACAGTTTGAAGTTTCCAATGATACATCATTTGTTGAATTACGGTCAGCAGTTTTGGATATATGAAGGAAAAGATGAACATACATACGTATAAAGGCTGATAAATCATAATCGTCCTTTTGCTTCACCGTAGATGCAAAAAAAATGGAATTAAAAATCACATTTCCACACCCCCAAAGTTTAAATTGACCACGTCACAATACATTTCTATCAGTTCCACTTGACTAAACAGCCTCAATGTGCCATTCAATTACAGCCTTCAAAGATAGGTAAATGTAAAGCCGGGCCCCGAAGACGGTTCGAAAAGGGCCCTTGTGCTGCCGTGACAAGGCCCTGGCCTTTCAGGGTAGATGATGGAACACCTGTGTAAGGGACGTATTGGAAATTATTCCTATAAGCGGCGTGGTACGGTTTTCGACAGAAACAGGTCGCGGTAATTTACGGGGGAAGTTGCCTCTCAAGTGCGTGGTATCGTAGTTTGGTTAAGAGGATTGTCTGTTTAGAGCACGTGGCCGCGTTCAAGGTTGCATTGTTTTGTAGCTGTCCCTATCCGAGCCCTATGAGACAGCATACACTACGCGAAGTTATCCACCCATTATTTGGATGTTTCGTAGTCCAGGGATCATTTGAAGGATACAGTATATTATGTAGCCATTTTTTTCATTACAGTATATTAATAAAATTTCAGATGTCGGTGGTTTTTACAAATTGTTCTAAATTGATTCATACTCTTGTAAAACAGGTTCAAAGTTGGTGCTTTTTATTACCGAAAAATACAATACTTTGACGCCCTGTAACTCTGGAAGTATATATTTAAACGAAAATCTGACTCACCACCGACACTATAGATAGATATAGATAGATATTTGTTTCTAGATTGTGTCTTGAAAATTTCATAGATTTTCATAGCTTAATACTCAAATTATGACTGGACTACGTTTGTATGGACGCTTTGACACCAGCATACCCTCTTAAGGTGCGTTTTCATCTGTATTGCTTAGGATGGCGGTAACGGATCAGGGATAAAGCTTTCGAGACTTCTAGAAATAAATATATATAAATCTCCTTGAGCTTATCCAATGGAAAAGAAAAATAATCCTGTGTGTATATTTGTGAACTGATCGCTTGTATTTACTGATAGCCATGTCCCTTAGCTTGACACAATCTACCCGATGGTAAGCGATGATGTTGATAACGATGAAACGTGTTAGTATAAAAGTGTATGTTCACCCTCGACTTAAAGACTGTATTTACAGATTGTATGTCTTTAAGTTTTTAAACTTTGTGGGAATATAGACGCTTCGCCATGTCAATGCATTCCATTTCCTGACTGTACGCATGATAAAGTTAGGAGAGAATTAGTAAAATTATATCTTACTACAAAACGGTATATTTGCAGAAACTTTCCGAAAGTGGTGATAAATCTATGAAGTTTTACAACAAAGATTTTATTATTTTTTGATAGAAATAATGTCAAAATTTGTTCTCACTGTTTATTAATACAATTTTAAAAAAAAATTATGCCCAAATGCTTCCGGTAAATTCTAATATTTCTATAATTCTGTGTGATTTTTCTATTTGTATTACAAACTCTAATTCGATTAATTGGAATGTCATTTAGTAAAATGTGCTTTTAAATTATACTCGTATACTCTTACATTTACAAGCATTCAACGTGTGTTCAGTAAACTATAAATAATGTTACAAGGGATAGAAGCTGCACAATATCGAAGCCCGTCGGAGTCATTCATCCAGAATGAGAAGTCAGGAATGAGCAGGGGAGGCTAAACCCCAGCTTCGACTCCAGCGACAAAGACCTCCACTGCGCCGCCATTGGCGCGGAAGTGCGCGCGCGGGATCGAGCACGCCGCGGATGGAATTATTTCTTTAGAGCGAGCTTCTGGTTTGGACGTAAATAGGTCGCATTCGTTTGAGGTTGCTTTTCCTGGATTAAGGATGCTTTCTATTGATGTAACTTTGTTGTTACAAGGTTATATTGGAATTTGGAAATACTCGTATAACAAGAACAATCTTGACTCAGTCACTCGCTACAACATTTTTGGAAAAATAAAGCTCACGAGCTTTGAATTTGTCAAGTCCGATCCTGATTCTACGTAAACCATCAATAAGATTTACTGAACTCTAATCCCTAAACTAAGTAGTAAGGTGGTTAACTGGTAGTAACTGTTTGATAAGAAAGTAATATTAGGTAAGCCAGATTTGCTTTACGACCACTTTGATTGAAAGGTACTCTGTGTATTTATTCTGTTGTTTTTTCCGCATGCGCACCCAGAAGCCTCGACCTATTGAGGAGCTGGCTCTGCTACCTTTCATACCGTAATATGTTTGACGTCTGACTTTAGTAATATGATGGTAGCTAACCAGTTTGACGTAAATTAATGAGATGAATTATTTAATGACAAAATTATTAACATTGTACTAATTGACGTGCGATGTAAGCTAATTTTTTAACAATTAAATTCCTTATAAGATATGTTTATAATATTTGCACACCTGTGGACAGGTTGAGTACATCGAACTAATTGAAATTTCTATCTAAACACCATGTAAAAAACTATATACTTGGCAAATCATTTTTTTCTTTCTTTCTTTCTGTCTTTCAGGCGGACATAGAAAATGTCCAACCACCGCAACATTCTTGCATATACTGACAAACAGTAAAAGCAGATATATACATGAGTGTATTTATCCTTTATATTCCAAGCAATCTATTTCCTCTATCAAAATGATCATCCATAGCTGCCTAAGAGTCGGAGTTATATTTCGGATAGAATCAATCTCTTTGTGCTGAAGTAGAACGGATGTGGAACAGTCTCTTTACTATGATTTAAGTCATCCACATACGTAAGAAATCGTCTACAAGGAAATTCAACAGGGTAAGGCTAGATCCATCTTGAACGTATATCACTACGATAGCTCTTACCCTCATAAAGATCATAAAATAGACTACATGCCGTTATTCTTGAATAGAAACTCGGAAGGCTACCCTTTCGACTGTTAAATGTAGCGGAACAAGCACACTGGACCAGTAAACTTGTACTCCCAAACACACGCTCCAACAAACTGACATACGGGTCCTTACTCGTACACTGCACGTTGATATACTTTAGATACTACAAAGTTATTCGTGCTTGGGAAATTTGTTGCCGTTTCGCTGAGGCTCACTAGTTTCCTATATATTTCCTGAGCTGAAACAGAAACTAGTAATAAAGGTACGAGTGATTCTCTTACAAACGTATTTGTTTTGGAGACCAGAGTTGCCTATTGGTATTTCGCTTGGTCTTTATTTCAATTGATGGTAAGGGCCGATAAGACTGTTGGATTCGATATCAGTATCTTCTTTCAAATAGCTCAATTTATTGAAACGCTGCCTGTGTCATCGTTCATTACCGGAACAGAACAATGATTAAAATGGCTAACTGGGCATAGTGATAGCTAGCTATGCAACCACATAATAAAGCCCTTCCAGCAGCTGTACCAAGTATCAGAGATATCTCAACCCCGCTCTAAATCCAATCTTCAATACAGTCGTATTAATGTTGTACCTATACCGGAAAAATTAAAGCAGTTTCATAGCACAGCTGTTGTCTGAGCGTTAGAGGCTTTTTTACGGATTGGAAATCTTCAATATACCCGGCGCTTCTGGAAAACTCTAGCGCAACACTTGCGCAAGGTCTTGTGTTCGATTTCTGGTGAGGACAGTGTCAAAGATCACTTTGTGAGTCTTTCCTAGTTTGGTTAGGACGTTTCAGGCTAAATCAACTGATTGTCTTATATGTTAGACGATTACGTGCTTTGTCAGGCACGTTAAACTGTGGATCCCCGTTTCCCGTTTCGTTTGGAGCGTCAGATGGCAGTCACTTCCGGAAAAACTAGTTCCTACGCCAATATCTTGGGGTTCGGTAGCCGACGACGATTGTGAAACGGGACACAGCTAGGGGAATGACGATGATATTTACCTGTAAAAATTATGAAGACGGATTAAGGTATATATATATAAATAGACCTCAGTGTTTTCTATCATATCTCTTGTTCGCAAACTACAGCCTCGGGTACAACTTCATTTTCTCATTACGCACGAATATTTCGATTTCCATGTGCTCGGGTTATTGAACTTTCACCCGAACTGGCAAACTTGAAGTCAGCGGTTGTAATCGTTGAATAATCTCTTCATCTACGTAAATATTTTGACGTCTGAAGAGTTTTAAATTGATTTGTTTTTCGCCCCGGTATTTATGAGAGAAATTAGTTTTGACTGACAATGTAATTTTCTGAAGTGGAATATTTTTGCCTAGTTTTGTACTTGATTGATAGGCGGGTTTTAATCTTAATTTTCAACCGACTTCAAAAAAGAAAGAGGTCCTCGGTTTGACTGTATGTTTTTCTGTATGTATGTTACGCTATAACTCCGCCAATGGTGAACCGATTTTGATGATTCTTTTTTGTTTTATTTTTTGTGTTTAACATATTTAAAAAGTAGTCCCATATAACTTATATCTAAATTGATTGAGCGCTTTTTGAGAAAATCAACAAAAACCAAATATGTACCCAGATCATTCCATCTCCAAGGGTGAACATTTTCAAGCCAATTGAAGTCGATTGTTAGTTCTTTTTTAACAAGTTAATTATTATTGTAGCATGTTTTGCAGTAGGTGTCTAGGGATTTAATAGTTTTTCACTTTATATGCGGCTTTCCACTCATCAGTCAATGTTAAAACAAAGCTAAAAATCTGTTTAAACGATACCTACATTTACCAAATACGATTTTTATCGTTTCATATTTGAAGCTCACAAACACAGCCCGTTATTGAAAGAAATAGACAACGAAATACTTACAAAACTTATCAGCAAAATCAGAATAGCCTAAGAAGCCAAATTACACCAAAATCATACTGACAGTGACGATATGGCCGGTAATGGTAAATATTCAAATAAGCAAAGTGAAGGCAAAATATAGCATTGAAAAGTTGACCAGCTCAGCAAGTGTCCCAGCTAGAGACACAGAGCTGATTTTAGCTGGACCCACTTTGACACATAAATGAAATACAAAACAAGTAGGAAAAGAAAAATCTGTTACATTTCTGTCGGTTAAACTACATAATTATACTCCAACAAAAACTCTTATATTTGTCTTTAGATAGTCGTCTATTTAAAGCTACAGCGGTCAGGAAACAAAGAAGTGTGAAATGGAATTCCACTCCTCAAAACCTAGCAGCCGACCGGATATCCAGCCAGCCAATATTTGTGCGACACACGTAGAACTTATGGCCGACGAGAGGAGCGCGAACGCTCGTGTGTAAACATGCAAATTCGCTTTAGTTCGGCGCATCTCTGTTTGCCCCGAGCTTTGGCAAACGCAAACTTTGTCTCCGTATTGTATGAAGACGTTCCAGACTTTGGCATAATGTGGTGTAAGGTTAATTGAATGATACAGCTTGTAACGAAATTAGTCGGCTTCAGTACGACTTTACTTTGAAAGGATGCTGTTTTGAATCGCTTTTGTGTGAGCTCGTATAATCTGTGGCTGATTCTTTCTGAATCTTATATTCTAATTTCAAAATGGAACCAAATTTGAAATGAAATATGCTTCAGATGAAGAAGCTTTTTTTGGTGGCGTGATCAATGACTCTATTACAAATCATTCCTTAATTGTCTTCAAGCCCTCGGCTTGGTTAATTTTTTCGGTAGATTTATCGTGCATAGCGATGTCATACTGTAGTCAATAAGTAACTCATTTTTTGGTTTAAGTACACACTTTATAGTCTTAAATCTTTTCAACATCACAGTCCGATCTTTAGGCACTTGACTTTGTTGAAATTAATTTTATTCGTGGTAAATAGAAACTACTAAATTGTAGCGAGTTAAGAATTGATGAAATATTTTAATTTTCAATATTTAGGCGACCGAGCTTCTCTCGTAGTGAACTGAATTGTATTGATTATTCCTTTGACTACGGACTACTATAGAATGAAAAGTATAATTTTCCCGAAGGTACGACCTTGACCAATCGACTCCTTAACCCTCAAACACTTTAATCTGTGATTTTTATCACAATCTTTAGAATCGTTTGAATCGTCGTTGCATATTCATTTTTTTTACAAGAATTGCTGTTTTGAATTGAAAAGTGTAAAATTTGACTTGGAAATTATAATAATAATAATGAATAAATTTGTTTATTGCTCTACACAGAATGTTCTTAAATATAATATTACATTTTTCACTTGTTACGGTGTTAATACCGTCTGTGAGAGACTGTTGCCTGAAATAGATGTAGCCCCTGTGTAACAAGTCACCAGGCTCTCACCCACGGCGCTTTGGATGTAAGAAATTCAAGATTTAAAATTTCATTCTGAAACTATCCTTTAAATCAATAAATACTTACATAGAAACTGACAGTACAGGCTATATGGGAATTAAACTGGTAATGCCTGTACAGACGAGAACAAAAGGGCGAATTCAAAACAACTTCCACTTTGAGCAGAGTAAACATATTCAGATTAGTGTGTCCTTATTGCTCCAACAAGTAAACACGTATTTTCCTCAACATATGTAGCTGCCGTCAAAACAAACACCGACGTTCTGTCATCGATCTTCCCGAGAATTTAGTCGCTGAGCAACAGCCTTCGCCAGGGTTGAATCGACACACAGGGCCCCAAATTATTTAAATTCACACTGATAATGTTTTTAAATTTACACATTCATTTCAAAACAGGCATGAATTATGAAGAGTTCAATATCAATAAGAGAGTGACCTTATCTAGATAAGGCCTAATGATGATAACACCAACTCTTATTCAGGACTTCATTGTCTGGCAATCGGATTTATGTTTTTGAAAAGATCTGTTGACTTTAACGACAATTATCTCCCATTTAATATTGTGAAAGGCCAGAAATGAAATGAAAATAAGCAACGGGATGAGAAGCAACGTTGACATTTTACTGTGATCATCAACGTTATTGATAAATCCCTAATGTAGAAGTTCATTTTCTTTGGAAGTGTGTGGTGGACTTATACTTCAGCGTTGGACTTACTCGGGTAATACAATCTAAGATTATTTCTTGGTTATATATACACTGCTTTAGGTGCAGTTTTTTGAGAAGCGTTTTTTTAATGGCAAAGCGTTTCGCCCCGGACTGGCGAGAGACTCAGGTTCGAATCCCGCTAGTGTTGAAATTTTATTCACTATGTTCAAAACAATCTACGATGTGCCCAATAATGTAATCCTCGATGCAACCCTGGCTGCCACCCCCTGGCCTAGCAACGAGATTAAACACTACGAAAACATAGAATTCTTTACATTTATTTTTCTTCAAAGCAGCATTTGAATGAGGGGAAAAGTGGAGTGTTTTTTGGATAATCTGCCAACAAAGCTTAGTCCGTGACGGTTTATAAACACAGTGAATGCAATGTACTCTCGTAATGGACAAAACCAACGCCTCAAGCTCAGGCTTTCACGTCAGATTCGCATTAAGTAACCTAATTTTGATCGTGATTATCTTGCGGCGGGCGGGGAGGCTTAGGATCATGTCTGCTATGATTGCACGATAGGGCTCCTTGCACGAGCTGTGTCTGAAAATTACGATGGTAAAATTAATATACTACAATTTATTACGTAGAATCGTGTTGAGGTTACCTGGAAATTATATTACGTTAGAATTCAAGCTAGTCTCTCTTCAGACAGACAAAGTTGTTCAATTGACCATTCAATGTCGGAGCCCTGACAATCTCAACAACATTGTCATTGTTACTGTTTCATCATTGATATAGAAAATTATGACTTTTATGCGATCCACTCTATACGAATGATGTGTGGCGAAAGACTCAACTCTGATATTAAAATGGAATGTAAAGACAAGGCCGGTCTTGAAATAAATACATTTTAAAATACCTATTACACATACGTATCAAGTAAAGTGCCCTAGTCTTCCTTCCGTCGGGAAAAGGCCAAACGCAATGGATACTTTTGTAAATTTACCGTTTCTCTATTAAGTTAACAACCATCCAGAAAAACCAAGGCACGTGTTCCGCTCTGTCGAATACACTCCAAAAATAAACGCTATAATCTTATTAGTGACGCCTCACTAAAGAGGCCTCGGCCACTCTCAACGAAACGGGTACCTAAGAGGCTTACACCTACCTTTTGTTTTGGAACATGCCCTGGTACACGCACACACACACACCCTCTCACACACTCACATAAACATACAGCGTTATCGAACGTTCCTCGAGGTTCTTGTTTATCAATCAACAAAGACAATGAGGCGTTTTGATGACAGCTGTCATTTCAAATTTCACCCAAAACACCTAAAGATGGCGGTGCAAATCATCCACTGTCCAAAGGCTTTATGTCAAATCCATAGCACAAATAGGTAGGTCATTTATAAGTCAGCGCCATCTATTGACCTAAGTTGTACTTATGACTGTAATACCTGTAATAACAGTAATTGAAATTTTTTTAATTTATTATTAGGGGAAGAGCGAGGCACAGTATTCTGAAGGTTAAATGGAAACCTCATCAAACTAGTGTATTATTGATACTTTTTAATCAAACATAACTGTATAAAAGAGATACGTATAATCTCTGTGGTACAAGTAACTTTAGGTAAATTATTTCAAGTTGAAAAACTATCGATACTCGTTATTTTAATTATGGCATTTCGTGTATTAGAAAGAGATAACAGATGAATTTATATTTATCTCATTCTGTCGTATGTCAGTTCAATTATCTTAGATAGAAAGTCTAAAATATAGTTATTTGGATCCTGATTCCAATAATTCATATATAACATACGACATTTATGGCCTGTATATAAAAAACATCTCCTTCACATAAAACACAAGAAACACTGAACCGATCCATATTCAGCGCAAAGGGTAAAAGCATACAGTTATATATTATGTACCAAGAAATGTGTCGAGGCTGTTGATACAAGGAATATATCGGTTCCATTAGGCGAAATGTGAGGAGAAATCATATCATTGCCAGTGTGAATAGGTGCCGAAAACTCCAGGTACCTCTGGTACAAAGGTCGCTAGGAACCTAATATGCGTGAATCTTTGGTGGTTTTGTGTTACAGATACCCCAGGCACTGACTGGTAAAATTCACGGACATGCTCAGCGAACCTGGCCTGTGCTGTTAAAACTAGGTCCCAGTCTGTAACCGACACCTATTTGTGCAGAGGCAAACATATTTTAAATTAAGTTCTGTTAGAAAAGGAAGTAATTTGTTGCCGAAAGAAATCGTTTTCAATGCGAAACTTAGTTTTACCAGAGTGACACTTTTATCCACTATTAGCAGACTAATGAAAGGTTGTGATGGATTTAGCGCAATAAAAGATTTAAGTAGTACTTTCTGATTGCCAGGTGACATTAAATCGTCTATCAGGAAACAGCAATAAGTATGGTTCCGATTATTAACGAATAAAGTCAATGATACTGCTTTCTTTTTTAACAGTACGTAACAGATTACAATTAAAAAAAATAAACACTACATTTATTTTTACACCCAGTATCATTCGCTTTATGTAAGAAAATTCTTTATAACGCTTTATACTCTATAATGGCTAAAACAAATATCCCATATTCTCCATCGCGCAAACTAGCTATGCAATAATCGGAACTGATAAATGTATTTCAAATGGGATAACAGGTAAACGGTTAACTAGGACACATCCGCCTACTTTTCATAGCACATACATTCTGTTTAGTGTCATGTTCACAGTTTTCAAGTCGCAAAATAGGGAGGTGGAGTGAACGAAATTGCTTGTTTGGTACGATTAGGTGTAAATCCTAAATGTCTTTGAAATAGCGTGCTATTGTTACCGAGAAAATTGTTTCGACGAACTCCGTTTCAATAATCAAGAATCGAATAGGTACTACTCTATTCGATTCTTTGATCGATCCAAGGTTGATTATTTTCATTCTTTTGTCCATAGCACTTGCTTGCTGTGTGGTCACTGCTTTAGAAGAAAATTTCCCTAAGTTATCGAGGGGTGTTGAACAAGGATATACAAAGAAAGTTTCGGAATGGACTGTAGCATCTACTTATACCGTAAATAGGTATTAAAACATATTACACTGAAACCTAATCCAAACCCCCCAGCGGGGTGACCAGGGCAAATCAATTCGAAAAAAAGGCAGATTATGAACCTTTTTCGCAATAACTGCTTATTGAAGCGGATTAAAGCTATTTCAAACAATTACTACCAATTGGCTACCAAATGACCATTAAATTGGCTGCAAACATTGGCCAATATGTGCGCCTAGATGCAGGCGTCTACGATAAAAGATTCAAGTAGTCTACGAACGTAGAGAAAAGGACAATTTTCCATGGTATTTTCCTCTGTTTATTGTGTATCTCTGTTGCTCCTTTACAAATATATTGCCGTTTCGCTCGCACATAAGCCTTTTATCGTCAAACGTAAAAAGTTTACACACCAGCTTCCCATCATATCTTGTAACAGCGATAGAAAAACCAACAAGCCTGCACACATTCGCAAACAGAATGTACTGCTACTGGCTTTGACTTTAATAATTTCCCGGAATATTTGTCAGAACGTTTGTAGCTGTTTCAGGTACCAGTTTCACTGTTCAAACGAAACTTTTCATCTCGTCTGTTTGATGTCTGAAAGTCCATGTATGGTTTTTCTATTTCTAGCATACATGCATGTGTACCAACTTTCTATTACATTTCCAGTCTAACGCCTTTTCGTTGAAAGAACGCCTGTAATGAATACCTATAAAACCTTACACCACAGTGACCATATCAATATTAAAAATCTGTTATGTTTTAAATAAACAGCTTGACTTGACACTAAACAATCTAATTTAATGTGTATTACTTGTGAGATACATTGTGTTTTCGTGCGATGGCCAAGTCATTCTGTTTATTTGAAACATAACAGATTTTTAATATTGATGTGGTCACAATAAGATGTTTTTAAGATTAGCTAATTACGTAATAACATATGATAAAGGTCGGTGGCGCAGTGGATAAGGCGCGGACTCTCAATCTGAGGGTTCGGGGTTCGCTTCCAGCCGTGTACCTATGAGTTGTTTTTCAATTCAAGTACATTACCCGATTGCTTAACGGTGAAGGAAAACATCGTGACGAAACCTGCATGTCTTGAACAGGCATGTGAAGTCCGCCAATCCGCACTGGTCCCGCGTGGTGAACTGTGTCCCATACACTCTCTGTAGGAGAGTAGGCCTGAGCCCCTGCAGTGGGGACATATATAGGGTGTTGATGATTGATGATATGATAAAATGACCCATAAGTAGTGACTGAATAAATTAACCGACTTGGTGCTACATGGATATTTTTACGGTAGAAGAACTAAGTTGCAAGACTTGATTTTTATACAAGTTATATTTCTGATGGCATAAGTTTTTACTGATTACATTGGTAGGAGATTTTTTATATAAAAAATGAATCTTGTACATAACATTATAGCAAAATCTAATTTAAATTCAATCTATCTCTTTAATCTAAGTAGGTACTTGGCCAGTCTGAGAGCTTAAACCTCTAGGTTTTAGAACTTCAACAGCCGTCGAACAAAATAGTAATTATACTCCTTAAAATGTCCAAGCTAGCTCCCTACCTAATTATCTCTAAGTTAAGGATAGTGAAAGTGAGCTGTTTTAATTTTAGTACAAGTCATATGTAAAAATTAACATTTTATGAGCATTTTGAGCACTATACAGCCTCCAAATGTAATGAACATACAAATAGACATCAACATATCCCAATCATATGACAAAAACACTACATTATACTTATAAATTTGATTGGACTTTATTTCCACTACAATTGGTTATGAATTATTATTACAATTTCGATTACGCCGAGCCGCTGCGTCACCCCCAAACAGAATACCTACAAACAAACTACATTACAAATACAGACGTCAGCATATCGTTTTGAAATCACGTGTCAGGAAACACTACATAATAACTCAATATAACTTTGAATTTGATTGAACTTTATTTCCTGATCAATTACAATTCCGATTACAGCGGCAGCGCTGTACAACTCTCAAATAGAAAACCCACAACACGTACAAATATAGTCGTTGACGTATCGTATTGAAGCTTGGTTGATGGAACTTGATTGAACGTGATTGGATGATTGAGCCGTGATGCGACACAGGCGGTGTCTAATCAACCGAGCGTGTGTTTTGTCAGCCGCGCCGCACAACCCGATAAGGGTGAGCTTAGGTATTGTTGCCAGGATTTACATACGTGAGGCGCAATGAAACGTTGTAACATCATATACTCGTACTAACGCGTAAAGAGACCAAGGATACATTATGGAATATGTGAGAATTCCACTGAATAACGCAGAATATCTAATGTTTCACGCGCGACCATCTAGAGAGCTCCTATTATCTTTCTTGTTCGAGACAAGAGTGGCGATCAACTAGACCTGACCGATGTATGCCTACCTTTACAGATATATTGTGAAGTCCTATGTAGTAAAAGCCTGTTTTAATTCACACAATTCAAGTCGTTCGTGGTGCGAGTCCCGACCTGCAAGCTGGAGGCCATTATGAAGGAGGACTTCTGGCCGAAGGGCGTGGTGTACCGTCGCTTCGGTGGGAGAATAGAGATCAACACCACCAGAGCGGCACCAACGTGCCATAGTAAACAATGTGTAGAATATTATTGTAGTATGTAATAGTTTATTTTAATTTATTGTATTGTATATATACCTAATTACCTATAGTCACCTTAAATAAATGAATAATAATAAAAAATAATTTAATATTAACATGATGGTTAGTCCGGTCAATTTAGACCAAAAAATGAGAGTGAAGTTACATCAAGTCCCAACAAGCTGAATTTCAGTGAAATGGTTCAAAATATAATTATAAACAATGTCTAGAAGTTCCCCATCATTCCCCTGTAAGGAAATTTTTTTATTCAAGGTCAAAGGTCAAAAAAATGAGTTTTTCGCGATTTTCAGCAAAACGGTAAGTTTTTTCATAAAAATACGTTGGACAAAAATGGAGATCATAAAATTATCTATAAAAAATGTATCAATACTTTTTTTCTTACGAGCCGCCGTTTCTGAGATATAACGATTCAAAAAGTTATAAAAGTTGTTATCGTCATAATATGCATGAGTGCGCCACGTAGCAGTTTTCAAAATGTTTGAAAAACAAGAAAGAAGCTAAAAGAACTACCTGTTTAGATAAGCATCGATATACATGTTTCGTTAAAAATACTAAAAATAAAAAACAAGTTCAATTAGCTTGTCTTCCTCCAACCTCAGTTGCTGCTCATCAACATCTTTTTCGAGTATATTACCAAGTTCAAGTGTGGCTTGGTTATCAGCTAGACCCTACAGACTGGGGTTGGAAGTTGGTCAACAATATATTAGAGCCAGTTCAAACTTTACTTCCACCTGCGCCGGAACACTATTTTTTGCAACTGCAAAAAGGGATGCAGTGCTAAATGTGGTTGCAAAAAAGTCGGACTGTCTTGTTCTTTGGCATGCACAAATTGTCAAGGCCGGTCGTGCTCTAATATTGAATCACAAACAATGGAGGATTCGTTTGACTCCGACGAAGTATCATGCGATACATCGCTATTATAATTGACGCAATTTACTTGCATCCAAAATGAAGATGAAGAAGAAGCAGGAGAAGAAGAACAAGAAGAAGAACAAGAATTTGAAACTTACGAATAAGATGAATAAACTTCAACACTTTTTTTAAATTTACATCGCTTTTATCTTTCCCAATCTTTGAAAATTTCCGTTATTATGCAATAGTTTTACATTAAACAGGATCACAACTGACCCGTGGAGTAGGCCTACTGGGGAAACCGCGTTAAAAAAATGCGCTAAGTACACTACCTCATAGGTGGCGTGGAAACGTGTGCATATTATGAATATAACAACTTTTATACCTTTTTGAATCGTTATATCTCAGAAACGGCGGCTCGTAAGAAAAAAAGTATTGATACATTTTTGTCCAACGTATTTTTATGATAAAACTTACCGTTTTGCTGAAAATCGCGAAAAACTCATTTTTTTGACCATTGACCTGGAATAAAAAATTTCCTTACAGGGGAATGATGGGGAACTTCTATACATTGTTTATAATTATGTTTTGAACAATTTCACAGAAATTCAGCTTGTTGGGACTTTATGTAACTTCGAATGTCTAAATTGACCGGACTAGGTAGCTAGACAGACGGACATAGAAAATGTCTTATCATCAAACAACCGCCGCCAAGGATCGAATTTGGGCCCGTCGGATTGTGAGTCCAAGTTCGTATCCACTAGGCCAAAGTAGAATAAAATAGTTGTATCTGGTGTTCCGTATCTTGAAGATGTTTTCTCTCTCATTGTCAAACTTTAAAGTAATTTCTGCGAACCACTCCTATCATATATCGGAGCGTACGTGCAAATGCAGTGTCGTCTGTAGTGACGACGTGACCGCCAAGGTCATGAAGTGCATCGCAATATAAGCCTTTGTGGATAGGTGTTTTATGCGATATTGTTATAATATTATTTGGGCATGAGGGGTGCAGTCTGTGTCTTCATGTCACTGCGACCTTTGCAGATCTGATGTATTTCTGTGATAACATGTCTTGCTTAATTGGTCGCTTAAAGAACTGACCCATTTTACCCAATTTCGTGGCAACAAAGGCATATCTATTATTTTACGTTAGCCCAGCGGGTATCAAAAGAGACGTTAAGCGAGCAAAAATCTTTGGCACCGCTTCTGTCGACTGCAACTTCACAGTTCCGTCCGATCAAAATCCTAATTTCCGATCCAATCCGAACGTAATTCGAACCGAAACAAATTACACTATCCTTTGACACGTACACAACTTGAATTGCAATAATCGTCAATAAGGACTGTCATGTTACGTGTGAATGACTTTCCATTTGACTTGTGTTCTCAGAGAGCACAAAGCAAATTGTATCCCTGTATCACTTCCAGTAGCATCAACTTAAAGCTCAACAGAAATTCGTCGCTTTCGATTGGCACTGCCATGGCCATTGGCAAACCCAGCTAAAACTTTTGTTCTTTACTGATGAACTATAAAGATTTTTATATACGGCAACATATTAATTAATGTATTTTTATTTATTGTTAGAAATAATTAAACCACAGCTAGATGTATACTGGCAGTATGCATATGCGGCTAGTAGTTCTTAGCAAAGAGACTGCGAGCATCTGTGGTGGAGGCGCGCGGCCGACGTCGACACTCCCCGCGCTACCCCCGCATTTCCCCGCATATTGCGTCAGCTCTTTGTTCATGGAGCGTGCGCTGGTATTTTGTGTCTGTCTAGGCTTTGATTATAATATAATTACCGAAATATAGTCGTGTTTATATTATGTATATTATAGTGATAAAGTTTGACAAAGATAGAGATAAAATTTCAGTCGCTAAATTCAAGTAAAAACTATATATTTTGCCATAATATCAGTATTAATTCTTTTTAGCTAATCTCGCCTGTATTAATGTCACATTTAGATCGTTTCGATAAACAAATCAATTTGAAGAAATATGTATTTCTGATTAATATACTAGCACCAAATAACACAAATTTAAATCTGATTTCTCTGCAACAATTCAATAACAAACAGCCAAACTTGGGGATTCATAAATATTATACCCCAAAACATGGAGATAAATTGCGAAATATCTCATAAATTTCTGAATATCTTGCTCTTTACGGGCCCGTAATTAAAAGGGCAATTAGACGAATCGAAGTATAAATTCCTTTGGAGGCATTCGCAGTGTCACGAGCCAGACTGACATAATTACAAGCGTCAGAAGCTCAGTTATTTAGCTTGGAGCACGAAATGTCGGTTGATTGACCTTAACTTTGCCTTCTTCAGTATTATGCCGGATTAATTGAAGTAGCTTCAGGTGTCTCGATCAATAGATGGGTGGGGTTGGAATAAAGGGATAAAGGGAAACAACTTCAGACCGTCACCCGTATAATGTTGGTGTTCCTAGAGCTCCCACCCAAGCGTTTCGCATCCACATTTATTATGCGTACGTACATATAAAATATGAAATGCACTATCGAATTCCGTTTTCCCCGAAAACCACAACCTGGGAGTCTACAAGAGTAACCACCTCTCTCAGCAAGAAAGTGACCGGATCAGGGGTCGGTCGTATCACGCGTGCGTACTCATTCACACGATGGACTGTGACTACGATAGCGTCAACTTGAACAAGGAATTCCAGGAATTCTTCCAGCAAATAATTTTGCTACAAGTCGAAAAATACCGTGAGAGAGAATGAGGGCCTCGACCACGAACACCATGAGGGATAAAATCTATACTTTTTCATTCACTGGAACACTTGGCATGGTCTGTAGCGGCTACATGAAGGAAGAAGGTTATCCGGATGACGTCGACTGTAAAAAAAAACCATAACATTTTCACCAATATCCACGAATATTTATTTGTTTTAAAAGGCCACAATCACTTAGTTTTGAGACGTCCACGTCCAGTAATCTCGACAAGGACGGGGTGAAGATGTAATATTTATGAGATCTCGAGGGCGGAGTGTTATGCAGAGTGAATCGCGCCCTATACTTGACTTGATTGTATATTTTTCACTTCACTTTAGGCGTCTGTTTTTTTACTGGTTCGCTGTAACACTTTTTATCACTTTAGGTTTTTTATGAACCAGCTTTATCATTTTAAGTGTCTAGACGGGACTTATATTTTTGTATCGTCATACGTAAGATTGGTACCTTTATTTTTAGAATAAAACATTTCATTTCAATCATATATGTTACAAAAAAATTACAATTCATGTCATACTTCAATTTATTGTTTAAGCTTAATAAAATTAGGGTTTGATACAACTTTTGCTGCTCAGAATACACAAAGAATGACGCTAGATTATCTAAAAGTGAAGTTGAAAAGTGTTCAAGCCAATTACAGAGTACAATGTTTATCAATACTTGTATGTTTATATTATAAATACGATAGTGTTTTTGTTTGTCCTTCCTTGCCGTCTTAGTGGAGGGTTAAAATGTATAATAATTTTTTTAAATAAAGTTAGTTGAAGAATAACGATAGAAAAATAGGCTGGTCTAACATAGCCTACTTTTTATTCCGATCGAGAATGTAGTTCCCGTGGGAAACTTTGCAAAGTCCACACGGACGAAGTAGTGACCAAAAGCTGGTTATTAATTTATGTTTGAATAAAGCTCAAACTATACTACCTAAATTATCTGTCCCACTGTGTTCCCTATTAGATTTTATCCTAGTGGATTTGTCAATCGTATTGTGTAATTCAACTATCAAAATTTTATATTAAAATAAATAATTTTGAGGTTAGGTTTACTTATATTTGCAAAATATGCTATTCCGATTCACCATTACATATAATTTGCTGTTTTAAAATATTTTCGGATGAGAATTTTTGGGTTTTGTTTATTTCCTGATGTCGCGTCGGTGCGCCCTAGGTGCGTCCGTGACTTAGCAACTGACCTCCTAATTATCTTGCCACCACTGTCTTATATCAGTTGTTGGGTCAAGAATGTGAAATATACATGTCATAGTCTAAACATAGTCAAAAACTATGATTTCTTTCGAGGCGTTTGAACTTCATAGAGACTAGTATTTATTTACAGACTTTTCGTCATTATCAACTATTGTAAGCCAAATAAGCAATGCTGATCCACTTGAATCCAGCTGCTTCCTGCGAACATTATCAGATCGTCGATTCATCTAGTCGGTTAGACCCAATGAGAACAATTAAAATCTACTGAAACTTCAGATGGTACCAGGTTGTCAGAAACAACCAAGAGGTCATATTATTCATGGTGAAGTTAAACTATGAGTCGCATCTGTTTACCAACTCCAGCCATAACGGGCGAGTGTGGATGCAGACGGCACAAGTTCCCGATGAGGAGCTGTAAAGTATTAACTAGGATTACACATGTATTATTTAAATTATCTCAACAAAAGAAGGTCAAATTTCTTTTTATCTAATATCTTTTGTCCGAAATACTTTAGCGTTTAAAGATACAGGTCTTCAATCAGTGCGTCCTACCACTGATGACAAACAGAACCGAAACGTGGTCCTTTACTATTGGTAGAATACTCAAACTTAAATACACTCAGCGAGCTATAGAACGAGCTGTGCTCGGAATTACGCAACGTAACAAAATCCGGAATTAAGAAATTCGTATACGAAATAAGGTCACAGACAGTGAGCTGAAATTGCAATGGCCAGGCCACCCCACTCGACTTCTAGAGCCGTGACCACACGGCCAAGGTTTAAGTCAATATTTCACAAGATTCATTAGTTAATTTATGGAGTATAATTACCTTTTTGGAATTCGATTGGTAATTTGTTCAATTTGTTACAACCTCACGGAATACGAGTTCCGCTTCTAAACTCCGCCTCAAAGCTTAGTGAATCTATAAAAATGGAACCCACAATTCGAGGAGATTACTCGAAATAATCGTAAAAATAAGTCGATTTCGATTGCGGGGAACTTTGTAAAGTATACTGAGAGTCGTAAAACGTAAAACTAGGATATTAACAATGATATCAACATTGGACCGGATATGTTTAAAAGATTATTTCTGTATTGTGCCAGTAAAAATCCTAACTATTCATAAGTCTATCTAGTATTATTTTGTATTTACCTTTGGCTTCATCGTCATTAGCCAGGAAACGTCCACTGCTGGACATAGGCCTCCTCTATGGTATAATATGCCTTTAACTTACATAAAATTAGTTACTATAAGAGACGGGACGGTAAAAAATATACCAACAAAACGAAAGAGTAATGAAATTTAAAATTTGACATAAATACGTACTTTACGAAGCGTCGGTGGCGCAATGGATAAGGCGCGGACTCTCAATCTGAGGGTACCGGGTTCGAATCCAGCCGTGTACCTATGAGTTGTTTTTCAATTCAAGTACATTTATCCGATTGCTTAACGGTGAAGGAAAACATCGTGAGGAAACCTGCATGTCTTGAACAAGGCATGTGAAGTCCGCCGATCCGCACTGGGCCCGCGTGGTGGACTATGGCCCATACACTCTCTGTATGAGAGTAGGTCTGAGCCCCAGCAGTGAGTGCAAACTAGAGTGCATCTGTATTACGGGAAAGACAGTGTTCCTCCGTGCGCAGCGGCTATTAACTAAAACAATCGGGGTGATATGTCTTACAAATATAAGTGCTTACAGGAGGATTAAAAACTGCAAGTTTGGGAGTTTAGGATAGACAGAACTTTCTATGTTTTAAAATACTTGGGTAGATTCTGTGGTATTCAGTTGAAATTCATGTATTTATACCCGTTCCTTTTATTTTTCCTCAGTCTACGTTGAGAAGACTATTTCGTAGTGCTATTCTTAAGCCGCATGTAGAATGTCGCATCAGAAAAGGACTACACCGTGCCATACCGCTTATCTTGCAAGCAGCAAGCATAAGATGAGTTGTGAATTATTTAATGACAAAATTATTAACATTTTACTAATTGACATGCGATGTAAACTAATTTTTTACAATTACATTCCTTATTAGATATGTTTCTAATATTTGCACACCTGTGGACAGGTTAAGTACATCGAACTAATTAAAATTACTATCTAAACACCATGTAAAAAAACTATGTACTTGGCAAATAACTTTTTTCTTTCTTTCTTTCATTCAGCGTCTACCTTTGTAACCATATCCTATTGCGATCACCAATCTACCAATTAAAACTGAAAAGTACTCGCCTGCGTTCACTGCAACTATCAGCGTCAAAATTGCGATAAATCGAAGCAAAAGCAAGTCATCAATATCTTTTCCAGCGTAAAGTATCATTACATTTGAGTGGCGTTACCTCTCCAAACATAAAGCCGTGGAAACAAGCGTAAAACTAGGATATTATTTACGAGCGCAGGCTGCTATCTGAAATATATTGTGGCGTGTAGCCCGCACCGCGCGCCCACCACCTGCAACCGATACTTACATGTTTGCTCAAAAATTTACGAAATCGTTATCCTACATTATGCTGAATCACTGGGCTCGTAAATGTACTGAGCAGTAAGTAGTATCATCATAGATCTAGTTACACATGATTTACAAACAAGTTATATACTCGTAGTAGTTGTGGAAGAGCTGGTTCACAAACAAAGCTCGAGGCCCGTGTTATGGAGAGAAAGAAACGAATATTACACTAGAACAACAGAATCACAAACAATATTGCTTTATAGGTGTTACGTCACGAGTAGGTATGTATTTTAACCGACTTAAAAAAGGAGGACGTTCTCAATTCGACGGATAGTTTTTCAAATTTTGGTTACCTCAAAACTATTGTCTGGGTGAACCAATTTGGATTTTTTAAAGGTAGTGCTTCTTGTGGTCCCATTTCAATTTTATCGAAAACGATGTAAATCTGAAATTTGCCTTAATAAAAGCAGACTTTTAGGGCAATTGAAGTTAGTTTCCAGTTCTTTTTGAACGCATTTACTTGTTTGTTATATGACAAGTACGTGAAATCTGTGAGTGTGTGTGTGAGGGTAATACTAGTTCAATGCTAAATGACCGGGCTAGTATTGATACTAAGCAGTAATACTAGCTCACTCGTTTTCAAACGATCATCAGTAATCAAACTAAGATATGCGAAACACAGTTACAGTTACACTGTCCCTCTGTTTCTTGGTCAATCTTGATGAAAATTGGCACGCACGTAGACTACTACGAACTAATTTTCATTCCAGTAAAGCGTTCCAGTGATATTATATACGCAGGCGACGTCGAAGGCAAAATTTATTAAACATTCGTAAGTAAACGCTGGGTTATGCTGGTAGAGACTTTTGGCCAAGTCCCGGTAACATGTGAATCTTCCACGGCTCTTCTAACCCGTCTCTTTTCCACGCATCATTCACCCCTCGTGATTGTAAATTCGCAGTTAGCTGACAAACACAACTTAGGAACAATGTAAACACAAAAACTGAACACCAGGCGGACAATAGCTTAGAAAAGTCCATTATGGCGGTGGTAGTATACATACACTGGTTGTACCACACGCCTAGATGTGCGGATTTCCTTACGATTTCCTTCCTGCACTGAAACGTAGACGTTGCAGAGAAACTGTGCCAGACCTATATGTATCTACCTACATATTGTTCTTGTGTTTATGTACACTTGGGAAACGATGACGTGTACAACGCGCGACCTTAAAAAAAGGTCAAATTCAGTAGCTGAGTAAAAATTCCAGCGATGCAAAATATTTTCTTGAAAAAATATTCACACTAGAAAACTTGTAACAAAAACTATCATTAATTGATTACAATAAAATTGAAGAAAAAAAGCAATATGTTCTCAAAAAACTGGAACATATTTTTTTATGGAAGCGTCAGTGGCGTAGTAGATAAGGCGCGGAATCTCAATCTAAGGGTTCCGGATTCGAATCCAGCCGTGTACCTTTTAGTTGTTTTTCAATTCAAGTACATTATCCGATTGCTTAACGGTGAAGGAAAACATCGTAAGAAAACCTGCTTGTCTTGAACAGGCATGTGAAGTCCGCCAATCCGCACTGGGCCCGCGTGGTGGCCAATACACTCTCTGTATTAGGGTAGGCCTGAGCCCCTGCAGTGGGGACGTATATAGGCTGTTGATGATGATAATTTTTATCTGAGTAATGGTACATCCTCTTTCATAGCATCAGTTGGTTAATGGAATATAAGGGTGCAGAATGAATGCATCACCCACAAGTATAGCCCTAATTAATTGTTTATTCACGATGTTATACTTGGTTATGGTTAGAGATCTATGTAACGATCTATATCAAAATCTTGGATTCTGTACATAGCTTTGACATTCGACTCATCTTGAGAAGGACTCAACTGAGTCCGATCTGTCAATAAATCCCTAGCTCCATCTAATTCACAGATTTCGCACACCTAGCGTTCTAGGTTTCAGGTTAGCTCAGAAAGGCTCTCGGTAAAGTTAGATGATACCCCGCGGGATTCTGATCGAGATGAAGTATCCATCCTGTACGCTCTGTCTCGAGCAGTAATTTGTCAATGAGCCAAGTTTCAGAAATTTCAGAAATAAGCAAAATGACTTTGATGCTATTCAGTTAATGGCGAGAATAAAATTAACTGAGTAAATTCCTCCTTGCAGCGCGGAAATTATTTTAAGATTAAAAAGTTTATAGACAGCAAGTTTATTTTAAAACTAATAGGTAAAAACTGAGCATAGGACAGTACAAAATTTTCAATGTTTCTTAGGGTCTAGAATTTGCATTTGGTTAAGCATATAATAATAATTTAATTTGCTATAGCTTAAAGTAAATTATTTTTCTGCAATTTGATTTATTCATACATACAGCTTCATCAATTTACGCACACAACTCGATCTCAAACAAACGTTTTAGAAAGTAGTAGTAGATTCAGTTAAGTAGAAAATTTTAATTTGAACTCAATAACTCTTCACAGCACGCATGCATTAAGTAACAAATAGAAGATATAATTGACATAAAAATACAATCAACTAAACTAGATGACTAAATCGACTGCCCAGCTCAAAATGATGCTGGCGTATTCATACGCTGGATTTTTAAGATGTACTTTGTGCCAGGTCCAACCCGGTCCCTTAAACGAAGCACGTGCTTCTCAATAAATACATGCCTTGCTTGAGTGTACCTTCACTCTCAGCCATTACGCCGGCCGAGAGAACATTCAGACCCAAGTGGGACACACTTGTCACATACGTTAAAGCTTTGAACTTCCGTGTAAGACAATCCGATATTTTACCGTTGGAAGGAATTCTTGGAGACTCTGTCATGCAATGAAAATTTTGCATAGACTAGAGCTTTTAAATATAATTCGAGCCGTGATGACTAGAAAACCGACCGGAGCATCTGATACAGCTAACATCATGGTGGCCGTTAGCCTTATCTGACACAGAAAGAAATCCATTTTTGAGATAATGGTCAACTATGTCGTTAGTTTTCATTACACAAATAGTGATTTTGAGTGTAAAAATATGGTTTAAAGATTGATCTAGAGGTTGTAGATAGGCATAATTACTGCACGAACTTGCAATAGTTCCTAGAACGGGACACTATAAATAATAATAGTGGAAATAAGGAGCAGAAAAACCATTTTCGACGCTTCCAATCTGTTCCTCAGTATTGTCTCAAGTTTAACCACGAACCTTCGGCGCCCAACTCACCAGAACTTGGCGCTCATGATTAAATTTCGTGAATTATAGCCCCAGAGATGTAGAGCGGTTTTTTGCTGGTATTTTCGAAAGTCCTGCATTATTTATCGGCCCAATATGAAATATGCATTAAACATGAAAGCCGAAAACAAGTTTTGCAAGTGTGATGACACCGTTCACTTTTTAATGAGTTCAGCTGGCAATGTCGTGATCTGTTTTTCACGGAGACTCAATAAATAATGTTGTGGACTTCATTTGCTTTTTTCGCTGTATTAAGTAGAAACCTGAAATCGTTTAAATTGACCTTTTTATTTAAACAGATCCCCCGACGGATTTTTTCGGACTTATTATTGTAATAATATGTAAGCTTCTTTTTATTTAGTTACTTACTTCCATTTAGTCGAGGGTTTCTCAAAAAAAAATTTAACCCTTTTCCGATTAAGAGTAACCATTACATTTGTCATGGGTATTTTCAAAATTTTTAATTTTATTTTTTATCGGAAAAAAGAACTACCATACATTTCATTTGTCAAATACTGGGTTAAAAAGACGTGAGAATGTGGCTATTGTCGTCTCTTTTTAATACACAAAATGCTGTGTGACTGCACTGAAGTGACGAGTATCCAGTATGGATTGACTTGTTCAACTTTGTACCTGTACCTTGTCTAAAGGTACTTGTACCATAGATCTTTGAGTATAGAGCATGTAAACACACAGTGCGTTGAACTGAACAATGGTAAAGCACTCGGCACACCATGTGGCGCTCCTCACCAATGAAATCAGTAACGAATCACTCCATCGGGAGGCCTGATTGACAGATGGCCTGTCTAGATAATTGAGACGAATGCTCGTCTGCTTGCCTGCCGCGATAAATCTCTTCGGTTTTAACGATATTTTTCTACTCGATTAGATTATAGGATCTGAATGGATTTGCCTACAGCTGTTCCTGAATTTGAGCGTTTTTATTGGAGTTGTCGCCTATGCCTGTGGATGTAGATGGTTTTGATTAGGCATTTATTATGTCATTATCATGGTACGTAAATCTGTCGCCATATAACAATGTCCTTCATCGATTAGTTGTTTCTGAGGTAACAGACTTCAGACAGATTAAATGAGTAAAATTAATTCTTCCGGTCATGACTTACGCAGCAGAGACATGGACGCTCACATTAAGGCTTGTCCTCTGCTTTGCTTGCAAGTTGCACAACGAGCGATGGAGAGGACTGTTCTTGGAATATCCTTGCGCAAAAAGTAAGAAATGGTGAAATCCACCAACGTACAAAGGTGACCGCGTCACAGCTACTCGAATCAGCAAGCTGAAGTGGCAATGGGCAGGACAATCTGTCGACGAACAGACGGTCGCTGGAGCAGAAAGATTATTGAGCGGAGACCTTAGAACGGGAGACGCGGCGTGGGACGGCCTCCAGCCCGCTGGTCTGATGACCGGAAGAAGATAGCGGGAAGCGAGTGGATGAGGACGACTGAGGACCGGAAGGTGGTGCACGTTGGGAGAGGCCTATCTTCAGCAGTGGAGAGACACGGGCTGATAAGTCAAGTCAATATTTAATTAAGGTAAATTGCAAACTCATCACAACTAATCCATATTAATCTTACAAATGCGAAACTGAGTTTGTTTGTTTTTGGTCTTTACTTCCCGTCAGACTCAGAATAACTGGATTTTTGTATAGGAATTGTTGATCCTGATAGATCATGTAGTTCCCGTGGGATACTTTTCGAAGTCCGCGCGGATGAATTCGCAGACCAAAACTAGTACAATATATTCGAAAGTAGATGTTTCTCGCACAGTCTGTCTGCTGGCTTCTTACGACTAAACGGTAGAACCTATCTTAATTAACAGACACTATTTTCTGATGTCCACACGAAGAAAACCTTGTTAATCACCATAAAGCCATATACAATACTTGAAATAAAACACTCCATATTCAAAGTTTCCGACAGCTAGACGTAACTCTAAAAATGTGATGACGTCACGGCTCCGAGCGATTCCAAACTCCATTTTACTCCGGAACACGACTATATTTCAAAATTTTATCTCCGGCCGAATCATAGTGTGACGTTTAGTACGCGAAAACTGCTAAATGGCTAACCGTAGCGCGCGTTATTTATTTTAGTGCTAGTATACTATACTCGTTTGATTCTGCATATTTTCAATATATGATGACGTAACGGACTTTTGTAAATAACACAAAGTTCACCAACTGTAACCTCTCTATCTCTCTCGATTTCAAAAAGAACTATAAACTGTAAAAGTAGCTCTTAGAGGTAAAATTATGTGGGTACATATTTAGTTTTTGTTAATAACTCAAAAACCGCTAAATCAATTTTGATGAGGCCAGGATCGAACTCAGACCTCAATTGTTCAAGGACTGACGCTCTACCCAACTGAAATTTATGAAATTTAAAAAATTATATTTACCTTATTGATTGACCCACCATCAAAGTCCTTTCATCGAAATCCTGACTTACAAACTACACTATAACATAAAATCGCCAGCAATATTACATTTATTGCCACGAAATACGCCTCGTTGACAGGAATCGGACAGTTGTAAAAACGTTCAATAAAACGTTGGGCGAGGCATTTTTATACGATCGACACCGGCCGATTGATCCATTTAATGTCACCTACGTTACGCATGCCTCGACCTACGCCTGTGGCCGTTTGATAAATCGCATCTATACAGGTGCAGGCTTGGTGATTTGTATAGTAGGATTTGATGACTGTGGGACTGTGGGCTTGCGGGTTTGGCAGCTGGAAGTATTATGTACTTGTCTGACGTGACCTAGAGTGGTTTGTTTCGTCAAGCTTGGATAGATAATACTACCCCACGGCACGGGTCTCGAAGATTCGGCGGCGTGCGGTTGTAGCGCCCGCAGCAAACAGTGGCACAGGTCTGGAGGAATGTTCCGTCCGACGATTTGTTTCAGGGATGAAGCAACTGGCGGCAACCTTTCCCCGGCGGCAGTAATCTGGCTTCAAAATGTACACTTGAAATTGTAAAGCGCAGGATTTGGCCGAACGATATTAATAATAACAGTCTCAATCAGATTGCATCCATACCATGGAAAACCATAAATAATACACCAAACAATCCTCTAACGTACGCGCCTCGATTTAGTTTTGCTACTCGTCACTAGATGATGCTACCAATACGTTAAAGCGCATGTCTAAAAAATCACGCATGGGAGCTCCCTTAAATATTTATTTTATTCTGCTTTTTAGTATTTGTTGTTATAGCGGCAACAGAAATACATCATCTGTGAAAATTTCAACCGTCTGAGACACATCCTGGTGACAGACGGACAGACAGATAGACAGCGGAGTCTTAGTAATAGGGTCCCGTTGCTTACCCTTTGGGTACGGAACCATAAAAAGGAATATCAGATAAATAAATTAGTGATAACAGTTGCTCAAGTTAAACTCTGAAATTTGCATGGAGAAAATCGAACTTATGTAGTTAATTTATTTATATATTTTTTCAGATAAATACATCTTATTATATACAGTAACTAGTATTGTCATAACAAAGTTTCGAGGCTCGTTCATACGAGCAGGCAAGTGTTCAAGTGTTTCCGGCGAGTTACTAGCCCAAGTTCTCCCTATCTAGATCTGGAATTGCAATCTAAGTTGGGTTACCATAATGGGAGCTAGGAGATATACGGCGAATGGGAGTCGGCTCGTTCGCCTTCTATAGGGATGCACTCGATAAATTCAACGTTTCCGAAGTCGACAAGACATACTGTACCTACTATCGTTATGCTATAAGATTCGTTTTCGAAACTGTGACGGTCGCAGTAAATTTATGGGTTTGCGTTTAAAAGGAATTGGTTTTGATACTGCAAAACTAAATTCTTCAAAGTAATATCAGACAGCCGGAGAAAGATATAACGAATGTCGAATGCTGTATATATGTGAAAGCTTTACTTTGGAGCTGGGTCATCGGCAATTTTCATAAAACTGCTATGCTTATTTTCAAATTCCTCTGTAAAAATTCAATGATAATTTATCTAAATAATTACTTAAATCAATGATACAAAGACTCTACATACGTTTTTAAACTAATTCTTATCTACTGTATTCGATTCAATTTAGTTCGTTCACAAGTTTCAAAAGTAGGATAAAAAATATATTTAAAACTCTCTATAACTATGTGATCGATGTCCTTGAACACATAACGTTACCGCCAAATTAGGTTATTTCGAATTTTCAGATATTTTAGTCACACATTTTTTCAAATCGGTAATCATTCTGGAACATAGAGTATTATTTGTTTTTATAGAGTACCTACGTCACATCACATCAACAGCCTATATATATACCCACTGAAAGGGGCTCAGGTCTACTCTCCTACAGAGAGTGTATGGGCCGTAGTCCACCACGCGGGCCCAGTGCAGATTGGCGGACTTTACATGCCTGTTCAAGACAGGTAGGTTTCCTTAAGATGTTTTCCTTCACCGTTAAGCAATCGGATAATGTACTTGAATTGAAAAACAACTCATATACACGGCTGGATTCGAACCCGGTAGCCTCAGATTGAGAGTCCACGCCTTATCCACTGCGCCACCGACGCTTAAATCTTTTTCACATTCGTAGACTTGGTGACTAGTTGGTGACTTGGTTTAGAAATACATTGTTCTACAACCAATTTAAAAGCTAATACGTCCATATAATTACTCCGAGTAAATACTGATATATCAAGCTAAGTAAGGCGAGTAAAGTTGCGGAAACAGCACTTAAGCACCGCTTTCAGTCTTGGGATTGCATTTCGATGAATTACGACCGTCGGAGTAGTTTCGAGCACTTATATTTGCTAAGTTGCTCGACTAGTCAGCACCGACATTTTGTGGGCATATGTATTCTGTTTGGAGTTTGCGCATTGGACGAGACGTTAAATTTAATGTGAAATTGTGAGATTTAGAATCAATTATTCTACTTTTTGGACCACAGATATAATAATAGATAATATAAATGTCATAGATTATAGAACTACGCTGCAGGTTTAATCTAATTTAGTATAAAAATTTCTCTGTAAAGGGCTTACTTCCATAAAGGTTTTGGCATGATGATAGAACCAATTCATCCAGCCATGTTGTCGGTAGCATTGAAAATTTGATCGATTTATTATCACTTTAAATATATAACTGCATATTTAATTGCCTCTATTGCTCTAATATTTTCACAATTATTATGAAGTTTAAAAAGAATACAGGCTAAGCAAGGAAAAAGTCCACAGAATCTCCAGCCGAAAACGAAAAATGTGGCTTTTAATAGCAATTGTTTGACAAATTACAAAAAAGAAATGTTTCAACAATAGCACTGGAGCACCCACTTCAAAATTGTGCAATATCCTCCTGAAATGAAATTAACAACCGCACAAAATTTGCGTTCGTCCGATACACTTACAAAGCGGCAACAAAAGCTTTCATAATTAAATTTCTAGTTCATAAAATCGTTCAGAAATTTTAATTAAAACCGAGAGCGACCCGATGCGGGCGTGGTGGAGTAAAAAATTATTAAACAATTGTGTTTATAAAGAAAATATTATTCTCGTAAGAGCCGTTACTATTAGAACCGAGATTTTAAAGGTCTCAGTTGGATATTATAGCGGTAAGTTAGTGCCGCAAAACAGGTTTTATTTAAAAAATGCCTTTTCTGCCTTGCACTTGGCCTCCAACTCGTCTGATGGTGAGTAGACGATAGGACCTTGGATAAAAAGCGTGACACTTCACACCATAAATGCTACAATAGGATTACCTATAGATATAACAATAATTGTCTGAGAGCGAGTCAAACTCCCATATTGACGGATCCGGATTCATGTTTTCACTAGTATATAACATTTATCTCAAAAATGTAAATAGTAACGAATAATAAAAACTTAAATCAATTTAATTAGCTGCCAGCATATATAATATTCGTTTTAAATCTGGCCGCGAATAAGAAGTAAAAATTTGTACATATTAAAAATTTATTATTCTTATTTTACACTATTTTAATATTTGTTGTTTGAGTAAATAAAGGACATGAGTGAAAAAACTGAGAAAATCACAGCTTCGTATGTAAATTAATTTTTGTAATCTTTAACTGACCCTAATTTTTTTAAGCACCATGTTCGTTATTTACTTTAACAACGACTTTACCATTAAAGTGTTATCCCATGAAACCCTGCAAGCCCAGGGAAACAAATGATTTATTTCATCCCACTCGTATAAAATTGGCGACATTGATGGTGATACCGATAAATCGCTAACATACTCGTATACTTACTTATAATAACATATATGTATTCTTTTTCAGGTTAGTGTCTACAGCAACACATCAACATTTAGAAAAAGCAAGGTACAGTCACACTTTACTATCACACTTATAGTACGCTTCGATCCAAAAGAAACAAACAAACATCCCCAAAACACGTGTTTAGTTTAGAAATACTTTCTTCGACATCGTCAAGGATCTATATATAGTGTTTTAGTCTTGTTTGTTTACGGTCTTTTTTATATTGGATTTAAATGAACTTTAGAACCCTATTCACCGATCTTTTACAAGAAATATCAATATCTCAATAAATGTCAACAAGTGCCGCTTTTTTAGTTACTGGTTGGCCATTAGCAAGCTTCCAGGGCTTGGGAACTTGACTGATTCTTGCTAAGAGAGTTGCGGGACAAGTGACAAGTCATTTTTTTCATTATCATACTTATATACAGATAATAGGGATGATGACCAAAAAATTTTTATTCCCTCATTCGAGAGACCGTGTGAAGAGATAAATGGCCTTGTCAAAGATTTTTCGATACGACTGATAGTTTTCCTAATATAATCCGTCGAAAAGTGATTTTAGTCACGTGGTGCAAAAACGCTCCATACAAATCGGTACCTAGGCGTGACGTCACGGTTAAGTATTGAAGTATAGATAATGTATGAAACTTTTAACAATATTTGAGTAATCTCGTAAAATAATGTTTATATATGACCATTCCCTTACTAAAAAATATTCACAATGTAATTACAAAACAAAACGTAAAATAAAATATTGTATACGAGCAAGTTGGTTTTTTGGAATTTTTGCGGGCTTTACAAGTGTAAAAGTCCAGAAAAATTAAATAATTTTAGATATTTTAAATTTTATAAGAGCTATTAATGACCTTTATGGTTTAAAATACAACTTAGCCCCAATCTGATTTGGTGTCATCTAGCCTATTGTTATATTCTTCCCATAAGAATACTCCCTAACCAAATTTTTTGTAGCAACTGCGTAATGGTACTCTTTGTAGCTACAACCGCTACGTATGAAACTCGATATTGTTAGCGAAAGCCCAAGGATTTATTTTTAATAACATTTTTACGTCGAGCGCGACGCGACGCTGTGAAGTTGAAAATTAATTTGGGCCAGTTCTGAGAACTCAATTTTCGGTTTATTTTATCCGCCAATATTTACTGAATATCAATTATCTAGTCGACAGCTGTTTTGAGTTAGGTGTACGGACGTCGCCAGGCGATCAATCTCTGCTGCCCTCAACGTGTTTTTATTAACATTTTGATATCTATACTAATAAAATAGAGATACTATAGTATCATCGCCGATCTGTTGCTCGCACTTTGTGTGACATCAGATTCTGAGTAGGGTTTACAATAAAATTCCACATTGCACTGGACATTACGACAGTGTAATATTATCAGTATGCTTTATATTAGGTTTAACTTACTTACTTGACTTATCAGCCCGTGTCTCTCCACTGCTGAAGATAGGCCTCTCCCAACGTGGACCACTCCTTCCGGTCCTCCGTCGTCCTCATCCACTCGCTTCCCGCTATCTTCTTAAGGTCGTCGGACCAGCGGACTGGAGGCCGTCCCACCCGCGTCTCCCGGTTCGAGGTCTCCACTGGAGAATCTTTCTGCTCCACCGACCGTCTTTTCGTCGACAGATGTGTCCTGCCCATTGCCACTTCAGCTTGCTTATTCGAGTAGCTATGTCGGTCACCTTTGTACGTCGGCGGATTTCATCATTCCTGATTTTGTCGCACAAGAATATCCCAAGCAATATTATTACTTATATTAGGTTTACTTGTGTGTAACTATGTATGTAAGCAAATCTAAGTGAATTTTAACCTACTTCTAATTGCCTTATAGATTGAAACTATGTTGGATGACAATACAATAATTTGGCACCGTCGAGCTGATCTGACCCTTGATTAATGAAGATAGAGGAGCTCTTCAATGTGCCTCGAATTTGCCAATTTCAATACCAGAATACCAGGTTTACATAAGAGCAAGGGAGCTTGCAGTATCGTTTCTTTAACGCTATTTTTCCCAACAAACTATTGTAAAATCTTTTAAAGTACCAGGCTATTAAAAACAGCAGAAAATCTAATTTGGCTCACATTACATGTTTAGCGTGGATCGTTTTAATTTTTGAAACGAGAACGAGTGACTTCATCTTCATATATTATTTTCTTCGTGTATTTATTAGTATAAAATACCATAATATAATGGTTATTGTAGACATAACGACGAAGCCTTGTTTAGCTTAAAATAATATTTATTGCGCCTCTGGACTGGCCTCGTCTCTGAACGAATGACTGAAGTAGTCACTTGAGAGAAAGAACTGGAAGGATACGAGGGAGACCTATTATTAAATTAATTAACCGATTAATCAATTGTATAACGTTTCGAAGATCAATGGGTTCGCAAGTTGGAAAACTATGTAATCCATCAACAGCAAGGATAGTCCCAATGATTATCTTCATCCCTGGCTTACAGTTTAGACAGAAGGTAATTTAATACCGACACTTAGTCAGTAGACAGCCAACTTGACCCAGTTTTCAACTCCAAGCTCCACTTACAGTCAAACCGCCTTACTTAGTCGATATCTTAACTTAGTCTGCACTTAGAATGGCTTGGCGTAACGTTATGTCTAGTAAAAGCTTGAAGAGTTATAAAATAGTAATATTCTTGAATAATTTTCTTTGTCTGAAGCTATCAAGATACCTTGTAATACTGAACATCATTACAGCAACAAATATTAATTAAAATGCAATCAGCTTTACAATTTCTATACTTATTCTTCTTACAAATTTGGCTTTTGATTTCTTTTTCTACTATAGTCACCTTTTCGACTTGATTCAGTCGGCTATATGATAGGCTTTTTTTTCTTATTATTAACTGTAGCCACTGGCTAAAATACCACATAAAGTAAGTGCCAATAACGCTGTAGGATGGAAACATGCTCACCCAGATGGCACAATGAAGCACACAGTCCGTTATCTTTTATTACCGGACTATTCTTACATGCACTACTATTTGGTTGTATACTTTGGTGACCACTACTGGACCAATAGACAATATACTACAAGTATTGTTATCTGCTTTAATGGGCGTCTATTCCTTTGTTTAGTTTCAATCGGAAAGGCATTAACAAAGTTCAAAGTTTGACCAGAATCTTTACATTATTACAAATAGAAAAATCCTAAATTATACCACTACGCTTTAAGCTTATATTAAGCTTTTGCCGCTCACTTATCTGCGTAGACTTAAATTATTCCTCGGAAAACTGTTAATTGGGATAAAAAAGGCAGTATCCTCTCCATACAACTCTAAGTGCGCGCATGCATTAAAATTTTAGTAAATATCAATTCAAACATTCATTAGCGAAAAGGAAACAAACAGACATAGCCTACTATTACACTACTTACATTGCTAAAAGTCAATGCTAGACGTTTAGCTAGTACCGAGCACGTAGGCATTGCTGAGCCAGTGAAGTGTTGTCCAAATGTAGAGCAACTTCTGCAGCATTCATATTAAATAGTATGACGCTAGTTACACATTACTATTTATACAAAGATTGTACGAGAGAATTAAGTACTTCTACGATCAAAAAAGTGTGCGAAAATGAACATTGTGATTCACTATGAAGTTTTGCGTTAACAATATTTATTTCCCGGTATCATAATACAATGACCTATTTTTGGATTATCTATGCAAGTAACTCGCTATCTCATTTTAAAAGTTTCTAAAAGTTGTCTAAGCTATTTTTACCGCTTGTATATATTACTACCAGAAATAACTTTTACGTCACACCTGTCAAAATCGATACACTTCCCCATAAAGCTATTTGAATATAACAAGGATTTTCAAAAGCTCCTTTCGCATTTCAGAGACCCAAACTGTGACGCAATAGACAGCAAACATACAACTACCCTACCCACTTGTGCCGGCTAAAGTAGGCCCCTAGGACCTAGTACTCAAACCAATTTAGACTTCAAGTGAATTTATTTGAAGGCACATTAGAGTATTTTGACTTTTGTGAGCCAGAGAAGCCAACACACTGCGACGATGAAGCTGTCGGGAGATTTAGTAGTACACACGTGGGCAATTTTGCCCCTGGTATTCTGTTAATCGGTTTATATGACAATTACGGGAAGACTAATGTTGTTCTAACTAAAGCCGAGACCGTACAGCCCAAATTTATTTTATCAGCCAACTCACCAGCACCAATGCACCATTACCATAGAATTAATATCCCACCGATCCACGATCCCCGCAAGAAAGTGACACATATACGTGTCGTTACTTTGGCGCGCACGTACTTACACATGCTCGTGTATACAAACGTCATCCGTTCGATGTGTACCGATGTCACGACATTTGTTTGAAGTGTCCGGCCTGTGCCATTACCAAAACATTTTAGCACTTCAAAGTATAGAATTTCGAAGCTCGTTGCTTCTAAAGTCTATCCGTAAAGCGTATCCCAGTCTTAGCCCAAACGAATGTTGTACTTTATGTAAGAAGTCCATAAGGCTTCTAAGTCAATGACGTAATCCCTTCTGCCTTCGTCTAAGCCGGAGGCCTGGATGTAAGATCTGCTGTTTATTTTTACGACATGCTCTCTAATGAATGAACCTGCCAGCAGAGGTGTAGTAAATGTTTAGTATAAGAAAGGCTAATGGTTTTATTAGGCCGCCGTTGTACCGCGAGATGTCTCCAGGCATATAACCTTTTTAAGCAGCAATGGAATTAGGTTTAAAAAAAGCACTACGCTGATATTATTTAGAACGCAATCTACGGGCCAAGGGTTATCGGAGCTTACATTAAAGTTACACGTTAGTGCAATTAAGGTAGTTACCCACTAATTATTATCCGATGTGCTATTTTTTCTATGATCACTTCACAAAGCCAAATATCCTATATTAAAAGAAATGCATATGCAAGCATTTTGTCCATTACAATATATTTTAAAGTAGGTATAAAGGTAAAAAAATCGTATCATCGATGTGTCTTCAAATATTGTTTCATGTGCTTTCTGTAATTATATTCTAGGTTCTTCGGCCCCAAGGTTGCCTGGAAGAGATCGCTCTTAGCGATAAGGCCGTCTTCATTGTACCTTTTATGTTCTGTTTATGTGTGTGTGTGTGTGTGTGTGTGTGTGTGTGTGTGTGTGTGTGTGTGTGTCCAATAAAGTATATTTGATTTGATAACTTAAAGCTATATTATGTCCATAATCTTGAAGTTACAATGGTCTGTTAGTAAGTTTATCAACAACAATTTGTAAAATATTATCATAAATTCATTTACGAATACCACTTTCCACACAAGTCCGGTTTGTGATTATTACAAAATACTATTTCAAAAATAAATATTGCCATCAGAAAAATTAATCAAAGAGTGTACTCGTATCTAATCTGGCGGGAAATTCATGAAATTTGTGCGGTAAGTACAAAATTTATTTTTAACGACTACTTGACACCGATCTTTCCAAACTTGAGGCCTCTAAAGCTCCTACAATGTAAAAATAATTTAAAAATGCTGGCGAACTTAAGAAAATATTTAACAAGATTTTAGGGTACCCGCGTCTCACAGTTTTCGAATAATATATGTATTATAAAAATATTAAATACACGTTAATAATGCTGTTATTAACAATTTAATTATTAGTTCATTTTACTTAAAACTATCTAATGTAATAAGAAAAATAAAACAAAAACTTAGATTACAAAAACAAAATTGGGTACAAAAACAAAAAGAACACATTAAAAATAAACACATTTACATAAAATGTATATTTCTTCAATAAAAGTTCGGTATGTAAAACAAATCTAGAGCTAGCATCGTTACGGAACTGTTTATAAAAAGTACAGAACCTGTGATCCGCGAGTCAGACTCGCACGTGGCCGTGCTTTTAATTTCTTTTAATAACGTACCGTTAACTAGTCGATTTTAATAAAGCCGATGAAGCCTCTCAATACAAATCGTTTTTAGCGAAAAAGCTTTCGTTAATTAATTTTGAAGATACGATCTTTGTAAGGCACTGCTATTTCAGGACGTGAAATTTCATAAAGCTTAATAATCATCTTTACGGTACAGAATGTTTTTGTACTGTGTCGAAAGTGAAGTTGTATCGTCATAGAAAAATGCCTTACCATCAACCTGTGCATCAACCAAACCGGGTATCACGAGCCGCAACTTGGCGGAGGATTTTTTACTTGAAGGATTGTTAATTATAGTCATTATTCTACCAGATGTATAATAGAAACATGTTTATTCTCCCACAGACTAAAACCCGGTCAAATGCGAGTCAGACTCGCGCAGTAAGAGTTCCGTTCAGAATATGAGTAATTAATATACTGTCACGAAGCTTCAAGAAAAGAGAGAGGCGTATCCATCTATCCCCTTCGTGTCGGATATTGTCGAAAGACGAGCGTTGAAAGCTCTCGAATATTCGCATAAGGATTGTCAAGTGCGAAAGAGAAAGCAATTCATCTATCTCCTTCGTGTCGAATACTCTACAATGTTCCAGAAGATTCTAGACTATAGGATCTAGAAACACTACGGGGTATATATAGGCGAGAGCCGAGCGTCGGAGACAGTTCAGTTTGAGTTGAGTTCACAGCGAAAAAAAGTGAAGAAACGAAAACCGGAAGAAATTGTAAAGCGAAAGTACAGTCGAGGTGGAAAAGTGTTAGTGTACTAGTGTGTCACGTGGTGTCAGTATCGACAGATCGGCGTCAGTAGTGTTCAAGGACTCTGTACGTGGAATCCAGGGACAGACTCAGTGCAGACAACTCGGAACTAGTGAGACAGGGACGTACTCTGTTTGGGGGGACCCGTGATTTTGAAGATTGGTTTGTGGACTTGTGTTACCAATAAATTCCGGAACTTTGGACTTTCTTTCTCTTCAATAAACGAACCCTGCAAGCTCGTAACAATACTAAAAATCATGTTATAATATAAGCGCCTGTACAAAAAATCATTTTCATAAAAACCAGGAAAATTTACAAATAATTCTAGCTAACATCGGTTTCACACAATAATTTCCTAGAATTTCCTCTTCGCTTATGTCTTCAGATTGGATGAGATATAACGAGATTGCGTGATTTACTACGAATTTTCATAATTCTGGGTCGTAATACTCGTAACCGAATTTTTATGAAAAATGTTATACAGTAAATGGTAAACACGAGAACGTTTTATTTGAACTTGTACTTAGATATAGGTTTCTCGAATGTATAAAACCTGACCTGGAGCTTATACATATTTTCATTTAGAAATTTTCGTTCGATATCACGACATACGTTCCAAGTGACCGGCCTGTGCCATTACACAAAAAAGTACTACACTATCTATGAAACTTAATGCATATGAAGTCGCGAGCAACACCTATATGGGTATAAGAGTCAGACAGAGATGGAGGGTGAAATAAAAGCGATTGATTTCGATTATGACTTTTATTTGTCGGGACTTTAGTGTTCATGATCCTGCACTTTTGTCTTGGGTAGTTTTTAGCTGATTTAGACCAGGTGACACCACGTGATATTTTTGAAATAAAATTACAAAAAAAAATTTTTTTTTTTTCAAGACCTAAAAATTTACTTTTGTTTTGTGATTTTCAATCAAAAATATTTAGTTTCGTGAGCACCCGTAGAGATTATCTGGGTACATATTTGTTTGTAGTTAATTTTCTCAAAAAGCGCTAAATCAATTTTGATGAAATTCATATGGAACCACCTTTAAAGTATGATGTACCAAACAAAAAAAGAATGGTCAAAATATATTTATAATAGGTGAAGTTATCGCGTAACATACATAAGAAAGTAGAATAGAAAACCTACTCATTTTTGAAGTCTGTTGAAAACAGGTTTGTTTTCAATTTTAATTTCAGCATTTTGTTATTTTTATAGCAACACAGTCTATTTTTCTGTAACGATATTCACCTATACGAGCAGCCTTTGTGATAACAAATACCGAGAAAAATATCGTAAAAAAACTATTTACAATATGACATAGTTTGTGAATATTATAACATAGGTAAAAATAGATCAGTATGTCAACTAGTTGTTAGAATTTTGCCTGCAGAATAACTGCCCCAGTTTGGACTTACAATTCCCGGATTCGATGGGATCACCTGTTTTGGCAACGTTCGGGAAGTTACGGCAGATCTTCTCGTTCAAAATACCTCAGCGTCTAAAGACCAAAGTCTATAATCAGTGCGTGTTGCCAGTGACGACATGTGGGCCTGTGGGCTAAATAGGCCGAAGGTCACTCAGCGAGCGATGAAACGAGATATGCTCGGAATTTCTCTACGTGATAACATAGCTCGACGAGTCAGTCAGCTGAAGTGGCAATGGGCAGGCCACATCGCTCGAAGAACCGATAACCGGTGGGGAGTAAAGGTTCTCTAGTGGCGACCACGTACCGGGAAACGTCTACCGAGCCGTCCCCCTGCTAGGTGGACCGACGACCCAGTTAAGGTCGCGGGGAGTCGCCAGATGCAGGTGGCTCGGGACCGGTTGATGTGGCGTACCATGAGGGAGGCCTATGTCCAGCAGTGGACGCTTCCCGGGTGATGATGATGATGAATATGTAAGGTATATCCTGGTCTCCATGATACAGGCTCAGTATAGAGTGGAGGCCGCGGTTTATTTAAATATGACGTGTTCTTATGACAATAAAAGTTATATCTTACATTAAGTTTGAGCGAAGTGGCCAGTAATATTTAAAAGGTTTTGAACACAGAGTAGTAGTTGTTAACACGAAGCGGTGTAACACCTTAGAAGTTGACCTACTTTTATTTTTATACTGTGTATGGATCTTAAGAGAGAAGAGAAAAGCCCTGGAAGCTTTATTGGCAGTGACTGTCTCCAAGAAAGTTTCATAAAGATTCATTTTAATCTTGGATACGGAACTCCTCCAGCATATTGTTTGTGGGTGTATTGGTTTCATATCATCATATCGTTTCATATCACAGGTAAATTTGAGGAATTTTTTTATAGAGAATTCTATTTATTTGTACAGACGGTTCAATATATGATGAAACCGCTCAAGTGCGTCTCGGGCCACATGAAGTGTAGGGTTCCATAGTTGAACTGGTTTTATAAAAAATAAATTTGTAAGAAACTTTTGTAATTTGATCGCCTATTACTGGTTAACCTTTTGAAGCCACCTTAGTCGTGACATTTATGCTTTGAAGTTCATCATATGTACTGCAACGATAAATTTTTCAGATTTTTAAAAGGAATAGTTAATCAGACAGAGGGGGGACAAATGATACTAAGGGTACTACGACAAAAATTATCACTGCAAAGCTTTTATTTTATTTAAAATTTTGCAAACGGATACATCAATCAAAAAGTGGTTTTCCCAGACTCTCAATGTTTTAAAGACCTATTCAACGATAGCCCACAAAATGGGGTAGACGCGAAAAAATATTTCATCCGCAAGTTACATGTATGAGAGCCACCCTTAAAAATCTATTGTTTAAGATTTCATTCCAACACTTTGCCATTGTGATAAATATCTACCAAAACCCGTACCAAATCACAGCTTTCTAGTAGTAAGCCGCGGACGGACAGAGCGAAACTGTAACGGTTCCTTGTTTGACTACGGAACCCTAAAAACTGGTAGTAATGGATTTAGCGTGTGTGTGTGTGTGTAAAGTAATTGTAGTGTAAAAATAATATGCGTCATCACTTTTTGCGAAACCCACGACCCTGATAGTAATATTCTAAAGCCCACGCCGTACGGGTTGTAAATCTCCTACTACAAACAATTATTTTATTTCGATCATACCCACATGTCATTTTACGTACAACTCTAGTTCGATGCAGTTATGTTTTCAACTTGACAGAGTTCACAATTTATAACTGACCGTCATCACGATTACCACTATAAAAGAAAAGAACTCTAAATAGACAATTAAAAAATATAACGATACTTCAAAACTTTAATAGCTTGAATAAGTTCGTGAGACGAGTACTTCGAACGTTTAATATTTTACTTAAGTTTGAAACAAGTTGGCTCACAGAAATCGAAGGGTAAAAATAGAAGGGCCATATATTCTTTCTCATTTATTTATACTCTTTTTCATTACTAAAACAAAACCTCACAATTGGTGCGTTTTTATCAATTTCTCAGTAATGCAACATGATTTGAGGCATCAAAACGTAAACGATACAAATATGTTTATTATACCAATGATACGAAGTTATTAAAATGATCAATGACAATGACACCCTAATCACGAAAGGAAAGTCAAAGGAAGTTAAAAGTCGTTTGTATAAAGTAATCAATATTATTTGTTGTAGTTTTGTCTGTAAAAAACTACAGTTTTCAAGTACGTGCAGTAGTAATCTTTTCCCTTCAGTAAGCAAACCACATTTATTGAAATTTTGGAAGCACAGATATAGGTGATATATGTAAGCTGATTTAGCAAGTCAAGATTCAAAGGTCCACGTGATTTTTTTACTGTTGGCTTGGAAATGGAACAGGTACGGGCATTAGGTACTTCTATTTGCATTTTGACTTAAGATTTCTGTGCGTCAGCTTGAAGTTGTGCCGGCCTCCTTGCCCTCTTTATTTATTCATAATGTTTTGACGAACCTTCAAAGTTTTATTTTTCTTAATTGAGAATTCAGTGTCGAAGTTGATTTTTGAACGTTTCAAGCTCTAATTGCTTACCCATGGAATGACTTTCTTTACTTTCACTTGGAATACATTTAAATATTTTTTTTCCTTTCGCATATTTTGTAGAACTTTTACGATAATTATAATTCTAGCTTTCTCCCGCGAATTTGCCTTCGGGGATATTTTATAAATTTTCCTTGAGGATCTGCTGCGACGAAACCAGCCTTTTCCACTCTCAGGTACTTAACTGAAACTGTATGCTAATAAAGTTGATTCGATTGTTTCTAAATGAATAATATCATCATCACTTTTAAAATTTTAAATCAAATATTTCGTAACAATAGAAGACCCAGTTACGAAAACTTTTTTGACATTTTCTTCAGCAAGTTCCAACAACACTTTATCACGTTTTCTTAGACTTCAAGTAAAAAGTTGCCCAAACGAAGACACGGCAAACAAAACTCGAAAGTGGCTTCCCGTGTTCTTTCTCAAATGTCACGCGAAAAATTGACCTAACGCCGAATTAAGGTAGCAATGTGACTGGGAATATAAAAAGTTCCTTATGCACTTAATTATTCATAGGGTTTCCTTGTAATTCCCCTCTTAGGGGAAGTTTGGGCCGCCCTGTCACGGTCGAGAGTGACAAATTATAGCTGAGTATCGAACCGATTTATATCGTAAAAGGAATTATGACAGGCCCCGTTTTTATCACCTCTTTTGAACTGGACTAAAAGTAGGGGAGCTGAGAACAGGTAGGGAACAAAAATTGCAGGTAGTTTTTACTTTATGATGTTTCAATGTCACTAGTATATAAAACTATTAAAATGTATTACTAGAAGCGTGGAGCAGAAGCGTGGTGGTGCTCTTCTTTAAGAAAGGCGATAATGCCTTACTGAAGAACTACCGACCGATATCCCTTCTGAGCCACGTTTATAAGTTGTTTTCGAGAGTCATTACGAACCGACTAGCACGCAGGTTTGACGACTTCCAACCTCCCGAACAAGCCGGTTTCCGAAAAGGCTTCAGCACCGTAGACCACATACATACGCTCCGGCAGATTATACAGAAGACCGAGGAGTATAATCGGCCATTATGCCTGGCGTTTGTGGACTACGAGAAAGCCTTTGATTCAATCGAGACTTGGGCAGTGCTTCAGTCTCTCCAAAGGTGCCACATTGACTATCGCTATATCGAAGTGTTGAAATGTTTATACAATAAAGCCACAATGTCCGTCCGAGTACAGGATGAATGCACGAAACCGATCCAAGTGCAGAAAGGTGTAAGACAGGGTGACGTTATATCCCCGAAACTCTTCACCACTGCACTGGAAGATGTTTTCAAGCTTCTGAACTGGAAAGGACTGGGCATTAACATCAACGGCGACTACATCACTCACCTTCGATTTGCCGATGACATAGTCATAACGGCAGAATCCTTGGAGGATCTGAACGTAATGCTCAATGACCTCAACAGAGTTTCCCAACAGGTAGGTTTAAAAATGAACATGGACAAGACGAAAATCATGTCAAATGTCCATGTTGCACCTATGCCGGTAGTGGTTGGGAACACTACAATCGAAGTTGTAGACGAGTATGTATACCTGGGACAGATCGTTCAACTAGGTAGGTCCAACTTCGACAAAGAGGTCAACCGAAGAATCCAACTCGGCTGGGCAGCGTTCGGGAAATTACGGCATATCTTCTCGTCCAAAATACCTCAGCGTCTAAAGACAAAAGTCTTTGATCAGTGCGTGTTGCCAGTGATGACATACGGAACCGAAACGTGGTCTTTTACTGTGGGCCGAATAAACAAGCTCAAAGTCACTCAGCGAGCAATGGAACGAGCTATGCTCGGAATTTCTCTACGTGATAAGGTCCGGAATGAGGAAATCCGTAGACGAACGAAGGTCACCGACATAGCTCGACGAGTCAGTGAGTTGAAGTGGCAATGGGCAGGCCACATCGCTCGAAGAACCGATAACCGGTGGGGAGTAAAGGTTCTCGAGTGGCGACCACGTACCGGGAAACGTCTGCCAGGCCGTCCCCTTACTAGATGGACCGACGACCTGGTTAGAGTCGCGGGGAGTCGCTGGATGCGGGTGGCTCGGGACCGGTCGATGTGGCGTACCATGAGGGAGGCCTATGTTCAGCAGTGGACGTTTCCCGGCTGATGATGACTAGGGCGTGAGTTGCAGGCTGAGAGAAAAGCCTTCCAATAATATGTTTATTTGTTATGGGTTTTGTACAAATGTTTTAATCGTAATGAAATGACCATGTTTGTCTATACGATGCATTGTAGACGATGAAATGAGCAGCGACTAGATTATTATTATTAAATGACTGTCTAGCTTTGGCTTACGTACTTACATACTAACTATGTCCTGGTTACCGGATAGTAAGGTATTTGTGTCATGGCTACCTACCACCAAGTCTGCTACTCATTTTTAATTATATTCATTCAAATCTTGTCATCATTTCCGCAGTATTACTTCCGTAGAGGTGCTACGACGTAGGGAATTGCTACGACGTAGGCAACTGCTACGATATAATAATTAATAGAAAGTTATAATTTGACATGGTCTAAATTGCAATAATGAAAGTTTCGCTTAATTTTATTTGCAGTGGGAGTATACTTTGTGGCGTCTTAGCATGTGTTGAATAATAGTAATTAAAAAGTAAAGTCTTTAGCCGTGTACAATGTACATTTAAATGTTTGTTTCATAATTATACGTGTAAACTGAAGATAGGTTTTAAAATAAATGCTAAAAAACATGGAATAATGCCAGCCCATTATTTTCTACTCTACGGCACATATAATAATTTACTCTGTAACATATCAGAGATCTTGTTTAGTACAAAGTACACAAGTTTTACATAAAAAGGTCTTATTTGATAACGGATTTCGTGTGACAAAGCTGCGGGTAGAAGGCTTATCATCATTGTGTAGCGGCAGGTGACGTCATAGAGTATCTGTCACACGCAAACCAAAGATCAACAGATATCGTACTGTTATACATTTACGTTACGAAACATTTTGCCGAGCGGTTTCATTTTAAAATGAAATAGACCAGACACGTAGTATTATTTTTCCCAAATTTAAACTAGTGGTTATGTGAGCTGTACACTTCGCAAGCACATATTTTGCCCCACAGAGCCAGTCAATTCTTAAAATATCTTAAATTGAGGCATAAATAACAACTAGTACAGATTTATCGCTATCATGTAGTTGTGCCATTTAGAACATAGTGATTGATTTTAGCCATATTAGTTAGTTTTGTGATGAGAAGATGGTTCCGGGTGTGCTATAAATCCCTGTCTAGTGGCTAAAGGGTCGATCCTATCGGTAGACATCTCACACATCTAAAAGTGAACAATGTACTGCAATTTGAGGAGGTATTTCATTACTTTAGAACTATATAAAATTTTTGTGAGACCAAAAACTGAAAGTCATCCTTGTCTACATTTTCAACTTTTTAACCGATTTCAAAAAAGGAGGAGGTTATCAATTCGACGAGTATAGGTTTTTTAAATGTTTGTTGCTTCAGAACTTTTGACTGGGTGAACCGATTTGGATGATTCTTTTTTATTTGAAAGCTGGTGCTCCTCGTGTGGTTTCATGTCAATTTGGTCCAGTTCTGACAACGGCATCTATGAGAAAACGATATAAATCTTAAATTTGCCTCAATAAAAGTAGACTTTTAGAGCAATTGTTTCCAGTTCTTTTTGAACGCATTTACTTGTTCGACTTTTAGTTGACTTTTCTACTTTTAGTCTAATTTTACAAACACACAGACAGTAGCTTTTTGCCCTATTAGCTGAAACGAAGGCATTTTTCGTTTCGCTCACTCAGTCATTAATAGCACATATATACGTATGATTACAATTATTCATAGAATATAAAAAATAATTTGCAAACGCACCTTATGTGTTACCAAGACAGTCTCTGTGCCAAGTTCACACACACCTTTGAATTTCTTCTCAGGAGTGTGCAGGTTTCCTCACGATGTTTTCCTTCACCGAAAAGCCAATAGATATAACTTTATCATTCGTACATAAATTCCAAATAATAAATGGTAACACATGGGTACGAGCCAGGATCGAACCCAGACCTCGATTGTTCAAGGACTGATGCTCTACCCAACTGAACTAACACGGATTCTACTTATAGTTAACTACGCTTATCTACCACTAAATTACACATCAACTTTTTTAAAAATAATCGGCAATTGTTCCGTGCACGACTGAATCTAGATTGAGACAGGCCGATAGCGTGTACTTGAATGGTCTCGTCTATCTCACTCCAGAATATTCACCATCATCGAGATCAAAGTTCTTCTATGATATTTTTCTTGACGCCCGCTCTATAACCCATACCTAAATCTCCTTGCATAAACCCTACGTTTTAAACCGCTGATCAAAGACATCAATTACCGCTTTGTTCTACACATAACATTGCTACATAACATTTCAATGTCATTATGCAATCAAATTAGCCTCACTCATGTTCAATTAGCTATCGTTTGTTTCAAATGTACGTTCACACATTTTTATCGCAAACAATTACAGCAAAAAAGTTATATTGTGTACAAGTAAGCATTTTACTCTCTCGCAAAACCACTGAACCGTACCTTATTCTAAGAAGTTCGCTTTCCAACATAAACGCCATCAAAACATGTCGCGACACTCATCTCCCCGTCCATATCTCATTACGGGGCGCCGAGCACATTCGTCTAGCGCTCTCACAAATCGTCCGCATTGATCCTACAAGACATAATATCCGGCCGGTACCGGTATTGATGTACAATAACCTGTTCCGAACAGGTAAACAACAATCTCCGGGTAGAGGTTATTCCAATGTGTTGGCTCTTTTCAGTATATTGATTGAATAATGATTTTTTCCGCCTCCGCGGCCCAGCGGCAAGATTCTTGATAAATGTATCATTTAGAGTAAGGATCAAGTCCAAAAGTTGACAGATTATTATGATGCATATATACAAATACTAGCATGCTTCAATATAAACCTTTGGCTGATAATAGACTGTGAACTAAATATTTGTAAACCTGCTATATTGAATGCGAAGACAAAATTGTGGTATGTAAAGTTTACAGTAAATGTCCACTGAAAAATTGCTGCGGACATTGCCAAAAACGAAGTCTCAACTTTGCATAATAACTTCATTCATAAAACGATCCACTTGGCAAGACTTCAGAAATTCGGTAACATATAACGGACTTCATATAAAATATAGTCGATTCGCTCTGACCTGAGAGTTGTATTGAATAGTAAATAATACCACTCTAGAATATTAAGCAGTGAAAACGGGTGTGCCACGGTTACTACTACGGCCACTTAACTTAGGTACTTCTGAAATTGGCCAGTTTCCAAACTCTGGATTTCATACAGTTAGCTGTAGTTAGTTGGTCTTTATGATGGCGCTCGCGTTTCCTTTCGAATTGCTTCCCAGATCGAACCTGTTTTAATACGGTGCCAAATTTCAGATAGTGCTGAATCGTGACCGAGTTACAAATAGTATAGCAGTTTGATAGTGTTACGGTCTTCCTACAAAAACAAAATACTATTATGACAGTGCACCCGCAACTCGAAAAGTCACAATACTCGTTTGTTTGCTTGATTTTGAACTCGAGGGTACAAAAAGAATTATTTTGTACAAGTAAAATATTTTCAAAAATACCTTAATATTAGAACTATACTGTCATATTTACAGCTATGTTCGTAATAGCACTGTTACTTACTAACCCCCCCCCCCCCTTCACCCCTCCTTACTTTATCATTATTTTTATGACACACAATATATATTTCCGCGTTTTTGCTCCTTATTTAATCCTGTTAATTATTGTACGGTGCTAGGGAACGTTTTGTATGTGAGTCCAACTCGCATTTAGAAGATTTTTAAAAATAGCGTATTAAAATGCATATTTTGAACGTATTTTTACACTGACACTCCCTTACCTATTCCCCCCCCCCCCCCTAATACTGGTATTATATCCTCGTTAATTTGTCTGTCTTTGTATTCTAATATATCTTTTGTTTACGCCTAAATACAAACCAATCGTAATACAAAACCTTTTACCCCAAAGTTCTGTAGCAATCTCACTTTGTTACTACTTTCTGACACTAAGATTTCGTATTCCGTATTCAAAGAACTTGTAACCGAAACAAGGACGAATGTCGTAACAGTTTTCGAAACAAGCCACCCCGAACTATCTCGCAGTTAAAGTACAGCCTTCAACGAATCCATGAAGGCAGAGCTCTGACGTTTTTTCTGTCAAAAGTGCGATGTCAGCCTGAATGCTTTGTTGTGCCGCATTTTGCGGTTTCACCGTAAAAGACGCTGTCATGTTTTATGCCGCAAGTTAGTTGGACCCCTTCCAGAAGCGTCTCGTGTTATAAAAATTCTCTGGAATCCAGCCACAGAGGTAATATTAAAAATTGCTGTAGGAAAATTTTCGTAACACTTGCGGGCGACTTGGGAGTACACCTTGCTTGCTAGTTACTTAAAAACTTCGTTTTTCAGAAATAGTTCCGCTTTACTTGTAAGATTTTCGTTGGGGAATGGTGATTTTCTCGCAGTCAACTTTTTGGTACTAGTTGATGTGTAAATTTAATTTCAACTTCTGTCTCGGCTTCTAAACAAACTTACTTCAACTAACTCTACCTTATCATTGTGCTTCTAACAGTGTACTATATACTATTACGCTTTTAAATTTATATAGATTTCAAATATTGATTAGGATTATTTAACTTAAACAAGTAAATGCAAAAAGAACTGGAAACCGACTTCAATTGCCCTAAAAGTCAGATTTTCCTAAGACAAATTTAAGATTTATATCGTTTTCTCATGGATGCCGCTGTCAGAACTGGACCAAATTGAAATGGACACGGGAAGCACCACCTTTTAAATAAAAAAAGAATCATCCAAATCGGTATACCCAGTCAAAAGTTGGGAGGTAACAAACATAAAAACATACCCGTCGAAATGAGAACCTCCTCCTTTTTTGAAGTCGGTTAAAAACCAGTCAAGTGCGAGTCGGACTCGCGCACCGAGGGTTCGTACAGACTACAAATAATTAACTCGTTGGTACGGTAATATGCACCCAACAATTCTCTACCGAAAATTTAATTCTGATTGAAATACCAACTTAACTTTGCAACTAAATTACATACCCGATGAGAGAAATTTCCGTTCCTGAGAAAAAGGGTTGACATACAGACAGACGGACAACAAAGTGGGTTCCTTTTTTACCTCAATTGTTGCAACGAGGCATGTAGTTTTTACGTAGAAACATATTTAAACCTTCATCTATTTAAATAAAATCACCTTCACGCCCAACAATCGAGGGCATACATAAACATCAAACCAAACCTTTATTATTTTTCACGCATGTTTAAACGAGTGTTTGGGGTAAATATAGCCAGGTATTGTAAAGGGAACAAAGGGCCTGCGTCTAACATGTTTTGAGAGGCTGCTATTGACATTTTCCCCTGAGAGTCGATTAGTACGGTCGGTGAAAGCTCTTATGGTTTTATTTATCAAAAGGAAAGTCTCATTTCCATTAAATTACTAAAATCAATATAGTGTTCTTATACTGTGCAGAGTACTACATGTCTAACTCATTACTGAGTCTGCTCCTGAGATATGGGAGCGGTACAGGAGGGTGTATTTGCGGAACTTCAAACGACGCCCGACAGAAGTGCTATAAATGCTTGCGATTATATCGCGTAGTGTGAACGCCATGCTGTATAGTATAGCATTATGTCCGTATTTGCTATACTATATAGCACAATTTTCTTTCAAATTAAAAATGTTCTTTTTGTAGACGGTCCCATGAAACTCTTCCAAAGTATTTCTTGTCAGAGCATGAGGGCAGACTAACGGGGGCCTCACCTGACCTTGATTTATTCGTCAGGTTTTGTCAGGACCATTTATCATCACAGCCGAGTGCCCCCAGTATCGTATCTATCACCCTGAGTGCACGAACCATTATAATTTCAAATGATTTACTTCCAACACTCTTAAATGATCTGGGGGAAGCAAAGAGCGGAATAATGGAGCGGAGATACTCTCATTATAAATTGTACGATAAAAACGAAGTATGGCTGCCGGGGCTTTGAAGCCCCGTCCGTTACTGCGCTTTTCGGTTTTAAGTGATGGATTGGGTGGAAAGTAGGTTTAGTGGGAGAGTAATCCGAAATTTACTGTCCGGGAGCCAGGCGCTTCCGGAGATTCCGGGAAGACAGCATGGACAATACAAACTTACACACTGGTCCACTGGAAACTCCAATCGAAAACTACTCCAAACTTCAGGGCGCAGCGTAGACTAAAGACCTTTTTATATGTACGAAGGGTTTGCACTAGACTTTCATCTCATCTGATGGTAAGTGACGATAAGTCCATTGGATAGTAAGCGTGCGCACCCAGAAGCCTCAATCTGACGAAGAGCTCAGATCACCTCACACGTTTGTAACACCAGACATAGCTACTAACTTTGGAGCGCGTGCCCCCCTTTACCGAATGTGTCACACCTTCAACAGTAGCTTTAATGATGTAGACATCTTCCACGAATCTCGTGGAAGTTTTCACCGGAAACTGCTCAACATACTAGTCAGTTCTTAATCCCACAACCTTCTTCAAACTGTTGATACGCCTTTCATACCTGAACACGTGATATTGACACTGCTGTTTGGCAGCAGTAGCTAGCCATTCGGACATAGCATCGAATCCGGGAACCCTGGATTTTATGCCCAAGCTATGACCATTAGGCCACGAGAGCGATTAAAAATATAAAAAGTCTCAATGAATTTACCCACTACCTTAAAGAAGCAACTCTAGTACATTTGTAAGAATATATCTACACATTTTATCAATTTGCAGTTTATGTAGTATACTTTCTGAAGAAAAAAATGCAGCAAAAAACCATTACCCAGATATTAAGAGGCAGTATCTCGCCGGCGACAGCATAGTTTAGTGTTTGCGGCTGACGGTTGCTCTGCTCGGGTAATAGAGCGCATTCATTACTCTAAATTGGTCGATTAGAGGCGCCATAAGCGGCACAGATTTAAGCGCAGCTAAGAACCCGTTGCAAACATTTTTCTTGGCGATAAATCTCGGCTATTTTTTCCCGAGATTCTCCAGTGTTTGCACTAATGTGCGAGAGAGATATTCTAATGGGTTTTAATTTCAGCAGGCTATCGAACTAAATTTTTAACTACGTTGGTCATACAATTTTATATTATTTAAATGGTATATCTTCGTAGTTCCAAAAACACTCTCAGTATCATATATATGACTCGAAATACATAGCAAAAGCATTTTGTGACTCTTACATAGATAAAGTATCAAAATATCCCCTCGGACGTGGAATAGCTCAACCTAACGAGGCTTTACCGTCCCCGGATGGCCCGTAAATTTAGACACTATTCTTACCCGATAGGACATCGCAAATTTATTCTGCCAATCCAACGTTTCTTAGCTCTAGCGATAAAGACGTCCAAAAGTGTGCAGTTGGAAGTAGGGCAAGCAAATATGGCAGTTTAGGATGGCGTCTCGAAGAATTGGTGGAAACGATGAGCTTTGCAGTTAACGACTAGGTTTCCTTACATTCTTGTTATGAGTAGAGTTGCCAACCGTTCTGTTTTCCCAGGACATTTATTGTTTTTTAGGTTTCCTGGGGTGCCCTGGATAATTTTTTTAGTATTGTCCTGGGTTTTGAAATCGGCTTAGTAAGTTCATGCGTTATGTGTATTCCAGTGAACTTATGTAGCCAATTATAAAATTTGAGTTCACATTTAGGATGCAGTTCACTAAGGAAAATCATCCTTACATGCCATGAAACAATTTTGCGCAGCCCTATTGTATCCTTATACAAATGGGTGTCATGTAACGAATCCTTACGAATATAATTTCCGCTCGTACGAAACAAGATACCGAAATATAAACTTCGAATGCTGAGCCATAAAATACATAAAGTCCTCGGAGATTTTACACGAGTTAATTAACGAACGAATTTAATGAGCCCTAAATACATTAAGTAACACTTTAATTAAGGGAACGCCTTGACTCCGGACCCTCGGAAAAATTAAGGCCGTGCTTACTTTTAATATAATAGGTCCGTATTTCCGGTTTTAATATAAGATTATATATTTATGCTAGCCTCTTTACGAGGGCTTTTCCAGTGCAGTATTTTCCAGTGGCCAATATCTCATGACCACTCCACTTTACGATACTAAAGGAGAAGTTCCAAGGACTTGAACATAGACGTCAAGTTGCTTGCCTATCGGTGTTATTCATGTTAATTTTGGTAAACAATCAGAAGAAAGACAAATATCCGCGGCAGTAGATATTATTGAGACTCACTGTAATCATTTCGCTTCTACTTTTATATAAATCAAATCAAATCAAATCATTTTATTTGTCCAACATAGGTATTGAAGATCTTATATTAAACAACGGCCGCTATGTGGAGCCTTGCGGCGTACAAATATATACATAATAACATAAAAAATTATATGTCAAAAAATAATATTAAATTAAATACAAATCAAATAATAATAGAGTCCAATTCAATTTTATAAACTAAACTAAAAACTAATAACAACAAACATATTCTTGTTATATATGCTGCACTTTATTGAGAAATTCATCAATCGTGTAATAAGTGTTGTCTGACAGGTACTTGAACAGATTTCGTTTAAACTCTTTTAGATCTTTAAGCTCTCGTATGTTTTTTGGAATATTATTGTAAATTTTTGGAGCCATGAACATTACACTTTTCCTGTATAAAGCCGTTTTGTGTGGGTTGGTTTTGAGGAAATCTTGGCGACGACTGCTATGGATTTTTGGAAATTATCTTGCATACAGCTAAATTATAGAATATACAAACATATGTGTACACCTTACAAGTTTACTAATGTCCCTTTGTCGCTGAATACAGCAAAATCGAAGGTAAGAAAAACAGGATGAATGAAATTTTTCTCGGTAACTTTAATGTTTGAAATAACCTCTTCTAAAACACTTTTCGCCACATGACCGTACTGTAAAGATAAATTGTTTTCCTCTACACTTTACCTACATTATAAGTTGTGGCGCATACGTTTCGTTAGTTACACTGGGCAGCATTGAATTTCCTGCTTCTGCATTGAGAACGAATAAATTGATATCAATGTCTTTCACGTGTGGCTTACGATTATGTCTTTCTGAGTCGTAACTGTTAGGTCACATTAAAATAACAATAGTATTTTCTAATTATTATAACTAAAAAAAGAACTTTAATTGTGTGTGAAATCGTGTTATATACCACCAAAATTACACCCCAAAACACGTTTGCACGTGTGTATCTTCCGTCGCCGCCGGCGCAACACTAAACTCAACGCTGTACTTCGTGTCCTGCACCCTCACCTCCAGCTACTACAACGACAGGACTCGCAAGTCAACGGTAACATTAAATGATTTGCGTTTAAAAACTTCTCGGGTATGGCATACCAAACCTCGCGCCGGGTTAATCATTAAAATGGTTGAAGTTTGAAGTTTAAAACTCAAGAAGTCTACCCATAAAAACATTTCGTCCCTTTTCGGTGTATTATACTGGGTTCGCACTTGGCCTTTATCTGACCTGATGGTACTATTGAGGCGCTGGCTGTGCTAACTTTCATACTGGAACACAACAGTGCTGTTTGGTGGCACACTTGATTATAACAAAACCGCGATCATGCTCTCTCCATCTAGACTTATTGGGTAGATGCGTACATATCTTTGTTAGGAATGTTTACAAACATTTTGTTACTATGATTGAGTTTCCTCTGTCGTCGTTTATTGACAAACATTGTAACGTTGATAAACATTTCGTTGTTTAGTTTCTTGTAGTCGACGATCACCGCTAAGCCGCATTTCGTCTACTTCTCCTATAACAGATTCAAATTTCCGCCCCCAGCATAAAGAGATCCCAGGAAATTTTCCGTTTGAATTTTTCCACGCTATTATACACGGGAATCGTACAGAAGCATCTTTGCCAATAGCTTTCGGTTATATTCGGATAAATTCTGTTCTATTCGGTAACATGTTTTCGTTTCTGAATACAGCGTTCCGTTTGGACAAAAGATCTCTACGTTTATATTTGTCTGCTTTGCGAGACATGAATTGTGAGAAAATGTATATGGTGAGTTGCGGACGTCGTTTTGTGATATCATTTATATATGTCTATTTTGCATGGAGGTTTTGATTCGCAAGGGCAAGAAAAAGGTGTATCGAAGACTAAGTAAAACATGCAACATATAGTTTTATGGTGCGCCGTACCAATGTTATATACGAGTACATATTGCATAATTCATATATATATACTAACTTTTCTTCTGTGTCTTTACGCCCAGTACACTCAAGTACAAAAATATGTATCCACGTACGTAGTGTGTAGTGAGAAATGACAATTAAAAGTAAATGTGACTTGTTTTCCTTTAAAAGTGAATACATATTTTTGTACTCGAGTGTACTTTAACGCAACCTCATCTCATAATCTGTTTCAAAATCTGATCTATGCTTTACCGAATCCACTAAAAGTAGCAGAATATAAAGTTACATAAAAGCTAATCTTATTTTAAGCGTCCACAAGTGAATTAAATCAAAAATTTAAAAAAACCTACGCAATAATTCATACGAAAATAAAAATCCATTTCATGCCGAAAATGCCTAACACCAGCTGATAATCTTCAAACTGCTAAATGGATTTTTGCCAAATATAGCTAAGAGCCACCGTGAAGAAACTTGCTGTCACGTACAAAAACCGCATCAAAATCGGCCCATCCGTTCGAGAGCTACGATGCCATAGACACACGCGCACGCACACATAAACAGACGTTTGGAGTCAAACTTACAACACCCCTCTTTTGCGTCGGGGGTTAAAAATAGAGAATATCGCCTCAGAGCTATATCCGCCGAGATAACTGACGCTCAAGCATAAATCGGACATTATCGACCCATCTCGAGAGCCGTTACATTCAATTGTGTCTGATTTACGGGCCAGTTCTTCCAACACTTTATATCACTACTAGACCGTCTCAGATTACACTAGCACAGGTTTCTCGGTACGTAAGAATACGATTGTATTTTAATGAAAATAGAAACTATTATAATATTAATGGTGGTTCACTATAAAGTATTTATTAAAGCTATTTTTACGCTGACAATTTACTAAAAGATAAAAGAAATTATGCTAAACTAAGGGCTTACGCACAACATTGCTCTCTCCTGTCTCACTTCCACAGTGTTGTTAACTTAGAATAAGTGGTTTTGATTATTGCATGTAAATTGATCCATTTAATAATGGCGGCTAGACGTTTCGTCTGCTTTTCTAAAGGGTGAGGCACTGTATGCTACAATATAAGTTTTTAAACTAACTTTAGCTGCAGATGCTTTAGAATGTAACTAGATCAAATATTCTAGCCCAATTAGATTTAAGAAAAACATTTGTACACTGTTATAAATGAATTTATTCTCATTCTTATTGTGAAAATATGAACTTCTTCAGTTGAATACTTCTAACTAGTTATTTTGTCACGTAATAAGAGTAAACACTCGCTAAAGCCAGATCAGAACCACAAACAAAACTATTACAGTAATAAAACCGGACGGATTAAAAACAGCCACAGTACGACATTGACAAACGCAAGATGTGGACACAACATGCACTCCCGTAAACAATGGTTCCGACAATATCAGTAAACTGTCCGCACCAAAATAAAAATAACTGTAGGTTGAAGTGAGTATTCGTCCCAAATGTTGACTTTACAATTTAACAGACTCGTAGCAAAGATATCCGTGTGTCGTGAAGTAGGTCCTCATTGGATTGTGGTCCTAAATGTTATCTCCTTAGTGCGTGCTCCATACGTCGGCTCATACTACTACACCTACATCCCCCCTCACCCCGCAATTACCAAGATCACGAACGGATGCAACTAGTACGAGCGAACACAAGGCGACACGCGCTAGCCCTTACTTACCTGTTGTTTAAGAAAGCGCCAAACAATAGGCTATTATCGTGACCTTGAACGCGTCCGGAGCGGGAGTTTCATTTCTATACTAACATTTATTATGTTTTTCTTTTGGTTTTAGTAAGGAATTCTTTATATCGAATTCGATTTATCTAGAGGTAGATTTGACTAGATTACAAAATGCAATGACCGTAGTATTAAGCAACGAGAAAAAATCTGATGCTATACCGAATGCGTAAATCTCAGATAAACAGTAGCTCTCCCGGGCACCTAGTTGTTGGTCCTCAGGTTGTTTTATACGGAGATGTTGACTAAATTACACAATGCAATGGCCGCAGCACTAAGGAACGAGAAACCCTCAATAATACTGAATGCTTGAATCTCAGATAAACAGAGCTCTCGCGGGCACTCTCTCTCTCTCTCTCACTCTCTCTCTCTCTCTCACTCTCTCTCTCTCTCACTCTCGCTCACTCTAGTTGTTGGTTTCGGTTATTTTACGTGGACATATCGACTGTGTTTCACAATGCAACGCTCAGGCCGAGCACGGCAAGAATGTAAGGAACGAGAAAAACACGATATTACCGAATCCGTGAATCATCTGAACAATGTTTGCGACAGTTATGGCGGAGTTCCCTGAGTTATCGTGTCCCTGGCTCCTTACTGTGATTTAGCGTGCACTGGGACGCTGTTTTTCCTTACTGCCACCCTGGGATAGGATTTTACATGCATAATGAATAATGGTTTTTCTTAGGGCGTTTTAAGTCGGTTAAGCTGTGTTAGCATTGTTGAAGTTAAACGATAAAGAATGCGTAGCTACTTCGTCGAGAAATGTCGGTGTAGCCATGTAGGACAAATAGAACCTAACGATAAAAAAATTGCATATTACAAAACTAGCATTTTTGCCCACGCCTTCATAAGCGTAGGGGTATTATTATTAGACCTTAATTATTATTATTATATGTTTGACGCCAATGTATGTCGGTGTGCTGTCTGTGGCACCGTAGCTCTAGAACGGATGGACCGGTTTTGATAAGTTTTTTTTAAATGAAAGCAAGTTTCCTTGCAGTGTTTCTTAGACATATTTGTTATTTGTATGATTATTGAGTAGTTTTTTTACTAATGGTCGTCCAGTGATCGAAATTAGACTATAATTAACTTAAAATGTTTTAAAAAAATATTAACATTCTGCGCTCCTCCTCTATATAAACTGTGTGTGAAATTTCACACTCCTCCGTCCACGCAATTTGTTTAAAGTACAAAGTTTTTGCTTCACGTATAGATTTTATAATTTAATTTACCTGTTTAACATTTTTAGTTTTTCTTTACAATAATAGACACGATAATTGTTTAACTGTGTAAGTTCATAACTGGTATAATGCAGTAAGAACCAAACGACTAAGAAAACATAAACTTCCCAAAAACAAAGCCTCATAAAATTGAACCCAAATATACATCCGTTGTCAGGCGTTCAATCGGTGTAATGAAGCATCAAATCCACAAAAATTAGACAAGCGAACAATTTAGCCGAGTTTCCGCCGGCATGGGCCATTAAACCCAATAAATTTAGACCATTAACCATGTCCAAGCGATGCTGCTATAAAGCGCTTTAAAGCGCCGATGTCGCTTCGGTAGCTCGTTACATTTTTTGGACGAAGAAAGCAATGATATTAATTTTGTTTAATTGGACCGGCACAAAACGCTTGGACGATGGAATTAGGTCGAGATGTTGTAAATCTCTCATGCGCTTTGAGTCTTGATAGAAATTAAAACCATATGTATGTGTATATTATGTCACTGTGAATGATAAAAGGTACAACTTTCGTGATTCTAGTTTCCGAGATATTCGCAAATTATGTGTAGTAGTTGAAATATACCAATTTTTTATGCTTCTATAAATCAATTATTAAATAATAATATATAAAATAATAAATCAATAAACATCTATATTATGCACAGTGAGAATCCGTAGACTTGTGCAATGTGCAGGCATTGTTCATACTTAATTGCATCTATACGAATATTATACAATACATATTTAAAATACTAGTTTATTACACGATGCAGTTTTACCCAAGTTTCAATGTTTCGCTCTTTCGTCTGATGATGATGATGACTATGCCTTACTTGCCTTGCTATTATTTTTCTACTACATCCACGCGAAATTTAGATTGGACTTGGATTGGATTCAAGCACACGACCCCAAAAATTTGAGAAAAAAACTTTTTAAATATAAATGTCCTCGAAATATGTTGTGTTAATATGTTCTCACAAATAAAACGTGATGCATATTAGACCTTCTAAAATAACTTCTAAAATAAAAGAATGATAAAACTAAAAAATATATATGATGTACATTGCCATGCAAACTTCCACCAAAAATTGGTTTGGACGACATCTAGTAAGTAATTTTTTTAATATTTCATAAATCGTAAACCTTATTACCTTACCTATTATTTATGATTTCAATACGAGTATGTTAATTATTCATATTCTGAACGGATCCCTCGGTGCGCGAGTCCGACTCGCACTTGGCCGGTTTTATTGTTAAATTCTTGCATGTTGGTATGACGAATTTGTAAAAGTTCAACGTTTACGCCACAAACAGATTACTGAACGATTGCAACAGGTTCCGAGTATTTGCAGAGCTACCGAAACTTTATGGACGTTCACCGTACATATCAGACCTGTCACTAATTAATGTATTTCTACATATTCCTGGAACGTTCAGTTGCGTTGCTGATTGGGTGATGGCTTCCATTCATCACATGCCATGTAAATTCACTGATAGACTACGGGCGCGTTTTATACCCTGTGTAATGTTTTGGGTTCATAAATTAATTAGAGACACACATGGAAGTGATTGATTAATTCGTTGTTGTTTTTGTTATGTTAGATCAAAAATCGTAATAATTGCTCTGTGTATTGCGCTCGTTCCAGCGAACGGCCGATACTGGTTCTTAGTTAAATAGTAACCGACCGTCACTCAAAATTTATTTAGTTTAGTTTTACTTTACTTCTAAGATACCCTAGTTGAATAAGTATAATATGCATAATTTCTCATGTAAGTGAAAACAAAATTTCTTTATGAGAAATAAAGTTCTTTAACCACAATAATGTTTTTGGCCAGCAGCATAGACTACTATGCGGTCGATTTTAACCCCTCCTTCCAATCACAGTTAAATTGTAAACCTCTCCTATTTTGAAGTCAGTTAAATTCCCGCTACACCGCTATACGAAGTAAGCACTATCTAGTCTGCCGCTTTGCGTGCACCGATTAATTGGAGCTTACAGTATTGATTTTGTATTACAATAAGCTGATGGAAGTTGTTTATGCTCGTACGTTATATTTGAGACGCTATTTATTTATTCAAATGGCTTTATGTAGAGCGGCTTACTTGATAATATGTAGAGTGAATAGTTCATGCGGTTTAGAAAAGGCATTCGACCGCGGCCTGTAGTTATATTTTTAGTACACGCATGTAGGACTTATTAAGATTTAGCCTGATCCTTAATTGAATAAGTGCACACTTTTGTTAAAATTTGATACAAATCCATAAATAATTAATACGATATGAAAATCTAGAACATTTTAATATTTATTGATTTACAAAGTTTCGTGAAGTACCTTCTTGGTAATTTGAAAATGTACGATTATTAACTTATACGAAATAGCGATCAGGCCATGATGAAATGTATTTAAATTATTTTTTTATTTACGAACGCTCAAGAAGATTTGCAGTGGCTGGCCACTGATGGTAAGGGAACATGCGGCTGCAGGGTCGAAGTGTGCTCACAGAACAATTCCCATCAACCATCAGGTGATTCGAAGGCAACTCCTAGAAAATACCCTTACTTTGGGCTAAAATAATTCAACAAGCATGTTGCTTCAGCAAATTTACAGGGCACTGCCTGCAGTATGCAGCCGTTGCCGGAATTAATGATCAATTCGATATCAGAACCTCTGTACCACGCAGTGCTGTTGTACTGTGGGCTTGGTAATACAAAATCGATATTGTAAGCCTCAATTACTCAGAAATACCTGTTCAGCTTTTCAGTATATTTATACATACTACTGGTGAAATTGTTTTAATGAAGACCTGGTATTTGTGTTTTTATTTATACACAAGGCGAAATACGTTCCCCGAATGTATGGCGCCAAGGCCTGGTTTTTAACACTTATAATTTTAAAAGGACATTATCAAATAAAAGTGATTTAGTAACCATTTTTGTATATTTTGGCTTAGTTTATTTGTACAAAAACATATAAAACGCACGATACCGGTAGGACTTGACGTTGAAAACAAAGATGGCGTCAATAAAATGACATTTGACGCTGTCACTTGGTACAATAGAAATGATTTTGTACAAGTAAAATAAATGCAAAAATGGAATTATAGTATTTTTCTATACATATTTAGATTATTACGTGATTTTTTAAATAGTGTACAAGTGCAGGCCGAATTTGAAACAACTCTTCTAAGCCCCGACTACAACAGGTAAAGTATTAGCCGTAGTATTTTATAATGTATGATGGCGGATCTATAGTGAAATCCGCGCGGAGAAGTTCATCACGGGTGGGATGGCTAATTGCCAACTCATATTTGTCAGAGCGAGACGCTTGCAACGGGACTACTATCGTTCGTTATCAGCAGCATAAGTCCACTTTTGCGCATGAGGCTTTGACACTTTCAGAAGTCAAGACAACACGGATGAAGAAGAGTTCAAATCACCATTCTTTACACACCTTCATTTCCAGTTCTCAACAGAACTACCCAAAACAAAGCGTATCCTCTTAGCTTTATTTTCGCAAACAGAAGCGTCAAATGCAAATGTTTATGCTGTTTTGACTGTTTTAAAACATATCCGCCGTCGCAGCGAGCCGTACAAAGAAACGATGCACATTGCTCGCTGGCACAAACTGTTCCTCTTCACAATTCTATGTAGGAAGCTGGCATGTGTCTAGTCTAGACGACATGTGAAACTGTACACTGCGGCAATTAGTAAGACAACACTAAAATTTATAAGGAACGTACGGGAACGTACCAAAATACCAAAACTAAATTATTATATTTGTTTTATTAACGAAATAAACAATTTATACCAAAATTTATTTCGTAAACTGTCTATTTAATCCGCTGAAAATGCTTTTATACAAAATTTCGTTTGCCATAATCTGTTCAAAATAAAATAGCTGGTTTTGGTAAGTACATAATTACTAACAAACCTACTTCAATAGGCTATTTGACCATGTTAAAAATAAAATTTTAATTAATGTAATCAGTATGTATTATAAGTTTAAGAATGGTAATTTACTATCGGAAATTAAAAATAATAATTTATTCATTCAAAAATCCGTAAATAAAAATGCATATTTTCTGATGTTTGTCACGTGACACAAAACGGTCCTGATTGGTCTGTCTAATGAATACGTCACTGGCCTGTAAACTTGTTCACGTGCTTGTAATGATAGCTTTCGAAAATTTTTAAATAATATTTTCCTGCGTTCAGTATTGTTTTTGTGTGATTTATTCGCAAAATTTTATCAAGTACTTTCACTATGGACAACGATTTTGTGAAAGCAGACAGCAGAAACTTGCCCCAAGTCGACGCAATCATGGTCGGATTATTTTTGAAAAATAATCCCGATTTTTATGCTTCGGAGCTAAAAAATGTGAAGACAGCAAAGTAAGTATAATAACATTTATATAAATCACTCTGTTCATGTAAATTTAACTGCACTTTTATCTTTTGTTTGCACAAATGTATGTGGGTGACATGTACCACCGATTATAGTACAGGCAAGTGACGTCACCGAAGCCATCGCAGACCCATATTGTCAAATTAGCGTTTTGGCGCGCTCATTAAATATTGAATTTTTAATTCAACATTTTTCAGTAAATATGTACCAGAATTGAAAAATACAACTTTTTCTGGGTTCCTTAAACTCTACTGAATAATATGAGATTGATCCAAAAACCAGTCAAATAGCCTATTGCCCTAAAAGTCTACTTTTACTTAGGCAAATTTAAGATTTATATAGTTTTCTCATGATGCCGTTGTCAGAACTGGACCAAATTGAAAAGGGACCACACGGAAAGCACTACCTTTCAAATAAAAAAAGGATCATCCAAATCGGTTCACCCAGTCAAAAGTTATGAGGTAAAAAACATAAAAAAACATACCCGTCGAATTGATAACCTCCTCCTTTTTTGATGTCGGTTAAAAATAGAAAATCGGATTATAATGAAGCAAAATGAATCTCATTAACGTTACATGAGACGGAGGAACACTCTTGTTTTACGTCAACCAAACAATTTCCCTCCCTTTTACTGCCCATAAAACATATCTCATATTTTTTATGTCCCGACAAGAATTCCAACGATTTTTGGACGAATTCTGAATTCCACACCTCGTTGATTGACAGTGTGAGCATAGTAAAACGAACAGTGTTGTTAGATTAAAAAAATAAGGGTTTTAGGGCGCCGCAGTCAAACCAGGACATCAATATTTTTTCACGTCCCATTGTGTGGCGTATCGTTGAATAGGTACATATTTCAAAAATCTTTAGGGTTTATAATAATAATAATACGGCTTTACAGGTTAACGAGTAATAGTCGAATGAATCATAAAATATACTTGGAGATGTTAAAATAAAAATTTCGTACTTATTCCATTCAAGACTACATCGTCCTGTGGGCCCGTTTTTAGACCATTAAATCATCAACTTATTGTATTGCAATTGTAAATACGACGATAAAAACATATGTACCGTCGACCATAGGAACCTCTGTTTTGAAGTCAGTTAAAGGTCACTCCTGCTCTACTACACTCGATTAATTTACCAAAGCGCTACAAACAATGCATTTAATCACAAACACTGTCACAGCCTAAACGAGCCATCGAGAACAAAAACCTTCCAGGTAGCAATCACGCATTGTTGCCACTAGCAGGCTTGCGAGCCATTCCCGCACAATACTCGCCCTTAATCACTCACGCGATTTCTCCCTAATATCATGCCTCGACGTAATATGAACAAATGCGGTGAGTCGACTGTAATCATCGCACGAATGCGTTAATAGCTGAGAGAGATTAGTTGCTAGTGGGAACAGGGATGGAAAGATAGAGAAATTACTCAATGCATTTACGTTTACTTTTGATGTGATGTTTACGCAGAATGACTTTGCACTTGGCTTTAATCTCACCTGATTTTATTAGTAATGATAGCGCCGTTAGGTGGACGTAATGTAAACAAATGCGAAGAGTTGATTTTAATCGTCGCACGAATGTGTTAATTCCTGTTTATGTCGAATTTGAACGGTATTGACAAGTGATTCTTGTTTTAACTATTTAATATATTTAAATAAATAGCTTTTGAACGTGACTTCGTCCACATCTCGTATAAAAAGTATCTTATGCGTTTTTTCATCCCTTCAACTATCACTATATAAAAATCAAGTTATTTTGATTCTCCGTTGCGACTTAGAAGGACAAAGAAACAAAGAAATACTCTTTCGCATTAACAAATATTACTATGTACGTAATTAATATATTGTTAGTTTCATTTATAGTTTGATTAAAAATTAAAAGCAGTAGTTGTTTATGTAACGTAAAACATCACATCACAGTGATCACACACCCGCCTACAAATCATGGTGATTCTAATAAATCACTTATTCAAAGCTATACAGCGTGTATAATTCATACGGGCGTATATTTATCTAGAAATAGTTTACGACCGTACAAATCATATGTGACAGCAATTTTGTTAAATAGCTCAATTAACAAAGAGCTAATCATTTTTAAAAGTACTATCGAGCAGCAATGTATTACGTCCAAATTGATTTGACAAAGTAGAAACGGTTTATTGAACTGTCATAATATGACGTGTAAAAATAACTGTCAATCAGGCGACGTTAGATGTAATTAATTCATTGCGTGCTTAATTAATTTGTATGGAAAAAATACACAATTAATCAATGAAATTTATGTAAATGTGTAATTTAGGACCAACACTAATGCCATAGAAATATACGCCCGTGTGAAATATACACGCTGTATATAGTCTGGTAGTATAATTTACTATAGTATAGTTATCTTGAACTACCCACGTTTTCATAATCTGATTCAGTAAAGTAACCAAAGCCACGTGTAAACCTAGTTTCATACGATGAAAACGAAAACTGATGTCTCGCTTAAGTGAGTATTCTCACTAATTAAAGCCTCAACACGCCCCGAGGCATCGACATTAGAGATCTGAGACGAACGCTCTTGACCTACTTCCGTAAATAAGGTTTAATTATGTTTTTCCAGAGTTTCCCGTTTGATTCTATACATTTCTCATGTTTCGAGCAATTTCCTTATTCACTATGAAATTTGCTTTTAAAATAAATTACTTTTGAAAGATGCAAAAAATAATTGTTAAAATATAAAACACGTTGCTATACGCTAACTACTCGTACTTTGGATGGTGTTATCAGTCAGATAGGGACGCTTTTTATTTAAACAGTCAAAAAGGGCTGTTTTCTTAATTGTATTCTGAAGAAAGGAACTGGATCGGCAGGAGTGGTGCACTTAAAATTCAAAAAATAATACATAAAGAAGCCAAAAGTTTTAGAGCTAATGTTAAAGTTTCAACATGATGTATATGTTATTCAAATTAGTTTTTTTAGGTATACAGGGTACAGACTACATGGTTCGTTTCGGAGATTGTATTATCGCATTACACGACCTAATTCCACCGTCCCCCTTTTTACAATCGTTCAACCAGAAGAACGGCTGGGTTCCACCCCTACTTAGCATTCCACCATTTCGCACGAAGCGTTTTGATTCTTCATTATGATACGTATAGCAAAGTAGTTCCCTGCTGACTTTTGTGTTTCCTGAAAGCTAAAACCTGAATGTCTTCAAGGCTAGAGTGCATATGATATTTCTAGGCAATCTTAAATTATCCTAAACCACATCATCGCTTAATATCAAGTGGGATTGTGGTCAACTGGAAGCCTAGGAGTATATAAAAAAGCATAAAGATTAGTCAATTAATGAATATAATACAAACAGCATTGTTAAGCACCTTTGGCTAGATAATTATCCTTGTATCCGAAACTTGGCAACTGGCTCTCCTGCTAACAGTATATTTAGTGGACAACTGGCGGTAATTGTGTGCCGTAATCAGCAAGCAATGTTGCCCTAGGGTCTAAAGATACAGTGTGTTGTATCTCTAAAGGTTAATATTATCTGTCGCAATACCGGTATGAAGACAGACAATTACATTTGGGTGTTATGTTCTATTAAGGGTACCGTAGTCAAACAAGATGCTTTAAATCGTAAAGTGGCATTAGCGCAGTATCTTTTGCTCTAACTTTTTGTACAGACAGTTCCAAATTTAATTTACGTGATGACGGTAAGGCGCCTATGGCATCGTCACTTGAAAAATGAAAAAATGAAAAATATTTTATTCAATAAACTTAAAAATTTCAAACTTATAAGTTGCACTGGGTCTTCCTGTTAAGTATATAAATGCCTGTGGTAGGAAGCCCCGCTCCTCTGCGTTACATACACATTATTTAAGTTTATGACACATTTTACAGTTAAATAAAACAAATACAATTATATTTAAAAATTATAACAGTATTTTATGTGTGTGTGGGTGGGTGAAAATGTATGAGTGTGAAGGTGTAAGAGTGAGAGGGAATGTGTGAGAGGAAACACTTTGACTGTTAGATTAGAGCAAGCGCAGATTTGTCTTGATTTAATATATAATTTTATGTACAATGGATACACAGCCTTCATATCACCTGATGTTAAATAACAACAAAATTATTGGATGATAAACGTGCTAACGCTGAATCATCAAATAAATGAGGCTCTGGCAATAAAAATATTAAGTTTAAACGAAAGATCAGTAATCGTAATTGTACGCCATTGTATAAATAGGTTTTACGTCATACGCCATTACGTAAATATACCTCTATATATAAAAAAAAACATCGTGTTGCTTTCTGCGACCCCCATTGAAATACACCACGTAAATTTGAATAGCGCGGCAATCAGATAAGGCGTCCAGAAAACGCTCATGCATTCATCATTCAATTCGATCAGTCGGGAATGACGAATGACTGATGTTAAGTAAAGGAATGGAATCAACAATAGACCACAGATCACTATATACAATAGACACTCTGACAGTCACCGCTCGTTTGCATCGTGAGTTATTCAACACCTAGCGCCATCTATTATTAATCAAAACAAAGCTCATCACTGAACATCACGCCGGAATCGTAGTTATCTTGTGTGCAGACACATCGGTGGTCAACAAGGGATAATCTCCAAGTAATCAACCAGTATTTCGCTACCTGTCGCCGGCTTACAGTGGGGACCCAGTAATTACGTCTAATGGCCACTCTGATGCCAAGAGATTTACACTATGGAACGTAAATACCAAACTAGCCGGTAAATCGATGTGAAATAGGAGATTAAGGTTCTGAAATTTAGGTCATTTATATCGGAATTAGCAGACGGTGAGCAACTATTTATGTTTATTTGTTCTCTTTAGAAAGTACTGTTTACTCGAGTACAAAAATACGTATCCTCCTGTTGAACCATGTCACATTCACCATTGCTTGTTTCTATGTAGTGTGTTGAAGGAAATGTCAATTATAGATGAATGTGACATGGTTTAAAAGTGGATACGTATTTTTGGACTCGAGTGTACCAGTTTGTTAAAAGCTGCGTTGGTTATAAAGCATTTGTGAGACGGTATTGTATGCAATTTTATTTGTTGAATCTACAACTACTTACTTTGTCTTTGACGCGGAAATTGGATAATGAACGATCATATAATATAGGGCGGGTCGTACTTTACTCGTATGTAGTTGTAGGAACCCATTAACTGTAGCAGTGGGATACGTCGGGAACTCATGCTCCCTGTGTTTCAATCAACGTGCCACCCTGTAGCCTGTATATGCATAATGTGAATTCCGGGTGTATCAAAATCGTTAATGAGTGGTTCTGCTTAACACATACATAATGCCCCGTATGTACACATATTTTAATTAAAGTAATGTGCATACAGCGATACCTTCATAGCTGGAAATATTCGCGTTGAGGTATTTTGATTTGATTATGTTACGAGAGACCCGCCCTTGTTCCGTGCGTCTGCTAGACGACGTCTTAAGATGAAATATGCACCAGGTTTTATGTTAAACATTCAGCAATCATCATTAGCCAGGAATAATATAATAAAAATAAAAAGTATTTATTTTACAAAAATTGATACATTTCACTTATGAGATATGTGCGTGTGTGGTGTGAGAGGGCGTGTGGTATGAGAGCTGAGAAGACGAGAATCATACCCAAGGAAGGAGTAAACCTGAGTTTTGGGTACTCTTCTCGTCTCCCGCTACAGCTTTACCAGTATCTTTATCCTTAGTTGGAGTAGGAGTTGTTAAAAACAAAACAAAATGTCTCCCACGGGTTAGAACTAAGATCAATAAGAACACAAAAGTAAAAGCAGCCAAGTGCGTGTCGGGCCACGCGCAGTGTAGGATTCCGTAGTGGCCCGTCACAAGTTCAAACGTCCAACTTAGTCGTGATAGTTTCCCTTTTAACTATACCCCACACAGTGGAGTACACGCGATAAAAATAGTTTATCCCCAAGTATACGAGTATGGGAGCCAAACAAAAAAATATATTTTCAAGATTTTATTCTATCACTTTGCTTTCGAGATCCGGATTATATATATACAAGAACTGCTCGTTTACAGGTGACTCTGTAAAAAAATAATTAAATGGCAGACTTGTCATTTGAGGAAAGATATATTTTAATGTATTATTTTAATGTATTATAGAGTGGGTATTAGGAAATTTTTAATTGAAAAACTATGATCTTGAAAGTCAATGGTACGTCAAATGTCTTTTTACGATCGCGTGACGTGATTTGAGATCATGACATTTTACCATTTAGTAAAAAGTTTAGGATCACAGTTTTTTGGCTATGTCCTATCTATCATTAGGAATTTGAAATTTATTTGTATGTGGCACGTTTATAACTTGAAAATACGAGTTCAGTTATTTTCGGATCTTATCTCTAACTCGAAGTTTGTGACTTTGTACATAATAACATTACAAACATTGCGAATAGCGTATTGCTTTGAAAGCTGGACATTTGCCCATCAAAACGCTCCGGAATTGAAATCTACATGTAGTCTCTCTACAGCTATACTCCATACTACAGCAATTAAACTTTAGCAAAGCTATTCGGAACTCGAAAGCTGTTTGCACAGCACCTAAAGTGGAATAACTATCGTGTGTTACTTCTGAAGAATTTAGATGACGGAGATTCATTTGAGAAGCGAAATAGCATGAAAGGGTATAAATGAGGAGTTATCAAGGCCAAGTGTTTTACTATCACACTACCACATGTATTATAAATTCGACAGTGAGTTTGTTTGTTACCGTTTGTCGTCTGAATGGCATATGTGCCCTCGTGAAGTTTGATGCGTGCTCAATCTATGACATAAGCAAATACATTTTACATTACTACTCATAGACCGGACAAAACAAAAAAAAATTAATCCTAAACATTTTATCAAATGGTAATAAATAAGTTAATCAGTTAGTGAGCTGAAGTGGAAATGGGCAGGCCACATCGCTTGAATAACAGACAACCGGTGGGGAGTATAGGTTCAAGTTTCTCGAGTGGCGACCTCGTGCCAGGAAGTGTCTACCGGGCCGTCCCCCTACTAGATGGGCCAACGCCCTGGTTAAGGTCTCGGGGAGTCGCTGGATGTAGGTGGCTCGGGACCGGTCAATGTAGCATATCATGAGGAAGTCCTATGTCCAGCAGTGGACGTTTCCCGGCTGATGATGATGATGAAGTCACTCAATCTAGGGTCACGTCAAGTGGCAGTTCAAGACACTTGACATACCATTGACTTTCAAGTTCAAAATTTTCCTACGAAAACTTTCTCAATGCCCACTCTATAACCTATTACTATATTTGAATCTCCCTGGACACACTTATATTTTATCACGATGCATTTAGTGAGTCCCGTGGAATAGTTCCTGAAGTTCTCGCAGAGCCAAAGTACGAGAGTTAATTTTAGTAAAGAAAGCCTCTTTAGATAACACACTTTGAATTGTTATTCATCTCACCCAGAAGGCTCCAGCTAATAAATAGCTGTCTCTGCTACCTTTCATACCGGAACACTACAGCGCTATTAGCACTGCGGTTAGTCGTCAGACTTAGGTACGATGTAGCTATACAGGTAGACATATAAAATACCCTGCTACCCACCAACCGAGTACCAATAGGAATCGAACCCGGGACCTCCGTATTGTGAGTCCATATATGTAAGCTACCAGGCCGGGAGGCGGGCAAAAATATTTTTGATTTATATTCTAGTCTTCATATGAAAAGCTCATCTGATAAAAGCACATAATAACGTGTTTACGTTGAAGGCACAACTCATCAACATCGTTAGTAATATTTAGTGATACGCCATCATCGGCGGTGGCGTTTAATCGCATTATGATCACTACGCCACCGCCGCGCCGTGCCGCGCCGGCGTTGACAATGCCGGGATAATTACTATACCGCGAAACTATTTACTTATAAGATAGTGACGTGCTCGTTCACTTTATATACACGTATGTATTATGCATTAACATTTCAGCATACATACATAACGCTTCAAATACATTTAAACATATTTTGTAAGCAATTTATAAAATCCTTTATTTCGATACCCTACTCGATAGTTTTTAGGGAAAAATATTTAGATATTTAATTTGGCACTAAAATCGACCGTTTTAATTTTTTATAATTTTGAAATACACACTCAAGATAAAATCTATTAACCCGTTAAGGCTACAGAGTGTTTAAAAATGCATATTACATCCGCAGATGGATTTGTGATAGCAGTGAGATATTTGAAAGCTGTCAGCTACTCGAAAACTCGAATCGTTAATCAAATAACAATTACAATATGGAAATACTTGTGCGAGTTTACCTTCTACTTGTGAAAGCATATATCATCCCTAATTCTAGCTATGACAGTAATCAACCAGACATCTAAACGTAAAACAGTGATTCTTAAAGTAATGTGATATGACATTACATTTCATACCGCGTAATATTACATTGAACCATTACGCATCACTCCAAATTACCTGGGATACGCGCCATGCGCTGCCATGCGACAGCCCAACTATCGCTTTTGATATTGATTGCAATGCGCGGAATTAAAACACGTACAATGTAAGCATTATCGTCGTAGTAATAATGGGTAATGCTTCAATTTATCGAGTAATGTGTGCTGCGACATTGCGCGGTCGAGTAACATCACGCGTGATGCATGAATCGCATCACTTAAACATGTCTAATCTAAGCCCTCGTGATGCATGAATCGCATCACTTAAACATGTCTAATCTAAGCCCTCGTTCCAGGTTCAAACAACGCGCCTGCCACTGCCGACGTTCTCGCCCCGCGCTGTGCTTATGTACAGCGCGGCGGTCGGCGGCGAAGGTTCTGTGGCTCTACAGCTGAGGGAAGCCGCCCCGGGTGAACTCGACGCGGCTCGTCTGCACGACGAGCGGCTCGCCATAGCCTGTCACGAGCCCGAGCTGCTCGCGGACTTACTCCACGCCGCCGCTGATATCGGTAAGTTTAGTGCAGTTCGAATACTATAGCTTTCTGTTGGAGTAGATCCTCGGCAATGCGCACGGGTTCCGTACCACCCGGTATCGGTCGGCATCTCGCCCACGGCTCTCGTGAACTGTCAGTCATTGTCACTCTCACACTGACGTTTAGCATACCAACCCATAAACACACGAGACAGTGTGTTTATACTCTACTAAATTACTACGAAATCATTACTAAATTATACTGAGCCAATTCTTAGCGATTCTAATCGGTCACAGACATCAGCCATATCAGAACCGTCTGAGCAGATTTGTACTGATACATTTCGTAACATCAATCTTATTAAACCTATGCGAAGAAGTAACGGTTTAACTTTTCAACTGACTTCAGAAAGGAGGTGGTTCTAAATTCGACGCTAATGTTGTGTGTGTTTGTGTGTTTAGGTTGCCTCATAGCCCCGCCAATTATGAAACGATTTTGATGGAAATTTTTTATTCGATAAAATTTATCTCATGTGTGAATCTGATAGTTCCACAATTTTATTTGCTAAGCCTAGATTAAATTTAATACCAACATGGGTACTGACAAAGTTAAAAAATTTGTCAACATTTTTCTACACACACTACGAGTATCAAATTAGTCCGTGAAATTCTGGCGTCGACTTTAGAACAACAAGCGACAGAGCGATCCAATTTCAAAAGTATATTCCAAATTCAAAAGTAAAGAGGATCGAAGATCATAAATGGTAATCAGCCACAAGATCTGACATAACTAGAGCGCACCAGCACCAACAGGATTGGCATTCGGACGTCGCGGCGCTTAAGTTATTTTATTTGACTAAAGAATCATGCGATCTACGACTTGCTCCAGGCTCGCGGATACCGCCATGCTGTTTTGAAATTCAAATGTAGAATTTTGCATTTGAAACTGGCTTCAAACAGTTCACTGGACAAGCCACGCCCTATCGTGAACATTCAGATCTTGCGATGGTTTTGATTACCTACAACGTATGCTTGAAAAATGTCTGTGTCTTTTGAAATTTCTACTGGGAACATTTCGTTTAGATGTTTTATTTTGACATGACATGGGCTCATCTCTTGTGGTATAGGATGTAGCCCTAGACTAATTAAGTTCTTTCGCGTCCCCATTTTCTGATTTACGTGTTTCTTCTGATACAACAATAAAGATCGTCTTAAAGGATCTCCAATGGCGTGGTTTTATCACGTCACGGACCAACTCCTTAACTTCAGTAAAATAAAATAGGTAAATAAAAACTCAATCCCCCTCCCCCCCAGCTCTCTTTTGTACATTAACATTATTAGACAAGCAATTAAACAAAATGCGCGGCCCCGTTACAGACCAAAACTTCTTTTGTCCGTTCCAAAGTCAATGTTCCTTGAAAGATTATGAATATTAAAAATAAATTTACAGAGGCGTCCGCTTCGAAAGAAATTCATTCTGACACAATATCTTAATCCGCTTTTGGTGATGAAAATACATCAGTCGCGTTTTTTTAAATTATTGTACTTTTCAACTGGCATTACACGTACGAAGTTCAAAAACTTTTGGTACACACCAATCGATGGCCAATTTTGTATAAAAAAATAGATACATTTAAACATTCTGTGTTTTCCGCTTCCATAGCTCAATGACCTGTAAATTTTCTAGTCCAGAGTTTTTGGTATTTGTATTCATATAACAAAATCTTTGCTATCGAAATCTACGCAGACGAAGCCGCAGCCAAAAAGCTAGTAAATAATAAATGAAAATCACTGGTAGTCTGAAAGGAACTCTGCCACAGTTTACTTATATATTCAGTCTTGTATTGGTAATGTAAATTAATTGTTACTTGAAACAAAAATCGAAACTGTAAAGGTTTTTTTTTAATGTATGTTGGGTTTGCACTTGGCCTTCATCTCACCCGATGGTAAATGACAATAACGCCAGGCCGTTGGGTGGTAAGCGTACTCCTCCTAGAAGTCACAATCTAATGAGGCCATACCGGTACACAACAGTGCTATCAACACTGATGTTTGGCGGCAGAATTATCCAGGTGGATATATAAAATTCCCTAGCAACCAACTAAACCGAGTACCGATAGGTACACCCACTGGGAATCGAACCCGCGACCTCCGTATTGTACGCCCAAGCGCGTAAACCTTTACGCTACGGAAGCGGCTAACGCAAACGAGAGAGTTTGCAAGCAGAGGACAAAGCGAAGCAAGTATTTGTGCGATGCAGTTCTAAGTTATGTGCGTTGACAGACAAAAAGTTAACCCGAGGTATGTCCTTAAAGCGAATCTTTTCTAATTTCGAGCCGAGTCCTTCGACCCCTCAGCGCTTCCCTAGGGAGTTCGTACCTCCTGCCGTCAACTTGTCAGAACTCAAGTGGATCCCGTTTTTACTTAAAAATGCAAACTCATGCAAACGAGCTCCAAAGGTTCCCTAATTGTATTACATCTTCTTAAGTGAAAGATGAAAATTTCACTTCTATTATTGAGCCAGTTTTGGAAAGATCCAACTGTGCATTTCAATTACGGAATTGTTATTCGATTTCGGGGAGAGAAAATAATTGTTTTCTTCAAACTACCAGTAGGCACCTTTTGTGGATTTCGTGTACTCAGAATCCACATCTACTACAGTCTGCGAAGTTTTCTAGACCCCAAGTTTTTGGGATTCTAGGCCAATTAGATTTTAAATTAATTATAATTTGTTCTCGCTTTACATTAAAGAAGTAATTCGTTCAAATTGACAAGTGAACTTTTATAAAACAATGTTTTATGTCTCCTCTACAATGTTTGACAACGCTCAAATGTGATGAAAAACCACATGTTAACATATGAGCCACTTAATTTTTCGCATTCTTTTTGATTTTTTTATTCCTGATACCGTACTGTATGGTATATAATACACTTATTTACACAATTTACATATTGCGTACGTATGTCTATCGATATCGATAAACAACCGATCATTGGTCCATTCACCAAAGCCAGGAAACGTCCACAGCTGGACATATGCCTCCGCCATGGTATGCCACATTGACCGGTCCCGAACCACTTCTATCAAGCGACTCCCTTACCTAGATCGTCGGTCCATCTAGTAGGGGGCCCGGTAGACCGTTCCTCGAGCGATGTGGCCAATTGCCACTTCACCTCACTAACTCGTCGAGCTATGCGGTGACCTTAGTTCGTCTACGGATTTCCTCATTCCGAATTTTATCATGTAGAGAAATTCCGAGCAAAGCTCGTTCCATAGCTCGCTGAGTGACATTGAATACACGTTATGTTAATATTAACTTCATCGTCAGCGCGGAACATAAATCTTCTAACGATGACTTAGAAATAAGTTATTGGAAGAAAGTAGTGTGTTGAACGATGTACGTACATATTTATACCTTTTTATAGTTGTAATAGAAAACCACTTTTCTTACATACTTCTTATTAAAATCGTAAACAAGTGCGGGCCCACCACTATCTCATTTTGCCACTGTGCGGCCCTCGCCTGCCAAAAGTTTGCCGACCGCTTTACAAAACTAATTTATAAGGTTTCTAATTTGACAACCTATCTTATCCTAAAACTTATCATTTACGGTACTATATTTCTTATTTCAATAGTGAAAATAACTTAGTTATAACTTTATAAGCCACCACTTGTCGGAGAGGGGAAAGAAAGTACAGTGACAAAAACTTTATAGCAGCGGAACTTTGTCCCCCACCTAAGTTTTATCCCCCTCATCCAACTACACGGTAGATAGGACGATATAAAGACACGAGATCTTTAAAGCCAGGCTTAAATGAACCGTCTCCAGAGACTTTTAACGGGAATTCGCGCAAAAAAATATAAAATTTCTTTTGATATAATCTTTTAAAATAGAATAGCTGATTTTGTTACGTAATTAGATAGGATTAGAGTGTCGGGAAATTAATATCGTTATTCTAAAGCTTAAATGTCAGCTACAATAGCCGTTACGCAGCTAACGATCCCTAGGTGGCATTTTAAACAACAATAAAAAAGTGTACACAAATAAAAATTGATTTGATTGATTCACAATGAATTTGGAAGTTAAGGCGATCCACCTCCATCAAAGTTTCATACTAAATTTCTGTTGTCATAATCTTTTAAAATAGAATAGTTGGATTTGCTTAGTAACTATCTAAAAATAGGACATCAGATTGTGATGTCGCGAAATGAGTATCATTAACATACAACTTCACAATGAATCACAATTTTCATTTTAAACACTTTTTCTCGATTCTTTTTCAAAGCGCCATCTATCAACCATTAGCTGCGTAACGGCTATTGCACCTAACTATGATGTTGTAAATTAATGATATTTATTTCACGACACTATAATTTCATCTCCTATTTTTAGGTAATTACTTATCAAAGCCTTTACAATTTAAAAAGATTATGACAACAAGAATTTAGTATGGTAGTATTCGGAGAAGGATAACGTTAATGATACTCCTTTCCCGACATTACACTCTGATGTCTTATTTTTAGGTAATTGGGTAGATGACTAATAAAATATTATGTTCTCTTTCGAAAACCGCGCATAAAAAATAAATAGCTCTGTCAAATTTTTATTTTATATAGCGCTTGGCATCAACCTCACCTCATAGTGAACTAGAAGGTGACTATTTACTCTTCGTTTGATACCCAACTTGTTTTCGGGGAACACGGAAACCGTTTGCGTACTTTAGCTGTACGCATGATAAATGTCGAAACGAAACGTTTGGTGCGAGCTGTATTTAAGATGTTTCCATACAACGAATACTTTACCTATTGGTGGTGATGCAAAAACGGTCCATACAAATCAGTACATAGATGTGACGTAACGGTTAAGCTTTAGAGCGTCAAAATGTATGAAACTTTTAACAATACTTGAATTATCTCGTAATGTTTTATGTGACCACGCCTTTATTAAAAAACTTTAAGACTAAAAAAACAAAACAAAAAGTAAAAGTAATACAAAAAACACATTCGAGTCAGTTTTTATTAGGGGCTTCGGGTATAATGCTACAAAAGTGTCCTTTGTGGTTTAAAATACAATTCAACCCCAGTCTGATTTGGTGTCATCTACCATATCACTTATCTTGTTTTATTATTATCGATATAACTATTTTTAAAAACACGTAAACTCATATTGATTATTTAAATATGGTGTTTTAAAATACTTTATTAACAGGCATCAAAAATACAAATTATTTTTGGGTTTATTCAGTACGACCATGACATGTTTTCTCTTCCACAACAAGGTTAGAAAAGGAAGCAATAAAAGCCCTACCATGTAATAAATAATATTCAAATAAAATAGTTTGCATATTTTATCCAGCTGGATCACAAACCGTTGCGTCGGGCACTTACAAAGATGAATTGTCACTTCTGTGAATTGTTTTTTGGCGAGAGAGAACGGAAGGGCGGGGAGCATTGTTTTGCATTCGAGTAAATGGGAAAATGTTTTATTTTTTTGCTGTTTCCTAACAGAATTAACGTTTGTGTTCGTTCGAAGATACAATTCGTTAAATACGTTAAAATGAGAGTACGTATTTCCTTATTTTCGTTTTTGCAACTTTTTTTCAAATGATACTAACAGTAGTCGCAAAATAAGTTTGCCCCTCTGAAGTTAGCCACAAAAGACCGCGAAGGATCAATTATTAACGAATAAGTGGGAGGCAAGACAAGTTAGCGGGTGGAAAGAAATGTCCTAGTGTTGTATTTCATCTAGGAATAGTTATTATCGAAAATAATAGACACACATTCCGTCTGTACATGTTTGAAATTGCGGAGAGCTAACTTCAGAGGGGCAAACATAGATTGTGAGTAGTATACGCCGCTTATTCCTCATTCCATTATATATGTCACTGTGAATGTCCGATGTCAGTGAATCTTAAAATACACCGATGTATATCAAGAATCACCAATTTCGACGGTGGTCGTGGTCTTAAATATATTATAAATGATCTGAACATACACCGGTGAATGTTTACATAAACGCTTGCGATTCAGTGAATCTTAGATTCAGCGATTTACAGTTTGTGTGAATGGTAACAATCACTAGGAGGATAACATCGAGGAGCGATAAAGTCCGATAATTCTTCCTCTTTTTCCCACATTTTAAATGTTTTCTTCAGCTTAGCGTAACAAAGGTTATGTTTTGTTTAATAATTCCGGGTTTAAATTAAAACTTTGTACAAATTTAAAATATGTTTAAATTGAATAAGAACTACGTTAAAATCAAAACATGTCAAAATAATAAAACATTAATTCTAAAGTCCAGAAATAAGACAGCTTTGTATAATCTTCTTGTATTATTTCAAATTATTCTATAATCGGAGCGTGGGATTTTCTCGATAGCTTAAGCAGTAGAGACGCCTTTCCTCGCATTTCCGCAACATCATCTCGCGTAGCTCAGTGATGACTACGGCGTAGCAGATTGGCGTAGTACCCACATACCCACAGGACGTGTGATTCCGTAGGTTTCAGTTAATGTAAATAAGGAAATATTTTAGGACATAAGCCGTGGCATCTACTTGATAGTAGATGCTGTACGCCCACTGTTAGCCTTGAGCCTTACTCAAATAAGTCTACCTCGAACTTTTCACAAGCTGATTTGCTATAATCACCGAGCTTAGCTGTCGGGTTTGTGATAGCATAAGGAACTTATAGATATAAAACCCATTTCCTGATTTTTCCTATAGTAGCCAAAGCCGAGACCACATCCAAAACACAACCGAACTGCTTAGTCAAATAAAGTACTATCCACTATCCTAAATATTTACCGATACTGATATTTAGGACAGGTCGATTACGACTGTTTCTATTACATTTTACGACCTACATGCGCCCTCATATAACTTTGTTAATAAAGGCTACAATATATTGGGACCAGATGCTAGTTGGGCCTCTCATAGAGATGGGATGCGATGCGGTACAATGAGAGATTTCTGATTACAGTTTTAATATTGTAATTTGAAGCAATTTTGAATATTTGAAATTGGTGATGACTGTACATCGTTTTTTTTACTACATCATCGAATTATGTTTGCAAGAGCACAAAAATATAAAGATTGTAGAATACGTACTAGTATTGTCTTTAATTTGGGTTTAGTTAGAGGATGCTTTCTGTAATAAACTGATAGAACAATACAATAACAGCAACATGTATTAATATACAACCGCCTCCGTGGCCTAATGGCTATACACTTAGACTACCACACAAAAGTCCCGGGTTCGATTCCTAGTGCAGGTATTTACCTATCGGTACTCGCTTTGGTTGGTGGTAGGATAATTTATATGTACGCCTGGCTAGCTACCACCATGTTACCTAAGTCTGATGCCAAACAAAAATATCATCACTGTTGTGTTCCGGTATGAAAGGTGGCAAAGATAGAGCCTCATGCGGTTAGAGGCTTTTAGGTGAGCATGCTTTCTAGCCCACGGCCTCGTCACTTACCATCAGGTGAGATAAAGGCCAAATTCAAACTCATTATACATAAAAATATATATTTTTGATATTTTTAAAAATGATTTCCATCGGGCACAAGTACAATTAGTTGAAACTTAAACTAACGAAACAAAAGTAGTACCGTCCCTTTTCTGTATAACCAAGTTCAAATGAAAATTGTGTGTAAATAATTAAATGCCCCAAAATAACTACTTTTTCGATCATTTCGAACATAATTCAAATAACGATTGGATTCGTTATTATTTTCCTTCCTGGTTAATTAATTACACTTGACGGTCACCTGTTCTGAAACTCAAACAGAAACTCAGACAAATTGTCGTGAAGTACCTAAGTCCTAAAGGAAGACTAGCAACGCCCGCGAAACTATTAAAGACCGTTTTGTTAGCTGAATAACTGTTAGTCTTACTTGCAGACTTCATAATGAAAGCTAGAATCTGTCTACGCTACACTGACTATTATTTTCCAATGTCATGAATTCCCTACTATTTATTTGCATTGTATGCAGTAATTTTCCTCGTGTAAAATAAGTTACTTGTTCTCCAAAATTATCTTCCCGCAACACAGGTCTCCTAGTGCGGGAGATAATGTAAATTGTATGTGTTTGTAATTATCAGTAAAATAAACATTTTTGTATTTGTATTTTGTATTAATGTACGCCGTAGAAAGTCATTACTATTTATTTATTATAGCACATTAATCCTCTATTCAGACATTGCCGAACCTGAAACTTAATGTACGAGCTTTGCTCGCAATAGCTAAGATTGAATCTTTTTTTTAAATTGGGACTTATTACAAACCTTATTAAATAAAAAGTAGAACTTCCTCGAAGTGATACCTTTACCTGAAAACCTAAACAAGAGTTTATATACATTTAAGAATATCGTTAACAGTTATCAGCGGGCGTAGCATGAAATATGTCAAAGCGTGTGAGAGCGAGATATGTCATATTTAAACGTCAAAGTTCTAAATGATTTAACATATCCGAATCTTATACACTTTCATACATCTTACGCAACGCTCGCTGATTTGATCTTCAAGTTCTATAAGTTTTAATGTACATAAATACATAATTATTTTTTGTTGTTGAGTTGAGTTTTGTTGAGTTGAGAGAGTTGAGTTTATTGAACTTTTTCTTTACATTCTTTGTTTACATACTTTAAAACAATCATAATTTCATTTAACATGACATAATTGATTTGTATTTATTTTTCGTAGATTTTCATGGGGAGAAAATTTGTTAGGATAATTGTTTTTCTAGCTGACCTTGTTGTTCAAGCTATCGTAGACAGACTCTAGTCTCTCTGAATAATAAATTTATGTCACGTTTAACCATTTGCTTGCACAGGGTAACAAATCACTTAGCTAGGTGCTTAAATGTCTTCGTTAACTATTTGTAAGTGGTCTTTGGTATGCTTAGACAACTTAGGTTTCCAAAGCAATAACAAGTTACTACCTACAAAAGTAGCTTAAACAACAATCATTCAAGTTTAGAAGAAGAAAAATGATTTTATTATAAGAAAAAGATAGAATGTGGCTTTTCTGTAGAAATAGTTGTTTTATTTGTTGCACCTGTTGTTGAATAATAGAATATAAATCATTTGCATAGAAACATCGTAGTTCTAGTGGCGTGGCGCTAGCTTTACAATAAGAACATTCCATATCATCATGAGGGTAGTACAGGAAATATGTCTTTCAGTTTTCAGTATTTATTTCAATTTCATACCTCTACGCGTTCTTGAGAAAAATGGTCTTGACAGACAGTCAGACGGACAACAACGTGATTTTCCTTTTGAGGTACGGAGCCCTAATAAACAGATTAGTACGTTTTATGCTAGAACGTTACATTCTGTTATCAACAGTCCACCTGTCACGTGATACTTGTCGAGTAGATATACTTGACATATGACATGCGAGCCTTAACGCGGGGTCTGTCGTGAGCCTCTCATGATAAGTAGCGTAATACCTCTATGCTCCATGATATTAGCACGTATATTTCAACACAGGTAGGAATATATAAGCCATGTTAGCTCAGTTGGATAGAGTGAGAGAGAGATGTTTTGTTTTTTATTTGGAATTTATGTACAAATGACAAAAATCATTACCATTGGCTTTTCGGTGAAGGAATACATCGTGAGGAAACCTGCACACTCCTGAGAAGAAATTCAAAAGTGTATGTGAAAACTACCAATCCCCACTGGGTCCGCGTGGTGGACTACGGCCCTTACACACCCTGTGGGAGAGTATGCCTAAGACCTGCAATGGGGAAAAATCTAGGCTGTTAATGATGGTGATTGAACATAAATAGACTTTATTTGTATCTCCATCAGTATTATTCCTTAAACCCATCACGAGGTACTTTTCCCAACTGAGCCAATTTGTAAATAGAAATTCTTGGGACCAAAGAATAACACTCAATTAACTTTGCAAAGTTACAGCGAACTCAGATTAAGTACATTTCTTACTAAGCATATTTGTCAAGTGAAAAATTATAAAATTAGATTACTTAGCCCCGTCTACTTGTAGATTTTACTCAAGTTTCGAGAGCGGCGGAGTTTACAGAAAATTGATTACTCGATTACATCCAAACGCGTCTGCTTACAGTCCAAGTTGATGTCTAACATAAATTATTAGTTGATATTTAGTCTCATAAGTGATCCTGACCACAATCTCAAGTGATGGTAAGTGATTATGTGGTTGTTGATAGCATGGCTGTGAAGGAGACCGTACAAAGGTACACATTATTTCTTGTACTAACATAGTCGAAGGGAATGAGAGTTTGTAAGTTAGTAGTGACTTAGGGTTCAACTACATTTAGCAGTACCGAATCGCACTTTCCTATGCTTTTCTGTCATTCAAAACAGTCATTTATTAGAGCGAGAGCGGGAGCACGACCGCACGGGAATCGACGAAAAGCCCACTGAGCAAGACCCTACACGATAGTCAGTATGTAAAACATCAGAATTGTTTACTGCGTCAGCTTACTGCATAATTCCACTATGTATTGGACATGACCCTTCTTTTTAGGGTTCCGCAGTCAAACAAGGAACCCTTATAATTTCGCTCTAACATGCTCGCTTTAGCAGTTTGGCAATTTAAAAATATGTTTACTTTTTAAGATTTTTTTGTTATTAATAAATAAAAATTTAAAAACTAGAAAGCTGTAATTTGGTACGGGTATACATATTAATCACGCCAATAAAAGTGGTAGAATAAAATCTTGAAGAGTATCTTTTTTACATAGTGTCTCTCATACACGTAACTTGGAGATGAAATATTTTTTGCGTTTACCACATTGTGTATATGTCTTTTAATGAATATGTCTTTTAAAATGCCTAGAAACGCCACTTCTTAATTCAGGGAATCTTTTCATTTTGTAACTAAATTACTTAAAAATTGAATGATAATCGTGAAAACATTGATATTTCATTTAACTCCCAACTGTAATCTGCTTAAAAAGCAATTATCTTAATCGTACCTTTTACCTTTCCTTCTAAATATTAAATAAGTACAAGAAGTTCAAAGAAGGCGCCATCAAATGTCATAATTGTCTGCAGGAAACTGGAGTAGGAGTAACATTAGGCTGCATATACACATTATTGCGGTTCCGACGCGACCCGAATGATTTTTAATTGAAATATGGATCGATCGAACGCTTGGCCTAAATATCACCTGATGTTGAGTGAAGATGAGGTCAATGTTACGCGCTTTTCTAGAAGCTGCGTAATTCCTCTTCGTTTAAAGATTCCCAAGTTACATTCCTCAGCACGCCAACAGGTTTTTACATTCTAAAGCGGTGAGAGTGTGATTGCATTACATGACCTTATTCCACCGTCCCCTTTTTAAATCGATCAACCAAAAGAACGGCTGGGTTTCCACCCCTACTTAGTTGACTTTCCACTATTTTGCACTAAGCGTTTTGATTCTTCATTTATTATGCGTACGGCGCTAAGGAGTAGAATCTCCTACCTTTATCTGTGTTTCTCGAGCTGAATGTCGTCAAGGCCAGCGTAAATAGGACATTTATAAGCATCGCTGTTATTAAAATTTATGTTTATTTTTTAATTTTAATAAAAAGTAAATCATTCATTAGTTGTCGTCTTCTTGGTGCACACGCTTATCATCCAACGGTCCTATAGTCACTTACTAGTGAAAATTATGGTCAAGTGCGTACCTATAGAAAAATCTTTTTAAATTCTAAATATGAGACGTTAAAACGCAGCGTTTCCTCGCAGCTATCAAAACTAAGCCTAATACAGAACGAGGCGACATCAAGAGGGGTCACGCAATTTATTTACGCGACACTCTAATTTGGAACTTTAACTGTGGAAGCGAGGGCCCTTCTCTGAGGGTCTAATCGCCTCTGAATTTACACTCGTTAGAATAATATCTCGCTTTTCATGGTGGTCACTTTCACTATTTATTCAAATGTGGGCGAAATGTTCCTTTTGTTCTGGGACGCATATGGGTATGAATGTTAGTGTTTGGGTCCTCCTTGTTTTAATATTTGGGGGTGAAAGTGATGGATTTGGACAAGAATATAGTTTGTTTTACGTAGAAGCTACTTTGCTTTTCAAGTTGAAGTAGGATAATGTGTTTCTAAAGAAGAGACGTAACGAGTCATGAAATAAACACATGTTCCCGGGAGTCGGCAAACGAGGGACACCGGAAGGGGCGAGGGGTGTTATTAGCTGGTTGAAGTCCAGCATAATTTGACAAAGGGTTTATCTTAGTAAGGGATAAAGCTGTATATATCCAGAAAAACTTACATAAATCTCAACCGTGTTGGCTTTCGATTTTTTAATTGTCCGTATGTCCGTAGTGATAGTTTTCCAATAAAATAAACAAAATACTAGTCATTTTTAAAAGAGCAAATAATAATTATTGTTATTATTACGTGACACACAAAACAATCATATAACCATTTACCTCCCAACACATACAAGAAACATACACTTATATCTGTTTGTGTGTCCAAACAAATCTTTACGTATTTATAGTCGGGTGACCCGGAGTCTTAAGACACAGGATTTTGTTCAGTTTAGTTAGAATTCAGTCTCACAAAATTTGTTACTATAATTTTTAGTAATATTAAACTATTTTTAGACTAGATAATATACAAAATATAATATGATATTTCTAATTTCTTGTTACTTAAAAAAAAGTGCGTTGGTGGAGACCTGGTTCCTGTAGCATAGGGGATCCTAGTCCAGGAGCCAGTCTTCACAAAGTTACGAGACCATAGAATTAAGTGATTTTAGAATTAATATGTACATACTTTGTGGAGAAAAAAAAATTATTTTATATTATTTTATTAGTTGAAATATTTTTCTTATAAATATTATTTTTTAGAGAAAAATATAGATCATTATTAATATTTCAAAAACGTCAGTCTATTGTCTCCAATTTCAAGTAACTAAATGTAATTCCCAAGCCGAACCTCTGTTCGAGGGGTTGGAAGTTCGACGTGCCACTAGCAACCAGGCCAGGCTACAATCTGCATAAAATTTGATGACACAGAGCGCCAGATTTATTCAAAGTGAGAATTACAAGTTAGAATTAGCTAACTTTAATCCGCAATCCCGGGCGGCTAGGACGCAATAACACAATTCGCATGCTATTATCCACCCATTTGCATTTCCATTGCATTGTGTCCGTCCAATCCCGTGGGTAACTGCTCATTCGCGGAGTACTGTTAGCCTAAATAAACTTACGAGTAAATACTCTTGTCCTCTGATATTTTTATAGCATTAGCAGAATTTTAAAAGTATTTTTAATGGTTCTGTACCTCAAAAGGAAAAAAGGAAACCCTTATTTAGTCACTTTGTTGTCCGTCTGTCTGTCTATGTAATTTTTCTCAGAAACGCGTGAAGGTATCAAGTTAAAATTAATATTGAATTCGCAAGTCTGCAATCACTTGGAGCTATAAAAAAATAAAGCTTATCAGTCAACGCATTAAAATTCTATTGTATTATACTCTACTCGTATTGGGTTGTCAGACATTTCGTGTTAGTTTTTAGTGTATATAAATAAAACCCGTTCATTGTGACAATGTAAGGGATAGGTTCATATTTAGTATTAGTCTTGTGCAGCCGATAATAATTATTTCTTTAATTCACATTTTTAATATGTATGCACTGAAACTCTAAAACATTCTTCATTCTAAGTGAGTATGCCCGCCCTGGTTGCTTTGTTAAAATACCATTTTGAAAGACGATTACAAAAACTACTTCTTTAAAAGTATGTGAAGGGCAAACTTGAACAAGACAAGTAGCATTAATCCTATCGGGAATCTTTTGTTCGCTTGCGCGCGCGCACGCACCTCGCGCCGACTTAGAAACTTTACAAAGCAGCTTTAGTAACTTAGTATTGAGAATTGTTTTCTAGTACGCGTATACTATATATTTAAAAATCGATAGTCAGGCTTAACATTTAATAAAACATAAATATATAATTAGATCTCTCGCCCAAACCTCTTAGATGGCCCCCTGATTCCAGTCTACTAACCAGGAGGATCAGGCCTGCTAGCTGAAGCACAGGTTCCCCCTAGTTCGGCAGCAGTGGCTCAATTCATTTTACCAACCTAAAAGCCAAATAATTTTGTGACAAAAATGTATTTTTGTTTTATATAACAAACTACATTGACGTAAAAATTGTAAAGTATTATTTTTCTTAAAATAAAGATGAGGTTTTTTTTTATTTGATTTGGATTATGATTTCTTCATCTAACCATGGATGATTGATCTAACTGATTGCTCGTTCAATGATAAGACAAACATTCTAAACGGGTTGATAAAACTGTAGCTTGAAAGTTACTACGAGGATGTGAATAAGAATTTCTGATAGCCACACAGACAGTCAAGGGGAAAAGCTGGCTCTGTATAACACTATTTTGTTTAGTATGTATATAAGGAAGTCAAGGCAGTATTCTCTCAAATAAAACTGCACTAAGCACCGTTATCTGTTCCGAGCAGTCGTTCTCAGTTTGCAAGGGGAATCAGGTACGGAGATTTATAAGCTTTTAATGAATACCTCTTGGACAAAGTTAAAGAAAAGTACTCGCTTTTAATTCTATGTAGCTGACTTAAATACGGTGGAGTTCCGCTATCGGATAAAACAGTCCCAGCGGACTCTGAGAATTTGCAGGGGAAAGAACTAATGAAGTGGGGATGGAAGAACTGGGTGCAGACTTGGAGTTAGGAGACGGTGTACTTGACAGTACTGTGAGATGCGTTAATGGTTTGAACATTTGGATGTAGGCCATGAGACTCGAGCTCTGCACTGCTAGCTTCGTGTATACATTTATAAGATGCTATAGATTAAGAGTTTCATTTGTCTTTTTTCACTTCAGAATGCGTTTCTGAAAGGGTCGTAGATTAAGAGGGTATGCTGTTGTCAAAGCGCCCATACAAACGTAGTCCAGTCATATTTTGAGTATTAAGCTATGAAAATCTATGAAACTTACAAGACACAATCTAGAAACAAATATCTGTGTCGGTGGTGAGTCAGATTTTCGTTTAAATATATACTTCCAGAGTTACAGGGCGTCAAAGAATTGTATTTTACGGTAATAAAAAGCCCCAACTTTGAACCTGTTTTACAAGAGTATGAATCAATTTAGAACAATTTGGAAAAACCACCGACATCTGAAATTTCATTAGTATACTGTATTTAAAAAATGGTTACATAATATACTGTATCCTTCAAATGATCCCTGGACTACGAAACATCCAAATAACAGGTGGATAACTTCGCGTAGTGTATGCTGTCTCACCGTACGCGCTGGGGTAGGATAGGGCTCGGATAGGGACAGCTACAAAACAATCCAAATTTGAACGCGGCCACGTGCTCCAACCAACAAAGTCTCTTAATGGTTTGGACATTTGGATGTAGGCCATGAGACTCGAGTTCTGCACTGCTAGCTTCGTATATAAATTTATTTAAAGATGCTATAGATTAAGAGTTTCGTTTGTCTTTTCGTCACTTCAGAACGCGTTTCTGAAAGAGTCGTAGATTAACATTGACCGAGCTGGTACGAAGCGCGAGCGAAGCGTCTTCGTTTCAGCTTTGGTAAAAATGTTTTCGTACATCCTGATGCAGTCATCTCCTCTACAGCTCGCATTATACAAGCGATTCCTGGCAAATTTGGTGAGTAGGTTCAAGGTAGGAGAATTATATTGATTTGTTGAAAATTTTGTTTATCGGCCGTTAAAACGTAAATATTTCAGTTATTACGCAAAAATGATTAAAATATCACAAACCTTTTTGGTTACCCTCATTAAGATGCACAAACTTTAAGGGGTACTAGTAGATAGTCAATAAAAATATCCGCGTAATTATTACCGTATTCATTGTTATTTCGATATTACATAAACACACGTTTAGCATACTATTATTACGTAAACAATGTAGACTTTCTTGTAAAAGATACGAAAATTATTAATATTTTTTGTGAAATTTTTTGTTTGGACAGTGAAGTCCAAATTTGGACACTCCTAAACTATCAAATAAATACAAACTTAAATAAAACAAAAGTCTTTCAAATCGATGTATTTGACCGACTTTTGATTCGTTACATAGTACGGTTCAAAGATTCCCTTTACACTTTGGCCGCATTGCCCCGTTGTATGGCAATGGCTAACCTTCTCTAGTGTATTCTATCTAAATCGACGCCCGATTGCTGTTTGTTGTAAAATTCTATACAATCGACCAAATTCCTCTAATATTTTCGCTTCGGTGACGTCTGGATTCCTCCCTGAGGGCTTCTGTATGGAGCAGCCAGAAACGTATAGAATGTTCTTCGGCTTTGAGACTGCGAACTGAAATGAAGAATATAACTACTTAAAGAACAGTAAACAAATGTTACTACTGTTTTATTTGTTTCATATATATATATATATGTGTGTGTGTGTGTGTGTGTGTGTTCTGCAGACTAAGATCACATGCTTACCTGAGCGGCGGTCAGAGAAAATGTTAACAAAATAGCATTAAGAATATAACGACAGGCGCTGGAACAGTTTGTAATCGTATGAATTGAAATTTAATGAGATATAATAATAATGAGAGATTTATTTATATACCAGTGCATAAGACCTTACTTCTTTTCAAATTTTAGGATTCTGGGTCAATGGGAAGAACTCTATATTACAGACTTGAATATTCTCTATTAATTTTAATTTGATATCTTATCACATGTATCTGAGAAAATACGGACGGACAACCAAATGATCCTAAAAGAGTTCCTTTTTTTCCCTACGACGTGAGGTAAGGTACGGAACCTTAAAAAAAGTATCTCATTACTCTACGGAGACTTTATTAAAGAAAAGAAAGAGAACGTCTGTAACCGAAATTGATTAAAAAGCTTTTGGTGTACTAAGCTACGGTCTCGAAAAACTGAGTAGTGCTTCGCAGCGCGCTCTTTCCACAACATAAAACAAGAAGAAAAAGACGCAGCTAATTAAATAATATCGTCAGCGTTTTATTTGACAGAAACATAACAAGGGGCAGTCGTTTACGACCTCTCGCTCCCCCACTATATCTGGAACAAAGGACCGACGGCTTCTCGGGATAATAATTTTAAAATTCGGCCTTAGATGTAAAAACTCTGTGGACATGCTAATATCGTACTGAAAACCAAAGAGCTGTATTATATAATTAGTGCTACTAATTATCAGCAGTATATATTAATTGATAAATATAAAATTATGAATTATACTTGGATTGGTCAAAATGAAAATTTCGTACAAATTTCATTCAAAATTACTTTTTATAAAACCAATTAACTACAGAACCCTACACTGCGCATGGCATGACTCGAACTTGGCTGCTTGTTTTTTTTTTAATATCCACTTCCGTCACATTTATGGCCAAAGTTCTTCCTTCGGTTTCCCTTTCAAAAGCGTATTTTACCTGGTCGTCCGAGTCATGTTAGTCAGTTTGAAGATCTTTATTTTATTTTTAATGAAACAACTTATCCCTTACATTTTAATAATAATGAAAGTGAAAGTTTCGTCATAAAGTACAGTTTATTTTCAATTTACTGCAAAGAAATCTTTGCTTACTTCTTATTAAGCAAATGGTGCCAAGTCTGTTTTTTGGTCAGTCAAAGTTAATGCCTGAGAGTTTTTTTCATAAAATAACCGGGGCAGCGCCGCATTCGCGACCGCCGAAGGGAAATACGGGCCCATAAAGTTGCAAATGAAGTAATATCGTGCTTGGGTTGACTTACTGGCGCAAAGTTGCTGAACTGCTCGCGCGGCGCGGATGTGGTGCCACGGTCCGGGGGCTCTCGAGTACACAGTTTACAAGATGGAGTAGCTATCACAAGTAAATGAAGGAAATATCGACCGAGCTGACTGCTAAAGGCTAGCTGACAACAAGAAAACTAATTTGCTCTCATTTGAGAGACTCTGCGAAAAATAGATATAGCCTCCTATACGCAAAAAAAACCTTTCATTGAATAACCCATGAAGGTAAAAATAATTATCGCCCGAGGTAGGCGGCACAGTAAAATCTTTTTAGCTTCATGGAATAACCGCTTCCGTAGCCTAGCAGCTACAAGATTCTGCGGTCTATTTTCAGCAAGAGGTAGCTATCGGTACTCGGCTTTATTGCAGGTGCTACCTAAGATTCCGCCAAAACAGCAATGTTGTGTTTCGGTCTTCTGAGTAAGCACACTTTCCATCCAACGACCTCATCGTCAGCTACCATCAGGCATTTTGTACCAGACCACAACAGTGCTGCTTAGAGACAGACATAGGTAAGTAATTAACCAGGCGTACGCAGATGAACTAGCTAGGGCTGGTGCAGAGAGCCCGCTGTTCCGGTCAGAACCAGCCTGCGTCATCTCCTTCCGCAACATAAAATACATATATCCAAAGACGTATACATGTACGTAAATCACCGGAAAGCAACGTCATCTTCGATATTTAAACTGAAATATTTGATTAAAACTGACACAGCCAAATTCCCGACTGGAGGTTTGCATTCGCTATGGACTCAATGCTTTTAATTAAGTTGAACAATCCTAGTGAAACTGGTCAGTCGAACCATCGCTAACGTTTGAGTTAAGACTTTGTGTTGACCAGCCCGGGAAGTCTACTGTTTGTGTTATATGGACAGTTCGGCTAGTTATTATCTTGTATGACTGCATCTATCATAATGCCATAAACCAAGTATTTTCATTACGTATTTTCCGATTTCAGTTCACATAGCACGTACAGTCGTACAACTTGTATTTCATTTCGCTTAAGGTTTTTTTTAAAACTTTAGTTGTGGGTTTACACTAGAAAAGTGAGGCAATAATTCGAAAAGTTACGGAGTTTTAATATTTTGTCATGTAATTTCACCAGGTTTGTTTAAAATTTATTTCAGAGGCAATTTTGAGATTTTTTCTATAGAGATAATTTTATGTTTGGTGGCACTAATTATATCTGGATGTTCTGTACTATCTATTTTTAGGGCTACAGCAAAAGCCGTTCTTTATAAAATATTTTTAGCTAACCTGTTAAGTCTGGTAAATTATGTAGGTATGCCGCCGCCAAACAGAAAAGGTTTCTACCACCACGCAAAAAGAGTAGTATGAAGCATTATTAGCATACTCACACTGTCTCGTGTGTCACTGTGTGATTTGCTAAATGTCAGTGTCAATCACTGACAGTGTAACGAAAGAGAGCCTTGGACGGGTGTGTACGTTTAACAATACCGAACACGTGGTTATTGCAAATCCAGTAAGTTATGATGAGATTACTATGTAACTGTGATATTATATCTTTGTGTAGGTATATTACCCATATTTCCTTGGTAAGTGACTTATTTTTGTATTTGTTACAAAATAAGTCCCTTATCTAAGGCTGACGCTGAACAGCTGTGTTAATGGCACTGTTTTTATTTCGTTAATCAAAAGAAAACATATCCAGCGCCTGATTGGCTGGTTTCCGGGTAAGCAATGACTCCATCCTATACCATTATCGTCACTAAGCATCAGGCGAGATCTAGTCCTAATGAGTGTCAATTTCTAATGTGCATTTGATTGAGTCAGTGACTGTCTAGTACATGAGAATGCAACAGGTGAAAGGGACCTAGTTTAAGAGAATCAGTCATAGTAAGTATTGCTGTGTCTATATTCCAGGTTTAGTCTAACAATAAGTCGGGTCTACTATTGGCATAAGGGTACTGGCTGTGATTATTATTTCGGCAACGTTATTCACACAAATCTATCGCGGAGTGATTGAGAAATTACAAGCAATTCTGGGAAATCCAATATCGCTGGTCTTATTATAGCTGTAGATCGAATACCTCAGTAGGTAAATACTCAATGAACTAAGGCAAGTGTAGACAGCATTTCGGTTATAATAATTTGTTTACCAAGTCTTTGACCACGACTTGACCACGTGGAACCCGTTATACTGGATAGAGTATTCTTGTCTGCTGTAATGAAGGTGAATAGTCTAATATCCAATTATACCTCTATATTAAAGTCATACTAGATACAAGTTAAAGACTAAGAAAATGGGCCGTGAAAAACGGCCAGATGTGAGGACGGACGCGAAGAGCTGATCATCTGATGCTCCCCGGATAAGAACCAACTACGACAGGAAATCTGTCACTTACGAGGGAGCACAGTTGTTCAACAAATTATCCAAAGACATAAGAATTTGTAATTTAAATATGTTTAAAAATAAACTTCAATGCAATAATAATGGCATCTTTAGATAAAGAGGCTGCGTCTGTCGCAAAGAGCTCCCCCTATGACGGACTAGTTTTTAAAAATTGTTTTTGATAACATATTTTTTTATTTGTTTAGCGTGAGATATTTCTTTAAAAAATCTGTGACCAGAAGAGATTCCCAAAAATCATAAATATATCTCACGAAAGTGACACCATAATGACGTAACCGAGCGCCAGGGATTTTAAGGATACAAGACTTTCTTAGTAAATTGCAAAACCTTACCAATCAGAACAAGACGAAACGTATCCTAAAACCCTAACTTCCCAGCTACGTAATGTGCTGTGTTGTCTCATGTATCAATGTAACTATATATCTATATATATGCTTAATGCATCAGTGTTGTATGTCAAAGCAACCTGGGCACCGGCTACAGACATTATTACAATGAACTTAGCTAGCACTGAACATAATTACGCCGACCATTCATGGTCTCTCAAGCATGCATTGTACTTGGAGTGACCGCCTCCCTGGCCTAACTGCTACATGCTTGGACTATTCCGGAGGTGCTAGGTTCGTTTCCCAGTTCCCTATAGGTACTCGGTTTGTTTGGTGGTAGGGCATTCTCAGCGTCTAAAGACAAAAGTCTTTAATCAGTGCGTGTTGCCAGTGATGACATACGGAACCGAAACGTGGACCTTTACGTGGGACGAATAAACAAGCTCAAAGTCACTCAGCGAGCAATGGAACGAGCTATGCTTGGAATTTCGCTACGTGAGGTCTGGAATGAGGAAATCCGTAGACGAACGAAGGTCACCGACATAGCTCGACGAGTCAGTGAGCTGAAGTGGCAATGGGCAGGCCACATCGCTCGTAGAACCGATAACCGGTGGTGAGTAAAGGTTCTCGAGTGGCAACCGCGTACCTGGAAACGTCTACCAGGCCGTCCCCCTACTAGATGGACCAACGACCTGGTTAGAGTCGCAGGGAGTCGCTGGATGCAGGTGGCTCGGGACCGGTCGATGTGGCGTATCGTCGATCCAGCTGTGGATGTTTCCTGGCTGATGATGAGGGCATTTTCTAGCTACCACCATGCTAGCTAAGTCTCGCCAAGCAGCAATGTTAAAGTACGATTGTGTTCCAGTATGCTCCTCATTAGCTTGAGTCTTCTGGGTGTACACGCATCCATCCAACGACCTTATCGTCACTAAAATAACATTTAAAAGTCGGAATGTTTTCTCGCCGTTTTCGTAAAAGATGGCTAAAGTAAAAATATTCAGGTGTCCAGCAAAGCAGCAATTACCTATGCTGTGTAACGACATCATCCAACCACGTATCTGTCTCGCTCTCTCTCACACACAAAAAAGGAAGAAAGAATCATCCCGATCACACAAGTATTTCCCTTGGAAAAATATTCAAGTCCACGTATACATTCGCAGCCAAACTCTGTGATAAATTCACTCACCCAATCTGAAAGGTCGATGAACGATAACGTATTTTGAGGCAGCATACAGTTCCAGATAACTAAATATAACAATAGTGATATCAAATGGAGCGTATTCATCGAGGTAACCTTGCTAATCCTTGAATTTATTATAGAAATTACTCTGAAGTTTGAGTGGATTTGTTAATTGATGTGTACTTCCTGGCGTATTGGGAGTGATAATTACGATGCGAACAATTTTGTGTTATAAATCAACACGTAACACTGGATCTGATTGTCTCCAGGTGGTGAAGGTGACGGTCTATCAGCACTGCTGGGGTCTGCATCTCCGGACCTGGCACTAGCATCTGACGCTTCAGACAGCCTACCACTGCCAGATCATGACAATGGTAAGTCATCATCGTTAGCGGGGAAACTTCGACTAATGGGGGTGCCTTAACTAATAACATACATCATCAACAGGCTATATATGTCACCACTGCTGGGGCTCAGGACTACTCTCCTACAGAGAGTATATGGACCATATCCCACCACGCGGGAGCAATGCGGATTGGTAGACTTCACACACGCCTTTGAAATTCTTTTCAGGAGTGTGCAGGTTTCCTCGCAATGTTTTCGTTCACCTAAAAGCCAAGGGTAATGATTTTAATCATTCGTACATAAATTCCAAATCTTTCAATACTAAACGAATGATCTTGATTTTGTAATTACACATCTCATTTGAAACTATTGTGTCAAAACGGCGAGGTGAACATGTGCTCACCCAGTACCCTTAATTTCATCAGCATTTGATAAGGTTACGTAAAACATATTTTGCTGGTATTTTAATGTGTGGATGGGTTTGCACTTGACGTTCATCTCACCTGATGGTAAGTGACGATAAGGGTGTTGGATGGTAAGATGAGGCGCTGGCTGTGCTACATTTCCTACCGCAACACAACAGTGCTATTAGCACTGTTTTTGGCGGTAGACTTAGATAACATGGTGGTAGCTAGCCAGGCGGACAAAGAACATACCACCAACTAAGTCAAGTACCGATATATACCCTCACTGGGAATTCAATAAAGATTGTTACTCCAAGCGTGCAGCCATTAGGCCACGGAGGCGGCTTTACCTAAATCTGGAATTTTACACAACCGGCAAACAATTAACGGAACCAGTTCTCGCATATATTAAACACAACATGAACCCAGGTACTAAGAAAGATAAATGGCTTTGATTTGTAATCCCTTCATTGAGTCGAGTTTAAGCCTAACATATTTACTTGAACATACGTCAGCCTATTTCCCTTTTATTTAGGTACAACATTTCTCATTTCAACGTGAATAGATTGCTCAGTATCAGTAGTCGTTAACAACTTTCGAGATTGATGTGTTTCGAGCAATGACATCTCGGGAGTTTCCCGATAAGGGCAGTTCCACGTTTTACGGCAGGAGCGACTCGTGAATTTTAAAAACGCTCGCTAAAATGTTGCTGACACCTGCACTGTGCAGTAATACTAGTCATTAAAGTCGACCCATCAGTTTCACGGAGTACTTTGACATTATATGGGACACAAATGCTGCCATAGTTCACCCAATGTGGTTCTTATAGTTCCACAATTTTATTTACTAAGCCTTGTTAAGTTATAACAATAATTTGTAGAACGTAATTTGTACATCTAAATTAAATTCGCTTCCAATTGCTATCAAACAACAAATATTAATTCAATTCAATTTATTGTGTTTAAATTCGGATACAAGTTGCAGTTTGTATTAAATTTTTGCATAAACGCTTTAGTTCCGCCAAATCTTGCCTTTTCATACGTATACACAAACACATCCATAATAAATAAATAAAATAGTTTTTATTTTAGCCCAAAAATCAAATAGTACGAGTAGTGGAGGCCGAAAATTTCTTTTAAGCTTTGAAGCTTGTAGTAGAGGTTTCCGCTCTTCCGTTAGCATAAAGGGGTTAATTATATAATATTGTCTGTGTGTGTGTGTGTGAGTGTGTGAGTGTGGGGTAAAATTATGTGATAAAATGTATAAACGATTCAGCTATTCTCTATTATATCCATAACTATTATTATACAAATTATTTCAAATGGCTATATACAAAAAGGAAATACGGTACAATACTATCTTTTACTTTAAAAATTAATCACAAACAATATAGACATATTAAAGTAAAAGTATTGTAACGTATTTCCTTCATGTATGTAGCCATTTGAAATAATTTGTGTATTTAACTTCAGTTCGTTAACAACTTTCAACATGAATGTACCTATTCCGAGGAATGATATCACGTGAAGTACAGTTTGACGATAAGGTAATTTCCGTGTTTTACGGCAGCTCGGAAGTGGCGAGACATAATCTGAAAGTAACTTTGCATGCATATACTTAGTGGGCAATCAATTAATATCCTGTTATACGAATGTGCTATCATTCACGCTGACCTACATATTTCAGTAGTTCTTATATCTACATATTCTGGATGCTAAATTTATTTGACTCCTCGATGTTTTATACAAAACGTTTTCATACTCGTGACCCGAACAATAAGATAATATAGTGATATTAACACGTCGCGAGCTTGTTCAGGCATCTTCAAGAGAATTTAAGATTGATGTTCAAAGTTCCTAAAGATTTGGACGTGTGAGCTTCAATAATTTTGAATTTAGAACCGTAGCTTTTAATATCCAAAGTCAAAGGCAACGGGCAATGCTAAATCAAAGGCAACGTTTTAAATACGAGTATTCCATTTTTAAACTCGATGCAACTTCAACAGGAAAATGGTCGCGCAAAGAGAAAGTTATTCCTAAGCAATCCTCTTAGATACGACAGCTCAACTTATTACTGAACTTCTGATAAAAACCGTAACTATGCAGTAGTTAGCTGTATATTCTCGGATGAGGATGAATGATGCTATAATATTACCTGTTAGTCTTAATACACCTGGAGGTAGAAAAGGATGTAGGATGTAGGAGGTAGAAGTAGGAAGGGGGATGAATTCTGGTAATTCACCTACTTTTATGACCTACAACTTAATTAAATGAAATATTATACTCGTACATACAGACCATTTAAAAGAACTCATGGACCTTCATTGTTCAAACAATACCGGCTCTATAAATTACATTTAGATATGACGTTATATTACATTAATTGTATTTATTTTTGTAAATCATTTTCAAACCCCTTGACTTGGATACCCCACTCGATAGTTGGGGGGGGGGGGGGGGGGGGGGGGGGGGGGGAATTTTGGAAGACATACAATTTGGCGGCGGCTGGCAATGTTTACTTTTTATAATTTTGATATACTCAATTTCACCCTTACAATTAAGAATTAGAGATTATTATTAAAAGAGAATTATACTCGGACAACATACTCCTTCTGGCACAGTCGGATAAAAAGGCGAGGTACTTTCCATGCTCTGGCTAAAACAAAACCATCACTAAAATGGTATATTCAACGAGAATGTATCAATCTTTGCACAGAGCGGCGAGTTGCACTCAGTCCGGACACGATCGTGATCCCGGCTGTTTACATTCGACCATCCCGAGAGCTGTTTGTCATCTACATCTACAGTTTCAAAGCGAGTTTATTTTGAGTACATATACTGTACTCCAGCCGATCCTAAATTACGACAGTTAAATGCTCGCTTTGAAACAGCTTCATGTGTCGCTCCTCGTGACGGTGGATGGTCGCCCTTTTAAAAGGCCAGTGAGATGTTAGTGCTCAGTAAAATTACAACGTTTTAAAACAATTTGTTATTTTTATTTATGCTGCTCTCTATAGGAGAGGCTTGAGTATGCTTGAGCCCCTGCAGTGGGGACATATATAGAGCTGTTGATGATGTTACTCTCATAGCGACACAAATTGTGTATAACTATAATCAAATCGATGGCATTAGTATTTCCTGAGTTGATCAGCTACGATAGACGGATAGGGTTTCTTTTTTCATCGGGTCTACGTAGACTAAAAACGGCTAAAGGCAAGCGCGTATTGAATGAACTTCCCGCACAATACGAGGTCAAAATGTACTGGAAATTTATAGCCTGATATGTGGCCGTGCATACAAAATACCTAAAAAAACTCATGTGTTACCTATACTAATAAATAAATGTGAAAGTGAGTTTGTTTGTCCTTGACACCCGTCAAAACGGAGCAGACAAAGCAACAGAATGATTGATATGTGTAGGGATAGTTGAAGCTCCGGGAAAGGACATAGAATATTTTGTCCCGATCGAGCAAGTCGTTCTCATACTCACCGAAGTCCACGCGGTCGAAGTTGCGAACAAAAGCTAAATATATATATTAAAAATACTCAGACGCAACTAACCGAAGAAAGCGCTCTCTTTAACCTCACTCAAGCAGACGCCCGCCGCTGTCACTAGGTCCACAGAGTACTATCTAGCTATCTAGACTCCCACGTGCTCTTGTGATATCCTCGAGTGATGTCTGCGTCAGGCACACACACTACACGCCATCGGTCTGATTAATACGGTGCGGTACTTACTGGCTCACTTTAGCCACCAACCAACCAACCAACCAATCAACAACTACTACATTATTATCACTAGGAGTAACACGTGCTGACCTTGTTCTTTTTTCTCGTGAGCCTCATTTGATAACCTGCGTGGGCTTTGTGCGTGGGTACCTAACGCTGCTTTGGTAGGTCGCGGTTTTCTATGACCGCCTGGCAAGGTGACACCGTGTTCTCTACACCCAAATGAAAAAAATATGCTTTTCACATTTAGTTCTATACAAGCGCTGTAAAACCTTGCTTCTTGCCAAATTTCTTGTTTCTAGGTCAATGAGCCTATGAGTTGTTTTTCAATTCAAATACATTATCCGATTGCTTAAGTGAAGGAAAACATCGCGAGGAAACCTGCACACTCCTGAGAAGAAATTCAAAGGAGTGTGTGAAGTTTACCAATCCGCACTGGGCTCGCGTGGTGGACTATGGCCCATACACTCTCTGTAGGAGAGTAGGCCTGAGCCCCTGCTGTGGGGACGTATATAGGCTGTTGATGATTGATGAGGTCAATGAGAAGTTCTCAAAAGGTTTTGATTCCTTCTTTGTAAAAAATACGTCTTAAACAGCCGTATCTTTTTGATACGTTGTCTTATAATCTTTATTTTTAAACAACTCCAAGGGGCTGCGTATTCGATATTAATTTCAACTAGAAGCCTTTACGCGTTCATGAAGAAAAAAAATTATTGACAGACAGACATACAGAAAACAAAGCGATCCCATAAGAACTCCTTTTGAGATATGTAACTGTAAAATATGATGTATTGATGACTTATCGATATACTTGTGTGTAAAATATGACTGTTTCCAAAATGACATTGGAATAATGGACCGCCAAAAGCCTTTCAATACAAAAACTGGGTCGGTATAACACGAAACCGTACTCGAAGCATCACCGTACCTACGCTACGCCAATATCAAATTCCACCGGAGTAATTTAACTTGCGCCAAAATTTTGTTATTGTTTGTTATATTTATAATTGCTTTCTTGTTTGAGTAAGGCGGAGCGATACCTGTCTTCGTGTTGGAGGATTTGACAAGAGTTAGATAATTTTCAAGTTTGCTGACTGTTTCACACTTAGTAGTTAGCGCGGATTATAAGTGTTCGATAGCTTTGTATCGTGTCGATGTCGCTAGTACTCCAGTTACTCTGCAATAACTTTGTTAGTATTAGTTTTCTCATCGAAACTATCAGCCCGAGAAAGTAAACTGCTGAAGAATTGTTCTTGTACTTTATTTCATTTAATGTTTACACACTTTACGCAATTCATAAATTACGAAAGAAAATTTGGTAATTCTATCTGATCGAAATAGAAAATAAAAGGCAAAGTTTGAGTCGAACTCGTGTATCAAAGGTTCCGAAGCTTGGAAAGAAATGTACAGATATTATTACCTTGACCTAAGGTGCATATTTATGATTTTCCCAACCGCCTCAGTGTATTATCATAGTGTATATCAAAGGGTTTTGAAGATGACGGCTGTGACAGACGGAAAGACCGACTCCAGAGTGAGATTATTAGGCTTTTGTTTTTAATCGGATGTCTGGAACTCTAAATAAAAGATAAACCTACCGAAGGTTTCGAGTACCACTGTTGTGGGAGGTTTTAAAAAATTAACAAATGTCGTGTATTCGTAACCACAATTTAAAACTTTGTCAGTGCAAGCAAAATGTGACTTTGATGGCAATAATTTGGCACTAACAGCCTGATCTGATCATGAATCCAGAGTGTGGATACAGGATCTCTTCAGGGTCGACTAGTAAACTCCTCTAATATTTATACTCTTTAATATGCTATTGAAAAAAACGTGTTGTTTTAGTTTTTTATGCTTCCGTACCCAAAGTGTGAAAATGGGACCCTATTACTGAGAAGTCAATGTCCGTCCGTCCGTCTGTCACCAAGCTGTATCTTACGAACCGTGATAGTTAGACAGTTGAAACTTCCACAGATGATGTATTTCTGTTGTCGCTATAACAGCAAATACTAAAAACCAGAATAAAATAAATATTTGAGGGGAACCCATACAACAAACGTGATTTTTCGAGACGAGCGATGTAACATACCACTAGTGCCATCTAGTGTCCTACTCGTCTACTACTGCTACTGCAAAACTAAATTGAAATATCCATATTCTGTACGGAACCCTTCGTGCGCGAGTCCAACTCGCACTTAGCCAATTTTTGGTTAAAATTATTTGCACGTTCTATCGGTTTCTTTTTATAATAATAATAATAATTTTATTCAAAATGCATAAAAAAACAATATATATTTAGGGTTCCGTGCCTGAAAGCTAACCAACGGGACCTTATTATTAAGCCTCCGCAGTCCATCTGTCTGTCTGTCATTATCTCACTATCTCACCTTATAGTGACGTTGTTTATGGGTGTTCAGCTGCGATTTGACGTATCCCAGTAACGCCAGCAGTGCGTTCCTCTCCCTATCGGTACGCATGATAAAAGTTGAAGCGAAAAGCCTTAGTGTTCATCTTTCGGAGCTCTAATCTGCTACTTAATATAAATACATCTTGTCTATATTAAAGCCCTAATATTCTTGTGAGTAATAAATACCGCCCGAGATTCCTCGAACACCACTTTGATATTTTTTGCTCGAATAAGAAAATCTCCAGATAAGTAGATGATGCCGTGTATAGAAAGGTAATTAATGAGTTATTAATGGACAAAGTTGGGCTGTAATAAACTTTTTATGGCTCTGATCTTTTTGTATCCCCGCTTCATGCTGTAGAGGGAACGCTGAGATTTTCACGAGACTTTGGGAGTCGTTTTGGAAGGAAATGTAATATAGTATTAACGTGATATAAATCGAATTGAACTGTAAAATTATCTGGGAACATCTTAGGTTTTTGTTGATTTTCTCAAAATTTATAAGGGACCACCACTAAAGTATGCTGTACCAAACAAAAATGGATTCACATATAACTAGCGGATTTATCGCGTAACATACACACAAAAACAAACGAATTGAACCTTCTCCTTTTTTAAAGTCGGTTAATAAAATTAAAGTTTAAAACTTAGGAACTAACAGCTTGTTTTAGACATAAGTTTATACTTTCGCGTTTCGTCCGCGACTTCGTCCTAGCCAGAAATTACCCCACAAGAACTACTTGTTCGATCGGGATCAAAATTAGCCTACGACCTTTTCCGAACCTTCAACTATCCTTTTACTGAAAATCATTTTGTCTGTGGAACGAGTTGAACCAATGTTAATTAAATTTTTAACAATCACGTAGCTTGCGTCATAGAATGATGCACGCTTATTTTCATCCTGATTAAAGTTCTCGTGGCATGGTTTTTTTTTATTCTTTCAAGATACCTGATAAGTAGTAGTAGAAAAAGCTGATAAATGATTTATTAATGATAAATAATAACTGACTCTTGGAGCTGTGTCGGTGACATTAGTTCGTCTACGGATTTCCTCACTCCAGATTTTGACACGTGGGGAAATTCCGAGCATAGCTCGTTCCGTAGCTCGTTGAGTGGCTTTGAGCTTGTTTGTTCGGTCAAGGTTCCGTATGTAATCACACACATATTTTTAATTTTGACATAAGACGCTTTAAGATTAGTGCATTTGATAAAACATTATTGCTATGTCCGGACACAACGTCAAAAATTTAAGAATTTAAATATCAGCTTTACACAAGTATTAATATGTTACTAGTACACTCGCACACTTATGAACCTTGTCACGTTCTCTCTTGCTTGTTCCTATGTAGTGTGTTGAAGGAAATGTCAGTTAAAGGCAAATGTTAAAAAGGCAGTTATATGGTTCAAAAGTGGATACATATATTTCAGATAGATAGATAACATATTTATTCGGTGACTCAAATTATTTACAAAAAGAAAACTTAAACCTAATACTTATATAAAATAACTAAAATAAAGTTAAACATTTAAAAAACAACTTAAATTAGGTACAGTACAATAAGTCGACGGAAAAGGCGCTGACTCAGCATGTGCTGCAGGAGTCCTCCAGCGCTGATATTCAGTCAGAACCCTCCATCCAACCATCACCAGGTGACAACAAACTATTGTGTGTAGTGTATATTGGGTTAGGTACTTATCCGGAGTACACAGGTTCACTAATAGCTCGTAGCCTTCAGCCCCCATCACGGTTATTAACGTTGGTACTTGCATATCATCTGTGATGTGGTTTACAATAAAATATTGTTGTAAACGCTCCACGTACAGCTTCCAATCGTCTTTTTGTACACTGAACTCCGCGATTTTACCGATCGACATGTTTATAATGTTTATTTATTTAACACTAAATAGTCTGCACGCGTAAAAGTCCTTTTGATACCCCGAAGCCACTGTAGAATATTTATATTAAGGGTTAAATGAGACACACGTCTATCCAAGCACACAATTTATTGTGGACTAAAGTAACCTACCTACATACAAGATTAACCAGCTAATTATTTCTAAGTACCTACATTACACATTGCAATTGACGACAACAAGTTTGGATGGAAAGCATCGCCACCCAAGAAGCCTCATGTAAGGGCTCTGTCTTTCGGAACAAAATGGTGTTAATCAGCACTTGCTATTTGAATGCAGACTTCAGTAGCACTGTGACAGCTAGCCAGGAGTATACAGAATAAATACCAACTCCCGCAAACATATTATAAATAGTCATTTTACGGCGCAAATGCTCTTATTTTTCAGCCACGCGCCGGCCGAGGCTTGCCTCTTCGAAAACATCAGTAATTCAATGAATGACTCCATATACTATTTAAGAATCAAACCACGTCATTTATATCGAGAAACCTATTCGCTACCCCCCAATTTCTTCATCCGTGACCACTGACGTGTAAAAATACGGACACGCTAATCGATGTCATCAAGCCATCAACAGCCTATATACGTCCCCACTCACGTACATTACGGAATAATGTTTAGATTCCGGGTCATCATCATCGGCCACTGCTTAACTGCACTCAATCGAGTGCACTCAATCGAATATATATGTATCGATTGATGATATATATGATTGATCGATTGATATATGTATATCGATATATAAACAAAAAGCCCGTATTGGTTTTTGAAATTATTGTATAATTGTGGAGAAATGTAGAAGAGAGTGAATGAGGGCTCCACTGTCGCTCTATGGCCTCCATTTACCTGTAAAATGTTTCTTAATTTGAATTATTTCGATTGATATTTTTCGCAGAAAACACAGAAGTATTGTGAAAATATTCGTAAATTAACATAAGGTTGTATTTTGACAGCTAGCTGAGACTAAGTTCATTCAAAATGTGTTTGTTGCTTTATTCTAGTTTCTCTTTCACGCTCTTAGGTTTTAACATAAGGATCGCTTTCTCACTCGCGCACATTGGTCTCTCACCTGCTTGCTGGACATCACCATCATCATAGACTGTCACTTATAAATGAGCTTTCCATTAGGAGATAGGCCGTAATCAGTCTAGACTGGCGGACTGGCCTTAAGATATTAGCCATGTCTGCAGTGTGCTAGATCAGTGTATGTGACACAAATTAAGCCCCAGTCGCGTGATTGACGGCGCAGGCCCTCGTATTGTGACGATCCATTACCTCAGCCTAATGGATTCTTCGTATTCATGCATCCCATTCAAGATATGTTGTGAGCGATGTCATGTTAAGACGAGGTACGATTCAGAAGTACATATCTAACTGTAAGTTACATATGCAAGACAGTGATAGCACTCCAGCGGTTCTCGACGCGTAAGTAGGAAAGGTGTTGCCCGGAGTAGAATAACGTAAGCGACAAAACACACCAAAATAAATCTAACCTTAACTAAATACTGAGTTCACCTATTTTCAATGCGGTGATGTGACGAAAAAAGTGTTTTAGAAGATGTGATTTGAAACATTACAGTTGTTGAGAAAATTTACACCAATCAAGTTTACTGTTCACTGCCCAGGTTTAATACGTGTAGCTTCCATATAAGATGAGAAAACACAAACCAAAGTGATGTCGCCGTACCCCCGCGCCCCTGTACCGCGCGGGTGAGGACTCATTTAAGCGGTCGGTCTATAATAATTTTTTGTAAAACGATGCATTGTAATGAAAATATAGGCGTTCTTTTATCAAAAGCCCTCCAAAAGTATTTTCTTATGCGGGTCGATCATAGAACCACCAAAACCCTCTCGATGTTTACAATTCAAAGCACCTACCGCTCTAATGATCTCCTATCTCAACAAACGCACGTACGAAATCAAACAACCCTAACAGAGCAAACATAGCGAGTTGAGTTGAAAGCAAACTGCATTTGTAAATGAGAAGACTCGAGATGGCTCGTTACAGCTAAGACGAGGGAGCGAGGCCTCGCTGGAGACGGTAACAAGTCAATTTCCTATACAACGTCTTCTCAATAGATAGTATAACAAGGAAGTATCCTTGTTGAAGAAATGACTGCATAAGTAGGTATACCTGTCTGGCTTTCATTTTAGAGAACTATGTGAAATGATGACTTCGAACGAATATCCTTTTCCAAACATAAACCACTGAAAAATAACTCTAGTGACGCTCCAAAACAATAGAAATCGGACGCGGTCCGTGAAAATGCAATGTTCGTACGTGAAAATGTATACAGAAATGTATAAATATTTAAGTAATTTCATTTAATAATGTTTTTATGTGGTATGCATTGCCTTTGTTCGAAAACGTTCCAAATGTAATGAAAAAACGAAATAAAGTAAGCTTTATGGCATTCGAATAACTTTTTCCCTGTAAAAACCTCTACGGAGATAAAGATTCGGTGTACTACTACAGTCATTTTAAATAATCGGTAAAACACTTTAGTCTTCTTCTGCAATGGGTTAAGAAAGTATCCCACTGAAATCACAAAATGGAGTGATAACAAATAATAAACTAACAGATGTTCGCATAATAATAATTATACAAAAATCTGCACCCTTGTAATATCACTGTGCTTTCAAACTTTTAAAAGAAAGACATTAACCTGAAGTATTCAAGTCATGCCCACAATTAGTCAAATCTTTGCGACGTCTGGGGAAGTTCCTCGCCCCAAGTTGCCGCGATGTTTCCAACTGTCAGACGAGTCTTGGTGGCTATAAATTTTGGAGCACATGTGTGTGACGCGTGAACTAAGAGTTCCTACTTACAAATTGTTGAGTCCAAAAGTAGGTCACTCCCAGAAAAGTATGAGTAAATGTTGTGGTATTCGAAGTTGATAAATAAAAATGAAGAATGAGAAGATGCTAAGAATGCCAGAGGGGAACGGGGACAAGCCGACGCCGGAAAGATATCCCCCATGGCTGTAAACGGCTGAATCAAGTTGTATGACCGATGGACATTCAGTGCCATAGTGACCACGCGCGCTAATTTGAAATAATATTTCGTTTAGAGTAAGTACCTTCAAGACTAATGCGTAACATCGGCGACCACATCTAAACGACACGTTTTTAAGGTACATATGTAAGGAACCTTTTAAGAAACAATGCACCTTAATAGACCTGTATAAACAACAATGCACCTGTATAAACAGGAGAATCACGAAATCTTTGTATGTAACCCCACTAAAATTATAAACTGGTATTCACTTAGAGATATATGTTTGAATTTAACTATCATTATAAATTGACGTTGAAGCTTACCACATAAAGCTATACTCCTCGCTCGCAAAACTAATGCCCTTTGTTAAAATGAGAAAACTTTATTTAAGGTTAGACATACAATTCAAGGTTTTTCGCACTTCCCTCCTCCATTAATGTTTATGAGTGTGCAGTAACTTGTCAAACTATGGCTATAAACCGATTGATAGATGGGGACGACGAAAAGCTACAAGCTGTATACGAGCGTAGCGACTGAACTCCATAATCTATGGTAGCGACAGAACTTACATATTCTATGCTGTCACTTGGTCCGCCATTTTGTTTAATGAACAGTGTAGTCTTTGATCGTCCTTTTGAGATTGTCTTTTTCATAATTTGTTTAGGGCGATAACAGTGAAGGTATTAGAGACTGTCTCGTCGGAAACTCCCAGACTATAACGTGTAAACCGAAGAAGAGAGCATACATTCTCTAGAGACGCTCGAACAACCTGAGATGAAGACATCTTGCGACGCGCCTTGGACAGACACTACGCTGTGTTCCTCTAATGATGGATCGTTCTATGTGCTACGAAGCTTGAATATATTTGTCGCTGCGTTTAAGTTTCCACCTTTTTATTCATACCTCAGATAATACTGGAAAGGGATCTTTGCCGACGGTTATTATAAGAACTATATTTTTTATTTCAAAGGCTTTCACAGGTTTCTTCCAGAGGTTCCATTAGACAGTGTAGCCATCCGTCACAGGGCATCCACCGATAGAAGTTATTTTTAACCGAATTCAAAAATGAGGAGATTATCAATTCGACGAATTTTTTTCTTTCTTTTTTTTCTTTTTTTAATGTTTGTTACCTCAGAACTTTTGACTGGGTGAACCGATTTGGATGATTCTTTTTTATTTTATTTGAAAGGTGATGCGTCCCGTGTGGTCCCATTTCAATTTGGTCCAGTCCTGACAACGGCATCCATGAGAAAAAGTATATAAATCTTAAATTTGTCTTAGTAAAAGTAGACTTTTAAGGTAATTGAAGTCGGTTTCCAGTTCTTTTTGAACGCATTTACTTGTTGCTTTAGTACCTAATTACTGTACTTCTCAGTGCTCTCTCAGAAGCCTTAATTAAGAGCGTGCTATGAACACCCTTGTTTAGGGACAGACTTAGAGAAAGTGATGGTAGTTAGCCAGACAGGCATTATATGCCTACCAAACTAAATTGAGCACCAGATAGATACCTTGACGGGATTCAAACATGTAACCTCTACGATGCTGGTTTCAACTACCAAGTATAACTGTGGTACTCACATCAAAGCTTTGCATAACCTCAACAAAAATCACAAAGGCAAGCGTCACTGTTACACTGTCCCAATTAAAAATTCGAAGCTGAATCCGGACCCAAGCCAGGCCATGCCAAGGCTCGCAGAGCGCCGTCACTAGCAAACAGCGGGGCGCTCTAGGCAAGGGAGCAAAATTTAACATTACTTTTATTAGGTCGAACAAAATAAGCAAAATTTTGATCCTACACTTTTTAACAATATTGTTAAACATTCTCTCAGTCTAAACAGTGTATCCATCTAGTGTCACATCACGTCAAGCGTCCATACAATTTTACGTACCACTGACTTTCAAGATCTAAGTTTTTCTATGAAAAGTTACCCAAAACCGGATGTATAATCTATAACTATAATTAAATCTCTCCAATTCTAGCCAAAATGATAACGATATTCTAAGTTCGATTATTCAACTCAGCGGAATGGCATAGCAATGGCAAATTCGGGCGCTATCGCCACAGCATCGCTTTGTTTGTTTCCGGCCCTGATGCCTCGTTGATCGTGGATCCGTCACTCGCTCGAGCTTGCCACTTGCACACTTGCCACGAATGCCGTGGTACAGTGACACCCACCGTGACACGCCTGACAAATGGCCAGACAGATAGAGTCCGTTCGCTTAGTTAGTGTCGCATTATAAAATCAAGCTGGTGAATCTGGCATTTTACATCGAGGCATCGCAATGAGATTGTGTGAGTGACTTTGCAGTGACTTCTGTTAGAAAAAAATTGTTTTTAATTTTATGATCAGAATAGTAATTATTTAAGTATAATAAATTATTGTAAGATTTACTGTAATAAAATTTAACTTTATAGATATATGTATTATCTGCACACACAAAAAAGAGCGGAGTCTTCAAATACAAGTTATCTTTAACTTAAAACGAGTACCTCAGAAACAGTATATTAATTTTAACCAGATAATGCAATAAAAAAATTCAATATTTTTCTAAAATTGTACCCATTTTTCTGTCGCTTAAATTATTTTTGCTGACTAAATTCAATTATGTGCATTATTTAACACTGGTTTTTTATAACAATGTTTTCATATACCGTTGGGGTGTAGCGACATTATCTAAGCGAACGCACTATGCGATACGGAGCGAGCGTCAGTCACTCACACAGTATATACTCGCATGTTGTTGCTGGATTGTTAATTACGATTCCAGATTTCCAGTTTGTTGTTATTGTTTGCTTATCGTGGAATGCTGAAATATAATTCGGTTTTTTTCAGCCTACTTAAACCTTTTTATATGATACTCCACTTGACGTAGTGACTGAACATTATTTTTAATCAATTATTTAACTCGAAGGAATATTTACCATAAGTGTTTGGTAAAATGATCAGCTGTGACGGACGGACAGACAGACTAGCACCGGGATGATATTATAAGGTTGCTACTAAACTAAACCAAATCAAGTATCAAGAAGACTATTCCTATTAATCGAACCCTCGATCTCTGGATTGCAAATCAGTTCACATTTTTAACATATTATTTTTTTGACTCTACCGCCAAAAATTAATGAGCTGTTCCAAAAGTTAAGTATTAGCCTTATCATTTAATTGCCTTTCATCAAATTATCATTTACCGAGTAAAATGAAGGCCCACTGCCAAAACCCATTGTGCATCAGTAGAGCAACTAAATCATCTCAACATTTCATAAATATTTAAATTGAAACGACTTAACATTTCGCGTCCGTAATTGATATCATCAAATTTGTCATTTACCACATTTTACGAGCATGCAGTACATATGTCACAAGTTGTCGCTGAATTGATGGATCGCTCACAACGGCCATTTGTTTTATTACACCCATCCCGCTCCCACTTAACAAGGTAATCATTGTGACAAGCGAGACACATGAAATTCGCGTGATATTAATTTACATTCACTCGCCTTGGAATCGGTGAAGCAGTTACGTAGTTACGAGACAAAGCTGACGCAATATATATCAGTCTGTGGGCGGCGCAGATTACCGTGTTTGTACTGATTAAAGTCGTGCATACGCTTCGGTAGTAATCCCCGTATACATCTTGCGAAGTAGCAACTGAAAGTGTTAAGTGCAGCAGTCAAGTGATTAGTGTTTATTGGCAGAGTTGCTAATCAGGAAATAGAACTGCCTTCTATTTACTCGCACTTGCGGGCAGGAAAGCGCTTCTAGCAGGCTACAACGCAAAATTCGCAAGCGAAGCACTTTCCTAGACAGAAATCCGTTCAGGGTTCTGTCACGAACCCTCACAGGGCACTGCAAACTTAACAAACGCCTGACCTGCATACGTCTAGGAGACGATGAGATTTGCAGATTCTGTAAAGAGGAAGAGAGAAAAACACGCAACTACGATCTCACCTGATGGTATCGATTGGTACCCGTTCATTTATCTTTACCTTCGACTAAGACTCCGAGCTCAAATATTCTCTAAACGGGAGATATCACGAAGAAATCACCAACATTTTCCAACACAAATATTCAGGTACTTCGAAAACATTACTAGAAATATCGTCACAGAACGTGCCGCCCGCGGCGACTCGGCTCCGAGCCCCAACCGAACGGGTCACAAATATGAATAATTTTCCTATCTCACTTGTACTCACTCCTTTGTCTCCAGTACGGCGATGCGACGATTTTATTACGGACGTAAACTCATCGTTTGGGGGCTTTTTGTGGATCGTTCTTTTTATAGTGACTCCTGGTGGTCAAGGGCAAAAAGAGAGGGAAGGCCCCAGGCGCAAACTAGCCTAGCGCCGGTGCTACCTGTAGCTAACTTTATTACGAGCGTACATCGTTTTGGACCTTTTCTTTTGTTGTTTCATTCAGCCAAGTTTTATTAATATGATGTATTTACAAGTATTACATTAATATTACATCATACAAAAATAAAAAAACTATTCAATTGTATGCCGAAAATGCCTTACCTGCTGATACTCTTCAAACTGCCGAATCGATTTTTGAAACCACCACAAGGAAACTTTCACGTAAAAAACCCGCATCAAAATCGGTCCATCAGTTCGAGATCTACGATGCCACAGACAGAAAGACACACAGACATCAGCGTCAAACTTATAACACCCTTCTTTTGCGTCCGGGGTTCAAACACTTTTAACTAAACTAATAAATTTTATCTTAAAAAGTATTAGTTTGTTTGAATACTCTTTATTCATTCATATTAACTTAAATAATTAAAATTTCAAAACTATAATAAAAGTTGAATTGGCGGACTTATCCCTATATAGGGATCTCTTCCAGCCTACCAGGGCGAGGAGAAAGATAAAAGGGTGGTGTGCGGAGACATATACAATATCATAATAAAAGATGTACAAACAAAGAGATTTGAGAAGGAAATAATTAAAACAACATATACTTATATAAATATAATACATATATATAATATATATATATATATATATATATAGAAATATAGAAATTAACATATAGAAATATAAATATGTTAAGGATACTAAACTAACTCATTGTAAAATGCTGAGAATATTACTTCTTAAGCCAAAATTAAAAATGAATGCTAATGAGACAGTCAAGCCCACCACAAGTCTTACAGTGATTCCTTACTAAATGACATTGAACATCCTCTGATTAAGTCTGGCGTGGAAAATATCCACCAAACCGTCCAAGGGCAAAGAATTCCCAGCAAAAAATGAAAGACAATAATAAATGAAGAGGGAATTTCCACTTGAGAAGACCTTATCGGTCTATTGTCTATTGAAGTTTTTGTCAGCGGGTACTTCTGGAGTTTTGATGTGTAATAAGGGACAGCTTTTAGAATAACGCCTGGGGTACTTTTAAGATTTTATTGGGGTGAGCGGAGTTTTGTTGACAACCGAGAGCGAGCAGCAGCGGGATAGGCTTAACTTTTTTGCCTCTGGAGATGCTCTGTGGAATATTTTCCTCTTTTATATGTCTTTTTTAGCTTTATTGTGTATGAAAATGGTTACGGAGTTGGTTTGGTTCATACTGTCTTATGACAATGTTAAATTTTTATTATAAACAAAATTGTTATGAAAGCACAAAAGAGTGCAGTTGTGGGGTTGGGGTAGCAGTTGGAGTTTTACGCCCAATAGACGTTTCTAATGAATTTTAAAAATAAGTTGACATCTGAGAAATACACTCCAACATTGACTCGATAATAATTATGGAACCATAAACTACTTCAACTGCCCTAAAAGTATACATCATTCATCCCAAAAAATGGTCACACTTGAAGGTAGAATAATCTGGCTATATAAATATATATATTTTCTCAAAAAGAACTAAAATAATTTCTATAAAATTCATATGAGACCACCTCTACAGTATAATGTACAAACAAACAAACAAAATTCAAAGAAGAAAAAAACGATTTATAATTTCGGAATAATCCCGAAACATTCATGCTATAAATATACAGTTGAATTGAGAATCTTCTTCTTTTTAAGTTGGTTAAAAATGATCCCGTTTTCTTTTTAAAAACCTATCATTGTTGTGCTCAGTAAGGCGATTACAAGGGGGCCTATTTGAAGAACAATCACACTCAGGACCAATAGGGCGGGCAGGTACGCGCGCGCCCACGTAAATCAATTATATATAAGCGGGACGGGTCAAGAGTAGAAGCAAAGAGGCTTACTCAATTTGTTCGTTTAGCAGCCGTTGTATTCTTAGATTCATCGAAAGCTTCAAATTCATTTGTTTGTTTGTTGAATGTAAATAACAAAGGCCAGTTGTTTTTGTTGAGATGTAGGCAAGATCTATAGCTTGTTTTAATTACTTCGCAACCGGCGTAATGGCAAGTAGGGGTGAGACACCGACGAAACAAAGATGAAAAGAAGCATAGAAGCATGCGATAAAAACAAGTGTTAGAAGCATGTGCTAGAAGCACACGCCTCTCGTCTTCTGCACTCCATCGACGCCTGCTTTCGAGACACATCTGACATGTATGTCTTGTCGGTGCTAAACAAGTATGTGACACCTCCATGTAAGCGGAGACAAGATGTGTAAAGAACAAATCTGTTTATGTTTTTATATATACATCTCCTCTCGTCTCCACTTTGGTGGAATCTCACCCTAAGGGATCGCCGTCTTCGTCCGCATTGACTCCATAAATATTCCCATAAATACCTTGTATAGTGATAAAAAGCTATTTATCACCCTCTCCAATCTATACTCTACGTACATGCTAGTACATTTCATTTCGATAACGTCAGAGATTTAGTCGTGATAAGGCAACAAACAGACAGAGTTTCTATCGAATTTTTAACAGTAATGTGATATTGCCTTATTGCAAAACATAAGGGTGTTTCGCACGTTAAAAGTTTCATACAAAACTTTTAACATTTGACAAGCTTAAGAAAAATATTACAACATCGCGTAGTGAATCATAATTTCATTTATAAACACTATTATTATTCGCAGGACAAGCACTAGCCCCCGGCTCTAGTGACACTGTCACTGATTGACACTTTAACACTAACGTTTTTAGCAAACCAACACATTGACACACGAATCGAAAATTACACAAAAAGCTAATCTACAATTCACTGAGTCACAAACGGAAAGTTAGCACGCAATAACAACAATTCACAGTGGCACCCCAAAAAACGGGCCAAGTTTTTTAAAGCGAAATAACTTTGAAAACGAACGCCTTCGTGTGAAGAGCCGTCTACCGCTTCGAGAACTTATCTCAACCGTCTAACGGTACCCCGAGGGACCATTCTCATTATCTCATCCAACTTTAACGGCCTCGTAAAATAAGTGAGAGGAAACTTACTTGACGGACGTTTAGCAGTAAAAACGTAAGGTGCAACCTCGTTCTAGGAACCACATATCCGTTTGGAGTGCGAGTCTCAATGAAATTCTTATCTCAGACTGCAAAGACTGCAAAAATGAGTTAAGAATTTTTTTTAATGTATGATATGATGAGTGTGAACTTGGCCTTCATCTCACCTGTACCTCTAGTGTGAGTTTTAACCGATACTATCGCTTTTGCGTTACGTAAGATTTGTGAAGAATCACAGCTTCGTAAACGTATTCTAATCCTTCATACAAATCTGATGTAATGCAAATTCTAATTCTTTATACAAATCTGATGTAATGCAAATTTTAATTCTTTATACAAATCTGATGTAATGCAAATTCTAATTCTTTATGCAAATCTGATGTAATGCAAATTCTAATTCTTTATACAAATCTGATGTAATGCAAATTCTAATTCTTCATACAAATCTGATGTAATGCAAATTCTAATTCTTCATACAAATCTGATGTAATGAAAATTCAATTCTTCATACAACGACGGGGGACGACAAAAGATGGGGAACGGAATCTACCTGTATATCGTCATCATCTTACTGCGATCACCAAATTACTTACCTAACATAGAGATACAGCCCCCTCATAGAAAGCCAGTTTGACATTGCAATCTAATGTCCAACAGTGGAATTCCCAGCTGATTACGATGAAGAATAAAAATAAAATATTGTATCAATTGAAACAAAAACCAATATTTCAATCAAAACAGTCTAACAATAGAATTGTTTACAACTGTAAATACTCGTATTTCAAAATCAAAGGAAAAGTTCAAGGATTCAATGCTTGTCAAATAACAACAAAATTTTGTAATTGACTGCCCTCAACAAGCCCATCGTTTACAATGCCCATTGAAGTTCGCGTTCTAGTTTAAAGACGATCATGGAAGTAATGCTAAATCATAATTAATGTGGCTAAATGACTAGGACTCTGCAACTTGGGTATTTGCATAATTTGACCATTATCGACGCCTCTAGGGACGCTTTGGGTTGTTTCTATTATTCAAAACACAATAAAGTTCTAATAATTGTTTGGTAAACAAGAATACATGAAGCTCGCTTATATATATTCGAAAGATATCTTCAACCTGCATCGATAAAAATATGTCTAAAACCGTATCGGTCAAAAATGAGCACCTCATAGGTCCTAGACCTTCAAGCGACGTTTTGGTCTTGAGCCTTGGCCTGAGCCTTGATCTGTTCAATTAGGGCTCCTATTACAAAGCCTCTACTGTCCGTCCATCTGTATTTCACAGGGCTGTATATTTTGAACCATTACATGTAGACACTTGAAATTTTAACAGAATTTGTTATTACTATGGTCGCTATAACAGCAAATAATGTTAAAAAGTAAACGGACTTCTTTACTTCGGCGTTTTTGCTCGATCTTGTCTTAAGTATTAATTTTACAATGGTACTGAAGCTTTAGTGAGTGAGTCGGACTCGCCCTAGTCCAGTTTTTCATCATCATCATCAACAACAGCATAATATATGTGTCCCCACTGCAGGGGCTCAGGCCTACTCTCCTGCAGAAAGTGTCAGGGACATAGTCCACCACGCGGGACCAGTGCGGATTAGTAGACTTCACACACACCTTTGAATTTCTTCTCAGGAGTGCGCAGGTTTCCTCGCGATGTTTTCTTTCACCGAAAACCCAATGTGAATGATTTTTATCATCCGTACAGAAATAACAAATTAGAAATCAATTGTTCAAGGACTGACGCTCTACCTAACCGAGCTACCACGACTTATTTATAGCATACTAGCTTCCGCCCGCGACTTTGTCCGCGTGTAATTCAGGATGTATGTATGTATATGTATTGTATGTATGATCTACTTGTTCGATAGGCACAGGTGACGTATATGACAAATTATTATACAGCATAAGGTACAAAATAGTGTTTATTCTGTTACGTAGTCTAATAATTTAAAGAAACAAAATAAATTTCAATATCTGACGTAGTACATTCAAATAGTCTTCACACCAATATTATAAACGCGAAAGTTTGTATATACGAATATTCTATGGTCGGTTGCTAGGCAACGCGTTTTTGTTATGCCAAAATTGCCCATGTAATCCCACTAATATTATCAGTGTGATTTTGGACAATTTACACAATATGTCTTTAGAAATTATAGCCTAAATGTTATTCTGATGTATAAGCTATGTTATTGTAAAGTTTCAGTCAAATCCATTCAGTAGTTTTTCCGTGAAAGCGTCACAAACATCCAATCATCTAAACATCCAACCTTTCACACTTATAATATTAGTAGGATATACAGTATCTACATAAAACTAAGAAGTTTATAACAATTTCAAATATTTATATACCTCTAAATGTGGAATGTGAGATTAAATCTGTCGTCATACGTACCATGCTTGAAGCAAATAAACTTATCTTTAAGTCTATACACAACCCAATGTAACCCAAAACTTCCTTCAGGCGAGATTCCAACATTACAATACTAAATAGAGCATAACTGATACACGACTGTCAATAGCATCCCTTTGGTTTGTGTTCCGCCGCTAGCGCGTGTAACCCAGCCTAGATTCATTGTACAAGGTGCCTACTTAGGGAAATGTAGGTTGTTGCTGGAACAATTAGGACGAAGTTAGTGATCTGTAACGACTTTTCTTGAACGTGTAAGTGCTTTTTAGTGTCTGATTAATGTTCAGTGTGTATTCGTATTTTAATGTGTTATTTGGTCCCATTAAGTTACTATAATGTGAAGAACAAAAAAAGCAGCAAAGTGCGTGTCAAGCCACGCGCAGTTGAGGGTTCTGCAGTTAAACTGGTTTTATAAAAAGTAATTTTGAATGAAATTTGTACGAAATTTCTATTTTGACCACTCCAAGCGCATTTTATAGTTTGGCCGACTATTACTCGTTAACCTGTACAGCCATCTTAGCCGTAATAATTTTTACTTCGAAGTTTCGCATACTTACTACTTCTGTGAACTTTTTCAGATTTTAAAAAGCGAAAGGGGACTCTCGACTCGAACTAAAATTAACGAAAAGTAATTTTCGTTGACCCTCAATGTTTTAAAAGACCTATTCAACGGTAACCGACACGATAGGGAAGACGCGAAATTTCTCCCACCAAGTAACGTGTATGGGAGCCACCCTAAAAATAGTTTTCAAGATTTTATTCTACCACTTTGTCGGAGTGAATAATATGTATACCCGTACCAAATTACAGCTTTATAATAGTAAAAATTTCTGAGCTAAGCCGTGGACGGACAGACGGACAGAGCGAAACTATAAAGGTTATTTGTTTGACTATGGAACCCTAAAAACATGAGTATATGTTTTAAACCAGACAAATTAGAGACCCCCAAAAAGATGGTGAGATATCTTCTCATCTCACAAAGAGTTGGAGCAGTCCCGATGAACCGAAGAATGGTTCTCGACGTCTTCGTTAAATTCTGACTACTCGTACAACAATTGTAATGAAGCCTTTAAAAATCATACCAAAATATATCATAACATATTTTTTGTTGCTATAAAAAGGTACCAACATTTTTATTCTCGTTTCACCTTCAACGTTACGGATTCTACGAAATGACTGAAACCGCGCTCTGCAGAATTTATCAAAAACAACAAAGCCATCTCCCCCGCCGCGGCTCGCCCCCACCCCTCCCAGCATCCATCTAAGTTCGACGACATTACCTATTCATCACGGGCACGCTGAAAGGGCCCATTTTCCTATTCGCGTACCGTCGTAAAGGAGATAGGTCGTCATTTTTCTGTGGCACCATTAGTCGGTCGGCCAGCTGAGACGGATGTCCGGTAAACATAAACAAACTAATGGCGGATGTCGGTGACAAAGAGTTACTCGCCACGAGAATGGAACTCTGATCCGATGTTTTTGAAAGCTATTGCTTGGATGCGTCATTCCCAAATAAACTATTTGATCGGGACTTTACAGTTTTGACATCAAAACGAGCAGTCATGTGCGCTTTACACTTTAAGACATGGTTCAAGTTTTAAACAATCTATTAACGTTATCCCTCTACTAATGCTATAAATGCTCCTAAATTTATAATGCCAACTTTTAAAATAGAATAGCTGGCTTTGATAAGTTATGTGCAATGTAAGTGTCGCGAAATAAATATCTTTAATTTACAACTTTATAGTTAGCTACAATAGCAGTTACGCAGCTAATGGTTGATTATATTATATTGTATGTTTTTGTGTGTGTGTGTGTGTAAATGTGGCTGGATTAAATTGATTTTATTATTTTTATTATTTTATAGATGGCGCTTTGAACAATAATCGAAAAAAATTGTTTAAAATGAAAATTGTGATTCACTACGAAGTTGTATGTTAATGATACTCATTTGGCGACATCACTATCTGATGTCCTATTTTTAGATAGTTGCTACACAAATCCAGCTAGTATATTTTAAATTTTAGATTAGATTACAGCAACAGAAATTTAGTATGAAACTTTGAAGGAGATGGATTGCCATAAGACCTTTTACCAATACTTACCAAGACTTTTTACCAATTAAAAGACATAAAATGAGTTTAGAACGTCGACTTTTTTTCGGTTCAATTTGGCCTGACGCTTTACGGCAAGAAGTTGAACCCACTTTTTACACATTTTTAAATGTATACTGGAATTTGCACTTGACCTTCATCTCACCTGATGGTAAGTGACGAGATGGAGAGCGTTCTCACCGTAACACAACAGTGCTATTAATATTGTTGTTTCGAGGCAGACTTTGGTAACATGGAGATAGCTAGCCAGGCTATTGCAAACAAAAATATTAGATCACCAACCAAACTGAGTACCGACCAATAGCTACTACTGGGAATGAAACCCGAGACTTCAGCATTATAAGCCAACTGCAAAGCCACAGTACACGGAGGCGGTCCAAATACATACAACGACTTAAAAAAATGGAGGCATAAAAACTATTTCTCATCTAAATCGATGGCCTTAGTCGTAAACCAGGTAAAACAAAAGACAAACTTTAATATAAATCTTTACAAACCAAATTCGATCCCACATCATTGTATATAAAGATGTAAGATTCCCAAAAAACGGGGCAGTCAGGCAGTCCTCCTCGGATCAATATGGAGGGACGCATTTATCCCTTGTTTGATTTGGTGGAACGTGGCCCACTTTATTGTGGTCGGTTATCAAGCACGTAGGGACCCTTCCTTTGGCCTTCGGCGAATTATGGACCCAGTCAAGTGAAACGTAATTTCTTGTCCTAATACTGGATTGTTATTGTAGGGCGGGACAATGGCATCATTTTGTAGAAATAAATTTAATTTTCCTTGTTTAATTGTAAACTTTAACTGCCTAACAATGTTTGGGCACACATGTTCTATCACTTGCTTTTGATTCTAGTGTACGGGTGGAGGTCTGTAATCATAATCATCATTTATTGGTACTGGTGGTACAAATCAATATCTTAGAACTTGATTAAAATTAAATAATAATCATTAACAACTTAAAAAATTTGTGCTTTTTATTGAATTTACAAGCATAGCCATGGTTATAGTACATCCACCAGGAATTACGGTTTGAGAGATTTATTTATTTCTTAAAAGATTACAAATCACTTATAAGAAATACAGATATGACTTAAGAGGGTATGCTGATGTCAAAGCGCCCATACAAACGTAGTTCAGCCATATTTTGAGTATTAAGCTATGAAAATCTATGAAATTTTCAAGACACAATCTAGAAATATCTGTGTCGGTGGTGAGTCAGATTTTCGTTTAAGTATATACTTCCAGACTTACAGGGCGTCAAAGAATTGTATTTTACGATAGTAAAAAGCCCCAAATTTGAACCTGATTTACAAGAGTATGAATCAATTTAGAACAATTTGGAAAAACCGCCGACATCTGAAATTTCATTAGTATACTGTATTAAAAAAATGGTTACATAATATACAGTATCCTTCAAATGATCCCTGGACTACGAAACATCCAAATAACGGGTGGATAACTTTGCGTAGTGTATGCTGTTTCACCGTACGCGCTCGGGTAACATAGGGCTCGGATAGGGACAGCTACAAAACAATCCAAATTTGAACGCAGCCACGTGGTCTAACCAACAAAGCCTCTTAAAGACTTTCAAATTTCAAGAATTGCTTCTACACGTGGTTTTAGGAAATTTATCTTACAGGCACTACATCCTCAATGGGATAAAAAGTGACCGTCCTAAAAACTAAATGTCCTTCGCCGTCCTTTCAACTATCCCTATACAAAAATCTAGTCATTATGACCCTCCTTTACTACGGGAAGCAAGAAAAAATAAACAAAATCACTTTCACATCGATAATAAATATCTGGGCGACCGAGCTTTGCTCGGAGTTTTTGGCCAAAAGTACAATTTTCTTTTTAATTTGGCTTAAAAGTTACAGTCTCTCATGGGCGTCCTTCGTGGTATCGTTCGTTGTTTCCCAAGATCTGTGCGTTACACTATTTACAATTCTATGGTAAAACCACACCTAGACTATCTGATAGAAATATGGGGCTCAGCAGCGAAAACACACACAAAAGCTATACAAATAGCTCAAAATAAAGTAATTAAATTGTTATTTCACTACGATTTTCTCACCCCTACAGAAAAAGTCTACAGAGAAACCAAGATAATGTCACTGTCACAAATGTATAAATACAATACATGCCTATTAATAAGAAAAATATTACACAAACAAATACACACACAGGTGACATTTACGAAGATAGGACAAGTCCAGGAACGATCGACTAGACGAGCGAACCACATATGTTTGCGTGCGCCTCGAACCAACTACGGAAAGAGAAACATACTGTTTGAAGGAGCACAGCTATACAACAAATTACCAAACGATATAAAGGAAATCAAATCATTTCTTCTATACAAACGCGTAGTGAAACATCATATTTCTAAAGATTTTTCTGACTTGTAAACCCACACCTAATGTCTTTGAAATCTCTATGGCTGTCGACTATTGTTTTGACATGTAATAGTGTAGCATTTTTTCATGTGTTTTGTTTTTATATATAAGATAGGTGGATTTTAATATCCAACCTACCCACTGTATCTTAATGTAAATAATAATTGCAATAATACCCACTGTATCTCGTATTTCACAATACAAGTGAATTTTATTCTTTTTTGTGAAATAAATGTCTTAAACCGTAAACCGTAAAAACAGCAAAACCAAAATCTGGATTTTTTATATCTGGCCTAGTATTCGAACCCTGACACCTGTGATTGTCAATCCTGTGCTTTGGCCGCTTGACCACGATGCCTATGTCCGAGCGTGTGAAATCAGCGACCATATTTTACGTGCGAAAGAAAACCGAATGAAAACTAATCTAGATAGATTTTAAAACCTCAAAATCGAATTTCAGCGAAACTATTAGAGCCGTTTTTGAGATCGCCAGTATAAATAAATATACAAGAATTGCTCATTTAAAGTTATTAGATAAGTATGGATACAGGAGTAGTTGTGTCGAAAATCAGTCATTTGTAGACTAAATGACTTAGTTTTCCTAATCGCAAAATTGATATTGTTTCAAAGATTAACAATTTCAATTCCAGAATGTCCTCTTCGAAGTTATTTCCCACTGGTGTAAGGATACCGTAACAGCAACAAAGTGCCACGTACTGCCCTTTGTAACGTTACCAGACAAATATACGTCAAGATCCATCGGAGGTTATGAGGCGGAAACTAGCCGGAACCTTGGCCCAGCGTGACGTGCCTTGTCTTATACCATCACTGCAGCGCAGGGTTCGGGAGTATGTATGCGTAGTAGCGTAGTGTATGCTGTCTCACCGTACGCGTTCGGGTAGGATAGGGCTCGGATAGGGACAGCTACAAAACAATGCAACCTTGAACGCGACCACGTGGTCTAACCAACATAGCCTCTTAAACAAGTAGTAAATATATGCGCGATAAACACAGTGAAGGTAAATCAGGTTGATCAGCGTCGGCGCGGCAACGACGGCCATGACATGTGTGGTAAAGCTGAGTACACACAACTACTTATTTTATCTATTATGAAATTATCCATTCTCCACTCAACATAGACGAGTATTTTCCCTATTGTTGCTTGAATTACTGATCGAAAAACACTTTGCCGCACGAGCGTCTCCAATACCCGGAACAATCAACTTTGATCCTTTTTACCTGCGTGTGCGTTTTGTTCTGCTTTATTCGTGTGTACTTTAAGTTTAAAGTATCAACATTGTCAAGTCGATCTAACTCTTAAGCGGTTTCACAACAACTTTTGTTATTTTTCCATTTATAATTATTACTTATCTTTAAATCGTTATTAACAAAATTAAGACAATAACCGTGCATCAAGCCACGCCTGTACAATTACTCCAAGACGAACACACCGATAAAACAACCCGAAAACAAAACATTCCACAGAAAAAGCATAGACAAAAAAGCAGCCAATTTTGTAGAATTCCTACAGTACGAATGCAGCGTCAAATATATTGAATGCATTTTTGGTGCTGTAGGTGGAAAATATTATTTTTAAATCCGGGATTTTACACGCTATGCGATCCTGGGGTAGTCTGTTGTTTTTAAGGTGCATTATTAAAATATTACAAGAATATGCCATTGTCAGAAACGGGACCACACGAGGAGCACCAGCTTTCAAATATATAAAAAAAAACATCAAAATCGGTTCAACTAGCCACAGTTCTGAGGTAACAAACATTTTTTAAAACATACCCGTCGATTGAGAAGTTCCTCCTTTTTTGAAGTCGGTTAAAAATGACGCCTGTCTTTTTAGGTTTCAAGTAATATCAACTTTTGATACTTACCAAATCATTACATACTCAATGTAAGCAGGTAGGTGGTATATGTGACAAAAGACAAAATTAGTGGTTTGTGGTTGGGAACTTTTTATAACCGGGCTAAATAACATTACTAATGTGTTCCGGTTATAAAAAATTACACCAGCGCCACATTAATTTGAGACTGGGTAAACATTCTTCCATCCCATGACCTTTTAAGATGAGATGGTGATCAACGCTGAACTTATGCATCAAACAGTCGTAATAACTAAGACTCATCGAAAAATGTACACTCTAGAGAAAATATATGTTTACAGTTTTATACACACAGCTACACATCAACCTATACATTTCCAGTATACGCTGACCTCACATTCAATGTACTCCCGCACGTTGCTAGTTCAGTTTATACTGGAAATGAATAACTTGCGTACCATGTAATATTCACATTCAATTGATATTTCCATGAACTCTGCGTATGGACAAGAAAGGGTGAATGTGACATGGTACAACAGTTGCTACGTATTTTTGTACTTGAGCGTACATTGTAGTTATTTTTCTATGATTGTAGTAGGTAGTAATCGGGGTCAGTGAACCCTTCCTAATATGGCTCAAGTACACTCCAAGCGAACAGCGAATGCCTGACAAAATTTAATTTCGGCAGTTTTTCAAAATTGATCCCTTACTCAAACAATCTTCCGCTTTCCTAATTCAACAGATTTCCGTCTCGTTGGAAAAAGAGGGAAATAATGAAAGGAGTAGAGTTTCCACCTGATTTGTTTGCTTTCGGTCCACTCCAAATTAATATCGAGCGTTGGGAATTACGGAAAGTGTAATTGTTTTTACGGCCCTCCGCTTTACAGAGTGCCTTCCCATTTAAAAAGGGATAAAAAGATTTTATACCACGTAATCTATCTACGCAGGTGGAACGGGATCGGTGCACGGGGCAATTCGCGTGGAGCTGTAAATGATTTTTAATGGATTTTGGGGTTTGAACATTATTGTGTCACAACAAATTAAACTTGTTGTGCTTATGTAGGATACATTAGGTGGCGATGTAAACATATTATTTGACAACTCAAAGATAATTATGTTTATTTGTCTACTAAAGTCAATCAAATGAACGTCTGATCATAGTTTAAAAAAATATGTTTAAAAAAAAAGAAATTGCATTTTATAGTAATTACATTGCAATTTATATCTAGCTCCGTAAGCGGCTAAAGTCATGAGCGTGTTTCTAAGTATGACCATACAATCATACTTGTTTTGCGACCACGCCAACAATTTTGTTCCAATCATATTTATGTTTTCCACGGCCAGAACACAGCCCTGCAGAGCTATTTATTGACTTAGGACAAAGATCCTTACAATATCAACCTTTTCTTACGTCATTCGATATTGATCCATATTGCTGGTAAGTGGTTTGTCCTAAATGAATTGGACCGATTTTTGGCTGGATTAATAGAAACAAAATTATGATGAAATTGCATTATTATGGAGCATTCGCATCGCTACATCAATATTTGAATATCGCGTAATTATGCTTGGGTATATGTAATGAGCCTGGGTAACGAATCACTGAGTGCATCGCCAAAATTACTGTTTCCGATACAAAATTATTATTGAAAACAATTGCGCATCACATTAATTCTCCAGATAACTGAAATTGTGTTTGGGGTCTTTATTTATAGCGTTTAATAAACAATTAGTATTGGTGGATGAATAATGTATGTAGCTATGATTGTTCGGTGATGCAATCCGTTTAAGGTACTAATCGACATTAGCGTTATGGAGTAAAACAATAGATATTTTGCTATAATTGTCAGTTGCTACTGCAAGCAAATTTGGACGTAGATTCTGTGATTTTTAACCGTTTGTTACCTCAGAACTTTTGACTGGGTGAACTGATTTGGATGATTCTTTTTTTGTTTGAAAGGTGGTGCTTCTCGTGTGGTTTGATTTCATTTTATAGTTCTAACAAGGACATACATGAGAAAACGATATAAACCTTAAATTTGCCTTAGTAAAAGTAGACTTTTAGAGCAACTGAAGTCAGTTTCCAGTTCTTTTTGAATGGATTTACTTGTTACGAGATTGGGACTATACGTTCTACAATTATTATTATTATTTATTTGTATCAGACAAAATCCATATAAAATCCATATTTTAATTATATACCTATGGAAACCCCAAAGCTACATAAGCTACGTCGTTTCATTATCAACTAACCTCCTTCCTTTCGTTGTCCACAGACTGCACAACATCTTCATCATCCAGCATCATTGGAGGCATTACCACTGTGTCGGTGGCGGTTACCGGGCTGGAGACAAGACCTCCGCTCTCAGCCAAGAAGGTGCGCCCCAAACCCGCCTCACCAAACAGGCAGGGGCCGCAACAGTGTCAAGTAAGTTGCAGTGTTTTGATGAAAAAAATTAAGAACAAAACAGCATCTATAAATCGTAACAGCTTGGTTTAAAATAGTTTTATGTATATGCTTTTTGTACAGTCGTGAAAAAATACGTAGGACATAAATTCCTTTCTCTTTTCTTTTTTATTACACATTTACTTCAAAACGCAAATGAAGTGTTTTCAGAAACTTTTGTCAGTTGAGTTCTCAAAAGTTTCAATACATGGCGTGGTTTCAAAAGAGGTTGAAATTAATCTGTCATAAAACATCATAGCAGTCCACACTTGCAAAAAATGGAGAGATGATTATGTGGTTAAAGAACTTTATTTTCTCATAAAGAAATTTCGTTTTCACTTACATGAGAAATTATACATATTATACTTATTCAACTAGGGTATCTTAGAAGTAAAGTAAAACTAAACTAAAATAAAATTACTTTTTTAGTGACGGTCAGTCACTATTCAACTAAAAACCAGTATCGACCGTTTGCTGGAACGAGCGCTATACACAGAGCAAGATCACAATTTTTCGTGTAAAATTGAAAATAAAACGAATTGTTAATCAAACAAAAGTTCGCTCCTTCTTTAGGGGTATAAATCAGAAGATCTCGATCCTTGGAAAAAATATATAAGAACAAAAATTGTAGGAAATATAATTCTAAACAACTTCTGTAATTTACCATTTTGGTCCGCGAGCCATAGGCTATATGACGTTAGATAAAATCAAAATGGCGGCTTGTAGAAGTCATATATTGATACAAACATTATTTGTGCTAGTAAGTTGGCGGTAGTAGGATTGAGCAAAATTGGGATCTTCTAATGGTTTTCCGATGGGTCCCTTTCTCCCGAACCCTGCGCTGCAGTGATGGTATAAGACAAGGCACGTCACGCTGGGCCGAGGTTCCGGCTAGTTTCCGCCTCATAACCTCCGATGGATCTTGACGTATATTTGTCTGGTAACGTTACAAAGGGCAGTACGTGGCACTTTGTTGCTGTTACGGTATCCTTACACCAGTGGGAAATAACTTCGAAGAGGACATTCTGGAATTGAAATTGTTAATCTTTGAAACAATATCAATTTTGCGATTAGGAAAACTAAGTCATTTAGTCTACAAATGACTGATTTTCGACACAACTACTCCTGTATCCATACTTATCTAATAACTTTAAATGTGAAATTCTTGTATATTTATTTATTTATACTGGCGATCTCGATAACGCCTCTAATGGTTTCGCTGAAATTCGATATTGAGGTTTTAAAATCTATCTAGATTAGTTTTCATGCGGTTTTCGTTTGGACGTAAAATATGGTCGCTACTTTCACACGCTCGAGCATAAGCATCGTGGTCGAGCGGCCAAAGCACAGGATTGATAATCACAGGTGTCAGGGTTCGAATACTAGGTCGGATATAAAAAAATATTCCAGATCTTGGTTTTGTTGTTTTTAAGCCAAATTAAAAAGAAAATTGTACTTTTGGCCAAAAACTCCGAGCAAAGCTCGGTCGCCCAGATATTTATTATCGATGTGAAAGTGATTTTGTTTATTTTTTCTTGCTTCCCGTAGTAAAGGAGGGTCATAATGACTTGATTTTTTGGGTATATGGATAGTTGAAGGAACGAGAAAGGACATTTAGTTTTTAAGACTGCAACTTTTTATCCCATTGAGGATGTAGTGCCTGTAAGATAAATTTCCGAAAACCACGTGGAGAAGTCACGGGCAAAAGCTAGTAGTTTATAAATAAGCAATTCTTGAAATGTGAAATTCTATAAATGGCTGATTCTACAAATGACTGATCTTTTTTTACCCAGTTTATGAATAATGTAATTCGTATTCCTAATCCTGTTTAAAATAAAACATTACTAATATATGAATAGATATTAGTTTTACTCATGAATAACAGTTAATTCAGAACTGCGTATAGTTTTCATTGGAAATAGTGCTACCGGCCGCCGGTAAAGTGCAATTTATCTGAATATCGGTCCGGAGATAACCTAAAGCCAATCTGTTAGATAATCCGACTCGATGCTGTGCTTGAAGCTAGCATCAGTTATCCTTTAGTGTTTGATATTTGCTTTCATCTTTATCCATGTTACAAGTATGCATTACACAGAACAGATGATACTAATAATATATTCATTAAGAAAGGCCACGTGTTTAGAATAATGAATGAATGAATGGGAAAGTCTTCATTTGAGGAGGTTCAAAGATGTTGCCTTTAAGATTTCAAAAAAGTGTTTTTATTGGCGAATCGATGGAACAACTCAATGGATACATAATATATTTACTTCTAATAAGCCCCCAAAACACTTTACAATAAACTGATATAACAACAGTAAGAGTTGATTTTGAATATACAAATTGTACAAACACTTTCTTGATTTAATGTTCCTCACTACACACCAGTCCACCAGACTGGAAGAGATAAATCCTGAAAAATTGTCACAAATCCGTATTCTGCCTACTCGTAAATATAGTTGACAAATTGTATGACGCAAATGTACGAGTAGTGGTATCAAACATGTTGAATGGCGAAATTCACCAATTTCATGCCGATACGATTTCTTTTGTTTCCAAAGTTATTTTCACTCCATTGAAGCTGTATCGGTAGTCGATTCTACGTGTCACACCCACCGTTACTTCGGTAAATATTTACGGAGGCGGCCTTCGACAAGCCTTCTAATTGGCACTTACCATCTGACCCGAAACTAATCACAAAACTACACTTACCCGGGCCTATTTTAAACCAACAAATTAAACACCCTATGCTGCCTCTAGCAATACAGACCAGTCCGTTTGCAAAACACCTAGATGTCAAGATCACAGTCACAGATCAAGATTATATATTGGCCTAAAATTTAAAATAATACTTGACTAATGTCTTAGTTTAATTTCTTTTCTTTTCAACCGATTTTATCAAAGGAGGTGGTCTTCAAATCGACGGTATGTTTTTTATATAGGTTAAGCGATAACGTAGCCAATTCTAAATCGATGATAATGAATAATGATGATTATGTTTCGTTTGTTAGAGCATACTTCAGAGATTGTTCTCTACAAATTTTATTGAAATTGATTTAGCGCTTTTTGAAAAAATCTTCGAAACCAAATACATACCCTGATATTTTCTACCTCTAAAGGTGAACATTTTTAAGGCAGGTGAAGCCGGTTTTTAGTTATTTTAGAATGCGTTAATTATTGTGAAGAGAGGCTTCAAAGTAAACGATTGCACCATCAACAAAATAACACTTGACATCAGATATTTTAAAATAAAAATACTATCAAAAATAGATACTTGTATGTGTTCACATTACTCACAATATTTAATTTAATTTTTTATTTCCCAGAATAAATTATAATATCATTCTTAATGTGTAACGGTGTTGGTTTGTCATACTAACAGAACCACGGATGAACTGCATAAAATGTTAACTTTTTACCCCGGTAGATAATATTTTTTTCCACGGGATACTTTTAATGCCACACAGACGCCTGCGGACAAAAACTTGCGCTAAAATAAACATTTCTTAACTTGAATTAAATGGTACGAACTTTAATATTACGTAAACCATTTCTAAAGTAACTCAACAGTTATTTCTTTAATTGAAATAAAATGCGGAATGAAAGCCCAGATGCCTTGCGCCTTGCGGGTTGAAGTTTCTAAAGCAAACTAAAATAAAGTATTAAACCACACATCACGGGACACAGAAGAAGTACGTTTTACAGAAGAATGGTAACTCACTTTTAAATTAATTAAAATTCAATAACTTTTTTATAAAGTACATTTGCTACAGATCTTTTTGTCATCACTGAATCTATCACCAATTTCGGAATAGGAATGGAAAAATTATTTGCTATCGTATATATGTAACTATGTATAAATTGATATATGGTTATTTAGTTTATGTTATGCAAACAAAAGACACGTTCCACGAATGTATGGTGCCTCGATTTGTACACATCACATTTTTGTGAATCAACACACTCGTGGGTGTATTGTAGACGTGCCCTACGAGTAACAATGTAATGTATAAATATAACCTTTGTAGACGTTTTTATATTGTAAATATGAAACATGTGAATCTAGTGTAGGTAAATATGTGTTTTGCGCAAAACATGAAAATATATTAGTTAATTTTCAAATGTAATTATTAAATAAATGCGCAATTACAATTTTAGAATACTTTGGACCAATTTTCTTGAAGAATGGTTGAGTACAAACATATGCTTTCGAAAATGCAAATGTAATATTTGTTTCATAATCTTGGGCTTGTAAATGCAAAGTGCAAGCCTTATTATCTCTCTCCTAAACTACGATTCTTCTAAAAGAGTAGCACTCTGTCTCTAGCAAAGTGTACCCACAACTGTACGAGTAACATTGCCGTCGAGTATTTTCATGTGTTTGCCTTCGAGATTACTATCTCATTTTTGATCCAGTTTTCACCGATGGATAGGTTAATTTTAGATAGATGTTTTAGTACATAGTTTGAATATAATTTCAACCTGATTTAAACCTTCGAAAGGCCATGGCTTCTTTTGTTACACTGCACAAGTGCACACGTACTATAGCGACTTTTTAACAAAGTGTCTAATCTATTAGTAGTAGTAAGAAACTTTATACACTTTGCTGTAGAGTAAAGACTTTTCTTCGATGTAGAGTAAAGACTTCGCTTCTAATCGGATTCCAGCGACTTCAAAGTAAAACATAATAAACTTTAACGTGGTTGCAATGTAGCCGAGACATTTCCTGAAGATTATATTCGAGTCTCAATGCTAAGTGCAATTCCGTGTACGTTACGGTCTATTTTCGGGAAAATCTCACGGTTTCGCTTTCAGAGACGTTCTGCGGAAATTGGTACAGCTTTGTGCCATAGGATAACTTGGTATAATGTTTGTCTGGTAGTTTTCAGCGTTTCCACAACTAAAACTTTCTGCCACAAACGGTTTCCATAAATATTTACAAGCTTCAGGAATGTGGTGATGGTTTAAGAATAGGATCAGTCCATGAAATTCCATGTGTGTTTTAAAAAGCATTGTGTAGTGATATCGGTAAACCCTTTTATGGAAGTCGAGTCTATCGACTTGACATCGACAGTGATATGCATTATAGACTCATAAAGTGTTGTCGCCAATGACAGCCTAGATGAAACCTAAATCTTAATCCTACTAATATTATAAGTGTGAAAGTTTGGATGTTTAGATGTTTGGATGTTTAGATGTTTGGATGTTTAGATGTTTGGATGTTTGTGACGCTTTCACGGAAAAACTACAGAATGGATTTGAATGAAACTTTACAATAATATAGCTTATACACCTGAATAACATATAGGCTATAATTTATAAAGACATATTGTGTAAATTGTACAAAATCACACTTATAATATTAGTGGGATTACATGGGCAATTTGGGCATAACAAAAACGCGTTGCCTAGCAACCGACCATTGAATATGTAATTCGTATATACAAACTTTCGCGTTTATAATATTAGTGTGAAGACTATTTGAATGTACTACGTCAGATATTGAAATTTCTTTTGTTTCTTTAAACTATTAGCCTACGTAACAGAATAAACACTATTTTGTACCTTATGCTGGAAATGGAGATAGATGCCTTCTATGCCTATCGAACAAGTAGAATAAATCCTGAAGTTCACGCGGACAAAGTCGCGGGCGGAAGCTAGTATTAAATATATTTAAAAATAATAATAAGGTATTACGAGTGAGTCTACTTGAGGTAAGTTGGCCAAAGTTGGTAACAACACGGCCACCTATAGGAAGTTGTTTTTGACATGTTAGTAAATTGGATTAAACATTTATTTGAATTCTTTAACCGTATTTATCATCTGAAGTGGAGGTGGCAGGTTATTCCAGCATTAGGTAGCCGTGTAGCGAAAACTGCTTCTAAAATATAACCTTTTTATACACAGCGCAGTTCTATATTCAGGTTTTCTAAAACTATTGATATTTTACTAGTTAAAAGAACGTGTGTTGCGGTGTTTAGACTTCACAATACGTGGTGCGAAGTAGCGTATCCTACAGCTAGCGTATCCTCCAATTCAGTGCGATAATATATTTTTCCCTTTGCCGAGAATCGCCTTGTTTACTCACAAAGAAATATCAGACAAAGGAGAATTGGGTCTCACACGATTAGCGTTGCGTCTCGTATATTGCCACGATTTATGAAACTCCGTGTCAGCGGCCAGAATATATTGGTTTGCGATGAGTTTTTTATTTGATATGGCAAACATATAATAAAATTGCAATTTCGGTGTTTGTAAATCGATTTTATTTATTTGCATCATATTTTGTGATGTGGACATCTTCCTTCCCCTATCTAGCGGTTCCCGTAGTGGTGACTTTCCGACGCTAACTGAATCCAACCAGTAGCATAAACGGCAAAGCTTTCGCCCCGGACTGGCGCGAGACGCAGGTTCGAATCCCACTCGTGACGAAAATTGTTCACTATTTTCAAAATCTTCCTTCCCGTTGTAAAAAAAGGTCAGAATGACTAGACTTGACTAGACTACTGGGGATGGTTGAAGGAGGGGAAAATGTCATAGGCTAATTTTTTACCTGATAGAGCATGTAATTCCCGTGCGATATCCGAAGTTCACGCGGTCAAAGTTGCTGACAATAGCTAATAAGAAATAAAAATAAGCTGCTAACCGTCACCTGACTTACTTTAAAAATACATATATCGGGTGTACGTAAGAATTTATCAATAGCCCATTACTAATCATTCCAAGCAAACAAACCTCAAAAGGCACAAAGTGGAAGTACATCAAATGTCAGAAGCCACCCCATTAATATAAAACACGCTTACCGTCAGCAATTTCTCCAAAGTTGATTAGAATCGTCTTACTTCAACTCTAAGAAAACAGCCCAGCCCTTTGATCCTTTAATCTCGCATTCAATTCGCGCGATGAGATGCATAAATATCGTTTCTATGCAGGGACGGTTTTAGGGGCCCTATCACGTCTACTACGAGGTCTAGTTAGATGGATGAATAAAAGTAAATTGTTCACCGAGGGAAGAAAGTGACCGATTACCGAAGGGTGTGTGTGTGTGAATTATTGAGGAGTGAAGCGCTAGCCGAGTGTTTTTGTTTTGTTATTAATACACACTAGGTGGGAATTGCATCTGCCAAGTGATTCATAATGCTTTATTCTATACCTACGAGAAAAATTGTGGGAAATAAGCGTCATCAAATTTTCACTATCGCTACTATAAACAAGTTCAGATAAAACTATAAAAATAAATATGAACGGTGTACACACATTATGCAGTCGTGACAGGATAATTTGACACACAACTAAAACTTTAAACAAAGTACCATCAATATTTCAAGTTTAAAGTAGAAATTACGATGCGTCGACACAGGCGCCTACTCCAAATATGCTGCAGGCATAGTCAGAATGGCCCTGCTAGCCGCTATAGTTTGCTGAGTTTACAATAAATCTGACCAAAATTATTGTAACATAAGTGGATGTGGTTTTCCGTATCATGATTTCTTTTCTCCCTTAGTCGCCTGCTACGCCACATCCACGCGCTTTGACATGGGATGGTCCAATTCTAAATTCGGGACCACAATAACATCTTCATTGTCGACTGCACAAATAAATCTATTTTTCTTCTTCCTTATATCAAAACTTCAACCAATCAAATTTTATTCAAAATTGAAACCGTTCCAAAACCGTTAGGTCTCGGAATTCACTTACATTTGAAAAGTTCAAATAGTAGCAAAGATTTATTTCAAAGATTTATTCCCGAGGGTCGCAAAAGTATTACTCAAGGCCTCGTCACGGCCCCAGCTGAGGGCGCTGGAATCGGAAACTGTGTTTGTAGGTCAGCCGAACGTCAACAGGGTTAAGGGGCCGCTCAGGGTGACACACCCCTTTTACCTTCTCAGCAATATATATCGTAAGCACTCACTTAGAATGAGTGGTTATAGTATAGCTCGATTTTCTGAGAAAAACGCTCCAAATGTAGCTTTGTCGTCTGTTGTTTACAGCTATTTCGTTTCCGCCGTATCCGTATAACGGACCGCTAAAATAAGCTTCGGTAAAGATTTCTACATCTAATACCTGACGCCCTGAAAATTTAAAAAATCCCATATCATCTGATTAGATTGGCGGATTGCAATGAAACGAACTTTAAATGTTGCGCTGTAATAAGGTACATCTATTTACGTATACTGTTTTGATATTTATAGAGTGGTTTAACTGTGCTTCGCGTTCAGACAATCTGAAATTTTTGATTTGAAAAGGTGAGATCGTGGCCAAGCTTTGTTATATTTACAGTAAAAAAACTCATGTTACACCACAGATCTACTCGTATAAAAAATAATGATAGATCATTTGTAAGAAACCAAACTAAAATCACCATCAATTGTCCACTATTTGATATGAGCATTGATCACTTCGACATTCCTTCGTCGAATGCAATTATACCAACGCTTCTGATGTATATGCCCATCTCTTGACGTTTCCCCATATAGACTATTGCCAACACTTGCCATGGGACGATGAGGTATCTTACCGACCGAGACCATTGACCATCAAAACCAAAACATTCTGATCTGACTGAGATAATAATTTGAAACTTAAACATACTAATAATATAAGTTGTCGACTTTGATTACATTGAAAAGTTTTACATGAAACCCAATCCTGACTAAATCAATCATAACATGAAACAATGCCAAACTGACATAACATAAAACTTATTTTAAACTGACGAGATCCGAAGTGGGATATTACTAATTGGGGCCACGCTAATAGCTTGATGGTCGTTGCCAATTAAAGCTTATTGATGTCGCTCAGCATCTTCGAGGGTCCGCTACCCTCGTCTCATTTTAACCCCATCTCGCTCGACTAATAATTAATCAAGCAATTAAGAATTGACGCAGTACGATTCTAAATATATTTTCGATAGGTCACATTTGCTTAGGTTAGTATTAAGGTCGTCCAGAAGTCCTCTCGATGGTTTGTTTTCTGAAAAAACATTTTCAAACCGGAAAATTTCAGGATTACAATTTAAAATCATTCGTTTCGCTCTGGATTCAAAGGAATAGGATTATTGGCTTCCGCCAAAATATTATTTTGCGCCCTGGTGATAAAAATCTTCCATTATAATGTCAATCTAACCGCCTCTCTGTCCTTGGCTTCTGAGTGATCACGCTCAGGAGATCACGCAACATACATCACGATCAGGAGATGCACTATGCATCCTTCATTAAGAGGGTATGCTGTTGTCAAAGCGCCCATACAAACGTAGTCCAGTCATATTTTGAGTATTAAGCTATGAAAATCTATGAAATTTTTAAGACACAATCTAGAAACAAATATCTGTGTCGGTGGTGAGTCAGATTTTCGTTTAAATATATACTTCCAGAGTTACAGGGCGTCAAAGTATTGTATTTTTCGGTAATAAAAAGCCCCAACTTTGAACCTGATTTACAAGAGTATGAATCAATTTAGAACAATTTGGAAAAACCACCGACATCTGAAATTTCATTAGTATACTGTATTAAAAAAATGGTTACATAATATACTGTGTCCTTCAAATGGTCCCTGGACTACGAAACATCCAAATAACGGGTGGATAACTTCGCGTAGTGTATGCTGTCTAACCGTACGCGCTCGGGTAGGATAGGGCTCAGATAGGGACAGCTACAAAACAATCCAAATTTGATCACGGCCACGTGGTCTTACCAACATCTCCTCTTAACGAATAAATTGTTGTTCACTTCACCTGCTCGTAATATTTCTCGAGTGTAAATTGCGTGATTGGCTATTAGAAAAAAGGTAATAATAATATAATATGCGAAGTTGCCTAAATAGTTACACTAAATTAAACCATGTTAATTAAATGCATCAAGGCATTAGAGGCATGAAAAAATTCACAATATTTTCATCCCTCTAACGGTGAATTGCGAGAAACTTTTCTGTCATCACATGTATCATATTCGATACAGATAAACATAATCTTTATCTTGTAATAAGTGAACAAAATTTCGTGTTGCTGTCTTCAAATTGTCTCTTTTCTATGTAGAATATAAATTAATACACTCAACCAAAATAGACTTCTCTCACGTTGAACAAATTCTTACTGACCATCCATTCGAGACAAGATCACATACATTATTAATCGACAGTACACTAGTCACACAGCAATATTACCTACCGAGTAATAATATTAATTTCCGCTAATGTCCCTAGTCTACTGAAATCCGCGCCACCTGATTTACTCATTATATACGCTTGCTGAAGATCAAACTCATTATATGTACTCAGACCTCAGACCAGCCTAGTAATTTTTGACAGGTTCCTTGGAGCTAAAGCTCGAAATGGTTCTCTAATTAGATAAAATTTTTTGGCAAAGTTGTATTTTGTTCTTTTTTTTTAAAAAAAACTTCTTGTTTGGGCCCCCTCACTCATTTCTCGCAGTGGAGTCTTATCGCAGTTGTTAGTCTCATGTTTATCAATAATTACTTTTCCATGTACTACTGTATTGTACATCTCAGAAAGATCAACAAAAAAGTCCGCGATGGTATATGTCTAACTATTGTAGTTATGTCACTATAACTACTAAGCGTAAGCGTCGGTGGCGCAATGGATAAGGCGCGGACTCTCAATCTGAGGGTACCGGGTTCGAATCCAGCCGTGTACCTATGAGTTGTTTTTCAATTCAAGTACATTTATCCGATTGCTTAACGGTGAAGGAAAACATCGTGAGGAAACCTGCATGTCTTGAACAGGCATGTGAAGTCCGCCGATCCGCACTGGGCCCGCGTGGTGGACTATGGCCCATACACTCTCTGTAGGAGGGTAGGCCTGAGCCCCAGCAGTGGGGACGTATATAGGCTGTTGATGATGATGACTTTTCCATGTTACAAAGAACAAGCAAGTAATGACATGAAATCTTGTTTTTCGATCACTGTCTCAACATTTCATCGCAACAAATTATGACAGATTCTTATTTCATTTAGCGCGCCGTGACTTGAACACTGAAAGCCACAAACGCGTTGCGAATTCATAATGCTATTTAACTTCTTACGACTTTATTGTTTACGATGTGCCTCGACTTGATGTTTTGAGGGAATTCTCTTCGGCGCTTTAGTCGGACCGTATCAACAATCGGATGTTTCTTTTTGTGACGTTCTTCTATGAGTGAAATCGTCTCGGCACGCGTTTTTGTTGAATATTCAATTGTTTGTCGACTTGGTTCTCTTTATGTAAAATGGATTGTTGAATAGTTTTGACGCTTACTATTATTTCACTGGGTCGGCAATGCCTGCGCGTTCATACTACTACTTCCATCGCCCACGGCCCTCGTGACATTGACATTGACACTTTGACACTGACGTTTAGCAGAACAACCCATAGACACACGAGACAGTCTATGCTATAGCACATACACTACAGATTGGTTAATTCAGGTGGATGTAAAGCGTACTCAGCTGTACTAAAGCTGTTGTCTCCGTTACATTTCATAACGGTTATATAAATATTTATTCAAACTTTATGGTGCAGGATGGAGTTAAAATTTTACTGTACAAAAAACATGAACTATTCAAGTGTAGTCTTCTGCATTATAACAGCCTAATGTGATGTTTTGTTGAGGTCTCTGAATTGCACCCCTGGGGGTATCATCGAAGGGGTGTCACGGGTCACCAACGAATTTTTCCGCATTTTGAACCACTGAATAGAAGTTTGCTCGTAAACATAGCTAATTACTTTTTAATTCCGCCTATCAGCGAGCCATGCCAACATTTTGATTGGATACTCCATGGCCTAAAGTATTCGTTCATAGCAAAAAATACTATTACTGTTGAGTTTAATTATCCTGTAATATTCGGTGAGAGTGGGAGTGGTAGTGCATTTCGGAACTCCGAGTTCACATCGTACAAACGACGCCTCGGGGACTGTTTGTGGACCCTCTGCTTGCCTGAAAAAGCCGTGTGATAATTCTAAAAGTCTCATTCATGTCTCCGAACTTTCTGAAACATTTTACGTAAATTAAATTCCCTGACATGTACTTAAATAACGTTTGGAAACGTGAGAGTTATAAGCGAAGTTGGTGGATGATTAAATGTGTAATTTTCCGAGTTGCGATTTGTGCGGTGAGGGTACATTCATGTGGAAATTGATTTCAGAATTGAAATGCAAGTTATTTTCAGTGCAAGACTTACTATTAAAAATAATGATGATATTTGTGTAAATTGGAGAGTGAATACCTGCGCCTAAAATACAATCTTTTGTGGTTAATTAAGATAAATACATTTTTAAATCAATCCTTAAAAAATTTTATTATACAAAAAATAATTAAATAAAACGAGGAAAATATGTCAAATCACAGTTAAATTGTATACTGGCTACAAATAAACCAGCATTCCCTAGAAATACCGGCTATTTTGCTTACCTAGATTGTGATAAAACTGAATCAGAACTAAATAAAACGTTTTGAAGGAATTTTTTTGAATATTTTTGTTCGCAAAAGCATATATGTACATCTTATGAAGAAAGAAAAATATGTTCTTAAAATGCATTATTATTTCTACAGTAACAAAGTAATCATCTTCATTTGCCCACTAAACCTCACAATATAACCAAAGAATAATGCGAACGAAACTATGTATCCAGAATCGACACATTAAATTAGTATGGCACTTTATTTCACACACGAAATAAAGTCGTAGAACTTCTTTGTATTTAGACAGATATGTTAAAAGTCGAAATTCAATTACTATTTTATTATTAAGATTGAATAGCCAAAATAGAGACCTCTAGTATTGTTTATAGACGAGCCTTGATGAAAACACAGCACCTACGTGTGAGTTTGTACAATGTACGATGCATGTCCTTTAGGCTTGAAGGATTAAAGTGGGGCCGCCTTGAGCCGCGGTCCGCAAAGCCACGCCGCAGGCGCTGGGCGGCTGCCAACTTGCGATAAAACCCCCAACTAACGTTACATATTTCTTGCTTAAACAAGTTTTAAGGGCTAAAATTAAATTATGCTTATAAAGAGAGAAGTTATTATAGTTGGGTGCTGGACTTAGTTCATAGATTCTGGGTATGAATTTAGTTGGAACGTTTTTGTTACGGAAGGCTTTACTGCGCGTCTAATTGAGAGGTACTTAGGGACAAGTGCTAATAGATGTCGCCACTGAGTCATTAGGTACGTTTGTAGGTTAGGTACAGGTTTTTTATACTTCTCTTATTAAATTGAGTACCAGTCTTTGCCAAGTGGATCGTGTTGTGGACTTTAGAATTCAATTAGAATTTACACGAGGAAACTTTACCGGGGTCAAAGGTAACCTACGAAATTAAATAATAACCCCATAAAAATCTCTTTGCCAAAATGACTTCGAATCATTGCATCATTTACGAAGTAAGTATTGGCGTTTTTTGTCTTTGTATACTTTTTCCACCCCTAAGGTGAAACAAGGGCAGAACAATTTAAACTGAAGTTGACATTATGTTACTCGAAAACTGTTTGCAGATGCTTCAGACCAGTATTTCAGCGTTGCATGGAAATTTACGAACACGTCGTTTCACCGTTTTTCAAGATTATATAGAAACCATCTACAAAAATATTTGCAATTTTTTCCCATTTACCCTACGTCAGGGGTAAAAGCGCATGGACGATATACAACTAGTAGCTGTCGGGACTGATTTTTGAAACACTATCAACGACCGCGCGCTCCTGCTCGTAAAGCTGCGATCCCTCGGGACGGTTGGACGAATGCCAGGCCACTTCAGGTAATCCTCGCGAACGGCCATTGCGGTCATGCGCCCCTAGTTCCACTTGTACTTTAGTCTTGCTCACACTTTAGGTGACCGCATGCTTTAAAGTTTAGACGTGCTAGGCTGTCCTAAGTTAATGCTACTCTGAAAACAGACTTGCTTGAAAAGAGACATAATTTCGCTTTGCAAACATTATGTAATGTTACAAACATGCTGTTTGCGTCTCTATTACCCCTAAAATGAATACACGGATTTGGATGAAATTTGGCAAACATAATTCATTCTGTATTAACACATACGCTACTTTTTATCCTGGGAAATATTAATAGGAATTCCAATATAAGATAGTAAGGCATATCAAACTTTTAAATTCTGTCGTGTAAATCAGTAATTCCCAAAGTGGTCCAGGTGAACCCCCAGGAGTACACTGGAGTCTCGACAGAGTTCTACGTTGGCGTAACAAAAAATTGGGGCTTCACATTTCGTAAACGGAGGTCCACGAAAATTTATCTGCTTTCGATAGTGAAGCACTGAAATGTTGGCTTAACTTTACTTTTCTGACATCCACTCACAGCACAATAAATTAATTAATTAACCAATCACTTATCACCTTTTCTTTCTTCTTCGAAAACTATTATATTAATGGAACTCCGCAAAATCTTTACATTCATTTTTTTCGAGTTTTGGGAATATGGTAGAAATGTAGCTGCAGGGGGTCCATCAGAACCAGATACATTTAAAGTGGTCTAAGAGAAGAAAGCCTGTCAATCTCTGGTCTAAATGCTGAATACCAACGAGACCAGAAAAGATAAAAACGTTAGGTGATTGACCTCACAGAGAAGCCAAAAATACTTTCTATACGTTTATATTAGTATCACAATAGAAGCACTTACCAGACAATGTCCCTCGTCGGTCCCTCAACCAATACGCGGACCCGCACGCTTAGGCCCGGGACCACATTTATTGCGACAGACCGGGACAAAAAGATATCATTTTTATTACCTGAGACGTTCAATTTTCTTTGTTTAACTAACCGTCGCACATTTCCTGCGAAGCGTAATAAAACTGAAGTGACCTTTTCTTTACGGCCCGACGGACAATAGTGGAAATATAATGTGAATTTGTCAAGAAAATCCAACACCTTGTGGATTGGATCAAGTTTGCCTTTTTCTTGGGGAAGAGGGTCTCTTGGGAGATAGGATTACCTGAGCCTATAGTGACGCGCGTGCGTGCCGAACATGTCGGAGGATGAACGCGATCAGTGCAAAGCTTTACAATAAAACCGCGCTCTAAAAGTTTGTTTAGTACTTGCTTGGGTTCGTGTTTTGAAACGATTGTTGATGATTTCAACGATAAGTTGCGTACTAAAAGAGATGTTTCAAATTCGGCCTGCACTTGTACACTATTTAAAACATCAAGTAATAATCTAAACATGTATAGAAAAATACTAGAATTACATTGTTGCATGTATTTTAATTGTACAAAATCATTCTTTTTGTACTAAGTGACAGCGTCAAATGTCATTTTATTGACGCCATCTTTGTTTTCAACGTTAAGTCTTACCTGTTTCGTGCATTTTATATGTTTTTGTACAAATAAACTAAACCAAAATATACAAAAATGCCAACTAAACCACTTTTATTTGATAATGGACTTTTAAAATTATGAGTGTACAAGACCAGGGCTTGGCGCCATACATTCGCGGAACGTGTCATTTCTTCTACCAAAATCTTTTAAAATAGAATAGCTGGCTATGTGCAGTATATAAAAATAGAACATCGGATTGTAGTGTCGCGAAATGAGTATCATTAACATACAGCTTCATAGTAAATCACAATTTTGATTATTGTTCAAAACGTTATCTAGGGATCATTAGCTGCGTAACGGCTATCGTAGCATGACGATAAAGTTGTGCGTTTATGATATTCATTTCGCGACACCATAATCCGATCTCCTATTTTTCAACCGGCATCAAAAAATGAGGAAGTTCTCAATACAACTGTATGTTTTTTTATGTATGTTACGCGATAACTCCGACAATTGTGAATCGATTTTGATGATTCTTTTTTTGTTTGGTAGTACATACTTCATAGGTGGTCCCGTATAAAATTTTATCGAGATTGGTTGAGCTTTTTTGAAAAATCATCTAAAACCAAGTATCATTCTACCATTCAAACCAGATCATTATACCCCTAAGGGTGAACAGTTAAGGCATTTGACGTCAGTTTTTAGTTCTTTTCACTTATCAGCTATTCTATTTTAAATGATTATATGGCAAAAGAAATTTTGAATTGAAGCATTTTGAGCAAAGACTTTTAATAGACCGGTCAAAGCAAACAAACATTTTTATCCTAAACTTATTACCAATTGGTAATATTACCAATTACAAAGACATACAGACAGACAGACACAAATACCAAGACATTTGACATACTATTTACTTTTGAGATCAAAATGTTTATATGAAACGTTTCCCAACGACCGCTCTATAAACTATTACTATATATAAATATCTCTGATTCTGAGTAGGTAGGTAAGCAGGTAGGTATTACCAGGTAGGTGTCCTGTGGAACTTTCCGACTTCCAAATATAAAGAAACATGAATACAACGATGATATTAAATCGGAGATACATTAAACACAACAAACACTTTTCCATTTATCCCAACTACAATATCATTTGACTGAATCCCAACAATAAACTTTGAGAATAATGAACTCCTATTGCTATAAAGATAAATATCTAAAACGAGAAGACAAAGGCCAAAGCGGGGATGACAAATGGCAGGCCGCCCCGCTTTTCAAAAGCGACCCGCAAAAACGGGTCGGGGAAACGGCCCGCGGGCCACGTGCTTTAGAAAGGTCGGATATTAAAATATTGCATTGTATACTTGGCCTTATATAATATATAAGACTCCATGTCACACCTGCAGGCTTTAGGTAATGCATTGCTCTCTTCCTAGCGCTGCAGTTTCATCTCGGGAACAATTTTCTCGAGTGAATGTAATATGCGAGACGTTTTTTTTGCCTTTGTTCTAAGCTTGTAGAAAACTTTGCAGGAAGGGTACTAAATTCTTGGGTTTAATATCACCTACGCTAAGCATTTCCAATTACAAAGACTCTGGGCTTTTATCCGCAACTTCACGTAGACTACAGAAATTATCACAAGAGAACATTTTGCTGGGATAAAAATAGGCTATGACACTGTCCAGTCAATAAACTCTCTTTACCTAAACACAAGTCTATCTGATTCCTTTGAGAGAAGCCAAGTGATATGGAATTTCGATCCACTAAACCTACTCGTTGGTCATTCTTCGCAAGCAATTCTGACTAAAAAGCCATTCTGTAAAGAGTCTAAACATGGACAGCTAGGCATTGTACAGCTGATGGCATAACGAATCACGCCATCTAGACCTCTACTACAATATCCGACTATGGATACATACAATTTGCAATTACAATACAAATCCGAAAGGTGCACAAGCGTTACGAAACCAATCTTGTGGTAGGGGTTTGGGCCATGTTTAGTAAAACCGCTAGCGGTTATGTAAAACAGCTTATTTCGCAATCCTACTGCGACATTTACACATTGTTTCCATGGAATACATGCTGTATCTGAATCGACCTGTATATCCAGGACATCTTCCTGTGATCACCGAACCACCTGTTGGCGTGAACCTGTCGGTGTAGGTCTTACGGAAAGTGCAACATGCACGGCACGAGAGGAGCACTGAGGTGTTATACTAGAGGGTAGAAGAACACTTCCAGAGCTCTACGATTTGCGTTACGAATGGCCACCGAAGGGGTTGTGGGGGATAGAAACTCACGGGCTCTTCCCCTAGGGAGATCGTGTATCTCTCGAAGATCTTTCGTTACAAAAAAGGGCTTATGATCAAGTGCGCTATGTGGCCAAATGTATCAATAATACCATTTTCAATACATACAACAACAAAACCGGTCAAGTGCGAGTCAAAATCAGTCAAGGGTTCCGTACAGAGTATGAATAATTAGTCTTGGACCCGTTGATAAACTATAAACATAAATTTTATGAGAAAATTATATACATGCACCTCTAGGAACGACCCTAATTAACATTGCGAAAATCATAAATGAAAGGCAAGATTAATAAATACCAACTTGCCGAATTTTTTTTCAGAATTTTTACGCCAACAATAAGAACCCTATATGTTCGCTAGGAGAATGGTCAAATTATTTTTATTTTTATAAAAGATATTAAGTGATGAGGAAGCCCCTAGGCTGTTGATGATGATGAGGTCGGCGTTGATGCCTATTTACGCTTCCTATGAAGATTCCCGAGTTGTAGTTTTCGGGGAGCACGGAAACCGATAGTGCATTCCATATTTTAGCTGTACGCATGTTAAATGTAGAAGCGAATCGCTTGGTGTGAGCTTGGATTATCCACAGTATACGGGTGGAGGTCTGCCGTTACATGCGAAATAAACATTCGTATATTTTTATTGCGTTGATATACATTGCGTTTGATTCTTTCACAGATCCAAGAGATTACAGACTAAAGTATATAATATTATAATTTCAACTTGATACCATGCGATCCTGACAGACGGACAACAAAGTTATCCTATAAGGGTTTCTTTTTTCCTGTTGAGATACGGAACCCCATAAATTACCAAAAATAATTTATAAAGAGAAAACGTGTATTTTAGTATAAATAAATTATGACATGTCATAACCACAGGAGTTATAAGTTTAACCTGATTACCATATGACAGAGGACTGTGTACGTGCTGTGACTGCTGACTGTTGGCGTGCACTGAGGTGTCTACTCATTTGTTTGTACACTGACGACGACGAACACGGCACCTACTACAAGATCTGACAAATTGAAATCCATTTAAAATTCGAATTTCGGATAGATACAATTTGCACCCAATCAGGACGCAGTCCGTAACAAAAACGAAACGAAACTAATCTTGAGGTAGGGGGCGTGATGTGATCAAGATTTGTTTCGTTTCGGATTACTTTCGGATTGGGCGCAAATTGTATGTATCTGAGATTCGGATTTGAAGCGTATTTCAATCGGTCGTATCTTGTAGTTGGAACTCTGACACGTTTTAGTCGACACAAGTCTAAATATGTATGTAAAGTTATTAACATAAAATGTTTGTTGTAAACCATTTCAAATATTTTATTATTACATCTAAATAGCTACTACTACTACTAAAATTATATAACAACATAGAAACTGGTACTAGGGAACTCATATAGCATCCCATTTAAAACAAAACGCAACAAAATCGATATAGTATCAATGGCTCTTAATTGGCAAAGACGGCGATTGGCGCGGATAGGAACGGACCCGGTGACGTCATCCGATTAGAGCGCTGGGACTCTTGCCGTGAGCCGCATGGAGAATGCGACGGACGATATTACAAGCCTAAGTCGAATTAACCAGACTTACAACTTCAACCTAATAGCAAAGAATAATTATTGGAACGAAGTTCCTTATCGCACGGTACAGACTTGGCGGGTGGGGGGTAGGCGAAAAAAAGGGTACGAGTTTTCCGTGACGAGTTTCCGTTACGACTCTTTATCTAGTTTATCCATAGTGCGTATTCTATTGGCTGAGCTCAGTCAGGAACTTCGTTCCAAACGAGTGTTCCACGATACTCACGCATTTTTTATTTAAATTAACATCGCTAATATCAATATATTGACATACTCATAAGTTTATATTAAATCTAACAGACTATCTAAAACTTAAATTACTTTGAAATCGTTACACAATAGCGTCATAAATGTGAAAGTTACTTAAAGTTGACTTTTTGTCTGTTTGCTGCCTTTTCTCCACTAATCTGTTGAACAAACTATGATATAATTTTTACGCGCATAGTTTGTAACATAAAGAGAGGCAGACGATACTTCGTGTCCTGTTACAATGCTCCAGTGTGATAACTGAATATCACGCAGACGAAGTGGTGGGCAACAATAAAACCGATACCGTATCAATGGCTCGTAATTGGCAAAGACGGCGATTGGAGCGGATAGGAACGGACCCGGTGACGTCATCCGATTAGAGCGCTGGGACTCTTGCCGTGAGCCGCATGGAGATGCGACGGTCGATATTAAAGCCTATCGAAGGGCTAATGCCAAGTCGAATTGACCATACAATTGTTTCTTGATAAGTCCGAAAATTAGTTATTTATACATTACTTGTGCTCGTTACTTTGTCTCCATAGAATTATCAGAAACCACGTAAAATACCGGGATAAAAATAGACTTGTCTCTACTCTGTGGGCATCCTAAATTTCACAGCGATACTATTGAAGTTAATATGCATAGAAATTTACGTCCCCAATGAAACAGTGTTTGTGTGCAAAATAAGAAATTACAAAAGGAAAAAGGTTTTATGTTTCGCACAATTGTCCAGTTTATTGATAGCTTGCTGTGTCTGTAACTGACTAAAATGTCGCTGGATTTTACCCTCCGTGACGTGTCACTTTATTCAGTTTAGACTCAGCCTTTGTTTTTTATTTCTTCAAGGTTTGCCCCTCTAGTTTGTTATGTCAGGCTCACACCTTTGTAAAAAATAACATATTCGTGCGTGGTTTAAGCTTTAATTTACTTTGTGTGAATTACATGAAGAAAAAACAGCTAGTTCGTTCTGACTTCGCATAGTTCAAGACAAAGTTTGTCTACCCGCAAAATTCTGCAACCCTTGGTAGGCTCATCTTCCCGCAGTAATTAACGTTTACCTTGCACAAACACTAGGCCCAGTTACCGCAATCATTAACAGCAATATGGTTGTATGTACATTGTACATACATTGTGACCGCGAAGTCTGTGCGCAAGTCATTCGTCTCATCGACAGGAAATCGGGAAATTAGGTAGCAGATGAGCTAGTGATACTATTAAGATTTCATTACTACCTATTGAATAGACGTGCGCAAAACACTGCTTCTTAAAGTAATGTGATATGATATTACATTCCGTACCGCGTAATTACACCGTACCATTACACATTACTCGAAACATCACCTGACATACGCGCCGAGCGCTAACATGCGACAGCTGTTTTTGCTATCGTACTTATTATTTATAATGCCATGATCTCTAAACATCACCTGCTTGAAATTAATATACGTAGAATGCAAGCCCTATCGTCTTAGTAATACGGCTGCATATCAGTAACATATGCGCGTTCTATCCGTCTTTATGGTTTTGTCGGGCGATCCGAGCCCACGCAGCGCGCCCTTTCACTAGCGTCGCGCTATGTGCGAGTGAGCGGTGCAGAACAAAGTCCTGCGCGCGGCGGAATGCCATGAGTGATGCACGCGTAATACAACACTCGCATTTCTTACAAATGTCTAATCCTACTAATATTATAAGTGTGAAAGTTTGGATGTTTAGATGTTTGGATGTTTGGATGTTTAGATGTTTAGATGTTTGGATGTTTGGATGTTTGTGACGCTTTCACGGAAAAACTACCGAATGGATTCGAATGAAACTTTACAATAACATAGCTTATACATCAGAATAACATGTAGGCTATAATTTATAAAGACATATTGTGTAAATTGTACAAAATTACACTTATAATATTAACGGGATTACATGGGCAATTTTGGCATAACAAAAACGCGTTGCCTAGCAACCGACCATAGAATATGTAAATTCGTATATATAAACTTTCGCGTTTATAATATTGGTGTGAAAACTATTTGAATGTACTACGTCAGATATTGAAATTTATTTTGTTTCTTTAAATTATTAGACTACGTAACAGAATAAACACTATTTTGTACCTTATGCTGTATAATAATTTGTCATATACGTCACCTGTGCCTATCGAACAAGTAGAATACATCCTGAAGTACACGCGGACAAAGTCGCGGGCGGAAGCTAGTATAGAATAAACTTCCTTTTGCTTGTAACTCCTGCGACTCATAGCCAACGCTACGATTTGCACTAAACACTAAGGCGTCTCCAGCTCTTTATAATGTTAACGATCTTTTGCCCGCCAATTCTACCACGTGTACTTCGGAAAGTATCCCACGGGAACTACTTGTTTGGTCGGGATAAAACATAACATATACCCTTTTACCTCCACGTACCGGGAATCGTCTACCAGGCCGTCCCCCTACTAGATGGACCGACGACCTGGTTAGAGTCGCGGGGAGTCGCTAGATCACTGGCTGGTAACCATAATCATTACGGGTGCCATCAAAGCGTCTCGCCGTCCGTGCCGCGCTGTCAGTGCCCGTAATGAGCCAATCAATTGTGGCCAACAGAGCTCGCCTCGACCTTCCGTGGCCTAATTAATTCAACCTGTAACTGTTATAGCCTATAAACGGTCAAAGCCCTCATTAGGGCCAGTGTAGCTGACTTTTCCGGCACATTTTATTTCTTTATTGAGATTCGCCCGAAAAATGGAATTTCCAATTTGTGACGCGTGCGATTGGTTGGGCGTCCGTAAAGATTCATCTATTTGAATTAACGATTTCGGGGTCCGGATGGATTGAAATCTGTTGCTGCTAAATTGGTACGGTTTGTTTTTAATTTTGAATCGTTTTATAGGCCAGTAAAACCTTTTTTGGGCAGCGGCGTAAAAGTGGTTTTATTCTGTTTAGGTAGAATTCATTACGTTCAGTCGTTTTTAGTTCGTTTTTGCGTTTAATTTCGGTAAGACCATAGTTATAGCTGTGTAGCTGTGTGCCTCATTTTGGAGAGCATCATTTTAGTTAGGTCTTTTCTGGTCAGGAGATCTGGGATTGTTAGGGTCTGTTAGTGGTTGTAACTTTCTTTTTAGGGTTCCGTAATTCCAAAGGAACCCTTATAGGATCACTTTGATTGTCCGTCTGTTTGTCCGTTCGCCTGCGTATCAAATTGAAATTAATGTCAAATACTCATTTCTGCAATCCTTTATCATTAAAGATGTGTCCGTTTACGCCGCTTATTTTGATTATATCCCTTGAAAACCCTGAAATTTGACAAGAAACAAAATCTTACAGCGCAAGTATAGGAATAAATCTTAAAAGTATAATTTTAAATTATATCTAATTAAATCGCTTTTACGATTACAAACTGCTCATTTTAAAAGGCTAAAATGTAAAGGAAAACTATCACGACTAAGGTGGCTTCACAGGTTAGTGAGTAATAGGCGACCAAATTACAAAAGTTTCATGGAGTGGTCAAAATGAAAATTTCGTACAAATTTCACTCAAAATTACTTTTTATAAAACCAGTTCAACTACGGAACCCTAAACTGCGCATGGCCCGACACGCACTTGACCTGTTTTTTAATTATATTTATGTTATGCGAGAACTCCGACAACTATGACTCGATTTTGATGATATTTTTTGTTTATTTGGTATAACATACTTCCATTGGTGGACCCATATAAAATTTTATCGAAACTGATTCAGCGCATTTTGAGAAAATCAACAAAAACCAAATATGTATCCGGATGATTCTACCACTAAGGGTGAACAGTTTAGGGGATGAATGCTGTAGACTTTTAGGGCAGTTGACGTCAGTTTGTAGTTCTTTTTGATCACGTTAATTATTATTTGAAAAAGCGTCGGTGGCGCAGTGGATGTTTAAGAAAAAATATATTATTATCTCATAATGTCTGAATATTCCTGGTGTATAATATTAGTAAAACAGTAATGTACTGTATTTGGAATCGAACCCCCGACCTTCATTCAGATCATGAGTCCAACGAAACCAGTTATGTGAGTCAATACCAACCCTGTATTAACCCAATTACTGAATACGAACAGTGTACGCAATTATTAGATATTCGTGTCTCGCCCCATCCATGCAGACTCAGCATGATCGATACCGTGGCCTCGCTTTGACATATTAGTCGATAGTAAATACAATCACTGGTATCGACGGATAATTGACGTTGGAATACACTGCTTGTTGCAGTACAGCGTGAAACAAGGATTTATCTACGAGTATAAGCAACGAATCCAGCGTGTAAAAAGTCAAAAGTACACATCAAATTCAGTAATAGGTTTTAATCCTATAAGTCAAATGAATAAAGTCTTTTTTGAAGTGAAACTTCTAACGCAACTTCCAACACTGTTGCGTTAAACGTTCAACGCTCTTGTGGAGGGGGAATAGAAAGAGACAGAGCGAGAGTGAATGCGTGGCACTCGAAGGCCTGTTACAGACTTGTTTCACTAAAAATAGATGTCTACCCTTTCCTATCTTCATTTCCACATTACGAAGTTTCCTCCACGGGACTCTACGCACTATTTTTTTCTAGGACAGTTTCCGCACTTACGTTGGCCAGTAAATTAAAGTGGTGGCGACTATTCTAGCCAGCCGATCTCCTCCCTGAAGTTTGCGAGACGCTTGGCCTATCAGCACCCATATGGAGACTTATTATTAGTTTATAGATACTCATAAGATACATTATTTATTTATATACTATATCCTTTTAGTCTTCCCAAAAATTGTAAAAAAAACATTCTCCTTAGGGTTTCCCTATTTAGACTGAGAAGTCTAAAAACAAAGTCTTTGTCTAAATTAGTACATTTGTAATCTAATCACAAAGTTCCACAAGTTATTATATTATTAGAAATTGTTATGTAATTTATTTTAACTTCGTGAATATTTTTTTAAAACTTAACAGAATTTCTATTTTATAATAATGTATTTACATATACTCCCTGTCATATTAGACGGTTTCAAGATGTATCAATCCTTAAACCCTCCCTATACCTTGCACGGCACACACAGATTGGAGATTGACACGAAATTCGTCATTCAAATTGCCCCGTGCTCTTTCAATTTCGACCGATAACAAACGTGGTGATGATTGCAAAACTCAAATCAAGCCAGGTCTTCGTATCGATGTATGACAAAGGCTAGTGTCCAACAGATGACGAATGAGAGAATGAAGAAGACGATATACACTTAACCGCCTCCATGGCCTAATGACTACACGATTGGACAGAGAATCGGGAGATATTTTCAATGTCTGCCTGGCTAGCTTCCACTGTTCCGGTATGAAACGAAGCAGAGCCAGCGCCACATTAGGTTAAGACTTCTGGGTGCCTAGATAAATTATCCTAATTCATCGTCCACTGCTGGACATAGGCCTCCCTCTTGGTACGCCACATCGACCGGTCCCGAGACACCTGCATCCAGTGACTCCCTGCGACTCTAACCAGGTCGTCGGTCCAACTAGTAGAAGGACGGCCTGGTAGACGTTTGCGGGTATGTAGTCGCCACTCCAGAACCTTTACTCCCCACCGTTATAGGTTCTTCGAGCGATGTGGCCTGCCAATTACCACTTCAGCTCACTGACTCGTCGAGATATGTCGGTGACCTTCGTTCGTCTACGGATTTCCTCATTCCGGACCTTATCACGTATTATTATTGTAATTGCTAACGCGCAATGATGGTTCCGTCCGCATGCGACCAAGTCATGCGCACCTTTAAATGCCGAAAGGTAACAAAGCTTTGTATTAAAAACAAACACCCACATGTTCGGAGAGCGTGAATTAAAACAACACAACTCGGTACCCACAACTGAATGATAAGCCCATCACAACAGCAGCTGGCAGTACCCGCACGTACAGTACAGTATCCCCTGGTAAACAACTCACAAAAGCTCACGTGGCATTGTGGTACTCTAATTATATTACGTACATTGTGGGGGCCCCTGTGATGCTAATGATATTTAAGATTTTTACACTCAGATACGTATATACTCTGTGTTGCCAAATATATATACATAATTAACGCGATCAAAAAGAACTAGAAACCGACTTCAACTGCCCTTAAAGTCTACAGCATTCATCCCCTAAAAGTTCACCCTTAGTGGTACAATTATCCGGGTACATATTTGTTTTTTTTCTCTCAAAAAAACAATTTGATTTTCAATTTCATTCAGCCATTTCAATAAAATTTATATGGGACCATCTTTCAAGTATGGTAAACCAAACAAAAAAGAATGATCAAAAACGATTCATAATTGGCGGAGTTATCACGTAACTTACATTTAAAAAGATAAATCGAATCGAAAACCTCCTCCTTCTTTGAAGTCGGTCGAAAACTAGTACTGGTTGGAAGTCATTTCTTTACATTCCATATTACATAGGAATCGTTCAAATTTCCAGTTTATATCTACTCGTATCTATCCCAAGCTGGGCATTGAAATGTCAATTAGCAAAATAGTTTGTTCAATCATAATAATCATTCTTTCGCGGTTTCTCGCACGAAGCGTTCCTTTCTATAACTTCATTTATAATTACATAGTCTAAATATTATATTTTCAATCTTCTAGTTGGTGTCATTTGCATGCAACCCTCTCACAGTCACCGTTGGAACGGCGACTGTGGACGATTAAATTGTCTTTTAATTTAAAAACACGTCTGAGAATCTTAATTTACAATCCGGGAAACTCCAAACTTTCCGTTCCCGGAAAACTCCCCGCTTTACCCTTCGAACGTTTAAGGGACTCACAAAGTAGGTTATGAGGAGAATTTTGTCGCCGTAACGGTATCTATAAACAAATAAAAAGCCGGCCCGTTTTCAATTCAATTTGGGTGGAGAGCAGAACAACCCGTGGAACGTAAACAAGAGCGCTCAGAATTACGCCGGGATAAGTTTATTCGATTTGTCGACTTATGCAATTATTGCTCGCTTTGTCGCTACTCGCACATAAATTTAGACGGTTGTTTTTCTGTTAAACGAACGTTTTTCTTCATATTCTGTTGGCTCGAGCTTTTTCGTTCACGGTCAATTTTAATCAGGCTGAGAGATTCCATAAACATTTATAAATATCTGGGGACTGATCCATTTTGATAATTATTTTCACACCACTTCTATTAATAACGCCTGCACCTGACGACGAATCCGGATGACATGGGATGTTTCTAAAGCTGAGATCACATGGCCAGAGCAAAACATGAACTGTATAAAACGTCTGATGAAATGATTTTCTTCAGACGAGCACATAATAATCGTCAGAATGATAAATGAATGCTGTCAAAAACTGTCTCAGCGACGCGATTTGACGAGACGTCTCCGTGACCCCTAGCGTAAGAACAAATTCGTAAAATTAAAGGTCTTCATTTTCTTAGCCACACGTGTATATTGATAGGACTCCTTCCGCCCGATTAAAAAACTGAACCCTAACTCTAAATACATTTGTCGGCGGTATATATTTTATCAGACGCCTTCTTCGGATGTCTCCACTGCCATCGTGGTGTCAGTGCAGCATGTGTGTTCAGTAAAAAACCCTATTTCTATAGAAAGAGGCATTAGCCAAAGATATCATTTTTATCAGTGCTTCGATTTCTATCTCGTCTGTCAAAAACTGACAACTACGGAACTAATGACGTTCTATGTAGTACGCTGTCACGGTTTCTCTTAATCTATGGATTATCTCTGTCTGCTTTTGTTATAGGATGGAGGAGGAGAGGAGCTTATATGGCAGAGTTTGTGTCTGATAAAGAAAGCGATCGACTTATTTGGGGGATGAATGCAACTGAGCTATCTTATTCACTCTTAGGTTTTAACTCACAAGAAACCAACCATCTTACCTAGTCCTGATTCCACAGGTCAGCGGTTGGCACTGAGCAAGACTAACTGACCTCGATATCTGCGTTCATTTCTCTATGGTCATGTAGGTCACGGGCTAGACCGAACTAGGTCATCTGCACAGTTGTACCTGATGCTACGAAGCGAGGAAATAAAAACAAATTACTTAACTTTAGCCCGCCACTTCGTCTGCTTGACGTGGCGATTTATGAGCAAGGCTTATGTCCAGCTATGGGCTTACGCAGCCAATTAAGATAGTACTTTTTACCGTGACCCACGGATTTGTAAATATTATACGGATGGATCCTCGTTTAATAAAATGTGAGGTAAACTAAAATACACACACACGCACACGTGTAACTAACACTGACGTGCACTACATATTGACAGCCGAGAGTCTGTCAGTGGAACACGGCCTCTGGGAATAAGAAAATTTCCTCATGGTCACGGTATTGTTAGGGGACCAAATGATAACAACGTTGATTTTCGTGTTGTACCCACGGTATTGTAAGGACAACAGCAAATAGACATAAAAATAACTATGACAAACCTATAAAAACTAAGCACGAACTAATCCTATAAAATTTGAAACCATGAAACCATAGTATCATTGCGGACTATCATTCGAATTCACCCTGTAATAAAACCTACTCGTTCCCGGAACCATCGATCTACCCTGGAGATATCTTAACGGGAATTCAACAAGGCAGCCATTATGTATTTTATATATATATCGTCTACCTGGAGGAAAGAAAGCCTGCAGGTGAATTGACGACACGTTCTAATGCAAGGCTTTATCCGACAAAGCTTTGGTTTGTTGTTGTAATCGCACGTATGTAACTAAGAATTGCACGAAAAACAAATATGAAATTAGAGGTACATAAGTATTGTACAATTTGAAAATAATCTCTATAGGAGAGTAAGTCTGAGCCCCTGCAGTGGGGACGTATATAGGCTGTTGATGATGAGACCAACATCCTTGTAAATAAACGAAAAATTTCAAATATTAAAGAATAAGTCAAAAAATACGCAGATACGAGTGTATAAAGCGTAATTGTGCTTCAGTTTTACCTGCAGAAAATACAATGAAATGAAATTTATTGCTGTTTGAATATATTCTTCGTCATACATAAATTTTACGAGAAGAGCTAAATAATGATTTACAGTTTTTATCCTACTAATATTATAAGTGTGAAAGTTTGGATGTTTAGATGTTTGTGACGCTTTCACGGAAAAACTACTGAATGGATTTGAATGAAACTTTACAATAATATAGCTTATACATCAGAATAACATATAGGCTATAATTTCTAAAGACATATTGTGTAAATTGTCCAAAATCACACTTATAATATTAGTGGGATTACATGGGCAATTTTGGCATAACAAAAACGCGTTGCCTAGCAACCGACCATAGAATATGTAAATTCGTATATACAAACTTTTGCGTTTATAATATTGGTGTGAAGACTATTTGATTGTACTACGTCAGATATTGAAATTTATTTTGTTTCTTTAAATTATTAGACTACGTAACAGAATAAACACTATTTTGCACCTTATGCTGTATAATAATTTGATATGCCACCTGTGCCTGTCGAACATGTAGATTACATCCTGAAGTACACGCGGACAAAATCGCGGGCAGAAGCTAGTTTTACTATATATGAAATTATTGTTAAAAGTGCCATCTAGGGGCCTTTAGCTGCGTAACAGCTATCGTAGCTTACATTACGGGTTGTACGTTAGTAAAATTCATTTCCCGGCATCATAATTTATTGGCTTTTAATGAATGATGGTTTAGCATTTGTCCTTCTTCTCATAGTTCTAGTGAAACCCTCCGGCCGCCAAGTTCGATCGCGTAGTTGAATCAATCGACACACGAGGAATTTTATGTCCTAATGCAATTTCGAGGCAATCTTATGTAACATGATGGTAGCTAGCCAGACGGAAATAGAAAATGCCTGCAGAGCCGCCAACAAAACCAAGTACCAACAGGTACCACTGGGAATCGAACCCGGGAACTCCGGATTTTCAGTCCAAAGGTGTAGCCGTTTTAGGCCATGAGGCCGCTTAGGGGATGACGTGAGGTGGTAATTTCTAAAGTCCACGCAGACGACGTCGCGGGAAAAATCTAGTTACAAATAAATCCCGTCTTTTCTGTAAAAACAATGTCTCAGAGTATCCTCTCGTAAGCAGCTTTACCTCCACAATTTTCATGTCAAATGCGTGCTCGCGACCCCGATCCCATTGTATGCCGAGTACGAGCTTTTTCCTGATGCGGGCGAGCCGCGCTGGAAACAAATACACATATAAACATACAGGAGGTAAAACGGTGAAGATATTCCGTCATGAAATGTCTACATTGTTCGGGGAATCGTTTCTCCACACAGTCATAAACACACAATACACACATTACTCGCATATCTTATCTTTCGATACTCGGTAATGTAAATGAATAAACAGTGACGGGTGCAGACTCAATTTCCAGACTCAAGTTTTAGGTCATGCATTGGCGCAAATTTATACAAGTTCGCACCGGGCGCATGGAGAGCTAGTTGCGGCTAAGTGAAAACCTAGTCAAACCGCTGGCTTGGGCTACAGTTAAAATAGGCACCAATAAGTTAAAATTTTGCTTCTTCTTTTATCATGCGTACTCCCAGGGAGTGGAACGCACTGCCGGCGTCGATATTCCCACAAAGCAACATTCGAGGGTGTTTTAAAGTCGAGCGTGAACAGGCACCATCTAGCCAAACCAACTCGCACCATCGTACCGTCGCTTATCATCAGTAAAAGCTATGTAAAAAAAATGGTACAATTTACAATAATAGCTATTTTTTGGTAAAAAAAATATCAGTTCAGTAATATATTAATAAATGAAAGGAAACCCTTTTTAGACTTTGCTTTTTAGTTGTGTTGCGTTACTTACTGTCCAAAATTTCACCAATACCCGATTTTTATGCTTTGATTAGAATATTTAAGTTTGAATCCAATATTCATATTTTGATCGGTTTATAACAGGACGTCTACGAGGATAAGCCCAGGAATCTCCTATGTCTTGACCAAAAAGATTACATAACACCTGCGACATACATTTTTAAAAAAACGTTTCATTAGGATACTGGCAGGTGTGTTGTTATCGAAGAAGCGTTCAATAAAACAAAATAAACGGATGGAGGTGAAAAAATTGAACACGCCATGTGATTTACCGACACGCAACTCTTAATGTATTGTCTGGAACTCTCCTGGCCCGGCGGGGATTCCTTACATTACACGCCCGTTAATAACTACACAGATAGTATGTACGATCAGGGACGTTGGCAGTCGACCGGCTTCATTCACTTTTGAATCGACAGGTCAAAATATTGTTTAAACTAAAATCCGTCATTCCACTGATGTACAGAATCATAAGAGTCAAACTTATTTTGTGAAGTTTTTGATTGTTTTGCACTTTCCAGGGAACTCAACAAAATATGCAGCATAAACATTTTTTTTTGTAAGATTCTTTCCTACCAGGAAAAGGCAAAGGCAAAACACCATACAGCCATGTCTTTGATAATGATATCATCTCTTAGAATTTTAAGGTTATAAAAATAAACCGAAGCCATTTATTCAGTTTTCGCAATAACATGTATAGTGTGTACATTCTATCGCTTGTTTTGACGATTCTTGACGAGAATTTTAAAGGTCAGCCTTGGTTTCAACATAGTTCGAAAGAATCCATATGCCGAATGTACTCGTCATGGTAAACCGTTTCGATCGCGTCGAAACCCACACAATTTTGCGTAATTGATACTATAACACTGTCCGTGACTCTTTTTGCAATATATCACACCATTATAACACAAAAAACACACATAACAGTATTATTAACGAATTACTAAAATTGCAATGAACCACCATTTTTTAAATTCGCGCCAAGAATCTCGTAGCATAAACATCTTTTTGTTTCGTTGACTTTGATCCCTTCCTTACTAGGTAAAATCTGTAACAACTCGTTCGCGAATATGTCAAACACAATTTTTGCCCTAGCCACATTCGAAACAGCAACACTAGTTCGACCAATAAGTTCCATCAACATAAAGTTCCTATAGGTACATAATTAAGAACATAAAATACAATAGCGTGACGTCGAAACAACTATACGAGACTCAATGACCTAAATCCCTTATCAATAAAGCCCGAACGACTGAAAATAGACCCTAAAAACTCGTGGGAAAGTAAAAATTCTATCGGTTTTATACGGAATGCGTTAACCCGTGCCATTGAGGATCCTTGCTCAGTGGACCCTTCAAGGCATCCCATTCCCCATTGTCTGGGGTTCGACGGCATTATTCCTAACATTTGAATATTTCACGAGGACCCAAGAGTTTTTTCGCTAACGTGTTTTTGTCGATATTTATATAAGGGAACACGAGGGAGGGTTACTATAGAATTGTTGAGCTTAGGACAAAAGGAATATCTACAAGTTCTTGTGTCAGATTCATGTTTTGAATTTCGAAGTGTTTACATCTAGAATAAGTAAGCTTCAGCTTACGATTTCGTCTGCGTAGAAATATTGTACTTTCAAAACTAAAAAGTCCCATATCATCTGATTTTATGAGCCGATTTCAATGAAACAAACTATAAATGTTGCGCTACAAAAATGTATATCTATTTACGAATACTGTTTACAGTTTAAGCATGATGCGCGTTCATACAAACAAAAAATTTAAAGAATGTTTTAACACATTTAGTTTTCATATAATAGTATAAAATAAATTTAGTATGGAACTTTTATCGAGCGAATAACCTTATATTTTACTCTTAAAGTTAAGTTGTGGTTTTCTAAGAAAACAAATAAATTATAGGCCATCTAAACTATAATATAGCAGTTTTCATGTTGGCCTAAAGTTCTAATAAGTATCTAAAAATTCCACCTCTAAAGGGATGAATCGGTATGCAAGCAAAAGTCAGACATCTCACCGCATCACCGCTCGCTTAGCTGCGAAATGACCGACTTGATGACCTAAGTTTGCCAAATAACTTGTTTTCTAAGTCATTTGTTTAACGAGTGTCCCATCGTGGCTTAGCATAGCCGAGCATTCCAGCTAATAGTGTCTTGTGCAATTTACCTGTTTGGAATGTAAAAATAGAAATCATCTCCCTGTTCTAGTGACTACGTCATAGGAACGATGTTCTTCCATTGCCAACATGTTACACCTACTTTTGTACTATGTCAAATTAACTTTTGCTTGACATATCCCTCAACACACTGTATACGAACCAGAAAGGGTGAATATGAAAGGGTACAAAAGTGGATATCTATTTTGTACTCCAGTGTACGTACTCTGTTATCGTCAAATTTTCAACCGACTTCAAAAAAGACGAGGTTCTTAATTCAGCGGGTATGTTTTTTTAATGTTTGTTACCCGATTTTGATGATTTCTTTTTTGTTTGAAAGCTGGTGCTTCCCGTGCGGTTTGGTCCAGTTTTAACATAAGTCGTAAATTTGCTGTAGACTTTTAGGGCAGTCGAAGTCGGTTTCTAGTTCGTTTTGAACGCTAACTGTGTAAATAATGTGGGTACTTTTAAAATATGTTTAGCTAAATGTATACCGGGATATATTTCGAACATTACGTTGGTCCTTCATTGAAAGGACACGGCCATCAACAAAACACCCAAGAGATGTCCCAGGGATATCTAAAATAGAGAGGATAAGGAGCCGAAAGGCCCTAATTAGATGAGAAACAAACGCGAGATTAGGGTCCTCACTCGGGACCGCTCCAGTCCCATTGTTGCGTCACAGGTTCCTCGATATATATCGAGTTACTTTAGTTTAAATTAAGAATGTCAGTGTACTTATAGTTAACCAAGTACCAATAGTTGGCAAAAACACACAAAACCTTGTATTGTAAAAAAATCTGGCAACACTTAATAAAAATTTACAGAATTGTATTTTATATTCCCATTTTTAAAAAAGTCAACTAGTTGAACATTTCCCGGACCGTCTGTGAGCTTGCTGGTCTGTTAGTGGTACATACCGATTTTCAGAATTTTTTATTTCATACATTCCAAAATGTTTTGAGAAAACGGTGATATATATGTCTGAGCATACTGAGGGAAGGATATTTTAAGAATATACGGATTCCACCTCATCCCATAAAGCGTGGAGTTAACAAAAATACACACTTGTAACAACAAAGACGTAAGCTGCATACTGACGGACGAGTGTCTGACCTTTGTTGTACTTTTGTTGTGTGAACCTTATATATAACAAACAAATGTGTCTGACCTAGTTACTTCATACGTATTCAGTGGAACACGGTGTCATGTTTTGATCTCTGTTTGTGTCATGGTTTCCCAATAAAGTCACGTTCCCTATACTTAACGTATGTGTTTGCTTGACCATACATTGAAAGATACTGACAATACAAATATGTTTGCAGCAAGTAAAATATTAATGCTTTGATAACTTTTATTTCAAATCTTCTAATCTAGACTAGCAATCTACTAACAAAAAATGGTATTTTTATTCTAAATCAAAAGTATTTGAATTGAATTGAAAGGAAAGGAAATAAGTTTAAACCGACGAAGCTTTTCATACCGCGCTCAAGTACGAAAAAGACTTTTGTTATACATATATTAACTCTAATATATAGTAACATATTAATTTTGTGCCTCTATAGGTATACACAAGCAAAGTGTACTAAGTATTTTGGTGACGAAAAAGATAATTATTTCATATTTATAACATATTTAATGACAACCAACTTTCTCAATATTATATTACCGTAATACGTTTATTTCAATATATGTTTTGACTTCAGATATAATCTCACGGGAACTTCCAGTTTGATCGGGATAAATGTAGACTTTATTCTTTTGTCGACTCTTCAGCTATACCTAAACAAAAACCCAAGTCATTCTGACTATTTACGTCTTGAAAAAAGAACAAGCAAACTCAATTTCACATTTATAACATGAGCATGGATAGGATTTAGAAAGTTTTATTAATTCGAGAACTACGTTAATTTATATATTAATATTCTTTAGCATTCATCATAATCTAAGCATATTGCTCGATTTTAAATGAAAAACAATGTACTACAATTGTTTCATAATTTAATATATTCTTTGAGCACTGTAAGGTTTTATTAATATTTTTTTGTAATTTTAAAGCGACCTTTAACGAAATTGCAAAAAGGTTAGGTGCTTTAGAAAGGGCCCTCAATGAAGGGGCCTCATCGAGAGACTACGAAGACATAATTTATTAATTGCTATACGAACTTGTTTACCGGTAACACGGAAATCTGATAAACTACGCCAATAGAAATAGACAACATTTTTCACTGGAGGAAAGTCGACGTGGATTTCAAGAATGAAGTAAACTTTCTTCAAAACTTCTTTTTTAGGGTTCCGTATCTAAAGTGGGCCCAACAGAACCCTATTGCTATGTGTCTGCAAGATAACTTGACAACCACGCAATTTAAATTTTCAGAGTGTGCATTACTATAGCCGCTAGACCAAAAAATAATAATAAAAACTTGAGAGGTGTCAAGGGACACCCGGATGGAACGAAGTTCCTTTCGATTAATTAGTGAAGGAATTGTAATAAAATTTTACAAATTTTCAATAAGGTTTGAACGGATTTTTAACATTATATTTTAAATATGGTTTTGTAGGTTTTTTCACTAGATTTTTTATGTACGTGATAAGTTTTGTTTTTAGCGACATCTGTCATTGAGTAGCGGCAACTAATCAGAGCCATCTGTCGTCACATAGCTGTACTGTTGGTATCGTCAATGTAGATAATACTAACAGATGACGCTAACTTACTATAGCAAAAAGTGTCGTGACAACTTTTCGTAAGAATTTTTTCCGTCTAGCCCCCTTTCACAACGCGGAATAAGGAACTTCGTTCATCAATTAAAAAATATAGTGATGAATATTTTAAGAATTACATGAAACATTTTTGGGGTGTTTTTTCCTTGCTCGATCTTGTGTTAAATATTTTGCGGTGGTACGGAGCTATTCGTGTAAGAGTTCGGCTTCAGAAAAAGATAATTTCATTCCATGGTCATCGTACAAGGCAACTATGGGAAAAACTATAGGAGGTAGTCAGCAGCGACTACTAATATATCACTAACATCATGCTGCTAAATTCCCCTAATCTATGACTGACAATAATGAACTTTTACGGCTGATGATGAGAAGCATTTCAATTGTAGAGCCAGCGCGAATTGAACTTCCACGCCCTGTTTAGACTTCTGTGGCCGATTGTAACAGTGATCCTTTCGAACCGATGCTTTTAAGTGACACAAAAAGTGATAGTTTATGCACGAGGGAGACCACTGTTGGTACACGGTCAGTCCCTAATTACTGATTCATGGTGGTTCATCGAACACGTAATAAAGAGCTTAACGTATATGAATACGAATATAGTCTGAATAAGTAATACAGAGAAGTATAGCCATGCCTATTTAAATTTAGGTTTCTAAATGATAACGCTTCTGTCATTTATTCTTAACGGCAACATCAAAAAGAAGACAGGCAAGTGCTATTCCATTGTTTATTTAAAAAAGGACATAGCTTTATTGGACTAGCTTTCGTGGACTTCAGAAATTATTCCACTGGAACTACTACTAAACCGGGATGAAAAGTACTTTATATCCTTTTTCGTCCCTTTAACCTAAAAAAAATTCCAGGGGGACAGCCAGGTACACGTTTGCCGGTACGTAGTCACCACTCGAGAACTATTTCTCACTATAGGCTAAAATTTCTTCGAAAGACGTGTTCTGAGCATTGCCACTTCAGCTCACTGACTCTTCGAGCTATGTCGGTTACCTAAGTTCGTCTACGGATTCATTCGACGTCATTCCGGATTTTATCATGTAGAGAAATTCTAAGCATAACTCATTCCATAGTGACCTTGTGCTCGTTTATTCGGCCAATGATAAAAGACCTTGTTTCGATTCCATATGTCATCACGCACTGATAAAAGACAACAGATTTGTCTTTAGATATTGAGGTGTTTTGGAAGATATGCCGTAACTTCCGTAACGCTGCCAAGTCGAGTTGGATACTTCAACAGAAAGAAAGGAAAAAAATATTTGCCAAGTACATATTTTTTACACGGTGTTTAGATAATAATTTCAATTAGTTCGATGTACTTAACCTGTCCACAGGTGTGCAAATATTATAAACATATCTAATAAGGAATTTATTTGTTAAAAAATTAGTTTACATCGCATGTCAATTAGTACAATGTTAATAATTTTGTCATTAAATAATTCACAGTCATCTCATAAATTTATGTCAAATTATAATTACAGGTACATTTAAAATGATTAATGTTTATGATTCAAATATTCAGGAAAGCTATAAAAGCAGTTTTCAAGAAGCCAATCCGTAATTTTTTCCCTAAAAATCTATGCCGTTTTCTACTTGTAAAACCCTTATACAGTAAATATAAGGATATAACATAGAAATATGTTAATTGTTCCAGGTATGCAACAAGATCTTCGGGAACGCATCAGCTCTGGCGAAACACAAACTGACGCACAGCGACGAGAGGAAATACGTCTGTGTTACCTGCGCGAAGGCTTTCAAGAGGCAGGACCATCTGTGAGTAGCCTAATGCATACCTACGACCACAGAGTTGATGCAGTTACTACGAGCTGTACGATAGACAAGCGTTTCTAGGTTCCGAGCATCGTGTGAAGAAACTTAATCCTTTCAAAATCCCTCTGTCAGTCTTTCTGTCTGTCACAACTGAATATCTCATTTTGGTCTTAACGTGAAGTTCGGAATGGTTATAGAAAATGCATGAGAAATCTGCTAAAAATCTTCGCCAACAAACTTAGTTATGCGGTCGAAAAGGTCCTAACCTTTTTAAAGGTAAAACTAATAATATTTGTTAACGTTTGTTTCCATGGCACGCTCGGTGCATGAGTCTGACTCGCACTGCCCATTGCCACTTCAGCTCACTGACTCGTCGAGCTATGTCGGTGACCTTCGTTCGTCTACGGATTTCCTCATTCTGGACCTTATCACGTAGATAAATTCCGAGCATAGCTCGTTCCATTGCTCGCTGAGTGACTTTGAGATAGATTAAGTATCATAAAGTTATTTTTGTACTGAAACAATGGACCAACATTGAACATGAATCTTTGTCCAGTGATCCCACAGGACAGTGAATCCTCTCAGCCAGTGTTATAAATAACTAAGACACCGCTCTATGTCAAAGTACTTTCTGAAAACGAAGTGGTTTGATGTTACTCGTAATGAGATACCTCATATTTAATATACTTGTTATCTAGAATAAAATACCTTATACATATATAAAAACTGTTTAGTTTTCTGCGACCTGAATTAAGGTACCTCATAGAACATATTTTTAAACTATCCGGTTTAGTTTTATCTAGAGTAAAGCACGTCCCGAATGAGGTACCTCACATTAAGATATTGTGATCAATATTTATGACACATCAACACTTATACCATAGTATAAACACCGACACATGTTAGAGGGTGTCCCTGTAATCGCCTCGGCTTACATGCCGCATGCATATTAATGCGAACACCCTGTGCTTAACGCCTGTCACCCTGTATATCGACTGCGGGCGGTCACGTGTTCACCAGTGACCTAGTTTGCGTAGAGTTGGTTTTATGGTGGACCTTGAGCATAACATGGAATGACAATCTTGATGATTACTATAAGTAACATATATATATATATATATATATATCCATAAACATAATCACATTACTGCGTTGCATATGCACTGGGGTACAGATGCCATGTTCGTCGTAAAAGACGACTGAAGGAACAAAGGAGACGGGCAGTAGCATCTATGTAACAAAATCACTAGTCCGATTAAATGTGATGATTATAGCTAATTCCTTCATGGATAGTTCAACATTTTGATTTACGGTGTGATATGAAACAGGCCGATCCTAAACAGTCCAGGATCACTCCGGAGGCGTGCAACGACATCAAGCGTCTCGCGCACTTCTGGGAACAGTGCATCTACCATGAGTTTACGCAGGCGATAACGTGTATCGTTAACTATCGCTCTGTCCTTGTCACCCGCATCTCGACTGAGCAGCATTTCCGATAGTATTCGATATACGTTATCGCCTGCGTAAACTCATGGTAGACGCACAGATCAGCTGGCCCCAAAACAACTTCCACTCACGCACACTGACCAACGCAGGGCTATATCTAATTTGCCGAGTACGAAGTGCGCTCAACGCAACTATTCACATTGGCGTTGCTTTTAAGAGGGTATGCTGGTGTCAAAGCGCCCATACAAACGTAGTCCAGTCATATTTTGAGTATTATGCTATGAAAATCTATGAAATTTTCAAGACACAGTCTAGAAACAAATATTTGTGTCGGTGGTGAGTCAGATTTTCGTTTAAATATATACTTCCAGAGTTACAGGGCGTCAAAATATTGTATTTTTCGGTAATAAAAAGCCCCAACTTTGAACCTGTTTTACAAGAGTATGAATCAATTTAGAACAATTTGGAAAAACCACCGCCATCTGAAATTTTATTAATATACTGTATTGACTGATTGACTGATTGATTGACTTTATTAATATACTGAAAAAATGGCTACATAATATACTGTATCCTTCAATTGATCACTGGACTACGAAACATCCAAATAACGGGTGGATAACTTCGCGTAGTGTATGCTGTCTCACCGTACGCGCTCGGGTAGGATAGGGCTCGGATAGGGAGAGCTACAAAACAATGCAACCTTGAACGCGGCCACGTGCTCTAAACAGACAATCCTCTTAAAGCAATACATGTAACGTCACAAAACGACGTTTCCGAAAAATATGACAAAACCTAATTTAAAAAATACTAAAACTATCAAGAACGCAATACGTAAACAGAAATATATAATTTGTTCGTTCGCACGAACGAGTTAGCAGTTTATAATCACTTACAGATAATGTAAATGCGAAATGTCTAGCCATCTTTAAAAAATAAGCTGAAAGATAGCAATATTTACCAATATGAACGAATTTTGTTACATATTCAGTAAGTAGCCTATGTCTTTCTCAAAGCCATAGAATACGTCCATTTGTAACAAACAAACAAAGTCATATAAAATTATAGTATTTTGTTAAAGCGTTACTCATACATCCACATTATATTGCATCTATTTCTCGTTACAGCAACGGCCATATGCTGACGCATAGGAACAAGAAGCCGTACGAGTGCAAGGCGGACGGCTGCGGCAAGTCGTACTGCGACGCTCGCTCGCTGCGCCGGCACACTGAGAACCACCACCAGCCCCCGGCCGACGCGGGTAAGTTCACGGAATCCTACTTTTGATGCGCGCTACGCGTCACGAACGCTCAACTTCTTCAGATTGTCCTACGACTTCCGAATTTTGATATTTTTTAAATCACTCTTATGCAACGAGTGGTCTCAACCACTCTTTGCTGGAGGCGAGAGATAGACTCAACGTCAACGTAAAACACTGACAGTTCAAACAGTTCTAACCTAGAGTTCTAAAACTTTGCATTCCATTTTTATTGCGCGAAGTATCAATTTAAGCGAGTGACTCAAATTCACTTGATTTTATAATTTTCTAACAAAAGGCTCACGTAGCAACTTTTGAAGAATATAATTATTAACATTTGAAGTTAATTTTTTGTTACGATAATTATCGGTTATGTTTTTCTGCATGAATCTGATAAAATTAAATATATCAAGGTAAATTGCAAACACAGGAGGAGAATGGTTCAAAAGTACGGTAAAACTTGTTTTCATATGACTTGGAGCCAATCGTGACTTTATGCGGCCATGCTATGTCATACGAGCGAGTCAAAAATAGAGCTCAAGCACAGCAACACTATAATATCTTAACAAATGGGTATTGTCCTCAGGTTCTTCGGCTACCAGCACCAGCTCTAACGATAGGGAGTCCAGCTCGCATCGCGTCTCGTCCCCTATCTCTCCCACGAGAAGTAATCCTCACTCTGACGTAAGTATACGTAGTTTTGAGACGAAGGGAAACAAGGGCCGGTCTTGAAGTCCTCTAAGGATTGGTGGGACAGATAACTAACAGAAAAAAGAGTTTGTGGCGTTAATAGCGATAGCGGAGTGCATTGTGGAACGGGCCCCTAGTGGACTAGGGATCTATTTATTGTACACGGAGAATATTTATATAACACAAAAACAGTAAAATATAGATATACAAAAGGAACAGCTTATTTCTAAAAGAAATTTCTTACAGCAGTCCTAAGTGAAGTGAGAAATAGTGAAGAGAGGAGGCCAGTCAGGCGTGTACATTCGATATGAATGTAATAAACGATTACATCAATACGAGATACAAAATATCAGTTTAAACTCGTACCAATACTAATAATACATACAATCTACCTTTTTGATCTAAATCTATGCGATTTATATATTATACTAATTTTATTTATTAGTTTTTCAAAGCTAAAACACTGAAGGGCAAAAAATGACAACACACGTTTTCAGATAAATCAGCATTGATTTATTACTATGGTGTCTCGAGACCGGTCAATGTGGTGTGCCATGAAGGAAGCCTAAGTCCAGCAGTGGACGATTTCTGGCTGATGATGATGACTTGGTGAAAAATGGGTAAATATTTTTGTAATCGAGTGTACATCATCATCAACAGCCTATATACGTCCCCACTGGGTGGGTGGCTCAGGCCTATTCTCCTACAGAGAGGGTATGGGCCACAGTCCACCACGCGGATCCAGTGCGGATCGGCGGACTTCACATGCCTGTTCAAGACATGCAGGTTTCCTCACAATGTTTTCCTTCACCGTTAAGCAATCGGATAATGTACTTGAATTGAAAAACAACTCATAGGTACACGGCTGGTTCAGCTTTAGAGTCCGCGTCTTATACACTGCACCACCGATGCTTCCTATACAATTATATATTTAATCAAATACGTATATCAAATGAAGTAACTTAGATTGTAATAGACAAAGAGCACAATTGGAGAACGCCGAGCCCATTGTAAAAACTTTTTGATGGTTTACTATATAAAGTCTGATTTAAGTTTATACAGGTAAAGTATTTTTGTAGCCCAACTTTGAGAGCCGCTATTACAGTGACAAATCGAAGCGGCAGACCCGCTTCTAGTTATACATGTGTCAATATTCATTCCATTGTTTAGATAATTGGATATGCATCTAAATATTCTCATTTCAATTTTTGATTCCTTTCAAATGAAATTGAATAGAATTTGAGGAAGGTTTATTTTGAACATTTTGATTTCCCAATAAACTGGGTCGTCCCGGCCGCCGAGGCTGCCGTCCAATTAATCTAATCCATCCTAAATAATCAAGAGATTGTGTAGGTATAACAATAACAACCTTTTTTATCCCCACGCATCGCATAGCTGTTTTTAGCCTTTTTAGGGTCGGGACGAAGTGAGTCTAACAAGGTTTTTAGACGTAACAATAATAGACTTACCACTACAGTATTGTTCGTGTTCCTCAAATAACTTTGTTACTCTCTTGGGCACTCTTAAAGACATATGGCGCAGTTTTGTCAAGTGTGCTTTAAATATGATGTTTTATACGAAATGTATACTGCTAGATTTTGCCCTTGACTTAATTTTCTTAGATATCAGAAAATATCCCAGGGGAACACTTCATTCCGACTAAAGGTACTCTTTTCCACTCTGCAGAAAATAAGTTACGTGCCTGCCAAGTTTCATCAAGATTGGTTCAGACGTTAAGTTTTGCAAAGGCAACTGAGGAGTGTTTTCGTTGTAGACTTTTATTTCTATGTCTTTTACACTGGTTCAACGATGACTTGGTAGTTATATAGAAAATGTATGTCTAGTCATGCTACTACTAGTACAGTAATAAAATATGTGAGTACATTTTGTCATTTCTACGCATAGTGCTAAGAACGCAAAACGCCACTTTGTAATTTTGCGTAATAAAAAAAATAGCAACTCAAAATACCTTAATCGCAGAATGCCAAAGACTAAATCCCGCCATTCTCATTTTCTATCGCAACTTTCCGTGTTCTCTGTCAAATGACATCCCCATTCATCAATGTACCAAATTGTAATGTGAAGCTCGCCGTGGACAAGGTAGGGTGAGGCTTAATTATTCGCATTATATGTCCAAAACTACTGGTACCATATCGCAGTACGATTATCGTGATACGGTTTAATGTGCACAACGGTTCAAGCGACGTGATTGATTGATATCCCTAGTTCACAAATATAGGGTGCATTCGAATTATATGCGTATATTTTAAGGCACCTAAATTGAACTATAGTAATAACGAATATATGAGCTAAGCCGGGGATAGACAAACGGACAGAGCGAAAGTATAAGGGTTCCTTGTTTGACTGCTCTAAAAATTACATTCGCCTAAATATGTACGTTCGTCGATAGTGACGTGTCTGAAATGTTATTTGATCTAACGCTCAAACTTTTTCATATGTAGATACCTACATAGGTGAGTAGCTATCTGGCGAGCTCCCAGTTGGCTGTGTGTGAGTCTGTCCTTATTAATTAACCAATTAGCCTAGTCCCCGTCGGATGCCTTTTAATTTCGCGCGACCGCGTTAACTTTCCTGAGCAGTTAAATATGTGCGGAGAGCTTGCAGTTTTGTAGTGAGGTAAATTGTATTATTATTTTCGAACATATTCTAAATTTTGATTTGATTTCCAATGACAGAGTGATAATTGTAACCGCATCCGTGGCCTAATGGCATTTCACGTCACAAACATAGAAAAAAATCAATCTTCTATTTTTAGGTAATTCCTTAACAAAGCCTTTTATTTTATTTTAAAAGATTATGACAAAATAAATTCTCATTCTACGCGGATTTCCGTTAAACAAAGTGTTCGGAGGCCTCCAGTGATCCATATTGAGACCGTAACCGTTTTAACTATAAATACCTAGGCTTTGAAATATCAAGGCCAAAGTCATAAAGTGTTAGTCCAAGGCCCAATCCCAGCTGAAGCAGGATGACTCGCATTTCTCAACAAAGGTACCTAAGGGTATTATTACACTGCCGCGGCACCAACAGGCGCCGTGATTGATGGTTGAAAGCCGAGATAAAAAACGCTGCTCGTCAATTTTTAGGTTACGAAGGGATTTCAGCATAATCTTAGTGATTGGTGTTTTTTGGTAGATAATTTGAAGATACGTTAGATTACCATTTGAATTCTACATTATATTATATAAAGAAAATATAACTTAACACTCGTACTTGCTAATCTGTTGGTTTGATGTATATTATCAGTATTTATCAGTCAATTATCATCAACTGCCCCATTGAAAAAATCTAGTCATTCATACTCTTGCGACGTTTTTTTTATTACAATGGAAGAACAAACAAACGACCTAACTTTCCCATTTATAATATTTAGTATTCACAAAGTCACGAAACCATATAATTATAATTATTATTTTTTAAGTATGGATGGACTTTTATTTAAATAAAAAATGCGTTTCTTTGATACTGTGATTTACGAAAAATTATTACCAATGTGTTTTTTAACATCAACCTTAAAAATAATACCTACTCTAAATTCACCTATCAATTGTAGTTTTATAAAATTTCATAAAAACCTAAGCATCACTATAATCAAAACAAAATAATCGCCTCGGTTCCCTAATACGTAGCTTGAGTTTACAAGCCGGTGGTCCCGGGTTCGATTTCAATTGCGAGTACCTTGTTGAAATAGATTTTTCCTTTCGGCTTACACGTTGAGGAACTTACTCGGTTTGTTTGGTAGTATGACTTTTTCTATGTCCACCTGGCTAGCTGCCACCATGTTATCTAAGTCTACCGCCAAACAGCAGTGTTGTGTTCAAGTATAAAAAAGACAGTAGAGCCAGTGCCCCATTAGCTTGAGGCTTCTGGCTGCACACGCTTACCATCCTACGGCCTTATTGTCACTGTGAGGTGAGATGAAGGCCAAGCGAAAACCCAACATACATAAAAATACTTTAAAGCTGTCAGAAACGTAACCGTAGACATATAATGAAATTGAACTACCACAAAATTCGATGACGCAAGCACTTCTATTTGTTCTTGCTACTTGTATGATGTTGACGATTGTACAATTCGTTCCCTCAACAAAGGGACCGACCACAATAAATCCAAAACAAAATAAATTCCCCTTCAAAATAAAACATATTTATTCATCCGCTTGCAGTCAAGCAACTCGTCGTCGGAGAAGTCGAGTGGTACAAACACAAGCAGCAGCGGGTGCGGGAGCAGGGGCGGGAGCGGGAACGCCGACAGCAGCAGTCCGCCGAGCACGCCGCCTGCGCCGGTCACTCCGCCCGCCAAGAAGATCAGTAAAACAGCAGCCAAACCTAAACCTCTAGTTTCTGTGAGTATGCAAAGTTTTTTTACAAATACGCACTTTAGATTGAAGAATAGACATTGAAGAGATTTGCAATTAAATTGTTCCAAACTGGTTTTTTTTAAAATGCATGATAAAACTTTGAGGTAACTACAAAAATATAAAAAAACATTGAGTACTTAAAAGTTTTTAAAATAATATTTGCTTTAGTTGCGTGTATATTGATATAAGCTTTAAACGTTTTGTACTGTACGAGTATAAAATACTCGCACGGTTAATGCGCGTGAATCTTCCGCTAAATAAAATATTCGTATCTGTCTGTCTATTTTGCAACTTTAAACGATTTCTGTAGTGCAATTAATTATTTATAAATTACGTATAAATTAATTATTATTCTTATACCTCCTAGCGCTTTTGACTCGGACCCTTGTCAAACTCCTATTGTAATACAATCTGTACGTAATACAAAAGTTGGGGCAGGTATAACTCCTAACTACTCACACAATAGTGCCTATTCACTCACTATACAAAGTACGTAGTAAATGCTACGTCACGTAGCCTCCTACGCTTCGTAGCAGGTATAAAGCTACGCCGCGTACCGTCGTAGCATTTACTTAAGAGCACTAACTTTACGGACAGATTTCGGCAACGTTGTAGTCGGATCTCAGTGTTATAGTTAGACGCTGTAGTCGTGTATAGAATCCCGTTTTTACGGTTTCTGGTCAATTCGAAACATTGTATCAGGGTAATATTTTAAGGTAGTTTTCGTTTTATGGTGGATTGAATACGTGATTTAGGAAGTTAACATTTCTAATCTGAACTATTTTGCCTAATTAATTGACTTAAATATATTATGCAAAGTTAGTTACATCACAGGTTACATTATAAACACAAAAACTGCAGGTCTGAGGGATTTCTAGGTTTTCATGTCTCATTTTTTAGAGCGCTAGCCTATCTCTACACTCTTTCGTGGTCTAACTGTTACAAGATCTGCCATTCACTACAAATGTCCAATTTTTTTACTATTCTTTACTTGGATATTTATTTGTGAATAAAGGATGAACATTGACTAAATGTAGCCATTATTTTTCTTAATGTAAAATTTTATTTAGCTAATTGAAGTATATACAAGTATATACCATAAATGAATATACATAAACCCCAATGGTGCCTAAAGTGTGGGACTTTACTTTTAAAATAGGAATAGGTCCCGTTTTTACCCTTTGGGTATGGAACCCTAAAAACTATGATTCTGCATAAACACAAGTAAATACGTTCAAAAAGAACTGAAAACCGACTTCAACTGCCCTAAAAGTCTATTTTTACTAAGGCAAATTTTATGATTTATATCGTTTTCTCATGAATGCCGTTGTCAGAACTGGACCAAATTGAAATGGGACCACACAGGCAGCACCAGCTTTCAAAAAAAAAAGAATGAACCAATTCGGTCCCAGTCAAAAGTTCTGCGGTAACAAACTTTTTTGAAGTCGGTTAAAAACTGTGCTCGGAATCATATAAAGTACTCAACACTAATTAGTATTCGTTAGTTACTAATCATCTTTTACGTAACCCACAGGATGCCATGAAGTGGGTCCTAGCCTGTGTAAAGTATAGAATTTAAAATTAAATTGGAATGTCAAAAACTTAATAACCCAAAGTCAATGTTTCATTCTAAACAATAGTCGCTGTCTAACAAAACAGATCTCTTGCTAACTATTTAGTTGCAATAAATTAAACAACAAACTAGGGAAACTGTAGCAAGCAACTTTACCGGTTCAGCCTGATAATTGCCTATTATTACCGCGGAGCCCCATTTAACGCCGAGTGAAATATTGCTGAGTGAAATTCTACATCAAAAGTTGGCGTAGTCCATCCAACCTAATGGGTAGCATCATTGGATTAAAAATATTTTAGTTAAAACGGTTTCGAGTATAAGATGTACCTGCTGTATTAAAATGAAATTTTCGCAGTTTGCAAGTAAAATTTTGTGAAATTATTATTTGATACTAGTGAGATTCGAACCTCTTGCTCTATCTGACAGCTCTTATAATAGTGAAAAATTTCAGACGGTAACGGGACGGTAACGCAAATCAATCGCCACGGACTGGCGAGAGACGCAGGTTCGAATCCCGCTCGTGTCGTAGAAAATATCACTATATTCAAATTCAAAATAAAATAATAACTCATGTCGGATTTTTTATTTTAATTGGAGGATAATCCAATATGCTCTGTCACAAAATAATGTCCGCTAAACGACGCGTTTAAGAATAATTACGTCGTTTGAAATTACGAAAACACCCCCTCGTGCCGCTACCATACCTCAGGAACCATACTAGACCTGTAGTATACATATTATGTACATCAAGGACGTTTAATCGTAGGCGAGCTAGTTGTTTAACTTTCTTCTTATTAGATCTTGAATTTTCAACACTCAATCCGTTCTCTCATCGACGACCCCATTCGTTGGTCCACCTCACATAGTAATTCTTACACAAACATGGAGGACGCTAATCTTGAACGACGAGCGACCGCGGCGCCTCGTGGGAACCGGGTCGCGGATTCTTATGCAAATGTAGGATCGCGGATCGCTGCGAAATGTCCGACCGCTCAGGCGAATAGCCCATTCGTCTGCCTTTGTTAGAAAGTTAATAATTCAGCCGTGGCTGAGCGTTGCCCCTACTGTTGGAACCAACGGTGACACCGATGTTTCTCGATTGTCTATGCGTAAAAGTGCGCTGGTTGATGGTTGGGCTGATTATCAAAATTCTTCTTGTTGTTGGTGTTCTTGTGTTCACATGTTTTTGCTACAATACCTAAATCTAAGAACTAAGATAAATTAATCAGTGCCACAATCAAACCGACGTTTATTATTGCATACGCTTCAATTAGTTGACTTAATATCAGACTGATACGGAGCACAATTTTTATTACTAAAAGCGATTTTACACGAATAAAATATGTAATCAAACAAGGTTTTCATATCTCTGAGACCTGCGGAACCATGTGTTTCATGTTTTTTCTTTCTGATACGGGTACACTGGTATGTAGATTGCTTATGTCGCAACTCTATTGCAAATCGATGAGACTTGTTTATAACAAAATAAAATAGATAATCCGTTTGTCCCAGCGTGACGGTGATACATATCCCTCTCGGCTAGATATCATAATTAGCTACATAAGTTCACGGTTGGACATGTGCCTACCGAATAGATCGTTGCGTTGGATTTCTATGAAGAAGTATTGGTGATCTCAGTAAGATGTTGTCGTTAAATAGGTCGATGCATCTGTGATTTCAAGTTTAAAGCCGCGAACACATGGACGAGTATTTAAGGCCATATGTGTAGTGTGTACTACACGTAGTGTCGAGTATTTCTCACTCAAATATTCTTGCGGTGATTAGTGTAATGGTTCAGTGGTAGGGGACCGGACTCGCAAAACGCGCTCACATCGTGGGAGCCCTCGGGGCCCCGCACCTGTCCTCCTACCCCACACTCAACTCTATTGAACAGAGTACATACATTGGGGAGATCACGTCCAAACCTGTCCTATACACAACCCTAACTATTAAACGAGTAAGATTATTCAAGTTCGAATCATGTTTGATACCAATTAACAACAGTGGTCATGTTGATTATTTAATTTTTTTAAATTTATATTTAGACACCAACAAGTTTCATTCTTAGACATACAAACTTACATAACTTATCAGCAAATATATGTATCCACGGCTTTGCCAATAGCCATGGTAGCTCAGTTGGGTAGAGCGTCAGTTCTAGGAAAATCGAGGTCTGGATTCGATCCTGGCTCGTACCAATGAGTTCCAATTTCTTATTTGGAATTTATGTACGAATGATAAAAAAACATTACCATTTGCTTTTCTATGAAATAAAACATCGTGAGCAAACCTGCACACTTCTGCGAAAAAATTCAAAAGGTGTGTGTGAAGTCTACCAATCCGCACTGGGCCCGTGTGGTGGACTATGGCCCATACACTCTGTAGGAAAGAGGCCTAAGCCCCTGTAGTGGGAACATATATAGACTGTTGATGATGATCCACGGCTTACACAAAATTCATATTTCCAACAAGAACAATCAAAAATAGAAACATAAATATGTATTTTTTTATAATTAGGATTTCAAATAGTAATTTAGAATATTTTTCTTAAAATCTAACAAATTATCATTATTAATATCTAAATCTAAAAATTTGAAGACAGTTTTGCACAGTCTATGGAGAGTTGAAGCCCAAATTAGATACATATTACTTAAATATTTTTTTAATTGTTTTCGACGGTAAGACCCTTGTGGGCTAACGCTTGGACTGATAATCCGTAGGTCCTACATTCGATTCACAGTCGTCCAATCGGTGCCCAGTTTGATTGGTGGTAGGACATTTTGTATGTCCACCTGGTTAGTTACCACCATGTTAATTAAGCCTGCTGCCAAATAGCAGTGTTACTAGCACGCAAAGCATGAAAGCTAGCAGAGCCAGCCCATCATTGTGACTTCTGGGTGAGCACACTTTCCATCCAACCGCCGTTACTCACTATCATTTGAAATTAAGAGGGTACTGCACGAAGTTTGAAAGTCACTACTACTACGCCCTGATTAACTTAAATACATTGAAAGGACTAATTTAGCTTAGCCCAATCCGTATTTAACTAATTCAACGCATACTTTAATTTACAAATTCATTCAATACCTTCTTAAGGACAAATGCAAACCCATATTACGTAGAAAAAGTTATCATCCACATTTCTAAATACCCAAACGACTACACTAGTCTAATAATTATGCGATTCCAGCGCATTTAGGTCGAAAACAATTTACCAGTCCGCCTCACAACGAACTAATTATTAACCAGCAACGGGAAAAGCAAATTACCAATGCAATATTATCGGAATCATTGGCTTTCTGACTGTCCAATGCCAGTTGACCTTCGTCAGTATACGTATGTGTTCGTATCGCGGGGTATTGTACCGTGGTAACCAATGACCTTAGGGTTGTCAAATTCAATTTTAATCGAAAATCATTCTTGATTAACGGTAACTTTATGCAGTTATTGAATCACCAAAAATACAGCTTAATATATTTCGTAAATACATTAAAGAATTACAGTTTATTAATAAAATAGTATACTGGAAAAATAGGTGCAATTTAATCGTTTTAATTTTATGATCCTATCAAGGTGTACGTTTGGATGTGTGTGGATCTATCCACACTAATATGAATGTGAAAGTTAGTTTATTTGTTTCTTCTTCTTCCTTCCAAAGGCTCATAATTGTTTTGGATGGGGATAGTTGAACGACCAGCACCTCTAGTGTGAGTTTTTAATCAATACTCACTTATTTTCTCTCAGTTTTGTTTGAGAAATCTGACGTAAACACAAACGCGATAGTATCGATAAAACGACCAAACTAGAGGTGCTGAAAAGGATATACGCTACTTTTTATCCCGATCTACAAAGCATTTCCCGTGGGATAATTTACGTCCAATAAAAGTTCACGCAGATAAAGTCGCGGATGAAAGCTAGTAGTGCATAAATGGCACAAGCAATGTTCAACAATTTTAAATATTTGCATGCCTCTAAAGGTACTAAAATTTTCTGACTGTCATCATATTATGTACCACGTCAGATGCAAATAAGCTCATCTTTATTGGCTGGACGGATTTGGGTGCAAGAACTGTAAGGGTGAAAATGAGTAAAACATATTCTGGTTTAAATCCAATAATCATTTGTTATGGATATTGCCATAGTGTTAGTTATAATAAGTCATCTTACATAGGACTGTGTTTGTGGTAACAGAAATGATTATAAAATACACAGTAAGATCTATATTTGATTTACTTTCTATATATATTATTATTATTGTATGTATATTGTTTATATAATTATAGGTATTAATATGTAAAAAAGCGACACATCTGTTCGCTTCCCATGCTCATCATCCCAGGGTCCGACTGAAAACCATCGCTGCGGTCTGTGCAGCACATGATGAGTTCGGTTCCCAGTTGACAAGCCCAATACAACACAAATTATTATTATTATTTTGTTGTTTTCTTTTCTTTTGTTCATGTTTTACTGTATTTGTATTATTTGTTGTATTTCTTCGTGTTGTTGTGATGTTTTTATATGTATTTCTTCTGGAATCTTGTATATCTTTCTGTATTGTGTTAGTCAATACAAAGTATGTATATGTCTATAACTTTACAAAGTCATCATTTAGCGGTACGGAGTTACAAGATATGATGAGAGAGAAGAAAGAGAAATGGACAAGACTAATAACTGAATGGCAACCACGAGATAGCAAAAGAAAAAGAGGCAGACAGACTAGAAGATGGGAGGACGAAATCAGAAAAGTGGCGGGTCCAATATGGACCCGCATAGCGAAAGATAGAATAGAGTGGAAAGCTTTAGAGGAGGCCTTGTCGAAAGACAAGCTGAAATGCAGGAACGATTTACCGATACTTAATTTACGTAAAAAGATAAGTAACTATTATAAAGTAAGCATATTTATTTGTAAGAAAATTGTAAAATTAGTTCAGCAATAAAGGCTATTTTATTTAGTTACAAGATGCTTCGACAAAGTGTTAGCGTGGTATAATAATAATGTTTATAAGTGCAAATAATATACATTTAATTCTGCTGTATTGAACACCACAAATTTAATTCAACTCAACAAGTTCTAAACAAACTAATTCGGCGTAAAAATTGGCAGTACAACGTAACAGTGCAAAGTGGACTTCGGCCTTTTAGTTTTTAATCCCATATAGTGACGGGATAAGTAAAATGGATATATTCTGTCCGTTCACTGGTAACATTGGCTTGGCTGACGTTATTCAAAGCTATGGACTCACTCACTTACTAATTAAATGTCCGGTACAATAGGGGTTTCACTATATCGAGATATTATGGAATAAAATCGCGAAACCCTGAAGTTTAGGCAGTTCTATGTAACTATGCAGTAGCTGCTCGAGCGAAAATCAAATCTGCAGAGGTAATATGTATGTCCTCGGATATACATAACCCTTCTTCCCTTGCTGCTAGAAACTTGAAATTTGGAATATCTATAAAATTGATGATTTAGAAAACAACTAATGATTGGAAGAAGTTTCCCGCAACCAAGTACGCAGCCATCGGTACAATGTGAGGTGATGGATTTGTAAACGTGGAAATGCGAAAAATATCAACAGACGATTAAGGGAGACACCCTAAGCGGTGCACGTCATCATCATCAGCCTGGACACGTCCACTGCTGGACATAGGCCACATAAAATAAATAAATAAAAAGATGTTGAACATCGGATATATGTATAATGAATGGGCTTATAGCTCAGCATATGTCTGAGGGGTTCAAGACCTCGATGACGCTGTTATTCTGCTATTGCCTGAAAATTACTTTCGATACAATAATCATGGCGGGTATCATTTAAAGTTACTAAATATTGTAAACATTTCAATGCCAATTTTAAACTTCGACACACTAAAACTTGATATCCCATAATGACCGGTCCCGAGCCGCTGCATCCAGCGACTCCCCGCGACCTTTACCATAAATACCATTCAGTTTCATGCGAAATATATTTCAGAGCTATAGGCAACCTTGTGTCGCTTTATTAAAAGCTCTCACTTTGATGTGACGTCACCTGCAGGCTGCAGGAAGCAATAAAGCCGGCACATAATTACAAGTCCGGGACACGGGTTTTGTTCACCCGCTGCTCTATTGACATCGGCATGCCTTTGAAATGCTTCACTCTCCACTTCATTACAGAATTTACGCAATGCACAGCGGGCGATTTTTGAAATGGTCTTTTGAAGTACCTACAATATATACTTATTGATTGGGTAACATAGGCCTTCTCTATGATATGCCACAATGACTTGCATCCAGTGACTTCACGCGTCCTGTATTAGGTCGACGGTTGATCTGGTAGGGAGACAGACCGGTACCTTTATGTCTATCTAAAAATAATTGATGGGTTGTTTACAAAATTGCACAAGTAACGCCCGGTATATTCTTGATAATATATTTTTATTATCAGTTCGTGTGTGACTTTCTTGCTTGAATGTCAAATTGAACAAAGAAATAAAATTAATCAAATAATGTGAAGTCGGTTTATGGACGATAATTTTACGTGATAACGTAACATAAGATGCGTCACAAGCCTAAGGCTTAGGCCGATCGTGCCTCTCTATCGCTTGTTCCGCGCTCTCGCTTGCACGCTCGGCTCAGGCGGAACGTGACACTTTTTCGTACGTGCAGACGGCGTTCATCGATTTATAAGACGTTATCACGTAAAAAAACACATTTCAAACAAATTCACATTGGAAAAAGGTTTGAATAAAATTTGGGGGAAATATGTGGAATTTAGGAATGATTAAAATAAATAGACTACATAATCTGTCATATAAGCAACTAACTTCTTGAAGTCTTTCATACATTTATGTATCTGCTTATTTCTTTACCGTAGTAATAATATCAACACATAGGTACCAGATATTCACCATATTAACTTGCAAAAATTATAGAACCAAAGTTACTGATTATAATAATTATCGTTAGATTCTACAAATTATTTTTTAAAAGTTCGAACGAAAGACGAGTAATTAAATAAAAAAGGACTAGAACATGACTAATTTGTTGCTGAAATTCTTTGGGTGTAGTACGACCGTATTGATATTCACAAACTTGTTACTGGTTGCGAGTCCGTAACATTGACATATCGGTTTCAGACGAAAGTTCTCGACGGATAACTTTGAAAATAGCCCCCACTGACGTCACTAACAACTGTTATATTAAAACCGGTGCAAATAAAGCAATAATATTGCAAATATTCGCGTTTCAACAATAAATTGACGGTCAGCGGGACGTGAAGCCGCACATTATTAAAATCGTTTGGAAACCACTGCACTAGGAATTTAATTACAGCGATGTAAAACTTATGTTTGTTTACTTTCCATGTCCTAGGGCTTTCATCTATATTATTTAGTTAGTTAGTATTTACTTATATCTTGCTGCATGGTTCACAAACTATACTATATAGTTGGATTATGTAACTACGGAGAACTATATTCACAGACTATTTCTTGGTTATGTATATACAATTAGGTGCAATTTGCCACTAACATATTTAAAATAGTGAAAACAAATCGACGCGAGCGTGATTCGAACCTGCGTCTCTCGCCAGTCCGGAGCGAACGCTTTGCTATTTAAGCTATCGGTCGTATCCCGTTACCGTCTCAAATTCTGCACCATTATAAGCCCCGGACTCGCGAAAGACGCAGGTTTGAATCCCGCTCGTGTGTTTTCACTTGATCTCATCTGATGGTAAGTGACGGTAAGGCCGTTTGATGGTAAGAGATGCACCCAGAAGCCTCAAGCTGATGATGCACTGGCTCTACTACCTTTCAAACCGGAACACCACAGTGATATTAACACTGCTGTTTGGCGGCAGACTTAGGTATGGGTGGTAGATAGACAGGTGGACATAGCAAATGTACTGCTACCAACCAAACCGAGTACCGATAGCCCCACTAGGAATCGAACCCCAGTCCTACGGATTCTTAGTCCGACATTTAGCCATTAGGACACCAATTTTTTGGAATAAAAAAGTTTTTAAATAATCACGGTATCAGCATAAAATTCCTGTCGATTTATTTTTTCATATAAGTATGCACTCTGCGAGTAAATATTAATTAATTGATGATGGCACTAGTGAGCTGAGTAAACAAGCTAAACAATTATTTTACATTTTTTTATAAATTAGTTAAGTTAGATAATTTGTTTAGAAAGAGACAATAAAAATTCTTTTATTATAATACGTCTCAATTGGCCTTGACAAAGGCAATCAAAACTTACGATATTTTTCATATACATATCAGTTTAGAGGACAATTTGAGGAGAATTTGTATAACTTGGTTCAGCGCGATCCTACAACTTTTGTGCCACATCAACTATTGCTCTAAATGGCTAGTTCTAACAATACGTAAAAAAATTCTTGTTGGCACGGCACGGCACAAAAATATATGGAGCCTGAATGATCTCGTTTCGTCTTCGTATAAGATTCAGAATTTTTGAAAAGAGTTTCATCTTCAGGTTTTTAATAAGGTTTGTTTGTTTGTTTGTTTGAATACTCTTTATTCATTCATATGTCAACTTAAATAATTAAATTTTAAAAACAATAGCAAAAGTTGAATTGGCGGACTTATCCCTATATAGGGATCTCTTCCAGTCAACCAGGGCGAGGAGAAAGATAAAAGGGTGGTGTGCGGAGACATATACAAAATCATAATATAGGATATACAAACAAAGAGATTTGAGAAGGAAATAATTAAAACAACATATACTTATATAAATATAATACATAGATATAATATATATATAGAAATAAATATATACATATATATAAGGATACTACTAACTCATTGTAAAATGCTGAGAATATTAAATTAAGGTATATGTATATGCTACAAGAGTTTTGACCATTGGACCACAATCCGTAGTACAATAAGTAAAGATTGGACTTGATTTGGTCCGGTCTCTACCGGACACTGGCTGCAATTTCTGCTTCGAGTCCACAAATTGTATTTCCTACCTACTCGCTGCACGCGCTGAGATTCTCACCTCGCCTCGTAGGTATTAAGTTGCTGACACAACGAGAACATTTTAAAACATTTACCGCCAAATTGAATGATCATGAATTTGATGAACGAGTATGAATGATTGTGTCGTTTTCAGTTATTATCGCATTAGGTGAACACCTCTAATGGAGGTGTACTCGTATTTATGTGGATTAGATTGAATAAATGAAATTAAATCAATTGTATTCAGCTAGTTGCAAAATTGACAGGCAGTTTATTCTAATAATTTAAGTCAGTTGGTTTGGTACAGCTAGATTTTGTATTCATTTTTCGGTATTCGTTTTTTAGTTTTATACCAATTATGATTACACCATCTAATTAGGCATGTTTAAAATTTATATTGTAAATGTCATTCATTTTTTCATCATTTTATTACCTTTCCATTTGATTCAGACAGATATCAAGATTTGGTAATATGTTTTCTCTGCAGCGTCTTAAAAAAATATCTAATACAAAGTGTTTTATGTGTGTGTGTCTTTTAAAAACAAAAAAAGCTAACTACAAAGGCATGGCCCCGCTAATGACATTACAAGAATTAAAATAGATTTCTCCAGGTGTACCACAAGCTTTTTTGATTCCTGCCAAACAGAATTCGTTGTAGGTCTGTCTGCAGCGAGATCCGCGTCCTTTATACCCGTGCCTGGGGCCACGAGGAGGCGCCAAATTCGATTCTTTTCAGCTGTCACCGCCGCGGTGAATATTTCATCGATGTTTCAATATTTTTTCGGCAAAAGGAAATAACGTAAACTTTCCGAGATGTAATCTTGAGTGTCAAAGAGGAATGAAGTGTACCTTTGGCCTTTGCCGTTTCTCGTTTAATATTCTCGAAGGTTCAGTGCGTAGTTAGTTCCTATTTTAATATTTTTGTGTGGGAAGGAGGTGAAATATATTATTATATAGAAAACATGTACTATTCAAAATTCTCTATCAATGTCTAAAAATTGAAGTTATAGTTTCGAGAAAAAATAAATAACTTTCATCTGGCAATCATTTGAATTTTCTCAGAGCTTAAAATCATCTGAAAGTCTAGACGTTATTTCGGCGCGACCGCGTGAGACTGAAGCCTATCCATAATGCTGGCACTTCACATCACTAATAGTACTTGAGACTAGAAACTGTGTTTGATGTAATTTTCGTGTGTTGCCCAAACATCACGAATATATCTACACAAGGACGCGATAAGTTGTAAGAAAATATAAAAACCTATACAAATATAACCCTCGAGCGCGCCTTCAGCACAAACTTCAACTTCCTGAACCTAAATTGGAAATATTCAAAAATGGTCCATATTACAGGTCTGTCCAGGTATATAATAATATTCCAGATATTTTAAAAAAAGAGACAGATAAACAATTTAAGAATAAATTGAGGTCGCTCCTAATTAGAAAATCATATTATACAATTAAGGAATTTATGGATGATAAACATGTATCAAGTTTGACTATCCTTGTTTTGGATAGATAGATCTTTTCCTCAGTTTTCTCAATAAAATGTATAATGTGTACATTTTATCGCTTGTTTTGACGATTCTTGACGAGAATTTCAAAGGTCAGCCATATGCCGAATTTACTCGACATGGTAAACCCTTTCGATCGCGTCGAAACCCTCACAATTTTGCGTAATTGATACTATAACACCGTCCATGACACTTTTTGCACTATATCACACCATTATAACACAAAAAACACACATAACAGTATTATTAACGAATTACTAATATTGCAATGAACCACCATTTTTCAAGTTCGAAAAAGAAAAAATATAAACAAGCTATCTCATCGTCGCATTTGATTAAGTAAATTGTGGTATTTGGGCGAATAAGGCGAATACACGAACCAGAATAGTGATGTGAAACGCTAGCATTACGTTCATTAATAATGTAGGGTGACAACGTCGCAGGTGGCGCGAGGACTAGGCCCCACACACGCCGATAAACGCCCCGTGCATAATTGACGTCGTGCCTTAGCTTACGGCCTACACGTAAATCTTCTAAGTGCTCGCTAACTTTAAATTGATGATGGGTTCTGTGAGGTGACGATGCCTATATGCTTTCAGAAAAAACTTATACATAGAAGCTAGGTGGTATATTGATCTCCTCTCTCCTCTCTCTCAAGCCTTGATAAAATATTGTCTCAGTTTATTTTTGTGAGAGATCAAAGCAGCCAATTTAAACACTGTATTTTTTAAATATATATGAAAATGAAAATTTCATAAACTTAAATTATCTTATTATACTTTACGCTGGAGTTTCCTGATAATTACATAAATACCTGTAGTAGGAAGCCCCACTCCTCCACATTATTTATTCAAATTTATGAAAATTATATTATATATTATTATAAAAGAGTATGTATATTTGAGTATGTAGGTCTGAAGAAGTGCGGATGTGTGTGTAAGGGTGTATATGTGTTGTGATAGGATGATGTATATGTGTATAAGAACATTAATATGTATTGGAAGACCATGCCTTAAAGATTGTAACCGTCTTGAAGAAAACTGTATTATATCGTATTCTTTACGTTATAAAGCGTCAGTACTAGGTCACTAAAGCATCAAACAACACATGAGAGGTTTGGCCAACTTTAGGGACGTCCGGGGAGTGGACCGGGGCGCGGGCGTCGAAACCGCATTCCCGCAGTATAAAACGTTCCCGATTTGTATAAAACGTTTTTGCAACGTGTGACTAGAATCACATTTTAACGGGCTATATTAGGAAAATCGTATAGAAAAGTCTTTGACAAGACAATAAATTTTTTTACATGGGGGCCGTCCATATATTACGTCATTCTAAATTAGGGGGGGGGGGGGGGGGGGTTGGTCTGCGGATGACGGTAAATGATAGATGGGGGGGGGGGGGGGGGGTTCGAAATTGACGTCATTCTTATTTATTTATAGTTTATTTTTCACGTACAAAAAGATTATTTCTAAAAAGAAATTTCTTCCAGCACACCTAGTAAAATACTAGCTGCCCGCCCCGGCTTCGCCCGTGGTACTTACATGTATTATACATATAAACCTTCTTTAAGAATCAGTCTATCTATTTAAAAAAAACGCATCAAAATCCGTTGCGTAGTTTTAAAGATCTAAGCATACATAGGGACAGACAGCGAAAGCGACTTTGTTTTATACTATGTATTGATAATAAACACAATACTTAAATAATAACTACAACATTACATAATTAATAAAAGTACATATTAATACTATACTTATACTTAAATACATGTCTCATACTAAGGAAAGATAATGTTCTTGTGATATTTTGCAAGTATTTAATGGTATTAATTATTGAACTCATTATTTATTTATTTATTACAAGGTCAAGGCATGTCTACATTATTTTTGTAAACTATAAATAACATCGTACCTATGAAAATAGTTTGTATGCGACACTGTGTTTATTAAACGAGTTATCCAAAGAAAAGTAAAAAATAAGTAGTTATATTATATCAATGATTATTGCCAAAGTAAAAATAATAAAAGGTGATTCTATAACCAAGTGTTTTAATCATATAATACCCTATTTTTCTCAAATCTGCAATGTTTTATTTTGTCAAACTAGTAATGACGTCAATTTTGGGAGAAGGGGGGGGGGGGGGGTCATTAAGAAATGACGATAGGATGATTATAGGGGGGGGGGGGGGGGGGTCTAAAATCTGAAAAAATCGATGACGTAATTTATGGACGGCCCCATGGTGTCTCGTAAGATAGCATAATTTTAAGGGTTCCATACCCGAAGGGTAACCAACGGGACCCTATTACTAAGACTCCGCTGTTCTCTGTCTGTCCGTCTGTCACCAGGCTGTTTCTCACGAACCGTGATATTTGTTGCCACTATAGCAACAAATACTATAAAACAGAATAAAATAAATATTGAAGGGGCTCCCGTACTACAAACGTGATTGTTAGACGTGAGTTTAAACTTATTAATAGCGCCATCTAGTGACGAATAGCAAAACTAAATCTAGGCGCATTCGTTAGAGGATTGTTCGGGTTTATGGTTTACCGTATTTTATAAATATCCATATTCTGGTCGGAACCTTCGGTGCGTGAATCCAACTCGAATTTGGCCGGTTTTTTAGTCAACTATCCAATTGAACTAAAGATATACTTTAACCGAAAGCCCTACCTATAATGATAAAACAATTGGGGAACAAAGAAAGCAACAAGTACAAATAAACACAATTCAAATTAAACGAGAGCGCACAGCTGCTACAAACGTCCAAAAACTGTAGCCCTACAAAGACTATATTAAAAACTACAGAGACAGAGTATAAAATATACATGGCATCTCTGATAGTAAAATTTCGTAATACATCAAAAAACAAGAACATGCTAAGAAATAGATAAGAATAAACATTTATAACATTGTACAAATATTTTTCTTTAATCTAATTGGGCTAGAATATTTGATCTAGTTACATTCTAAAGCGTCTGCAGCTAAACTAAGTTTAAAAACTTGTATTTTAGCATACAGTGCCTCACCCCTTAGAAAAGCAAACGGAACTTCTAGCCACCAATATTAAATGGCCCGTTACAACTATACTAAAATATGGCTCTTCTGAAAGCTAGTAAATAAATATTATTAGTACGAGTACGTCCCAATACGCCTACTAAAACTATGGACGTCACTCATACTAAATTTATTTGTATAAACGGGATAATGAGACAGGTAATCTTTATTACATTAGATCATAATTAGACCAAAGAATATAAAGATAAATAAACACTTATTAACTTTAAATAAATTTGCAAAATTATCGATAGACACAAAATAACGATTGACAATTTAGGAATTATTTCTTCTTACATATTGTAAATAAAGTGCGTCGGTGGCGCAATGGATAAGGCGCGGACTCTCAATCTGAGGGTACCGGGTTCGAATCCAGCCGTGTACCTATGAGTTGTTTTTCAATTCAAGTACATTATCCGATTGCTTAACGGTGAAGGAAAACATCGTGAGGAAACCTGCATGTCTTGAACAGGCATGTGAAGTCCGCCGATCCGCACTGGGCCCGCGTGGTGGACTATGGCCCATACACTCTCTGTAGGAGAGTAGGCCTGAGCCCCTCCAGTGGGGACATATATAGGCTGTTGATGATTGTAAATAAAGGATTATAAACAACCTCAACAAAACAAAACTGCATTACAAATCAGTCATTTCATAATGAGCATGGCAAATATCAGATATAACTGCACTTTCTTTTTTCGTTTAGTCAAAGTAGCAATCACACAAATTAAAGCATGCACCATTTGGCCCCCTGCTTTAAAAGTATAAAGACTTGACCTTTCTCCCTGACCTCCGACCTCGGCCACGTGGCGCCCCCTGGTCTCCCCTCCCTCATTGCGCTTAACATAACATGACCCTTGCCCTTTACAGACGATGACAATTTTGTTTTTCACACGACTTTACTATTGAATTTTTAATGTTTTATATCGAGGTTGACTCTTTAAGTGGTTTAGAAATAACGCCCAAGTCCTAATATGCCTGTCGATTTAATCCAAGATTTCAATTCAGTTATTGTCATGGGCTGTTATAACGCGATGACATAAGAATAACTAATAACACGAGTTAGTATAGAAAGGAAACTCTCGCTCCGGGCGCGTTCAAGGTCACAATAGTAACGAAACTGTTTCACGTTGAGGCGATGTATGTGGCACGCACTAAGGAGCTTGCATTATATTCACATATTATTAGTTATTCTTATGTCGATGATTAGGCAACCTGTACAGTACATACCTACTCGTAGATGTAAATAGCTTCCCTAATTGACATTTTAACACCCAGCCCAAACTGACCCAGAAATTTGAGATTTAGAACATCGATTTCTTTGATGACCACCTTTGAGAGAGATCAATTAAGAAAACATGTTTTCCAAATAGCAACCCTGTGGATATAAAAATGGGGAACACATTTTTATGAGGAAACTGTTAAATTGGTCGCGGATTTGAATAAAAGTAGAAATTAACTTTGGATTAATTTAATTTATAGAGAACACGTATGCAATTAGCTCAGTAGGTACAAAGAGAGGTAAATTGACAGATGACATTTCGTTACAATAGATAAGTGTTGCCACACACTACTAAGTGAAATGGTAAAGCAATCAACCTCCAACAGAAACAACAACTACAATATCTAAAACCTTTACTTTTGCAATTACTTTACTTTTCAATGCGTCAATTTCATCAATTTTGACGAAAATTGATACCGCAGCTTCTCTTTCTCATCTATAAGAAATTACGTAAGCGAGATGAAATGCAAGACTCTAGGTAAAGCACACACTAAAATCAATTGGTGCAACTTACGCACACCTGACCCACTCCAGCGAGGCCCTACATCCTGCCGAACCCTAATATCCCTTATGAGTAATGTTTATTGCGTTCGCTAGAAGATACTTTACGGGTTACACTAAATGATTTTTTTTATACAACAGAAATCAGCTCTTGCACCGTTGGACATCCTTATCTATTCTATGATTTTACTATTTTACCTAACTGCCGCTCAAACAGCAGTGATAGCGCTTTTCAATTCCGGTAAGAAAGGTAGTAGAGTAATTCATTGATGTGATGATTCAGTGTGAGCACGCTTCCATCCAACCGTCTCATTGTCGCTTACCCTCAGATTAGATCAAATCAAATCAAATCAAAATTGTTTATTGCATTGAACAAAGTTGTTTACAGACACAAGGTTGAGACCCTCTAGAGAGAGAGATAAAGGTCTAGTTAAGACATTAAACATATAAAATAAAAAAAGCATATACGTAAAATAATAATAAATCCCCCTTTTTACGGAAAGTGAAGTAAGGGTTGTCAGATGGTGAGCAGCTCACTCAGAAGCCTCAATCTACTCGTAATGAGGAGCTGGCTCTGTTACCATTCCTATCGGAACAACTGTGCTATAACAGCGTCAGACTTAAGTATCATGGTGGTAGCTTGCAAGGCGGACATACTCTACCACCAACCAAACCAAGTCCCGATAGGATACATTTTGGAGAGCGTGCGCAGGAGTATTTTTGTTGATTCCACCTTCGACGTTCAAGTACCGGTCAAACAGAAGAACGGCAGACCTTCACCCGTACACTGTAGATATTCGCAACTCGCAACAAACGTTTCGCTTCCACATTTATCGTGCGTACAGCAAAAATATAGAATGCACTACCGATTTCCGTGTTCCCCAAAGGCTACAACTTGGGAATCTTCAAAAGAAGAGTAAATAGGCACTTTCTAGACCAACACGTAACATCGTCGACCTTATCGTCACTTACCATCAGGTGAGATTGAAGTCAAGCGTTGGTCTACCTTCAATAAATAAATAAAAATGAAATCTAAACTGGGACCTCCGGATTTATTCGTCCAAGTGTACTCATTAGGCGTCTGAGGCAGTTAAAATACTGTTTTATTCCTTTCATAATAGCGCAATTATCTATGTCATTCTCTATGGGCAGATTTCAGAAAGATTAACATTTGGCCGTTAAAAAGCAAAAAATAAGGAACTGCGTGGTATCATATGATTTTTTATTTTAGAGTGACATGCTACACAACAATGTCCAATTTCCACCCCCATCCGTGAAGTACTTGGAACAAAGGAAGGTTCGATCTCAGGAGAAATATTAATTCTCGGTTTGGTTGACTGTAAAGTGAGGTGACCCTACCCCAAATCTGGAACTAAATCTTCGATTTCTAAGTTACCACTTTTAAGGGAGCTTCATTTTCCACTGTGGATTTTACAAATAAAATGAGTATGAAGTCTCGTCGAATGAAAAATCACTTTTTCAGATAATCTCCTCGGTACTAATGTAACAAGAATTCAGAAATTTATTAGGGTGGTTTATCTCTACACGACATGAATATTTAATCCAAATCTACCCAGCATCTCAGCTGAAACTCCGAAGTTCCCACCAGATACGACCCATTCCAATTGTAAAGATATTATTCGCGAAAGCTCCAAAACAAATTATTATAAACGTATAAAGAATGTTAACGAGTAATTTACATATTCTGTGTTCGCGAAGAATTAATAGAAGCTTCGTAATATTTAATTGAAAGGTTATGCAAATGTGTATGCTGTGTCCAGTTGGGTATTGTTTGACTGGTTATTTTTATCTTGCGATTTGCGGATCACTTTATTGAGGGGTCATCTTTGAGATGACTTTCCCATGGGCACCATCATTTTGCATTCGAAAATCATACGGTCAACATCAGTGTTCATTTTAAATTGTTTAAAGTTAATAATTACTCGATAGATGTAATATAATTTCAGTTTCCGATAATTTTAGATTGGTTGGTGATTTTTAAATCAATTTACATTTTTACGCGTGTGAAAAATATACAGATCAGACATTTAACGAGCAATTCCTTGTCGTTCTGATCAGTAAAAGCATCTGTTTGCAGAAGACACTAATTACTGACTGCACAAATTAATAGCTTTTCCAATGAGCATTCGCCAATCATTGTTGTTGTTTCTGACATTCTTTTCCATTCGTCGTTTACAATTTATTTTACTTTAAAAACATCGTACTGCGGCTATTAAAAGTTTTTCCTTCGTTCTTTTGTGTTAGCAATTTTCCTTGATTGTTACAATTTGTCGGCTATTTGCTTTATTGTTTCTATTGTTTTCGTTTTATTTTTAGTTCGTGAAGTATTTTAACATAGCTTGTGATGAAGTGGTGTTGTTAAATATGGACGATTGGATAACTCAGTTATTCCAGCCACATTCGTGGAGTAAACCAAAGGTATGATAATTTGATGCTAATGTTGTTATTTTATTTCTAAAGTTTACATTTTTTGAATTTAGAATCGAACTAAGGTGCTATCAGTACAAAATCGATTTCGCCGTTTCCATAGTAAAAGCATATTCGATTTTTAAATTTTATACTGGCCGCGTACAACAGAAATTCAAGTGTCGAAACCTCCTTTTTACATGGGCGTAACAAAGAGTTTCTTATTTAAAATCGTTTGTCCAAAAGCGCTGCACAAAAACGTAGCCACACGCTACACATGCCTCCCGCCAACTCCTACGAACATCTGTGCGCCTGGTAGCACCTCTCGCATTAACCCTAACGAGCTGCCCTAATGGCGCCCGTTAGGGCACCACCACGCCTCGAAAAAAAATCATACAAATGACTCCCCCGACCCAGTTTGAACATGTGTCCACGTATTTGTCAACTGACAAAACGTGGTTATCTCGGCAAACGTTGTGTCAGTTCATATTTCAAGTGTAAAGCTGTTTCAGCCTCGCTCCTATATAATTACAAGCATTCACCGTGGCGGTAGGTTCGAGTACCGAGTGTTTGGTTTTAGAAATATAGCCTTTACTTATGTTATAATTAGGGTGTATTATATATTTACATTAATTAAGTGAAGTATTTGTTCAAACACCTTAGATGCCCTTGGGGCAGGAGTGATATTCTCATATATATATTTTATTATATTAATTTTAAGAATACCGTTTCAATGTCCTTAAGTTCGCAGTGGTTTTGAAATTGTTAATACAGCCAGCCAGTCAGTCAGTCACGGACGTTTGGGTTACATGATGTTGGTTGGGGTATATGATGATTATCAATCATTAACGAAGATGATGAATTGATGGACAGTAATAGACGCAGAAACTTAATAACGTGCTGTAATAACAATGCTATAGTGAAGCAAACGATTTGTCAACAAATTGCAGTTTCAGCAAGAAGCCCTTAGGAGGCCATTACCATACCTACTTCCTACACCCAAAAGACATTTAAGGGAATATAACTGGAAGTTTAGGCGCCAGCGTTCCACCTGCTAAGTCGTGCCGAGGGTGACGTTTTAGCGTTATTGCTACGACGACGCGACGGCAACGATTGTCGACAACTTTGAGAATTGTCTCTCTTGTTTTTGTTTATTTATCGTTGCATTGTGTCAGGAGCCGCGCATTAACGTAAATCATTAAAAAATCAATTTAGTATTGTTCGCCACGGATTTGTAAAGAATTTGCGGAATCCACCTCGTATCGATCTGAAACTGCAAATGTATGTACCTAACTCAGATTTCTATAAAATAATTTCGCACCATCGAGCTGATCCGACTCTGGAGTCTAGAGAGAGAGGGTAGAGGAACTCTTCAAAGGATACTAGTAAACCCCTCAAGTTTGGACTCATTTTATTTGTTTCGACTTGTACTTTTTAGTGTATTACTAACAAAAACTATAATTCATTACCCTTCGTCTAACCGTCTAGTAACGTAAAGCTTGCTGCACAAAATAAGCTCAAAATTGTGTCTCGAAGCTTTACCTACACATTCATTTCAATTTTCTGCTGTACAGTGTAATTTGATTTGTCTGGTGACGTACGAGCGTTGGCGGACATTGCCGAATATGCCCGAACCCTGTACACAGGAAATCCGCAGCCAATTAAAATTCTACGACAATGAGGAACTGCAGTGCGCTGCCCACGGTGTGTTCCTATCTGACACGCAAACATAAAACATCATTGTAGGGACAGTACTAACGAGTAATTTTATATGTATTTATCCTTCTATATTTGCATTACGTGCATACATTTTTAAGCACATCGATACTATCAAAATATTTGTCTATAACATAATCTAGGAGCAACGACTATTTGTATATTTACATAAATATATGTAAGTAATTAATATTATCTTTAAGACCACAGGACGAGATTAGCACGCCATAGCATTCGCCAATTAAATTGTCCAGTTTAGGACTCTTTTCAGACAACAAATGCATGTGGCCAGGAACAACTTTTTATATGTATGTACGTATATAGTAACAACTCTAAAAAACGAGTGTGCTTTAGACCACACGACTGAAGTAAAACTTCTTTAGTACTACAATTTTAGGGCCTCAAAGATAAACAGACAGGGCAAGCGGGAATATTCCTTACTCGCTTTGTGCACAAAACTCTGCTAATAAATATTACCTAGCACTTTTCACTTTTAGGTAACTTTTGTTTCACCGGCCACGCGAGCAACTCTAAAGCTTTAATAAATTCCCTGCCGTGTCGTGTCGATGCGGTTTTTAAACAATTCCATTTTCGAAACTGATCTTAATGAAATTTGGTACCCACGTAGCCTATGGCACGGAGAAAATAACAAATATTTTCTATCGCAACAAAAAGTGTTTCTTTGGGATAATTTCTGATGGACACACGGATGAAAACTGCCCAAATTATTTATTTTAGATTATATTAGATATAGGTAACCATTGTTCATATGTTCTCAGCATTAGAATATCATGTCATAATCATATGCACAAGTCCACTGTTGTAGATGTCGTACTGTAACAGGCAAAAACAAGATGTGGGCAGCAACATCTGTATTTTTCAATATCTTACTGCAATCGCCATTCCGTTTACTATGCTCTATTATGTCTAACCCCCTCATAGAAAGCTAGTTCGACATAGTAATCAATGAGGGAATCACATTTCCAAAAGTGTACTTATGCAGGACAGTCTCGCCCAATTTCAAAACTATCAAATTTTTCAAAAAATCAAAATTCAAATTTAAATAACTTTTATAGACATAGACACATATTTATTTGGCATTTTCACAACACGACACACACTACAACAAACACACAGAAAAATATTATAAACTAGAAACATGGAAAAATAAACTAATTAAAACGATAATAATAGAAAAACTAATTTAAATAAACAATTGTACACACAAATTCGAATAAATAAATAATGTGATGTGATGTCGAGTTTGCCGTGGCGCTCACCCGTGGCGCGCAGTGAGCGCCGAAAAGGTCTTCATTCAGCATAGGCTTATAATGAAGCTAATGTAGTACTAGTCAGGTCAGGTCTATTTTTATTCTATTTGATGTAAAAAATAAACAATTATAATAGTTGTAAAATGAAAAGAGAAGTAAAACGCAAGAAGAATATTTTTTGGGAAAAAAAAGTTTTTAGCCAATGAGTAAGATGCCAAAATATTCCCAAATTTCTGCTTCCAACAACGAGGGATTGACCTATAATTACTAATTTCCTTTAAAACCGGAGGAGATTACGCGGAGTCCATCAAAATCCATTAATTAACTTAGAATATTAACGAGCTACGGGATCGAAAGTTTATACCTTTAAAATTACGAAGAACGTAATAGGTTTGGGGGTCTTTTGAACTTTTGTAAAGTCGTCCTGAATTTTCACAGGCGCAGCAAGGGAGTCAGAAATGTGGGAGCGGTTCGAGTGGGGGCGGGACGAGCAGCGGGCCCACGAGCGGCAGCGGACGACCGGACGTCAAACCGGTGGAATGCAATCTGTGCCACCGCAAGTTCAAAAATATACCCGCTCTCAATGGGCATATGCGGCTACACGGTGGATACTTTAAAAAGGTATGAGATACTGTACCAAAAAATTAACATAACAAAATAAACACTTTATTCTGTTTAAATTTGTAAGTCGTTCCGCGAATGTATGGAGTCCTGGCCAGGACTTGTACACTTTGTAATTTTAAAAGTCATTATCAAATAAAAGTAATTACCATTTTTTAATATGTTGCCCCAGTTTATTTGTATATTATACTGTATAAAACAAAGATGGCGTCAATGTTATGACAGACAGTTCAAATAAAAAGGTTATTCTAGAGTTTTTCTTAGATTTTTCAATCTATAAATTATTCATTGACTTTTCAAATAGTGTACAGGGGATGACCGGATTTGGAACATCTTATTTTTGCTTCACTTAGGATTCGGACAACAAAAAGCTAGACAAGAAAGAATCGACAGGGCCTCCGCTTCAAACAGCATCAGTGTCGGTGCGTGCACTTATCGAAGAAAAAATCATCAGCCGTCGAAGCGCCACTGTTACATCTACAGCTTCAACAGGTATATACATGCAAATCAGAGTATAGATGTTTCATTGTGTTCTTTTTAGGGTTCCATACCTCAAACGGGAAAAAGGAACCCTTATAGGATCACTTTGTTGTCTGTCTGTCTGTCTGTCAAGACCCTTTTCCTCAGGAACGCGTGGATATATCAAGTTAAAATTAATATCGAATACTTAAGTCTGCTGTCCCTTAGGTCTGTGAAAAAATCAACTTATAGGTCAACGTAATAAAAAGATGTAGCTGTATTTAAGACCATTTCCATACAAAACGCAAGAGAACCAAAACCTTCACGTTGACCTAGAATGCTGAAATTTGACAAGCAAGATCTTACATCACAACCATAGGAATAAATATGAAAACCACGTGTTTTTTTTATTATAACACAGTAAAAATACCTTTCTTATGTTTACAAACTTAACTTTGTAGTTGAAAACCATGCATCGGGTATGTAATTTTATTTGCAATTAAAGTTGGCTTTTCGATCAGAATTACATTTCCGGTAGAGAATTGTTGGGTGCATATTACCGTACCTATTATTTATAACATTCAGCATGCTAATTATTCATATTCTGTATGGAACCCTCAGTGAGCGAGTCCGACTCACACTTGACAGTTTTTTAAAAATTAACTGTAATATAAATACAAAGCAGGTACTCCCACGGACACAGTCGCTTCTCGCTCGGGATTCGTTGCGCCAGCTCCTCCTCCACTTTCCACAATTCGCACGTCAGTCGCATCCCCTGCATCCCCCGCGGCCACATCAACGCAGTTCGTATCTCCTCGGGCACCACCAATTGTAACTGTGGCAGCAAACGCTGCTACTAACGTCACTGCGGCCCAGAGGGATTCCACTCTCATCGAGCTATTAAAGAAGAGCAACTCCAAGGTATACTTTCCTCTTTACGCCAACGTATTGTTCTGCCTCACTGAAAATTTATTTGTTGTTAATAATTTTTGTATATGTATATCAACAGGTCGTGAAAAGATCAGCCTCAGATCCTGGACAGACATCGCCACAACCAGATTTTACTTTTCGACCAGAGCTTTTTGGGGTCTCATTCAATTCTGATGATGGATACTTTTCACCCGCACTCAACGAAGATACCTTTCAATTTACAACCACTTCAGATCAGTTAGAAGAGCTTGCGTCTTTGGAAGACTATGCAACTGTAGCGGCATCTATAAGAGAACGCTCGCCAGTCACATTCCCGTCCAGTAAACGACTTGCTGCTGTTCTAAATTCCCCTCTGCCGGAATCTCTAGCCGATTTTGGAGCGTGTCATGGAGGATCACCTGTACCATCGCCAGGTATTGGCTATACGGCGAACTCTCCCGGCCTATCGTACTCGACAGGAGATTCTCCAGGATTGGCATATACTGCTGCGTCACCTGGCGGGAGCTACTCTGCTCAGCCAACACCATCACCTGGGCTTGCGTATCCAACACCACCAGCTTCACATGATGCTCATTCACCAGCGCATACAGTGCCACGCGCATCATCACCACTTTCAGCTGCTTTCTTTACTGCTACTATGTCAAGTCAAGAAGAGGTAAATTCATTTAAAATAATAACATAGCGTTTGGAGCTTGGTTATCAGTAACACTGTTATTTCTTGTTTCAGGTTGAAGAAGCTTTAGAAGAAGTACTTCCAGAAGAATGTAGATCACTGGACAACTACGCACTAGAACCTTCACCCGCTCCCAGACGTATCATGCTAAACTCCGAAGATCCACTATTATCAAGCAGTCCTCGAGACTTTTCACATCAAAGACCTTTGCGGCGACAACATCGCATGGCAAATATTACACCCATCCATCAATGGCCCCACGACACGTCTTCATTGCAGGTAAAATAAAATCAACTATTGTATTCTAACTTTGGCTTTTATAGATTAAATATAACGAAAAACTTTTTGCCTCAGGTTTGTGTGGAAGGCCGCGATACCGTACCAGCAGTGTTTTTGAGTCCAAGCAGCGTCCCAGCGTCACCACAGCGTCGTAAAAGAAGAGCGTCTCCGGCAGGGCCGTATCGGTCGCGCATGCGTCGTTCAGTCACTCATTTTACTCCTCAACCAATACTGCCACCAGAACGAGATGGTCTTGGTCTTTTCGCAGAATTAACTGCAGGTGACGAAATCATTTACCTACAAAGATTTAATAAATTGTTTTCTTTTGACATTGGTTTCACGAAAGGCAATTAATTTTCTAGGCCTACCAACAACGGAGTCTGATGTATTGGCACAACTGGAAGAGCCTCGTCTACCACAGATAAATATTGGAAGGGACCACCAGGCAGACATACCCGAGCTCTGTAATGATCGTATAGATCTACATCGAGCGCCTGAACAGCTTCTGTGGGACCCTGGTATTAACGATGCTCTAGATGACAGCGAAGGTAATTTAAAAACTCCATGTCTTCATAAATTTAGCGTAGCTAGCTTAGGCTTAGTTCAAACAAAAGAACAAAAGTGCCATTGGTAAATTGAATTTTCTTGTTAATTTCAGTGCGCATGTTCATGGAGTTGGCGATGTGCGCGGCGATGCCGGTCGGTGGCCACACGCGGGAATTTGCTCTTCAGACACTTGGAGAGTGTGGGGGTGACATCCGCACTGCAACGCTTCGCCTCATGTCTCGACCAGCAGCACCGTCGCAATACGAAGGTCGATGGACTCCCGAGGAGGTTGAGGCTTTCTTGGCTGGGCTTGGTCACTACGATAAAGACTTTTACAGAATCGCACAGTTGGTAAGTTCATATTAATACAAAATAATTCACTTCTAGAAGTTGGTAACGATTTTTTTTAAATAAAAATTGTAATAATGTTCCTCAGATAAGAACTAAAGACTCAAAGCAGTGCATACAGTTCTACTACTTCTGGAAGAAAGTGACAAAAGATTACAAGCCGCTGTATCTACGAAGCTGGCATTTGGAGCAGCAGGTCTCATCACAAGTAAGCACCGTCAATACTGGGCTTCATTACGTCTTCAGGCTTAGTGACGAGTGAGCGGTGATTTGTAACGGACTTTAATACGACTTGTCCACATGCAGGGTTCAATAGGGCAGGTTACGTCGTACGGTCCAGCGTCGTGTACCTCTTCTCCGACGTCTTTCGAAAGCGAAGAGTTTCCGTGCAAGATCTGCGGCAAGTAAGTGCCGTGACCAGGATACGCCCGCCGCATACCGCTTCACCGATCGCGAATCGCGCAAACGCAATTTATGTGGAACATCGTCTACATAATAACCCCATTTCTTAATGTCTAATTGTCACGAAGCGTTTCGTTTTCAAAGATTTAAGTTTCACCTAAATTGCCTTTTGTGCTAGCAGCACTAAGAAATAGGAATTTATAATATTTACAGCTTAGTAATAAACTAACTTGAGGAAAAAATAATAAATGTTAAAATTAAGTTTAAATATTGTGCGCTGGCTTAGTATATGTTGTTAGTAAATACATTTTTAAAAGACATTTTAATCATAATATTGTTCATAAACTTCAGCTACTAAGCCACTGCTCGGAAGTTCAGTGTTATTGATGTTGGTTGCATGTCAAGTTAATGTTTGCGTAAATTCATCTTTAAATATTTAATTATTGTATTCAATTGTACGGATTCATTTCAGCATTTGCCCTTGCTGCCAAAGTATTCTATTATTTAACATATATGGTCTACGAATACGATCATTTTTCAAAAGAGTATGTTAAATTAGTGTACTTTGGAACATTGAGAGGGCGGTGTTATGATAAATGGTAATTATTTAACATCAGTCGTTGTAAATATGAATATAACGTATTTTTATTAAATAAAATATATTAAGACAGTGAATTTTTGTCCATCAAGATAAGAAATTAATTGTATATCTATATTTTATTTATTGTACTTATCTTAGGGTTAACATTTGAAAAGATTTTGTGTATTAATGTTGTATGTATATAGGTTTTCTACAGCACTAACGCTTAACGCTTTGCTTTAGCAGCTTTTGTTTTATTTGTATTCTTGTACGAGTAACATGATTTTTCGCTTTCTTGTTATTTTATTATGTTGCAGTTTCTAAATGTTTACCCTGTTATGTTTCAGAGTATTTAACAAAGTAAAAAGTCGTAGCGCACACATGAAGTCGCACCGGCCACTCGACGCCGATTCAAAAAGGCCTAAACTCGAAAAGCCTTATGAAAAGGTCGAGAGATCTGACGACAGAAAACACGCGACAGCTGACAAACCGCCTGCACAGTAACCGAATCCTTGCACTCACACAATATGTGACACACACGACTACATATAACAAGTTTTTTACCGTGCTAACGCGTCGCCCCGCGCCGCGCCATGTTCTCGCTATCCGCTACCCGCCACGCTCCACGCTGCGCGCGCAGTAGCGCCCCACCCTTCCCTTCACCCACATAAGTGAATTGAGTGACTCGCTCGGACTCGGACGAAATGCTAATCGAATAAGCATTTACTATAATTACAAAATAGATTTATATTTAATTAAAAGTGATCTAGAAAGCGACGTAGTGACTAGTTGCTAGAGAATTAGCTTCGAGAACGATTACCTATAAAAAATACTAAATGTTTCGGAATTTTCGTAACGCTAAGCTTGAAGAGAGCGTAAAGATATTTTGTATAACGATTGATACATAGATAGATTCTTCGTAACGTTTTTTATAAGACAGACTTCTTAATGTGACTTTGCAAGTGTGATGTTGTAAATAAAAGTAAAAGAAACATTAGTTGTTAACTCCGCTGTTCATAGCATCGGCGGGCGAGCTGTACTCTTAGATCTTTATAAACATAAGTATTAACAACTATGTGTGATACGTACGTAAATCGTGTAGGAACTACACTACCTCGTTTCTATTCAAATCGTTTTTATTGCGAGCCCAGCTCTCTACAATCCATTCGAATCAAATGATAACTTATTTTAACAGAAAATGATATCTCTATTAGCTGTTAAGTCTCGGTCACACTGTGATAGTTTACTCGCTGCCAGTGCTGCAACTCTCACAATAGGAACAGAGAAAAATCTATATTTATAACCTATAATTATTTGACCATTATTGTTTGAAATATTCGTAATAAAAATAATTAAAACCACTTCAATTTTTAATCACTTTAAATCAATAAAATAATTTGTAATTAAATTAAAGTAACATCACCAGCCAGGGCCCCATTAAAGAGTGCTTAAAAAAAGTGCATTAAAAAGCTATAGAGTGAGAACAATTCCATTCAGAGTAATCCTGCATTTAAAATAATGCGTAGCATCGTTACGGTCCAGAATGATACTATAATTCTATTTCGGGCGTTAACTAACGTTTAACAAGGCCCAATCGTTCTCTGGGGGATGACACTAGCACAGCAGTGGAACGAGCACTAGCTATGAGCGACCAATACTTAACAGCAACTCTTTAATGAAGACTATATATATCATTTACACATTTTTATTGAAATTTATGTATACACGGGATAACTTCTTGATACTTTCGGAACATTTAATCTGAATGGATGTTACATTTGCTTGTTTGCTCATTAAGTCATTATATTTGTTGTTTCGTTGTAGTTTTCATTTACGTTCTTGTTTTATAACTTCTAGACGTATTTAGACAAAAACGCACTATGGAATTCGGGTGTTGTGTTTAGATGTATTCAAATAGTGAAATTAGCTTCAGAATCCGTTTGAGTTGATAGTCACATATCGCTATCATTGACAACTATTGAAAAACAAATATTGACATCGCTTTTGTAGTTATTTTGGGGTCCACATAAACTTTGAAAATTACTTTATGATATTCTTTTTCACCAGAATCTCGATTTAACCAACAAAAATGAAAATTCTACCAACCAGAGAAACAAGTTTTTGAAATTGTTAAAATACTATTATAACTCTTTTAGCTACAATGTGTTTTAGCAGCTTGTTAACCGTCATAGTATAAGAAAGGTTTAACATAGAACTTGAGACAGTATCTAGCGGCTTTAATCGGAAAAATCGCTATTCTGAAATAGATGCTGTTTTATTAAACCTTGTGTAATTGGTTAACATTAGTTGCTTGGTAGCTATTAGGCCCCAAAACATTCACAAGAGTGCAAACATAAAATAAACTTAACGTGGAGGGATATTTAAAAAAAAATTAACGAAATGCTCAAATTTTTCTATATTTTATGTTGGTAATGTTATTATGTAGTTTCTTGTTGTTAGTTCTTATACGCTATTACTTAATTTGTAAAACTTGTAGTTAATTTTTGGATGTACATTGTTTATATATACAAGGTATCCAAAGCTGGTGTAAGACATGATGTTATTGTTTTTGTTCAATTTCATATTCACAGAAAACTTATAACACTCATGCTTTAAAGCTGTATAGCGCCCTCAACACATTTCTAAAAACCAAAAAGGACCATGTGTACTCATTGGTGCCATTCATTTACTTATTAAATCGAGATGTTATCGAAAATTAACATCAGTACAGTTTTAATTTATCGATAAATTTGAAACCAGCACTGGGTACATATTTTATGTCCTGAGTTTTTGATTGTATTTATTTGTAATATTATTAATAAACTTCAAAAACGAGGTCATTGGACGGTCTTTTTTTAGACTTACAACAAGTTCAAGATTTTCATAATTTCTAAGTTTGTTTGTAAGCTTAAGCTTAAGCTTAAGTAAGTTTGTAAGCTTACTCTTTATTTATTTATACCAAAAAAAATAGTAACTACAGTTGAACTTAAGTAAAAAATTAACCCCTAAACGGGGATCTCTCCCAGTCAACCATTAGTGACGAGGAATATTAATGTGTTATAATTCACTTGGATTCGTAATACTTACTATAAACATATTATTGCAGACACTTTAATATTCTAGTAGCTGTGAGATTTATTGGGATTCAGCGAAATTAAGTGATTGTACTTCTGTCAAAAACAAGAATAAGATTACATACTACGTTAATATCTTGATAATGCAATGTCTTACACCAGTTCACCTCGTCGTTGTATAAATGAATGTAAACTAATTAAATCTACGTGTACCTACGTGTTGTGATAACTGTACGGTTTATTGTCGACGTAATCTATAATTTCATGTACAAATGGGCAATAAGACGGCTCAAATGGTTGAACATTGTTACTGTAATATTGACTCTAATCGGAACTGTACTCTTTTGTTTCACTGCTCTGGTTAAGACGTGCCTACACTAGTGATGTGTGACGCTTTTGAATATGTCTAGCTCCATTGAACAGACTCGCCCAAACCTTCAACATTGAGGACAAACTCTTCCATCTAAAATATAACGATCAGTGGTCATCTTAATTTATTAGTACCAAGTGCGAGTGACAAGTAATTATTTTAGCATTCACTCGCAATAATTGCCTTGCAGTTATCACTTGTCAGTCGCGCTTGACACACGGACTGAACAATAATCACTTGACACCTACACTTGTCACTCACAGTTGATACTTCGCAAGATTTGTACGGGGCTTATGTGCCGTTTTGTTTTGAAGGAGGTATTACTTCGATTAATTGTTGTTTTTTTGCGATGGTATCATTAAACATTATACGGATAATTTTAAGGTGATTGCCAACTGACATTCCTCGATACTAAAGAGTCGTTCTTGGTTCTGCACACACCTAGTGTACACGCGCCTTTATCAAAACTTTTGTGGTTGTGAAGTTCTGTAACTCACTTTTAGTCTTCCGATTGTCTACCTTTATTTTGGAGCAGTATTCTTTAAAAAAGACATGTTAATACTTTAAATACTCTTGGATTATTTATTGACATTAACAAACCCCTCATATTAGACTAACACTTTTATTAACGGAAATAGCGTTTGACGCTTACTGTATTGCCAAAGATAGATTAATTTTATACAAGGTGTTTTTTTATTAGCACAAAATATATTAGAATCTATTTAACATTCACATTAAGATCATGTTGATTTGTTCAAACTGTATTCAATATTAAGCTATACTAAGCTAACTATACAGGTTGTGGTCTAATTTTAAAAAAAGAAACACAATTTGGATAAGTTCAAATTATGTAACAGAATGTTATTGTTCAGGATAGGATTCGTTTTCCTTCCATAAGTACCTGAATCTGCCAAAGTGAATTCAATATGAGACATTATATTTTCATTTAAAATACTTACATAAAAACTATTCTAGATTTGTATTTACATAATGTAAAGCTCGATTTAAAAAAAACGCTATTCATCACTAACTTGTGTGATTATTTGGTTGTGTTCTATCTTAACAAATTAGATAAATTTCCTAACTTAGTTTCAATTTAGTTGATGAGATGCCAAAGTACGAGTACATATTATGTATTGCCGAAAACTTACATGTTGTGACTTAAGTATTGCCGTACTTAGATATATTTTAATATGATAGATATGAGCGACAGACACTTTAGATTGTTTTAGATTTAGACGAAGCTAAAATAAACCCTCGGTCGTAGCATTTGTAAACTCAAACACACGCCCGTTTGCAAGAAATACGAAAAGACCATTTTATATTTAAATATTCCAAAGCTCATTATTAGTAGGTATAATATCAGTGGAAAAGAAAGCAATATTTTGTCAAATAGATTATTAAATACAAGAGGGTGCAAATGGGCGTGTTTTTGAAAAATAAAGAGGTGTCTCTTCAAAAAATCATTTTAAAATGTTGCTACAATTTACGTTCACAGTGGGTTTTATTCAATGCTTTCAAACTATTACGAATAGACATTAATTTTACTTGGATGTTTTCTGTCACTTTTAAATAATTCTATCTATTGCACTTTTATATGCTCCGAACCTTTGATTTCTTTTGCCTAGATGCACAATCCCATGGATTTCCTAAGAAGATTATATCAGAGTGCCTTTAATTTAAGCCCATATCCGGTTAAGCGTAGGTTTTATTGTCGGGTAGATGTCGTAAAAGTGACTAAGTGAAAAAATATTTACAGCAGCAGAATCTATCTACTTAATAACATCATCTCACTGCGATCACCGATCTGTCTAACAAGCATGGTGATTATTGGTAATTCCCGGGGATTTCTCATGCTTGAGGGAGGATCATGTTCCACAGCAGTAATCCTTTGGAGCTGTTGATATAATCCTTACGATGATTCGTTTTATTTGGTTGAAATTGCTAATAAAATTTGAAATGAATACCAGTCTTATGTATAGCTATGACTAAGAGCGAAAATGAAAAATCTTGAAAATGTAGAAATATTACTTAGTACATACGACCTTTTCCCAAAAGTGATTGTGCATCTAATTACAAGAGATCGTGGTTCAAAGCAGACGTTTTTTTATAAAAGTTAAGTCGCCTGTAAAATACTTTGTAAATAATTTGAATATTTACAAAACGCCGGTTAATAAATACGGGATAAGAATTACGATTTATCAAAGACAAAGTCCCTCCAGATTTAAAATTTTAACAATACTTACTCATAACTATTAAGACTGAAAGTGAAAGGTTAAAAATAAATCTGCTCAGTGAAATCGGAAACATACCTACTCAATAAACTTATAGTCAAGTTGCAATGAGTTGCGGAAAATATAAACACCCAGCTTTCTCAACAAACAAAAATTCACCAGACAACATTTTTTCTCAATCAAAGGTACCCCTCCAAAAAACGTACAAGAAGTACCATGTTTCCGATTTTCCCACACCAAGTGACAAACAGTTGCCAAGATGCTATGTCCTCTTTTTAGTTTTATTCATTAAAAATTATTGTAGTTTTTCCCCATTCCATGTGCCAAGTCGTACTAGTCAGGGTATAGCTTTATATTGCCCTAATATAACCAAAACTTAAGGTCTTAACTGCACACAAAGTTGCAACGTTACGTTTAAAGCATTTTATATCAGAAATAAAGATTAACCAGTGCCTAACTTAATAAATTGACCTGCAGAAGTGTTTAATTAATGAGCAATTTCAGCAAATGTAGTATTTAAAGTTGAACGCTAAACTAGTATCAGCTTAGCATTTTGTAATAACTTTTAGTTTCGAGTTATTACAATTTGCTAAGACGTAACGTTGCAGTGTAACCTGCAGTTAAGGGCATAATGTAGAGAATCGATGTTAGATTTCACTAGGAAATATCATCTATAACCTTTATAGTTCTGCACAAAAAACGCTATAAGTAAATATTTAAAATATAAAAGTATATGTAAGACCCTATAACTAAAACAATCTTATTTCAAACTTTAAATCAGGTGAGATTGTGATCAAACGTTGGTCTATCTTAAAATAATATTATATAAAACTTGAATATAGAAGTGCCTTACAATTTTATTTTTAAAAATAGTTTTGGTTATTTTTCGTTTTGTTTGAAATACTCAGCGCTGGAAATTGCATTTATTTGATCCACTTTCTGCTCTGCCAGTTCAAAGTCGATGTTAAGTGGATCGAGATTATATTTCTTTAGTATACGAAATTAACAAAATTATAAAGACATTTAAATCGTTGTAAATGTAATGTATATCTTGCCGTATAACACTAATATCAATGTCTCTAAATGGAGGGGGATAATATGGCGAAAGTTTTGAACAAAAACAAGGGACTGCTATTTAGGATTTCTCAAGCCCTTGACAAAATATTATTCAAGTTTTTTAAAGGTTTGACATGTAGTAAAATAACAGTCTCATCTTTATATCCCCTTCTAAGATCTTTGAGTCAAACGTTATGAAAAATTTAAAAACCCTACGCTAAATGTTTGTTCATATTTTTATTTACACCCTTGAGGATACGGCTTTTGTTTTACACCATTTGCATAAAACACATTTTAAATTAATATCACAAAACAAAATTCGGAACTCCCAAACCCTTACAAGAACGGCACTACCAACAATAACTAAATGTCAATTGAATCGAAAATATACATTTAAGACAAATGAAGAGAATACTTATCTATCTACAAGATATCTATAATATAACTGGTTTAATAATAAAATACCTAGTAGTATTCCCTTATTATTTTTATTTAAGTTCCTTTGTCTGACCACCCGCAAAAGACGCAAAGAGTACTTATTTTTAGCATGTATTGTACATGCGATGTAATTTAAAGGCACGTTCCCTATAAATGCAACAGTGTGCAAAGTCGCATGCTCGTTCCGCATTAAAAGGTTGCATACAAAATGTGCAACATGCATATTAAATTACTTATCCGTGTTTAGCGTGTGGTTACCTCGTTGATGTTAATTTCCTAGTACCTAGACACGCTCTGTAAGTACTTCTGTATTTGTGTCAACATAAAATGTGAAATGTTAATAAAGTAATGATATTTTGTAAGTCTAAATGGATATTATACTATTCTTCTAATTTTGTATCGAGTGGAAACTGTACGGTTTTGTGGGCGATCAGCGTTCTTCGCCGCCCTACAATGCATAGTCGGTTGATGAAAGAGTTGTGTACATTTTTGAACAAAAGGCTTAGTTTTATTATCGAAAGGCATTTACATAACATACTTAAGAATAATGTTAATATTCAAAACCATTTATCCAATAAAACTGTTTTGAGTCACAATTTCCTTTGTTCACGTAATTTTTAGCAACGGTTGTGTCCCAGTTTTTAAGTCCCGGCGTGACTGTTTCTTCTTAATCCCTTCACTTTCTGTTGTATATCTCAGAAGCACTATCTCATATACTACTTACAGTTTTTGTTCAAAGGTTGCCTTACATAAATATTTTCAAGGAATCTACAATGCAAAGAAAAGGCGAATAATAAATATTTTCGACTAAAAAACGAACTTGCAGACCAAAACTTTTAGGGCAATACGATACTGGGCGCAATACTTGCCAGGTGTAATAAGCAAAGTGTCTTACTTCGACAACGTTCAAATGAAATTGTAAACGCTGAAAGTTTCATCAACCGACTAAACCTCATAACACGTAATTGTTAAATAGATGTAGCCAATAAACACGTGCCAAAATGCACGATAATTGACATTACACTCTGTGTTGTGATTTTGAACGTTCTGTAAATTACAAAACTCTTTGAAAACACTATGGAAAAAAAACGTAGTCACCTTTCTAGATTAGCACAATTCTTCGTAGTCACGTTAGCTCATTAACATTTACTAAGCATTTAGACTAAATAGGTAATCAAATAAGTGTATTGCGTATAATAGATTCATTGTTGCATTCAATGTGATGATTCGTAAAAACAACGACTAAAATCGAGTCTTCTCCTCCCCTCTGGGCGACTCTTCACAACTTCGCATATCCTTGAAACAATAATAAAAATAAAAACTCTATTATATATATATTGATAAATTTATTAGGGTAACTAATTTTTTAAGACGATGACTATTACGTGATCTTTTAGATTGTCTTTATTAATAAATATATGGTGAAGGTTTTGTCAATTTGTTTTTATTTTTACTCCCCCTGATACAATAATGTTTTCCCGGTCGGGCAGAAACTGCAGAGGTACACTAGAGTACAAAAATATGTATCCACTTTTTTACCATGTCACATTCACCCTTGGTTGTTTCTATGTAGTGTGAGAAGGTTCAAAAGTGGATACATATTATTATCTTCGTAATTATTCAAGCTACGATTATGTATTGTACCTCATATTTTAGGGCAAAATTTCAGCGCCAGGCGCCAAATTTTCGAATCTCTAGTGAGCCAAAATGTGTGTGTAAGCTGGTGACACGGGTCGCCAGCTGACACATGTTGTATCTCTGAAACTACATAAGTGAGAGCTTCGTTTTAAAGATCAAATAAGACCATACAATAGGAGCGTTCACGAGTCAAAATTTCAAATCACCAGGCTGTCTAGATTCAAAGTTATAAGCCAAAAAATATTTTCCCGCTAAAAAAAATTCAAAATAATCGCACGGGCGCCGCTGAGCGGGCCGTTGCCGTTCCGTGCGCTACGCTATTACAATAGAGTTTCAACTTAGCCGTGATCGTTTTAAAATTCATTTTAACCTGCACTTTCGTATTTATTCAATTGGTATATTGAGCGTGTTAGACCCGGAGCCGACTGAAATAAGCAATGGTATACTACCGATTAACTTTATAGAGAGACTACGAACGACCTTCACCAAATTTGAGGTCTAGTGAGAATCTAACCCTTCACCGTTGGTGCATAATTCAAATCTACTAATAAGACTAATAGGGAATCAAGATTTAGTTTAGTAATGAATCAAAATAACACTTTATGGTGTGACATAACATAGTGTAAGAGGTATATGTGCAACATATACAGCTAATATCACTATGATCAATAATTGTTGAGCTCGGTATTTAGTATATTTTCAGTAGCAATTATTGAATAAAACATGATATAGATTTCTCAAACATTTATTTTAGTCATTTTCACTGGATAATAACACACCATAAAGTGTTATTATCCAGTCCAGCTGACACACTAAAAACAGCTCGCTGTAACTGAGTTATGGTTGCTGCTAAATTATGAATGCTAAAGTTTGATTGCTCCTAAATTGCCTTAAAATTTGGCATGCGTAGAATTCCCCTAGCTCTATGAGGAAGCTGGCGACCCACACATCAATCCAACTGGACGTTTTACTGTTGCTTTATCGTGCCCAGGTAACTTGACTCTGGTCATCCCTTTCACGACCTCTCTGACCTGCTTGGTCGTAAATATGACATGCAAGTCCCTATGATTGCCATGATCTATTGACCCCATTCACATTCCATGATGATGGTTATGAGTTCAATCGCCAGTAAAATTTAAGCGACGGGGGCTTGAAAATTTGGTTATTTTTGGCCTAGAACGCACCGTTTACGAGTTATGACTTACTGAAGACCAACAATTTTAAAATTACCATTGTACTGCTACTGAACCCATTCACTTTCTAGTGATGATATTTGATGATGATGATTATGGGTTCATTCGACAGAAAAATTTAAGCGACGGGGGGTGTTCGTCAAGGGGGGCTTGAAAATTTGGTTATTTTTGGCCTAGGACGCACCGTTTACGAGTTATGACTTACTGAAGACCAACAATTTTAAAATTACCATTGTACTGCTACTGAACCCATTCACTTTCTAGTGATGATATTTGATGATGATGATTATGGGTTCATTCGACAGAAAAATTTAAGCGACGGGGGGTATTCGTCAATGGGGGCTTGAAAATTTGGTTATTTTTGGCCTAGGACGCACCGTTTACGAGTTATGACTTACTGAAGACCAACAATTTTAAAATTACCATTGTACTGCTACTGAACCCATTCACTTTCTAGTGATGATATTTGATGATGATGATTATGGGTTCATTCGACAGAAAAATTTAAGCGACGGGGGGTGTTCGTCAAGGGGGGCTTGAAAATTTGGTTATTTTTGGCCTAGGACGCACCGTTTACGAGTTATGACTTACTGAAGACCAACAATTTTAAAATTACCATTGTACTGCTATTGAACCCATTCACTTTCTAGTGATGATATTTGATGATGATGATTATGGGTTCATTCGACAGAAAAATTTAAGCGACGGGGGGTTTTCGTCAAGGGGGGCTTGAAAATTTGGTTATTTTTGGCCTAGGACGCACCGTTTACGAGTTATGACTTACTGAAGACCAACAATTTTAAAATTACCATTGTACTGCTACTGAACCCATTCACTTTCTAGTGATGATATTTGATGATGATGATTATGGGTTCATTCGACAGAAAAATTTAAGCGACGGGGGGTGTTCGTCAAGGGGGGCTTGAAAATTTGGTTATTTTTGGCCTAGGACGCACCGTTTACGAGTTATGACTTACTGAAGACCAACAATTTTAAAATTACCATTGTACTGCTACTGAACCCATTCACTTTCTAGTGATGATATTTGATGATGATGATTATGGGTTCATTCGACAGAAAAATTTAAGCGACGGGGGGTGTTCGTCAAGGGGGGCTTGAAAATTTGGTTATTTTTCGCCTAGGACGCACCGTTTACGAGTTATGACTTACTGAAGACCAACAATTTTAAAATTACCATTGTAATGCTATTGAACCCATTCACTTTCTAGTGATGTTATTTGATGATGATGATTATGGGTTCATTCGACAAAAAAATTTAAGCGACGGGGGGTATTGGTCAATGGGGGGCTTGAAAATTTGGTTATTTTTGGCCTAGGACGCACCGTTTACGAGTTATGACTTACTGAAGACCAACAATTTTAAAATTACCATTGTACTGCTATTCAACCCATTCACTTTCTAGTGATGATATTTGATGATGATGATTATGGGTTCATTCGACAGAAAAATTTAAGCGACGGGGGGTATTCGTCAAGGGTGGCTTGAAAATTTGGTTATTTTTGGCCTAGGACGCACCGTTTACGAGTTATGACTTACTGAAGACCAACAATTTTAAAATTACCATTGTACTGCTACTGAACCCATTCACAACAGTACTGTTTAGTGTTACAGCTAGCGGCTATGTAAAACAGCATTTTAAGCAATTCAACTGCGACATATACAATTTCATGGTGGGATCTATGGAGATCGTATTATAAAACTGACGAACTAAACATGCTTCTTAAAAACCATTCAATTAACATTACCTATGTACTTCTGAAGTACTGAATCCTAAACAGTATAAATCCGTATGAAAATTATGTGTGAGTTTGTTTGTCCGTCCTTTAAATTTTCCGGAAAAGGCTACTTTTATCCCGCTCGAACATTCCCGTAGGATTATTTGTGAAGTCCACGCGGACGAATTCGCGGGCAAAAGCTAGTAAATGTATAAAGTTTTGTCTATCAGTCTCATTTACATCTAGTGATCAAAAAGACTCGTAGAAAAGCAATAAAACAAGATTATAGTTTCCCATCTGTTTATTAAAGAACATTGTAGAGAACAATATCTTACCTACAGACCGATAAAACTCTGTTTACACGGAAAAAACAAAATAGTGCTGTGCAACAATAAAATAATAACTCATAACATTTCATATCCATTGGAATTATTATCCGACAATTAAATTAAAATGCACTGTCGCGATCCAAACACAATGACTAACAAGAAATTCAGATATAAGTGCCAGTAACAAGTCTGTAGAAGACTAAGAGGCCATTTTCAAAAAGGTGAGCCAGAATTGGGGGATTAATAATACAACATTAGCAACGTTAATTTTGCTAACAAAAATGCACTACCAGAATCGAAAAATGTTAATGTAATAATCATTTTTAAATGGTATCAACCTCCATTTTGAATCAACATTTTGGAGGTTAACGGCTCTTTAAACAAAGATGGCGTCTTTCTCCATTTTACAGAGAACAGTTATTGGCACTCCTAAACAAGATATTACCTACCATGCAAACAACTTTGGTAAATATTAAAAATAATGAACATAATTAAGTTGTTGACGACTAAATTACACTACAAGAAGTTGTGATAAGTACTGTGTACTACGAAGTGTTACATTATTTCCACGTACGTAGTTAAAACTAAACCGCAGAAAAGAATGTTACTGTATTTAATGACAAATAATGCTAATATGTATCAACTATTCATTAATTATTATACAAATGGACGTAGCAATCACAAATATCATAGACATCGTTCATACATCAGTTTGATAGTGACATGAAAGTTGGGAAATTTACACGATTTCACCAAGGCATGCGACAGCTAACTGCGTTTTAAGACGACAAACAAGATCTTATTCGATTTCTCTTCGATTCGAATATAGAATACAGCCTCGAGAAAGTATTGCATCAAGGTCACATTATGAAAAAAGAATATTTTCAAAGAAGCTAATCATACACTCGATTGTTTATAATCGATGATTTATAAATCTTCTGGGTTCATAAATACATCTCAACTACAAGGGGATTTGACAATCGAATCAACAGTAACATTTTGTGCGTTTACAACACAATTTTATTCAACCATTCCGTCATACATGTTCAAACAGAAATCTACTATTTTCTGACTAAAAATATAGCGCCGCAAGCTTGGTTAACCTGTCTCTAATGTCACATATTTGCACTGCGTGCAAAAATAAACAACTAAACCGTATAGGAATTTTTAAGAAACATTTTTTTATCTAATGGACTAAATACATACAGAATTGGTGTCAGTCATTCGTCATCACTTAGTTGCAAATCAGTGGTAAATATTGCACTCTCTACCTACACGCCACAAAGTTTACACAAAACATGACATTTCCTTTTTTAAACTTTTTATCTTAGTAATTAATATCGACTTAGTTTTAGTAAGTAATCAGAATTAGAGATATTAAAAACAAACATCTCAAAATTGATATACTATTAACTCTATATTATACACATATTAGTTAAGTTATTAAAAATTCCCGTTTTTTTAAATACATTGAACTAGGGCATTGTCACGGCCATCGTTAAAAGATACTTTATACACGTTGATAGTATTTTAAAACTAACAACACAATATAGGAGACAATGGCGTCGATTCTTTAGCGAAATCTCTAAACCCATATTTGACGTGATCAAAAATTCTGTTGTATTTCCCAGTCGTGGGAAGTAGAGCGAATGTTTCTAGAAGTAAGTGAAATGAACATTCCCTCTAAGTTGGGATATTCCATCCAACTTATAAAGAATAAGAAAAGACAAAACTTTGATCTGTCAAATTTAGTTTAGGATTACATATGACAGGAAATGCACTCTCTGAACCAAAATTAATCCGAATGCATCTAAAAGCCGCCCTTTTTCAACCGCAGAGACACAGCCAATAAAAACTGTCAAGTCGGTATGAATAGATCGGACTCCAAATTAATAACGAAATTACTCACAAAATTCTACTTTGACAATGACATTTAACTTGAGATTAACTCGAATTGGCCAAGATGGTCCAACATGGTTTTCTAGGCTCTCACAACCTTCGAACATATCTAAAACCGCTCTTTTTTATTTTATTTTATTGATTTATTGTGTAACAAGAATCGCTATTTAAATATATTTGCGCGGCGTGGCCTGTTTTTATACACTATGAATTTTAAAATGTCAATATCAAATAAAAATCATTTAGTTAACAATTTAGAATATTGTCGTCTGTTTTATTTGTAAAAAAACATTTAATAAAAACAAAACAGGCTACAATGAACTTATAAATAAAGATGGCGTCAGTGAAATGACAGTTGACGTTTTCCGCTTAGTACAAAAGGAATGATTTTGCAAGCAAAATACTACCGGAAATGCAATTTTAGCATTTTTAAAAATGATCTTTAGATTTTCTCTTAATTTTTAAATAGTGTACAAACACAGGCCGGATTTGAAACGTCTGTTTTACATAAATATTAGAGTACTATCTATCAATGCCAACCGTAAATCAGTCAAGACAACTTGATTTAGAGAATGCTAGAATCTAGAGTACCATAGATTAACTAGAAGAATGTCTATGCAAGTAGTAAAGGAGTCTGGTGCAATGTTTACCACTGATATGGTCCATTACCTAGACCGCTGCGAGGCGGCGAGACGACGTATATGTCGGGTTGAGAAGCGTCACTCCAGCCGGGTCATTTTCTTCCCTTTAACGACCGAAGGCTTATTCTTCAATAGACCTTTTCTTCTTTTCGACGTCTGTGGAAGAGAATGTATATGTCGTTTTAGACGCAAACTTAAGCAGAAAGTCATTATAATATTACAAAGATTTAGTGGAGTTACATATATATTTTGTTCCCATCAGTAATTTAATATGATATGAGTAATTCATTTCCTTATAAAATGACGTTTTCAATTCGATATTTATTTCGATTATTGATTGTAGATTTTTCTGAGCTGAATCGATATATCTAAAACTAGAAATATAAACATGCATTAGTGACACGTCAATCGTTTGTTCTTCAATATGGGTCCCATGCTACTCATCCAATATATTTGCCCAATGTGGAATTGACTAAATTTTGACAACTTCATCGAATGTGGTTTAGATAGCGCCATGAAACAAGTCACAGTCAGAACTCTTATTACAGCGTCATAAATGTCAATTTCGCGATACACTTTTCTGGCTTGGTTACTCTGATATTTAGTAAAAGATTTTTGCCATTTCAGATCAATGAACGTGTCATTCACTTGTCATTTTCTCAAAAAATGAAATATTGAACGTGTGGAATATGCACCTGTCAAATATATTGGATAAAATCTTGGTTAAAGAAATTCATCGAGGATGCGTGGCAAGGGAAGAAAATGAATAAACTCTCTAACTCAACCGACTAGGCCATTAACTAGGTTTTAATAACTTATTTATAACTAACATCAGAATGTATAAAAATGGAAACAACCATGCACAAATATTTGAGTCATGCATTTTGTATTAATTATTTTGCACATCAGAGAAAACTTTAAAACAATAAAATAAACCATAATGAATTATAAACTAAATAAAAGGCTCATTTACGAATCGAACTGATTCTATAGGGATCAGTATCAACATGAAGTTTAATATTCATTGAAATTCTTATGTCTATAAATGTATTTTTCCATAGTTGTATTGTATAATACATTGATACAACATACCTACTACAGAAATTTGTTTTTTTTTATAACAAGATCAAACGAACACATGCTTACCAAGTAACGAAGATACATATAATAACACTAATAAAAAATACATCAAGCCCAACACACAATTGACAGCACAAACACAAATTAAAAATAAAGACAGCACATTGTTACTGTACCGTGGATCCCTCTTCTAATGGAATCTGCAATAGGAATTCACCAAATGAAAGTTAGTTTTCATGAAACATGAGTTAGTTTTTGTGAAACATGAGTTAGTTTTTGTGAAACAGAGTTAGTATTCGTGAAACGGAGTTAGTATTAGTGAAACAGAGTTAGTTTTAGTGAAACAAAATTAGTTTTAGTAAAAAGTGATGACTTTTAGTAAATCAGAACACCTTTTTTGTAAAAAAAGAAAGAATATGTATTCAGATTCTGTTATTTCTTATCGCTTTCTAAAACTAAAATAAATTTGATAGGTTTAAAAACATGCAATAGTTTTCTTATTTGCAAGTTTGGAAATCAAACTAATGATTTGAGCCCTGTATAAATTTATTTAGTTTTAGAAATTGCGTACTAATGATAAATTAGAATTAAAAATGTTTTAGTCCAATGAAGTTAATTTTGGAATTCGTTTTGTTATTAGAAATAAAAGTGAAAAAGATTTACGAAATTTTATAATACAATAAGCTAAATTTCCTATCTTACCTAACCTATATACACAAGTATTTCCATACTTAAAAGGAGAGCCTCCACGTTCTGTATATACTAGGTAAAGGTTGTAAACGCAATTTTAAAAAAATTATTCTATAGAATGAAAGTTTCTAAAAATCATTCTGCTTTATTTACGATCGGCTGCTGTGTAAATATCAAAACTCTAATGTTGAGGTAATTATACAAAAGTCTGGAACATACCTTCTTAGATAGTGAAGCGCTGGTGGAAACCTTCCTCTTGGCTAGCGGTAGTCGCGGACGGTTGAACTCATCTGGCTTTTTAACCCTGCGGCAAGTTCAAAACAGTAGTTCAGGTTGGTGGTAAATTGGTCATCGACATCATGCTATTATAATAAATTCGATACATAAAATAAATAAAAATAGGTTTTTATTTTCTCTCTACACAACATCATAGTTACACTTTTTTATACAAGTAATATAGTAGTTGTGGGAGAGCTGGTTCCCAGACTAAGCGCGAGGCCTGTGTTATGGGTAACCAGGTCTCCCCACATGGAATTCTTGTCTCTGGTATACATTACATAAATCTAGAAGGAGAAATAAACGAATAATATAATGGAACAACAGAATCACTAACAATATTGCACTGTGGATGTTACGTTACGAGTAGGTATGTATTATTTTTTTGTTATGTACGTGGAATGTTTGTGTGTGCGTGAACTTTGTGTATTTGTTACCGGTTGACACTTCAACGTGACACGCCAATCGTGATGAAATTTCAGATTCAGCTAGCCTAGGTCATAGACAATAGGACACGTATTTGTGTCCAGGTAAAGTTCCTAAATGTCACATTCGAAAGTAACTCGCACGTTCCTCTATTTGTTGCTTTATCACGCCTAAACGGCTGAAGCTATTCGTATAAAATTTGACATGCAAATAGTTTTTGAAATTGAGAAGGGGTCAGCTTAATTTTTACCCCGTTTAAAAGTTCCCGTGGTATAACAACATGGGAAAAAGATAGTGTAATACTTCTGATGAAGTCGGTCTCATACGAGTCATTCTTCGACATTCATTCATTTAACCGCCTCCGTGGCGCTACAGGCTTGGAATAACAATTCGAAGGTTTCGAGTTCGATTCCCTGTACATATCGGTACTCGGTTTGGATGATTTGATGAAGATTTCCTATGTACGCCTGGCTAGCTACCACCATGTTACGTAAGTCTGCCGCCAAACAGCACTGTTGATGGCACTGTTGAGTTCCGGTATGAAAGGTAAGAGCGAGACATCTGGGTGCGCGCACGCACACCTTACTGTAACTTACCAAGGTCAAATGCACACCCATCATAAATATTGCTATAGTATATTTGTTGTGCCAATGCGGTGTACCTGTATATCCTAACAAGCCAGTGCTCCGTAGTGTAAGCTTCTTCTAAGTATGTGAGCTTGAACCCCCGGTTGCCGGGCAGCGCACCCCGCGTCCGGTCATACCCCGCCGGGCTCCCGCCACCGTCGTATCTGAAACATACCAGCATTGAACATTACCTGCAGTCATGACGCGAATATACCTATCATCATAATGTATAAGAAGTGTTTTAGTATTATTGTATTCTGTTTGTGTTTTAGTTTTAGTGTGTCAAAGTTTAAATTTGAATGTTCACAATATTTAGTAACATTGTAATTTTTAGGCAATAGCAGAATAACAGCGTCTTCGAGGTATTGAACCTCTTAGACATATGCTGAGCTATTAGCCCATTCATCATACATATGTAATATACGATGTTCAATTGTTAGTTTTAAGAATTTATGATGAATAAACCTCTTTTATTATTATTATTATTATCATCAGACAGGAAATTGCCACTGCTGGACATAGGTCGCCGCCATGATATGCCACATTGACCGGTCCCGAGCCACTTGCATCCAGCGACTCCCCGCGACCTTTACTAGGTCGCCAGGTCGCCGGTCCATCAAGACCATCCCACGACGTGATCGCCGCTCGAGAACTCTCCCATCAGTTCCGCCACTTCAGCTCACTGACTCGTCGAGCTATGTCGATGACCTTAGTTCGTCTACAAATCTCCTCATTCCGGATTTTATCACGTATGAAGAGAAATTCCGAGCATAGCTCCTTTTAGTGGGTGGTTTGGCCAATTACCACCGGCCGACCGACGCGAATGTTGAAATAACAACAATATATATATTTACTCACCTATAGTAAGATAGTTTGTACATTAAACAGTTCAACATTGTTTTTGAACCTTCTGAATCTATCCTGTATTCTCCTCTCTCCGTGAAATAGTCGGGTTCCTGCAAAAATACATACATTAAAATTACATATTTCACTATGAATATAAATTGCACAGCTTCGTTTTGTGACAGTGAGTTTATTTATCAACCGACTTCACTTCACACTTCACACACTTCAAATAATTATCACGTTCAAAAAGAAATTGAACCGACTTCAACTGCCCTAAAAGTCTACAGCATGCATCACCTAAATGTTCTCCCTTAGATGTAGATTTAGGTATATATTTTGATTTTTGTAGATTTTATCAAAAAAAGCATTATCAATTTCGATAAAATTTATATGAGACCTCTGAAATATGATCTTCCAAATAAAAGAATCATCAAAAACGATTCATAATTGATTATGGCTACTAGGCCAGATCTATCACTATCATCAACCAGAAAACGTCCACTACTAGACATAGGCCTCCTTCATGGTACGCCACATCGACCGGTCCCGAGCCACCTGCATCCAGCGACCTTAACCAGGTCGTCGGTCCACCTTGTAAGGTCGGCCCGGTAGAAGTTTCCCGGTAGGTGATCGCCACTCGGTAATTTTACTCCCCACCGGTAATCGGTTCGTCGAGCGATGTGGCCTGCTGATTGCCACTTCAGCTCACTGACTCGTCAAGCTAAGTCGGTGACCTTAGTTCGTCGACGGATTTCCTCATTCCGGATTATATCACGTAGAGAAATTCCGAGCATAGCTAGTTCTAAGGCTAGTATAAAATAAATGACTCACATGTATATCTTTGGGATGCTCCCCTTCAGCGATGCGCACCATCCATATGAATTTGTTGATGTCGTCTCCGGAGTACCCGATGGCCCCGCCGAAGATTACCAGCACGTAGTCCACGTTGAGCTCCGTCATTATGTCGTATGCCGCGCTCTCGTTGCTGGCCATGGCTTTACCCACGAGCGCGATGTGGGAGTTGTTCCACGTGTTGTTGTCCACGAGGGTCGTCCGGTTGCCCATGCCCGCTATCTGATAACATTTTCTATATTATTTTTCAAACATAGAACACAACGCAACGGGAATAACGACGTCTGTGCGTGCACAAAGAATGTTGCCAGCGTAGTCACATTTTTACCAAAAGTAGGGAGAAATTAAACTTTTTTTTTTTCAAAATGGGAAACGCTTAAAAATCTTGGTAATTTTACGAAGCACACAAAATTACATTACATTACACAACAAATATTTTACAAAATTACGCATTAACGTAGAATAAATCCTTTACATATATTGCAGGTTTCAAGATATAAGTTTATACATATATCCGATTAAAAAATCGAAGCTGATTTCATTATCTTCCTCCTGTGTGTCTGTCTATCTGCCACTGTAATAGATAACGACAGAATTTATTGATCCCGCCATTTTGAATTTCTTAGGTCCTGTGCCGATTGCGTGCGATTAACAGTCATCTTGAGATCACCTGTCACATCCTGAATTTCAGATGACTCGTAATTACATACCGATTGCATGTTTTAAAGAATGGTTTACCTGATACCCGTAATCCCACCATGACATGACCGTGGCATCCTCCGCTGTGTTCTGCGACAGCCAGCCATACGCCTCCCGGAAATCGTCGAGGATTTTACGTGACCTGAACGAAAACAAAGTCAATTTACTTGTATTGCGTTCTACACTGCGAACAGTTTCCCATAATACAGATTCACTCTAGCATAGGAAACAGTCGTTCACCCAGCTTACAATATTGCTGCCTAACTAGTAAATAAATTATAATAGTTTTATATTTATATATTTTTAAAGCATTTTACAGCATCGGTGTCGCAGTGGATAAGGCGCGGACTCTGAGGGTTCCGGGTTCGAATCCAGCCGTGTACCTATGAGTTGTTTTTCAATTCAAGTACATTATCCAGGCCTATGTTCAGCAGTGGACTGCCGCAGGCTGTATATGATGAGTCATAGAAGTTACATACTCCAAGTTATTACTAACTTAAAACTACTTAACTTACATTATAACATGCTGGATACCAAAAACATTATTGTGTTTTAACACTCACCCATCGTTCCCATAACTCGCGAGCACGATACTCGGGCTGGAGTACGCGTTGGAGGTCGCCCACGTGCAATGCACCGAGAACAGCATCAGGAGGATCATGAAGGCGATCAGCGTGCCGGAGCGCACGTTCATGCCGAGGCCGGTGTCGGCGGGAGCCGGGGGAGGGGAATGAGAACGCTTCTTCAGTTTCCCAGCCTGAGGATGGCGCAGTTTTCAATAAAGTTAAGTCCCATCAAAAACATGAAAACAAAACCGGTCTCGAAACCACAAAGGAGGTGGGTTGATAGGGGCCATTTTCCGCCCATCACACACTAGAAAAAAGGTTTTGGTTTCCGACTATTATTAAATACATTTTGAATATGTACTTAAAGGTGTGTATTTTTACTATATGATATTTACACCTTAAATCATATACATATAAGTTACAGAAATTATTGCCAACACAAACACAAATAGTGTTTAGCTACTGTACATTTATGTTATTGTTTTAATCTTTGCATTATTATTATTTTACGAAGCATTCCATGAACCATATTAACTTTAAACTCACAATGCATTTTTTAAATTGGTTGCAGGGCGGAAAATGATATTTTTTAAAGGGGGTGGCCCTTTATATATACTACAGAATTTGAAAAAGTAATCCTTACGTTAAAGCTTATGAGCGTGAAAGAGGCACTAGAAAAACGCAATAAATCTATTTTGAAATAATTTAGTCTACTGTCAAAATACAACCTTCTACTGTTTTAAGATTGTTTTAACAATATATCTCAAAAATTGTGTCGTGTGTTGTGTCGAGTTGTGGTATAACTTCAGAAATACCAACTATACCGTAAGACTTACATAATTCTTATTTTCTTACATAATTCAAATATTTCGCAACTCGCACCTGACCTGTTTTTTTACCATATCCTTACCTGACGTCGTGAATGTAATTTTTAAAATATTTTTATGGATGTTACCTACAGGTCTAACGCATAATTGGACATAACGGAACCTAAAGTTATGCGTCTTTATTCTATTATTCTTTGTGAATAATAGAATAAAGACTTTCCGTAAACACACCCTCCCGTACCGCTCCCATACCTCAGGCACAGACTCAGTTATGCGTTAGACCTGTAGCTATTTAGCTGTTTAGGTTTATATGCAATTTAGTCTAATTAATGTAATGAGATATTGGATGAAGGTATAATGTGAAACCTCACATCCATACATACCTTGTCGTACAGGTTCTTTGACTCGTCGGTCTCGACCTGAGTGACTGGCATGTCGTCCTCTTTGAGCACCAGATCCAGCAGGATGGAGAACGCGATGCCAGCCAGCACGCACACCACCGGCGTCAAGGTGAGCATCAGGCGGACCATCACACCCGCGAAGTACACCGCGCTCAGAGCGTACAGCGCAACTGAAAACATTCACATCACACTAAAACCAAGCATATAAAACATTTAACACCATCATCATCAACAGCCTATATGTCTCCACTGCAGAGGCTCTCTCTCCTACAGAGAGTGTATGGGACATAGTCCACCACGCAGGCCCAGTGCGGATTGGTAGACTTCACACACATCTTTGGATTTCTTCTGAGGAGTGTGCAGGTTTCCTCACGATGTTTTCCTTTACCGTAAAGCCAATGGTAATTATTTTTATCATTCGTACATAAATTACAAATTGTAACTTTTTGGTACGAGCCAGGCTCGAACCCAGAGCTCGATTGTTCAAGGACTGACGCTCTATTGAACATTGTACTGGAATATGTTCTCATGCTTCTTAACTGGAAAGGACTGGAAAGTACTGGACATTGGTCGGTTATTAAAAAAAACATTGTTTGGAACTGGGCTGCCTTGCTGCCTGAAGTATGGATGTTAACAATAAATGACTTTGAATCTGTTTTATACTGTTTTGTTTGCTATGAGCTGAGTATAGTAACTCACCGAAAACCCTCTCGTCGTTGATGTTTTTGATGCAGTACCACAGACCGACAGGGAAGGTGCACACGAGCACGTGCAAGTCGAAGAAGAACGAAGACCACGTGGTGGGCTGGTGCTCCGAGACAGACGCGATAATGGGGATGTGGATCTTGGCGTAACCAGTGTCCCACAGCGAGTAGAATCTGCACACGATAACTTGTTTATCAAGACGATTCGAACGTTACCAGTTTCATATAGTCTAAGGTCCCACAATACAACGACCATCACCGAGCTGGTTATTGCATGAAAATCAAATTAAATATGTCAATTCTCTTGGCTCAGAGCCAACAAAGTTACGGGCGTAAACACGTGCGACAGAGAGGTCCCAGCGACCATCCCGTGCGATAGAAGAGGACACACACAGCGTTGCAGCGAAAGTAATTTTTAAATTGTTAATTAATCATATTCGGGACTGAATTTTTTTTTGTCGACCCATTTGCAATATATTTATTGACATAATTAATTTGATATAAAACACGTTTCAGTCGTTGTATAGTGGGATCCTCTACTAATATAATATTTATAATTTTAACTACCTCCGTCATAGGCCGGACACTTCGTACAAATGTCGTGATATCGGCAGGTAGCGTCTCATTAGCATGAGGCTTGGTGAGCAGGCTTTCCATCCAGCGGCCCTATCGTCAATTACCATCAGGTGAGATAAAGGCCAAGTGCAAACATTGTACATAAAACAACTCATATATAATTGTCACTAACCAACTTTGATTAACATATAGTCTTGACTCAGTTGCTACGACAGAGCATGAGAAATCAATTTAATTTTGTTAATCAGTCAATACGCGTTTAGTAATGGGGCATTAAGTGTAAAATTGATCTCTTTACGCTGCAACGTTTATAAGTTAAACCAATTAATAATCAGATCAGTGACAGTGAGGTTAGTGAACTATAAATGAGTATATTTTGCCAGTGACTTTATCTGCTTGGACTTCAGAAATAATCCCAAAGGAACCACTTAAAGTTATTCGCTCGATAAAAGATTCATACTAAATTTATTTTACCATAATCTTTTAAAATATAGCTTTTATAATCTAGCTGGCTTTGTGCCGTGCTTATAGTAGGACATCGGATTATAATGTCGCGAAATGAGTATCATTAACATACAAATTCATAGTGAATCACAATTTTCATTTGTACACACTACTTTTCGATTAGTTCAAAACGCCATCTAGGGACCATTAGCTGCGTAACGGCTATTATAGCTAACTATAAAGTAGTAAATAAATGATATTTATTTCGCGACACTATAATTTCATATGCTATTTTTATGTAACTACATGTCAAGAAGCCAGCTATTTTAAAAGATTATAGCAACGAAACTTTAGTATGGAAACATTTTGAACCGATTCCCGGTAACCACCCATTCAGAATAACTGAGAAAAATGACGGTTGAATAAGTTTCTCTTCCTTTGATAGATCCCTATGCTGCATCCCCTTTTTACAGCACCTTATCTAATATCTAGTGTCTTCATTAGCCAGAAAACGTCCACTGCTGGACACAGGCCTGCTTCATGGTACGCCACATCGACCGGTCCCGAGCCACCTGTATCCAGCGACCTTAACCAGGTCGTCGGTCCACCTTGTAAGGACACGGCCCGGTAGACGTTTCCCGGTAGGTGGTCGCCACTCGGGAATTTTTCTCCCCATCGGTAATCGGTTCATCGAGCGATGTGGCGTGCTGATTGCCACTTCAGCTCACTGACTCGTCGAGCTAAGTCAGTGACTTTAGATCGTTTACGGGTTTCCTCGTTCCGGATTATATCAGTGTGTAGGGTAGTCAGTTGTATTAAGAGACTGACTAACCTGCCGCTCCATGGCGCAATGACTCCCATGTATGTGAGGAGCACGACAGCGAAGAAGACTGCCGCGGCCGCCACCAGCCCCCCGAGGATCAGAAGCTGCTTCCACTGACCCTTGGGTATCAAGCTGTTCAGGTACTTCAGAGCTCCAATAGCCATCACCAGAGCAAACACGCCTGCAAACGGAGTTCAGTTTGGGTAAATTAATTTACTAAAACTGTAAACAAAAATGCCTACTTAGTAACTATTTTTCTTTTATGGCTAGTAAAATAAATACATTTTATTATTTAATTGAAAAATGATAACAAAATGTATGGTTATTTTCATATAGGGACCATTAGCTGCGTAACGGCTATTGTAGTTGACAATAAAGTTGTATATTAATTATATTCATTTCGCGACACTATAATACCATCTCCTATTTTTACGTAAATTACATGTCAAAAAGCCAGCTATTCTATTTTAAAAGATTCATCATCATCAGCCGGGAAACGTCCACTGCTGTACATAGGCCTCCCTCATAGTACGCCACATACCGAGCCACCTGCATCTAGTGACTCCCTGCGACTCTAACCAGGTCGTCGGTCCATCTAGTAGATCATTTAAAAGATTATGGCAACAGAAATGTAGTATGGAAGCAGTCTGAGCGAGTTCCCGTTAACATCTTTATCTAACCCGAATTCTCAAATACATGTTTTTCATAAAACTGACGCCCAAATCATTAAACATCTGTGTCCACATTGTAGTTAGCCTCCAAGAAAGAGGCACTCAACCTATTACCAATCTCCACGTAGATCTTTCGCGTCCCATACATAAATATTATAATTTCGTACCAGTTTGCAGAACAGCTGTTCATACGGAGAGTAACGAGGTATATACTTGCTCGAGTATTGCACGGGTATTGTGAAATGTATGCGGGATATATACATATGTAAATACAACAATAATAACTCTTGGTTAATAATGAAGATCTTTGCATCGGCAAATATACAATACTTCCACCCACAGGACAGGGTAGGTTATATATTCTACAGAAAAGACACTTATATTCAAAAGTATCATGTAAAAAAACGGATCGGATCGAACGGTATCGCAATTGTATTAATAATAATTAATGCAAAAATAATGCCATTTTTCCAAGAAAATATGCGCTCATCTTTGAAGTTTATCCAGACGAAGTCGCGTATTAAAAGTAAGAACTAATTATTTATATTCTTATCTTTGAATTTCTTACAATCCACGTTATCAATATTTAATCAAAACATCTTAGATCTTCTCTATAAAAGTAAAAAATTGACAAATGCAATCCCACCTTTAATTTAGCACATGAAATTAGTTTCAAAATTTATAAACTGGCAACCCAATAGGTCTGAAATATTATTATTATTCATTTATTTCCTGTAACAACACCCATAGTTATATGTATATACAATAAAATAAATTAAAATAAACTATTATACATTACAATAATAAACCTATAGTCGAAAAACTTGGAAAACCTTCTCTATGTATTGTGACGTCCTACATCATTTAGCTATCGCCTGCACTTTCTCGTGGAAGGTGAAAGTTTTGAGCCTTGCGTTACGGGGTTGAATTTTATAATTACTATAAACATTAAAACAGTTGATTCAACTAGCAATCGCCTTCGCTAGTCACTCACTAGACAACTGTTTAATGTTTATACATGACTGACCAGTTTATTTTTAAATTGTTATGAAATCTACTATAACACGGAGGCAGCTGGTTTCAAAACTTCTACCATTCCCAATTTAATAGAATACAGTGTGGGCGAATGCCACGTTTGCCAATGCCAATTTCGTTTTTAGATTAGGTATCACCCCATTTATATAAATAAATATAATAGTGACATTTGATGTATTGAAACAGTGTTAATAAACATTTTTTTCTCATCCCGTAGGCATCGTAAAATGCGACTGAGTACACTCAAGTACAAAAACATGTATCCACTTTTGAACCATGCCACATTCACTACTGACAAAAAAGCAAGAGTGAATGTGACTTGGTTCAAAAGTGGATAAATATTTTTGTACTCGAGTGTACTTGTACATCACCGATTGTTTACTGCGAACACAAATCCATCAGTCAGATGTGGTGATTAGGGCAAATCCCCTCACAGGAAGGAAAGGGACCCTCACAGGAGGGTAATGTTTAGAAGTGAACGTCAGCTGATATTAAGAGGAACAGCGAGTTTCTCTGTTAAACTGTAATCATTCGAATAGCAACCACGTGTTCCCATGTAGGCTATCAACTCGAAAATAGAACATTCATAGCAAACATAAACAGTATACAATCTGTTTTCAGATAAGATTAACCAAAACGCAGAAATATGTTTTATTATTATTTAGAAAATACCATTAAATAGGATATAGTTAGTTATAGGTTTACTAATTAACTCTTATCAAATGCTTATCAATATTAAACCGAGGCTATAAATAACTGGTAGTAAGTATCGCTTCAAAAACCGGTCAAGTGGGAGTTGACATTGCAATTTTTTACCACACTCGTAACTGTAAAATTCAACAAGAGTAAAACAAGCTTGATACTAAAAACCGACTTAGTATAACACATAAAATAAATATGTACTTTAATTTCCTAGTGAGACAAAACAGCTGTAGAAATCTAGCAAAATCGCTTAGCGAAATCCAAGGTTTTAGGTTTTAAAACTGTGAAAAGTGAAAGATATGAAGAGAGGTACAAATATGATATAATAATACGGGAAATCTTCTATTACAAAAGCGTAAGAAAACTATAATAATCGTAAAAAAACGCTCCACACCACGCTACAAAAACGAGAATGTACACCAAAATACTAGTAGTAATCTAAGCCTTTTTTATGTATCTCTGTAATATGATGCATTCTGTGGCAGTGGATCATGATTTCCTGCCTTAAGGTTGTGCGGTCAAACGATAACTATACTGCCAAACCACTCGTGGTAATTGCGCCATGATAACGCCCCAGCTCGTGTCTCATTAGTTTCTCGTTCGAAGTTCGTAATTTTTTAGCAAACAATAATACGCTAGTTAATTTAGTTAGTTTAGTAATAGTTATGTCGCCTCAGCCGTTGTATTCGGCGGGCATAGCCCCATTTATATTCTATAGGCTAACGATACTGAATATGAACAGACGTTTTGCCACTATTGTTTAAACAAAAACGAACCTCTGAGCTGAAGGTCACGCGATACGTAAATTACAGAAGCGCTTCCAAGATTGAAAAAAGCGCTGTAACGCGTGAATTATATCTGACGAAGGAGACAAAATTTATGTTTATGATTAAAGAAATAGTGTCCCGTTAGTGCGAAAAGTCCCGTTGTTTTTTATCACATCACACCTCATATGAAGATACACTACTAACATCACACTAATGTCACAATAATCGGAAAGGAACTCATTGCGTCTCTCTACACTTTTGTTGCCGTTCTACGACTAAGCGTCTGAACCAATTTTGATGAAATCTGGCACGCACGGAGCCTACTGGTGAGGTGGATGAAATGTAATGACTTTGTAATAAACAAGTATTGAGTAGATCTATTTTATCTATATTATATACGAGTGCGTGTGTAATTGGCTTTAGAATAAGATCACTTCATGCAAGGGTGTCGGACAGCAGCATCTACCTACTGAAATCCCCTCATTGAATGTGGAGATATATGGATGTTCAGCAGTGGATGTTATGCAGCTGTTGATGTTGATACGGTATGAAAAAGTACAATGACCCACATCATATTCATACTAATATGACAAATGTGAAAGTGATTTTGTCAACAATTCACTTGTTTCTTTGCGACCACTTGTCATTTCTATAGGACAACTAGTGTTATGAAATTGTTCATGCAGGTAGCCTATAGCGGGGATAAGGACTAGAAAGACTTGTCATCTCGGTTCATAAAGTGGTTCATGTGGAATAATTTCTGGAGCCAATGCAACAAAGTCACAGGCAAAAGTATTACATATGTTTAAGTGTAAACCATAAATGATGTACGTTTTCATGGTCCAACTCACACCAATAGACTGTAAAATTACAACATATAAAACCCAGTTTGCTTTATATTCATATACCTAATTGGTGAATTAATAACAATGGTATTTTATCTCCTCTTGAGTTCGAAACACATTTTTGTAAACAATAGGCCAGGGCTGACCCAGTGATGAGATCTGGACTGGGAAAGCTCACTATGAACTCATATTACCAACCACACAAAGTCAGATGATTTCACTGTACCATAATAATACGACTTTGACATGTATCAATACCAAAAAAAGTAAATAAACCAAAAATTTGTCTTTAACAAGAACTAATAAACCCAATATATAATTATAGGATAAATATTTAATAACTAACAACTTCTCTTAAATGACAAAAACAAATAATCTTGATCATAAGACACACAAGGAAATATATGTAAAGCTTTACATTTATATACAGAAAGGAAAAAGTATCAATAGTTACTTTAAAACTCATATTTTGTGTGATACTTATTTCTCAAAAATGCTTAAATTTCATATAGATCATAAACGCCTAAAGTCAAAACATAACACAGAAAATATAAAACACATTTATGTATCATCTTGTTATAGTGTTAATGAAAAATGTGATAAAGAAGAATCTTACCTAATGCAGCCATATGTTCACTAGTCCGTATCGGTTGAAATCCAACAAATGGTATCTGCATGGAGCACAGCAAGCCCACAATGTAGAAGACGCTGTAGCTGACAAACAGACGTTGCGAGAATCGTCCCATGATGAGCAGCACAAATACATGCAATGGTATCAGGTTGATGATGAATACATAGCCACCCCATGCTGAGACCTGGATAAGGGAAGATTTTTTATAAGAATCTTATTGGGGATTTTTTTCTAAATAGAAAAATAACCTAGAAATAAGATAAAGATTTATTCGTGCTATGAAAATTAAAATTATACTACAAATACAGATATTTAATATCATTATTATGCAGGTAATGCTATCATTAATTTCTGTAAAACTAAATTGATTTATCATATATGATAGATCTATAAATATTACTTTGATTCTATAAATTTTGCCCATGTTTAGCTTTGAGATATCAAGAATATGCTATTTTAACTACTATTAAAAACTTAAATTATCCATTCTGATATAAAACCTTGTCTTAGCGTTTAGTTTAAACTCACCTAACAAAACAGTAAAAACTCAGATGTACTAATTGAATTATTAATATTAAAAACAATACATGCATTACATTACATACAACAATACATACATTTCTCAACTATGTATCAGTAATCTTACATTACATTGAACTATAAAAATGAATTGGTCTTACCATGTAAAAGTATGATAATGCAGTACAAACGGACCAGAAAACGGATCCAGTTTTAATACTCTTCAGCCAGAGGTAATATGTAAATTGAAGGGCAAAGATGGCGATGCCCTCATTGTCGTAGCTCCCAGCCACTGATCTGCTGCTGTAGCCAGGCACGATGGCGATGAAGCAGGCCGCAAATAGACCGGCTCCACGAGACCATAGCTCTGATGTTAGTAGATATGTGGCTATGGCCGTCAAACCACTAAAAAAAGTTTAGTATGATGTAGGTGATTTTATACAGGATGCTAGGATGTTCATCGTACCATAAAATTGAGTTATTGACAATCATGGGGTATGTCACAATAATTGTTATCATTATTAGGAGACTGATGAGCATTTCGCACAACTAATGATTGCATGTTGCATCTAGTTATTCTAGAAATAGTTATTTGTTTATTTGGCCCTTTATTAGTTTGTATTTTCTACTGCCACATCAGACTCTAATGAATGTAAATATTATTAACAAATAATACTTTACAATAAATATGAAATATTATTATGGAAAAACTATTATTGAGGATGGCTCATGTTTATCAATCTATTGACTTATGCAGCTGGTTATGATGACCATGGAGTAACAATTTATCAACACAATTAAACTGAAAAATTTTCTCTACTTTCCATTACCAGTACCTTAATTTTATCCTGATTAGAATGTGATGACACATGTATTTGTATTTTATACTATTAAAGATACATCATTGTATTATACCTAGTGTTACTAGACCACTATTAAAGTGCCACACCTAGTCAGTTGCTCAGGAATGAGCAAAAATCCTACCTCTTTCTTCGTTAAATGAAAATAAAAATAATTTCATAAAATTTTAAGCTCACGAACTTACCTAAAAACAGGCGCAAGGAACACGCAGATATCCCTAATATGTATAGGGATGTTTAAAGTATGTAAAATCCAATGTATAGTTCCTGATGTGATCATGAGGCCAGGATACACAGTGCCCCCGACGATACGGCCAAGAGGATACCAGGCCCGCTCGTCGAACCAGTTGAGAAAGTTGTAGAACCCATGCTGTACCATGTAAGCCGTGGAGCGATAGTTGAACCTGCAACCAAAGTGATTGATATAGGGGCGATGATTGACACGTAGCTTATGCATAGATAAGGCGTTATTTTACGTACCACGGGTCGAACTCATGAATGATGCTCTCGAATCGTATAACAGCGAAAAGCCGGGATGCGAAACCGGCCAGCCAAGCCAGTGACAACACGGTAACAGTGATCAACGTGCTAAAGCCGGCCGTATTATTGAACAAACCCTTATTCTGACCGCCTTCCGGCTTGGCAACCGCTGCGGCCGGCATCTTGCTCAGTTTTAAGTCTAGCAATTAAATTAAATTTTCTCATAAAATGAGTTTTCATACATCAGTTCCAACAATTCGATTTTACAAAAATTGACTTTTTGTAGAATGAGTGACGGACACGTCTCTCTTAAAATTTGTTGCCTGTAGAGAAAAACTAATTGATGCGTTCACAATTTCCAATAAAAACCGATATTGCACGACACAGAGCATTTACAGGAAAAACCGTATAAAACGAGACAAATTTTCAATCACTATACATATATATTTTTCCCATGGTTTTATTTGTAATAGCCAGTTACACGTTCCTACTTAAATATTCTACTAAAAAATAAATATTTGAGGCTGATGTTCCAGATATCAGTGCCTCCCTTTAGATAAATTAGTTAAAGAGAACACGAAACTGACAGGACAGATGCATGACAGATCAGTGACAGATGTTGTTGACGTTTGCTTGCTTAGCTCGTTCGCTTTCTGTTTCTTTTTTGTAAAATCGTGATGAATTTATCTTGGAAAGTCATATAAATCTAGTAGTAATGGTAACAAAATTCAACATCAATTTGTAGAAGTTAGTGTTGAATCGAAGTATCCTCTAAATCGCAATGTCAAACTATCAAGAAATTGTTAACTTGAATGTAGGTGGCACAAGGTAAGTTTTTAAACAAAAATAGAAAGTAAAGCGAGACATTTTGTTCACGGCACATCTACATTTCGATGCCTTTCCACTTTTTATCCTGTTTATTGTTCATATAGCTATTCAACGGTATCGTTCATGACTAATCATGAATTATATTATTGCTGTAAAAAATTGTACAATGTACAGAGCTGTTGAACAACACATTGCTTTGCTTTTTTAAATATATTTATTTAAGAATCTTACCTATTAAGCATATAAAAACTGGTTTGTGTAATATAAATAATACTTAAAATCGTCATGATTTTTTGTTTGTTTGTTAAAAATATTAAACTGTGTTTCGGTCCACATTTGTATCGGCTGTTGTTGTTAACAAACTTAACTTTTTACTTTTGCTATCAGATTCTCCACATCTTGGCACACATTAACATGGGTACCAGACACATTCTTCACAGCCCTCCTCAGTGGCAGGATACCAACTGTCCGAGATGAAACTGGCGCCATCTTCATAGATAGAGACCCAAATCTCTTTGGTCTGATTCTGAACTTCCTCAGAACTAGAGATATAGACCTGAATAATGTGAATATAAGAGCTTTGCGGCATGAATGTGATTATTTTGGTATTACACCATTGAGTAGGAGGCTGGCCCTATGTGATGAAATGAACCACTGTTCCTGTGGAGATGTGCTATTTTATGGATACTTGCCTCCTCCATGTAAGTTTTCTTTAAATGTTGTATTGATTAAAAGAATAGTAAATCATAAATTTATATATATTTGCTTGGAAAATTATAAAAACAAGAGTTGAAAATACCACGATATAAAATCTATATATGACCATAAGACAAAGTTTATACAATTCAATATTAATAGCAGACAATTTCAAAAAAAATTTCATAGACGTTTGTAGTATTCCTAACTACTGATTGGTAAAAAAAACAGTGCTCTTTTAATATACCACAAAAACCTGATAAAACTATTTACCTAACATCTGTTCAGCCAATGGATATCTTTAAAATAATTTAAAAGTTGAAAAATACTCAAGCTATTGTTTTCGATAAATTAAATATAAACATAATAAAAACTTTTATAAAAGATATTGTCATACCATATAGAATTAACCTTACTCTAGTACAAGGGGTGTTCCCAGATAGATTAAAATTTACACTGATCAAACCATTGTGTAAAAAGGGTGACAAACAAAACATGACCCATTACAAACTATTGCCTTAAATCCTGTTTGATAAACTATATAATTTCCTTACCCATTTCAAAATATTTGCTCCCTAGCAATACGGTTTCAGAAAGCATAGTTCTATGGTAGTAGCATGCTTTCAACTTATAAAAAGTTAAGTCACTATTTTGTTAGGTGTGAGTAAAAGCTAGTAAAAGCATTTGACTTCGTATGCCATAGAATCCTTTTAAACAAACTTTACTCTTATGGCATAAGAGGTGTGGTGTAGCTCTTGACTGGATTGAAAGATTTTTTAAAAATAAAATTCAGAAAAGTGTAGAAATAAGTAGAGTTGGCTGAGGTAAGAAATGTACTTATCAGTCGAAATATATCACTATTTGTACCGGATTACCCTCTGTTATATCTTATTTATATTAATGACCTACCTAAGAGTATTAATAATGAATGTATATTATTTGCTGATGATATTACACTATTGATTAAATCTTATAATAAGAATACATTTGACACTGACATATTAAAAGAATTAAAATTAACAACTGACTGGATCTTAATGTTGATAAGATTAAGAATAAATTAATAGAATTTTAGACTTATAATATTAAATCACTTGACCTTAAAATTAATTATAATAATGAACAAATTGAATTAGTTGATTGTTCAATATTCTTGAGATTCACTATTGATAAATTCTGCAACTGGAAACCTTATATATTGTATGTATATATAGGCCAATCTTAATTCCATTTTATTGACTAGAAATATATTATAATGAATCATCATCAGTATATGTGTGTTGATTCTTATTTTTATCACATTCACTTATGACTTGTGACTCTCTTTTAAATTCTTCTAACAAAATATAGTTTTGTCTAGATTCAAATATATTTATCTCATTCAAATGATATCGTAAATCCAAGCTAATAAATTGTTGCTGAATGTAGATAGGATAGTTCATATTATTATGACTACAAACCTTCGAATAACAACCATTTTTATCAAATATCAAACAAATAAGATTATAATTATATGTGTTTATATTTTGATAAAAATCATGTGCGATTGTATAAAAATAAAACTGATATCTTTTAATCATAAATAGATAAAGCATTTCATTTTGTTATTGTAAATAAGATTTCATTGTGAAAGTCATTTTAATGTTTATGCAAAGGTCAAGTTATAAATGACTATTTTTACATTTAAAAAAAATGCATGAATGTAAGTTAGTCTGTATTCTTCATAACTTTAGATAACCCATTTGATGTGAATTTCATGATGTTTAAGGTTCACTGGGTCAATCTCAAAATCGACTACAGTTAAGTCAGTCTAACCAAAACTGCGTTAGGTAAGGTGCGCGGCAAGACAACAGGGGCAACCCCGACAAATATGCCAATCAGCACCCTCCCCGCAACACTCCAGCCGCACTGTTTCCTACCCACACTATGCCTGTTCCGCCCAGAGCGGACACCTTAACAACAGACACTAAGAAATAACTCTGTCCTGTCAGCATGTAGTATGTATCTCTCTCTCTCTCTCTTTTCCTTCCCTAACTTCAGGATTTCTCAATCATTTTGAAATTGTTATAGATACCTATACTTGTTGATGTTCCGAGGTTATGCACGTAATATAGTGCTACTAAACAAAGAGCAAAGTGAATATATTAGTGTAGTCCTTGACCTCATTGTCTAAATAATAAATAAATAAAATAATGAAAAGTAAATTTTTACAACCCGACTATATATATACTTTATATATATTTTTGTCAACAATTTCTAAAAGCCTTATTTCGATATCCCACAATTTGGCGCTAAAAATCCGCCATTTTGATTTCCAATAATTTTAATATAGCCTAAGACACTATTTGTTAAGACGAATCTAACCACGCATAATTTAATAAAATCGGTTTAGGAGGGAACATAGAATCGGACATACATATGCCGCAGTTAGGTTAAAAAAAATCCTAATCATGTTAAATGATATTTCAGTGAGTACCCAGATGTCAAATGGAAGCAGTACAAGAAGCAGCAACAGTTGTTCTAGGAAGAACTCAACAGCTTCTAACACAGATGTCTCTATCCGGACACACTCGAGGAACTCATCGCTTGATCTACGCACTATTGGCAGGATACCTTCACAGGATCAATTGAGGTTTGTCATATCAAATATCATCTCCCATATAGACAGACATTGACAATACAACAAACACACAGAAAAATATTTTAAAGTACGAGTACAAAATAAACCACATGTTATTGTGAGTATATCACTACACACAGCACTAAACCCAGCAGGGAATAAAATTGAGAAATTGTAAAAATTTCCATATTTCTTACCTATCTGTGGGGAGGTATGTTGTATCATTATCATCATTAACCCAGAAACGTCCACTGCTGAATATAGACCTTCCCAATAGCTACCGTGACTGGTGCCAGCCACTTGCATCCAGTGATTTCCCGTGATGTACGTATGACGACATAATGGTATGGCTTGAATGACCTCTTTGTTTAAGTTGGGCCAACCTCTTTAAAGCATCTGTCCATGTGTGAGGTATAGAAGCTAATTTTTTCATTATTTATTTATTGTAAATTTATGTTCTACTATGTAAGAAAAGCTAATTGACATTTTTATTATTATTCATAATGAAATATTTATTTATAATGGTTGATTCATGAATGACGAAAAATTAAATAAAACATTAATTTAATTATAAAACATCAATAAAATTAATATGTTTGTAATATTTCAGTCGATGCGGTAGAGGTCACTCCAGGGCAGCCTCTCTCGGCAATGCTGATGCTCACAAAGGGCTAAGGCCACCTGAAAGTATGTACATATTTTGTCCTGACATGGTAGCTCAGTTGTGTAGAGCATCAGTCCTTGAACAATCGAGGTCTGGGTTCGATCCTGGCTTGTACCAATGAGTTCAAATTTGTTATTTGGAATTTATATACGATAGATAAAAATCATTACCATTGGCTTTTCGGTAAAGGAAAACATCGTGAGGAAACCTGCACACTCCTGAGAAGAAATTCAAAGGTGTGTGTGAAGTCTACCAATCCGCACTGGTCCCGCGGGGTAGAATATGGCCCATACGCTCTCTGTAGGAGAGCAAGCCTGAGCCCCTGCAGCGGTGCCATATACGGCTGTCGATGATGATACTTCGTGAATAAAGATCACTTGGTTCCTTTAAACTATTAAAATGAGTCGGTGTACGAATGGAAGAAATTATTTTATGGTCTTCTGTTTCAGTAAACACGTGGGCGGAGAGTATGAAAGTTCAAATAATAAAGGCACACCACAACTGGATCGCTGTAGCTTATTCTCACTTTGTCACTGGATACAGGTTACATATTTTCATGTTTTCTTGATAGTTACATTTTAATAACCCATCGTTTTTGTGGACATGGCAAGTCCCTAGATGTCGTTTTGAATATTAAGCAAAAATAGTGTGTAAAAATGAAATTTTTGACTCACTATGAAGTTGTATGTTAATGATATTCATTGCGCTATAGTCGCGCGACTTATGTTTGTTTTGCCTTCCTTCGTCGCAACGGACAGTCAAAATGACTAGATTTTTCTTAAAGATCTAGTTGAAGGGTCGAAAAGGGACATTGGCGCGCGGAAGAAGTTGCGGGCAAAACACTAATCTTATCTTATATATGTATATAAAGCTAATGTTAGTACGTTAAGACAGGATTTTCTCTAGCACTACCAACTCCGATCAACTTCCCGTTGGGGTAGTGAATACCCCTTGGTCTCCTGATGAAAGTAAAGGAGTTTGGTCGCGATGCGTGGAAGTGGGTGGTTGTGGGTGACAAAAATATATATCTGTCCTTGTCTAACTCATGTGAACTGCACATGAGAACTTATAGAAAATTCTGAAAATTTCTATAATCATCTAGAAAGATTATATTTACTCTACGTTTATGCCAAAATAAATGTCCACCCGTGCGAAGTCGGGGCGGGCCGCTAGTATTGTATAAAAGACTTCGTATGGCAATTGAAGTCGGTTCCTTAATTAATTTTCTTCTGGAACTTAGAAGTCCAAATATGGTAGCCACAAGGCCACGGAGGTGGTCAAAGCAATAAATATCAATAAACCCTATTAATTGCAGACTGACCGACTCATGCGGATGGTACGTAGTATTCCAGTCTCCGGTGCAGGACTCTGTGATAGAGAGGATAGCGCTGAACGCTAAGACGGGGGGCGGGGGCGGCGGGTCCAACTCGAGCGGCAACACCTCCACCGGCACCGATGTGATGTTGGGTATCGCGAGCGGACCCCTCGTCAGGCTGTGGGCATTCTCCACTCACAGCGAGCCCGTTAGGAGGACTCTAGTTGGTGAGTACAGATAGTGAGCTTCGTCGATTCCGCTCTCTTTCTCGCTCTAGTAAATGACGGCTCTGAGCGACAGAAAAGGATAGAAGCGATTATTATAGACATTATGCTGCTCCTGATATGAAATAGTATTTCAATTTAATAGCACTTGACCATAATTTTACCCAATGGTAAATTTCATTAGTAAACTTAAATCTATGGTCTTAGTATTATTAGTAGTTTATTTCTATCTTCTATATATCTATGGTCTTAGTGGTATTAGTATTTTTAGTAGTTTATTTTAATGTATTTTATTGTATTGTATATGTCATTGTATCATGTATGGGTCATTGTTACCTGAAAAAAATGAATAATAATAATAAAAATATTACTTTTTTAGCTTTTACTTTAATATTATAAATGCGAAACTAAGTTTGTTTGTTCTTCCCTCACGTCGTTTTTGTAAAAGGATACTTTTAGGGTCAGAATAGGACACAAGCTTCGTTTTATTTTGATCGAGCAATTAGTTCGTATCCCTAAGGATATTTTGAGTTCCACGCGGATGAAGTCGCTAGTATACATATAGTATACATGTATGAATTCCCGGCAGATGGAACTGAGTGTTCGGTATGACTTTTATTGGTTTCAAATCGACCAGCGAAATTAAGGAGTCAATATTTTTCTTGACAGGAACATTCAACCTTGGTGTCCGGGTAGAACACCTTCTATTCGTTGGTCCGCAACTAGTTGCACTAAGCGGAGCCGGGAGCCGGAGTAAAGCAGGAGTGTGGCATACCAGTACACAACACTGGCAGACTCAGGACGTGCCTCAATTAACTACTTACGACACAGCTGGCAGCTTCTTACTACTTGGCACTGCTACTGGTGCCATCAATTATATTGGTAAGAAGTGTCTATATTATCTTTGTATGTCAGTACGAGTATTCTAATTTGCACACTAGCACTCAGGGCAAGCAGGCCCTGCTACAGGTCTAACGCATAATTGAGTCTGTTCCTGAGGTTCAAATTAAAAAAAAATCAAAATTGTTTTATTGCATTTCACAAAGTTATTTACAGAACCAAGGTCTCACTCTTCCATAACAAAACGAAATTTATATTTAAAGAAATGTTTACTTATGCTAACATGCTATATATAATAAAGGAAAAGTAATTTAATTTATGTAATTATTTAATGAATTGTGAAGGATAATTTGTGTATGGGAGGATAGATAAAATGAGTGTGGGCGTGTCTGTGGTGTGTGTGTGTGTGTATGTATGTGTGTGTGTATGTGTGTGTGTGTGTGTGTGTGTGTGTGTGTGTGTGTGTGTGAGGTACGTTTGCGGAACCTCAAACGACGCATTTATGCATACATGTTTGACGATTCATTCATAAATTCGTCGTTGGACGTTCCGCAAGTAGAGATAATATAATATTAGACAGTGCAGGTCTAACTCATAACTGAGTCTGTTCCTGAGGTATGTGAGCGGCACGGGAGGGTGTGTTTGCGGAACGCGAAACGACGCATCGTTTGACGTTCCGCAAACACCCCCAAAACACACACCCATACGCCCACCCACCCCGTGCCGCTCCCATGCCTCAGGAACAAATTCAGTTATGTGTTAGACCTGCACTGTCTAATATTATACTATCTTTACTTACCAGTATTAGATGTAGTGAGCTGAAGTGGCAATGGACAGGCCACATCGCTCGAAGAACCGATAACCGGTGGGGAGTAAAGGTTCTCGAGTGGCGACCACGTACCGGGAAATGTCTACCAGGCCGTCCCCCCACTAGATGGACCGACGACCTGGTTAGAGTCGCGGGGAGTTGCTGGATGCAGGTGGCTCGGGACCGGTCGATGTGGCGTACCATGAGGGAGGTCTATGTCCAGCAGTGGACGTTTCCCGGCTGATGATGATGATTAGATGTATAGTCTGGCACACTTGCGGTGAGCACTGGTGGGCTCAGAACGTGGCCCATCCACGTAAGATGCGTTTATTCGATTAATGTTAAAACATTCAAGTGTTTGTTTTATCTACAGATATGCAAAAGTTTCCGTTGCGAATGAAAGACAACGACCTTCTTGTTACGCAGTTGTATAAGGACCCTAATCAAGAACCAATAACGGCCATATCAGTGTATCTTACACCTAAAACTAGTGAGTATTTTTTGTTACTGCTCAATGTTTCCTAAAGAGTTGGTGTATTCACAAACATGTATCTATCTCTCTCCATCATCAGATTTATGCGGGAATTGGATAGAGATAGCGTATGGTACTCGGTACGGGTCGGTGCGAGTGATCGTACAGCATCCGGAGACGGTCGGTCACGGGCCGCAGCTGTTCCAGACGTTCACAGTGCACCAGAGTCCTGTTACTAAGGTAGTGTTGTATATTCTAATATATGTCACTAGAAAGGGATAGAGTTTGGTAACTCGTTCAAAAAGAAAGGTTTGTAGTCTAGACTTGCCAAAAAACTTGTTTTGCTCCCTGACTGCTTTTTAATTTGTATGATAAAATATAAAACAATTTTATATTACATCTAGTAAGGGTACGGCGTAAAGAACTTACTACACATCAGTTATCCGTCCGTCGAGCGATGTGAGCTGTCCATTGCCACACCTCACTGACTCGTTGAGCTATGTTGGTGACCTAGTTCTTGTTTGGATTGCTTTATTTCGGATTTTGACACGAAAAAAATTTACGAGAATAGCTCGTTCTATTGTTTTGATTCCGTATTTCATCACTGCCAACACGCACTGATTAAAGACTCGTCTTTAGAGACTGAGGTGCTTTGGACGAGAAGATATTTCCCGAACCCTGCCAAGATGAGTTTGATTCTTCGGTTGACCTCTTTGTCGAATTTGGACCTACCTAATTAATGATATGATAAGATAAACCTTTATTTGCAATAAATGTGGTACATTTCAGATGTTCAAGAAAATTATTTAAGATCACACATTTAGCCAATGTTTTGACATGCAAACAGTAATTAACAGTAATAATATCGAGCATTTAAATTATACAATTATATGATGTCAAGACACGTACCTACTTGATATCTATACCTATGTCAAATAATATTATTCAAATGTTATACATAATAAAATGATGAAAACGATCTGTCCCAGGTATACATGTTCGTCTAGAACTTCGATCGTAGTGTTCCGTACTACCACATTTACCTTTTAGAGGATGTAATTGTATTTGTTTTGGTTCAGGTATCACTATCAGAGAACTATCTAATATCAGTATGTAGCGAGTACAACCACGTACGCTCGTGGCGAGTGACGAGGTTCCGTGGGATGATATCCACGCAACCCGGAACCACGCCCAAGGCGGCGTTCAACGTGTTGGCTTTGGAGGCGCCCACCGCCCAGCCGCACAACGACTGCGGTGAGTCCTTTTTAACATGCCTTTTCGGTCAATTCGGCTCTCAATTCCACTTTTGGTTTTTGAATTTGAATATTTATTTGTTTATTTATATAGTATATCTCATATTTTCGCCAAGGGCGAACCTATTTCGATTCTGTTTATTTTTTATAAGCTATAACTCAAGATATTGGGAAATATACTACCTCTAAGGTCAGAAATTTTGTGGATAAATCCCATTCAATGAGTTAAATAGTCCACCTTAAAGAACTGTAGGTTTAAGTAGAAATTGAAGTCAGTTATTTAGTTAATTTTGAACGCTTTAGTTTATTAAGATATTTGTACTAATATTATAAATGTGAAACTGAGTTTGATTGTTCGTCATTCCTTTATGGCGTAGAGGAGAGTCAGAATGGCTTGATTTTTTGTATACGGATAGTGGAAAGGCCAGAAAAGGTCATTGGCTACTTTTTATCCTGATCTAGTTGTTGGAAAAGCTAGTATAATAATAAACATTAATAAAAATATCTGGGCGACCGAGCTTTGCTCGTAGTTCTTTAAAAACAAACAAAAACTTTATTTCTGCCCCTAAACACACAAATAACAAAAATAAAAGCAATTTTCCAACCGGGATTTGAACGCGGATATCTCGGACGGAATGACACGTGTGAACCACTCGGCGAAAGTGATTATGTTTAAACAGCGTGAAATTTCCCATTATATTTTGCGTCGAATAATGCGAAATGCGATGCATTTTCCCAGATATGAGACTAATCTAAATCGATTTTTCGCCCCCGAATACCCCCAAATACCAAATTTCATCGAAATCGCTGGAGCCGTTTCGGAAATCCGAATTATATACAAGAATTGCTCGTTTAAAGGTATTAGATATTTTCGTTTCAGGCCCTTACGGTGAACAAGACGAGGAGCAAATATTTATACAGAAAGTCGTCCCCGATACGGACACTCTCTACGTCCGGCTAGCGTCCAATGGAAAGAGGTTATTATCACGTATTTATAATTTAAGCTTACGGGATTTTTACTGAAGATAGATAACGCTTGGATTGTTTTTCTTCCAAAGAAACACTCGGTATAAGCTATTAATTGATATCGTTTCGATCTTTGCACACTTTAGCATTTAGTGTATGAAGAGGAAAAAATCAGTACATAACCAGTATACCTACATAATATATGTCATAGCCGAATTATAAGACATTTTACAAAATGGCTCTTGGAAAGGAAATGGGACTGGGCTCCAGTCCAGTCATTAATGAATTTAGATTTGAACAAATATTTTTAGATTTATATTTTAGATCAATGACTGTGACATTAAAATGACGTAAATATATCCGCTGTTTTCTCAATGATATTGCAAGACACCTGTCAAATATCTTTGATGGCATCTTGTACAAATGCTGATTCTTCAAATAGATTCTTCAAAGATATTGGAGGAACGAACCCACTATCACATGCCGGACACTTCGAACAAATGTTGTGATATCGGCACACATAGAACGGATGACGAGTTGCACGCGCTATACGTAACGGTCATTATCCGAGTCAGTTTCCTGCGGGGGGAGGAGAGGCTATATGAGGCGGTAAACGTCCGTTCTGTACGTAGTACTAAATCCTGCCGTCATGCCATTACAGAGTATGCACAATTAAGTCTGTGGACGGATCACCGGTGTCATGCTATACGGTGGCGGAGTGCGAGGGTGCGCTGCGCCCGCGCCGGCTGTTGCTATGCGGTCATCGGTCCGGCGCGGCGCAGATGTGGGACCTCACCGCGCACATCGACAAGGCTGCCAAGCCTGCGCAGGGCGTCACAAACGGCGGGGGAAGTGGTAAGATTAAAATTTTATTTTCAACAGACTTCAAAAAAATTGTCTATCATTTCTAGTAGAATTTGAAAAGTAAGTAAGTAAAAACAAGTATTTATTCGCCCTTTTTCTTCCTAGCGTTTTCCCGGTGGAGTCAGGGTGTACGCTGCGAACTAGCATAGCAAGAATTTTATGGCTCTCGATAACGAATGTATGCAGTTAAAATATTATTTTGTTTTTGTTTTATAACATAACATTGATCAGAAAAGGGCACGTTTACGCATCCATTATTCCGTAGGCTTTAGCTACAGCAACGGCTAAATATTTGGATAACTCCAATATCTATGTAAGAGTAAGAGAGACAGAAGCAGTCCGGAACAATAGCAGCAGGTGAAAGACCCATAGTTCTCTAACTGATAGACGTTCGTGTTGCCACGGTCTAAAACAGCAGTTGTTGAAGATGTTGGACTCTCCACCATAATTATTAATGACGTCACGTGCCCATGTCTAAATGACGATTCGTTGAACTTAAGCAATTCACAGTATTTTTACATAAAGTTTCCATCAACAATAGTCGTTTTAGTCAGTAAGACAGAGTTCTACCCGTGTGACCCCTATACTAATGATAGCTGAATAAATTTATATATGAAATGATATTTTTAATACTAACATACACACCATAAAATATAACCATCATTCTGCGGTCGGGTAATAACTAGTGGAGCTAACGTTACTGTAAAGTTGCACTTGTTAATTACAGCAGAAGGCGAGGACTCCCCAGTGCTGGATGGTGGGCCAACCCCAGACGAGCTAGTTCGACTGCTATCTGCATGCGACTTGGACGCCCAGCCTGTGCCAGTGGTGGTCCCGCAGTCCCCGAACCGACCGTTGGCCCCATGAAGCCCGGCCTGGTGCAGTCCATTCGTCTGGCTATATTCTGTCATCATGTAATACTGGCCTTTATTACGGTTACATTCTATACTGTTGTAATACTGGTTTACTTGCCTTTATTCTAGATAATTTCTATGATCTTGTAATACTGGCCTCTATCTTGGATAAATTATATCATCTTGTAATATGGGCGATGTTCTAGCATATTCTAAACATCTTGCCATCAATTGTTATTGTGCATTTGATGTCTTAATTGAACAGACTAAGGACGTAAATGCACTGTATTGCACTTAATTCCATTTAAAATTAGGAAACGGCTATTTTAGAACCGTAAATATTCAAAGCCTTCCATTTGTTTGTTACAGTAGCACCTTGCATATTGTCAACGACACCACTGAACCACACCACTGTGGTGTCGTATACAATTTTTTGAGGTAACCACACCACCGTAATGAAGTTGTAATCCAAAACTTATGTATGCATTTATTGATATCAATTATTTCTTTATAATTCGTAAGATCACGACATGACATAGATGATCTCTTTATAACGAATTGTTTTTATACACGTTACACATCAGTCTGCAGTGGTTACCTTAAAAATTGTAAACGACACCACAATGGTGTGGTTCAGTGGTGTCGTTGACAATGCAAAAACTCGAGAAACGTTTCCTAAAGAACGTCAGCAAAATTACAACTATATTTTTCTGATCAGATCTGTAATGAAGTAATACAATTTGAAATTATAAAAATATATCGACAAAACCTCTGGTTTGACTGGGGCTAGGAATGTTATAGATGTGGCAATCTGTTTTTAAAATGGCTAATGGCTATGCCTTTTAGCCTTTAGAATCCCTGGTCATGCCCGCTCTTTATGATATCATCAATTTTAAATGTATAGTTTGATGATTTTAATAATTAAATAACGAACTTATTCCATCATCGGTTATGCCACACATTTTACATGGCATATAAAGACTGAATCATTTTAAAGATCAAACATTGTCACGCGTTTGAAGAAAAAAATCTCATTAAAAATGTATTTTTAATATATTTTATTTAAATAAATAAATATGTTAATGTTAAAAGATATATGTGTAGCTATAGATAGGTATGTGACTGAAAATTGTTTATTCTTATTATGGGGAAATGCATAAATTAGTTATAATATTGTCTCATGTTCGAGAATAAAAAAGTTGGTTGATTAAATAGGCAGTACTGAAGAAAAAAAGATTGAATTAAAAGTACGGTTGATGTTTGGCGACTGTCTCGCTCTGAACAAAGAAGACCTAAAAATAGTTTCTGCATATTTCAAGCTATTTGTAGGCCATTGTAGTACATAGTTACAGGAAAAGTTGATATTTATTGGTCGAGTTAGTGGTCGATCCGAAGGTGAGTTTTTTTAAAGCAAAAAAGAAATGTCGAAAATGAAATTTTTTTTGTTCACTGTACTAAATATTAAAAATGGCAAAGCGAGTTTGTTCAGAATGAGTAGATTCTTTGTATAGGGATAGTTGAAAGTCAGGAAAAGGACATAGACTTGTTTTTAATCCAAGCGGACGAAGCCGCGGGCAAAGTTAGGTACTATTAAAATTTAAACAATATAGAGACACAACAAGACATGAAAAGTGAAGATGTGGTAAAAAATTGACAACTTTTTTATTCTTAAAGCAGAACTTCTTGAGTTTGAAAATTGAATTCGATTTAATTATAAATAGATTATCGTTTAGAAATAATGCAATGTTATTTGTAGTTGTTGTTAATCTATAACAATGTAAAAATTATTTAAATCCAATTATTATTTATTTCTTATTACAATAAAAGTATTTGATCATAAATAAGGCCGCTTAAATTATTACTAACTGAATTCACGTTACAGTTGCTACTATTAAATGTTTGTAATAGCGATGCAAACTAGAATTATTGAAAAATATCAAGAGATCATAAAATAATTATGTTAATAAAATATGACTGTTATTTTTGTAATAACTTATTTGCATCTATATTGTGTCACTGAAATGTATAGTCTGTCTAAATAGCTGTAAGCTCGAAGAAAAATTATAAAAGAAATGGAGATTGAATTTATTACCTTAAAAAACGCTTGCTCAACCTTTTGATTGACAACTATATGACAGTCCCTCCTAGATCGCCACGACTAAATCCCATGGATGATTTTTCCATAATCACCAAACCTTTCAGACGGGTGTGTGTTCACAGAACGATGTTGTGGTTGCATAGATGGTGCTGGTGCCCATCTCCTCAATATTAGTTCTTTTGAATAAAACTTAGAAAATATTTTATTTTACTTCAAATGCGGACAAGTTACGTAAATCCTGTAATATGCTTCTTTATTGCATACATGTTTAGTGCCGATTCAAATTATGTGTAACTTAATACAATACAAATAACAAACTAAATATGCAAATAGAGCTTTATAGTGTATTTATAATGTAATATGGATTTGTTATATATTTGTATTAGGCCAAAGTAAGCTTTTAGACAGATTATACATAATTATATAGTGCATGCCGAGGCTAGATTTATTGTAATTCATATCATGTATTTATTAATGGACATCTGATCTATTTTGTATGGAATTGGGACTAATTAAAATGAAGTTTAATTTAATATTGTTTTTCATTGTAGACACTATCTAAAAGTCATTTCTTACAAGGAAAATAAATAATAATGAAATGAATGAATATTCTAAAAAAGTTTTTGGTATCACATGTAAATTTTATCATTTTGCTTCTAATTTTATCATACGAACAGCCAGGGAGTGGAATGCACTGCCGGTGTCTATATTCCCTGAAAACTACAAATTGGGTCGAGGATGAACACTTAAACAGTCACCATGTAGACCAACGCGCACCATCGTAGGGTAAATCGTCGCTTAGCATCAGGTGAGACCGTGTACAAGCGTTGATCTATATAAATTTTAAAAATTGCCTACAAATCCCCGAAACCCCCGCGCCCCCCTGGAATAGCTTTTTTAAAACAAATCATAAATAAAACTATTGAATTATTGTTCCAAACATATTCTTGTTAATCGATTGTTCTTATAATCATTCTTAGACAATACACATACATTAAATGAAGGCTTGCATCGACTAGCTGCCAACTGACGCACGGCACCCATTTTGTGCTCAAAAAATGTTAACTCAAAATGGCGATCGCCTGTATTTTCTAAACAAAAAATGCGTGGCGTACATCCGTGGCCACGCAAGCCTTACTGGTCAAACCAAACTTGTACGACTTTTCGAACTAAATCGCGAATATTCTACGAAGCGTATTTTCACATATAAAAATACGCAATTCCACGATCCAGCGTACCAGTATCGACTTTATATGAACTGACGAAAAAGTTGATTGGTGTGTACAAATTTGCTTTGACATTACACAGTAACTACAACACATTATATTATTATCATATTAATATTAAATAAACATCAATTGACTAGTACCCCTGTGCACCCTGTCTTAATGTATAACCTTGAGAATTATTAGAGACTGTTTTAAATATAAGTGACAATAAGGCCGTTGGATGGAAAGCGTGCTCACCCAGAAGCCTCGCCCTAACGAGGCCCTGATTCTACTACCTTTCATACCGGAACATAGCACTGATGTTAACACTGCTGTTGTTTAATGTTTATTTATTTACATACGTAAAACGAAACGAAAAACGTAATCTAAAGGTATGACGTAGGTACGTAACGTAATCAGAATAAGTCCAAAGACGTAAACAGTAAATAATAAAATCTCAACCAGACTGACGCAACTTAGTTCTAAATTAGTTCACGACAAATTGTATGAAACATGGCAAAGCATCAAAGGCGCTACTAGCGCATTGTTGGCGCTACGGTCCCTACATTATGTATGGTAGAGAATGGATGTTGATTTTTCCCCGTTTGAGATTTGGTACGTTTATTGTCGCTGTATGGAGTCCCGTCTCTTTGATCTCAACATAAGCCTTCGTCATAGATTGTAACTTTTTCTATGTCCGCGTGGCTAGCTACCAACATCAAACCCATCATACATTAAAAATATCTAATTCATAGTCTCTAATAATTCACAAAGCTTTTCAATATACAAATATACATTACATTGTATCATGATTATGAATATATAGACACAAATACAACATTTATGGCACAATAACAATAAACATAAAACTTGATACTTCATACACACATTGTTCCCCGTCATTGCTGTCTTTTTTCGTAGTGATTTCGACCTTATGTACGAATATAGTACAAAATAGAAATAATACTTCAGTTTTAGTGCAATATTCTTGTTCCAGCGTACTTCGTCCACGTGGACTTCTGGAAGTATCCCACGGGAACTACTTGCTCGATTGGGATACAAAGTACTCTATGTCAAAATCAAGTCATTATGATTCTCCGTTACGAGAGGAAGGACAAACAAACAAACTCACCATAACATTTATAATATTTGTGTGAATTTGGTTGCTTTATTGCATATGCCAAAAACCTTATAAAGGCAAATTCATAATTTCTAAAAGCACAAAAGGGCCCAACCCTTACTGAAAAAATGACAGCTCTGAATAAGGAAATGTGTACTCATTTTAGCAAACAAGGACATGATGTGCTTATATAAACTAAACTTTTGTAGTCTTAATATTTGGTCACGAATAGACATGAGTATGTAATTGTCAAAACCTATCTCTATAACAGTATAAACTGACGAACGCATTAATCCACACCTTTTAAACCACTATGACTTTAAACGTTATATTTCCTCTTCCAGTTCTAATTGGAGTATCAATGAGCAAAGATGATCAAATTCTACGAAGACACAGTCGCTGTAAATAGCTTTATAAAATGTTACGCTATATTGTACAGTTAACGGCAAAAATATATACCACTATGTTTCCGTTTCACGTAAAAAATGTGAACATATTTTTGCACTTGACTGTACTTTTAGACTTTTTAATTTATTTTCTATTGACACTTTGCTCACAGAATAGGAAACACTCGAGTACAAAAATATGTATCCACATTTCACTATTTCATATTCAGCTTTAATTGACATTTCCTTCAAATGCGTAGGAACAAGAAAGGATAAATGTGACATGGTACAAAAGTGGATACTTTTGTACTCGAGTGTACAAAGTTGCTTAGATTTTTATGATGCTGAGCGTACCAAATAAATAACTAAATCGAACCTAACTTATATACATATAATATACCCAAAATTATAAACTCATATGTACACTTGATTACAAAAATATGTACCCACTTTTGTGCTATGTCACACTCAAATTTACTTGTTCGTATGCAGTGTGTTGAGGGAAATGTCAAGTAAAAGTGAATATGACATGGTCCGAAAGTGTGTACATAAGCATATTTTTTACAAAAAGTCGAAATAGTTCAATCAACAAGGTAAATAGAACCAGATATAAAGTTAGGAACATGTTAATTACTCATTAAATTTACGTACGATTAATTTAAAACATTAAAATTTAATTATAATTTTTTTAGGTTGAGACTAGAGACGCTAGACGCTCTGGATCATTTCGGACCACATCGAAAATTAAAAGCGGCCCGAAATGTCTTATACTTAATTTACAAGTAGTCCTCAAGTTGTTATGTTAGAAATACTGTTATGTAATATACAACTTACTAAGATTTACCTATAATTGAGCGACATACCGAAATCGAGACAATGGAATTAAGTCCTAGTAAATATCATGTATTTAAATTTACTTACATAATTTAAATTGTATACAAAATCGAGTAAGTGTAACGAGACGGATTTAGATACACGAAGACATAAACTTACACTATTTTATTTAAATACACAATACTTAATTCATTGTTTTTTTCGTTAAACAGAACCACGTAAACAAACCGTCTATCTCAAATCTCCCGGATCATTCTGCCAAACAATCCGCGGTTTCCTTTGCCTCATCTATGCTCGCAAAGACTTAAACACTGACGCAGAAAACTACAGTATGCAATGTATGCAAAATACTAAAATGTATAGTACTCGCAAACTATGTTTGCTACTCTGAAGTTAGCTACAAAAGGCTGTGAAGTATCAATTGGAATTGTGCAGCTCTCCAGGCGCACATAATTTCCTAAAAGGAGATTTAGCGCACTGGAAAATGTAACATTAGTATTAGTATTTTATTTGAATTAAACAGTTTAAATTTTAAATTTAATTTTTTTTAAATTATTAACATATAAATGGGAGGCAAGGCAAGTTAGCGGGTGGAAAGAAATGTCCTAGTGTTGTATGTCATCTAGGGATATTTATAATCGAAACAAGTAAATGCGTTCAAACCGACTTCAACTGCCCTAAAAGTCTACTTTTACTAAGGCAAATTTAAGATTTATATAGTTTTCTCATGGAGTCCATTGTCATAACTGGACCAAATTGAAATGGGACCACACGGGAAGTACCAGCTTTCAAATAAATAAATAAATCATTCAAAACGGTTCACCCAGTCAAAAGTTCTGAGGTAACAAACATTTAAAAAAAAAACATACCCATCGATAAACTGCTCCTTTTTTTAAGTCTGTTAAAAATACAATTACATTCCGACTGTACATGCGCGAAATTCCGGGCTCCTAACTTCAGAGAGGCAAACATAGCGTGCGAGAACTATAACTACACGTCCATTTGCAATAAATCGAAAACTCATATACATTAAAGATTTCATTTTAAAACTTTGCGCTGATTTATAGCATAATTTTGTTACTAAACAATTATGTTTAAATTTTTTATCCCATGGCGATTTGTGCAAGTACAAACTGCAACATACATTTATAACCTTCCCATTATGCATGCCTATTTACGTTTCCACTACTCTAGTTGCGCGCAGGCTACTTGCATATTGGAAACGCCGCGTAATACTCCATGAATGACATAAGCTGTACATTTTTGCTTCGCAAGTTTCACAATTCAACCTCTAGGTTGGTTAGCTTTATATTATAAAAGCGCTGCCACATCGACCTAATACAAACATACCGCCATTGTCACAGTGCTTTAAAAGCACATTTTCTTGTATTGTTAGTTTTGTGGCTTCCGTATTAAATAGCCCAAAAAGCACCCTCTTCAATCGGTCTAATTCCTAAAATTCAACACCTAAAAATGTCATACCAATACATGACAAATACAAAACAACTTACGCATTGACTTGTCGTTAGTCACCGTTGAGAAGGCTCGTTTAGATTCAAGTCTGCCAGTGCAATCTGTTACCGTATATCTCCGGGTCGGTAAGTGGGTCGAGTAGAGTGCACCACAGTCCAAAGCCGAGGAAGAAATTGCAGGTGATAGCTGTGCGTTGCAGAGTCGGGTACTCGCCTATCTCGGCAAAGTTCGGGAAGCCCATGTGGTTGCAGAACATGTGCGCGAGTAGAGGCGCGATGAAGTGCCCTGAAATTACATTGGAATCTTAAAGAGGACCAACCAATTTCAATTACGGCACTATTTTCATTATTAGGATTCCGTACCCTAAAGGGCTTTTACGAAGGCTCTACTGTCATTCTGCCTCAGGGTTGTATCTTTTGAACCGTACAGCCCCGTAGTAGCAAGTACGAGTGATTAGTGCAGGATCGATTCAAATATCGACAAAAACATTGATGGCGCACTATTTTTCCCGACTTGTTTGCTGGTAATATACATATGTAAATGGTAAATTTAAAAAGTGGTTACGCTGATTACGACAGCAAATACGAGTATAAGAAACTTTTTTTTTGTAACAAGACCATAGGGAAATTTTTTCTCTCTCTCTCACGTGACATCACGAAAATAGTTATGGCTTTTTAGTGTTCAAAAAGTTCACATATTTTTAAGATTATAAATAGCGCCATCTATATTTTTTTTTCAATATTTATTTTGTTAACGATCTAAAGAAAAATATTCAAGAGATTGGCATTATCTATACTTCTAGCTATACCTTACTGCGATCACCAATCTGCCTGCCAAGTGTGGTGATTAGGGGAAATCCCCTCATTGAAAGTATGCCCTGGCACTTTAAGTATAAATTAATTTAATTACTTACCCGTCCTCACAAACAAATAAGATGAGTAAACACCAAATAGACTAGTGTATGTGAACTGGAACACTGGAAATAAACATGATACTACGATTATCAATCTAAATTATTTTAATTTTATTTATTTATACACATAACAGATTACAGTATTAAAGTATCGTAATATTATATGAAATCAGACTGCATTCCAACAACATATGTACACACAAAAATTAAATAATGGCACAGATAGAACTGAATATATTCATTCAATTTTGAGACACCAAAATATAACATAAAATATGTTTATGGAAATACAACTTTATAATATGCTTAAACTTGTATGTTTGTGAATAATTCCACAAACACGCAAGCAAACAACGATCACGAAAAGATATAATATTGAACAAAAATTAAGACTTTTTTTAAAGAAGTCTATCACGACATCCAACCTCCTCGGACGAAATCTCCTTGGAGTGTGAACTCAGTGGCAACAAATAAATATTATAATTTAAGAAAAAGCAAGAAAATAACAATTGACAAATTTTTTTCAATACACATAATATTAGACGAAAATTACAACATAAAAAGAAATTAAACTGCTTTATTGTCAAAAGTATTATAATATCGAGCTGATATAGAGTCAAAAGAATTGTTAAATATATATTTTTTTAGATTTGTAGCAAGATACATATTCAGCTGGGAAACATCCACAGTTGAACATAGGAACATGAATTAAACAGTAACTGTCTTAACATTGCCATTACACGATATTGTACACAGCCTATGGCATGGGAGACATGGCTATTTTTCACATCAATAGCAATCCTGTCTACTGATTTCTGAATCACGCGCAGTCGCGGGAAAAACCTTGTTAACATGCGAATTAACAGCCAATTCCGTTCAAATTTGCCAACCATTTCAAAAGTTGGCAAGAGTTTATAAAGTGAAGTGCCAAAAAAATTAAATGTGATGCTTACATGAGATCATTAGAGCAGTGTTGAAGTCAAAACCCGCCTTCATTTGTTCAAACATGTGGTGGAAGTGAGCTGCAAGATTTAAACACAACAATGAGATTGTGGTCAAGCATCAATATATCTTATATAAATAAAAATATAATCTTTTGGTTAAAGATTCTCTTTTTTTGACTTCCACATATCTTGCTTTCCATGGGGTGATTTATCATAATCACAGTTGATGATCACAGTAAAAGGGTATGCAGATAATTTTGCATGTTCCCTATTTTTCCTAGGTTGCCTTTTATTAAGTTTAATTTAAATTTATAAGTTTTATTAAGTTATTTTTGAACTACTTAATACTGGGAAAAGGATTCAGATTGTCCAGTGCTTGGAAGACTAGATCACAAACATGGATTATGATGAAGTTATGTCATTTCTACAACATTTGTTAAGAAGTGAAACCCATTATACATTATAAAAATATTATACACTTTATTTTTAGGGTTATGTACCCAGAGGGTAAAAAATGGGATCCCATTGCTAAGACTTGGCTGTCCATCCGTCTGTCTGTCCGTCTGTCACCAGGCTGTATCTCATGAACCGTGATAGTTAGACAGTTGAAATTTTCACAGATGAAGTATTTCTGTTGCTGCTGTAACAACAAAAACTAAAAAAACAGAATAAAATATTAAAGGGGGCTCACATACAACAAATGTGATTTTTTTTAAATTATATATGGTTACCGTTTACATGGAACTCACTTCATAAACTGTTGGTCTGGTATTAATTCTTACCTATTCCAAATAGCAAGGGTCCAATAAAAACAGCTGTCATTGGGTCAATGCACTGCATCAAAAGTGGCATCATGCAAGATCTGAAGACCCACTCCTCACTCAAGGGAGCCATAAAATGGTTCCGCACCCAGATAAGATCTTGCCAATTTGACAGCCAGTACACAGGCTCTGGGAAAACCATATAAATGTTAATATTGTTAAACATTCCTTGCTTTGGAAGGCATGTCAAGGCAGCTGTCATTTTTGACTGTAGTCATTCAGCCAACTTAGAGGTCTTTTACTTAGAGATCCGAGGTCTTCGGGCTGTTTGAAGAACCTTTAAAAGACTAATCTCAAAAAATATGGTCTCTGGGTTTCAGTGTCAGATGACAGTCACTTCTGTAAAAACTAGTACCTACTCCAATACCTTGGGTTTAGATAGCAGACTCCAATCGAGAAACAGTATAAAGCTAGGGCAATGATAGAACTAATATATATCTTTAACACAAACTCAACTGTCATCATCATCAGCTGGGAAACATCCACTGCTGAACATAGGCCCCAACACATTTAATTCTAATATAAATTGATAGGCAGACACAAAATATTACATGTACAGAATTACTAAACCCTACAATAATGAAGCAAAAAAAGAGGGTTTTATAATTAGATAAATCTTTGGATTTGTAATATGTGAAATCATAATAAAAATATGTGAACCTATTTGGTTTCATTTCATTTTTAGAAAAGGGAGCCTTTTGTATAGCCTAATAAAAACAAGGTCACTTATTATATGTGTACTTACGGCTAAACAACTTCCATGAACCAGACAAAAACTGCATTGTCAAGGGCCCCAAAAATAATGTGATCGTAAGTGAGAGCGGCAAGATAACGGCGTAAACGAAACCAGAACTACGCAGGCCCAACTGTTCCATGAAGTCTCTCTTTCGTAGAGAATTCTCAGCTAGGAAAAACTGAACGAAAAAGGGCGCTACGAGCATCATACAGCACACACTGAAGAACCTCCGTTTAATTGTTGTCGGGTGATCCCTGAAAAAAGAAAATAAAGGAAACAGTTTGCCTTAAACTAATGTTATAAGGAAAATAGATAACAGACGTTACCTGCTCAATTTAGATCTCCAAACATACAGACTTGCAACATAGCAGAAAGTTAGGAAACTACATGCTATAATGGAAAAGATACAAGCGTTTTGATCCATAAAGTCTTTAAAAGACATTTTGAAATGAAATAACAGTTTAAAATTGTATACAAAGAAAAACTAAATTTTTCAGCACTTAGCGACTTAGCCAGCAAGTTGACAGATAGTACCATAGAATATATAATATAGATTTTTTTTGACAGCCAGCTGTCAACAGTATTGTCATTGAAAAAATTGTTGTGCTGCCTGCCGCACCGTGGCCGGGCCACCGTACATCAAATATTTAGTGTGTGGATGGTGTGTGGCCGTTTAGCGTTGAATCCTTTTTAGGGTTCCGTACCCTAAGTGTAAAAACGGGACCCTATTACTAAGTCTTCACTCTTCGTCGGTCTGTCTGTCTGTCTGTCACCAGGCTGTATTTCATGAACCATGTTAGTTAGACAGTCGAACAGTTGATGTATATCCGCAATAACAACAAATACTTAAAAAATAATTAAGGCGGCTCCCATACAACAAACGTTATTTTTTGTCGATTTTATAGATAATGGTACGGAATTCTGTTCCTGTGTAGGTGCGCGAGTTTGATTCGCAATTTACCTTTTTCTGTTTAATGTTTCGCTGACCGTAAAATAAGGACAGGGTAACTAGCTAGACACCCTGTAGTGGTAGTTTAGCATATTTTATTATGTTCTGCAAACTAAAATATATAATAAATATACTATCTTTTTTTCGCTTCGGTTTCGCAAAGTCCATCCCACACCTACCGATTCTGTTCTTTTGAGGCAGAGATGTTGAGGCTAGAATGCAATACAAAATGCACCGATTGTCATACACCTACCGCCCGGAGCAAGCAAGAATCGGTCTGACCGTTATAGGTAGATCGTGATCAGAACAGAATCCGTAGGCCTGTGAACACACCCGGCCGTTGTGATTACTTGCTATATAGAGGGCGCCTAGGTACCTGTTAAAGTAAGACCACAATAAGAATACTAATTTTTAAATAGCACGTATGAGTAATTTAGCTTTGACTTTTAAGAATTTTTTCTTCACTTATGGTCCCGCCGCTGAGACTAGGGCCCTTGAGCTAGCTGGGTCCCCAGGCTAATAAGGCCTTGTAGGCCTAGGGAGAAATCTGGTACTATTTTATTAATGTATGATTGGTTTGCATTTTGCCTTCATCTCACCTAGTGGTAAGTGACGATAAGGCCGCTGGATGGTAGGAGTGCGCATCCAGTAGCCCCAGCCCCTATTTTATTTGAGAGTCCCTCCGTCTGTAAGATCCTATATTTACGTCATCATCATCAGCCGGGAAACTTCCACTGTTGGACATAGGCCTCCTTCATAGTGATCTGTGCTCCATGGTATGCTACACGTATGCTACATTGACCAGTCCTGAGCTTTGGTCCTGAGCCACTTTCATCCAGCGACCGGCCGCGACCTTAACTTGGTCGTCGGTTGATCCTTAGTAAAAATACTTGCCCTTTTACTTGTAAGACTATTTTTACAGTATACTATACCTATTTTATTCAGGAACATACAAGAGCTAGAAAGTGTTTTCGTTATGTTTTGAATCACTTTTGAATAAATGCAAAAAATATGTTTCGGACTTGCTCCGAGGAGTTTTGGACGATTTCGGATCGTTGATGGCGCTAGTATCGCCGGCGGCCATGTTGATCTGAGATCCGCCATATTTGCTGAGAGTCGCCCATTGCTCGTTAGCTTAGTGATTTTTTTCATAATATAAATCAAATAATGATTTTTATGAGTTAACAATTCTCAATTTAGCTTCAGTGTTTAGTGCTTTATTTATAGAACACTCAAACGTTCCTTCGTCACCAACTAATGTGCTGCACTCTCCGTTTCCAGTTTCGTTTCCCCAATCTAATCTAAACAGAAAATGGCCGACGGTGTTGGTGCGGGTGTCTCCTTTGTTTAGGCCTGAATTCTAGTGAAAATAAGTGTTGCAAGAAATAATGCCTAGTGCCTCGTTTTCCTCTTCGCGTTCTTACGTCCGTAGATCGCGAAGAAAAGGCGGACATCGGATACCACTTCCTTCTAGGACACAATCGAGTAAGTAATCCGGGTCGGCGATGTCGCCCCGATCTTTACGATGGCTCGTTATCGACATTTCCATAAATGTGCAACTTTTCAATTGCATTTGATCATGTTTGCACTTACTTACACAACATATTCATAAGTAAAACATATGAGCCATGGCAAATTTTATAATGGTTTGTCATTGTGAAATGTTCCGTTGGAGGATTACAAATTTTATTTCGTCGATCATTGTTTCCCGTATGTTGATTGACATGTAAATTGTCGAGGTTTCATTACATGCATTCCACGTTTGACGATGATATTGAGTAGCGCATTTCAGTGACATTTTGCGCAATGTGGGTATTGATTTGTCGGATGAAAACTTATTTTATTCGGCATGTCGAAACAGCTGTTCTGAAACATGCCCAATTCGCATTTGTGTGTCGTTACGAAACCTTTAACTTCAACGCAAGTGGCACACAAACATGACTGTTGTCTCATGTTTTTTTATATACAATATTGTATGATTGAACTGAAATCAAAACAAAGAATGTGACCAACTGACTTATAAGAATGGAAAACAGGTTTAGTTATGTATTCATTGTACATTGGCACTGGTTCTGTCTGAACAAGATGCTTAGATGAATCTTTTCAATTTGAAATATAATTTTGGGATGTAACTAAATAGGTTCAATTATCTAGATAATATTAAAAGTATTTGTGTGTGGATTTCATTTTTGCATAACTTATGCATGATTGTCATTAGATTTCCATTTTTGTATGATCATTTGAGATATTTTATTGAGTTTGTATTTGATGTAATAAAGTGTACATTACAGTACTTGAAGTGAATACATTTGTTTATAATCTGCAAACATTCTGAAATTATTTATCCCTAACAAAGGTCACATTGTTTTCATTAAAAAAGGTTGACTGATCATTTAAAACTGTAAATATACTTCTAACCTATGAAAATGTAATTTGAATTTAGAACATTAACATTAGGATTTGAAAACCTCATATTATTCACTTTAAACAACATTTGACATATATTCCTAAATATACACTTTTTTTCTGATAATCCTTACAAAACATAAACTTGCAAGGTGTTTCCATTTTTCTGATGAGAACTATATATGTTTATTGCCCTATAAGATCAATATCTTTATAGAAATCTATCGAGTTTGTGTCAACATTGAAGAACAATTTTACTATAGTAATCTATGTAAAACTTATTTACTTAAGTTACTTATTATACTTTAGTTTAATGTGACTGTTCCACACCAGTCACTTTGTGAAAAGAGAATCGAAAAAATATCTCAAAATACTTGGAAGTCTAGTAATAGGCAAATTGATAATTTACTAGTTATTGTCATTTAATACTGACAAATGAAATTGATAATAGCTGAGATTTGTAAGTTATGTTGTGTCAAAGCTTCCCTTTGGTATATAAAACATGACGTGAAAAGAACAAAAATATTTAGGTGTCTAGCTTAGGTATTTTGTAGTGTATGTGAAAGACAATTTTTTTTGAATAAATAAATTTCTGGTTTGACAACCATTATTGCTATGCTGTTGTTTATAACTACTTCCATATACTCCGAGCATAATATGGATTTTAGATGCATGAGGAATTATTATACTACAGTTACAACATTAGACTTTAGAGTTTATTGTATAATTTTTTTGGGTTCATGCAGTATTATCTTTTAATTGGTTTTGCACTTGAATTAGAATAATGTAACTTGAGAATGTGAATGAGGAGTGTAGAAATTGTTGACTGATCCAATAAATAATAATAATAAAAAATAGACAAGTACTTTAGCTGAAAAATTCAACATAAATGTTACTGATATTGATGATTCAATTTATGGAGTATTCAGAACTAAATCAATGTTCCCATTCATAGAATAATGACTCATACTTACATTAATAACTATACAACAGCAGCAGAAACAAATTAAATAGTTTTTTTTTTACTTTTGTGCAAGGACCCCTGTTTATATGTCCAGTGAATTAAAAACTTTTTATTTTTATCATCGCCACAAAATAAATAGATAATTAGAACATTTTCTTGGACATTTTCCGATTTCTGGAATGGGCTATTCCTCTTTTAAAGTGAATATAATTTTAAAATAAAACTTAAATTATTTTATTTAAGCTTCCTTTGTCTCAATTTCTTTAAACACACATTATTTGTGTTACTTGTTTATCCCCTGTGTTTTATTTCAATATTTAACCATCTATATTAGTAAAACTTATGTTTGTATGTAGTATGACTATGTTAGAATTAATTATTACTGGAAATGTCTAGATCCAAAATTTTAAATTTTTATGTCACATACTAGTTTTTTTTCTCTTGTTCTAGTGTAACTTCTTTCTCACCAATGTGTGACACTTATTTTGTAGTAATTTACAATGGTAGAGGTGTCTAATTTTACACTAAGTGTACTAGTTTTATCTCTAAAATAGGTCACGAATGTCTTTTGGCAGCAAATCAAAACTACTCACTGCAACAACCAAAAAAATAATTATGGCACTAAATTTTTCCTGTCAAATTCTCTAAGGAGATTCATGTCTCTGATATTCATGGCTTATTGTCACCTTTTTTTTATCTCTATATATAATGTTTGGTCCCTAATGTTTCCATTCAAAACCAGATGATTAGAGTCTGGATTTGAGGTACTCATACATGAATCAGTGTTGTACACATTTACTATTAATTGACATTTCCCTAAACACTTTAAGTTTGTTTGGATGAATGCAATATTAAACAAATGTTGGTAGATATTTATGATGCTGAATTTACCAATGAATTAGTCTCTAATGAATGAGCAAGTTAACAATATAACCGTAACATGGAAATGATAAATTGAATGTAAGCCTAACATTGGGACAGATCGTCATAATTTTCACTTCAGGGTTTGACATAATCAATCGATGTCATTAACATTTTGATTATGTAGATTGAAGCTTCTGATTGTCTCTTAACTCTTTAGTTCATCAACAACATTCAAAGATATAATCATGATCTGTATTCTATACCAGAAATATAAAAAAGCTCAAAAATACCTCAAATACTGCTACCTCTTTGTGATCTTTTTTTTAAAAGTAAACCATAACATTATTTAAGCTGAGGCAAAACATTAAAATTGACAACATTTTGTTCTTATTTATTCTTGAACATTAATTGCATCACAATTAAATATCATTGGTATTATCTAAGTCAGAAATTCTGCCTGCCTGCTTCTCTTGAATATATTGAAATAAAAGGTTTCCAACGAGGCTTCACAACCAGTTTTATCCAAGTTGTCAATTGATAAATTTAATAACATCGATATTTGGTGTCTTGTTAGATAATGGATAGATAAGATAAAGTACATTCTAAGTCAGTATAGTATTAAGCTTTGAGCTAACTTCATGTTGTTGTGTGTTTTGTTATGAGAATAGTGGAAAATAACAGAGTTCTTATTATTTTATTATCACCATTATTTCTTTCAATTCTTAGGGAGATTCGCATTTAATATAAATTGTGTTTAATAGAAAATGTGCTAATAATGTGCTGGGTCAATAATATACTACAGATGTAATGCATAACTGAGTCTGTTCCTGAGATATGAACTTGGAGCCCCGTATCGCTCCCGTACCTCAGGAACAGACTGAGTTGTGCTTTAGACTTGTAATCACTAATTTTTTTTATCATCTTTGTGTATGTTGAAGACTGTAATGTGTATGAAACATGTTTATTTTAATCTCTAGGCTATGTCAGATTCTTTAAATAGTTAAGTCTGAAAATGCAATTTCACAGTTTTTGTTTGTTTGATGATGGTGATTCTAACTGCAAGTCTTGGTTTCACAAAGAGCCTTTAGCGAATACTAACATCTGTTCCCCAATAAATAAATCACTCCAGCCAAAGTCATAATAATAGGAAATATACCATTTATTTTAAACTATAAATATATTTATATGTATATTGATGTTTCAGCTGAACCATGTGAATCTGTCCCGTGCCCTAACAACGTGACTGGTAGCGCAATGGCGGCGACAGCATGCGCAGGGCCCAGTGGCACCGGTGGTGGTGGAGGATCCCCCCCAGTCCCCGCCGCGGCGCCTGCCACCACGGCCGGCCACCACAGCCCCTACGATCTGCGGAGGAAGTCACCACCGGCGTATCACGAGCCGGGCCCATCAGGGGCCTGCTCGCTGCCTGCCAGGAAGCGGCCGCGCACGTATGTACACAAATTAGCATATTTTGATATAGTGTTCCTGCACTTAGCCATTTATATTTATGTATTTCATTTTGAAGAGAAGCCAGGCATACTATTGATTTATCAGATTTGTGATAATTTCTATAACAGATATTACTACAATTTTAGTACAACAAATTTGAGTTTATTTACACTAAACATACTAGCCAGCTATATCATCTGAAAGTTTTGTTGTAAAACATGTTTGTATAAAAATTCAATAAGATCATACATGAATGAGCACTACTATGGTAATGATAGCATTTCCCGTTTGCGCAAATGTTTACAACTTTCACCTAGCACAAGTCTAAATATATAGTATTGTATCTCAGGTCTCTATCGCAAGGCGTCGACGTATGCAACGTGTCGCAGTATCTACAGTATGAGCTGCCCGACGAGGTGCTGCTCTGTATTCTGTCGCATCTGACGGAGCGTGACTTGTGTCGCGTCGCGCAGGTCTGCAAGAGATTCAACACCATCGCTAATGACACTGAATTATGGTAAGGTTTAAGCATAGACTACTAAAAGATATGTATGTCACTATTTACCTGTCCTATTATGCCTGTCCAGTACACCCACATTTGATAAGGTTTGCTTGGTGTTTACAACATGCAAATATAATTCGCCGCACGGCCACTCTGGGTGATATTTACTTAACTGTGGTGGTAGCTGCTTCAAAAGAGTTAATAGTTATGAAGAGAGTAGAGTGAATAGACGGCGACCTGGTTAGAGTCGCAGGGAGTCGCTGGATGCAGGTGGCTCGGGACCGGTCGATGTGGCGTACCATGAGGGAGGCCTATGTCCAGCAGTGGACGTTTCCCGGCTGATGATGATGAGAGTGAATAAAATATTATGGTCACAGTATGGTCTGAGATGAATTGTTTGTTTTTCTATAATCTCCAGAGTGTATTCTGCAAATGGATATTAGTATTTTGTTTCAATGTAATATTTAAATTATTATTATATAGTTAGGCAGGCAGCTGATGCAGCTGATATTGCCTGCATCCAGCTATTCTCTTCTTTAATTAATCTTCCGTTTAAACACAACCTCACCTGATCTCAAGCTATTTAGATAGCAAAGGTTTAGGAATTGCATGGTTGCCTAGAAATTGCTCATTAATGGCGTCAGTACATCCTGGCTGTAATGCTTAGGAAACACAGATGGATATGGAATGCCACTCTTAGCTGTAATCATAATAAAAACGCCTTTATCTCACCTGATGGTAAGTGACGATAAGTCCGTTGGATTTGGATGGTACGCGTGTGCATCCAGAAGTCATATGCTAAGGATACTTTCTGAAATGTTTTAATCAAAATCATAGCCTTAGTGATTGAAAACTCTGAAATCCCTCCAGGAAAAGCCTGTACCAGTCTGTGTTCGAGTACGACACACCGCTGATGCACCCGGCCCCGTGCCAGTTTGAATTCGTGCCAGTCGACGAGTGTGACGCCGACAACCCCTGGAAGGAGAGCTTTCGGCAGCTGTACTACGGGATCCACGTTAGGCCCAACTATCGTCCCAAGAAGGATTCGCGGATCAAACACTTCAATACTATTAGGGTGAGAAAACTATGAAATAGCTTTGTAATGGATAAACAAACAGTTCTTTTTAATCCCAAAATAACACGTAAAACAAAAACCACAACAACGAAACAAGTAAAAGCTTAATTAAAGCAGACTATCATTCACCTACCAAAGAGAATATATAATTTGTCAAAATTGTTATCAAGACTGGAATGCCATGTTTTGACAGAATAATTTCTACCTTTTCATCGCCATCTCTTGACACCTTTGAGTACTCGACTGACAGACATATCTGTAAATGCGTAATCGCTACAAATCATTTCCTCGTCAGGCTGCCCTTGAATACGTGGAAGAACGGGGTAGTGCGGCAGTGAGCGCGAGCGCAACCCCTCCGTCTAGCAGCACCACGAGTCCCTCGGCAACGTCGTGTTCGGGCGCCTCCTCCTGTACTTGCGGTGCCGGCACGTGCGGGTGTCGCCGCGCTGCCCCTGCACTGGTGTTCGTGCACGCCGGGCTGTATCAGGAGGAGTGTCTTGCTATTGACACGGATGTACAGCTAATTGGTGAGATCACTCCTACTCTTTTTTCTTTTGAAAGTTTTTTGAAATATGTTTTCATAATCGTATTTTTATTGCAATTTTTAGGGTTCCATACAACGGTAGGGTAGGTAAACAACGGGCCCCTGTTATTAATCCTCCGCCGTCCGTCTGTCGGCGGGCTGTATCTCACGATCCGTAATAGGCGGACAGTGAATGTGTATGTCCATCGCCGCTATAACAACAAATAATAAAAATAGCACTAAATTAAAAATAAAAGGGTCTACTAGAAACGTGTTTGCAAAAACGCAATTGCAGTTGAATGCCATGCATCCGGTATAGAATTTAACTGCAAAGTAATGTGGGTTTTTTTAGAGATGCGCCATTTGCGCGATTTATAGTACGTGTATAGACGCGGAGCTAAACTAAAGCGTAAAGGTTTGGTATTTAGGCGCGTTAGAGAATTCTTCAGCGCATATTGTTTATGATTTTCAATATGTTTATTGAAAAAAATGAAAAAATATTTATTTCCTTTCACATATGATTCACATTACATTACAGTTTTTGGGGACACTCCTTTTAAGTTAAAAAACTTTTAATAGGAGGTCCCGCTTATTATCCATATTCTGTACGGAACCCTCGGTGCGCAAGTCTGACTCACACTTGGCTTTAAAGTCCTTTACCTGTAGGATCGCGCGGGTGTAGTAAAAGGCGACTATGTGAAAATTCCTAAGATGGGCAGCAACATCTACCAATGTAACATCTTACTGCCATCATCAGTCCCCTTGTAGTGATTATGGCAAATCCCCTCAGAAAGTCTGACATCCCGATCTATGATGAAGGCTCATGTGTGACAGTGGACCTTTCAGATGATTATAACCTATAAGTCGCCATCACACTACACTGCTGCCCTCTACCGGAAAGGAAGTTCTGGATGAAAGATAATTAATACTATAGCCAGTACTCTTTAAATTCATGCTTTATCGTCTGTGTCACGATTTTATACCATATGTGCAGTTTTAATCAATCGTTGGTATAAAAACTACCTTTAGAGTCAGAAAATGTTTATAACTTTAAAATGTATTATTGTGTTTACAAATCTGTAAAATTAGGTCACTGTAACAAAGAAGGCGTTAATGATAATCGACGAGTATTGGACGCGATAAGCAGTAGAAATTAAATTGACAATCATTTCCGGCGGAGACTGTATAATTGTAGCTTGGAAACAGCTGTTCGTAAATTTTTGACACATACAAAAATATTTGAAAAAAAAATTGTTTTTGCAAAAACTGGAATCTATTAAATTTATTCGATCAGTGGTATCATAATCAGCCAGGAAATAACCAGTGACTTCCCTTATGGAAGGCTTCAATTAATGTTGGTGTAATTAGGTCTAACTTTGGAAACTCTGCTGTAGCTGTAACAGATTTGAAGAAATAAAGGTTCCTAATTTGAGTGCAGAACTCTATCAAAAAACTAACACTAAAACTATGATCAAAGGTTGTGCGCCGGGCAACGTGGCCGAGTCCGTTGTCCTAGAACGCGAAGCCGAGTCGACGCTGACGTTCGCTGAAGGCGCCAATCGCGCTTACGCGGGACACATGACGCTCAAGTTCTCACCCGACGCCACTTCCACCATGCAGCACCACAAGCACTACTGTCTCGAAGTGTCCGACAACTGCTCGCCCACCGTCGACCATTGCATCATACGCAGCGCTAGTGTCGGTTAGTACATCATTAATGGTACTATATTTTCAGTTCTCACCTGACGCCACGAGTGGCAAGATCAGTTAAGGTCCCGAGCCACCTGCCTAGAGTGTTCAGTTCATCAAGTGTTTTTTTTGTGCAAAATGCTACGTATTTTAAAGTAAGGTATAATAAAGATAGGACTGGTCCCAGGGTTTCGAGATCAAAAGCTATGCATTTATAGCTGGGCCCCAGACTGCATTGAAAGATGCAAGATGTGGATGCAGGTAGATAGAATATCCACACAAAGGTTAACTATTTTTCAAGACAGGTATTAAACCAGGAGGGCCCGTGTAGGCTGGGTCCCGGGTGGCAATCCAGCATGTGTGGCCACTCTGACCTTGAGCACCACTGGCTATTTTTACATCCTAGACGAAATTTCGGGCAAAAGTTAGCTTCGACTTTGCTGATCTCAACTTTAGAATAAGACCACCCTATGTTGTCCTGTGAATGTCGTAAAAGGCGACTAAGGTGAAAATATACAGGAAATGGGCAGCAGCATCTATCCATGCAACAACATCTTACTGCGATTATTAGCTTTTGCCTTGTCTTTTGTCGCTTCTTAGCTCCCGTCCAACAGTGGAGGTATTACTACCGTATTAACACAAAATGACCTGTAACAGTTGGGGCAGCTGTTTGCGTGAGCGGCGCCGGAGCTAACCCAGTAATCAAGCACTGCGACATAAGCGACTGCGAGAACGTGGGCCTCTACGTGACAGACTACGCCCAGGGAGCCTACCAGGACAATGAGATATCGCGAAACGCACTCGCCGGGATCTGGGTCAAGAACTTCGCCAACCCCATAATGCGACGCAACCATATACACCACGGCCGGGACGTAGGCATATTTACGTTTGAGAATGGATTGGTGAGTTTTAGCAATCATCATCAATAGTCTATATATGTCCCCACTACAGGGGCTCAGGCCTACTCTCCTACAGAGAAATGTATGGGCCATAGTACACCACACGGGTCCAGTGCGGATTGGTAGATTGGTTTTCCTTCACTGAAAAGCCAATTGTAATTATTTTTATCATTCGTACATAAATTCCAAACAACAAATATGAACTCATTGGTATCGAACCCAGACCTCGATTGTTCAACAACTGACGCTCTACCCAACTGAGCTACCATGGCTTTAATAGTTATGTTAAGAGTATATAAATTATGAGTTTTAAATAGAATTTGACAGGGTGTTTTCACATGTAAACATCTAGATATCTAAACCACAATAATTTCCCACAGGGCTACTTTGAAGCTAACGACATCCACAACAATAGAATCGCGGGTTTCGAAGTGAAAGCTGGCGCCAACCCCACAGTTGTGCACTGCGAGATCCACCACGGGCAAACGGGCGGCATATACGTGCACGAATCCGGCCTCGGACAGTTCATAGACAACAAGATACACTCAAACAACTTCGCGGGCGTGTGGATCACGTCGAACAGCAATCCCACGATTCGACGCAACGAGATCTATAACGGGCACCAAGGAGGCGTTTATATATTTGGCGAGGGGCGTGGCCTGATCGAGCACAATAATATTTATGGGAACGCGTTGGCTGGTATACAAGTGAGTGATATGCTTTTTTCTTTTAAGAATCTGAAGTTAAAAGTAATAAACTTAAACATTTTATTCTTATTGGGTCAAATGTACTCGTAGTGTGATATAGTTACACACGTAGATCTTTGGGTAAATAAATCTATTCAAATGCACTTGAGTACAGAAACATGTACCCACTTTTGTACACTCGGGTACAAAAACATGTATACACTTTTGAGCCTTGTCACATTCACCTTTAATTGACATTTCCCTTAACAGACTGCATAGAAAAAGAATGGATGATGACTTGTGTAACATAAAAAGTGGATACATATTTTTGTACTCGAGTATACCTTGTCATATTCACCTATCATTGAAATTTCCTTCGACAGACTGCATAGAACAAGAAAGGGTGAATGTGCCATGGTACTTAAGTGGATATATATTTTGGTACTCGAGTGTACTACAAACATGATACAATGTTCCTTTGTTTTAATTTTTTAATAATTTTTTAAAGGTTTTCTTTGATTGCGTTACGATCAAGAACCATATTCGTCGCCGTTATAAAGTAATAGCAATAATTAGTGATATTTGTTTATTTACAGTAAGATTGATGTTAAGTGAAGACAAGTAGTCACGGCGATGCACAGGCAGATTAAGATTGCACCTCAAATTATAATGAAGAAAATTTTAGAAATCAACCAATTTAAAGGGTACACCATAGAAGCCTTTCACTAGAAGGTTTACATACATTCGAATGAAGTATCCTAAAAGAAATAACTTTTTTTTTTTCATACATTGATTTGATGGAAAAACATTTTCCTGTCCTAAAACTCAAGTATCAATTTCTAACTCTTTATTTTGGAAGTAAATTTGGTACAAATTCTTTTTGAGATATGAATATACAACCATTTTCGGAAAGGTGCTTTGCAAAGAAAGAAGGGCAATAATAACTCCGGCCACGATTTCGACACCAGCGGGCATCGGGGCTTCCTATAAACCAAAATTCACGCACAAGCGCCTAACGCTACGCCTCACGTTGTCGTCCAGACCGTGGCCTAAATAAAAAACTCCCATTTGAAAGTTTACTTTTTCCAGTGCCAGTTGGCCTTTGAAGGAGTCGTAAAGTAAAATAGTCTAAATACTTATAGAATTAAAGAACCAACACGATTAAAATGGAAGGGCTCTGACATCAATACAATGATTAATCATTTGCCACAGATTCGCACAAATAGCGACCCGATAGTGAGGCACAATAAAATCCACCACGGGCAGCATGGCGGCATCTACGTCCACGAGAAGGGCCAGGGTCTCATCGAGGAGAACGAGGTGTACGCCAACACCCTGGCCGGGGTCTGGATCACGACGGGGTCCACGCCGGTGCTGCGACGCAATCGTATACATTCGGGGAAACAGGTAAATATTATTCAAACTATAAATGGATTTCGCAAATAAATGCTAGCTTACACTACACTAGCTTCTGCCCGCGACTTTTGCCATGGGAACTACGTGTTCGACCGCTAAACATTTTGAACAAACTTTCTTGAAACATTAATATTAGATAATATGTAGTTAAATCTATTTACAAGAAAAAAATTATAACTGGTCGATATCTGTACATAGAAAATATGTAAGAAAAAATAATATGATGGTCCTTTGAGTTTATATGCGCATCACTCAAAAACTACTGCATGAACTTGGATGCGGTTTGAACAGTTTCATCCCTTCGATCCGCAGGTTGGCGTATACTTTTACGACAACGGCCACGGGAAGTTAGAAGACAACGACATCTTCAACCACCTGTACTCCGGGGTGCAGATCCGGACCGGCAGCAATCCGGTCATCCGCGGCAACAAGATATGGGGGGGCCAGAACGGGGGCGTGCTAGTGTACAACGGGGGGCTCGGTTTGCTCGAGCAGAACGAGATCTTCGACAACGCCATGGCCGGGGTGTGGATCAAGACTGATTCCAATCCTACGCTTAAGAGGAATAAGATTTTTGATGGGCGCGATGGGGGCATCTGTATTTTTAATGGAGGGAAGGTATGTACATGCTTGTTTGCTATCACACATCACAAATTAGAAATGGTTACAAAATCGATTCAACTGTTATAAATTTTGCGTTGAATATGAAATAGTCTTAACACGTTGATACAGAAACTTTACTGTATAACATAAATGTCTATAGGATATTAGACTCCTAAAAAGTTGCCAAGGGAAAAATGTCAGAAGACTGGCAACACCATTAAACAACTATGGCGCTGTAAGCTAAAATTCAAGTTTTAAGCTTAGTTTAGCTACAATACAGATGTTTTTGAATTTAGTATGGCACATTTGCTAGATTTTTGCGAGTTAATTTATTCTTATCCACCTTTAAAGTGTGGTAATGCAATTACCTGATTTATGAGGGATGGTTATGTTCAAAAGTGGACTTACGCACCTTTTAATAATTTAGAACATAATGTGAATTTCTGACGGTACGATTTAGCCACTAAATGGACCGGAATAAGAAATAGACCATATCGTTTTTCACGACATAGGCTATGTCCATTTATAACATTGGTATCATAGTCCTTACCAGTTCCCCATGAAAATTAGGCTTTTGGGTGAACATGGTAGGTTTTTATTCGAAATTAGTTTTTATTATCGTATAAAAAACATCACAAATTCAACTCATCACGCAGTATTATAAAATTATGTCGATAATGTTCTCATAGTTACCTAAGTTAGAGTTTTTAGTTAGGAAACACGAGTGTAAATGCTCGCTAACATGACGCCAACAAACTGCGTAGCGACTCAGTTAATGGATCAAATGTACGAAGCTTTTGTAATTTAAATAAATAAACTTATATTATGTATGTAATGTATGTATGATGACATACGGAACCGAAACGTGGTCTTTTACTGTGGGCCGAATAAACAAGCTCAAAGTCACTCAGCGAGCAATGGAACGAGCTATGCTCGGAATTTCTCTACGTGATAAAGTCCGGAATGAGGAAATCCGTAGACAAACGAAGGTCACCGACATAGCTCGACGAGTTAGTGAGCTGAAGTGGCAATGGGCAGGCCACATCGCTCGAAGAACCGATAACCGGTGGGGAGTAAAGGTTCTCGAGTGGCGACCACGTACCGGGAAACGTCTACCAGGCCGTCCCCCTACTAGATGGACCGACGACCTGGTTAGAGTCGCGGGGAGTCGCTGGATGCAGGTGGCTCGGTACCGGTCTATGTGGCGTACCTTGAGGGAGGCCTATGTCCAGCAGTGGACGTTTCCCGGCTGATGATGATGTATGTAAGAAATGATGAAATGAATAAAGTTTAAAACTTCGAGTATACCACTAACCCATATTCTATATGTTGCCAGGGTGTTCTAGAAGAGAACGATATTTTTCGTAACGCGCAAGCGGGCGTGCTGATCTCAACGCAGAGCCACCCCGTGCTCCGACGTAACCGCATCTTCGACGGGCTCGCGGCCGGCGTTGAGATCACAAACAACGCGACCGCAACACTAGAGCACAATCAGATATTCAACAACAGATTTGGGGGTGAGCAAACAACAACTGTATTATTACTATTATTATTTGTTATCAGTGTGTGTTATCATATGTGGCGTATCATGAAGGATCCCTATGTCCAGCTGTGGACGTTTCCTGGCTGGTAATGATGATTGTGTTCACATTTCAGGTCTGTGTTTGGCGTCTGGGGTGTCGCCGCTGGTGCGAGGAAATAAGATATTCAGCAACCAGGATGCGGTGGAGAAGGCGGTGGGCGGCGGACAGTGTCTCTACAAGATCTCTTCTTACACATCCTTCCCGATGCACGACTTCTACAGGTAAACTAGTCACTTATTTTTATTTATTAAGGTTATTCGCTCGATTAGAGTTTCATACTAAATTTCTGTTGAGTTCTGCTTTGTGCAGTAACTATGTAAAAATAGGACATCGGATTGTAGTGTCGCGAAATGAGTATCATTAACATACAACTTCACAGTGAATCACAATTTTCATTTTTACACCCTTTTTATTTTTCAAAGCGCCATCTAGGGACCGTTAGCTGCGTCACGGCTATTCTATGTGACAATAAAGTTTTACGTTAATGATATTTTTTTGCGACACTATAATTCCATCTCCTATTTTTAAGTAATACTGCACAAAGCCAGCTATTCTATTTTAAAAGATAATGGCAACAGAAATTTATGTCCAGAATTTGTATGTGGTAACTCTAATTTATAAGTTGAAGCACTGCTTCATTACCGCGGATATGTTAAAGAACTGGCTGCATATTTTTAAGTTTTGTAAGAATTAATAAATTATCGAAATAAAATTTGGGTAGCTAGTTATACATTAACACGTATTTGTTTTGTTTTCAGGTGCCAGACCTGTAACACGACAGATCGCAACGCCATCTGTGTCAATTGCATCAAAACGTGCCATTCCGGACACGACGTCGAATTCATCCGCCATGACAGGTAACTGACCTCTATTACATATCTATACTTTAGTACATGCGATTCATTACGAACATAGGCGTAGGCCTTCCCGGTGGTACACATCGGCCGGTACACGTTTCCCGGTATGCGGTCGCCACTCGAGAACTCATATCCGATATATTATCTTTTATGTGTCCTGCCCATTGCAAAAGCAGCTTACTGATTTCTCCAGTATATATCTCCGTCGTGTACTTGTGTATATTTTTGAAGTGACAACTTCTTTAGGCGCCTTCAGCACTTTTTGGGTGAAATAAATCGGGTCATCGGCACCACACGTTACAAGTTACTTAGCTTTCACTTCTATCGATAGTCTTCAAAGACTGCCCCGCATTTTTTTCACGCTATCTGCTCTGCAGTACGACTTTCACAAAAAAAATGTGTTGGCCTCCGACCAAACCAAGTACCGATAGGTACTCCCACTGGGAATCGATACCGGGACCTCTGGACTGTGAGTCAGACTCAGAGTGCAGCCACGAAGGCGCTAATAACAATTTCCGGTCCCAGGCATAAGAATAATTAGTAATACGAAGATAATAGTGCGCAGACACTCATTTGTTATGAAAACAAACAGCAGGCTAGTATCGTGACCTTGAAGGCGTCCGGAGCGAAAGTTTCATTTCTATATGCGCTAGACCCGTAGGTCTCATATTAGTTATTCATGTGGTTTAGGGTACACTTCATTGAATACTGTCCACTTTATAGCGAGCAATCTGCTTCAATATAATAATATTAAATACCACGTTTCAGATTCTTCTGCGACTGCGGCGCGGGGACGCTATCCAACCAGTGCCAGCTCCAAGGGGAGCCTACACAAGACACGGACACACTGTACGACTCGGCCGCGCCCATGGAGTCACACACGCTCATGGTGAACTGAACGGCTGCGCGCCAACCCGCCATTGCGGCTGCCGCCACGTGCCAGCTCATATACCTCAGTGGGGGGCTCGGTGATGGCATACTGCGTGCCACTATATCGCTACATCGTTTCACTTCTCATGATTAGAAGGCTATATGCGACACTAGGACACGGAACTTTGAATTTCACTCTTAAATACTACTCATTGCAGCCCGGGCTGGTTGTTACTATGCCAAAAGCCGCGTTAGGAATGTTGGCGAGTTCTAGGTACGCACTGCAAGGTGAATTGCTCCTTATTGTGTTGTAGAAAGAGTTACTATTTATTTAAATGTCAGCGAAACAATCTTTCTGTATTATGTGATTCATGCACGTTAGGGCCAGTTTTACTGTACGGCTCGTTCTTTAAAAGAAACGAACGTTTAAAAATAGATCCAGTCTATGAAACAATGCTATCACATTTTGACTTATTTGGTTCTGACAGAGGCAAATACAAAGTTCCGTCCTCTATAGGTTTGTCTATATACATCCATGTCGTCACAGTAAATGTATTGATGAAGTCTTTGTATGCAGTTATGAATTAGACCAATAGCCGGTATAGTTACATATTACTCCGCAAATGGCGCTGCGAACGATTTTATGAACGTCCGTGTTCTATCCAGGGATACTGCCAATAATTTAATCTGTACAGATAATCTCATATTTGAAGTAGCGGAAAACTTAGGACTGTGTTTTATTTTGTGACAGTTGGACGATCAAGTGAAGATAGGCGTCCGTTCTGTGACCTTCATACAAGATTAATAAAGATCTGATATGGCATAGGTGTGTGTTGATAACCTAAAAGTTCTAACCGCTTCCTTGGCTTGTAGAGTTACGGCCGTATCTGCATTTCAATCTGGTTTTATGTCGATATATCAATGGTTGGACTAGATGTGATACATGTCATGTTTTTGCTGTTATTCTAGACCTGATAAAACTATGGGCTTTGTATAAATAGTGAATGAACCAGGAAGCGGTGAAATATTTAGTAAATGTTCTTAAAGGTTGTACAAACCCCACGGTTTGGTAATCTTGATCAATAACAAAACCTTTAGTTCTTGTAGTTTTTGATGTGCATATTTTATTATATTTATGTGTTATATCGATTGACAACAATTTGAAGCATTCACGCTTCAGTGTCTTTTGAAGAAGAAACCAAGTTTCTGTTATTGACTTACCACTTTTAAGGACATTTAGAGAAGTCTCCAAGTCATCACGTCATCAAGTTTGTGTCCTAAAATAAGCTTTTGTAGATAGAGGCAGTGTTATGCATATCAAACTATAATCGCGGCAGCTTAGATCACTCCGTGTGAGCTGAGCATCCATTTGTTATGATAGCCGATACAAAACTGTCAGTTCTGTTCACTGGCCAGAAATTGGCCCTGATTGGTCAAAATGTAACCATCTACCTGAAATTTATTGTGCTATGTCTCTTTTCAAGAACAAATACAAACAAATTTCGTTTATGGACGATCTATGAGTATTCTAATCCCCTTTCGACCCTTTTCTGACTAAATCTTGTTAACTTTGCCAGTATGTAAAATACCCTTATTTAATCTCAAAGCGGCACCCTCTCTTATTTTAGAAAATTGTAAAAATAGTTTTAAAACATGTACCTTAGGATTACTTGCCGGAAGGTGTCCTAATTTTGAGCTAAATTCTCTACACTTACTGGTAAAGTGGCTTGTAAAAATGAAACATGGTTGCATTTTGATATTATCAATTCCTATGATATAACACGACCAAATGATGTGTAGCACCCCCACTGTCGTAAGATGCAGCACGCGGCAGTCTGAACTCGCCCACCGCGCTTCAGGCGACCCGACACGCGTCCGATATCAGTATTCGTCGGAAACATATTGGATACATTGCTATTATTTATTGTAATGTCCTTTCGTATGTAGATAGTCGTTAACAATCTGTTGCACTTCCAGGTGCGTTCGATGTACACGTAATTTCACCCGTGGTGGACTGCCCTACTGAATAGTTATAAATGTCTCGGCTGGAGGAAATGTAAGTCTGTGTTTTTGATTTAGTTCCTAATGATGACCATCGGTGAAGTTGCTGGATTACTAAAGTCGACGCTGAAATTTCATGAACTACTTTGACGGTGAATCGAACAGGAATGCCACAACAGTTTACTAAGCCTGCATGCATTATAAAGGTACTGCACGTAATTTTATAGTCTACTACTAAGCGCTGAATTAGTCAAATACATTGAAAGGACTTATTTAGGTTAGCCCGATCCTTGATACAAATACATAGATAATAAACAATACACAACAGATTTTTTCCTTCTAGATACCATTAGCCTTTCGTATGCCTAAGCACGGATCCGATACACGTCTACCTTCGCTTTTAAACAATTAATATTTACGGAGTCGATGTTGGTCGGTACTTTGACAGATGTACATTGGGAATTACCTTGCCAACTATTTATTGAAATTTGATCATTAACGGCATGTATTGTTAACATGTTATTTATGTATTTGTATCAAATTTCAACAAGAGCCTGCCTCGAATGTTCTAGGATCGAGCTAATAACCTAATTTCATTGTATTTAAATAGTTTAGCGCATAATACTACTGACTTCAATTTTCAAAATTTCTTGCGGTACCTTCATGAAAATGTGCTGTCATCGGTACATCACTATTTGAAATTAACCAATTTTGGCGACACACACATACATTTCTATACACACTTATGTCAAACTAGTCCGTAAAATTTTGGCGTCGACTTTAGTTTTGTATCGTATCTGGAGTGAAATTAAAATGTGTATACGATTGGCTACAAGCGAAATGCAACTAGGTATTATTCACCGGACTGCAACGATTATATAATTTTCTATCTATTCGATCATGCTACGTGTGATTTTTACACTTGTTATAATTATGATTATGTCCTTATTAATGTAGTTAGCAATTATTTTTATTACCTAAAACTTCATTGTATATTTGTCATCGGGAAAGTCGCTGATTACAGGATGTTGTTTATCGCGTCTCATACTCACTGTTCGTTATAGCCAGCCGGTACAGTTGTGTATTTTTATCTTTGACTACAACACTCGGTCATTTCGCTGTTTGTACGCGTAGACGTTTTCTTTAAATCATCGGTACTTAATAATTACGTCGTAGTATCATGCATTCCCAAATTGTAATCGTACATTATCTCGAAAAGTCGCATTCATATTTAGAGTAACGTTATTCGTTTTATAAGATGTACTGGTAGTAATATCTATATTGTAATATGTACTATAGTTTGATAATCACGAACGGGGAATGATTATTTATGTTTCATCAAAGCTGAATTAAGTAGCTACGGTCAGTCAGGATGGCTTGTGTAATATAATTTTATCGATTTTAATAATTTGACGATACAATATCATTTTTAGTTTGAGCATTTAGCCGATAGCTCTCCTGTCGTGTCAGTTTTAGTTAATAAAGATATTGTGAGTTAGTGAAGTGTGTAGGGGCTGCGCGGGCGCATAAACTAATCTCAACAAGGAGTCAGCCTCGCCCAACTACCGGGCGCTCCCGTTGCGCTTTGTAAATATTTATGTCACACAATAATCAAAATGTAGCAATTAATGTATTTGTATCATTATATTTTTATTATTGATCACAACATGTATGTGTTATATGGAAGTACGTACGTTGATGCTGAGGTCGCGCCTGTCTTGTAAAGAGGGCGGAGCGTCGTGATAGAGTCAGGGATACCAGCGGCGGGCGCGACCCCGCTACTGTATGTATAATATGAATGCAAAAGAACGAATGTGCGTATATAATTGGAAAAGATCTTAGGTACAATTGATATTTTATTATATTGTTAATTTAAATTTGGTATTGATATCGATCGAGAAGCAATGTTAGGAAACTGGGATGTGCTGCGCACGCAGCCAGAGTGCTGATAGTGATAAGCAGGGACCGACTCTGGAGTGGCCACCCTAGACAACAGTGGAGACATTACGAGATCTATTTACCCGACTGCGCCAGAAGGAGGGCTATGCTTTTCGAGAGTACGTATAATTGTTTGGCACGCTCGATGGATTTTAGTTTAAGAGGTGTCGTTAGAATCGTGTTTACTGTGAGAGTGACACTGGAAATATCAAAATCATAAGTTAAAAAAAATTACGCAGTCGTTTTCTTTTTCATTCACTCGTTTATTCTATCTCTTCAAGAGCAGGGTGATATAAAACGAATAGACATACCATATGCGATAATGAATAAATATGCCTCGTAATGTGAACATTGCAGTCAACGATTGCCACGCCAGCACCGATCCCTAGTGATAAGTTAGCCGTTAAGCTATAATGAAATCTAAATTACTCAGTAATCACTATTGCAAGTTTCGAATTGTTAAATCGTCTCTCCATAGCACGGTTTGTTCTAAATCTGCTTTTTATAATCCTCAATCTGTGATCATCGCTAAATGTGTAAGTGGATATAACTTTATTTCGATCCCCATGAGCAGTGTCGCGTACGGCATTGCGTATTTATAAAACATTGAAAATTAATGTGGCGCCGATGCTTTTGTAAACTTGAATGTGGAAATTATTGTTATTTATTGAGTTCGTCGGTATGTTCTTAATTTATTGAATTCTGAAATCTGGATATTTTTGTTTATACATGAGAATACCACTGTAAAAGCCGTGATATACATCATATAATATTATAAATCAGATTTTTATTTCATCTCATAAATACCATGTTAGATCCCCATATTTTAACGTCCGTTGGCCTAAATGGCTCTTTGCTTGGACTTACAATCTGGAGGTTCCGGTTTTGAATCCCAATAGGGGTGCCTATCGGTACTCGGTTTGGTTGGTCCGTATTTTCCGCCTAGCTACCAACGTGTTACCTAATTCTGCCGCCAAACAGCAGTGCTAATGTTGCTGATCATTGTGTTCCGGTATGAAACTTAGTCAAGCCAGCGCCTCAACAATTTTTTACTTCATTGAAAAATTTAGCTGTTTCCAATGATAGTGAGAAATTTAACAAAATATATGTGTAGCAGTACTGCTTACGCTGTTATTTTTAATAATGAACAATTATATATACTTCTCATCAGAAAAATCAAAACACCTTGAAAGCTTATGAAGGATTATCAGAAAAAATATTTACTATTAAGGCGAGTCCTTTCTTCTCATTTTCCATACAAGTTACTGTTCCCATAATCTTTTTAAATACGATAAATTTTTAAATGAATTTGATATGGAAAAATAAACAAAAAAATTAGGTATCCGCGAAATGAGTTTCAAAATTTTTGGACTTCAATAAGTACTTTATTTTTAAATCTGAAATTAAATTAAATTTCGCCAGTGCTACGCATGTGTGAGTGCACACATGCGTGGCACAGAGTTTTGAGCTCCGCCCCTACCCTGTACACATACAGACTTGATGAGAGAGACCGCTTTATACATAAGAAAAGACCAAAAAAATATTTGAAAGCTAACACCACGCTAACACACGTTGCCGCTCCGTGCGTGGACGCGTGGTGCTCGCTCTCTCCTTTTAATTTGCTTTAAAAAGGGACAGAAGAAATAATCGATAATTCCTGAACAAGACCTGTCAGTTTTATTACTATGTACTAAGGAGTCGTATAATATATCAAAAAAAGCCTATAGAAAATTCCGCAATGATATACGAGTATGTCTATCTCCTAACAATAATATTACAACAAGGACATAACCGCGTTTGCGAACGCACCCACTCTTGACACCTGCTGGCTGTCAATTGTCATCCGTCGCTGACGTCGAGATCGAGAACTCAGTATTTATTCCATCAGGTTATGGGCCTATTTGGAATCCGTAAAAATAATTAGTTAAACAGTGAGTCGCGGAGTGTGTTCTCTGATTTTTAGGGCAGCCCTTTTTGGCATCAAAATGGCTATATCCAACGTGCAAATTGAAAAGATGCAAGGACGTGAGAACTATATAACACCTGAAAGTTTGCTGTACAAACGTATGTAGAGCACAAGAGCCTTCCAATGGCGTGGAAACAATTGATGCCGCCGATTACATTAAAATTAAGCTCTTACAAGCTTCAGTTTTTATTACAAAACAGCATCGTAAAACTACCCCGAGAAAAACGTTGTTACAACTGTAATGAGTTTGGTTATTTTAGCAAAAACTGCAATTATAAAAAGAAAACAAATGAAGGTAAAGTTTTTGCAGCAGCCTCTGAAAATGTGAATAGTAAGGAATGGTATGTGGATTCTGGAGCATCTTCACATATGACTAACTCCTCCGACTTGATGTACAGTACCCGGGCACCTCTGATTAGACAAATAATGGTTGCCAATAATTCATCAGTCGCCGTGCTGAAGATGGGTAATGTAGACCTGGATTTTTATGGAAAAAATAATAAAATAAATCACATAGAGGTGAGAAATATTTTATACATTACTGAACTGAGTACCAACTTGTTATCAGTTAGTCAGTTGGTAAAGAATGTCTGTCAAGAAATTTTTTAATACTCGGGATGTGAGATTTTTGAATACAAACAAACAGTTAGTTGCAAGCAAGATTAACTAATTGAATACAATTCAAAGAAATGCACTTGTTACTTCATCCAAGACTGAATGTCTGGATACATGGCATCGAAGAATGGGCCATTTAAATTACAAAGAATTATTGAATTTAAATGAAGGTAACAATAAGTGTGCTGTGCTGAAGATAAGCATCAGTTACATAGAAACGAGTGTAATGGTAGCTGATGTACTAACCAAGGGAATTCCTCAACTGAAGCTGGCAAGCTGCTCACATCAGATGGGTTTATGTCCTAGAGGGGATGTTGTGAGGACAACCGCGTTCATAAGTTAATATATACTTATTGTATGTAAAGTATGTATTATTATTATTGATATATATTAGTTTGTTTTATGTATCTCTTATGTAATCGTTTATTATATTTATTATATCGTTCACACCAAACTGCCCTCCTCTCTTCAGTATTTCTCCTTGACCTAGGACTGCAGTAAGAAATTTCTTTTAGATATAAGCTGTTCCTTTTGTATATATTTTTATGTTTTAAAAAACTGTTTAAATAAAAATAAATTAATCAACTGAGTATTTTATTCCATCAAATAACCCACAGCTATAATTTTTAGGATTCCATAGTCAAACATGGAACCCTTATAGTTTCCCTGTCTGTTTGTCCGTGGCTAAACTCAGAGACTTACTACTAGTACTACTGTATTTTATATTTTTGTTACCTCAGAACTTTGGACTGTGTGAACTGATTTTAATGATTCTTTTTTATTTAAAAGCCAGTGCTTTTGATGACAACTGATGCTTATCGATATCGATTCAGCAGTTTTAAAAGAAAATGAACAAATAACAAATATGTACTCAGATCTACATCTAAGGGTGGACATTTTAGGGGATGAATGCTGCGGACATTTAGGGCAATTGAAGTTAGTTTGATCAATAAAGTTGTAGTAATTCACGCATCATCAGCCAGGACACGTCCACTGCTGGACATAGGCCTCCTCCATGGCATGCTACAATGGCCGGTCCCTGTAGACCAACAACATCAAGTACATTCGAAAAGAAAAGAAAAAAATTCCCGAGCCACTTGCATCTAGTGACGACCTTTCCTAGTACATCCCATCTGTCATCGATTCTTCAAGCGATGTGACCTGCCCATTGCCACTTCAGCTCACTGACTTGGCGAGCTATGTCGGTGACATTAGTTCGTTTATGGATTTAGTAATTCTTGATTTTATTTTATTAATCCTTTTCAAAGCTTTTAGTTTCTGTTTTGCCATACAATATTTGAACTTATTTTTCAATCTAACCTCCTCCATGGCCTATTGGCTGAATGTTGGACAAACAACCCAGAGGCCCCGTGTTCAATTCCTAGTGGAAGTTACCAATCAGTACTCAGTTTATTTGGTAATTATAGTAGGGCATTTTTCTATGTCCGCCTAGCTAACTACCACCATGTTACCAAAGTCAGCCGCTAAATAGCAGTGTCAATAGCACTGTTGTGTTCCAATATTAAACGTAGCAGAGCTATCGCCTCATTAGTATAATAATTATTATTATTGTTAAATTGTTTTTCTTTTGGGGTTTTTTATCACTTTGCAATAAATGATTATTATTATACTATTATTAGCTGTAGTCTTTATAGCTTGTTTTGTCATACAATCTTCAAAATCATTTTTCACGCCATAGGGGTTTAATTTGATTTAAAATTTTAAACAGAAAGTGTCTAAGTTGTACAAGAAGCCTATCTGCAAAATTTGTAGTTTTAGTTGTAAGTTATGTGTTAGGAAGCTACTTGCAAAATTTCAGGTTTGTAGCGTTTATGGTTTCGAAGATATTGTGATGAGTCAGTCAGTCTGTGAGTGAGTGGTATTTGACTTAATCTTAGTGATTTTATAAATTGATTGATATTTCAAATGATAAGGATATTGCTCAAGTTGCTTGCCCATGAAAACCGTTCTCACTTCAAATTCTATACATATTGTTACATGTTCTCTTTGCGGATCGAGTTTCTTACTGAAGTGGTTTGTGCTGGAATCAGTCAGTCATTGAAGTCTTTCACATCTACAGATTATACACTTATACAGGTAGATTGTCAACAAGTCCACTGTTGGACATGACAATGTCAATCAATCACTACTGTCAATCGTACTTTACAAACGGACCGGTGATCGCAGTAAAATGTTTTTACATAGATAGTACTATCCATTTTCTAATTTTTAAGGTTCCGAAGATTTGATGAAAAAATGGAACCTTTGCGAAATTTCATTATGGTATCCATATACAAGGTCTTTATTTGTAAATTCTAAATTATATTACATTTTATACCGGATTTTGTGTAAATATTACAGAAAATATTAGTCAAGGTTGTTGAGTATATTTTTTGAGAAATCATCAAAAAACTTGATAAACTTAGTTATGGGGTCCGGAAAATGAACCTTATTTCAAGGTACGTAATAATAATAACAATGTGCGCGATTCCAACCTGCACTTTGCCCGTTCTTTACCTTTAGACGCCATTTACGACCCCCACGAGGCTACATAGGTAGTATTTTAATTTGAAATATACATATACGCAATAAATATATTTCATTATTTGTCTACGTGAGAAAGCACAGATAACATTGGCATGAATCATGTTGTACTGTGTAGGGCGCTAAGAAGCTAAGTATATGAATAAATGTATCATCATAAGTTACTTTGAAACAGAATTTCACAAATTTGAGCTTTACTGAAAGAGATTAGTAATATTTGCAAGGTTGCCAGATCTATTTGCCGAGGCAAGCCCGACGCATCATAACAAATACAAGTGTATTCAATAATGACCCTTAATTACACTGATTAGGTCACAATCAAACAAAAATAGTACACAATCAAACAGGTATGAGGTTTTCCGTTTTCAAACTTTTTCAGGCGACGTTGCCATACCGTGCGTATCGTCTCTAGTCGAAGTTTTTTATTTGTATGTTTTGGTTGTTTGAAATTTTAAAAACGCATTTCATATTTTTATTATAATAATAATTCGCTCAAAACAAAACAAAAATTGCAAACTTTAAAAAAATGAAGCGATGTTATTATGATCGACATGAGTACAGCGGTCCATTGAAGAAGATAGTTTACTTGAAGTTAAATGTCCCTATAAGTACAGGGATGCTGTTCTAAGAGATGTACTAAAGAATGATAGAACATATTTCATAAATTATGATGAAGAAACTGGCTTATTCCTACCCAACAAAGAACATAATTATTATCATCAAATTCAGGGTCAATTACATATTGCCAACAAAAGGTTATGTAACTTTGTTGCATGGACACCTCACAGTGTTAGAATACTTGTGATTTTTAAGGATTAAAAATGGGCAGCTAATCTTGAAACCTTAACAAATTTTTATGTTGACAAATACATATCATATTTATTAAATAAGGTGTAGATGTAAATAAAAAACACATACTTATTCACTAGTTTTATTAACATATTTACATGGTTAACTATAATCATAATAATATTTACTCCTGATCAATAACATTTAAAAAAAGTTCCACTTCTTTAATTACTCTATTAATATTAAAAGTTAGTCAATGCACATGAAACTTGAAAATTTTTACTCGAAAGTGTGCGGAGGTAACATGGGATATGATCTAATATGGAATAGCCTTTTACTCTTTGAATTGCTCGCTCAACATGAATCCTTGCTCATACTATTGAAGTAGTTTGAAATACTTGATTGGGAGTAAACTGAGGGTAAATTGAGGTCAAAAAGGGTGGTATATTTACAGAAACTCCAGGTGGTATAAGGTCATTAATGAGGAATCCTTTGTCAGCTAACAAGTCCCCCGGTGCAAATTTTTCTAGCAGTTGGGAGTGTTTGACTATAGCTTTATCTTATGTTGAGCCTGGGTATAATTCACTACAATAGGTTACTACTATTAGGGGCTACACCAACAAGAGCTTTAAAGGTGTTTCTGTGTTTATAGTGACTGTAAGTAAATCTCTCATGGATTTTCTTGAAACAGCACAATATACTTCAGTGCAGTCGATCACCATCCGACAGTTTGTAAATTTAGAAAAGCAATTTGGTAAACATGTTTTATTTTTTGATTATGTAGGTATCTAACTCATCAACCCTTTGTATAAATATTGATGGAATATATGAATCCAACATAGTCACAGTTTGTTTACTGCATGCAAAACACACACTTAAGTCTGTGTGTGCCAAATTTAATCTGAGCTTAATCAATGTCATAAATATTTGATCTTCTTGGCTTATTCGGGTAAATTTCTGACCGCAATAATAGTTAATATCGATACCTTCAAATAATTCCATTAATGTAGTTAGTATCTCCTGGCTCGGAATGACAGTATAATATCTAATCAATTTTTCGTTGTTTTCAATTCTTTTTAAACACTGGCACTGTTTTGATGTTTTTTATGTCCAATTTTAGTTTGTCATTTTCAGACCTTAGCAAAGTATTTTCTGCTGCTATAATTACATCATTCTTAACTTCAACTATTTCTTCTGATGAAAAATTTTCTATGGGTATGTCGTCGTCAGGTTTCCTTTGGTTCTTCGGATGTGAGAGAAACTGAAATATTTTCCCCTTATTATGGCTAAATAGCACAGTAAAGTTTCTTCTGTCACCATCTTGAAAATGACAACTGCATATACGCGAGTGTTTGGAAGGCACCCTATCAGCCCTCCTGTAACAAACATGAAATAAATTTTAAGTAAATTCAGCACACATATAAACAAAAACCACAGTAAAACATAAAAATTCTTAGTAATAAAAATGGTATGTACTGACCTTATGTATTTGATCCATTTCTTTAAAATCTTTTGATTCTTGGGAAACGTAAAAACTTGCATTTATCCTTATCGTTATAGTGTTTACATCCGGGCGCAAAACACATCATTTTGAAGCTTTTTAACTATAAAATTTCCTTTTAAAACAGCAGCCAATTTTTACTCTATTTAGTATGAGAATGTCAATTGTCACTGTCAATAAGTTTGTTGGACCGCGCCATATTGAAAATGGAAATGCGACGTTGCCACATTTATAGATAGACAGCGTGGGCGGGACTACAAATGAAAGTATAGTCAACAATGAACATTAAGTACTCTACTTATGACCTATAATCGAATGGATTTACTAATGGATTGTTGATCTGGGTACGAGTCTAGGTTACAGGAATTCACCATAGCCGCTGTTTTTCCCATAATATTTTTAAATAATGGTCGTGGGTTACATTTAATATATTTAATATAAGTCTAGTGAAGTAAAGCGCCCGCGAAATGAATAACCATAACATATAATTCACGCATTGTCCCGATATTAGCGATTTGTCAAACAGCGCCGCCTTTTGGCAGGTTTGCGCGTAAAAAAGAGCACCTATTCCGTTAAACGACATTTGAAATACATTCCTAAATATACATATTTTTCTGATAATCCTTACAAAATAAACTTGCACGGTGTTTCGATTTTTCTGATGAGAAGTATATTTTCATGGTAATACTACAGCATTTTTAAAGTAATTTTTTGGAGAGATTGCGAATATGTAGACATTAGACCCAGAGGGATCCGGGAAAAGTCCCTAGTATCAGCAGTCAGATCGAAGGCGAAGTAGTAAAGTATACCTTTGTGCTAAGAACAAAACAAACAGATAATTTAATATTTGTTTATTGATAAAATCAAATTATTTACGAATTAACTATGTACACATGGCCACTTGATTACTTTAATTCTAATCAAAATTGAGCGATTTGGATATTGATCGTTCCATATCGCCAAATCTAAACAAGAGGAAAAAAACTAATCAGTTTTTAACTACGTTGAATTTTCTGACGAGGAGATCGTCTTCTAGGAGACACATGGACAGCTCTCATTGGAGTATTTACTTTCCTATAATCCGTTAATTGTCCGGGAGTTCGTAAGTTTCTCGATGGACATAAAGGCTTTCTCATGGCTGGCGTGTGCGGTGTTTTAGAGGGCATATTTGGAGGAGACATAACTTTCTTTACAGGCGGAGTCGTTTTTCTGCTCGTTCGCCAATTTTCGACGTCTTCCTTCGTAACGTGAGGTTTGCAGGACCTCGAGGGAACATTTGGAGCGCTCTCTATATTCCTGTTGAACCTGACCGGTATCCGCGGCGCTACTTCTTCAGTAACATGAATTTTTTGTTTGACATTAACTATGTTTTTCTGGGTTTTATTCAGAGCGTTCAACCTAGGTTTCCTAGCGAAACCTGTTTGAGGATTCTGCGCCTCTGATGATTTTTCAGAACTGGATTCGAATAGTTTCGCTTTAGCCAAAACCCCGCCTGCATTCTGTTTTCGCAATTTGTTGACGGAAGGACGGCCGGTCTGACTGGACCTTTCCAGCTCGCCAGTTTTTTCCATGAAGAATGTTGCAGCGTTGCGCCATTTCGGCTGTGGATGAGCACTCTTTGCTTTCATTCCGTTATTCTTGTAGTTTTGAACCGGCACCCCATTTGACTTTCCACTGGAATCCATAGTGTTATTAATTGAAGATTCCGAGTTGGTGACATCCCAGCTATTGTTCAGAGTAACATTTAGCGATCTTCGTTGTTGCATTTTGCCGACAGTCTTATCGAGGTTGTAATCGGGCGCGAGACTAAATCGCTTCCGTAAACTATATTTTTGGCTACTATCCGACACATTATTCATTGAATTTTCTGACATGGAACTGTCCCAATTCGCGTGTATTTTCGTGACGACTAGCTCTGGCTTTTGAGGTTTCTCTCTGCGAGATATCCCTATGTAAGGATAGAATCTATCGCTATGACTAGCTTGTGACTGTGTCGAAGCGTTGTGCCAAGACTTATGTCTGACTATTTTGATATTTTCTTTGGATCGGCGTCTGATCGACCCGATTTTCCTCGCGCTCGGTGATCTTATGATCTTCGCTTGTTCTTCTGGTCTTATTTTCAGCTCCTTGCTAAGCCTCCGCGCTAAATGATCAGAAGTGGGGCAGTGAAGCATTGCCACATCTTCTAACGTTTGTTTGTAGACATTTTGAACCTGCTGCAAAGGTTCCATTGGTGAAACGTCGGTGAATTCTCTAGACAGTCTATTTTCTATAGCAGAGACTCTGCTTTTGATTTCTTCGTATTCCTGCTTGGAAATCCTAACGTAGTCTTTGTTAGTTTTCATGTCGGGGGACAGGTCTATGGTATTGTGAGGGTTGAAGAGTTGTTCAGAGGAAGTGATGAGGTCGTCGCTACTGATGCTGGTTTCGGAGTTTTTGAATTCCGAGTTGATTATTGGCGTACTTCTTGCGTCCATGAGACTCAGTCGTAGTCTCTTTCGTTCGAGACCCCTGAGGAACGAAACATTTGGTTTGAGTAGTCTTATAAACGGACAGTATAATGCAAGTACAAGCAAATGTTAATCTGATAATTCACTTACATTTTCATTGGGGTGAAAGACAACTCTTTCTGCGGCAGGCAGTTCGTTATGTCTTTCCTGTAAAAAAATTTTTTGGTTACGTCACTTCTTCTGCTAGGTTATTAAATTCTGTAACGGCCTCCGTGGCGCAGTTGGCTGAGCGTTAGACTCAGACGCGCAACACACGATTCCCGGTGGCGACTTTGTCAAATATCACTTTGTGAGACTTGCCGCAGTTTAGTTACCACATTGCAGGCCCAATCACCTGATTGAAAAGCAAGATGATTCCGTGCCTTGGAAGGCACGTTAATCCGTTGTTACCGGTTCGACCTACGACAGGTCTAGTGAGCTATGTCGGCTCAACAACTGACAGAAGAAGATTGAATACTGTGAAATTTCAAATTTTATAGCAGGGATGCGATCCAACAATTTGTTGAAGAAGAAAAAAGGTTTTCGTATATTTCGATAAGATAAATAATACAATTACTGATTTGGAAGTAAAATAATAACTGTTGCTATAACAACTGATAGTGGTGGTACAAAAATAAAAAAGGCCATTATTTCGGGCCGTCATAGGCAGTGTGGTATCAAGGTGTTACATCTGCCCCTAACATTTCACTATTGCTTATGACCACATATTTTATAGTAGTTGAATGATGTACACTCGAGTACAAAAATATGTATCCACTTTTGAACCATGTCACATTCACCTTTAATTGACATTTCCTTCAACACAACATAGGAACAAGCAAGGTTGATTATGACATGGTACAAAAGTCCTTTACTCTCGCTAGCAGTACCATTACCACTTTAACACTGACATTAAGCCAACCAACACTGAGACACACGAGACAGCGTGTATATGCTATATCGGGAAATTGACTACAAAATCAATATTTTTTGTTTAACGTTATTAAAAAGTAACCAAATTACTTAGTTTTAGCCGAAAGCCCATCGTAACTGTCGAACTTGCGTTTCGCCGCAGATTTACTAAGTACCGGAGTTTTGTTGTTCTCGCGCACCGTCGCCGGGGTGTTCACGTTTCCGGAAACCATCTTACGAAGACCACTCAGCATACCTGAAGAAAGAAAATCCGAATCAATATCGAGAAAATTCTGGGAAAGTTGTTTCAGGTTCCTTAGAGCTAAATCTCGAAATGGTTCTCGAATTAGATCAATTTATATTTCTGCAGTGTTGTCCATTAAGGCTAGTTTATTCGATTCAAAATATCGATTTTTTGTATATAAAATACAAGTTTTAATCAGCGCTGCAGTGGAGTTTGAGAAGTTTTCCATAAAAAAACTTTCATAAAAATGTAAGGACTAAAAAATATAGATAAAGATTATGATAATGCTTACGATTGAGTGAACCACTACGCCTCTTCTTCCTCATAGCTAAATGTACATCAGAGTCATCATCCAGCTGCGACATCAGTTCTTCAGTTAGCAGGCCAATATGGTTCGAGTTCTCGATAAATAACTGAAAATAGTTAGAGATTAACATTAACAATACAATTAGTATAGATAAAAATTCCCTTATTTTATATGACATTATTATCAATGGGAAACTACCATTCCAACCTTTTCTGATTCCGTGAATGAAATTAACTTACCTTCACAAGAGCTACATGGTGTTCCAACCTCTGAGCTGATGCTGCTACAGGAAGTGGCATTATGCTTGGTGCCATTACGATGGCAAGGTTTGAAGCATCCATTCTGTTCTCCTTATTTTTCGACGCTATGAAATTTAGTAACTGAAATATAGTAATAAAAATTAGTTTAAGGAATTCAGATAGGTTTTGCAAGACATCAGGGTTTATTTACAGTCAAAATATTTATATGTATATTTATTGCCGAAAATAATTGAATTAATATGGTGTAGCCATGCAGTCTGTCATAGTGGGAGCCCTGTGCGACAGGTGTGGGCTCTCTTTCTCTACGGATGACATTTTGTATAGTTTTGTACAATGCTGTACATAACTAACAGGTTTTTAAAACATGTCATTACTAAGTAGAGTGAGGGTAAATGTGACTTACTTAGAGGGTGTGTTTTTTTGTGATGTGATGATATGATGTAGTTTAAATTAATAATTTTAAATGAACACTTTAATTATAATCTCTTGTTTATATGTATTGTATTCGGCGTTATTCTCATCAGATGGTAAGTGATGATAAGGTTGTTACCGATGGATAAACTATAACAGTCCAGTAAAGCATGTGTATAGTACCCGCACAGTAAGTTTGCCCCTCTGAAGTTAGCTCTCTGCAATTTCAAACATGTGCAGATGGAATGTGTGTCAATTATTTTCTATAATAATAACTATCCCTAGATAACATAAAACACTAGGACATTTCTTTGCACCTGCAAACTTGCCTTGCCTCCTTGTCTTTTGTGACTAACTTCAGAGGGGCAAACTTATTGTGTGAGTACTATACTGTACTGACTGATCAAACTTATAACCTTTTTTGAAGTTGAAGTCAAATCAAGTTCAAGCAAACCAACCTCAGGCCTATTTGTCAAAATAAATCAGAAGTAATAACACTTTAATTAACCTACATTACAATTTGGCTAATTAAAAAGTTGATTATACAATTAGGTCTGTTAAGTGGGTTGACAGCATAGAGAACTATTTACAGTTTGGTTATCAAATTACATTTTAACTGTGAAGGACTGTTTAGAATTAAATCAATGTACATATATAATGTTTGTTGCCACTTGGCACTTCAACAGCACAACCAATTGTGATGAAATTTGGCATGATTTTTTTCATTCCACATTTGGAGCTGATAAAAATACTTTATTATTGTTATTTATTTAAATCAATTATCTCCTATCCAACTGTATGTGTCCTGTCTATTGGACATGAACCTCACTTATAGAGGGTCATTGGCTATGTGAACTTGGCACCCGACCTTGAAAAAATTTAATTTTTTTTGCGCTATTCGATAGATTTACGTTTGTAGTTGTTTGTAGTGAAACTATTTTCGTTTGTAGTTAAACAAAAAAAAAGTTATGACGAGTCAAAAAAAAGCTGGCACCCGACTTTGAAAAAATTAACTTTTTTTTGTGGTTATCGGTAGATATAGGTTTGTAGAGGTTTGTAGTGAAACTATTTTCGTTTGTAGTTAAACCAAAAAAAAGTTATGACGAGTTAAAAAAAATTCTCTCAAACTTTAAAAAATTAACTTTTTTTCGTGATTTTCGATAGATATAGGGCAGTAGAGGTTTGTAGTGAAACTATTTTCGTTTGTAGTTAAACCAAAAAAAAGTTATGACGAGTTAAAAAAATTCTCTCAAACTTTAAAAAATTAACTTTTTTTGTGATTTTCGATAGATATAGGGTAGTAGAGGTTGGTAGTGAAACTTTTGCGCTACTACAAACGAATACGAGTAACTACAAACGAAATCCAATCTACTACAAACGATTTTGAGATACTACAAACGAATACGAGTTACTACAAACGAAATCCAATCTACTACAAACGATTTTTAGCTACTACAAACGAATACGAGTTACTACAAACGAAATCCAATCTACTACAAACGATTTTAACCTACTACAAACGAATTCGAGTAACTACAAACGAAATCCCATCTACTACAAACGATTTTGACCTACTACAAACGAATTCGAGTAACTACAAACGAAATCCAATCTACTACAAACGATTTTGACCTATTACAAACGAATTGGAGTAACTACAAACGAAATCCAATCTACTACAAACGATTTTTAGCTACTACAAACGAATACGAGATACTACAAACGAAATCCAATGTACTACAAACGATTTTTAGCTACTACAAACGAATACGAGTTACTACAAACGAAATCCAATCTACTACAAACGATTTTTAGCTACTACAAACGAATTCGAGTTACTACAAACGAAATCCAATCTACTACAAACGATTTTTAGCTACTACAAACGAATACGAGTTACTACAAACGAAATCCAATCTACTACAAACGATTTTTAGCTACTACAAACGAATTCGAGTAACTACAAACGAAATCCAACCTACTACAAACGATTTTTAGCTACTACAAACGAATCTAGTAGAGAGTTTTAGTAGAGAGAATTTTTTTTAACTCGTCATAACTTTTTTTTGGTTTAACTACAAACGAAAATAGTTTCACTACAAACCTCTACAAACCTATATCTACCGATAACCACAAAAAAAAGTTAATTTTTTCAGAAAAAAAATAATTAAAACGAAAAAGTTAATTATTTTTTTTCTGAAAAAATTAACTTTTTTTGTGGTTATCGGTAGATATAGGTTTGTAGAGGTTTGTAGTGAAACTATTTTCGTTTGTAGTTAAACCAAAAAAAAGTTTTGACGAGTTAAAAAAAATTCTCTCAAACTTTAAAAAATTAACTTTTTTTCGTGATTTTCGATAGATATAGGGCAGTAGAGGTTTGTAGTGAAACTATTTTCGTTTGTAGTTAAACCAAAAAAAAGTTATGACGAGTTAAAAAAATTCTCTCAAACTTTAAAAAATTAACTTTTTTCGTGATTTTCGATAGATATAGGGCAGTAGAGGTTGGTAGTGAAACTTTTGCGTTACTACAAACGAATACGAGTATTTATAGTTACTCGAATTCGTTTGTAGTAGGTCAAAATCGTTTGTAGTAGATTGGATTTCGTTTGTAGTAACTCGAATTCGTTTGTAGTCGGTCAAAATCGTTTGTAGTAGATTGGATTTCGTTTGTAGTTACTCCAATTCGTTTGTAGTAGCTAAAATTCGTTTGTAGTAGATTGGATTTCGTTTGTAGTAACTCGAATTCGTTTGTAGTAGCTAAAAATCGTTTGTATTAGATTGGATTTCGTTTGTAGTATAAAGTCTGTTAATTTCGTTGTTACGTGTTCTTTAACTGCACAAATTAGTCTGTGTTTTGAGAGGAGATGATCAAAACAAACCACGATACTCAGTTCACGAAACAATACGTTATTTATTCAGATATTACACATTTGTCTTAGATTAGACGAGAATAATGTATGACGCAATAATATAGCGCTGTGCGCGCGTGGTCGGCTAGGGGCGCGGGGAACGACTGGCGAGCCCCGAGTCGCAAAACGTCAAGTCAGCATACTGTGACGTATGCGCCCCTACATCACACCCCCCTAGAATTTGGTACGATGAAAAATACATAAATTTTGAAATCACAAACCAAATTATAACTACTAAGATATGACTCGATATGAACAAAGAATGCACTGCGATAAACCTACAACAACAATGCGTAACATGATAGCTTTGCTTACATCATGACTCTGTAACAGTTCAATGTTCATGCGAAATCATTAAGTATACATTGCTGGCAATATACATTACTGTTTGTACATTATTAAATTTAAACAATCAAGTTCTTATATACTAGATCAAATATTTTTTCTTTACCAAACTGTGAACGAAATGCCTTTTATTAAAACGTAAGTAATATTTGTGAACTAAAGTGAGAAAAATAAGTAAATGCTAAAACACTTATGAAAATATCACCTTAGTGGGTGTGGGCTGCTTTACCAAATAAATGTAAGGTTAAAAGAAATTGCAATAAAGTACGCACATGCCTAAACTATTTTGCTTACCTAGATGACCTTAATTACTAGAAACGTGCTGGCATCTTTGTTACGCGTCCACTGCGCGTTTTCTTCAGCGGTGGTCTATCACCGCGTACATTGCCGTGCACTGCTTCCGAAGCCGTCTTGATTTCTGTACTTGGTGGCGCAACCGTGTTTTCCGAATCATTAAGAACGTATGCCGGTTTCAGTCTATCGATAGAGATATTTACCCGCCTGTTTGGTAGCTGCAGTTCGAAAACTTTCGAACCTCTTTTAATGACCTCGAAAGGACCATCATACGGAGTTTTCAAAGGCTTCCGCACTGCATCATCTCTGACAAACACATGTGTGCAAGATTTTAAATCTCGATGCACGAACCAGTTTTGGTTACAAAGATGATTAATAGCGATAGGTCTGAGCCTGCTAATTGCTTCGCGTACGTTCTCAAGGACACCACTTGAGCCACCATGTACAGAATTACCTGTTGAAAAATAGTCACCTGGTAATCGTAACGGCTTGCCGAACGTATATTCGGCTGCACTGACGCCGTTGTCGCTACGTCCCGCAGCGCGAAGTCCTAATAACACCGTTGGGAGTTCGTCTACCCATGACCTTGCGTCTAGGCGAGCCATCATCGCTGCTTTGAAACTGCGATGCCAGCGTTCCACGATGCCGTTAGCCTGTGGATGGTAACTAGTGGTCCTTACCTTTTCGACCCCTAAGTACTTCATCAAATCGGTGAATAACTGGCTTTCGAATTGCCGCCCTTGATCCGTTGTTATTCGGCAAGGACAACCGTATCGCGTGATCCAGTTATCATATATTACCTTAGCGACAGTTTCCGCCGTAATATCCTTTATCGGTACTGCTTCCGGCCAGCGCGTACCTCTGTCGACCATGGTGACAAGATATCTATACCCTTCCTCAGTCGTGAGTAAAGGTCCGACAATATCAACATGTAAGTGTTCGAAACGCTCTGCCTGTTTAAAAGCTCCGTATTCTGATATTGTATGCCTACCGATCTTTGCTTTTTGACACCTAATACAAGACTTGGCCCACTTACCTACGTCTGTGTTCATACCCGGCCAAAAATATCTTTTCGCAACCAATCTGCGTGAAGCTCGAATTCCTGGATGGCTTAAGTTATGCAAATTATCAAATACCTGACGCCTAAATTCCTTAGGTAGGTAGGGTCGAGCGGTCGATGTTGATATTTCGCAATACAACTCGTGGTCACATGTAGGCACAAATATGCTTTTAATGCATACGCTATTGTTGTAGTCTGTATGACGTCGTTGCGAAGTGTAGGTGTCCAATTTCTGCGAATCGGCCAGCCGTTCCAAATCTAATGGTGCTGGGCATGAAATCGTCGCTACACGCGATAAGGCATCGGCCACACTATTGTGTTTACCTTGTACATGCCGAATATCGGTTGTAAACTCGCTAATGAACAATAGCTGCCTTGTACGCCTCGGCGTCTCCGCGTCAGTAGCTGATTTTGATCTTGAGAACGCGTGTACTAGCGGTCGGTGGTCCGTATATATGACCAGCGGTCTGCCTTCGAATATTTTTCTAAAATATTTTAAGGCAGAATAAATGGCTAATAATTCTCGATCATACGTACTATAACGCTGTTGCGGTGTCGTCAACTCCTTAGAGAAATACCCAAGAGGCTTCCACAAACCTTTTTCCATTTGTTGTAGAACTGCCCCTATGCACGTGTCCGACGCGTCGGTCATTAGCGCCAACGTAGCGTCCGCGCTCGGGTACGATAACGTCGCAGCGTTCTCCAGTTGCGACTTACATTCTCGAAATGCTGATTCCGCATCCGGTGTCCACACAATGGGTGTTTTGTCGTTCTTCTTGGCGTTACTTAGGTATTTTGTTAAAATAAATTGACTTTTTACCGCCTGTGGGATGTGTTTCCTGTAAAAGTTTACCATTCCTAAGAACCGACGAAGTTCATTGATGTTCTTTGGTTTCGGATAGTCACAGATGGCTTTGACTTTATCGTCCAAAGGCCGTATCCCATTGGAAGTGACGCGGAAACCAACGAAATCTAATTCGGCAGCTCCAAAACAACTTTTCGCCAAGTTGATCGTTATACCAAACCTGTTTAACCGCTCGAAAAGTAGCCGCAGGTGCTCTCGATGCTGTTCCTCGTTGTCACTGGCGATGATGATGTCATCAATATAGCTGAATAGAAAATCTAGCCCTTCTAAAACGGTATGATTCATGAAGCGCTGGAAGGTCTGGGCCGCATTCCGAAGTCCGAAGGTCATCCTCGTGAACTCGAATAATCCGAAGGGCGTGATAATCGCGGTTTTGTCGATATCCGCCGGATTAATTGGAATAAAATGATAGGCCCTGTTGACATCGATTGACGAAAAAATTTTCTTACCTGCCAAAATGTATGTGAAATCGCCTAAACGGGGAATGGGGTACCTGTCTGGTTTGGTTATAGCGTTCAGCTGCCTGTAGTCACCACAAGGACGTATATCTCCATTTTTCTTAGGTACCACGTGCAAAGGACTCGCCCACGAGCTCTTTGATGGTCTGCAGATGCCCATTTCCTGCATATTTTTAAACTCATCTCTAACCTTTTTGTAGCGGTCCGGTGGCAGCGGACGTGCCCGTGCGAACACCGGTGGCCCCGTGGTCTCTATGTGATGTTTCACTGTATGCTGTGGAGTCTCCTTAAACGAAATTGGTTTTGTTATATCTGGAAATTCATTTAGTAATTTACTATATGGGTGGCATTCGTCTACAGTTTTGATTGATGATACAGAACTATGTACGACACTTGCAATTATATTTTTTTTAGTATAATTATCGATAAGCCTTTTTGTTTTAAGATCGACAAGCAAACCATAATGGCTTAGAAAATCCGCTCCGATTATGGGTTGCTTGACGCCTGCAATAATAAACGTCCATTTAAAAATTTTACCTAAACCCAAATCAATATTCATACAAGTTGTACCATAAGTATTTATACGCGTGTCGTTTGCGGCGTATAGATTATACTCGCTTTTGTCGCAACTAGCTTTACGCCTAACTACACCAACAGGTATCACTGACACGTTCGCTCCTGTGTCAATAAGAAAACTTTGACCACTATTATTGTCTTGCACACATAGACGGCGATTAACATTGCCTATGCAGGGTCCCGTCGTCGACTGCACAGCTTCTAGTTTCCCTGGTTGACTTTTCCTTTCCAGCTGCAAGGACTCCTGCACTTAAAAGCCTTTGCTCCGAAACGCTGATGAAAATAACACAGCTTCCTGCCCGACGGTCGTCCTTGCTGTGTATCGTAGTCCTTGCGGAACTGTGTCCCGACGCGGCGATCCTCGTTCCAGCGTCGTCTCTCTCTACGCAGCTCCGCCACTTCCATGCTGAGCTCTTCCATCTTTGCTGTAACACTGCTCGCTTCGCTACGTCCGGTCGACACGCTAGCTACTTCTACTGGCTTCAGGCTCTCCATAACCCTATCGGCCATCGCTGCCAACTCCGTCAAAGCCGTTACACTGGAGGCTGCTAACGCCGTTCTGACTGCAACCGGTAGGTGGCCTTGCCATAGCGTTCTGAGCGCGTTATCCTGGAAGCTAGTGCCAGCCAGGTTCTGCATACATCTAAGCAACTGAGAAGGCTTCTGCTCACCAAGCTGCATCTCTCCAACGAGCCTCTGTATTTTTCTATCCTCTGACTCCTGATAGACGCTCAACAACCTTGCTTTGATTGCCTTGTACTTCTCCTTTTCCGGCGGCTTCTGAAGGATGTCCGTTACCTGAGGTAACACTTGCTTGCCCAATTTCGTGACAAGTAGCTGGAACTGTGCGGCATCACTGGCATGCTGCGGCAAAACAGCAGCTTCGTACTGCAGGAACCACAGCTCCGGTTGATCCGTCCAGAAGTCCGGTACGCGTGCGTCGACGGAGATTCCTTTGACCTCCTTATTCTCTTCCGCCATTTTTACACGCGCGGTGATAAAAAAGGTAGTTATATATCTAATATAGCCTACCTAGCCAACCGAAAGTGAGTCGCCCCCTAATAGCGTGGAACTGAGTATGTACAACACTGGAACAGTTCACTAAAACGGGTCACCAATATAAAGTCTGTTAATTTCGTTGTTACGTGTTCTTTAACTGCACAAATTAGTCTGTGTTTTGAGAGGAGATGATCAAAACAAACCACGATACTCAGTTCACGAAACAATACGTTATTTATTCAGATATTACACATTTGTCTTAGATTAGACGAGAATAATGTATGACGCAATAATATAGCGCTGTGCGCGCGTGGTCGGCTAGGGGCGCGGGGAACGACTGGCGAGCCCCGAGTCGCAAAACGTCAAGTCAGCATACTGTGACGTATGCGCCCCTACAGTAGTAACTCGTATTCGTTTGTAGTAGCTAAAAATCATTTGTAGTAGATTGGATTTCGTTTGTAGTTACTCCAATTCGTTTGTAGTAGCTAAAAATCGTTTGTAGTAGATTGGATTTCGTTTGTAGTAACTCGAATTCGTTTGTAGTAGGTCAAAATCGTTTGTAGTAGATTGGATTTCGTTTGTAGTTACTCGAATTCGTTTGTAGTAGCTAAAAATCGTTTGTAGTAGATTGGATTTCGTTTGTAGTAACTCGTATTCGTTTGTAGTAACGCAAAAGTTTCACTACCAACCTCTACTGCCCTATATCTATCGAAAATCACGAAAAAAGTTAATTTTTTAAAGTTTGAGAGAATTTTTTTTAACTCGTCATAACTTTTTTTTGGTTTAACTACAAACGAAAATAGTTTCACTACAAACCTCTACAAACCTATATCTACCGATAACCACAAAAAAAGTTAATTTTTTCAGAAAAAAAATAATTAATTTTTTCGTTTTAATTATTTTTTTTCTGAAAAAATTAACTTTTTTTGTGGTTATCGGTAGATATAGGTTTGTAGAGGTTTGTAGTGAAACTATTTTCGTTTGTAGTTAAACCAAAAAAAAGTTATGATGAGTTAAAAAAAATTCTCTCTACTAAAACTCTCTACTAGATTCGTTTGTTGTAGCTAAAAATCGTTTATAGTAGATTGGATTTCGTTTGTAGTAACTCGTATTCGTTTGTAGTAGCTAAAAATCGTTTGTAGTAGATTGGATTTCGTTTGTAGTAACTCGAATTCGTTTGTAGTAGCTAAAAATCGTTTGTAGTAGATTGGATTTCGTTTGTAGTAACTCGTATTCGTTTGTAGTAGCTAAAAATCGTTTGTAGTACATTGGATTTCGTTTGTAGTATCTCGTATTCGTTTGTAGTAGCTAAAAATCGTTTGTAGTAGATTGGATTTCGTTTGTAGTTACTCCAATTCGTTTGTAATAGGTCAAAATCGTTTGTAGTAGATTGGATTTCGTTTGTAGTTACTCGAATTCGTTTGTAGTAGGTCAAAATCGTTTGTAGTAGATGGGATTTCGTTTGTAGTTACTCGAATTCGTTTGTAGTAGGTTAAAATCGTTTGTAGTAGATTGGATTTCGTTTGTAGTAACTCGTATTCGTTTGTAGTAGCTAAAAATCGTTTGTAGTAGATTGGATTTCGTTTGTAGTAACTCGTATTCGTTTGTAGTATCTCAAAATCGTTTGTAGTAGATTGGATTTCGTTTGTAGTTACTCGTATTCGTTTGTAGTAGCGCAAAAGTTTCACTACCAACCTCTACTACCCTATATCTATCGAAAATTACAAAAAAAGTTAATTTTTTAAAGTTTGAGAGAATTTTTTTAACTCGTCATAACTTTTTTTTGGTTTAACTACAAACGAAAATAGTTTCACTACAAACCTCTACTGCCCTATATCTATCGAAAATCACGAAAAAAAGTTAATTTTTTAAAGTTTGAGAGAATTTTTTTTAACTCGTCATAACTTTTTTTTGGTTTAACTACAAACGAAAATAGTTTCACTACAAACCTCTACAAACCTATATCTACCGATAACCACAAAAAAAAGTTAATTTTTTCAGAAAAAAAATAATTAATTTTTTCGTTTTAATTATTTTTTTTCTGCAAAAATTAACTTTTTTTTGTGGTTATCGGTAGATATAGGTTTGTAGAGGTTTGTAGTAAAACTATTTTCGTTTGTAGTTAAACCAAAAAAAAGTTATGACGAGTTAAAAAAATTCTCTCAAACTTTAAAAAATTAACTTTTTTTTGTGATTTTCGATAGATATAGGGTAGTAGAGGTTGGTAGTGAAACTTTTGCGCTACTACAAACGAATACGAGTAACTACAAACGAAATCCAATCTACTACAAACGATTTTTAGCTACTACAAACGAATACGAGATACTACAAACGAAATCCAATGTACTACAAACGATTTTTAGCTACTGCAAACGAATTCGAGTAACTACAAACGAAATCCAATGTACTACAAACGATTTTTAGCTACTACAAACGAATTGGAGTAACTACAAACGAAATCCAATCTACTACAAACGATTTTGACCGACTACAAACGAATTCGAGTTACTACAAACGAAATCCAATCTACTACAAACGATTTTTAGCTACTACATACGAATACGAGTTACTACAAACGAAATCCAATCTACTACAAACGATTTTTAGCTACTACAAACGAATTGGAGTAACTACAAACGAAATCCAATCTACTACAAACGATTTTGACCGACTACAAACGAATTCGAGTTACTACAAACGAAATCCAATGTACTACAAACGATTTTTAGCTACTACAAACGAATACGAGTTACTACAAACGAAATCCAATCTACTACAAACGATTTTTAGCTACTAGAAACGAATTCGAGTTACTACAAACGAAATCCAATCTACTACAAACTATTTTTAGCTACTACAAACGAATACGAGTTACTACAAACGAAATCCAATCTACTACAAACGATTTTTAGGTACTACAAACGAATTCGAGTAACTACAAACGAAATCCAATCTACTACAAACGATTTTTAGGTACTACAAACGAATACGAGTTACTACAAACGAAATCCAATCTACTACAAACGATTTTTAGCTACTACAAACGAATCTAGTAGAGAGTTTTAGTAGAGAGAATTTTTTTTAACTCGTCATAACTTTTTTTTGGTTTAACTACAAACGAAAATAGTTTCACTACAAACCTCTACAAACCTATATCTACCGATAACCACAAAAAAAAGTTAATTTTTTCAGAAAAAAAATAATTAAAACGAAAAAATTAATTATTTTTTTTCTGAAAAAATTAACTTTTTTTTGTGGTTATCGGTAGATATAGGTTTGTAGAGGTTTGTAGTGAAACTATTTTCGTTTGTAGTTAAACCAAAAAAAAGTTATGACGAGTTAAAAAAAATTCTCTCAAACTTTAAAAAATTAACTTTTTTTCGTGATTTTCGATAGATATAGGGCAGTAGAGGTTTGTAGTGAAACTATTTTCGTTTGTAGTTAAACCAAAAAAAAGTTATGACGAGTTAAAAAAATTCTCTCAAACTTTAAAAAATTAACTTTTTTCGTGATTTTCGATAGATATAGGGCAGTAGAGGTTGGTAGTGAAACTTTTGCGTTACTACAAACGAATACGAGTATTTATAGTTACTCGAATTCGTTTGTAGTAGGTCAAAATCGTTTGTAGTAGATGGGATTTCGTTTGTAGTTACTCGAATTCGTTTGTAGTACCTAAAAATCGTTTGTAGTAGATTGGATTTCGTTTGTAGTTACTCGAATTCGTTTGTAGTAGCTAAAAAACGTTTGTAGTAGATTGGATTTCGTTTGTAGTAACTCGTATTCGTATGTAGTAGCTAAAAATCGTTTGTAGTAGATTGGATTTCGTTTGTAGTAACTCGAATTCGTTTGTAGTCGGTCAAAATCGTTTGTAGTAGATTGGATTTCGTTTGTAGTTACTCCAATTCGTTTGTAGTAGCTAAAAATCGTTTGTAGTAGATTGGATTTCGTTTGTAGTAACTCGAATTCGTTTGTAGTAGCTAAAAATCGTTTGTATTAGATTGGATTTCGTTTGTAGTAACTCGTATTCGTTTGTAGTAGCTAAAAATCATTTGTAGTAGATTGGATTTCGTTTGTAGTTACTCCAATTCGTTTGTAGTAGCTAAAAATCGTTTTTAGTAGATTGGATTTCGTTTGTAGTAACTCGAATTCGTTTGTAGTAGGTCAAAATCGTTTGTAGTAGATTGGATTTCGTTTGTAGTTACTCGAATTCGTTTGTAGTAGCTAAAAATCGTTTGTAGTAGATTGGATTTCGTTTGTAGTAACTCGTATTCGTTTGTAGTAACGCAAAAGTTTCACTACCAACCTCTACTGCCCTATATCTATCGAAAATCACGAAAAAAGTTAATTTTTTAAAGTTTGAGAGAATTTTTTTTAACTCGTCATTACTTTTTTTTGGTTTAACTACAAACGAAAATAGTTTCACTACAAACCTCTACAAACCTATATCTACCGATAACCACAAAAAAAAGTTAATTTTTTCAGAAAAAAAATAATTAATTTTTTCGTTTTAATTATTTTTTTTCTGAAAAAATTAATTTTTTTTTGTGGTTATCGGTAGATATAGGTTTGTAGAGGTTTGTAGTGAAACTATTTTCGTTTGTAGTTAAACCAAAAAAAAGTTATGACGAGTTAAAAAAAATTCTCTCTACTAAAACTCTCTACTAGATTCGTTTGTAGTAGCTAAAAATCGTTTGTAGTAGGTTGGATTTCGTTTGTAGTTACTCGAATTCGTTTGTAGTTACTCGAATTCGTTTGTAGTAGCTAAAAATCGTTTGTAGTAGATTGGATTTCGTTTGTAGTAACTCGTATTCGTTTGTAGTAGCTAAAAATCGTTTGTAGTAGATTGGATTTCGTTTGTAGTAACTCGAATTCGTTTGTAGTAGCTAAAAATCGTTTGTAGTAGATTGGATTTCGTTTGTAGTAACTCGAATTCGTTTGTAGTAGGTCAAAATCGTTTGTAGTAGATTGGATTTCGTTTGTAGTAACTCGTATTCGTTTGTAGTAGCTAAAAATCGTTTGTAGTACATTGGATTTCGTTTGTAGTATCTCGTATTCGTTTGTAGTAGCTAAAAATCGTTTGTAGTAGATTGGATTTCGTTTGTAGTTACTCCAATTCGTTTGTAATAGGTCAAAATCGTTTGTAGTAGATTGGATTTCGTTTGTAGTTACTCGAATTCGTTTGTAGTAGGTCAAAATCGTTTGTAGTAGATGGGATTTCGTTTGTAGTTACTCGAATTCGTTTGTAGTAGGTTAAAATCGTTTGTAGTAGATTGGATTTCGTTTGTAGTAACTCGTATTCGTTTGTAGTAGCTAAAAATCGTTTGTAGTAGATTGGATTTCGTTTGTAGTAACTCGTATTCGTTTGTAGTATCTCAAAATCGTTTGTAGTAGATTGGATTTCGTTTGTAGTTACTCGTATTCGTTTGTAGTAGCGCAAAAGTTTCACTACCAACCTCTACTACCCTATATCTATCGAAAATCACAAAAAAAGTTAATTTTTTAAAGTTTGAGAGAATTTTTTTAACTCGTCATAACTTTTTTTTGGTTTAACTACAAACGAAAATAGTTTCACTACAAACCTCTACTGCCCTATATCTATCGAAAATCACGAAAAAAAGTTAATTTTTTAAAGTTTGAGAGAATTTTTTTTAACTCGTCATAACTTTTTTTTGGTTTAACTACAAACGAAAATAGTTTCACTACAAACCTCTACAAACCTATATCTACCGATAACCACAAAAAAAAGTTAATTTTTTCAAAGTCGGGTGCCAGCTTTTTTTTGACTCGTCATAACTTTTTTTTGGTTTAACTACAAACGAAAATAGTTTCACTACAAACAACTACAAACGTAAATCTATCGAATAGCGCAAAAAAAATTAAATTTTTTCAAGGTCGGGTGCCAAGTTCACATAGCCAGGGTCATTATACTTTCTATGAGAGAAATCATCTTCTATTCATACTAATATTATAAACTTTGTATGTTTATCTGTTTGATATGTAATCTCTAAAACAACTTGAACACCTGAGTCATGAAGCAAGCAACCACTTTGTTATCAACTCAATCATACCTACTTCAAACATTCTATACTCAGAAGCTTTAATGCTGAAGAAAAAAAACACATGACATCAGCTATTTAAAAATAGTCTTACCTCCATGATATAGTGCAATAAATGCACATGTAGGACAGGTAACAACAGCAATGTGTTCAAAATTGGCTTCAAGGTGTCTTGACCTGCAGTGACTCTACAGCGGAGCAGTAGGTCCTGGACTTCAACACTGATCAGTGGTTCCGGAAGACCACGGAGGTACAGCTTAAGGACACTAGCTATATCTATTGGATGATGACCCTCGGAAACACAGCCACCAGCGTCTAATAACCGCTGTAAAATTAATGAGTAGTATGTAAAAAAACTGTTGTATCAAGTTCTAACTTAATCAAATACATCCGTATACATACCTTAATGTCTTTCTGGCGAGTCTGTGAGCCAGCTTTTCGAAATAAACCTTCAATATTTGCATTGGATCTAAGTACAGATGACATTTCATTCACCACTGTTGGTACACACAATGTGCTACCGCAACAAACTACACTACACGATGGAACCTTCGCCAAAGGTGCTCCGAAAACAGTCTTGTGATCCTGAATAAAATTTACGTATTAATAACACACATAAAGAAGCTTTTTAATAATTTTCCTACAAATAACAAAAGTGCACCTACTTTGACATGTTTTAGAATTATTTTCTTTAGACGATGCTTCAAACCGGCTTTCTTCAATTCCCCGACAATGATAGACTGTAATTTACCGTGATTTATACCGTCAGATATCAACATGTTGTATATTTCAAGAGATTTCAATACATTTGCAAATTGAAATATTTTGAGCGCATTTCAAATCATAGTACGTTAAATTATGTTCCTTATCACGCACGCCAATGCACGCAGTATTTGATCTATTTATGTCTGAATGTATGATATATTTCTCTTAGAAACATATTTTGAGTGTGGTTTGGTTAAATTACTTAAATTGACTCTTTTACTACAGGGTACGTAGAGTACATTTTTAAATTAATTAATTTTAAAAGTGATAGGTAAAGGTTGGGTAAAGGTATTGGAACGTTATTTCGTCTAAAATATATTGACATCCAAGCGTTCGCCCTGAAACAATTCTTAAAAAGTAAACGAAACTGTATCTGTCAGGTCCATATATTAGTATATTAGTCTGTGTATCTGTCAAATACTTAGTACTTCGTGGATATTTTAGTGTTTTTATTTAATACATTTTCTTGTACATATTGACCGGTTCTCTGATACCATTAAATGGAAATGACGAATTAAAGTGGATAAATTAGTACCAATAAATCAAGATTGTATTATCTCCATTAAACATTGAAATTATAGCAAAAAATTGAAAATGATAGAACTTACAGCAAAACTTACAACTGGCACAGTTTATTTGGCTGGAGAAGCTTTAGAATGCTGCATTAGCTTTTGTCACACCACCCAACCGGAACACAGGAACTCACAGAGTCATAGGTAATACAGTCAAAACCCAGAGTAGTAACTGCACTTCTGATACTCATTTACCAATTAGGCTCTACTAGGTCTATGGATAGCTTGTGTTAAGTGATTTTTCCGATTGCCAGGTGCTCAAAGTAGTGTTTAAACCTGTCTGAATTATTCCAGCGACATCTGAATATTGCAACTGCCTGCCTTTTGTTTCAGTACTATGTGATACTAAAACGTAAGCTTTTAACACCTTAGCTTAGCTAATCTAAAACTTGATTAATATTTCCAGCGACATCCTAGAGAATCTAGCTTGGGCATCAGCACAGCTCCATTGTTTCTATTCTACGTCAGGAAATACCGGAGAGAAAACTCCTACAGTAGAAAAGACAACGTCATTAGAAGTAACTTCATGTGATATCGGAGATGTTATATCTCATACTAAACCTAAGATATTATTCTGTGACTTGACTATTCCTTTGGGAGAGACTAAAACATGTAAGTAATTGTTTAATTTGTATTTTTACTTTATTTTATTGTACGGCCCATATGTATATGTTGGCACCATAATAATCAGCTGCCTAAGCTGTTGGATTTGAACCTCCCTCTCATGTAAAGCCTCTTATAATATCCATCATTTTTATATTTCACAGTTTGGTATAGAGAATCCCTACCCATAGAAGCTCCACCATCCTATAGAGGCACAACAGTAAAATACTCTTATAAAATTACAATCGCCACACAGAAAGTTGGATCACACATCAAAATGGTGCGGATACCGTTCCGAGTGCTGCCAATAAGTCCCATCATGAACATGCAAGACTTATCTGCATTGTGTGGGAATGAGACCACTGAGGAGTTGCAGCCAACGAACCCATTCTCAGAGGAGAGGAAAGTTGAAACACCTTTAACTATGGCTTTGCAGGTTTTACAGGTGAGCTTTCTGTGTCATAGTGTCCAAACAGCACACACCAAATATAGCTAGTTTTTAATATAACTCTTGTAAATGAACAATAAATTTTATCTGATGTATAATTAAAATGATTTCAGAATCTAACAGCCAGAAGGAGTCCAAATTCATACATGATAACAAACACAAGAGGGAAGGTAGGACGGTTTTGCTTATTTAAATCAGCATACAAGCTGGGTGAAGATATTGTCGGAACTTTTGACTTCTCCGTGGGAACCGTTACATGCATGCAGGTAAATATGATGTATTATTAACTTTTAATTAAGGTTTTAATTAATAATAATAATATTTATTAGAATGATCTTAAAATATAACATCTATTGCATATTTAAAACTCTGAAAGGACATTATGACATAAAATAATTTGAATAGAAGTTCAATTTAAATGTCAATTTATGTTTGAAAGGACACCATCTAAAGCTAGAAAGAACACAGTGGAACACCAATTCTCTTAAACACATCCTTAGTAACAGAGTGGTGGCAGCAGAAAATACAAACCAATTTAAAAATGGACTGGATAAATCATATCAAAAACAAACAAATGATGGGTGGAAAATAACTAGATGCAGATGATTATCAACTGGATCAGCTGCTTGCCTGTCATGTAATAATTATAATATATGTGCAAAAAGATAATTATTTAAAAAAGTTGGAAGTGTTTGTCTGTCCCTTAGGCATTTTTGTTGTTGTCTGGGCGGTTCCTCTCCTCCCAGAAGTTCTCAAAACGCCTGATGTCACTACACGCCTACTGCATATATCCTAGATTGACCTTTTCCTGTATGTGATGGTCTTACATAATATTATGATTTTTACGGTTTCCTCAATAAAGTGGATTCAGATTTGGAAACGGTATAATATTACTCCTTTGTCCGCAAATAGAATCACAGGCATCAGCTTGTTTGCAATATTATAATTGTTCACATAAAAATTAAATTGTTTATTTTTTAGGTATCAGTGTCCCTACAACCGGAAGAGGTAATAAAATCAAAATCGCCACCAAAAAATGCAAATAAGGACATTAGCAGCAGATCGATGACAGTAGCCCGTTATCATGAGGTGACGCTGGGTCTCACACATTCACAGCTCATTCTGCCCATACCGCTCCATATCACACCTGCATTCGAAGGCGACGATGGTAAGTGTACAAACTCACTTAGAGTTAAGATGATACGCAAAAATAAACAAATCGGTCGATAATGTCGAGAAACGAGTATCAATAACATACACCTTCATAGTGAATCACAATGCGCCGCCTGAGGTCTAGTAGCGCGCGTAATGTCACTTGACATTACGCGCGCTACGTAATGCGTGATGTTTGAATTATTCGAGTAATGTGTAATGCTACAGTGCATGGTCCGATAATATCACGTGTTGTGGGTATTCATAAGAAATTATTAATAAAGTCGGTTGTTATCTGGACTCGGAGTTTGATTGACACAACATGGTGGCAGCGGTGTTTAAAATTAGTTTTTAAATAGTTTTCGTCAATATTTCTTGATAAACGTATAGTCAGTAACGTTGTTATTGTTTGAATATTGTTTGTTTCGCAATGGAACACGCGAGACCTCCGCCGGAACTGAGTTTGGAAGGCAGCCCCGTCAGCCGGGCTGACGCATGGAAACGATGGAAGACGCAGTTTAATCTGTTCCTGAAGGCATCGGGGGTGCATAAAGAGGAACAAGCTGTGCAGTCGAGTTTACTTATCAACCTGATCGGACCGGACGGGTTCGACGTGTATCAGACGTTCACTTTCGAAGACAAAGAACAGGATGACGTCACGGTTTTGTTGAAAAAATTCGACAAATATTTCGAAGTGAAGCCGAACATCACGTTATCTAGATACATATTTTTCACACGAAACCAAGAGATCGGTGAAACTATTAGCCAATATGTGATAGCTTTAAAATTATTGAGCAAAAACTGTGCGTTCGGTTCGCTCGAAGAAGAGTTGATTCGCGATCGTATCGTCTGTGGAATCAACAATGGTGTCGTCCGCGATCGATTGCTTCGTGCGGACGAGCTGACATTGGAAAAGTGTATCAAAATATGTCAAGCGGACGAGGTGTCATCGGACGGCATCCGGTGCCTGGAGGCAAGCGACGGCGAGCCGTCGGGCTCCGCGCGTGTCGAGGCGGTGCAGGTGCGCGGGCGCGGCTGCCGGGCCCGGCCCGGGGGCCACCCAGCGCCCAGCGCCGGCGCCGGCACCGGGCGTACGTCGTCGGTGCGCGCGGGCCAGTGTTACGGGTGCGGTATGCAGTGCGCGCCGGGGGCGTGCCCCGCTATCAGTGTACAGTGTTACGTGTGTCACAATTATGGTCATTTTGCGAGAATGTGTAACACGCCAAAAAGTGTTAAACAAGTGAACGAGATTGACGTTAACGCCGGTAGTTCGGAGGACGACAACGATAACTGTGAGCTATTTTATGTCTCTACGCTATCGAATGCTTCCGTGGTGAAAGAACAGTCGTCGACCGGCGGAGATTGGTTTGAAACCTTACGAGGTGATGGGGGGTTTGAAAAATTTAAATTGGACACTGGGGCCGATATCAATGTTTTGTCATACGAACGTTTTAAACGTTTAGGTTATAATGAATGTATATTAAAACGTAGGAATAACATAAAGTTGCAATCGTACAGTGGCACGGTCATACCCATAAGGGGAATATGTTATTTGTTCTAGTGGCATAAAAACTATAAATATCGGCTTAAATTCGCTATTGCGAACATAACTTGTGAAAGTGTACTGGGACGAGAGGCTTGTTCACAGTTAGGATTAATTCGTCGCGTACACAGTGTGAACGTATCGAATAATAGTAGGCGCGCGGGGCGGAGCGCGGGGTGCCAGGAGCGGGCACACGCACCCTGTAGGAAGCATAGGATACCTACAGAAATTACAAAGTTGCCGTGGAACAAGCTGGGCGCGGAGATATTTGCATATAAGAAAAAGTCTTATCTGATCTTAGTGGATTATTGCTCGGGTTTTGTAGAAGTCGCTAAGTTAAACAATATATCATCCGTGTCGGTAATAAATGCGATGAAAGAGAACTTCGCTAGACATGGGATACCCGAGACGTTAATTAGCAATAATGGGACTCAATTCACAAGCAGGGACTTTAGGAATTTTGTCATTCAATGGGGGTTCGACCATGTAACCAGCTCACCGAATTTTTCTCAAGCGAATGTAAAAAGTGAGCGCGCAGTACAGACTGTAAAAAACATTTTAATTAACTCTGTAAATAGTGATACGGATTTTTATTTAAACCTGTTGAGCTACAGGAACACGCCGCGTGAAGGTCTCTCTCCCGCACACATGCTGATGGGACGCAGGTTGAAGTGTCGACCTGTATGTTCATCCTAATCTGTTACAACCTCAAAATGAAGTCCTTTGCAGCATGAAGTGCTAGGTAATAAACAAAACATAAGTAAAATGTATAATGGTCAGCGTAGCAAAATGCTAATAAAGTTGAATGCAGGCGACAATGTTATGTTAGACAAAAGTCGTAGGATGCGTAGCGAGTGGTCGCAGAGTCGACCACTCTACGGTCATATGTTGTAGAAAACAAAAAAGGTGTCTGTTATCGACGTAGTCACAGGCATTTAATTAAATGTAAAGAAAACATTCCTGAAACTGAAACTTAAGATAAAATTGTATAGATTAATTTTTCATGTTTTTTATATCTTTAATTTTTTCTATGGGAAGGATAGATATGTATACTGTTTATTTTGTCTTCTGTAATTTATATCTTTGTTTATGGGGAAGGTGTTGTGGGTATTCATAAGAAATTATTAATAAAGTCGGTTGTTATCTGGACTCGGAGTTTGATTGACACAACATCACGCATATATCAATCGTACTTACACATCTAATTACTGTGATTAGCAATCCACCTGCCAAGTGTTGTAATTAAACATTACAATTTCTTTTCAGTAACACTAAAATGGCGCCTCTACTTTGAATTCGTAACAACGAACGAGAAGCTATTGCCGAACCCAGAAGAGAAAGACTGGAAAGCGCCTCTCAATGTGCCCATAGAAACTATGGTGTGGAACCTGCCTGTCAAGATATATTCCACATTGCCCAAACAGATCACTCAGCATGCTGTCGGAAATGACGCATATTCAATGTACTTAAAGTAACTAATTAACTATTGTATGTTTTTTATTGTACTTAAAAATAGAGATGGAATGGTGTTAAACTACATATTCATATGTGACTCAATGTCAGATACAATTTCTATTGTTAATATATTATCAAGTTGATTAATATACGGCACACAAAAAAGTCGATTTAAAAATGTATAGATGCAACCACTGAAATCTAAATTCTAACACTCTTAAGTCGCATGTACCTATGGTGTCTCCGCATATGCCACAATAGAGAGTATGCTCGGAACAATGGACAGTGTCTGAAATGGTATGTATCTGCAATTTAATTGCAGAAACTCTTCCAAAACTCATATTATACTAACTATTCATTTCACTAGTTTTGGTTTATATTAATGTGTTATTTCTTTTAAAATTTTATTTATTTCACTAGTGAGTTTTGTAAAGCTTAGAGCTACTTGTTAGAACATGGGTCGATCCAAGACGAAACTTTTTCTGAATAACTAAGCACTGATTTTTCTAGTGCCTATCAGAATTAAGATTCCTGCCGATGCACCAGTCATTTCAGTTATTAAGCTCTATTTTGTATCAGAAATTAAAATCTTTAGTGAAATGCATTCTTACATTGTTTTTGAATTTGTGGTAATATCTTATAGTAATAAAATTCTTTTGTAAATAATAATTTTATTAATAAATGATTCTTATGTTAATTTTTTTTATTACTTATTCATCATCTACTGATTCCTTATCCCAGTCTTTCATCTTTGCGCCCATCATGAAGTCATCTCTGAAAGTATAAAACACCATTTTTATTGTAACATAAAAAAATATTTATCCATTTTTGTATGGCCATGCAAAAAATATGATCAAATTCACAATAAAAACAAGTTTATTTTCTGATCAAATATGATGTAGAATTGCATTGAAACAAACAAGTTAAATAGAAAATATCAAGCTGTCTTTCTTCCTTCCATTGCATTGGGAATAATCAGACTACAAGCTTATTTATCAAATCTGTAACTTATGATATCCATGCAGCATATAGTAAACATTTAGGATGTTTTATCGCATGTACTTATTAGTGTTGTGTAATGATTGATCCACTCTCTGTAGAAGAGTAGGCCTGAGCCCCTGCAGTGGGGACATATAAAGGATGACGTGAACAAGTGTTTAAAACAGTTTCTTTCTTCATGTGTGGTTCAAGACCAGCAGTCAATTTGTACAGCTGATATAGTAGTAAATTAAATTAATACCTTAGGGCACTCCATTTCGGTGTATCTTCATGTTTGACCTCATCTTTTACAGATTTCATTTCATCAACTACTACAGACTTTGTGTTCCCCATCAGGGAATCCAAGAAGGTCCTCTTGTCAAATTTCTTTAAAATTTTCTCCTTTTTACTTTCGGACAAGTCAGTCCGTTCTACTTCTTTTTCTAATGTTTTCTGTTGATTTCGTACTGCATTGAAAAGTTGTACCACACCTTTTGTTGCTATTTTGTTGAGTAATCTTTCCCTGTCTTTCTCTAATATGTTTGGCTTTATGCGTATTGTGGGTTTATCTGGTTTCTGAAATACAATAACGATTTGTGAAACGGTTAGAAAACAAAACTTAAGTTTAGTGGCATGCCATTAGTAGTTTGAAGCATAGTTGTTTCTAATTATCTTTTTAAGGTATTGATTTGTTTAAATTAATATTATTTTTTCAGTTCGTACCATATTATATAAACTTACTTTTTTCTTAGCAAGAGGTTCACCTGAGTCAGTTTCTTTCTTAATGTCTGTTTTCTCTTTTATCTCTCCAATAACCTCAAACTCTGGTTTTTTCTCTACTTCTTTTTTAACCGTCTCAGAAAACTTTTTTGCTCGGGACAGCACTAATGTCTTTTTATTTTTAGGTTTTTTAGAGCCTAAAATCTTCGCTACTGAGTCCGCCCAGCCTTCATTTGTTACTAGAAGTTCGTTACCAGATTCATTTTCGTCATTTGAAGAAATACTTTCGGCATCCGCTTCGATATCTTCTCCGTCCGATTCAATTTCATTTTCTGACTCTTCTGATTCCTCTGTATTTGAAGATTCTGAACTCGACACTAAAACCAGAAATAAACAAGATTTATTGATCACACCTCCCGATTTTTCGTAAAGAAAACATTTCACTGATTTGAATCAAATACGGCAATAACAGTACAGTGCGAAGTTTACCTGACACTTTTACTAATGGCTTATTCATTTTTGTAGTAACTACCATGGCTTGAGTTATTAGATTAGAATTAGATATTTCTTAAAATCAATTCGTACAAACGCATTCCACGTGTTTTTGACAGTGTCAAATTGACCACTGAGCAAGTAAATCATTAAAATTGACACTGACAAGTGACCACAGCAGAAGTTCTAGTAGTAGTAGTTTAGTTCTCCCGAATTCGAAGGCAATGGAACAAAGCCATACAGCCTACTCTGAATATATCTTTTCTTCAGTCTTCTCAATAAAATGTGTAATGTGTAAATTCTATCGCTTTTTTGAAGATTCTTGACGAGAATTTCAAAGGTCAGCCTCGGTTACAACATAATTCGAAATCAATATGCCGAATGTAATCGACATGGTAAACCCTTTCGATTGCGTCGAAACCCTCACAATTTTGCGTAATGATACTATAACTCCGTCCGTGACACTTTTTCTACTATATCACACCATTATTACACAAAAAACACACATAACAGTATTATTAACGAATTACTAAAATTGCAATGAACCACCATTTTTCAAGTTCGCGCCAAGAATCGCAGAAGTTCTTCTGTGAAGTTCTGTGACAGCACCCTAGCTAGGCATATAATAACAGCCACAGACTTATATATGTGATCACCGCACACTATCAAGTAACAAACATTCAGACAAACGCAGATTTTTCATTTATCTAGTACAATTTTACAAGATTCCGTTTTATATTGTACATCCTTATTTCTATACATTTTTTGTAGTCGTATGCTTTCTTTTTGTTTTTCAAACGTAGATTTATGAAAAGCTACACACCCAACTATACCAAAACAAATGAAACAACAACAAATATTTTTCACGGTCAACTTTAATATTTTGTGTCATCCAATCAAATTTGAGCTGTACTATCAATCTACCAATTAAAACTGGTCTGTCTTTTTAAATTTTTATTACTACACTGAAAAAAAGAAATGTATTGAAATATATTCCATGCTACGAAGCATTTTATTTTTGTCTAACTAGATCTAGATTTGGGATGATATTTTGATACTATTCCATCAAAATTTAACCATATAAATCTTAATGTCATTTTGATCTATGAAATAGGTTTGTATTTCCATTCAAGTTTTTTGAATTGTATTAAAAAGTATTAATTTTATTGACTTTAGGTACACATCAAAACGGAGCGTCGATTGTTTTTAAAAATAAAATACAGCTGATCGGCACGACCAAGCAAGAAGTTGTCTTGTTTCATTTCGTTCGTGTCAGAAAATGGTGGTTTTGTTCTGAAGATGGCGAATGTTGCTAGTCCTTTATCTTATCTCACGAAAAGAGAGTGCGGTCTACTAACAGATTTAAGATCTCAGTTTTTCAACCAAAGGCTAAATGCTGCTAAAAACTTATATCGTCGTGATTTGGTGTGCCATTTTGGATGCGTTAATGCCATCGAATTTTCCAACAATGGCGAGTTGCTCGTATCAGGTAATATTTTATTGTTTTTTTGACGCTTTTCACCTCAATAGGTAGTAGTAAATGTAAACTATACTCGGCTATGCAAAACGTAATGAGTTTTCTGGTTGCGTGAAAGTTTTTTAAGTTTGTAGAATTATTACCTACTTTGATATATTACTTCAGTGATAACAGTAGACAAATAGTGAGTGAAAATGTATAGATGTTTATGCAATATGTGGATGTGTTTGTCGAATTGAATGTTTAGCCGCTGCTTATGCATCGATTCCGTTCTTCATATTGTCCATAAGGCCAAACAATTAGTTTATATTTTAGCTTGGATCACTTTTGTGCAGTTTTTTTCTTAGTAAAAAATTCTTTTGGAGTCTGCTACCAAATAATGTAACTTAGATATTGGTATTATCTGCACAATTTTTTAAAATGTACATCACAGAAGAGCGGAGCCTAATAATACAAATTATGCCTAACTTAAAAGGAGTGCCTCACAAACTATAGTAACTAAGTCCAGATAATGCAATAAATAATTTTTAATTAAAAAAATAAAATATTGGATTTTTAAATAAAGTGATACTTATTCTCGTTAACAGTATCAAAAAATATTGTTTTTATAGGATAGGGTCAACATTTTTTATACAAAGCCACATTCAAGTGAGGTTTTAAAACAAATATGTTTGACATTTTATGTTCAAAAATATTGAACTAAGAAGATTAAAAGATTTTTGAGTGAGAAAGAGTTGTATAGTGAACAAACTTTGAGCAAGCCAGTTGCCACGGAAACATGTGCATGCTAAATTTCTTCAATATAGACCTGTTTATTTTTTAAGGCCAACAAACAGATATAGAGACAGGGTTAACTTTGCACTTATAAACTTATTGTTATTGGGGGATTTCCCACTTGAGTTCCAGCCACCACATTGTGAATGGTGAGCACTTATGCACATTTGAAACAGCAAGGTCGACTTATTTATATATACGAACCTAATTTTAGTTGTTTTTTAAATGTTTAACTTTATTTTAGTTATCTTATATAAGTATTAGGTTTAAGTTTTCTTTTTGTAAATAATTTGAGTCACCGAATAAAGATGTTATCTATCTATCTTATCTATCTATCACTTTTTAAATGTGATAGCTGATGGTGATGATTTGAAATTGTATTAAAGATAACAGACTCAGTGTCTTATTAGGTTTTGGCTTTTGGGTGAGCATGCTTTCCATCCAACGGCCTAGTCATCATTTAATGTCTAGTGAGATGAAGGCCAAATGCAAACCCATTAAACATGCTTTTAAACATTTGAAAATATTAGTACAACTTATTAAGTAATTACTGTTATGAAAGATGAAATGTAAAAAAAGATATTTTAATTTAAAATAATATTTCAAAATGCTTTGGCACTAAAATATGCTTTATGCTTTGCATCATCTGATCTATGCAAGTTTCCTTTCTTGGAACCACTTGTTCATTATGGTGGAAGATGTTCAAAAATATGTTTCAATTTACCAGGCGGAGATGACAGACGGGTGATGCTGTGGCAGTTTGGGCAGGCTGTTCTGGAGCATGGCAAGCCCGAGCCAATGAAAGCTGTACATCAGTCCAACATATTCTGTCTGGGTGTCACCAGTGACAATCAGAAGATATACTCTGGAGGGAATGATGACATTGTAAGTTATAATTAATATCATAGTTGATGTGTGTTTTGGTTTATGTAAAAACATAAGTATTATACAATGAAATTAATTAGGTACCTTTACTTAGTACGCTATTTTATGGTGGAGTGGTATCTACAAACTTTTTTAAATATTCATGAATTTGAATCTTTACATTTTGAGACCAAAATTTTGAATGTATATTTATTAAGCAGTATTAACATATTATTGCTAAATAAACATTTGCTCAGCGCCAGTACTTTTACATGTTACAACCTACCTACCAAATGTCATTTTCAAATTATTGAAATTGACCAAATTATTACTAGAAGTTTTTTCATATTGGTACTCATCAGTTTGATGTTTCATTTCTAATACAAAATATTTTCATGTGTGTAGTGTAGGGTGATCTGAAATCAGTAAAGGTAGGCTAGGTTTGAAATGTTTTGTAAGTATTTCCCATCTCTTAATATTGGGTACATTAATCATAATCCCACACACACAGATTTGATCTGATTGCAATTTTTCTGTCTTTCTGTGATTTACATCTTACAAACTATGATTTATACAGGTCATAGTCCACGATCTAGAGAGCAAGTGTCCACTAGAAGTGCTACAACATCAAAAAGCTGTATGCAGTCTCAGCATTGACCCTTTCAATGATCGGGTCGTTACAACCGCTGGCAATGATGGTCGATTGCTACTGTTCGATACCCGTCAATCTGTGCATGGTAAGTTTAACTTGGCTGCTTTTTAATTCATTTACCACACAACTCGGTACTGCAAAATAATGGCAGTACGCAAATATTTCCGAGGCGGCGAGTGCTTGAATCAACTTTGGTGCTAATTTAAGTAAGTAGTAAGTAAGCTAAGTAACAGCAGTTCGATCTGGAAAAATTTTTAAAGTCATTGTGTGATCCTTGCAGAATCACTCGTAATATCACGGAGTAGGAAGGCGTTCCATGGAGTGATGTTCCATCCTCAGCAGTTTGGAGTTCTGGTGTCTGCTAATGCGAGGGACGGAGTTGCCCTATGGGACCTGCGCTCGCCTAAACAGTGAGTAATATAAATCTGTGGGAACCATACCAATGAATGATAATATATGGGGACGATTTGATAAAAGTGGTTTAGTGTATTATCGCCCTGTGCTATTCCATTGGTACCGTCACAAGAAACTTATAGAAAATATCTAATGTGCAGTGGCATCTATCAAACACTACTGTCATGACCAATCAGCTGTCCAAATTTGGTGATGATTTACTGTTTGCTTTTACACACTCTAATCATATATCAGTCTTAATTTCTCTATAAGTGAAATGTTAATTTCTTTTGAGAAAACGAAATTATTCTTTAAACCGAATTCAATTATAGAAAGCCCGTTCGTTGTGGTTCTATATCATATGATATTGGTTGGTGGTAGGGCATTTTCTGTATCCACTAGGCTAGCTAGCTACCAGCATGTTATTTAAGTATTTCGCCAAACAGCAGTGTTAGTAGCACTGTTGTGATATGAAAAATAGCAGAACTTCATTAGATTGAGGCTTCTGAGTGCATACGCTTTTATAATTTTAGTGTGATGACGATAACTATCCAAGAGCTATCATCATCACACTAACCAAGGTAGGGTCACACGTCGGACACTTGGAACAAATGTCGTGATATCGGCACACAACGGATGACGTTTGTATACACCGCATGTGGGAGTAGCCCGTGCGCGCTATACGTACTGGCCACTTTCTGCACCGGTCACTTGCGGGGAGAGGTGAGGTATCGCGGATCGGTGGGAGGCAGTGAACGTCCGTTCTTTATATAGTCATTTATTTATATTAATTATTATGTGGTAGGGTGTTAATCACTTCGCTTGGAATCGAATCTGTGACATGCTAATCCCCACTCCAATAGAGACTTAAAGGTTAAACCGTATTTTTCTCTGTAGGGTAAAATTAAATGCTCTTTGTTGCTCTTTATTATTCTAGTACATGTATCGATGCCAAACAGTTGTGCACATATTGTAGTGTAAAACTGTTATATCAGTCAAGGACTTTCATTACCAAGTGGAAAGCTACCGTTTGCTCAGCTCTTGCTCCATTTATTATGAATTTTCAGAACATAAAAACTGTATATTTTTTGTAATCATCTAATAAGCTATAAGACGAAAGTGAGTTTGTTTGGTTGTCCTTGTTCTTTACGTCTTTATGTTATTTAGGGATTGTTGCAGGGCCGGAAAATAATATAGGCTACTTTTTATGCCGATCGAACAATTAGTTTTAGTGGGATAATTTCTCAGGTTCGCGCGGGCTATGAAAACGCTCTAGTATTCTAAGGCAGGGCAAGGCAGTACATGAGACACAGGCCGCAGCCACATATGGCCAGCGACAAGCAGTTCCACTCGGACACATGGCCGGTGGCGACTACAACGGGCTACTCAAAACGCCCATACTCGAAAGCGAACGGGTTTTAATTTGTTGCGGCGTTATTTGTTGTTTAGCGATAGTTTTACTTGAGTTACATAGGCTGTTATTTATCTCGGTGACGAATCTCTCGAATGACGATATTTTTTGACGGAAAAGAACATAGAGGTATAGTTCCCGGCCAACAACTTGAACAATAATGGGCATAGTTGGGAAGAGTTCGCGCATCCTGGGTGACAGAGGCCCCTCTGTCTGCAAGGGAGGACTGTTCGGCCAACGCGTTCGAAATAACCTTCCCCTCCCGCGCCCCGCCAAAGAGACCCGAAATCGTTTACTGCGCAGTCACGGTCATTGTTCATGTTGTTTGCCGGGAACTATAGATGCCGATCGAACAAGTGGTTCTCGTGGGGTAATTTCTAAAGTAGACGCGGGCGATGTCGCGGGCAAAAGCTAATGTTCAATACCTCAATTTTTTTGTGACATAGATATGTTCGAGTATGTCAATAAATGTTCCCGTTTGGCTTTAGAATAGGTCCGGCAGTGTCTGAGGGAATGGGGGTCCATTCAGTACCTTATAAAAGACCGGACACTTCTTGAAAAAGAGTGACTTGCGCAATTTAAAAAGATAATTAAAAACAATAATAATGTATGTATTACGAGGGGCATACCGAAATGATCGGGAATATAAAACAATACATACAGGAAATAACTAAATTTATTTTTATTGCTTTTCGAAGTATTCTCCGTTGCAGTTAATGCACTTTTGCATTCGTTCGAACCAATTATTATAGCAGCAATTCCAGTCCGAAGTTGACATGGTCAAAATCGTCGATTTGTATGCTTCCACTGCTTCTTCTGGACCTTGAAACCGCTGACCACGCAATAAATCTTTGATTCTAGGGAATGTAAAGTAATCATTGGGACTCAGATCAGGGCTGTATGGAGGATGATCCATTAATTCAACGTTTTCCTGCTTCAAAAACTCGCTTGTTTTCTGAGCGGTGTGAGAGCTCGCATTATCGTGATGGAGGATTATGCGTCGTTTCGGGTTACCTCTACGGAGTTCGGATATCATCTGTGGCAAACAAACCGTTGTATACCAATCAGCGGTAACCGTTCTCCGTTCCTCTAAGGGAACTGTGACTACATGTCCTGTTTTCGCGACAAACGAAGCGACCATTTTCTTCGATACGCTGCGAGAGCGGACAACTTTTGTTGGCTTGATCTCACCTGCGAAGACCCAGACAGCCGACTGATGCTTTCTTTCTGGCTCATATGAATAGATCCATGATTCATCACCAGAGACAATGTTATAAACTGCTTTTGACTTTCCTCCGTTGAAGCGTTGCAGAGTAGACCGGCACCAATTGACACGAGCCGCCTTTTGCTCTTCGGACAAATTATGGGGCACCCAGCGGGAAACTAGCTTTCTCACTCCCAGTTCACCATGTAAAACAGTTTGTATCGCAGTCATACCTATCCCTAAAGTAGCCCGAATCTGCTCATATGTAATATGTCGGTCATCCTGTATCATTCGGCGCACAACAGCGACATTTTCTGGTGTAACCGCTGTTTTTGGCCGGCCTGTGGAAGGTACGGTGCCAAGAGAAGCACGTCCACGCCGGAATTCAGAATACCAGCGATATATTGTCGTCTGGCTAGGCGCTTCACTCTTGAATATAGATATAAGCTCAGCGAGACATTGTCCCTGAGATAATCCTCGTCGAAAGTTGTAAAAAATTATGGCACGGAAACTTTCTCTTGTAAGCTCCATTTTTTTATCGACCTATCAATTTCAAACTGATATTGTTCTTTAAAAAAATTTTTTTTTTTAATTCTGTCAATTGTATTCGATTTTCAACTAACCAGTGTTTATTCATCAAAAAGAGTTTTTAATCTAATTAAATCGAAAGTACTCGATTACCGATCTTTTCGGTATGCCCCTCGTAGTATTTATCGACAAATGATCAATCGTTGAACAGTGCCGTGATCCGGTACGTCGGCAACAACGGCTCGGGGCAGAACAGTATGAGCGTTCGTTTCAACTCTACTGGCAACCACATACTGGCCCTGCGTCGTCGGCAGGCGCCGGTGCTGTACAGCGTGCATTCACCCGAGCCAGTGGCGGAGTTCTACCACCAGGACTATTACAACTCCTGCACAATGAAGAGTTGCTGCTTCGCCGGAGAAGGGGACCAGTTCGTGCTGTCGGGGTCGGATGACTTCAACCTCTACATGTGGAAGATACCGGATGATGGGGGCAGTGGTATGTACTTTTCTGTTGGTAATAATACAATAAGCAAACTTGTTTTATTAAACCCCCGACGCAACAATAGGGGCTTTATAAGTTTTACGCCAGTGTGTGTGTCTGTCTGTAGCTCTCGAACGGGTGGACCGATTTTGATGAGTTTTCTTTACGTGAAAGCAAGTTTCCTTGCGTGGCGGTGGTTCTAAGATATATTTGGTAATCGTATGATTATTGAGTGGGTATTTATTAAAAAAAATTAATTTACTTGTTTTTATGTTCACGATTGACAGTTAGCTCATCTGAAATGGCCAAAAAATAATTACGTATTTTAATATTTTTTAAATGTACGATGGGTGTTCACTTTGCCTATCTTATCTAATAGCGAGTGATGGATGGGAAGGCCGTTGGACGGTCAGCGTGCTCACCCAGAATCTTCAAACTAATGACGCTATGATACCATTCATACATTAACACAGAAGTCAGACTTAGGTAGCGTGGTGGTAGCTAGCCAGGCGGGAATAGAAAATGCCATACCACCAATAAAACCGAATACCGATTAGTACCGATAGGTATCCACACTCTACAGACTTAAAGTAACATAATATTATCGTATACTAAATTTACACTAAAATCTGTGAATATATTTTAAGTCCTTCTCGAAGTAGTTACTCGTACTATGCAATTGTAAATTGTAAAATACAATCTTATTGGAAAAAACTTATTTTGTGATTTGTTAATACATTTCAATTCTTATTAATAACTTTAAAATCATCATCATCAGCCGGGAAACGTCCACTGCTGGACATATACCTCCCTCATGGCACGCCACATCGACCGGTCCCGAGCCACCTGCATCCAGCGACTCCCTGCGACTCTAACCAGGTCGTCGGTCCATCTAGTGGGGGGACGGCCTGGTAGACGTTTCCCGGTACGTGGTCGCCACTCGAGAACCTTTACTCCCCACCGGTTATCGGTTCTTCGAGCGATGTGGCCTGCCCATTGCCACTTCAGCTCACTAAAACGTCGAGCTATGTCGGTGACCTTCGTTCGTCTACGGATAGACGTAGACGAACTTTAAAATACTCCTGTCAAAATACAACCGTTGCTATTTTACGATTCTTTCACAATCTTCCTGTTACTCACGTTGTAAACACGTTTATTTTCAGAGATAGTTGTGGAGCCGCCGCACATTGTCCTTTACGGACACAGATCTATAGTGAACCAGGTGCGGTACAACCCCCACTACTGCCTCATAGCCTCGTCCGGTGTTGAGAAGATTATCAAGGTAATAAGGTAGTTTCGATTGTGATCCAAAAAAGCAGCCATTTGCAAGTTGGACTCGCGCAACGAGGGTTCCGTACAGAATATAGATAATTAAAATACGGAAAATCATAAAAATATTTTTTTTTTATTATTTATTATTACGGTTTGACAACATGACTACAAATTGCACCTATAGAACGAAGCACTTGACAATAGACTAAGACTGGTGCGAGACTATATCCTCACAAATAGGAAAATTACCCGTGCTAGGGTAGGATATTAGTGGTTTCTGTTATATATAGAACAATCCTCTAAACGAATTCGCATGAATACCATTTTCGATTTAGTTTTGCTACACGTCACTAGATGGCGTTGCTAATACTTTAAAACGCTAGTCGTAAAAAAAAAGACCACCTTTGTATGGAAGCCCCCTTAAATATTTATTGTATTGTTTTATATAGCGGCAACAGAAATACATCATCTGTGAAAATTTCAACTGCCTAACTGTCACGGTTCATGAGATACAGCCTGGTGACAGACGGACAGCGGAGTCTTAGTAATAGGGTCCCGTTGGTTACCCTTTGGTACAGAACCCTAAAAACGAGTATTAAATATTGCACAATTTTTTTACAGAATCTAGGCAACAAAAATAATTTAATAGGCTAAAATATACGCACACATGACAGAGCATAAAATTCAACACATTTTCTAAGCAGAAAGTCTCAAACACAACCTCACTGCGATGCCCCGCCATTCTACGCCATGCCGGCGAAATAAATTAATTTCTTCTTGTCCCTTAGGTGTGGTCGACTATGGAATACCCACAGATGCGCGGTACCCTCCTGGAAGAGGCGCAGGGCTCCGACAACCCGCGCGAGATATACAGCCACGAGGACTACGTGTCCCTTGTCCATCACAGCGGTCAAGTAAGCTGTTCAATTGAATTCAACATGTGTGTTGCTTCATGTTGGATAAAAAAAAACTTAAGCTGAATCCCGCTCGGTATAGCCCGAGAAGGAGGGGTGACAAATTCAATTTACTGCTTTAATTATTATAAACATTTGCTATAAAATAATTATATTTTTCTTAAAATTTACTTAAAGATAGCTTTTACAACTGTATGGAGTTCGGTACACGATAGAACATTTGTTTAGTGTTTTTTTAATACAAAAATCACGTTCGGCATGAAACTTTTGGCTTTTTGAAAACTTTTTGCTCGGTTTCTATGAAAAATACTCAATTTTAGCTAGATTCTTGGCGCGAACTTGAATAATGGTGGTCGATTGCAATTTTTCGTAATTCGTTAATAATACTGTTATGTGTGTTTTTTGTGTTATAATGGTGTGATATAGTGCAAAAAGTGTCACGGACAGTGTTATAGTATCAATTACGCAAAATTGCGAGGGATTCGACGCGATCGGAAGAGTTTACCATGTCGAGTACATTCGGCATATGGATTCTTTCGAATAATGTTGAAACCAAGGCTGACCTTTGAGATTCTCGCCAAGAATCCAAAACAAGCGATAAAATGTACACAACATACATTTTATTGAGAAAGCTGAAGAAATGGCTTCGGCATAGTTTATTACCTCTAAATTTGTTTACCTAATTTTACTCGTCATTGGCTAGATAACCACTGGTTAAAGCCATTATTTAAAAAAAAATTGAGCTAATGAACTATTATTGTGATTGGTGTAAAGAAAAGGGTCTAGTCTGTGAAATAAAACATTACTATCAATGTTTCGATGTCATAAGATGTATTGAGAACACTTTAATTTAATTTCCAGTATATATCGCACAACTACGCGGAACAGTCGACTAGTGAGGACCCTCGTATGATGGCGTTCTTCGACTCCCTGGTTCAGCGTGAGCTGGAGTGTCGCGCTGAGGAGACGGACTCGCTGGACGGGTCCAGCTCCGGTGGCTCGGTGCACGGGAACGAGTCAGAGTCCTCGGACAGCGACCAGATTGTCGTTGACTTCCTACCGTTGCCACCTAAAAGAGGTAATCATCATCATCAGCCTATATATGTCCCCACTGCAGGGGCTCAGGCCTACTCACCTACAGAGAGTGTATGGGCCAAAGTCCCACGCTGGTCCAGTGCGGATTGGTAGACTTCACACATACCTTTGAATTTCTTCTCAGGAGTGTGCAAGGTTTCCTCACGATGTTTTCCTTTACTGAAATTTTTATAATTCGTACGTAAATTCCAAACAACAAATTGGAAATCATTGGTACGAGCCAGGATCGAACCCAGACCTCGATTGTTCAAGGACTGACGCCCAACTCCTGTTTTAATACTTCATTAAGTATTACTTATCAACACCAGCTATTCTATTTTAAAAGTTTATGGCAACTTAAATTTAGTATGGAAGCATTTTTAGATTCCCGTTACTGTAATGTTTTAAATGTTATTTATTTTTTATTACAGCTAATCCAAACGTCAATCGGAGTCATAGGTGTCCAAATCGTTTGGCGCGCATCGTTGCTTCAAGGTATTCGAAGAACGCGCGCTCACAGAAAAGAGGATCATTAAGGTGATTTCCACAAGACATGCGATAAACAGTGCTGCGTAAAGTAATGTGATATCGCATTACATTTCGTACCGCGTAACATTACATCGTACCATTATTCATTACTCGAAACATCGCCTGAAATACGCTTCGTGCGCTGCCATGCGACAGCTCTTTATGCTATTGTAATATTTGATATACATTTCGTGCTCGGAATTAAAATACGTAGAATGTAAGCATTGTCGTCCTAGTAATACGGTTGCATTTCAGTAACATTCTATCCGTCATGGTTTTCCGGAGGATCCGAGCCCGCGCAGCGAGCCCTTTCCGATATTTAGATATTTACTTTTTATATAATTGAAGATAGACCAACACTTACCTCAATCTCACCTGATGGTAAGTGACGATGAGGTCGACGATGTTACGTGTTGGTCTAGAAGGTGCTTATTTACTCTTCTTTTGAAGATTCCCAAGTTGTAGTTTTCGGGGAACACGGAAGCCACTATCAAAGCCATCTATTCTATTACAAAAGATTATGTCTAAAGAAATTGTGTCTGGAAGCATTCTGAGCGAATTGCCATTATGGTAAAACAGAGACAGTTTCAGACCTCCGTGATCTAATGGCTAAATGTTGGACTGACAATCCGAAAGTCCCGGGTTCAATTACCAAAAGTCCCGGGTTCAATTCCCAGTGGGCGGCACTCGGTTTGGTTGGTGCTAAGGCATTTTCTGTGTCAGCCTGGCTAGCTGCCACCATGTTACCTAAGTCTGCCGCCAAACAGCAATGTTAGTACTGTTGCGTTTCGGTAAGAAAGGTAGCAGAGCCAGCACCTCTTTAGACTGAGAACCGCTTACTATCCAACGGCTTTATCGTCACTTACCATAATGTGAGATGAAGAACAAGTGCAAACCCATTGTAATTAAAAATAACAATACAAATGCCACGGTAGCTCAGTTGCTTAGAGCGCCAGTCCTTGAATAATCGAGATCTGAGTTTGATCCTGGCTCGTACCAATGAGTTCCAATTTGTTATTTAGAATTGATGTACGAATGATAAAAAATCATTACCATTGGCTTTTCGTCGAAAGAAAACATCGTGAGGAAACCTGCACACTCCTGAGAAGATATTCATAGGTGTGTGTGAAGTCTACCAATCCGCATTGGTTCCGTGTGGTGGACTATGTCCTATATACTCTCTGTAGGAGAGTAGTCTTGAACCCCTGTAGTGGGGACACATATAGGCTGTTGACGATGAATACATATGCATGTATTTCAGACACAGCAAACAGTCCCGCGCATCCCTGTCCAAGTCTAGCAGCAAGTGCGTGTCCGGCGCCAGCGGTAAAGGTAAGCGAGCACCGCTGCGTCGCGCGCGCGGCCCCCGCCGGCCGGTGGCGCGCGCCCTGCCCTCGGTGCACGCGCACGCGCCCAGGCACTCTCGGATCTCGGCGCCCTCCAGCGAGCGCACAGACTCCGACGAGCCGGCACACTGCCTCTTCAGGAACTCTGGCAGGGTATGTAATCTTTTTGGAGTCCGTACTTAGGCGACCTTTTCTCTATGGTTATCTGATGAGCATACTTAACAGTTTATTTCAGTTAAGTGGGCGTAGTTATGCGTAGCCTCGCTTATAATAATATTTTTGACGATTTTATTGGCAGGCATAAAACAATAATATAAATAGATTTAAAAATACAATTTAATTAATTAAAGTACAACATAGGCTGTTGATGTGATGTGAAAGTGGTGAAAGTACGAATATGTACAAGTCAAAAATTTATATACTTAAATGAAGCGTTTCTTTTCTGTTTGCAACTCTGGACGGAGAGCCAGGGTCAAATAATTAACGCGTTCAAAAAGAACTGGAAACCGACTTCAACAGCAACTGAAAAATAATCATCAAAATTGATTCATAACTGGCGGAGTTATCGCGTAATATACGCACAAAATAAAACATTTAGTCGAATTGAAAACTTCATCCTTTTTTAAAGTCAGTCGAAAATAGGATAGGAAACCCGTCATATACTCCTTCATAAAGCAGTGACTGGACCACAGAACTCCATAATTGAATTTCATGAAAATCGTTAGTGATGTCTCCGAGATACCAAATATAACATTGTATAAAGTTGAAGAAGTTCGATTCGATTTATTGAATCTAAGAAAAATATTCGAATGTTAAATATATTCGCGAACCTCCAATCTAGATTTATACAGTTGACAATATGTTTTTCTGATTATTTTCAGATAATAAGACCTCTTCGGAGACGTATGAACCTAACACGGTCCACCAAAAGGAAAAGTAAAGTCACCAGCTATAGGAAAGTTATGAACTTACGGAGTAATGGTGAGTAGCGACCTAAACTGTACTGACAATTTATTGATGTCCCCCGTCGCGTCTTTTTGTCTCCTCGCTATAATCTCAAAAACTACTTCAGGTTTTTAATGCTGTTTCATCAATCAACAGAGTGATTCCTGAAGAAGATTTAGGTTTTGTGTAAATTGGTTGAAATATGACGATGGTTGTTGAGGATATCGGAAAAAATCAAGTCGTCCGGGAGCGTTCATCGAAAACGATGCCTTATCCGTTTGAGATATAACAAAACAATGTATGGTGGGAGTGTTTATCTTTTATGTGGCTACGAATAATGTATAAAGTAGTACTAATGTTAAAATAAGCAAGCCTCTAAAGGTGGAATGTGAGACACTCTAAAAAAGTAAAAGTAAAGTAAAAAAATAATTATGTATTGTCCAAAACTACACCAGTGATTATGCATTAACATACAAAGCAGCAACAGTCATACAGAATTATTGATCAGCCAGTGCTTAAAATAGAACTGTAAGTCCTGTAGCATAAGCACTGGCTAGCACGTTGATACAACCGACATACATTCAATTTCAAACATTTAAAGAAAAAAGAATAGTTGGTTGGTTTGATATTGTGTGAGGTGTGTGTGTATGTGTGTGTGTTATGAAACAGGATGTAAAAGCGCCTCCGTGTCGTCGTAGTCCAGGGAAAGAGGCCACTATAATTTTGTGACTGTCATTATATGTACCATGTGAGATGCAAATAATCATTATCTACCTTGTTAAATTTATAATGGTTGCCATTAAAACGGACTTCGTTTAAGACAGCACAGCACTGACACTTTCTGTCAGTAATAAATGAACAAACCTGTGCGTCTACCATGAGTTTACGTAGTCGATAACGTACATCGAATACTATCGGAAATGCTGCTCAGTCGAGATGCGCGTAACAAGGACAGAGCGATAGTTAACGATGCACGTTATCGACTGCGTAAACTCATGGTAGATGCACAGAGGACCGAACGTTGACCTGTGAGGTTGCACGGCAATTGATCGATTTTAGGTTATCCGATAAATACGGTTGTAGGTCATCTCTATTCTAATACCGTCACAAGGGATTATTTCTGATATACACGCAAACAAAGTCATGGGCAAACGTTGTTGCATTATAAAATAAGCATAGTACCTTGTAAGCACCTTGTAAGTATATTTAAACTAAATTAAAAGTATGTAATTATTTCAGGCATGGCGATGACTCAGGACAGTAGCGATTACAACGTAAACAATCATGATAATTATGAAGATAATTTAGCACTTCCAAGCACTAGCACAGGTAACCACAACTAGACACGGTCACGACTTCACACTTCACACTCCTAAATTCACACACGTCAAAATTGACGGGATCCCGCTTCATCAAAGTTTCACACTAAATTTAGTTGCCATAATCTTTTAACATAGAATGAATCTTTGTGTAGTAATTACCTAAAAATAGGACATCGGATTGTAATGTTGCGAAATGTGGTACATTAACGTACAACTTCACAGTGAATCACAATTTTCATTTTAAACACTTTTTCGATTATTATTCAAAGCGCCATCTATGAACCATTAGCTGCGTAACTGCTATTGTAACCAACAATAAAGTTGTAAACTTAATGATTTTTATTTCGCGACACTATATATTTCATCTTCTATTTTTAGGTAATTACTTTAAAATGCCAGCTATTTTATTTTTAAAAGATGACAACAGAAATTTAGTATGGAAGCAATCGGAGAGGGATCCCATTAATGTATGTGAACGCTAAAGTGCGAATACTTACGCATTGGCACAGCGCAACTAAATGCGTAATGCAAGGCGAACACTTTCCTACAAAACACCAGACTTATGTACACCCCTTATAGACCTAACAGTTCCGACCACTCACGACTTGGCGCGAATTCGATCGGACCAATCAGCGAGCACCTCTCTCCCCTTGGAGCCAATAAGAGTTCACTTCCCATCCCCCTTCACACCTCAAAACATTGTCCAAATATGTAGTATTAAAAACAATGAACACTGGGTGTGTAGTGGGTGGGTGGTTTATAGTTGACTTTCACAAACCACTGTTAACTGGTTGCTTCGTTAACAGCACACCCTGGACGTTGCAAATAAATGTCGTGATATCGGTACTTAACATCCGAACGGGATATACGTTTGTATTCATGCGCAAGTGAGATAGCACATGATCTTCCCAATTTTACACAGAAACAAAAAGCGAAGTACTTGAAAAGATTTTGTCTGAATGTTTTCTATGTAATTTTCTTTTGAGGGTAAACATATTTCACCCTAAAGTTAGTACTGTTATAGTAATAAAACCTTAATATATTATTAAATCTGTGTCAACAGGCTATTTTAAAATTACATTTTCGTCAACAGGTTACAGGGGTCAAAGTACAACAGCGCTATTCCGAATAGCGGAGGTAGATTCAGACGACGACCAATCAGTTGGGAGTCTTCCTATATCGCCGGGCCACCAAAACGGTAACGGAATACCTCCCAACCTCGTCAGCATCATACCAACACCCATAAACGGATCTAGAGACTCCTTAGGCGATTCCCTGAGAGTTGAACCACCGGAATCGGAAAGCAACCACTCATCCCCACCAGATAGACTAAGAATGAATGTGAGACGAGTGAGAAGAAATGGAAGGTTGAGTTTGCACAGGTCGGATTCCAGCGAATCGCCTTCGCCTAAAGAAGCTACGTCGACCGCTGAAAGGATATCGCCTCAAACGAGTTATAATAGAACCGTAGCGCGATTGATGAACGAAACGAATGAGAGCGAGCTCGAGAGTAGCTGCAGCACTGAAAGTAGTCTTTGGCCGGCTCAAGACGGGACACCGGACAGCGGAGTTGGCACTGTAGCTGGAAGCAGCTCCCGGACACAGCCACCCATTGAAGACGTATCCGATGAGCCGGATTATCAAGCTGTCAAATTTAGACAGAGAGTCAAAAAAGCTCGCCGTAACATTAGGAGTCACATGGAGTCGGATTCCAATTGAACTGAATAGCTAGCTATTTGAAATTGTGTTGATATTCCGCCGAGAGAGTCGTCAGACTCGTGGCTTTAGTAAGTTGGGGGCTCGAGGTGACTTTAGCGGATTGAAGTAGTTTGCACTATCAACGATTTCGCTTATATTGACGTTGGTTGTATTTTCATCGTAAAATTGTATCTAATCTTGACCAATATTAAGGTTTCTAATGGCAGATATAGGTAAAAGTATCTGTCATCTACTCAAATTGTTGTTCTATATTTAATGACCCGTGTCTTGTTATATCGGTGTAGTTGAAGGATGCTCATTACTAGTTGTAGAATTTGACAATTACGAATTTCCTGATCGGTTACGGACTATTTCGCTATCGAATGCGAGCAAATTCGTAAATGAGTGAGAGCTAGTTAATAAATGAGTGAGAGCAAATTCGTGACTGGTTGCGAGCAAAGTCGTGATTAGTTGCGAGCAAAATCGTGATATAATGTGGGCGTCGTGAAGAGATGTGAGCAATTTCCGCAGCATGACCGCATGCAGCCAATTCCGTAATCGAATGCGATATTCAAGCGTATGTCGACGCCTCGGACATTACATTGTTCGTTTTTCAATTATATTCAACTCTAAATAAGAGTATTGCAGCGTTCATTAAAACGCACCGTTGGAACTTTAATTTAAACTTTCATCACACGCAAATGTTCACAATGGGTACGCATCTTTATACTTTAGTGCGTTTTCAAAGTATTGATAAAGTATAAAATCCGGCCTTCACACTAAAAAATCAAGGATTTTGGAATTGTATATTTTTGTACTAAAGTCGAAAACATCAAATGTCATTAATTCATTGACGCCAGTTTTAGTTGCCTGTACTTAACGTTATGCTATATAAACAATTTGTAATAAAAAAAGGGCCAAGTGTGAGTTGGACTCACGCACGAAAAGTACGTAATATAACTCTATATTCTGTAAATATTTCAAGCGTCCACCTGTTGCCGCTATCAATATCGAGTAAAAAAATCATGTTTGGTGTTTGGGATCCCGTAAGTATTTATTTTATTCTGTTTTTTAGTATTTGTTGTTATAGCGGCAACAGAAATACATCATCTGTGAAAATTTCAACTGTCTAACTATCAAGGTTCATGAGATACAGCCTGGTCACAGACGGACAGAAACCGGAGTACGGAACCCTAAAAATGGTAATTATAATCTTTTAACATTATCAGTGTACAAAGTCCAGGTGGCACGTGTCTTTTCCCATCTACCCACACCATAGCATGCCATCGCCATTGATATATAGACTTTAAATTTAAGCAAATACATTTACTATCACAGTAGGTGTTAACTTTTGCGCAAGATTATCTATTTAATTAATATTAAGTTTTGACATTAGTTTAATCGGAATCGTTTTATTTCGATAGCTATGGAAAGTTACATTTTTGTTGAGAGTCTTTTTCTAAAAGATTTATTTTTAAAGACAAACGAGAAAAGACTACCGACCTAATGCCCCTTAATAAATCACAAGCCTTATTACTTTCTGATTAATGGTACTATTTTAAAAAGAGAGCCTAAACTTTTTGCTTTTTACGCGGCTCAAATGATATATGGCGTTCGATTTTCAAGAAAGAGAACGAAAGAGGGAAAGAGTAATATTTTATCGTAACGACAAAACGCGGTCCTGTAAAATATTTTGAAGATATTTACTTGTCTATAACAGTAATAATTGATATTGTATGTGATGTATTATTATATTATTAATTTAAACTGTATTAGTGTTAAGATATATCAATGTTCCAAACGGTTGTTAGCACTATCTCATGCTGGTAAAAATAATAAACATAAATTGATCTAATTCTTTCTCTTTTACTTCTGTTGTAAATATTTAGTATAATTGTTAAAAGGTATAAAACAAAGATTCAATTACACAAATGCTTTATTTCAAAATCTGATAATTATGATCTAACTATAGCCAAAGGAATAATAAAGCAGTTCTTCTGTAAAACAATTCAAGACCTCCGAAAAACCAAATGTCTTCAGTTTATCTCTGAACTTCATATCTCACGTAAATGTTTTAGGAGTTTTCCGAAGTGGTTTCATGCTTGTAATCGATTTGCCTGTTTGGGGTGCGGCCCATAGATTAGTTAATGAACTATGATCTGATGCGGCCACAAAAATGATAAATTTTTCAGGATGGTAGACAGTAGGCATGCCAAAGAATGCCTCATGTTCTTTAAACTATTTTCTTACAATATTTAGCCAAACAAAAGTAGCTTAGCTAGCTATAAAGCGTATTGTTGGAACCAAGTCTAACCTTTGAATTCATCGTCCAAAATCCATAAACGAGCGATAGAATGTACGCATTATCATACATTTTATTGAGAAAACTGAAGAAATTCCTTTGACGTACATAAAAAGCTGTGATAAAAATAAATTGAAATAAGGGACACAAATGGCTAACGATTATTGCCTATCCTGAAAAGTAATAAAAACCACAAGTAATGAATATAACGGCTCCCTAAACTTTAAAGACAAATAATTCACACCAATCCAATACAAATTAGATGATCTTTATTGTACACAGTCAAAGTTTGACAGGCAAAATGCACGCATGCACATGTATTCCGCGCCGTATTTAGTGGTAAAACTATCTGTGAACTGTGGTCACCCGAATAAGACCAAAGAGGATACAATATTATATACTATGAATGAATATGACATTGACAAGTGCACTAGTACCGGTTGACTTTATTTTAATTATTGAAGATTAAATTGATATTTTACTGTGAGAATGGATGGAATATCAAGCTTAAACAGCTTTTTAGCAGTGCACAAACCTCAACTTATCTTATCCGGCGTTCCCGAGCACTTTTGGCCTACTTTATGCAAGAAACTTCGCGACCAAATCTTCGATGCAGGTTTATCCTTTCAACTCGTTCAAATTGACTATGAAGATGAGGAAAAAATGCCTTACGACCCCTTGTGGAGCGTGATAACAATTCGGGACCTCGATAGGAATAATCCCAGTCACATTTACTTAATAGATCACGCTTGGACGTTCAAGGCGAATAGCATTAAAAATAGCTTACGAAATGTGCCAGGGTTATTGGATAGGATGTGTAATCTAATGCAAGTGACTGGGGATACAATCGAACAAAGAATAGGGGCAGTATCCCGAACAGTGTGGAAGTTCGCCCATACATATGCTATCGGCGGTAGCGACTTTTCTGCCGAGGAAAGGGTGCCAGTTTGGTATGTTCTAGATGAACTAGGTTCAGGAATAATTCACTCGGACAACCCTAATTTTAGAGCTGTGCCCTTTATACATGTCCCTGACCAAATGACTTACACTTTACTCTTCCCAATAGAAAATACAGAGGAGGGTGACACAGTAACAAGAAACTATGTTGAGGGACATTATTCTGACCCAATGCAGAGGGAGGCTATGCTGATTCCTTGGAAGCGATATGATTATTTCCACAATGAGTTTAGTCAGGAAGAACCTGGTAGTACCTATTTTCTAGAAGGGCACATTGTTGAAAGTTTGCCTGACTTGGAATTGTTGAAAAATAGACAAAGACCTGATAAACTTAAAGTTTTTTCTGAATACAGGTACATAAATGAACACCTGACAGCTCCTGAATTTGAAATTGTAGATAATGAAAATGATGCTGATATACTTTGGTTCATAAATCACTTTAAAACTTTTAAGGAGCTAAGTACAGAGTCACCTAATAAGTTTGTCAACCAATTTCCATTTGAATATGTAATAACTCTAAAAGACTTGTTGGCTATCATAGCTCGGAGGTCCTCAGAAAAGCATCAAGGATATGGTAACAACATGGAAACTTTCCCATTGTGGTCACCAACAACATTTAATTTGAAGACTGAACTTGCCAAGCTTGCAGCTTATTACATGAAGAGAAATAAATCTGGTTTGGATAATCTCTGGATCTGCAAGCCATATAATCTTGCAAGGGGCTTAGACACCTACATAACAGATAATTTAGACTTTCTCTGTCGTTTGCCATTGAGTGGGCCAAAAATAGCTCAAAAATATATTGAAAACCCAATCCTTTTTGACAGGCCTGAAATTGGTCTGGTCAAATTTGATATCAGATATGTTATTCTACTAAAATCTGTAAATCCAACAGAGGTGTACATTTATAACAATTTCTTTTTAAGGTTTTCGAATAAACCTTTTGCTCTGGATAATTTTGAGGACTATGAGCAGCATTTTACAGTGATGAATTACACTGAAGGTGCGTCTCTTCATAGAATGTTATGTGAAGATTTCAAACAGGAGTGGGCCAACCAATTTGCCAATTTCCCCTGGAATGAAGTAGAAAAATCAATATTCAACATGTTCTCTGAACTATTCACTGCAGCTACTAGTAAAGAACCACCCTGTGGCATTGCTAAAAGTCCTCAATCTAGAGCTCTTTATGCTGCAGACATCATGCTAAGTTGGAATAAACAAAACAGTGAGATTCAACCAAAGTTATTGGAAGTAAATTGGATGCCCGATTGCAAGAGAGCTTGTGAATACTATACTAACTTTTACAATGATATTTTTTCAGTCATGTTCTTAGATAAGGATGTGGTGACTTGCACTAAAATCCTTTAAACTCAAGACTGTCGAGACTATTCACAAATATTTTTTATTTACAAGTATTATCAATGGTCACAAAATATTTCTTTCTTTGACATGTCAGTGTCTAATAAGAAAGACCTGGTCATAAGTAATGTATTTCTATGTCTAAGGTTTATAAAATGTGAAAGAACTAGTCACAAAAATATGCTTTATATGTATAACTAATGTATAATTAATCCTAATTACAGAACTGTTCACAAAAATGTTTCATCCTCAGTTTTCTATCTTGTTAATATTTAAAGTATTATTATTAAATAAAACAGGATAATAAAATTCAAAGAAATATGATTTTATTATTATTTATAATAAACCTAATACATTATCACTTTAGGGATTGCTTGATTTAATAAATAAGTGATTATAGAGTGAGAGCTGGCAATCATTTTGTTACAGGCATTATTCTCATTGTGATTATCAATTTGAAAGAATAATATTTTGTTTAGATTAAATATAAATTATATTTTCCTGTAATATTGTGTGTAACAAACAACAATCAGGCTGTCAAACTAGTAATCTATACTGAATAATTTGGATTCAATTATTTAAAAAAATTGGTAAACAAAATAGTTCAAATTATAATAAGACTATATGTATTTTACAACTGCCATTTGCTCTTATTTATTGAACATTTTAATGTGCATAAAATACATTTATTACAAAATCGTATTGAATTCTCTAAATACAAAGAAAAATCAATAATGCTAATGAATGAACCTTTAAGACAAATAGTCACCAGCTCTGAGTTCATTACTAAATTATAAGAATAAGAACTAAATCATATATAAAAAGAAATGATTGTTTAAGGAATTCTTAGCTATTATTATTTGTGTGTGTGTGTGTGAAATCCTGTATGAAAAACTCACATTTCGATTTATTTGAATGTTTCAGTTCTTATTCTTAGATGTTTAAATACTAGTTCTTCTGTAGTATTCTTCTGTCATCATCGTGTGCGAAGCCAAATGGGTTGTCCTCATCAATGTCCCTCTGACTGAGCAGTAAGAGGACCACAACCACAGCAATAACAATAAACAGCAGGATCCAGTACCTTCTGTACATCACACCAACGCGGTGCACCCGGGAAGATGGCAGAGAGTTCCTGAGGACAACATTTTGGTTAGTAACTGTAATAATCAGCAACCACTTTTGTCTATGAGATGCTTTCATAGATCGCCGTATTGGTCTTTCCATAATGGGATAATTACCTACTTGGGCCTCTTTTAAAAAAAAAAAACAATTCATTGTAAAGTGAGTAATGCCCGTGCCAGTTGATTGGTAGAAAATAACTGACATATATTATGTCAGTTTAAAGAATTGTCGCTTTATGAAACAGGCCCCATGTTTAGCATATGAATTGATGATGTTACATATTGGTCGCTGTTCATTTTTTTGGGTTTAAAGACATTTATTTACTCAAGAGAAATTCGTATTTCACTTGAACTGACTAAATGAAAACTAAAGCACAATTTTTTTCTTATTTTATGTGTCGCCTTATTGTCACTTTCCGTCAGGTAAGATTAAGGCCAAGTGCAAACCCATACTTTTTTAATCTGTCGCACTTTACGACGCAATGAGATGACATGAAGCAGTCCTATTCTAAAGATGAGACTACATGGCCTGCTCATGGTTTGAATAAATACATCTAAGTATATAAATATCAACACAAACTTACTTCCACCACCTACTGATCCAAGCAAACGTGGACTTCTGTTTGTACTTATTCTCGTCATGATCGAAGTTCGCCGTCGGTATGGCATGGTCGATGGGCTTGAAGCCTTTTCTCGTGGCCTGGGCACCTGTCAATGGAAAATAAAATCCATGTTAAAGCATTTTTTTCAACTCCAAATTACTCTGTCTACTTAATTGTCTCTGTTTTTTTCTTCAGTTTTTTAAATCCATATTTTAGGAAATATTTTGGATAATGGTGCAACGAATATGAATGTTATCTTGGAATACTTATTCATTGCATTACTAACTGTGGTTTAAAAATTCTGTCAAATAAAATCAAGGTACAGCTTGACTGTTCTGTAACCTATTTTTTGCATCATTTAATCTCTTCTCTTCAGCTATGATCTATAGCTAAACCTAAACATAAAATCTGGTGGTTTTTTTTTTTCATTCATAAAATGTGGAATTTATAGCATATGGTAATTGATTATGGTGCATTCAGAAAGTGTGATGTTTTTTCTTTTATTTGGCTCCTCCCCCTATTGGGATATGTTCCCTTCAATTTTAACTATGTTGCTCCATAATTATATTGTATAATTTTATGAAATTAATATTAGATTCCTGCCTCCTTTTAAATGAGATCAGGTGAGATTTTGTAAGAACCCTCTCCCCCATTGTTAACTCAATTAATAGATGCCCCCTAAATAAAACTTACCCTGCAGACTATCACTCCTCTTTACTGAAGTATTATCATAGATATTAACTGGATCATCAGGGATCTGGACAATGGAATGTGGAGTGCCATTTCCAGAACGGCTGGTGGACTCATCATCACTGGCACCGACGGGAGTGCCACGCTGGCTCTCACTGTAGTACTGGGAGTGGTCTAGTGGTGACTGGCTACGTCGGCCAGCTGCACTCTTCATGTCTTGGTCTTCTGAAAGCTGAAGAATTGGGACAGGATTAATAATAGTATAATATTAAACCCACTATAATTTTGTAGACACATATTATAACATGTCATTAAACAGATTTATTGTTATGATGTAAACTAATGAATTACATAAGATTTATAATTTATTATCTAATATATTTCTTTATTGCTTGACAACATAGTTGAATCTCTCCTGTTGTGCATGTGACTTGACTAAGTAGATGAGATCCCTACATGAACCAAGTCTTTCCGTTACATTATTCAGATCAATATATGTGTAAAATTAGGTTTTGCCCATGATTTTTCTTGATTTTGTGTTGAAATGAAGGTAGTAAGGAGAACTTGGTATGCATTTTTTCCAATATTTTCAGTTATAATTGCTTTACTTTTTCTAGGTGTAAACAGCACCAGTGTTGCACTTACCAAAGGTAGACCAAGACCAGCTCTAGCCCAGTTGACTCCCGCCAGCTTGGCTCGAAGCTCATCAGCTACAGGTGACACCAAGTTAGGTGGAGGGAACACAGGTGTTGCACAGGATGGGCACTGGTACCCCGCCGGCGCGGTGGTGCGAGGGAGAGCACGATAACGCGCCTCTGCACACGCCCAGTGGAACACATCTGTTAAAAAATTAATGTGGTGTACACAATATAGCCAGTTTAATATTATTTCTTATCTAATAATAGTGTTGGCCGTTGACGTTTACTCACGATAACAAGTTAACCGAATACACTCGCCCTCACTCAAATTTTTCGTACAAATTTCACATATTGGATTGTAATCACTGTCTTGTAACCACTGCAGGTATGATTGTATGATGCACTGAAATTAAAGTGTAAGTTAAACATGGCTTTAAGTATGTGTTAACGTGATTTATAATGGATATTTACCTTTGGGTGCGCTGTGACCATACAAAATTCACAAACATTTACTCTATGTTCAAAACAAAACTGATTTGTAACTCGTCTTTTTGGACATTTGCAGAGACCCATGGTGCTCGTTACCGACTCATATGGATAATACACGAATGTAGTTTATCTTGTTGCTCTCGTAAGTACAAGTAACACCGGAATTCTATGGGAAATGCGAGAGAAACAAAAGCAGAAGTTGTACAGCCATCAACCAGCCACGTAAATCAACTGACAGAACAGTTGTCAAAGTTATGACTGCGTTCACATTTACACACAGAGTCTTGTTAGATTTTTGTCAATATTATGAAATTGTCTATTGTTCATTAGATCTCGTGAACAGCTTGCTTTATTTATATATTAAATTTTTTTGATAGTGGCTGCATTGACTGTCAAAGTAAATGATTTTTAAGGTTATGTTATTATTTTAGGAAACAAATAGTTAATATTTGTTTCCAGTTGAAAAATGTGTACTAAATTACTATCACTCAAAAGTTTATACTTACCGTTAAATTTACTTATCAAACATGCTCCACTTCTGCAAGCCAATGCTGCATCTAACCTAAAACACTTCAGCACTACTCAAGTTGCTTGTGTAACTTTCTTCAACAAATGTAAGTTGTACATTTCGGTTGCACAAAAAAGGGCGCAAGTTTATACACCGCAACCTATATTTTACCCTCGTCCTATACTTTTGTCTAGTTTCACTGAACCTATGTATCTCATCTACAGTGCCAGCTGAAAAGCTATGGAAATCAGTTACATCTGTAAGTAACCCTGGAGCTAAGAAAGGTCGTGGTAAGGGAGCGGGTCGCATTCGGATTCGTGACCTGAATCGTGGCCAAATGATTGGTGTTGGAAAAATCAACATGCTGTGGCCTGGCCTATCTGCCCCTGTCATAAGAGGACGGGAACTGCTGAAGCAGCAGAGGCTACCTGATGATCCAGAACGGTATACAAATATTTATAAATTAACTATACACTAACATTCAATTCAGACTGAAAGCCAGCTGTGAGGCTGCCCACATCGCCACACTACCTTTTTGGTTTTATCAAGTGAATCAATATCTAGTAAATAAACGTTGACATGAACTGCTTGTTGCATCGCTGCTGCCCGTGGCCATCGATGTCTGGATTGATGCTTACAGCTCTAGAAGAGTTACACATTTTAATCAATGGTCACATTTTGCCTTCAGCTCACCTGATGATAAGTGATAATACAGCCATAGGATCGAAGCATTAACACCCATAATATTTAATTCAATAAAGCTTTGACTATATTCCTGTTTACATTTTCATAACTGGAACCTTATCTAGAACTGCTATATCAACTGAACATTAAATCAAATGTGGCCCTAATCCAGATGGATTTGAAAAAAAACTATTTTAACTATTGATTAAATTCGTAATGATTATCCAAATTGCAATAAATGTTACAGCATGGAAAAACTGACTAAGCTTCGAGATTCAATGACCAAATTTAGAAGACTTAAACTGAGTCCCATTGAGAGGGGCTGGTCAGGGTTTCGCATGCCTGGTCGTAGTATTGGTCCCCCGGATCCTATTGGAGAAGGTAAGATTTTTTTCAATAATGCTTTATTATTAAACAAATTACGTGCAACAGTACATATCTTTTATGTTCCTTGGCCTATGGCCTTCAGAAATTATACCACAGGAACGACTTGTTCTAGTGAGATATAAAGTAAACGATATCTTTTCTGACTCTGCAACTATCCCTATATAAAAATCAAGTCATTTTGATTATGATATTAATGAAGGAAAAATAAACTCACTTTCTTATGAAAACTTATAAATATATGTCTATGATGAAAGTTTCATTTCTTAATTTAATGTTTTTTTGACTTTTAATTTTTTATTGTTAGTTTTTGTGTGTGAATTGTTCTTGAATCAATTTTGTCTATGTCTACTTATAATGTTATGAAGCTGAGCAACAAACACTTATTTGATTTGCATTAACAGAAAATTCTAGAAAGTCTATACATGTAATTGTGAGCATTCCTAGTTTAATTGTTTTATGTCCAGGTAAACTGTATTTTGTACAATTGGATATGGGAATATTTTGGAATCAAACAAATATTACCACATATTCACTGTAATTTGTGTATATGAAAAATCTAAGTCATTGTGATACTTCTCCGGGCTCCTGTAGCGAATGTGATGTGCTTTGCTTAGTCTGTAATTTATTTTAATGCAAAAAAAAAACATTTCAGATGAGTTCGTTGGTTTTGACACTAAAGTGCTGCAGCTGCGACCCCTGCTCATCATGAAGGGAAGCTTGGGACGCACCAGGAACTACCAGGCAATGGTAAACATTATTTTGTGAAACTCTCGTGTTCTTAGCGCGCTAGAGTCTTATTTCTGTGGGCACAACACTCTCATGGTGCATGGCTCATGCGTTCATTCATAGAGACAGCAATCAAAAGTGAGATCACTATAGTTTTGAATAACTGATGATTGATGGTGATTTGATGAAGAAAAACGTCTAAAAATAATCATGTCTGTTGTGTTGTCCCTTAAATATTCGTTTTATGTTTGTTTAATTATTTATTTTTAAAGTCAATATAACTAAATATTCTGTGAATATTGAAATATAGCGTCTTCTAGACGCCGTTATTAATATCGAGCAAAAACGAGCCATAAAAATCATGTTTGTTGTATGGGTGCCCTCTTAAATGTTTATTTTATGCTGTTTTATAGTATTTTTATAATGGTAATAACAGAAATATGTACACCATCTGTGAAAATGACAACTGTCTAACTATCACGGTTCATGAGATACAGCCTGTTGACAGACAGATGGACAGCGGAGTCTTAGTAATAGGGTCCCGTTTTCACCCTTTGTATATGAAACCTTAATATATGTCTTTATCTGACGGGTTGATTGAAAACTGGAATGTTCCCTAGAAATATTGCTACAACAAATGGTATTTACCATATTTTAATGTGTTTCAGGTGGTGACAGGAAATGGCCAAGGTCTCGCTGGGTTCGGTCTAGGAAAGGCTAAAGAAGCTCCGGCCGCACTACGAAAGGCTAAAAACAGGGCCGGGCAGAAGTTGATGCATTTTGAAATATACAACGGACACACAAGTAAAATTATTTGAATAAATCAATGATTTACCACGTAATTTTGATATCTGACATATTTTGTGAAAAGAGCTGGATGAGTCCACAGCTGCTGGAAATGAGCTTTTACCACATACTATCACAGATCATTAACGACACCTATGGTGATGCGTGTGGTCTCGGCTTTACAATTGGACCAACCCATATCAACAAGCGGGCGTCGTAACATCAGTTTCAGTTCAGTTTATTTAGTCATGAACAATATACATTGCGTTTGACTTCTTACTGCGATCACCAGTCCACCTGTCAAACGTGGTGATTAATGGGAAGTCTTCTCATGGAAATACCAACGTGACAGTATATGAAAGAATATTTCAACATTGAACATACATAGACAATTATGATGATCGCCTCAAATAGAATAGATACTTTCTACCGCTTCTATCTATCATTCTAGAGGTCCCGTGTTCGATTCCCATTGAGTTACCTATCGGTACTCGGTTTTATTGGTGGTAGGCCATTTTCTATGTCCGCCTGGCTAGCTATCTCCATGTTACCTAAGTCTGCCGCCAAACAGCAATATAAGTAGCACTGTTATGTTCCGGTATGAAAGTTTCTGCTTACACAATGAGATGAAGGCCAAGCGCAAACACTTCATACCTTGTACCATTTTCTTTTTCAGTTTACCACGATTTCCACACGGCCTTCGGAAGAACTAAGATTTTAGTACAGAAAAAGAACGAGGGGTATGGTCTAAAATGCCATAGGGCTATAAGAGAAATCTGCCAGGCTATAGGCGTCAAGGACCTCAGGGCCAAGATAGAGGGCTCCAACAACTTGCAGCACATTGTCAAAGCGTTTTTTATTGGATTATTGCAACAGGTAATGTATTTTATCTACGCTTCAATACTGAAGATTCACGTTCATTCGGTAGTGTGTGACAGAGATAACGTTCTACGAAGCCGAAATCAGCCGATTGTCTCTTTCCAAAAGTCGATCTGCAGTATTTACATTTGAAGAAAATAATGATTTTTGTTGCAGAGGTCACATCAACAGCTAGCCGAAGAAAAGAAATTACATTTAGTTGAATATAGAGCTGAGAACGAATATTATCCTAAAGTGGTTGCAAGTCCAAGCGAAGTGCGAACCAAAGACGAAATTCCCAAGGACGAAACCTTAGACTTTATCCAATACGTGATGAATGACAGGGTTATACTGAAACGGAAGAAGTTTCCTAGATTCTACGAGACGATGCCTCATTACCAGATATATTTGAAGAAGTACGAGAAATATAGGAATCATGAAAAGATTCGTAAGGAGTTGAAAGTTGAATACGGTGAAATTAAAAGTTTCTTAACGGATAGATATCCAGAGAAAGTGGAAGAGGAAAAACCCTAGATTTATGATAGTTATTGTTTAGTAGTTTAATAAAGTTAATTTAAATTAATTGCTTATTTTATTTTAATACCAAGATGGCAAATGCTTTGCTTTCACCCTGCCAGGCAGTTGTGGTTATATAAATAGTTTTTTTTAAATAAAAAAATTACTTAATTTCGCGGAGTTCCTTCATAAATTTTGAATAATAAATCAAAAGCTCCGTGAGGCTAATTCGTAACAAAAATTAGAAGTTTACAAGCAAAAGAATCACTGCTGCGCGTGAGTAAAGTAATACAAAAGCAAGCAAATGTAACGTACATCAATCGCATTCAAACAGGCAGAGCGAGACACCACTTGACTGCTTACACCTGAATAGAAAGAGATGAACATAGTGTCCTACGCTTCCGTCTGCGAACAAAACTGCTATTCGAAACACGGCGGCGGCAACGCACACAGCGACAAACAGCCTACCACAGACCTACTTTGGATTATGCGCAAATGTAAATTCAACCTCGTTCCGTTTTTTGTTTTATTTTGTTGGCTTTACACACTAGTATTGAAATGTAAAATTTTCAGACGAAACGGTAACAGACAGGTTCAGTTTCGACACAGAGAGTACACTTCTCAGAGTAGTAAGAACTTAACAAAAATTTCACTTTTCTATATACATAGGACACTAAGAGCAAAAATATGTATGTAATAATTTTACCATGTCATATTCATGTGTGGGTCGTCAGCTTCCTCATAGAGCTAGGGGAATTCTACGCATGCCAAATTTTAAGGCAATTTAGGAGTAATCAAACTTTAGCATTCATAATTTATCAGCAACCATAACTCAGTCACAGCGAGTTGTTTTTAGTGTGTCAGCTGGAGACCCATGTCTCCAGCTGACACATGCCAGGAAGGCAAACCTTTGAGGTTAGGGCTTTAGACTATAGTCAGGCATTTAAAGGACAATTACAGCAATGAGAGCCAAAAAAATTAACGATCACATTGATAAACTGTTGGATCTACGAACGGAATACCGTGTGTAAGCTGGCGACCCGTGTCACCAGCTTACACATCTATATCTTCGTAATTATTCAAGTTACGATTATGTATTGTTCCTCATATTTTAAGGCTGAATTGGAGCGCCAGGCTTCAAAATTTTTGAATCTTTAGTGCTAAAACTGTTTGAGCTACGAGCCGAAATGTGTGTGTAAGCTGGTGACACGGGTCGCCAGCTGACACATGTTGTATCTCTGAAACTACATAAGTGAGAACTTCGATCAAATAAGACCATACAATAGGAGCGTTCACGAGTCAAAATTTCAAATCTCCAGGCTGTCTAGATTCAAAGTTATAAGCCAAAAACTATTTTCCCGCCAAAAAATTCAAAATAATCGCACGGGCGCCGCTGAGCGGGCCGTTGCCGTTCCGTGCGCTACGCTATTACATTAGATTTTCAACTTAGCCGTGATTGTTTTAAAATTCATTTTAACCTGCACTTTCGTATTTATTCAATTGGTATATTGAGCGTGTTAGACCCGGAGCCAACTGAAATAATCAATGGAATACTACCGATTAACTTTATAGAGAGACTACGAACGACCTTCAACAAATTTGAGGTCAAGTGAGAATATAACCCTTCACCGTTGGTGCATAATTCAAATCTACAAATCTACAAACAAAGTCATGGGTCTCCAGCTGACACACTAAAAACAACTCGCTGTAACTGAGTCATGGTTGCTGCTAAATTATGAATGCGAAAGTTTGATTGCTCCTAAATTGCCTTAAAATTTGGCATGCGTAGAATTCCCCTAGCTCTATGAGGAAGCTGACGACCCACACATGCATGTGTATATGTTGCAGTTGAATTGCTTAAAAGACTGTTTTACATAGCCGCTAGCTGTAACACTAAACAGTAATGTTGTGAATGGGTTCAATAGCAGTACAATAATAATTTTAAAATTGTTGGTCTTCAGTAAGTCATAACTCGTAAACGGTGCGGTGCGTCTTAGGCCAAAAATAACCAAATTTTCAAGCCCCCCCTGACGAAAAACCCCCCGTCGCTTAAATTTTTCTGTCGAATGAACCCATAATCATGATCATCAAATATCATCACTAGAAAGTGAATGGGTTGAATAGCAGTACAATGGTAATTATAAAATTGTTGGTCTTCAGTAAGTCATAACTCGTAAACGGTGCGTCCTAGGCCAAAAATAACCAAATTTTCAAGCCCCCCTTGACGAACACCCCCCCGTCGCTTAAATTTTTCTGTCGAATGAACCCATAATCATCATCATCAAATATCATCACTAGAAAGTGAATGGGTTGAATAGCAGTACAATGGTAATTTTAAAATTGTTGGTCTTCAGTAAGTCATAACTCGTAAACGGTGCGTCCTAGGCCAAAAATAACCAAATTTTCAAGCCACCCTTGACGAACACCCCCCGTCGCTTAAATTTTTCTGTCGAATGAACCCATAATCATCATCATCAAATATCATCACTAGAAATTGAATGGGTTGAATAGCAGTACAATGGTAATTTTAAAATTGTTGGTCTTCAGTAAGTCATAACTCGTAAACGGTGCGTCCTAGGCCAAAAATAACCAAATTTTCAAGCCCCCATTGACGAACACCCCACGTCGCTTAAATTTTTCTGTCGAATGAACCCATAATCATCATCATCAAATATCATCACTAGAAAGTGAATGGGTTGAATAGCAGTACAATGGTAATTTTAAAATTGTTGGTCTTCAGTAAGTCATAACTCGTAAACGGTGCGTCCTAGGCCAAAAATAACCAAATTTTCAAGCCCCCCTTGACGAACACCCCCCGTCGCTTAAATTTTTCTGTCGAATGAACCCATAATCATCATCATCAAATATCATCACTAGAAAGTGAATGGGTTGAATAGCAGTACAATGGTAATTTTAAAATTGTTGGTCTTCAGTAAGTCATAACTCGTAAACGGTGCGTCCTAGGCCAAAAATAACCAAATTTTCAAGCCCCCCTTGACGAACACCCCCCGTCGCTTAAATTTTTCTGTCGAATGAACCCATAATCATCATCATCAAATATCATCACTAGAAAGTGAATGGGTTGAATAGCAGTACAATGGTAATTTTAAAATTGTTGGTCTTCAGTAAGTCATAACTCGTAAACGGTGCGTCCTAGGCCAAAAATAACCAAATTTTCAAGCCCCCCTTGACGAACACCCCCCGTCGCTTAAATTTTTCTGTCGAATGAACCCATAATCATCATCATCAAATATCATCACTAGAAAGTGAATGGGTTGAATAGCAGTACAATGGTAATTTTAAAATTGTTGGTCTTCAGTAAGTCATAACTCGTAAACGGTGCGTCCTAGGCCAAAAATAACCAAATTTTCAAGCACCCCTTGACGAACACCCCCCGTCGCTTAAATTTTTCTGTCGAATGAACCCATAATCATCATCATCAAATATCATCACTAGAAAGTGAATGGGTTGAATAGCAGTACAATGGTAATTTTAAAATTGTTGGTCTTCAGTAAGTCATAACTCGTAAACGGTGCGTCCTAGGCCAAAAATAACCAAATTTTCAAGCCCCCCTTGACGAACACCCCCCGTCGCTTAAATTTTTCTGTCGAATGAACCCATAATCATCATCATCAAATATCATCACTAGAAAGTGAATGGGTTGAATAGCAGTACAATGGTAATTTTAAAATTGTTGTTCTTCAGTAAGTCATAACTCGTAAACGGTGCGTCCTAGGCCAAAAATAACCAAATTTTCAAGCCCCCCTTGACGAATACCCCCCGTCGCTTAAATTTTTCTGTCGAATGAACCCATAATCATCATCATCAAATATCATCACTAGAAAGTGAATGGGTTGAATAGCAGTACAATGGTAATTTTAAAATTATTGGTCTTCAGTAAGTCATAACTCGTAAACGGTGCGTCCTAGGCCAAAAATAACCAAATTTTCAAGCCCCCCTTGACGAACACCCCCAGTCGCTTAAATTTTTCTGTCGAATGAACCCATAATCATCATCATCAAATATCATCACTAGAAAGTGAATGGGTTGAATAGCAGTACAATGGTAATTTTAAAATTGTTGGTCTTCAGTAAGTTATATCTCTTAAACGGTGCGCCCTAGGCCAAAAATAACCAAATTTTCAACCCCCCGTCGCTTAAATTTTACTGGCGAATGAACTCATAACCATCATCATGGAAAGTGAATGGGGTCAATAGATCATGGCAATCATAGGGACTTGCATGACATATTTACGGCCAAGAGAGGTCGTGAAAGGGATGACCAGAGTCAAGTTACCTGGGCACGATAAAGCAGCAGTAAAACGTCCAGTTGGATTGATGTGTGGGTCGCCAGCTTCCTCATAGAGCTAGGGGAATTCTACGCATGCCAAATTTTAAGGCGATTTAGGAGCAATCAAACTTTAGCATTCATAATTTAGCAGCAACCATAACTAAGTTACAGCGAGTTGTTTTTAGTGTGTCAGCTGGAGACCCATGTCTTTGTTTGTAGATTTGTAGATTTGAATTATGCACCAACGGTGAAAGGTTATATTCTCACTTGACCTCAAATTTGGTGAAGGTCGTTCGTAGTCTCTCTATAAAGTTAATCGGTAGTATACCATTGATTATTTCAGTCGGCTCCGGGTCTAACACGCTCAATATACCAATTGAATAAATACGAAAGTGCAGGTTAAAATGAATTTTAAAACAATCACGGCTAAGTTGAAAATCTATTGTAATAGTGTAGCGCACGGAACGGCAACGGCCCGCTCAGCGGCGCCCGTGCGATTATTTTGGATTTTTTGGCGGGAAAATAGTTTTTGGCTTATAACTTTGAATCTAGACAGCCTGGAGATTTGAAATTTTGACTCGTGAACGCTCCTATTGTATGGTCTTATTTGATCGAAGTTCTCACTTATGTAGTTTCAGAGATACAACATGTGTTAGCTGGCGACCCGTGTCACCAGCTTACACACACATTTCGGCTCGTAGCTCAAACAGTTTTAGCACTAAAGATTCAAAAATTTTGAAGCCTGGCGCTCCAATTCAGCCTTAAAATATGAGGTACAATACATAATCGTAACTTGAATAATTACGAAGATATAGATGTGTAAGCTGGTGACACGGGTCGCCAGCTTACAAATGGTATTCCGTTCGTAGATCCAACAGTTTATCAATGTGATCGTTAATTTTTTTGGCTCTCATTGCTGTAATTGTCCTTTAAATGCCTGACTATAGTCTAAAGCCCTAACCTCAAAGGTTTGCCTTCCTGGCATGTGTCAGCTGGAGACATGGGTCTCCAGCTGACACACTAAAAACAACTCGCTGTGACTGAGTTATGGTTGCTGATAAATTATGAATGCTAAAGTTTGATTACTCCTAAATTGCCTTAAAATTTGGCATGCGTAGAATTCCCCTAGCTCTATGAGGAAGCTGACGACCCACACATGAATATGACATGGTAAAATTATTACATACATATTTTTGCTCTTAGTGTCCTATGTATATAGAAAAGTGAAATTTTTGTTAAGTTCTTACTACTCTGAGAAGTGTACTCTCTGTGTCGAAACTGAACCTGTCTGTTACCGTTTCGTCTGAATTTATCATGATGGAATTTGCCACACGTAGCCAATAAGACATGGACATAGGATTCCAGTCGGGTAATCCAGTCGAAGAATCCAACTCTGCTGGGCAGCGTTCGAGAAGTTACGGCACTATCTTCTCGTCCAAAATACTTCAAGGTCTAAAGACAAGTCTCTAATCAGTGCGTGTTGCCAGTGATCAAATACGGAACCGAAACGTGGTCCTTTACTGATGGCCGAATAAACAAGCTCAAAGTCACTCAGCGAGCAATGGAACGAGCTATGCTCGGAATTTCTCTACGTGATAAGGTCCGGAATGAGGAAATCCGTAGACGAACGAAGGTCACCGACATAGCTCGACGAGTCAGTGACCTGAAGTGGCAATGGGCAGGCCACATCGCTCGAAGAACCGATAACCGGTGGAGAGTAAAGGTTCTCGAGTGGCGATCACGTACCGGGAAACGTCTACCAGGCCGTTCCCCTACTAGATGGATCGACGACCTGGTTAGAGTCGCAGAGAGTCGCTGGATGCAGGTGGCTCGTGACCGGTCGATGTGGCGTACCATGAGGGAGGCCTATGTCCAGCAGTGGACGTTTCCCGGCTGATGATGATGATGATAGGATTCCAGTCGGGTAGGTAAAGTACGGCCAAAGTCGTAGGCAACAGATTGTTTCTTACATAATAATTTATAAAATAATGGAAGAATCTCAATAATGAGTTAATGAATCAAGGAATGATTACAATGAAACAATCCGTTCTATTTTTATATCATTTTAATTGATGTCTGATTTTATTATGATAAAAGGTTGTTCATTCAATCGTTTTCTACCAATATTATGAACTTCCACTACGGTGTCTAGTCTCTCGAAATAATAATAAAATAATACATCCTAGCTACAAATTACGTTTATTGCTTTCTAATATGAATAATAAGATAAATAAAATGAATAGTATTTTTTATCTATACGGTGATAAATACATTACTTGGAAAAAGTTATTTTTCCATTCTTGTCATGGCACCCAATGATCATTCCGATGATTACCAATGAATATAAATTTAAAAACAATATTTACACCAACTTCGGTGTCGATTCTCTACACATTCTGTAAAACACAATTTAAGTTATCCTAATTTACTTTTAAGTTGGAAAGATAGGCTTTGAAGTACATACTAATTGTGATCAGTAATATTTAATGTTCAATTGAATTTGGATATGTCAACTATTTTTTAAACAGGCATGATCATATACATGCATCCTTCATTACCTTAGAGTGATCATTGTTAAATGCTTTCTAAAAGATTTGGATGAAAATCAATCTTATTAAATTTAGAATTGATATTTTTGTTTTAGAGGACGCGTTTGAGAATCGACAAAATTAAAAACCTAATGCATACCGAGTGAATACCTGAAAGCTTTCCTTAACTATAATGGTATTGATTTAAGAACACAATATATAAAAATGACTTTTAGAGCTAGTCATGTTGTCCTTTTCAACTTCAAACGAACAGAAAAGGATGAAAAACATTTTAGACTTGACATAAATAGTCAAGAGAGCTGTCATAATGAGTTTAGATTTACAGAGTGCATTCTGAAATTAATACCAAATTATTATAAGGTTTAGTTTAGGTTATAAACCCACCCGGTATAAGCAGCTAAATGCTATAAATGCTAGACAGCTATATTATCAAGCACCATAATATAAAACTTATATTCATAGATTTCAGTCAACATTTGTGACTTTTTCAAAACGTAATGATTGAATGACTGAGTTCGTGCAATAACTTTGTTTATGGTCCGCATAGGTTTTAGGCATAGATTAATCTATGTTTTAGGTAATCTAATACAAATAAATTAGCAAAAGGCGAAACTAATTTATAGGAAGCATTGGAAGAATGCAGAATTGAAGAGCCAGTTTTCCTGATAAACTGCAATGTGAAGGTTAAATAAAAGCGATTTTGATTGTTTGTTAATTTATTATTTAGAAAGTAAGTTTTTGCACGATTTTCGTCACTCAAATTCTTCCTATATTGAGTATGATCGAGTTGATCTTCTATTTGTACAGTGTGGTATTTATAGTGAACTTCCCAAGTTTAGTTAATGGTGTTATACACATACAAGAAACATATTGAACGGTTGCAATTCGAAAATTGAAATTAGAACAACGCCTTTATATACTTATTTTTAAAAATGCTCTTTTTTCTCCTTTAATTTATCGTTTGAGTTTTATTTGGTTATTTTGCCTAGTGGCGCCATCCTGTCAAAATTAGTCGAATCGCAACAAATTTTCAATTAATACAGTTTTATTTTAAAAATTACCTAATATATATTTTTACACACGCTGTAACCCTGTCTTTTTAGTGTTTCTCAGATTAAATCTTTAAATTTATCCCTCTCTTAATGCTTCCATACGAAATTTCCGTTGCCATAATCTTTTAAAATAGAGCTTTTAAAATAGCTTTGATAAGTAATTACCTAAAATTAGGAGAAGAAATTATAGTGTCGCGAAATAAATATCATTAATTTACAACTTTATTGTCAGTTACAATAGCAGTTACACAGCTAATGGTTCATAGATGGCACTTTGAACAATAATCGAAAAAAAGTGTTTAAAATGAAAATTGTGATTCACTGTGAAGTTGTATGTTAATGATACTCATTTCGCAACATCACAATCCGATGTCCTATTTTTAGATAGTTACTGCACAAATCCAGCTCTTATATTTTAAAAGTTTGTGGCAACAGAAATTTTGTATGAAACTTTAATGGAGGTGGATCGCCTTAATCTGAAAGCCCAAACTTCGACTTTTTCCAAAATAAAAGAATCCCATTGTCAACGTATAGTGCGCGTTTGATTGAAGTTTTCTGTTATTTCATTGGTTGAGCAAAGAAAGCGTTATAAATACTGACTTGTGATTGGTTCAAGTCAAACAAGTGCTGGCGAATAGTATTCAAGTATTGCTTTGATTCGTCAACGATGGGGCACTATTATTTTGGATTGCATAAATATTCTAAGCTAAACCTTTTTAAGATTTATTTTAAAAAAAATCTAAATACGTAGGACGCTGAGCAATTTGTTTGATAAAACTAAATGAACCTCCACCACTTAGGTTTGCCGAGTGTGAGAGATCTTCATGGATGAGTAGAAAAATAGTATTCTATTGAATGCAGCTGAAGTATCTGAAACAATTTGATAAATTTCATAAAATTATAAAAAATACAATTCACTGTGAATAGGAATATCTTAAGTTTGGCTATTGGGGTAGTCCCGATGCCCTATTCTCCATCCCAAGAGACGCGGCACAATGGGCCAAACAACTTAGACAAAAAAAAGTTTGGCTTTGAATTTTATTTTCATGCCATTACTGCGTCTTAATAGGTTGTTTAATTGTTTCACGCAATATATACGAGCTTAAATCTCTTTGGTTTCACGGTTTGGCTTGTTTCTGGTGGATTAGCGATCATAGAAGTGTTAAAAATTAACGTATTTTCAGAAAGGTGTTCCATTATTATTTATTAATAGAGTATTGAACACATATACGATGAGGTACCATAATAGTAAAGAAATTATTACTATATGGCTAAAAACCCTAACTTATGATGAGACTGAATCGTTTATACATTTTATCACATAATTTTACCCCACACACACTCTCTCTCTCTCACACACACACACACACACAATATTATATATTTGTGTTTGTTAGTAAATAAGCCGTCCTATTATAATTAACCCCTGTATGCTAATGGAAGAGCGGAAACCTCTACTACAAGCTTCAAAGCTTAAAAGAGATTTTCAGCCTCCACTACTATTTGATTTTGGCTAAAATAAAAACTATTTTATTTTATTATTTTATTTATTATACCGCACTATATAAGTAATGAGAAATTGGCTATGTACCACAAACGAACATAATTAAGTTAGGATGCAAAGTTTAGGAAACTATTATCTCAAAAAATTCGTCAAGATAAATTTACGACACCGTCTAGCAGGACGAAATGAAATTCTTATTTTAAAAGTTACAAATCTGTCTATGAATTTGGCTTCTTGGCGCGAACTTGGAAAATAGCGGTTTATTTGTAATTTTGTGTTTTTTTGCGTGTGTTATAATGGTAAATGGGACGGTGTTGTGGTATTAATTACGCAAAAATGTGAGGGTTTCGCCGCGTTCGAAACCGCGCTTTACAATGTCTAGTACAGTCGTCAAATAGAATCAGAAACTAGCGATAAAATGTACACATTTTATTGAGAAAACTGAAGAAATGGTTTCAGACGAATAATTTACTAACCTAAATTTATAGAGAAAATGATATTCAAGACTACGGTGTTTTGCGTTTTCCTTGTAGGAAAAACTAAGTTTAAAAAATATCTAAGAATCTACTGTACTAAAACTTTTGTAAAGACGTTCTGCAATAGAAGAAAAACCGAAGTGAAATTCCATTTGGTAGTTTTACTCGTATTAAGTAGTTTGACTGACCGCTACGTGTGTTGGGGTCGCCTCCACTTGTCTGCGGAGTCACGCCGCGTGTCCGGTGCGAGGTGTGCCCGGACCCCGCCCAGCACGTCGGCCGCGCCCGCAGCCGCTAGCGCGAGGGGGGTCACCGCCGCCCCCGGCAGGTGACGCAGCACTCCCACCCCGCGCTCGCAGCGAGCCGCCAGCGCCATTGTAGCTGCTGTCTCCGCGAAGCCCTGCGGTGCACATACAACTAGTTATGGCTTACGCAATTTTGATATGTAGATAAAAGGCTTTAAGATTCATTTTTGTATGCAGTTTTAATTTTTGTTTTTAGTTTTGCTTAACTTAACATATTAATAAGAAACTTTTTCAATGACTGAAAACAACATGTAGACAAATTCAAAAAAGTTTGTTCATCCTTCATTTTTTGTATATAATTAAAGGGCCAGAAAAGTATTTTTTTTATCCCGATCTAGCTTGTAGTTCTAGTAGTAGTTGTATGTCTAATTAAGGCAACTTTAAAGGCTGACAAAGAAAGAGATAAAAAATCGGTCTTCGTTGTCTTACATAGTTACTCAACAAACCAATTTGCGAGTAGTTGACAATTACATAGGGCATTATAAAACTTTAAAAAACACTTAAAAAGTACAATATTTGCTGGGTTTGTCAAAAACTAAAGGTATCGAATATCGTGGTAGTCACGCATATTCACATGCCGGACACTTCAAACAAATGTCGTTATATCGGTTCCTATTCCCATACATCTGATGGATGACGTTTGACGCGCATGGGTGAGTTACTTGCTTGCGGGTAAAATATTAATGATGTGTGATAGTGCCCGACCTCCCTGACGGTGTTGTAGGCGCTGGCGACCCCCTCGCGGATGTCCGCGGGGTGCCGTGCGGGGTCGCGTCGCCGGCGCCGCTCCCGGCGCTGGTACGCGTCCTGCAGCTGCAGGGTCGGACCCGGGGTCAGCATGTCGAACGCAGTCTCCGCTGTAGCCTGTAATGCCATGAGATTCATGAAGATGATACCCGGCTTGAATAACTGAGAAGAAGGGATGACAAGTTCAATTTTACTGCTTTAAGATTTAGAGGTATAAATAACTGTTGAAAATTATTCTTAAATTTTCTTTAAGATAGCTATTTCAACTTTATGAAGATCTACACACGATCTGTTAAACTTCGCTTGATAGAAAACACACACGAATATAGACAAAAAATCGCGTTTTGGAGTTATTTACGCGACTAAAACCCAGTTGTATTCCCTTGTTGATTAATAGTAGTCTTGCCTCTTACAAATTATGAAGTACATTGCAGATTTATGGAAATCATCATCAGCCGGGAAACGTCCACTGCTGGACATAGGCCTCTTATTTATTTATTTGGATTCACAACAAAGAAACACTATAAGACATGGCACTATATGACACATTGCATTTTGCAAGGATTTAAAGTCGCAAAAATGGCGAAAATTATAGCTCCTCATAAAATGATCATTAGACTTAGTTTTTTCATTGCATTTTGAACATTTTCTTATAGGGGTATGTAACACATAAAACATTATTTTACGATATAACTTAAAACATCGATACAAGCTTCTTACATTTAACGCTCCAATACTGGCAGATGACGTCACAAAACTCGCCGGATTTATATGGAGCGTTTAAGCACCGCATGACTAGAATCACTTCGGCGGGTTATGCTAGTAGTAAGTAATAATAAAGTAAAGTAAGTAATAGTCGTATCGAGAAAAACATTGATAGAGCTATTTATCTTTTTATATGGACTGTCTAAAAAGACCAAAATATTTTTTCAGTGAAACACCCAATTGCAATGATATACTTGCAAGAGCGAGACGGTTGCTGGGACTGAAAGGCATTAGGACTCGGTTGAATGGATTCACTGACCTGTATGAGCTGGAGTATCCTAGTGGTGATGTCTAGGGCAGCTACAGCGGTGCGCGCGGTGAAGGACGCGGCGCCGCGTCGCAGGCCGTGCACCAGGCGACCGTCCCGACGCCACTGCTCCACCGGCAGCCACACCAGGTCCCGGATACCAGTGACTGGGTCACATCACACATACATCAACATCACTGCAATGTTACACTCCTAGATTTACGTTTTTATTAGGACCCTAGTTTACAGGTGCTGGGATACGCAATTAGAACTATTGTTTGACTACACATACAGACTCATGGGTCACAGCAGCGACTTTTTTCTGGTACTCGGTTTGGTAGCTATAGGTAAACCGCTTAAATGAGTCCTCGCCCGTGCGGTACAGGGACGCGGGGGTATGGTGACAGAGGGAATCGAGAGAACGCGCGGTGTCCTGCCGCCGTCTCCTCTCTCGATCTCCTTTGTCGCCGTACCCCCGCGCCCCTGTACCGCGCGGGCGAGGACCCATTTAAGCGGTCGGTCTTCCACCAAAGATTAACCGCCTCCGTGGCCTAATGGCTCAAAAGCAATCATACATAATAATCAACTTACTGAGTTGAAGCAAGGAGTGCATAGGTCCAATGCCGCTAAGTAGTCCGGGCAGCTGATGCCGCTTGATGTCCGAGAGCCACTCGTGCAAGGCCCACTGGATCAACTTCTCCAGGCCAAGCAGGCCGAGCCTGGGAACAACAAACGAAATAGATTTGTTACGAACTTTGAACCTCAGAATTAATATAGTACTAATATAGTTCACCGGACCTCCCGCCCTTCTTCCCCCGATCCGCGATACCTCAGCTCTCAACGCAAGAAAATGGTCGGCTCAGTGGTCGGTCGGCAGTATCAATTGTTTATAAACGTCATACGTTCGATGTATGGGAATAAGAACCGATATCACGACATTTGTTTGAAGTGGCCTGTGTCTGAATAAAAAACTTGACTTATTAGCTATGCTCGGAATTCTCTACGTGATAAAATTCGTAGTCGAACTAAGGTTTCCGACATATCTCGACGAGTCAGTGAGCTGAAGTGGCAATGGGCAGGCCACATCGCTTGCAGTACGGACAACTAATGGGGAGTAAGACATCTCGAGTGGCGACCACGTAACGGAGAACGTGGTACTGGACGGTCCTCCTCCTAGATTAACCGACGATCTGAAAGGTCTCATAATTTCGCTAGATTCAAGTGGCTCGGTACTGATAATTGTGGCATCCCAAGGAGGAGGCATATGTCCAGCAGTGGACGTTTCCTGGCTGATGATTATACGTAATCATAAAGTTAGATTGGTGTATTTTTGAACCCCACATGATAGAAGAAGAGCCCCGACCCATAGCTGCGTGTGTTACCTGTAGTCGAGCCGTTTCAAAGTCAACTCGGAACAGTTGAGCTGGCCCAGACCCATGAGTAGTCCAGCCACGGGGCCCGCGGAGAGGTCCACTCGTTTACCCACGTAGTCGAGGCGGATAGGTACTTCGGGAGAGAACACCACACGCCTGAGAAATTTTGTACAATAAATATATATTATATTGCATACATTAACGGAATGCTCAGTATGCCTCCATACGAAATTTCTTTTGCCATAACCTTTTAAAATAGAATGGCTGGCTTTGATAAGTAATTGCCTAAATATAGGAGATCGGATTATAGAGTCGCGAAATTAATATCATTAACGTACAACTTTATTGGCAGCTACAATAGCTGTTGCGCAGCTAATGGTCCCTAGATGGCGCTTTGAACAATGATAAAATAGTGTGTAAAAATGAGAATTCGCTGTAGGAGAGTAGGCAGAAGTGGGGACATATATAGGCTGTTGATGATGATGTACCTGAAGTATATGGGGGCGTCGTCGATGGGTTCGAGGTCAGCGGGTAGTTTAGCTGTCGGCTTCTCCTGATTCAACCCGAGCTTGTGGAAATCTTCCTCAAGTTGGATGAGGTTCTCGGAGACCAGGCGTTCAGCCTCGTAAGTCTCCATCAGAGGTTCCTCGTTGCGGATCACTACACAACATGGTTAGTTTTTATTACTCGAAAATCTGAAAACTGTTGGAGAATTGACTTACGCTCGTAATTTCTGGAAAATCTATGCTATCAGCAATTAGAGTGTCATTTTTTCATGGATATCGTTGATTATTGACTCTTACCATAAACTAAAGACTCAATCGGGTCTTTAGTAGCCTATACCCATCTATATTTGCATTGCACTTCATGCTAAAAGAATACAGTGAGTGTGAGGAATCGATTTACACAAGCATCTTAGTTCGATTCATCATCAGCCGCGATACATCCACTGCTGGACATAGGCCTCCCTCTTGTTACGCCACATCGACCGGTCCCGAGCCACCTGCATCCAGCGACTCCCCGCGACTCTAACCAGGTCGTTGGTCCATCTAGTAGGGGTACGCCTGGTAGACGTTTCTTGGTACGTGGTCGCCACTCCAGAACCTTTACTCCCCACCGGTTATAGCATCTTAGGTCGATTTATTAATCACAAATGGTTTCGTTGAGGGTTGTGGAGTTGAATCTCAGAACCATATTTTTTTGGATAATGGGTTCGATAAGCCTACATCTCACCTGAAGGCAAGTGACGATAATGCCATTGCAAGGTCAGCGTGCGCACCCAGAAACCTCAACCTAATGTGACAGTTTCTCTAACTTTCAAACCGGAACATAACAGTTCTATAAACACTGCTGTTTGGCGGCAGACTTAGATAAAATTATGGTATCTAGCCAGGCGGACATAAAAAAAGCCCTACCTCCAACAAAACCGAATACCGATCTGCCGCTGGAAATCGAACCCCGGGCGCCATTACGCCTTTGAGGCTATTAAACAGGCAGTATAGACAGTTGTGTGTTACCAGTGTCGTTCAAGGACAGGCAGTCTGCGTCTCCGAGGGATGTGGGCGTGGGCGGTGGATCACGCAAGTGGTTGCCGATGCTCATGACGGGGGGACGATGTGTGGGGGTGGTTTGTCGCGAGCCACTAGAGTCTGTCGATAGGCCACTCAAGCTTTTTGTGTCGTCATCTGTTAATGAAAAACAATTAGAATAATTGTATGTGAATAAATGAGCTATCTATATTTAATATTTATCTTTAAAAATATTTTGGTTACAGACTACGTAAAAAGATAAACAGCTCCACAAATTTTTACTATTACTTTTTAGTACAACCCGCTGAAAGTGATTTCAGTCATGCGGTGCTAAAACGCTCTATATAAATCTGGTGAGTTTTGTGACGTCACATTACTATACTGAAGCGTTAAATGTATAAAGCTTGTATCGAAATTTTGGGTTATCTCGTAAAATAATGTTTTTATGTGTGTAAAATGCAATGACAAAACTAAATGTAATAAGCATTTTAATTTTCGAGTAATTACAATTTTGCTATTTTTTAGATTTTCAATTTTTACAAAATCCAAATAAATAATGAATATGATTACGCGTTTTTATCTTTAATGTCCGTTATGGTATACAATAATCCAATTTCGTGTCAAGTACCGAATTGTACCTACTTTATTTTTGTTTGTGTGAATCACTTACCAGAAGCTTCATCAGTGCCAAGCTTGGAGAAGAACCCGACTAGGAACGCGAGAGTGTCCTGGTCGAGGTTGAACCGGAGTGGCAGCAGGGACACCTTGAGGCAGCACTCCTGCGCGGTCAGCGACGCAAGCGGGCGCAGGTGAACCGCTTTCACTATCAACTGCAGCGAAGAGTATCAGGTAAGTGTGAGTTAGGCATTGAATCCACAGAGACACAATATAGAGCGTGTCAGCTAAGAAAGGCGATGCATAAACTATACGCGCCCTCTCTTTCTATCGCGTAGCTCTGTCTCTTCTGTCGCAATTTCAGAATAAGGGCTCCGTCACACCTACAGATTCTGTGCTGAATGGCATAGATCAGAAAAGAATTCGGTCGTCGGGCTTTCTTGATTTGGGCTCAGTCGTAATCTAGCGCTTGGTTGTTACTACCACCATGTATCTAAGTCTGCCGCCAAACAGCAGTGTTAATAGGACTATTGTGTTCTGGTATGAAAGGTAGCATAGACAGCGCTGAATTAGGTTGAAGCTTCTGTGTGCATACGCTTTGTGAGATGAAGGCCAAGGGCAAAACCATCATACGTTTAAAAAATCTAGTACAGCTCGTACTCACCATATGAGCATTTTTCCTCTCCGGCTCGTCTTTGAGCTTGTACTGGCTGAGCAGCTTGTTGATGTCGCTGCACACAAGCCGGTCCAGCACTTCGATCTTGCTGACGGCTAGCGTTTGGCGGGAGGCGTGCGCGCCGCCAGGCGGGTACACTTCGTGTTGGAATTTTAACTGTAACACCATCAGATACTGTTTATTTTTCTTTACTTTATTTTCAACAAGTTTATCATTAACTTAATCATCAGCTCGGAAACGTCCACTGCTGGACATAGGCCTCGTCCATGGTATGCCACATTTACCAGTCAGTGGTTCGGCCACTTGCATCCAGCGACTCCCCACGACCTTTACTAGATTGTCAGTCTATCTAGTAGGGGGCATGCTCGGTATATGTTTCCCGGTACGTAGTCGCAACGTGAGAACTTTTATCCCCTATCGGTTAGCCATCTCTATAATGTGCTTTTTCTCTAGAACTAGCGTTAGATAAATAGATAAATACATTTAAAACAAAACATTATCTTTCATGAATGATATAAAATGAATTCACTTTAATCTTGTACTTATTCTATTCCTTTATATTAATCATTGTATTATATTATACATATGACAGTTTTGTATAAAATCAAACCTGTTTAAAACAATTTTATTATTATTATTCTAAAGCCAAGGGAGACAACAGACACTCCCACTTACTTTAGTGAGACACAACTTGACGCAGGTGTGGTGGTCCCTGAGCAGACCGCCGCGTGTCCTCAGGTCCCGCTGCTTGGCCTGCGAGCGCGTGTTCGGACGAACCCTCTCGGCACCGGCGGACCAGCTCACACCCTGCCTGTACGCAGCCGTCACCGCACGGCCCGCTTCGTATGGCTCGTATTCTTTGCTACGCCTGTGGATAACATATTTATTAATAACATATACATTAATTATTTGCAATTGGCTTTCATCTTACCTGACAGAAAGTGAAGATAAGGTCGTTGGATGGTAATGTCATATTGTTTTAGTTTGTTTTTATGTACAGTCGAGTACAAAAATACGAGTATGTATCCACTTTTGAACTGTGTCACATTCACCTTTAATTGACATTTCCTTCAACACACTACATAGGAACAAGCAAGAGAATGTGACATGGTTCAAAAGTGGATACATATTATTGTACTCGAGTGTTCATCATTCTGTACATTTTCAAATATTTGCAGGTTAGGAAGTAAAATACATTAACAATGTGTTCGAAGTGTTCACTTTGTAAATATACGTTTTTTGTTTTGTTATTATTATTATTGTATTTTTTATTATTATTATTGTATAAGTTTGTATTTGTAAATAAGTGCCTTCAATTCAATTTAACATGTAAATAAAGTCCTGCTATTGTTATTTTACCAGAAAATAAACTATACAACAACATTAACAATAATAAAAACACTACAAGTAGTGAGCAATATTGCACAAAAAAACATGGTAGCTTAGTTAGGGTAAAGAGTCGGTCCTTGAACAATTGAGGTCTGGTTTCGATCTTGGCGCGTACCAATGAGTTCCAAATTGTTATTTGGAATTTATGTACGAATGATAGAAGTCATTACCATTGGCTTTTCGGAGAAGAAAAACATCGTCGTGAGGAAACATGCACACTGTTAAGAAGATAATCAAAGGATCACATCTCTAGTCATATTAATTATATCTTACTAATTAATAATAAATTAGAGTTATTTATTATTTATCATCAAAAAGGCGGACTCTTTTATTACGTTTTACATACACAAAAGGCAATTTATTCGTCTCACAACACATGATAACAACTTACTTGACAGCAGTTGGCGACATCCGCGACTCGTCGATGGTGACGGACTTCTTTGCAGGAGTCGCGTCGTTAGCTGTGCGGAAGTCATTGCCCCCGAAAAGGTTCCATGTCAGGCTCATCTCACACAGTGTGTACCTGAGGAAGATATTTCTTACAAAGCACGGTTTATGATTAAACTATAACATTTACAATGGGCGTAGCGTCTGGCCCTCCTCTATTCCATATCGGACTTTCTTTGAGTAGATTTCAACTAATCACCACGCTTGTCAGGCGGATTGGTAATCGAGTAAGATGTTGGTATTACATAGGTAGATGCTGATGTTTATCTCCTGGATATTTTTTCCTTAGTCGCGTTTTAAAAGGTTTATTTTTGATTCGCTCGACGCACGCGACACGAGCGCTCAATTTCTACTGATTTTCATTCGACTTCAAAAATTTGGTATTTTTGAATCGCTCTTTTGAAACGAGTGATTGAGACCACTCGTTGCTGGAGGGGAGGCGAACTGCAGACTAAACGTCAACGTCTAACATTGAAATTTCCTACAGTTCTAAGTATTTTTCGTTTAGTTTTAGCGCGAATTACCGGTTTTATCAATTCAAGCAAATAATTAAAATAGAGGTAATTGTAATTTATAGTTGTACTTTTTTCGAACAAAAGGCTCTTATTAAGGCCTCTTATTAAGAGTATAACTTTTAAAATTTGAAGCTACTTATTAGTTGCGATATTGCGAAACAGATGAAATTAAACATTTAATTACTGGCCACATCGGAGACGAATAATAGGCTAGTTGACAAAATTTGAAAACTTGGTTAATTATATACTTTAATCTATATTATATCCCCAAAAAGCTATATTTTAAAGAAAAAGCAAAATTTACATTACGTATTTTGTATTTAAAAAAAGCAATTTATATTTCCCTCGAAAACGCTGAATAGTGTCATGGCGTCTTGAATGACGTCACAGCTCGCGAAATAACCTGCTCTGTGGTATGAAAACGTCAACAACAACAATGATGTTTTGCGAGGCGTGACGTCACACTTTCTTGCGCCGCGTTCTTCGTGTTCGTTGTCACGTGACCTAATGCCTATTTTTTTCGAATCCATTTTCTAAAAATATTAATAATCTTTAACTTTTTTGAGAAATATACTAGTTTTTTCTTATCTTCGTCTCCTCATTTATAATTAGAAACTATAAACCAAGCAATTTGTTATTAGTGGAAACAGGCCTATTCAATAATACGGAAAAACCTGTTTTCATACGACTTGGAGTCAATCGTAACGCGTGCGTGTGCGACGATGCTGTCACACGAGCGAATCAAAAGTAGAGCTCCTGGTACAAATCCTATTTTGACGCAGATAAATCAAGGTGCTATTATAGATGAAAAGAAAATAATTTTATGAGTACGCAGCGCACCTCAACATAGGCAGCGGGAAGCTCTTGGGCGCCTTCAACACGTCCGACCTCGCTGCCGGCACAGAGAAGTGGTTCTCGGACATGTATACCGGCCCCGGCCCGAGCCACTTCACCACCGGCTCGTCCAAGTCGTTGTCAGGACTGTACGCCTGACTCTCCACTATGCAGTATTCGTCATCTGTGTTCCCACCGTCGCTTGATCTAGGCTGGAATTAGTGGTCAATACAGTAAAAATATACGTTTTTAATTTAGTTTCGATTCTAATTTTAAAACGCTATTCTTTGAGCTCGATCTTTTCACACGGTCTCTCGAATGATAGCATAATTTTTTTAAAATGTCAACTATCCAACTTTATTTTGTAACAGTAATGTTAATTAATTCTACATACCTTCTTTTTCTTGGACTTCTTGGGCGTAGTTTTGGGGGTGGACGTGGGGTCACCTAGCTCCTTAGCGACCTGGGCATTCGTCGGCTTGGCTTCCTGAGCTTCCTCGAACACATTGGATTGAAAGTCTTCGTAGTCGAACGGTTTATCTTGTTTCTCGCTCTCCACCTCGATGATTTCAGTATTTTGTTTCTGTTTGTTGTTCGATTCGTCGGGGAAGAAGAATATCTCAACGCCTTCCTTCTCCGTCGAACTGTTTAGTTCGTCTTCGTCCACTGAAATGAATTATCGACACTCTACAACTGTGTACAAATTTACGTAAAATGAAAGGAATAGATAAGTTCAGAATGAAAATTCGGGTACGGACGGTGCAAACGCAAGTTTGATTTCAAAATCGTTTTTGCACCGAGGTGCGTTAAGTTTGAATTTAAAATGCCGTATACGTGTCAGAAGAGCAACGGCATTTGTTTTAAAACAAATCAAGAATTTCCGATCTTTTTAGGGGTTCCAAATACGAAGGATTCAATTGAAGCTCTATTGTTGTGACAACTCTGTCCGTCTATCTATCTTTTTCGTTATTTTTTAGTCCCTATGGTATATTTCGTGGTAAAAACTTATATACTGCTACGTCGCACGATTAGATTAGTCGAGAACAATCCATTAAACAGGCCCAGGCCTATATATTGTTAATGTATAAGGAAACACAAAATCCCTATACAATGCTGGTTATGTAACTTGGTTATCTATGTGGAACAACGGATATTTACGAATATTATTTTCTTGTATGTGTGCAATACAATAAAATTTCGCTTTGAGTAAAACACATGTCTCTCTGTTTCGAAATAATGTTGTATGTTAAAAAATATTATAAAATAATTTCTAGTGCCAGACTTTTATCATATAAAAAGATATATACCCTTCATATACTAACTTACAAATTCCACCATGCATCACAATGACATAACTTACGAGTATTATTGGGGCTCTCCTTCAAAGCTTCTGCCATGAGATCGTTCACTTGCTGTATTTCACTTGGAGACAATTCTCTTATTTCTTCTATGGGGCGCTCTTCGAGACCTAAAATTCATGACGAGTGATTAGTATGAGATAACAATTCATTTTCGTCGTCACACCTAAAAGACTAAATGCTACATAGATGTATCCACAGCTCTGTTTGTTTGTGAGAGTCACATACTCAATTGGTTGGCAATCCACCTCCATCAAAGTTTCATACTAAATTTCTGTTGCCATAATCTTTTAAAATAGAATAGCTGGATTTGTGTAGTAACTATATAAAAATAGGACATCAGATTGTGATATCGCGAAATGAGTATCATTAACGTACAACTTCACAGTGAATCACAATTTTCATTTTAAACACTTTTTTTCGATTATTGTTCAAAGCGCCATCTATGGGTGATCGTCCGCGAGAACGTTGACCTTCTACTCGCCCTTGTATCACTAATCGTTCCAGTGAACTTTCGTTGCGGGTGATAGTTGAAAAGGAGACTATTCTTGCGGAATTATACCATGACGGTACATCTGAATGAGTGTCAAATTATACCAGCTTCACACCGACTGGCTTTCCTTGAGGCGACTGACCCCCAATATATATATCGATATGTCCAAATATCATTAACAAATAAGTGTTTTAATTACAATTTTCTTATATTTTAACGGCCGACGACATTCAGAGCGCACGAAATAGGCAACACTTAACAAAAAATAAAGATGGCGCCAATGAATCACATTTGTGGTTATCGACTTCCTACAAAGAAAGAATGATTTTGTGCAAAGAAAATATGTTTATTCTTTGATTTTTAAATGGTGTGCAAAGTGCAGGCTGGTCTCATCTAGGTGTAGCTGCAGCGGAACCGTCATTCATCAGTTAAATATATATCTTTCTTTTGTTTTCTAACCGATTACTCTACATTATATTCACATTATATTTATGTTGTTTACATGTCAAGATATGATGCATCTTATAGAAGAAGTGTTCAGATAATAACCACTCACCAACTAGGGTCTCCAGGGGGTGATCAGAACATATGCTAGTGTGTCTGGAGGAGGGGTCGAAGGGTGGCTGCGAGTCACCGTCCGACGCCAAGTACGTCAGCATGCGACATAGAGCTGACGCAGAGTCCCAGCACGTGTACAGGTTCACCATATTGTTTGACGCGCTAAGATCCACTTGGGGCTGTTCGTTGGTCTGTAAGGGATATAGTAGAGAGTTCAGAAGAAGAAGAGTTAAAAGGCACAGAATACTAAAAAAACGTCACTCTTTTGTATTTCGTCTCGAAGAAACTCGTGACATTAAAATAACAGCTCGTTTGCACTAACCTACTTTCCACCTTTCCACAATGTACTATTATTATCTATAGACTTTGGTAAAGGAACAATGTTAAGAAACCTACACGCTGGAAATAGTATATTTTGATACAAAGGTGGAAAGTAAACATTTTACTTATTAGTTATAAATAATAAAACTCACACAAGTGGCCTTATCCTCCATCCTCAACGACAATTCAAACAGCCCAACATCCATCACACAAATATAGTCCTTGTTGACGTCAGGCAGCTTATCTTCATCCATAGGTATCGGGGCGTTAGGCTTGTTGCATACTAGGTGGTTTAGGAACAGTGTGCACTCCTGTGCCAAGAACCTTAGGCAGGAGGTGTTGGTCGCCGCTATAAGGTTGCTGGACACTGTGAAGTTGCCCAATGTTGCTACGGTTCGTATTGGTAGGAAGAGCGGTCTGCAATAATACAAATACAAACAAATTTAGTACATTTTTGACTAACAGACACAAAGGCGAAAAATAACAATATGAAATTCATTTAAATGTAAATCATGTAAAAAAAGTCTATCAGTTGTGTCCGCCAGGTCTTTGTCACAACTGTGGTACCTTTTCTATGTATGTTAAATAATTAAAATATCACGTCCATCAGTTGTGTCAGCCAAGCATTTGTCACAACTGTCAGCTGTTCTATTGTGTGTTAAATAATCTAAATATCAAATCCATCAGTTGTGTCAGCCAAGCATTTGTCATAACTGTCAGCTGTTCTATTGTGTGTTAAATAATCTAAATATCAAATCCATCAGTTGTATCAGCCAAGCCTTTGTCACAACTGTGTTAGATCTTCTATGCTTGTTAAATACTTAAAACATCACGTGCATCAGTTGTGTCAGCTAAGCATTTGTCACAAAGGTGGCAGCTGTTATATGTTTGGTAAATAATCAAAAGACCACGATCATCAGTCGTGTCTGTCAAGCTTATGTCACAAAGGTGGCAGCTGTTCTACGTATGTTAAATAATTAAAATATCACGTCCATCATGTCAGCCAAGCATTTGTCACAACTGTGTCAGCTGTCCTATGTGTGTTGTTACCTGTAGTCAATAGCGCAGTCCCACACATGCACATGCAGCTCAGACAGCACTGTGGAAGGCGTGTAGCCCGGCACAGGGTAGTCTATCACGTCTATCACGTCCATCAGTTGTGTCAGCCAAGAGATGCCTTTGTCGCCCCTGTGCCGCAGCGTAGCTTGCTCTATGCCAAGGGCTATACAGATTGTCTGTTGAAAAAAAAGACTGATGGTCTATAGGGAACAAACTTCCTACAGCACACCTGATTCTTATAGTTTTAAGAAGTACCCCATGGTATTCCATGGGTGTCGTAAAAGGCTACAAAGGGAAAACTATTACGGAGATGGGCAGCCACATCCTTTTATGTGTATGGTTTTGCATGGCATTAATCACATCTGATGGTAGAACCACAGAATGTAATCTCCTTAGTGCGTGCCCCACACGTCGCCTCATACTACTACTGCTACACCTACTTCCCCTCTCACCCCGCATCGCCCCCGGTCCCAATAAGGCTGATACATATACGTTGACAGAAACGAACTGACGCAACGTGTACGAGCGAGCGCGAGGCCGTGCACGCTAGCTCTTACTAACTTGTTAAGAAACCCTCAGTTACAGTTAGGCTATTATTGTTTAACGCGTCCGGAGCGAGAGTTTCACTTCTATACTAATTTGTATTTATAGTTATTCGTCTGGCAGAAGTTTATTTAGAAACCCAGAAGTGTCAAATTGCTAAAGGAGCCATTATATATCTTATTACTGGAACACAGCAGTGCTATTAACACAGTCATTAAATAATATGATGGTAGCTGACCAAGTGGGGACCAGGAGGCCGTTAAACAATGAAATGACGACGTCATTGAATGGCTGAGATTGAGAACGTATAGAATATCACCTTCAAATTGGAAGTTTCGGAATCGGGTTCAACCCTTAGCGCGAGAGAGAACATATCCTTAGTTTGCAGACGTTCCTTGACGACGACTCCTTTGCCAGACGGGTAGATAGTGCTCTTCAAGTTCATGGGCAAAGTCGTCCCGTAGAGTCGCAAGCTGGGCTTCTCTGTCGGTATGGTGATCAAAGCTGAAAATATAAACAATATTCTATTATGGGCGATTCGACGATAACCATCTAGACAAGCGAATCTGTGAGTAACAGCGAGCTGCCAAATAAATAGGAAATGGTGTATGATCTAGTGTCTTTCTTGTTGTTATTTAAGTGAGAAGTGATCAATAGAATAGGGTAAGCCAATGCGTTTCTGAGCGTGTACTTGTAGCAACTAGAATTCTTAGAATAGAATGTTTCAATGTTATTCTGAACCCGTGGACAACAGCAGGTTGTTATTATAGGTGAGTGGTGTCTTAGACTAGGACTATGCAAGTCATTTATTAATAAATGAATGCTACGGCCATTCGAGCACTTGCTTCGAGTGGTCGTCGTACTCTCAAAAAATTAGCGCCATCTATTGGAAATTCTAAGAACTACGTCAGACTGGACGTAGGACATATGCGCGACTACTGCTTAGACAATTGACAGTGACAGTTAGAGTTGGTGCCTGTGTTCGTGAAACTAATGTAGAAGCAACTTACAATCGTGATAAAGGGTGGTCTTCCCTGCGCGCAAGCACATCTGCGCCGTCTTGGGCTGCCCGTTGATGCCGCTCACTTGGCACATGGACAGCTTGTGCGCTTCAAGCACCAGCTCTCCCATCTGACCAGGGACTACCCTTTTATTGCTGTCCTGAGAAATTACAATAACTTTTGAGTTTCAGATAAAGCGGCACAAAGTGCAACTTCATGATAATAATGAGATACACGAATGAATAATAACGAAATATTCACTTTTCTTTAGTCTTTATTTTTAAATTTCCTTTGTATTTACCTTTCCTGGTGGTAATCAAAACAAGACTGTAGAATCAAAACATGCTCACACAGAATGCTTAAGGTTTCTGGATGACCTCGCCTGGATAAAGGCCTAGTACAAAATCCTCAACTAGGCTATGGAGGAGGTAAGTCAAAAGGTCGTTAAGTGGACATAAAAGGTCGTTAAGTGAACATAAAAGGACATTAGGTGGACATAAAAAGTCTTTAGGTAAATATAAAAGGTCGTTAGTTGAACATAAACGGTCGTTAGGTGGAATAAAAAGCGATGAAAAGGTCCTTACCCTAACAGGTGCGTATATAGTCAACAGTCCCTTGCCAACTTTGAGTGTAAAACAGAAGTTGTGCTCGTCCGACTTCTCCGGCTGAGGTTTGGTTGCGTTTATACTTTTCCTCAATTTGTTATCGTAAGTTGAGTAGTAGAGGTTTTCTTCTTCCGATGATGAGCTTTCAGAGTCTGACCCTGTAAAATAATGGATACATGCTCTTAAAATATTATAACCATTTTGATATCACTATTTTACTGATTATAGATCAAAGCTTGTCTACGATCTCACCTGATGGTAAGCGATGATGTGGCCAAAGATGGTGAGCGTTGGTCTAGAAGGTGTCTGTTCACCCTCACCTAGTTTTGGAATATTGCACTTATTGCATGTGTCATATTATGTTCCGTAACTTGCCAACAATAGCTGCAGAAGTTATGCGGACCTACCTTTAGAATAGAAGTACCATGTCATGTCATCCCGCGGTCTTAAAAGACAAATAAAAAATATATATTCAAGAGACGGGAAAACGGGAAACGTCCACTGCTGGACGTAGGCCTAGTCCATGGTCCACGTTGACCGGTCCCGAACAACTTGCATCCAGCGATTTATATAGCTGATAACGAATATCGTACTTACCATATCCGCTACCTTTGCACACACCAAATGCAGGGTAAATGGTGCCGTACATGAGCGGACTTATTTCATAGGGGTCGATGATCTGGGGCTCCCACAGCAGGAGGTCAGAATTTATCCGGTTGTAGATTATTTCGTACAGTTGTTTCGATCTGGAAATACATTGTTATTATTAAACAGACGATGCTACTGAGAATTATAACTTATGTCAGCTACGAGAGAGTTTTCTGTGATTATCATCGTCCACTGCTTAGCACAGGTCATCTCAATGGTACGCCACAATGACCGGTCTTGAGCCACTTGCATACAATGGCTGCCCGTCACCTTTGTCACGTTGTCAGTACGTCTTGCTTGGGTTGGCAATGTATTAAAAAAATACCGGCCAAGTGCGAGTCGGATTCGCGCACGGAGGGTTCCGTACCATTCTGTATAAAAACGGCAAAAAAAACACGTTTGTTGTATAGGGCTCCCCCATAAATATTAGTTTTATTTTGTTTGTTACCTCAGAACTTTTGACTGGTTGAACCGATTTGGATGATTCTTTTTTATTTGAAATCTGATGCTTCCCGTGTGGTCCCGTTTCAATTTGGTCCAGTTCTGACAACGGCATCCAGGAGAAAACGATATAAATCTTAAATTTGCTTCAATAAAAGTAGACTTTTAAGGAAATTGAAGTCGGTTTCCAGTTCTTTTTGAGCGCATTAACTTGTTAGACAATTTGCTTGGACATATCGAAAATGAATAATTTTTTGTAAGTTAACTCACTCTAGTTGTAGGCTCAGTGTAGGCAGGTTGATGTCCAGATGTATGGCGGAGTGTTCCACTGAGCTGGTGGTGAATTCAGACATTTCTTCCTGGTTCCCAGGCACTATTAGTTCTTCTTCCTGACCTGATTGGTAGAAAAACATATAATACTAGGTTTTGTATAACACTAATTCAATCAGGGGAAAAACCCGTCCTTTTCTCATCCTTTAATAGGGGTACCTATATAAAAAATTAAGTCATTCTGACTCTCCTTTACGGCGTAAAGGAAGGATCTATAATACTCGCAGTATAATTAGGATTCCTGTTTTATCTCCAAGAAATGAAATAAAATATAATTAGAATATTAGCACATCCATCCGATGCCTCGATAGATAGTAGATTGTCAATCTAAGATTGAGATCAATCAACATTCCCCACTACTTACTCGTAGCATCGATTTGTTATCAATTCGTCGTCAAACATCGATATACTTAATAATGTATATCGACCGTCAATCGAGGGTTTTATCGACCGATATCATAGTCATATCGTTTATTGCTCTCCATGAGTTTGATTGAGGTGTTAACATTTAGGTGTGCACATCATGGAACCCAGGCAGGGTATTGCAACATTGCACGCTGTACTTAAAACTATACATAAAATTCACTTAAAATAATATAATTTCATTTACAAAATGTCAATAATTAATATTAATCTAATAGTCCTCCGCTGCCAACTAGCTCAATTCAAACATGCTTACTAAAGTCGATCTATCGAAAACTATCGAACTAAAGCCACTCATTTGTTTAATCCCTACTAATATTATAAATGCGAAAGTAACTCTGTCTGTCTGTTACGCTTTCCCGCTTAAACCTCTCAACCGATTTTGATGAAATTTGGCACAGACAATCTTTAGACCCTGAGAAAAGACTACTAGGCGATTTTAATGCGAAAAATAAAGTCCACGCGGGCGAAGCCGCGGGCAGAAGCTAGTAATATATAAACTACGAACATGATACAAAAATTACTAAACCATGCATACTCATGACTACTGTTTTTTTAAAAAAAATCTTTGTTGATAATGATTAACTCACTCTGCGGACTGCTCTCGTGCTGCGTGAAGCTCTGATGCGCCATCTTCTTCCCGCTGAAGGGGCTTGGCTGCGAGCTCTGCAGGTTGTTCATCATGTACATGGATGTGGTCATAGGCTTAGTGTTCACTGGGCCGAAGTGTTCGTCCTCGGTTAGTGAGTCGAACGGACCTTTGGTGCTCTTAGATGGCTTGAAGGTCAGGGAGATACTGAAGAAAAAAACACACACTATCAAACATTATACGAAAAACGAACAGTGATAGTGATATTCTTATAAAAACCCGGCCAAGTGCGAGTAGACTTGCGCATCAAAGGTTGTGGAAAATGATGGAAATAAACAACATACTCGTATATTATTTCTTGTTTAGAAATAAAATTAATTTTCCCGACCGCATAGCTGAGTTTTTCAAGTTTTTTGGGGGGTTGATTTCCCAAAAAATTGGCACATCGCTTATGTTAAATAGAAGCTCAGAATTTGCTGTTTCTAAACACTTTGACAACATTTGCCTAACAATATTAAAATAAAAACAAAAGTAAAGGGAATAACGTTTTTGTAACTTGTGGAACGGAATAATTTCGAGCTATTTATTTATTTAATTTAATAAGGTCGCCTATTTGCGGAATTAGATAAACAGCAAATGTTTCAATTTCATTCACCTGTCCAGCAGATCTAACATGAAGGCCACGAGATATCGAGATTTTGACAAGATATCGTCATTCTTCATAACAAAATGGCGTGACCAAATTATCTCGTGGCCTTCATGTCAGCCCTGCAGGACTGAGTAGTGAAATTCAGAAATCCAATATACAACTATTTACCTTTATGACGAACGAGTTGCTAATAAATAGTAGCTGAAGTAAATATGTATAACTTACGTCGGTACCGGTCCTGTAATATTGCCTTTTAATATGTCTCCCTCCATCGCGTCTGACATATTGCTTCTAGCTATGTGCGTAGCTGGCAACTCGTCGTTTTCCTGTATTAGACACAGACATATTCCGTAATATACATTTGCCCACACAATAATTTACACAAAAGAAAGAGAGAGACGGATAGACACGTTTATTTACATGTATGTAGGCAATATGTAGGTCTATTTTCAGTATATTTATTTTTTAAAAGCTCCAGTGTGAGTGCCGGGAGAAATCTTTAGTTATGGATAGGCAACTCCAATTGAACAATTTTAGATATAATTGTCTTTGTTATTATTATTTTTATATGTACAATAAACACATACAATGCCATAGAGAAAGCGGTTTGAAAGTAAATTTCGATTATTTACAAAATGTCTGGAGACGTCAACTGCTGGACATAGGCTTTCTCCATGGTACGTCACAACGTTCCGAGCCACTTGCATCCAGCGCCTCCTCGCGACCTTTATCAGGTCGTCTGTACGTGGTGGCCACTAAAGAAGTCTTCCTCTCCATCGGTTATACGTTATTCCAACGATGTGCCATTGCTACTACAGTTCACTGACTCGTCGAGCTATGTCAGTCAATTTAGTTCGTCTACGGAGTTCCTAATACCGTATTTTGTCATGTAGCGAAATTCGGAGCTGAGTGACTTTGAGCTTGTTTATTCCGCCAACAGTAAAGGACTACGTTTCGGTTCGGTTTGGTTGATTAAATACTTTTGTCTGTATGTATTCTGTGATATACTGACATGGTAGTATAGGTCCACGGTGGTCGCTTTGATCGTGACGACAGTGGGCATGGGACGTGGACTCGGTGTCTGCTGGGAGCTGATCGTCGTGTTCTGGAATTTGAACACGAGGTAGTCCGTCCGTACTTGGCGAGTGTCGCGGGAGACGCCGGCTCGCAGGTCCGCTATGGGGAACCTGCAACCAACACACTGTTGGTTACAATCTGGTCATTGTAATTACTGCATTACATCTGAAAAGGTAGGGTTTGGTCTGAACTGTATTGTATGTGTTTCCATCTTATATCCACCCAAACTCACACACAATAAAGATTTCATTTCTGCCCTGTTGTTACTTAAGGCATAAGAAAAATATAACGTGGACGTAAATCTTGGACATGGCATAATATTTAATTTAAAATGTTTAAAAAGTTTTTTAGTGAGGGACTTGTTATTTTTGTTGTTATGATGTTTTATGACAGTTTAATTTCGAGCACTTCAGCGCCATCTATCGAGTTCTTGAAGTACTAAACTGACTGCTCGGAGAATAACAAAGAACGATCACAATGTATCTTTGCCTATTTACGTCTAGCTATAAATATAATATGTTACCTGAGTACAGCATTGAGGTCACAGCATTGCAGCGTGAAGTTGAGGTGTGGTGAGGGCTGAGACGCGGCGGAGGGGGCGGCGGGGGGCGCGGTCTGCCCCGAGAAGAACGTGCTCGTCATTCGGTCCAGGACTGTTAGCTCCACGTCGATGTGGAGAGGCGTGAATTTTATGCTGGTAAACATATGGTTTAAATTACGATATAATTAGGTATTTGACTTAAAAATAATGTTTTAACGTGTTCTATCGAATAGAACACGTTAAAAGATGTCATGCGCTGACAAAGTATTTTCGATACGACTAATACGTTTCTCAGCATAAACCGTGACAGTAATTCTAGTTATAAAAAAACGTGCTCGGAAGTTCTTTACGCGATAAATGCAGAATGAGGTAAGCCGTAGACGCACAAGGATCACCTACATAGCTCGACGAGCCAGTGAGCTGAAGTGGAAATGGGCAGGCCACATCGCGCGAAGAACCGATATCCGGTGGGGGTAAAAGTTCTCGAGTGGCGACCACTTACCTGGAAGCGTTTACCGGGCCGTCCACTTCTAGATGGACCGACGACCTGTCGCGGGGAGTCGCTGGATGCAGGTGGCTCGGGACCGGTCAATGTGGCGTACCATGAAGGAGGCTGTGGTACTGCCACCATTACAGCTTCACCCGAACAATTCGCGAAAGATTCTTCCCCAGATTTTATGAGCACTAGCCTACGGGCATTCGCTTGGGCTCAACCCCGCCTTAGGGCCGTATGTTGCCGTTCGTCCGCGATGCCTTCGGAATCATCCTACGGTAACTCAATCGAGACAACAGTAGTCCCTGTCCTTTTCCAGCCCTTCAACTATCCCTAAACAAAAGTCGTCAACATGGCCCTCCGTTACGTTGGGAAAGAAACACAAACAAAGTGCTTTTAATGTTGGGATACAGATAAATTGCAGCTACTCACGTAATATCCGTAGTTGGGTCGACCAGCTTCTTCTCTCCCGACATCCTCATGTATTTGGACGTCTGCTTGAAGTTGACCCTGATGTTCGGCCGCGACGATGATGACGTGAGTTTATCGTCATCGTCTGGAAGTCATCAAGAATAGACGGGTCATTTAGCATTTATATGCAAGCGTTATACTAGAATAATTGTTAACATTATCACTCTCCTAATGCTTCCATACTAAATTTCTGTTGCCATAATCTTTTAAAATAGAATAGCTGGCTTTGATTAGTAATTACCTAAAATTAGGAGACGAAATTATGGTGTCGCGAAATAAATATCATTAATTTACAACTTTATGGTTAGCTACAATAACAGTTACGCAGCTAATGGTTCATAGATGGCGCTTTGAACAATAATCGAAAAAAAGATTTTAAAAGGAAAATTGTGATTCGCTGTGAAGTTGTATTTTAATGACTCTCATTTCGCAACATCACAATCTGATGTCCTATTTTTAGATAGTTACTACACAAATCCAGCTATTATATTTTAAAAGATTATGGCAACAGAAATTTAGTATGAAACTTTGATGGAGGTGGATCGGATCACCTTAAATATTATACGAGCAAAGCAAGTAGAGTAAATGGCACTAAATAAATCTTGATTTTAATGTACGTAAAATTTGAAAGATATCTTATTATTATAAATAAAAACGGTAAAACAAACACGCACACGGCAAACACGGTATATTATAAGGTGCAGCTGATAATGATGATGCTAAAATAAATATTCTTTAGTTATGTCAGATGCCTGTACTAGGGTAAGCGCGGGGAGTTAAGTCCCGTACCCCACGTACGGGAATTTCTGGTGGGGAGTAAAGGTTCTCGAGTGGCGACCACGTACCGGGAAACGTCTACCAGGCCGTCCCCGACTAGATGGACCGACGATCTGGTTAGAGTCGCAGGGAGTCGCTGGATGCAGGTGGCTCGGGACCGGTCGATGTGGACCATGAAGGAGGCCCATGTCCAGCAGTGGACGTTTCCCGGCTGATGATAACGGAAATTCCTGTCATGTGCCTACTTGTTTTGGTTGTGTAATAGTTAGACTCACCGCTACTGTCGAACCGCACGAGGTCAAAGCTCTGCGGTTTGCTGACGTCAGTGAGCGAGTAGAGACACTCGCGGAGCAGTGCGTGCTTTATGGACGCCTCGCAGACTGTCTGACTGCCCCGTGACGTCACCTTCTCGCTCCCGTCCAGCGACATCTCTGACGTAATCAACCTGGAGTATGAACGATTTACAGTATAAAGAGAAGAAGAGAATGACATATGAAAACTTTTCAATTGATTATTTATGCGCAGTATCATAGACGGTTATATTCTCGTATTTGTGTATCTAATGGCTACAAGCTTTGACTTACAATACGTAGGTCCTGAGTTCGATTCCCAGTGGGGGTACCTGTTGGTACTCGGTTTGTTTGTCGGTACAAGTTACCTATGCCTGCCGCCAAACTGTTGTTGTAATAGCACGATTGTGTTCCGGTATGAAAGTTAGAAGAGCCTGATTAGCTTGAGGCTTCAGGGTGCTTGCTAAACAATGGCCGTTATCGTTATTTACCATCAGGTGAGATGAAGGCCAAATGTAAACTCATCATACATAAAAAAGGTAACGTTTGTAATTTCTTAGTTTAGATGTATGAGGTACTCTCCAAACCTACTCAATTTAAAAAATATTTCGCCAATATTTACATTGGACCTATAGGATGTACATTGTACATATGCCAAAAAACTAACTACCATTGGCTTTTCGGTGAAAGAAAACATTGTGAGGAAACCTGCACACTCCTGAGAAGAAATCCAAAGGTGTGTGTGAAGTCTACCAATCCGCACTGGGCTCGCGTGGGGACATATATATATTGATGATGATTGATAATGACTCTGTGAGAGGCATATGTCCAGCAGTGGACTGCAGCAGGCTGTATGCGATGATGATGAGGCTCCATAATTGTGGGCATCGTCTATCGCCTCGTCTTCGCCTACCTCACATGATTTCTGGTGGTCGCGTTGTCCAGCGCCTCGTTAGCGTCGTGGAACTCGTTCCTGCCGCCATCGCTGATGCTGTACGGCAACAGACGCTCGAAGAACTCCGTCGACACCTCCTGCATCTTGCTCGCACTCGTAGGGGATATGTACTCGGCGCCCATGGGCGTTGTCAGCAGGATATCCTGGAAACGTCACAAATACTACTATGAACTAATTTTGATATCGGAATCGAATTAAGATTCTCAATTTTTTAAATGTATGATCGGTCTGCACTTGGCCTTCATCTAACCTGATGATAAGTGACAGAAACCTGAACTGAATGAGGCGCTGGCTATGCTACCTTTCATACTGGAACATAACAGTGCTATTAACACTGCTCTTTGGCGGCAGACTTAGGTAACACGGTGGTAGCTAGCCGTCAGGTGGACATAGACAAAACTCACCCGGTGCTTGCACCAACGGACGGGGGGCAAGCGCTGGTTTTCAGTTTGAAAACCTAACCGCAAGAAAATTATAAAAAAGCTGTGAACAACAGTGATACCTTGTGCAGTAAAACACAGGACAGCGACGCTATTCTGAAGCTAATGTGAGACACTTCTGCAGTAGGGTCGCCGTCGATGTGAGGCACTGAAACAAGTAACGTTGTTGTGTCAGAGTGAATGTGACATGGTTCAAAGTTGCGTACGTACATATCACTGTGCACTGAGTCACAGGCCGGACACTTGGAACAAATGTCGGGATATAAGCACACATCGAACGGATGACGTTTGTATACGCGTGCATGTGTGCGTGCATAAGCGATCCTTGAGCGGGTCACTTTGTCGTGGGGAGAAGTGAGGTGTCGCAGACCGGCGCGCGATGCAGCTGTGCTCATGTACAGGGTGGTTGCTGCTTCTCATTAATGCTCGAAAATACATTATAGCTTAGCATAGATAAGTAAGTTTTGTGGATACGGGGCTGGTATGTACAGAACGACAAAAGATTTTAAAAGTCCACTACATGAATGTGAATATGAGTTTCGCATAGATCGTCAATGACGAATTGTTTTTTCCGGCGTCTTGATTATGCTAATCATCACCACCAGACGGGAAACGTCCACTGCTGGGCATAGGTCTCCTCCATAGTATGCCACATTGACCGGTCCCGAGCCACTTGTATCCAGTGAATCCCCGCGACCTTTACTAGGTCGTCGGTCCATAGAGTAGGGCGACGGCCCGGTACACGTTTCCCGGAACGTGGTCGTCACTCGAGAACTTTTTCTCCCTATCGGTTATCCGTTCTTCGAGCGATGTCGAGTGCCCATTGCCACTTCAACTCACTGACTTGTCGAGCTATGTCAGTGACCTTAGTTCGTCTACGGATTTCCTTATTCCAGATTTTATCACGTGGAGAAATTTCGAGAAAAGCTCGTTCCGTCGCTCGGTGAGTGACTTTGAGCATGTTTATTCGGCCAACAGTAAAGGACCACGTTTCGGTTCTGTATGTCATCATACTATACATATATCTTCTCTATATATAAAAACACTTATTTTTGACTTAATTACACCATTGATGACTCAAGAATGGCTGAACCGATTTTTATGAACTTTGTCTTTTTGAATTTGTCTTCACCCCGAATAGCAGAATAACTATTAAAACGTTGAATAAATTTCCAAAAAATTTTAATTTTCATTTACGACCTAAAAAAGAAAGTCAGAATGATAGATTTTTGGGCATAGAGATAGTATATAGAAGGGCCGGGTATATGCTACTTTTATGCTGATCGAACCAGTAGCTCCCATGGGATAAGTCCTAAAGTCTACGCGGAGGAAGTCGCGGACAAAAGCTAGTATTATATATAAACTTAATCACTCGACCTAACATTGCATCTATTCACCTTTCTTGTTTCTCTTCCCTCGGGTCTGGGCAGGCGTGTTGACACTGGAGGCCATGCTGGTGCTCATCGAGCTGACGGAGGAGGAGTAGCTCTCCGACATCTGGTTACCTGACGTCATGGGGTGGAACCTCTCACCTTCCGCGTCACTGTCCTCTGCTGATAAATAGACAGAAAATCAGTACTCGGTTCGGTTGACGGTCCATTTCCACCTGGTTATCCACTACCATGTGATTTATACATCTGTACAGCAGTGTTAATAGCACTGTATAGCATGTCGTGACATGAAATCCAAGAGCTAAACAAAATAAAATACAGCCAAATTTACAAAGAAAAAAAAAGGTACTGAGCGAGTAGCACTTGCAGTTGCAACAATGAAATCCCATACAACCGTTTATATCACGATCAATTTTCAACTGCAAATGTAAGTTTGTAATCTTAGAAAAGCTATTATATAATTAAAAATTATGGTTTTCAGATTAATTCCTTTACTTGTAATGTAAGACGTTGCTTCTTACCAAATTTCAGGATTCTAGGTCAACGGGAAGTAACCTATAGGTTTTTATTCCCATGCAAATGAAATAGTTCAATAATGCGTCTTAAACAGTTGTGTATTTTTAATGCATTGACCTACAAGCATCCTACAAGTTTGACTTTTTCACAGATCTAAGGAATTGGGTACTTGACATCTAATTAGTTTGGGGTTGAATTGTATTTTATACGATAGCGGACATTAAAAGAAAACCTCCTAAATAAAAATACGTAATTATTTATTTAGCAATAATTTAATGTCTCAAAAATTGAGAAAAATTTAGTTCCTCGAATAATAAAATTCTTATTAGGTTTAGTTTTCTCATTGCATTTTAAACATTTTATTATAGGGGTATATAACACATAAAAACATTATTCTACGAGATAACTCAAAATATCGAACAAGCTTCATACATTTAACGCGCTAATATAGTAATGTGACGTCACATAACACGCCCGATTTATATGGAGCGTTTTATCTTTTTAAATGGACTATCGAATGAAACAAAAATATTTTTTAGTCAAATACCTAATTAGAGACTTGAGTATTCGATATTAATTTCAACTTGATACTCTCCACGTGATCCTGAGAAAAAAGGTCTTGAAAGATATACAAACAAGTGATCCTATAAGGGTTTCTTTTATCCCTGAGGTATTTTATCCCTTAAAAAGGATATAATATCACACCCAGACCATCAATACATCTCAGTTGGCTTTGGTGTAGAGTAAAAGTAGGCGGCTACCACACATGTTTAAAATAGGAAATCAAAATGGGCTAGGCTACAGTAAAGAAAGGCTCCGCTAACTCCATAAGTGGTTTAAGTAATAAGGAGTCTACAGCTTTTTTGGGACATACCAAAACTAGGCCCGGACCAGCCGTACATGCCAGCGGGCTTGGTGTGCACTCTCTCCAAGTTGCCGAGCAGCTGAGCCTCTATCAGCTGGAAGTCTGCCTGCTTCATCGGCTTGCATTGCATGTTCACGCCACTTCCTCTCAGTGGTATATTACTGAAAGGCAATATCATTAAAAAATATAATAATAATAATATGCAATGTAAATAATGCTGTATCCCATGTGGTCTAGAGTTTAGAACAGAAGTACCCCAAAGCAATGAGAGAGAAAAATAGAAAATGAAAATTAGGAATCACTTGCGTCGGATAATTTCTATTAATATGACTCTACATATTACAATTATTAAAGAAATATCAGATGTTATGATTACATCTTTGCCAATACTAATACGTCTTATACAATTCAGTCCTGACCAATGACGTGGCGTGAATTCGTACGAGCCAATCAGCATGAACTTCCCTTCCCCTCGTCCTCATTACTATGAAATAGTTTTTATTAGAAATAACGAACAAGGCGTCTAATGGTTGCATGACCCATGCTCAGAGATATCTGAAATATTTATAAATCGTTAAAATAACAAGCAAGATTCTTACCTCGTATCCTCCAAATGCGGCTGATTGAGAGCATCCACCAGCTCTATCAACGTATGCAGCTGTCTCGGCGTCAAGAAGAAGATAAAAGAACCAAGCAACATCTTCACTTCAACCTTGGGCCCATCCACTTCCTCAGTATGCTTGATCTTCAGGGACAACTCTTGCTGGCCAGTCAGCTTGGCAAAGAGTATCGGATCAGGCTGATTGGATCTATCTTCCGGTGTCGCTTCCCGTATAAATTCAGTAGGAGGCTTTTCATCTATGATCTCCTTTATAGGATCGTGGTCTATGGTAGAGATAACACTCCTGGTTTCATAGAAAACGTCAGATAACGTGCTTTGATAGTTGGGTTCCGTCGTTTCGATTGGTCCGGTTTCCATTTTTTCCGCTTGGGACGACGCAGATTTCTCCATGATGAGACTTCGGGCCATTGTGCGCAGTTTCGATGGGAACTCATCGGTGTATAATGTGACCCCGTGGAATTTTATTTTCTTGTTCGTGTATGTAGCTACTATGTAGGTTTTTGTTTGTTCCGGTTCGGTTACTTCTGGCGAGGGTTCAGTACCCGCTTCGTCGAAGTAGTCGATGCTGAGGAACAAAACGTGCATCACTTACTTCATTGTATTATGTCGATGTAAATGAACTTTGTGTTTTTATTATGTTATGAATAATTAACATATTGAGAATCATGAATAATAGGTAAGGTAATGCACCAAAAATGCCCTAACCTTTTTATTTGAATTGTTTCTACACATTGGATGTATATTTTAATTATTTTGTTTTGACATACTAAATGAAATTTTTGTTGTATACAACGTGTACAAAAAAGGAGTGATAATACTTAAAGGTGGGTATATATCCCTTGTATAGAATACACTGTGAAAGTAGCAGCGTTGTACAGGTTAGTTTAAATTTATATACATTTTTATTTCATAGGTGTAACGTCGTAATTTTTGACAACCCTAAATGTTTGTTTACCAACGCGAGCACTGAGGTCAATGATGAATGATCTTATCTTAGGTTTTAGGGGTTATTGACACATGTAGAACTAGGATAGGGATGAAATTCAAAAATTTTAGTCAGTGTTTTAAATTCGTTTTTCTCCAGATTCGTACGGTTTACAGATGTCTACTACCGCTCTAAAGGTAAAACCTTACCTAACATATACCGCACTTAAGTTTTATCACTCCTTTTTTGTACACGTTGTATATAAGTTTGTTTTGGAACTGACATATTTTTTAATTTTAATTAGTTTGTATTTGTATATTATTTGTATTTCTCAATTTTTGCATGCCAGTTTCTGGCTAAATGTGAGAAACTAACATAGTGTTCAATAAGACCAATTTGTAATTTTGTACCACATTTATGCTTAATAAATAACTTAAACTTAAACGAATCCGTTTGACGCAATAAAAAATAGCATTAAGAATATAACGATAGGCGCTGGAACAGTTTGTGATCGTAAAACCGATTTTAATAAGATATAATTACAAAATTATACTTTTCAGATTTATTCCTATACCTGTACTGTAAAACCCTTCAAAATGTCAGGACCATAGGTCAACGGGAAGTACCCTATTGGTTTTGATTCATTTTGCTAGCAAGGGAAATTATCAAAACAAACGGTCGCTTATTTTTATTGCGTTGGCCTAGAAGTTTGATTTTTTTCACAGATCAAAAGGGTTTGCAGACTTCAGTATTTATTTTCCTCCACGCGTTTCTTAGAAAAAGGATCTTGACAGACAGACAACCAAGTGATCCTATAAGGGTTTATAACATATAATAACATATATAACATAAAAAACGTTGTCCACTTAGCCCCTACTCGACAAACCGAATTATCTGAGTGAGTTGATGAATGACCTTCAAGATATCGCATTTGTCACGAATTGAATTCATTTACATATCTGTCTGTATACACTGATAAACTATTGTTTCGTACGTTTTATTACAGATATATTCATTGACACGAGATGAAGATAACAATTTACTTTTTATTTTCTAGAAATCAGCAATTTGTTATTTTTAATTTAGAGATGGTTTGGAATATTCATAATGTTTACCCATCCATATTAGTATTACAAAAGTGAGGTTATCAAAATGATTTGATTTTTGTATAGGGATAGTTCAAGGACGGGAATAGGACATACGCTACTTTTTATCACGGTCGAGCAAGCAGTTCCCTTGGGATGATTTCTAGAGTCCACGAAGACTAGTCAGAAATCATTTCAAAAATATTTCTTATCCTGGAAAGACCAGCGTGGCGATCCATGAAAGAGGCTATGTCCAGGATTAAAGTGCATTTAAGGAGGATGATGTCCCCCATGGCACGCCACAACGATCCCTCCCTCCGATCACTCAGCGACTCCCCGAGACCTTGACGTCGGTCCATCTAGTAGGCGGACGGTCCGTTACACGTTTCCCGGTTACACAGATTGCCATTAGAAATTGTTCATAATCATAATAAGATGTTTTGATACATCCTATAGTACTACTGCCTATAGCGTTAAATAGTCCCTTTCACGACCTTCACAGACAATTTAAGGTTATACAGTTTTCCATACGAACACTGGACACTAGAATTTTTTATTTGGCGTTATTTAAAACATTATCAACAAAATTAATATTTTAACAACAATACTAGTTTTGAATAATTGAATACTTCCGGATTAATGACGTTAATACATCTGGGTCTGAAAGATTCGTCACAAGTGGCTTACGACATACATACGAGTATTTAAAATGTGACGCAATAGTGAATAATGTCGCTAAAAGACAGTTAAAACATATTATGTAATACAGTCATACAAATTACCATAAAAATTAATTCATCCCATATTAATTAGGGTAATAATGTATTTAATATGTAATGTAATTTAAATGCATGTAATTAATATAGGGTACTTGAATCATCAATTTCTAATTACAGCGTTATTATTTGTAGTCAAAATTCAGAATAAAATGAAGTGTGAGTATGTGTGTGTGTGTGTAATAGGTTATAGAGGCATGGGCATTGGGAAAATTATCGTATAAAATGTCTGATGTCGAAAATCAATCGTGGATCAAATGACTGATTTTAGACTGAATAGGAGTAAGATTTTGTTGGTTTTTAAATGCACAATGGGTGGGTACACACACACCTGGGAAAAAAGGCCGTAGAACGTAAGCGTGCTTAACCAGAAGTTTCTATTTAATGTTACAGACTATGTTACCCTGTTATGATTATTTATTTTATGTATGATGTTTTTTATAAGGTTTTGAACTTGGCCTTCATCTCACCTGATGGTAAGTGACGATAAGGCCGAAAAATGATAAACGTGTGCACCCAGGATCCTTCAGCTAATCAGGCGCTGGCTGTGCTACCTTTCATACCGGGATATAACAGTGCAATTAACAATGCTGTTTGGCGGCAGATTTAGGTAACATGGTGTTCAGGCGGACATAGAAAATGTCCTAACACCAACCAAACCGAGTAAGGATAGGTATCCCAACTGGGAATCGAACCCGTGACCTACCTATTAGACTACAAGTCAAATGTATACTCACTTTTGTATGTGTATTTCTAACGCTATGCCTCTTTCGCTATTCTTAGGAACATGTTCAATCCTTATTTTAGTGTTGACGAACTTCACTTTCACTCTGCTAAGGACTGAAATGAAAAACAAGAGTGATAGTTACGCAAAAATACTTGCATGTACACTCGAGTACAAAAATATGTACCCACTGCTGTACCATGTCACATTCACCCTTTCTTATTCATATAAAGTGTGTTGAGGGAAATGTACATTATACTTTGCAATTACAGGTGAATAGGACAAGGTACAAATATGGTTACATGTTTTTGTACTTGAGTGTTCACTAAGTAGTTTAGTGCCTAGTTTTGACTTCGTGCAGTTGCAGCCTCCTGCATCAAACAATTGAAATATTTAAAACTACACATGTGGTAAAAACCTACTATGCAATTATGTACTTCAAAAAATAACTCATGTGTATATAGCTCTGATTAATTATATTGTCACTCATGATTACTTTCTTAGTTCTTTTGTTTAAAATGGATTAATTGTGTTTTGCTGCGTTTTAAACTGACGTACAAAAAGAGATAATTTCCAACACCGAATCAGCTTCTTATGACTCTATGCCAAGAAGTAAGTATACGAAACATGAACTTTTTAGAGCACAATTTTTCTCTTTACAATTATTTATACAGGGTTTTGCTACTGTCTCCTGGTATCTTTACGGAGGAACTATGAATTTGAATATGACTTTTTATATTTGTTCGTTGGCACCTCAACGGCACAACCAATTGTGATGAAAGTTGTCCAACAGTGGACTTTTGCAGCCAATCATGATGGCAGCATTCCTATGGGCAAATTTCAGAAATTCATGCAAATGAAGTCATGGAGACAAACTAGTACAGAATAACATTAAAAGCCCTTACTTGAGTCAATGGCATGAGCGAACATCTCTATCCCCTCCACTGGGTGTGTTTCCTGTGGACCGTCTTCTTCTCTGAGACACTCCTCAGCCAGCTGCATCGATGAGGACATGGAAGACCACATTGACTCCAACATTGATGATGCTGTTAACCAATAAACATATCATCACAACAAGTAACATAAAGATTGTGTTTGTTACTTACAACTTATTAGATTATGTATAAGTACATAATATATAATTATAGATTTGTACGAGCATTCTTGCATTTTTGTTAAAGTAATTATAAATATTAAAATTTACATGCTCTATTATCTTCACGTTTTGTCGCTTAGGACTAGTTGCTTAGGACTGCTGTCAGGTTTTTTAAATGGAAGAAAGCTGTTCTGTTTGTATATTTTTCCCTGTGTTTTTTCTATTATTTATTAATAATTATTATAAATTAATTAAATTTTCAGCACACACCCTTTTTTACAATGATAATTGATTTTTTTTCAAAAATACAACATCTCTGCTTTTTTATTTGTTTTAGGATCAGCTAGCTGATACCCCTTTGAAAACTCACAGTAGATGACAAATATATATTTTCTGGATTTCAGTCCCCATTTTTTGTGGTTTTCTTTAGGTATCTTTGTCATCGCCTAACAGGATTTTACAAATTTAACGACCTTTTTGGTTACTTAATTCACTACAAACTTTATTCTGATTCTAAAACTTTTACTTCATTTTGTGAACATCCAGGTATTGTACGTTTTAACTCCTAACCATATATATGATAAGAAAAATAGTAACCCAAAAATTACCTGGTTCCGCTCGCACTTTGGGCTGCACTGTAAGCGAGAGTCCATTGACCTCAACTCTGGAGTCATCTTTAAGCAGTGTCGCCCACGGTATTGTAACAGATATCTCTTTCATGTGCCCATCTACTATCTCCAGTGGCCAGTTTTGTGCATCACCCAAATCATTGAGGGCCTGGGTCCATGAAAAATAATCATAAAGGTTAGAGCAGTGTAAGATATGTCCTGAGAGTCTAAATGGTCGTATTTGTCTAATTTTCTTCACTAAAGTTACAGATTTTGTATGATTATGTTTTTAGTTAGGACATAGGCATAAATCACAATTAATTGCAATAATGACTACTCTGTTTTCCTGAGGGGTAGAACAGTGCATGTTAGCAGAACATGTTAAATCACTCAATTTTGAGAAGAAATAGGCATAAAAAGCTCATTGGCTATAAAATTATATAAAAAGAAAAAACAGTGGCCGCTGTGTGGTTTTTCTGGAAGGAAAGGAATGAGGAAAGATTAAAGGAATGCTTGAAAAAATATTGCTAGCAGTGCCTCTGAAATCTAGGAGGCTTGTGTCACCCAAAAACTTGACATGAAAGTAGTGAAACTGGTAACAACGTCCAGGTCAGAATGTTAAAGTTACATGTAGCCAGTAAAATGTAAAAGAAATTTAATATGATTGTAGGTAGACTTGCATAGACAAAATGCTAATGTCTAGTATAGAAAATGAATAATGGTAAGCAGCAGTATAAAGAAAAGAAATATTAAATATAAAGAAAAGGGATTCATTCCAGTCCATATTACAACAAAACAAAACAAAATTTGGATATAACAATGGTCCTCTTATTATCAATTTGGCATATAATAAATAAGAAAAGGATGAATACTTTGGAATGTTCATCGGATGAATTCTGGAATTAACACTATTTAAAATTAACGATAATTGGCTGACTGGACTGAATTCTATGTGTGAAAACATATTTGTTTGCATAGTTATATCAAAAAGTTAGTATAGTTTTATTTGCACACTACTAACGAAACCAGACATTTTTTCATCAAGGTTTTCTTTGTTTGATTCGGCCGAAGCACGTGTTGGTCATAATATATTGCGCATATTGAATTGGCAAGGGCGTCATACTATCGTGCAAATGTTATACCTCCAGGAACTGTTAACATCATCTTTGATACGTCACAAGAGTTGGAATTAGTTAGATTTACCTCACAATCAAGGCTAACGTCCGAAACGGTTCCAGTTCCATTGTATAGATCCACACTCAGCTGATCCAAAGTGAGCTTTTCTTCTAAAAAATTGCCCAGATATCGCTGTAGCAGGTACCTGCAGGCTCGCTTTTTTATGCTTTCCGACCATGGTAGATACCACAACATCTTCAGAACTGTATAAAGACCATCACACTGGAATTTTTGCTTTTGTGCGTAATGACTATTGAGATTTTGCGTGTGATCGACTGTGAACGTAAATAAACATAGCGTTCCGTTTCGTCATTTTATTTAAACTGTCACTGTCAGTCAACTGTCAGTTTATAATGCCTTTGTTACATTTATTTTCTTATCATCTGGATTTAATAAAACGCTTTTGATAATTAAAAATCGATTCATAATTAGTTCTATGTTATCGTATCACGTAGCTTATTTTATTTTGTTTGTCATCAAAGTAAACTGTATATGTTTTATATACGTAAGGTACTCTGTGAGATACATTTTGAATAAAAAGTAAGGGAACGTAATGTTTATGTTTATATAGTAGCGCCATCTGTGTTTTGTGAATTGTACTTACAGAGTCAATGTTCTCGTGCTGAGATTATTCCGCATGTTTTCGACGTTCTGCCTTGTATTGTTCCGCTCATGTCCCTCGGATCTTTTCAACCGACTTTACGAAAGGAGAAGGTTGTCATTTCAATAATTTTTATTCAGTGTATGTTACGATTTCCCAAATTGTCAACCAATTGTAATGATTCGTTTTTTATTCAATAGGAAATATATTTCGCATTTTGATGGGCTAGCCGTATTTACAATAAGTAAAGTTTAAAAAGTAAATAGAAAAATAAAATCAATAGATAGATAAATCGTTTATTTTATTCAAAAATAAGGAAATTCTTTGCTTTTGTAATTCTTTATTGAAATATATTAGTAATAAATAATGTATACCACATTGACTGTTTTAGTAAACGATGTGTAACAATGTCAGACCTACATGTAATGTAGCGAGTAGGTGTACCTTGGTCACAAACGTTACCAAAATGTTTTTTCGGTACATCATATATGTGGTATAAACGTTTGTTACCAAAAAGGCCTGGGAACGTAGAGCTCTCAAAATTGCCTTATCTCTCTTTTTCTAATGCTTTTGGCCCATATGAAACGTTTTTCTCTTAATTAATAACGCTTTAATTGTTAGTACGACTACACCTTTGTGCAAGGCCTTAAAGTTTAGAGAAGAAGAAAAAAACATTGTTGAGTCGACTTATTCGTACTTTACGACGTGGCTGGGCGAGTGATTATATGCTCCTAGGCAGGGCGCTCTAAGCGGTATTTAAAAAGTGGTCTAGAGGCATTGGGTCGATAGAGAGGGTAAGGTAGGCATAAGGCAGGAAAAATATTAATCTTCGCTGTCATCACCGCTCTCAAATACAATGTGATGTGGTGGAAAGTCAGGTTTTAAGTACGGCAAATAATTTTCAAAATTCGGTTCCTCTGTCATGGTATCTTCTCTGCTATGTTGGAGTAATTTCGAAGGAATACTGCAAGAGAAGATATCCAGTTGGTAGAATATAACACCGACATTTGTCTTTACGATTAGTGTGGCGGCAAATTCGTGACTTCCAATGCCGTGCTCGGACCGCGCGATGCAGCCTGTGTCGTTGGTCACAAGCAGAATTTCCACTCTTGACACAGCGTAGTTTTCTGTAAGGAAACAAGTGTTTTTTTAAATACAAGATTATTGGCCTGATCGCCGTGTAGTTTCGGCTTTAGAGCAGGATAATCCCAATCAGGCGACATAGGAATAAATTGAGGAAATGGGCAGTACCATTTTTACGATTAGCCAGCGCCTTATTGAGTTTGTATTTTTTGGACAACTTTCTTGAACACCTCATTGTGCAGTATGGTTTTGAGAATGCACTGTAGTGCTCACTTACCGTATTCGCTCTTGTAGTATATATCTATCACTCGGTTGTATCGCGTCGCTCTCCAAATTTTTTGCTCGTCGTATAGAAGCGTCTCTACAAACAGCATTGAAACACAACATAATTCTCCATCAACGTCTTACTTTACGCATGTTGTCTGTTCATATAGAAACACTAGGTATTTTCGATGAGTAAATTCAACTACGAACATTATTTGTTCATGTTGTATACGAACTACTATCGACGTCTGCTATCTCGGTGTTGTATAACACGTTTACCGAAAGAATGGACCTCGCTGGAATCTGACGACGCTCCGTGCCTCCCAGCTCACCTCCTCGCGGTCGTCCTGTCGCCTCAGTACGGTTCGCATACCATTGCAGTGACGTCATCGACGCCAGGTCCAAACTTATAGTAAACGGGTTGTACTTGTGAACATCTATAAATATTTTCTTGGTTGGTGGGTTATATGTCCGCCTGTCTAGCTGCCACCATGTCACCTAAGTTTGCAGTAAAACAGCCGTGTTAATCGCACTGTTGTGTTCCGGTATAAAGCGCACGCTTACCATCGAATGACCTTATCATCACTTACAATCAGGTGAGATGAAGGCCAAGTACAAATCCATCACATTAAAAAAGGCACCTTATTAACCACCAATGGGTTACCAGGATAAGTACATACAAAGGTTGCTTAAATCATAACACTCACTTTAGTTTTGTCGTAGTTGGGCAGAATAAACAGGCCTGCAGCAGGCCAACTACAAGCTTTTAGAGCAAGGCTTATATTCAGCTGTATTGTTATTTCGTACCACGACCCTACTATAGCCATTAGCCAGGCTGTTTATGTCAAAAAACAACAAAGGAACAAACTTAGCAGTAAATAGCTTCACAAAAGAGCTTCTTACCTTTACAATCGCCAAGCGACATCAATATTTTGTAATACGGAAAACCGACGCCAAGAATCTTTCTTGAAAACTTCTCTTCTGTTGTATAACAAACAACAATTAATAAAATAATCCCAAAGAGCCATGTTTCAGACATGCGTTCCAAAGTTTCGCACGTAAAATAAAGGATTATACTCAATGGGCACTCTGTTGTGTTTAGAGCGGTTGTGGCACAGATTACGTTTCGGAAAGAAGCACCACTCTCTGAGCTGCAGCAGCAAAGAATATAATACTGTGCTGCAGTGAGGAAGCTGTGCAGTTATTTGTTATTCGCTACAAAAGCCCATGTTTTGTTTGAATTTTATTGGTGCGTACGAGTTAATTGCTTAACTAAAACGATTATAATATTTTATCACGAAATAGTTCTCTTCGGAGCTGCAAGAAATTCTTTTGTGAATATTTTTTTAACGTAACGTTGTTTCGTAGCGTGCCGTGACAATGTCCTCTAGATGGCGTCATATTTAATTTAGTGTAAGGTCACTTATGATAAGTAGTTTACAAGTTATGAGGTAACAGATGAAGATACATACGTATATACGTAGTCCATACAGATTAAAATTATAATCCTTCTTTTTGCTTCGCCGTTATCAGTGAAAAAGTTAAAAACTGTCTCGACTACTGCATAAAACAGACCTAAAGCTATTATTTACTTAGTTTTATGTTTTTACACCAAACTATATTTTAATTTTTAATTATTGTTTTTTGGCGGTACTTTATATCCCCTAAATAACGCCATGTTGGATTTTATGTAACTTCATATAGGCTATAAGCTGCGGAGAAGCAAGACGCTTCCAAAGATGCCTCATTTCTCAAATTATGATGAATGCTTTAGAAGATATGACGTAACAGGTGAAAATACTTAAAAAGGATGCTAAAATTTTGGCCTTTTGACTTCACCGAAGTCGGGTAAAAATAAAGTTGTATAGTGTCAGTTCTATATATATCATTTAACTGTACTAACCTGTGGTTAATAGCTCTATTGTTGACTACGTAGAATTTACTTACGTACGACTTGATACTGTTACCCAGGTACTTCATTTGCGTTTATTGGATGTTGTTTAGGTAATCGAGACCAAAAACAAATAAATATGCAAATAAATTAATCTTCAATCTTTATTTAATTGTACAAAGAAAGAATATAGTGTCCACCAGCAGCGATTCCTGCCCAGGTCTCGGTGACAATCTGTTCAATGTATTCTGGAGGTACCAGGAACCCATAGTCGTAGCCGGGCAGTTCAAGAGTGTAGGTGTAAGGGATGCCCACAGCCCGGGTCCAGTCTCGTGAGGTTCCGGTGGTGTAGTAGAGGACATTGGCAGCGTTGCCGACCACGTAACGGTCGGCCGTTTCAAGTGAGAGCTCGTCTATGGCGGTTGCCATGCGGATACCGGCAAGATGGAGAGCCAACCCGTTTGAGGGCAGAGTTCCTGTGAAAAGGAAGGCTCTTTAATAGTCATATCGTTTTTAGGGTTCCGTAGTCAAACAAGGAACCCTTATACTCGTAGTTTCACTCTGTCCGTCTTTCCGTCCGCGGCTTAGCGCAGAGACCTTTAGATTTAAACTGTAATTTGGTACGGGTATACATATTAATCACGCCGACAAAGTGGTAGAATAAAATCTGGATTTTTAAGGGAAATGTGGAAAATTTTAAGGGTGGATCCGTAATTTGGGAATGACATTTTTTTTCACGTCTACCCCATTGTGTTGAATATCGTTGAATAGGTCTTTTGAAAACATTGAGAGTCTGAGAGCACCACTTTTTAATTGAGGAATCTGTTTGCGAAATATTAAGTTTTAAAGTATTAATTATTGTCATAGTAGTCCCCGGTGTAACAAAACTAATTTTCGTAAAATTTTGTGAGCAGGTTCGATAATTGTGGAAAAAATATTTAAAAAATTTGAGATTCATTCTTTTAAATTTCGAAAACAACAGTTATGCATATAAGCTATGCAACAGACTCACTCACAGAGCCACAAGTTATTCATAAAAACTTCTATAGGTCGCTAAAAGTATTTATCATCTAATTTAGTCTTAGTTACACATAAATTAAGCTTTCAAGAATACTTTGGAACCATTTACACTATTACAAGTGCTTACCGTTGTTGCCCCAAGCATATAGGAACATGTTCCCATAACTGTGGAGGGAAATGTACAAATGGGCTCTGCTTAAATGCTGCAAAGACACGTCTCGGACAATCCTGGTCTCGGACTCTGAGAAGGCTGAAGGACCCTCGAATATGATGGAGCAAGGATCAGCAGCTGCTGCATTGGTGCCCCAATGATGGTCGTAGTTTCTGTTGCCGTCAACTCCGGGGCAGTCGAAAGATCCAGGATGATTCAGGGAGCGAGTTTTGCGCCACAAGCGATCCTAAAAATTGAAGGAAAGTAGATTAGAATGAAACATACGCTCGACAGTTCGACAAAATCAAATAGCAACAGAAAACAACATTTCTTGATACTGAGTATAAATTAGAGAACTAATTATTTTCCATTGTATTGTGGCATCAAAAAATATTAATCTCAGATAGCGTTGATTTTTGGAACTGCTGCGTGGTTTAGGTTTTAGAACAGCACCATACGGCTGCCGTAAGTGTTGTAAAAGCCACGTAAGGGAAGATTCTAGAAGCCAGGCATTAGTGTTTACTTCTGTATCAACAACATCTTATTGCATCACCAACGCGGCTGCGAAGCGTGACGATTTTATTAACGAAATCTCCTCATTCAGCGCCCATTCGTCTGAGAGAGCATGAAGAAGGACTCATGTTCAGTAGCAAACATATTAAGCTGGTGTAAATATACACACAGCAGAATTACAATTAATTTTCGAAAACTCGTATTTACTCGAAAAAAAAAAAGGTCGTACCAAATCAATTTAGTTGCAATTTTTTGGAAAATGAAGGCGCAAATATGATGAGTTCTGATGTTTGAATAATAATTATCTTTGCGCAGACTTATATTTTATCTACAGACACATTTAATACGTATACACAAAATACCAATTACGTGTATGAACGCAAGCGCAAAAAATTCGGTCACGCAATGTCTGCGACCCTAATGAGCCCTATAAATCATTCACATCACGTATAAAAAGTAATTTCCCGAGCTAAAGGCCATCGAGATATCCTTACCTCTTCCCTCGAGTACTCATAACCGTCAGGGTTTAACAGAGGCATTATGATCCAGTCGAGTTTATCAGTCAGGTCATTGTCGACAATGTCCACGACCAGCTGGTGGATAATGTACAGAGCCACCGGGGGAGTCACCCATTCCCTGGCGTGGATAGCAGAGTCAATGATGATCACTGGTTTGCGAAGGTCCTCGAAGCGAGTCGTCGAAATTCTCACGTATTTGATTTGACGTCCTTCGTAGCTGAGAGCTGCGTTAATAACTGTAACTATGTCGGGATATTGTGCTCCTATATCGTCCAAATAGTCGTTGATCTGAAAGCAGAGGGGGTAAGCTTCAAAACTAAGAGCAAATTCTGAGGGTGTAAAATACCTTGACATTCTTACGGCTCGAGTCATTCGATATTGATCATTGTTGCCTAGAAAACTTGAGACATCGGCAGCCAAGGTTGAGGTTGTAGGGGCGCATACGTCACAGTATGCTGACTTGACGTTTTGCGACTCGGGGCTCGCCAGTCGTTCCCCGCGCCCCTAGCCGACCACGCGCGCACAGCGCTATATTATTGCGTCATACATTATTCTCGTCTAATCTAAGACAAATGTGTAATATCTGAATAAATAACGTATTGTTTCGTGAACTGAGTATCGTGGTTTGTTTTGATCATCTCCTCTCAAAACACAGACTAATTTGTGCAGTTAAAGAACACGCAGTAACTAAATTAACAGACTTTATATTGGTGACCCGTTTTAGTGAACTGTTCCAGTGTTGTACATACTCAGTTCCACGCTATTAGGGGGCGACTCACTTTCGGTTGGCTAGGTAGGCTATATTAGATATATAACTACCTTTTTTATCACCGCGCGTGTAAAAATGGCGGAAGAGAATAAGGAGGTCAAAGGAATCTCCGTCGACGTACGCGTACCGGACTTCTGGACGGATCAACCGGAGCTGTGGTTCCTGCAGTACGAAGCTGCTGTTTTGCCGCAGCATGCCAGTGATGCCGCACAGTTCCAGCTACTTGTCACGAAATTGGGCAAGCAAGTGTTACCTCAGGTAACGGACATCCTTCAGAAGCCGCCGGAAAAGGAGAAGTACAAGGCAATCAAAGCAAGGTTGTTGAGCGTCTATCAGGAGTCAGAGGATAGAAAAATACAGAGGCTCGTTGGAGAGATGCAGCTTGGTGAGCAGAAGCCTTCTCAGTTGCTTAGATGTATGCAGAACCTGGCTGGCACTAGCTTCCAGGATAACGCGCTCAGAACGCTATGGCAAGGCCACCTACCGGTTGCAGTCAGAACGGCGTTAGCAGCCTCCAGTGTAACAGCTTTGACGGAGTTGGCAACGATGGCCGATAGGGTTATGGAGAGCCTGAAGCCAGTAGAAGTAGCAAGCGTGTCGACCGGAAGTAGCGAAGAGAGCAGTGTTACAGCAAAGATGGAGGAGCTCAGCATTGAAGTGGCGGAGCTGCGTAGAGAGAGAAGACGCTGGAATGAGGATCGCCGCGTCAGGACACAGTTCCGCAAGGACTACGATACACAGCAAGGACGACCGCCGGGCAGGAAGCTGTGTTATTTTCATCAGCGTTTCGGAGCAAAGGCTTTTAAGTGCAGGAGTCCTTGCAGCTGGAAAGGAAAAGTCAACCAGGGAAACTAGACGCTGTGCAGTCGACGACGGGACCCTGCATAGGCAATGTTAATCGCCGTCTATGTGTGCAAGACAATAATAGTGGTCAAAGTTTTCTTATTGACACAGGAGCGAACGTGTCAGTGATACCTGTCGGTGTAGTTAGGCGTAAAGCTAGTTGCGACAAAAGCGAGTATAATCTATACGCCGCAAACGACACGCGTATAAATACTTATGGTACAACTTGTATGAATATTGATTTGGGTTTAGGTAAAATTTTTAAATGGACGTTTATTATTGCAGGCGTCAAGCAACCCATAATCGGAGCGGATTTTCTAAGCCATTATGGTTTGCTTGTCGATCTTAAAACAAAAAGGCTTATCGATAATTATACTAAAAAATATATAATTGCAAGTGTCGTAAATAGTTCTGTATCATCAATCAAAACTGTAGACGAATGCCACCCATATAGTAAATTACTAAATGAATTTCCAGATATAACAAAACCAATTTCGTTTAAGGAGACTCCACAGCATTCGGTGAAACATCACATAGAGACCACGGGGCCACCGGTGTTCGCACGGGCACGTCCGCTGCCACCGGACCGCTACAAAAAGGTTAGAGATGAGTTTAAAAATATGCAGGAAATGGGCATCTGCAGACCATCAAAGAGCTCGTGGGCGAGTCCTTTGCACGTGGTACCTAAGAAAAATGGAGATATACGTCCTTGTGGTGACTACAGGCAGCTGAACGCTATAACCAAACCAGACAGGTACCCCATTCCCCGTTTAGGCGATTTCACATACATTTTGGCAGGTAAGAAAATTTTTTCGTCAATCGATGTCAACAGGGCCTATCATTTTATTCCAATTAATCCGGCGGATATCGACAAAACCGCGATTATCACGCCCTTCGGATTATTCGAGTTCACGAGGATGACCTTCGGACTTCGGAATGCGGCCCAGACCTTCCAGCGCTTCATGAATCATACCGTTTTAGAAGGGCTAGATTTTCTATTCAGCTATATTGATGACATCATCATCGCCAGTGACAACGAGGAACAGCATCGAGAGCACCTGCGGCTACTTTTCGAGCGGTTAAACAGGTTTGGTATAACGATCAACTTGGCGAAAAGTTGTTTTGGAGCTGCCGAATTAGATTTCGTTGGTTTCCGCGTCACTTCCAATGGGATACGGCCTTTGGACGATAAAGTCAAAGCCATCTGTGACTATCCGAAACCAAAGAACATCAATGAACTTCGTCGGTTCTTAGGAATGGTAAACTTTTACAGGAAACACATCCCACAGGCGGTAAAAAGTCAATGTATTTTAACAAAATACCTAAGTAACGCCAAGAAGAACGACAAAACACCCATTGTGTGGACACCGGATGCGGAATCAGCATTTCGAGAATGTAAGTCGCAACTGGAGAACGCTGCGACGTTATCGTACCCGAGCGCGGACGCTACGTTGGCGCTAATGACCGACGCGTCGGACACGTGCATAGGGGCAGTTCTACAACAAATGGAAAAAGGTTTGTGGAAGCCTCTTGGGTATTTCTCTAAGGAGTTGACGACACCGCAACAGCGTTATAGTACGTATGATCGAGAATTATTAGCCATTTATTCTGCCTTAAAATATTTTAGAAAAATATTCGAAGGCAGACCGCTGGTCATATATACGGACCACCGACCGCTAGTACACGCGTTCTCAAGATCAAAATCAGCTACTGACGCGGAGACGCCGAGGCGTACAAGGCAGCTATTGTTCATTAGCGAGTTTACAACCGATATTCGGCATGTACAAGGTAAACACAATAGTGTGGCCGATGCCTTATCGCGTGTAGCGACGATTTCATGCCCAGCACCATTAGATTTGGAACGGCTGGCCGATTCGCAGAAATTGGACACCTATATTTCGCAACGACGTCATACAGACGACGACAACAGCGTATGCATTAAAAGCATATTTGTGCCTACATGTGACCACGAGTTGTATTGCGAAATATCAACATCGACCGCTCGACCCTACCTACCTAAGGAATTTAGGCGTCAGGTATTTGATAATTTGCACAACTTAAGCCATCCAGGAATTCGAGCTTCACGCAGATTGGTTGCGAAAAGATATTTTTGGCCGGGTATGAACACAGACGTAGGTAAGTGGGCCAAGTCTTGTATTAGGTGTCAAAAAGCAAAGATCGGTAGGCATACAATATCAGAATACGGAGCTTTTAAACAGGCAGAGCGTTTCGAACACTTACATGTTGATATTGTCGGACCTTTACTCACGACTGAGGAAGGGTATAGATATCTTGTCACCATGATCGACAGAGGTACGCGCTGGCCGGAAGCAGTACCGATAAAGGATATTACGGCGGAAACTGTCGCTAAGGTAATATATGATAACTGGATCACGCGATACGGTTGTCCTTGCCGAATAACAACGGATCAAGGGCGGCAATTCGAAAGCCAGTTATTCACCGATTTGATGAAGTACTTAGGGGTCGAAAAGGTAAGGACCACTAGTTACCATCCACAGGCTAACGGCATCGTGGAACGCTGGCATCGCAGTTTCAAAGCAGCGATGATGGCTCGCCTAGACTCAAGGTCATGGGTAGACGAACTCTCAACGGTGTTATTAGGACTTCGCGCTGCGGGACGTAGCGACAACGGCGTCAGTGCAGCCGAATATACGTTCGGCAAGCCGTTACGATTACCAGGTGACTATTTTTCAACAGGTAATTCTGTACATGGTGGCTCAAGTGGTGTCCTTGAGAACGTACGCGAAGCAATTAGCAGGCTCAGACCTATCGCTATTAATCATCATTGTAACCAAAACTGGTTCGTGCATCGAGATTTAAAATCTTGCACACATGTGTTTGTCAGAGATGATGCAGTTCGGAAGCCTTTGAAAACTCCGTATGATGGTCCTTTCGAGGTCATTAAAAGAGGTTCGAAAGTTTTCGAACTGCAGCTACCAAACAGGCGGGCAAATATCTCTATCGATAGACTGAAACCGGCATACGTTCTTAATGATTCGGAAAGCACGGTTGCGCCACCAAGTACAGAAATCAAGACGGGTTCGGAAGCAGTGCACGGCAATGTACGCGGTGATAGACCACCGCTGCAGAAAACGCGCAGTGGACGCGTAACAAAGATGCCAGCACGTTTCTAGTACGAGTAATTAAGGTCATACTAGGTAAGCAAAATAGTTTAGGCATGTGCGTACTTTATTGCAATTTCTTTTAATCTTAAATTTATTTGGTAAAGCAGCGGTGACACACGCCTAAAATATAATCATATTTAAAATATAAATTTACACCTACTTAAAATAAATTGCAATGGGACAATATAACACTAAGAACGAAGAAGTAAACATCGTCAACCAGCAGATGAGTCAACAGGTTGAGGACCTCAAAGGCAAAACGGAATTCGTTGGAATTATGATTATAGGAGCTATAATTGTTTTCACAATCATTATGTGTTGGCTATGTTTACTACGTTGCAAGCAGTGTACGGGAAAGTGGATCAGACGAAGAGTGAGTGCTGTAGTTGGTAAGGCCATCGAGACGCAGGAGCTGTCTGCAGTACGCACAGAGCAGCCCACACCCACTAAGGTGATATTTTCATAAGTGTTTTAGCATTTACTTATTTTTCTCACTTTAGTTCACAAATATTACTTACGTTTTAATAAAAGGCATTTCGTTCACAGTTTGGTAAAGAAAAAATATTTGATCTAGTATATAAGAACTTGATTGTTTAAATTTAATAATGTACAAACAGTAATGTATATTGCCAGCAATGTATACTTAATGATTTCGCATGAACATTGAACTGTTACAGAGTCATGATGTAAGCAAAGCTATCATGTTACGCATTGTTGTTGTAGGTTTATCGCGGTGCATTCTTTGTTTATATCGAGTCATATCTTAGTAGTTATAATTTGGTTTGTGATTTCAAAATTTATGTATTTTTCATCGTACCAAATTCTAGGGGGGTGTGATGTAGGGGCGCATACGTCACAGTATGCTGACTTGACGTTTTGCGACTCGGGGCTCGCCAGTCGTTCCCCGCGCCCCTAGCCGACCACGCGCGCACAGCGCTATATTATTGCGTCATACATTATTCTCGTCTAATCTAAGACAAATGTGTAATATCTGAATAAATAACGTATTGTTTCGTGAACTGAGTATCGTGGTTTGTTTTGATCATCTCCTCTCAAAACACAGACTAATTTGTGCAGTTAAAGAACACGCAGTAACTAAATTAACAGACTTTATAAGGTTGAAGTTGTAATAATCTTTATCCTTAGTGAATTGCACTCCATAACGGTATACTCATATGATAAGCAGATTCGTATTGTGAGTGTAGGTTACTTAAGTTTCTTTGAATGAGACGACTAAAGTGGGGATACAGCGCTGGATCAGCGGTGAAAACTTCATAAACAAAAAAGTAGAGATTTTAACCGCGTCCGTAGCCGCCTACACGGTTGGACTCACAATCCAGAGGTCCGGGTTCGATACCTGGTGGGGATACCTATCGGTACTCGGATTGGTTGGTGGTAGGAGGTTCTCAAATCGACGTAATCTAGACATAATGTTTTTTGTACGTTACGCGAAAACTCCGCCACTTATGAATCGATTTTGAAGATTCTTTTTTTTAGAACATATTTCAGAAACATTATTTTATCGAAAACGATTGAGCAGGCTTTGAGAAAATCAACAAAACTCAAATATGTACCCAGGTAAATACTAAATACCCTCTAAGGGTGAACAATTTAGGGGTTACCTAAGAGAAATTCCTCTGGGAAATTTATGTTGGTAATTTATTTCCTTTACCTCTTGGTAACTATAGTAGGTGTCCCAGCCGATCGACGTCCCATTTCGATTGGCAGATGATTTTGTTTTAGCTATTTTGGATTCTTCATCGCGAAGGATGCTGAAACAAGTAAGGACAATTTTCACAGAACACCATCCAAAAGTACCAATGAATTGACATCAATTTTTTTATAAAGATATCCATACTAATGTTAAACTAACTAATTATTACTTTTTATCACCTCCATAAAGTTGGGATGGGAGGACAAACAAACAGACAAATTCACTTTCGCATTTATAATATAGTATGGAGTATGAATTTAGTATGAAATGTGATGATAATATATAAGTAAAGATTAGATTGGAAGTGTGTTTATTGTGAATCCTTTAGTCCCTAATGAATCTGATATCTTATCATTAACTGTACATTACATTACAGCTATTGGGTGACAGGTTAATTATAAGACTTTGGTGTCAGATAAGGTTCTCGAGTGGCGACCACGTACCGGGAAACGTCTGCCAGGCCGTCCCCTACTAGATGGACCGACGACCTGCTTAGAGTCGCAGGGAGTCGCTGGAGTACCATGAAGGAGGCCTATGTCCAGCTGTGGACGCTTCCTGGCTGATGATGATGACAGATAAGCGGTGTAGTTTGTAGGGTCCTTTTCTATGTCCGCTTGGTTAGCTACCACCATATTATCTGTCTGCCGCCAATCATATGCATCAATAGCACAGTTGTGTTCCGGTACTGAAATATAACAGCCAGCGCATCATTATCTTGGTGCTTATTGGTAATTGTAATGGCAAGGCCAAAGAGCAAGCCTATTGAATGGTCTGGGTTCGATCCTGGCTCGTACCAATCAATGAGTTCCTATTTGTTATTTATGTACGAATGAAAAAAGTCATTACCATTGGCTTTTCGGTGAAGGAAAATATCGTGAGGAAACCTGCACACCCCTGAGAAGAAATTCAAAGGTGTGGGTGAAGTCTACCAATCCGCACTGGGCCCGCGTGGTGGACTATGGCTGTGTAGGAGAGTAGGCCTAAGCCCCTGCAGTGGGGACATAATATGACGATGATAAAATTACTTATTAGCTATGTACGAGTTATTATAAGCTAGAGTGTAATAAATAAATGATATAAAAAACTTACTCAGCAAGATTATCGGCGATCTTCGTGTACGCCATGCTCTTACTGTCGAAGTACTGCAGCCATCCTTGCTTCTCCTCAGGAGACAGTCTCAGAAGAGCTTCCAGCTGACCAGAGGCGGATCTAGCTCCAGGAGTAGCCGAGAGTATGTCCAGTTTGGCTTCCAAGGCGGCTATTTCCTCCGCAGGTCCAGCCACACGGTAAAGCTGGTGGCTACGGGTGACAAAGCAAAACGAGAAATAGGATATACATACATATATAATCCTGATAATAATTTGAATAGGTATTGAGATTGAACTTGCTTACATCGGTTTGATTAACGCTATCAACTTTAACACAGTGTCACAAAGTACTAATTTGTATATTTTTGCATTGTGGGGCCATATAGCGACAGGGGCCACCTACTTCGCTATTTTCTACATTTCTCCGCAAACATACAATAATTTCCAGACCTATATCCAGCAGTGGACGTGTCCTGGCTGATGATGATGATAATCATCGCTGGTTTACGGTTTATCGATACATTATGGATTCATGACCACCCACTTCAGCGACTCTCTTATATATCTACGAATACTTGTCGAACACTTCCATACGTCATCATGACGTCATGACAGACCTTTTTATTTCCCCATCCCCACTGTAGCGTTCACCTGGTCCGAACCAGGAATTTTAGGGTTTAAATAAAGAGGAGCAAATACTCACCCTTCATATTTCTCATGGTGGCTGTGCACCAATGAGGCAGCAAGGAGCAGACAAGCTACTAGACCTCGAAGCATTGTTCCCACTGAGCTGCCGGCTTCTTCGCTACTGGTTTTATTAATCTAAACCACATGATTATGGAGTGTAATCGTAATGATAGTGCTGTTATTGTCATTTAATCCATCTATAAAGATATTGTTTTCAAATTCGTGGGGGATTAAGTTAAATAGGAAAAGTAACAATCTTAGACGTGCGTTTGGTAAAAAATACCATACAGGGATTAGATTAGACACAAGATGCCAGTCTTGTTTGTAAAACCTTATAATTTTAACATTATTATTCTGTTGTCATTTTAAAATGGCACTACTTTAGCATGAGGTTTCCCACCCTAAAATATGTCCCTTTTTAACCGTCTTCAAAATCGGAGGAGGTTCTCATTTCAAAAGTAAGTTTTTTAGGGTTCCGTAGTCAAACAAGGAACCCTAATAGTTTCGATCTGTCTGTCCACGGCTTAGGTCAGAGTTACCTTACTATTGTAATTTGGTACGGGTATACATATTAATCACGCCAGTAAAGTGCTAGAATAAACTATTGAAGAAAAAAAGTTTTAAGGGTGGCTCCCAAACACGTAACTTCGGGATCAAATATGTTTTAACGTCTGCACTATTGTGTGGGGTGTCGTTCAATAGGTCTTTCAAAACTATATAGGGTCTAGGAGCACTACTTTTCGATTAATATATTCGTTTGCGAATATTAAATATTAAGCTTTAAATGATAATTTTTCTCCGAGTTTAGAATCCCCATACCTAGATTAGCGTAAATTCGGCAGAATTCTTCTATTATACATAGTATGCAATTTTACGACAGTAGCTACGACAGAGATTACCGAAATCATTAAAGCTGTAAAGATACTAATGATAAGGTTCACATTCCAGAATATTCTTTTGAACTAAGATTTTAAATATGAATGGAATGTCAAATTGCGAACTAGAAAATTGAAACATTTGGATTTGGATTCTCAATCGAATAAAGCCGATATGATATATCTTGTTGTCTAGAAAATCTTGATGGAAAAGTCTTCGATGAACGAAATGTCTTTGAATAGTTTCTTGAATTATGATAATCACGCTCTACAAGCATATTACAGGTCTGACGCATAACTGCGTCTGTTCCTGAGGTATGGGAGCGGTACGGGAGGGGTGACAAGTGGCGTGTCGCGTGATGCCCGACGGAAGTTATGCGTCGTTTGACGTTCCGTAAACACATCCTCCTGTACCGCTCCCATACGCTAGACCTGCAGCGACTTGGTGATTATTACAGTAAGATGACATATCAGTCTATTCTAGAATCCAGCTCGTGTAGCATAAGATGTTTAAGAGCAGCGAGAGCGATTTTCAAACCATATATAACTTTGACGTTTAAATATGACATATCTCACTCTCGCCGCTCTTTTACATCTCATCCTACCCCGGGTGGAACTATTTTTATGACGTAGGTTATATTCTGAAACGACACGAATAAATTAACCTAAGGAAACATTTAAAACTGTCTTTAGTAATAAATAATAATTTTAATTATAATATTTTATCTAATCCTAATAGTCCAATGATATTTCCTGTACATTTTCCTTAGAGTTCTCTTGAATCCTGAATGTCTCCAAGCGTAAATTATAGGGTCACACAAACTGTTACATACCCCTAACAGGAATAAAGGGCCCAGAGTCAACATTTCTAAAGGGATACAATCATAACCATGCCGCATAATATCGCATTTAACATACAAAATCACAGTGACATAGTACGGAGCCCAGGTACCAACGAAACATAGTATTACAATAAGCACAGTTTTCACCGCCTTCAGTTTACTGGGATGTGAGTTCATCACTTTCGCTTGTCCGTAATAAGTGGAAATCTTCGAAACCTTCCTTTTGTATCTGTTCCCAATTTGCTTCTCTTTGATGTTAGTCTTACTTAATTTCCTCATTTCTATTCCTCCAGCCATAGTCTCTTTTGACACAGTTATTGTAACTCTTGTTTTCGATATTTCATTTACGGATTCGCTGTCTTGATCGAAAGCTCTGTTTATATAGGCTATGCTATTAGTTTCTCTATACTCTCTGATTTTGTCAACTGTTTTCACTGCCCTGTGCAGAATTAGGATGTATAAAACGCATACCATGATGATTATGGATAGAACCAGGATGGAGACGATGATGAGAAGGGCTGAAGGGAAAAGTGCTACATACCAGCACCGATAGTCTGTGAAGGTCCTACCAGTCCAACCCATTGCAGGCAGGCTGCTTATGAATATTCCTGAAAATGAAAGTGTATAACAGATTCTATAGGACTTCAATTCACCAATGTTTTTAATGTTGTATTTGACAATGCAACTTATTAACAAATTATTTACAAACATGTAACAAATAAAATTGTAAAAATATGTGAAAGTAACAATGCGAAAACAAATAACCACGATTTTGTAAGAAATAAGATTAACGAACTAAAAGAGATTCATAGTCATGGATGATAGTTCTAAAACCTATCATAATGTTACATACGAAGTCTACCTACTTTAATATTATCATAAATTGACTGATCTGGATTTGCTGTTACGACGTGTGCTATCAGAATTTTTATAAATATGATTGCGAATATACTTTCGGAAGATGGCTTTCATAGTTCTTTGAAACCCTTTATGCCACCATGCATAAATTAACGGGTTTAAAATACAATTGATAAAAGCCAGCGCCGCCAACGGGCCCCGCAACAAAGTTCTGTACTGTATACACTGAGGATTGGTTAGCTTATGTTCACAAAAGACAAAGAACATTACTGTTATGAAGAAAGGAACCCAGGTACATATGAAACTGCCTGATGTTAACAGGACTACAGTTATTGCCCTCCATTTGTTTGGTTCTTTTGGTTTGTGCCTGCGTTTACGGCTTTTTATATTCACGTTTGGAGATTCTACTACTTTGTTAGTGGGTTCAGAGTAACTAGAGTCCACGGTTGTTATGCTGAATTCTGAATCGTATTGAGAGTCATCGATATGTATATTCTCGTTATCTGATTGGTTGTTATTAGTAATATCTCTAGATTCGCTAGTCAGATCATCGATGCTTTTAGATTTTATGGAGGCTCGATTTATTTCAGCTTCTACTTTAACGTGATGAACATTTAAAGAAAAACTTCTTTGTAGTTTGGGCTTATTTTTCGGTGTTGGGTACTTCATTGATCGTGTACCTTCAATTTTCTGAACACTGTTATTTATAGCAGCGTTTCCTCTGTAAAGTCTTAACCCCTTATTGTCATAATTGTCTTTAATTGATGTATTACCAGTTATTTTTTTAACATTTTTAAGGGCTTTAACTAAAATAATAGAATAAAGTACGGCTACAAGTATAATCGGTATAATACTAAGCAAAGAATTTAGTAAAATGAGTGCGCCGGGAAACAGTGCGAAGTAGAAACATTTAGAGTTCGCAAACTCTTTGTTCGTCCATCCAGTTATCGGCATAAATCCGAGCGTGACACCTGAAAGTAAAGAAATTAACACAAGTGCTGTACAACTTGTTAAAACACAACATATATGCTACAATGTTCTACATTATCTACAAGAAACAAAAGGCATACACAAAACAAAAGATTATAGGGTATATTTATGCCAACGTATCGCTCCTAATCAACTCTTCAAGGAAACTTCTAGGGCATAGGGGAGGAAAGGGAGGAGGTAACGGGGAGGAGAAGAATGTGAAGAGTATGGGATCGGAGGCAGCCCAAGTAAGATCTCTGGCTGTTCTACCTCGATCCCGAGAGGGCAGCGGTTAGGGAGTGGCTACTTTCCGCTGAGGATTGCGCTCTACGAAGTACAAGGGCTGGCACATCAGGCACGTTCCTCTAAAGGACCCAGAGCTCACGGATATCGCAGCAGATGGACACTGGAGGGTTTTAGTGGGTAAGAATCCCACATAGCCGGACTCTTTCCCAAAGGAATCGGAGTCTATCGAAGATTACCCATCGTTGAAGAAGGGGAGTAATGTTAACACAAAAAGAAATAAAGCTAGGCTGAGTAAAATACATCACGCTGGAACTAAATAGTACCTACATATTTACAAACATCAAAACATGTATGAGCACACGAAAATACAAGTTTTAGACACATAGTTACGCGTAGACAAAATAGAAGTAATGACTGGCGCGGCCATTATTTCCAAGGACCGGTTGGTTTGGTCATGTTTCTATTGTTTTTGGTCAGAGGCAAAAACATCTGTCAAATATTGAATACAGAAAAAAATAATTGGAAATCTTCCGGAAAACCTATTGATAAATACGTTTTTGTTAGATTAAGTATGATTGTGGATATTAGCGCCGACAATTAGAGGCTCAGTTAAATTTATTGGTACTAGGAATACCATTATAGGCGTAACATATAAAGTGTTTATTGGTATACAATCTTTCCGTCGATTTTCACGCAATCACATTTGTAATAGATTAATTACACAACAAGAGTGAGATAAATTATTTATCCTACACGAGTCACAGACTAACAATCGGAGGTGCCGGATTCGATTCCCAATTTTGGTACTTATCGGTACTCGGTTTGGTTAGCGATAGGGCGGGCATTTTATATGTCCGCCTGCTTTTAATAGAGCTGTTTGGCAGCAGACTTAGGTAACATGGTGGTAGCTAGCCAGGCGGACATATAAAATGCTCTATCACCAACCAACGAAAATGAGTACCGATATTTATATACCTTCGATAGGAATCGAACCCGGGTCCTTAGGATTGGAAGTACATGCGTGTAGCAATCAGGCCCAGTTTTTTTACGTGTGTGCACAAATTTACCAAAGAGATTTTGCGAGTGTGTATTGTTGACTTACCGATCACCCATATGCAGACTATTCCGATCCTGACCTTTGTAGTGGTGAACCATCTCTGGTAGTACATTCCGTGGAGGATGTATATGTATCGGTCTATGGCGATGAGGCCCACGCTGAAGATTGACACCATGGCTGGGCATACGAGCATACCTGATAGATAAATGCATCAACATCAGCAGCTGTGGGGAAATGTCCCCTCCTGAACATAGGCCCATGGTACATACATAAAACGCTTCCATACTGTCTTTTATCATAATCTTTTATAATTAACGTGTTCCAAAAGAACTAAGGACTTGATTTCTAAAAGGACCCTAAAAGTCTACAACATTCATTTCCTAAATATAAATGTTCACCCTTATATGTAGAAGTATACCCAGATGGGTATATATTTTTTCGATGTTTTTCTCAAAAAGCGCTAAATGAATTTCGATAAAATTTATATTGGACCACCTCTGAAGTATTATCTACAAAAAAAACATAAAATCGATTCATAACTGGCGAAATTATCGTGCAAAAAAAACATACAGTCGAATTACGGAATACAGAATCTCCTCATTTTTGAAGTCGGTAAAAAATAGGTGGCTTTTCGCTTTCCATTATAGGTGTACCTTGACAGCGTGATCAAATAATAACAGTTACGGAAATTTATTTTCGTGATATCAATGTCAAGGAACCATTGATATGTAGTAAAAAATGTAGGTGCCTAAATTATTAAATTTGATGAGTACATATTTTTTTCAACGCCTACAAAATCTAAGTAACATTATAAAATGTGAAACTGGATGTCTGTCTGTGCCTAAACGTATTGGGATGAATTTTGCATCCCTGCATATGTCCTGGATTAACATATTGGATAATTTTCATCGCAGTAAAGTGGTAGTATTCTTTTTTGGCTTTAGAATAGGATGTCGTAATAGGCGACTAAAGAAAGATCATTGAGGAGATGAGCAGCAGCATCTACATAATTATGTAAGAGCAATATCTTACTTCGATCGCCAAACACCCTACCTAGCTTGCTGCATAGCAACTCCCTTCATGGAAAATCCAGCCCAATGTGTCTAAAATTTTCCGTAGTCTAAGCAGACAAAGTAATGGGCAAAAACTAGCATAAATCATAACATCATCATCAACAGCCTATATATGTCCCCACATGTCAGGCCTACTCTCCTACAGAGAGTTTATGGTCCATAGTCCACTACGCGGGCCCTGTGCGGATCGGCGGACTTCACATGCCTGTTCAAGACTTGCAGGTTTCCTCACGATGTTTTCCTTCACCGTTAAGCAATCGGATAATGTACTTGAATTGAAAAACAACTCATAGGTACACGGCTGGATTCGAACCCGGTACTCTCACAGATAGAGTCCGCGCCTTATCCACTGCGCCACCGACGCTTCTAATCCGAATCATAACATGCCTATTATAAAACAAAGTCCCTAGCCGCGCCTGTCTGTCTGTATGTCTGTTCGCGATAAACTCAAAAACTACTGAACGGCGAAGAGGCGTGGGAATATGACGTTTAATAAGTTTTTTGTTGAGTTTTTTGTTTTGTTATAGAACCTGTCCCATAATATTTTTTACCATGTAAGAGTGACTTGGCAATTCTGTCAGATCTGCATTACGTAAGGGATTTCTTTTTTTTGGATCTTACTTTTATTGATTATTATCGCTTTGATTTATACCAACTTATTTGTATCTCTTTTTATACGTTTTGCTGTAACTTATCTTGTAGTCGGAAAACGAGTGATTGTAGATGGGCATGAGCTTCACTCATAGATCGCCTCATCGACTTTCTTTGAGGAGATTTGCCATTGTCACCACGCTTTGAATCGTCAAATAAATAAATAGGCACCTTCTGACGTAACATCGTCGACCTCATCATCACTTAACATCAGGCGAGATTGAGGTTAAGCGTTGATCTAACTTCTATAAAAAAGAGAGCTATCTGTTAATGACTGAGTGTTGAAAACTGACTGATGTCCCATGGTATCCCTAAATAGGGGCCTGAGGGTGATGGTGATGATGATTATGATTGACTGACGTATGTACTCACCGATCTGAAATATACACATGGCATTCGAGCTCATGGACATATCTGCCGCAGCGCCGAAGATTATAGATATGCCGATGATAGTGTCTGCTAGCGACACGTTGCCTAAAAGGAGGTAGGTGCTCTTTGGCTGCTGACCTGAAACAATAAGTCAAAAAAATACATACACAAATACAATTGGCTTTCATCACATCGGTGATAAATAAGCCGTATACAGTCGACAAAGGTCGCGCGTCTTTGGATCGATAATTTATTCATTACGTAAATATTGACTAATTCTTGTCCTGTAAAATCATTACTACGGTTGCATGGAAACCTGGGGATCCCTTTGCGTTGCCTATCACACATCACATCAACAGCTTATATTTGTCTCCACCCACTGCATGGGCTCAGACCCCTAGATAGATGGGCGGGGCTAGACAAATTGGAACTCATTGGTACGAGCCAGCATCGAACCCAGAAATCAATTGTTCAAGGATTGACGCTCTACATAACCGAGCTACCATGGCTGTCTATCACGTCTGCACCAAACCCCACAGGAAATAAAACGTACTTTTCCCGCATCAAAGCATCACTTTAGCAGCCACAGAAATTTAATAAAGTTCGTTTCTGAATGTGAATACTACTGTTTGTTGTTTAAAATAGCACTTCATTGCTAAAACTTTGCTAACAAATAATCGAGGGTCAAATCATTTATGTGATAAGTGCGATGAATCATTTATTTGACAGAGTCATAATGTTGGGAATTCCATGCCGGCTCTGAATTTAACAATAATGACAGGTTTGCCGGCACAAGTGGGTTATTTGATGGTGCTCAAGAATGAGCTGACCTTGAGTTCATTGATGCAAAATTAGATTGAGGTTCACTTAAATCTAACCTCATAAATAAATAACATTAGCGGGCAATGGATAAAAGGCATAGTGGCTCTCTTGGAAATGACGAAGCGGATGAACTGTCAAGGACGGGCTGTGGGCACAAAAGTGTTTGCACCCGAATCAATAACCCCATTACCTTCCAACCGACTAATAGGCCGAAAAAAGTGCAAAATAACACGCAATACACTGGACTGAGCTAAAAGAATATACCCAAGAGAGTCTGCTACATCGGTCTATGAATGCCTGTCACGCACTTTTAACCCTAGGGACTAGGTAGAGGTTCTAACAGTTATGATAGGCCACTGTCCTATTAACCTATTAACATCAATATGAACATAACTTATAGACTCTTGTGTCGTGGATTCATGACCGCCGAGGAATCTCTCGCCCATGTACTCACGACCTGCAGCAGCGTGGCCATACAACGGGAAATGATCTTAAACAATCCAGGATCACTCCAGGAGGAGTGCAGTGACATCAAGGAAGGAGATCGGCTGACTAGACTAGCCAGCTCCAAACCAGCTCCTGACCAGCCAAAAACGTATATTAAAAAACTTAAAACAACAGCAATGTTTAAACAACTTCGGAACTTAAAGGAACTGTATAGTTTTTTTCTGTATTTTGTTTTCTCATTGCATTCGATTGCATCCGATTTGTATGTATTTTTTTGTTATTTTCGACAGGTGTTAGAAATTTTTTTAGTCGCATATTTGATTGGGCTAATTTATATTTTTACATCGTCCTAAAATTTATGTCCGTCTGGCTATCTACCATCACATGTCACCAAAGTTTTCCAACAAGCATTCGTGTTAACAGCGCTGTTGCATTTTGGCAATGAAAGATATAAGAGCCATAGTGCCTAATTAACTCGTGGCTTCTGAGTGAGCACGGTTTACAACCAAAACACAAATAACACGAACGCAAACGGCCAAGTGACACCCCATCTTGCATAAAAAAGAGTAATTTCCACCGAGTTTCCAAAAACACATACAAACACAAGCGTGTATTTCCCCAATACAGTACTTTTTGCTTTGATGATTTGCGTGATTTCATTAGCAGAGCTTTGGGGATGTTTGCCGAGGCACATGTAGACTGCTTCTACAGCACGATGCGCAAGAGTGCGTCCTCCAGCGCGCGCAGGGTGCGGGGTGCGGAGCGGGGCAGCAGTCTGCTCGCTGTCGTCGCAGCGCACCGACGCACCGATGCTGCGACACTGGTTGTCATCACATGCACCAGTGTCCCAGTAGCATGTCTGACGATATAATTAGCTTACTAACATAGCACTTAGTTTACTAACACTATTTATGTATGTCTGATTTAAATAAATAATAATAATTAACAATTACCATCTAGACGGAAATGGAATTGTGTCCTTTGTCTCCCTATCACTATATAACATTGCAACACAACTTTCGATAGTAAAATAAATAACTTGAAAGTTTCCACAAACATGTGCGGTGCGAACCAAGATTTGTGCAGTTGTACATTAAAAATACATGATTTACTTATGCGAAGTGGTTCAGTTAAGAAATATTTCCTTGTTACCTTCAGTTGTTTGAGCCTTGTTTGAGTGTAAATTGTAGATCTTACTTCTTCGACTTAGCAAAGGCCATTCGGAGGTAGATCCAAACTGTAGGTCGATGAGTAATGTCAAAGTGGCGCAATATTTGATTTTCTTAATTATATTATCCCTATACGTAGATGTGTATATAACTGTAGTATAAAATATACATGGAGTTGTGGTATCATAATAAGCAACTTTTAAATGTTGAGTGATGATCTTTAGCTATGAGCTATGTTTCTTTAAACCTAAATTTGTGATACTTTTAAGAGAGAGAAAAATCGACTACTACAGGCAGGTTTGTGGTCAGACACATGCTTGAAAATTTCAAGTGTCTACTTATTAAGGTCCAAACGACACAGTCCTGTGGCAGAGGCTTAGTAATAGGGTGAACCCGAATGAATTTGTAGAAGAAGGAGATTGATGTGGTAAGAAAAATATGTTGCGTAAAAACGTTCAAATATCGAATATTCGGGAATTCCTATTATGTCAAGATGATAGCGAATTTAGTAAAGTGCGCATTTTTCATTTCAGTTGTTTTCCTACACACGTCGCTTTGCGTATTGGTCTTTCTTTAGATGTCAATATATACCCACCCCGGGTGGTGCTAATCGAGTAACAACATATTGGCTGCTGTACCTGTCACATACGACCTCACAGCATAGTCGCTTTCACGCATCCATGCATTCCAAACATACAAACAAAATAAAAGACTCTGCTAAGAGCCCTCTGATAAAAGACGTTGGCCATTATGGCCATGATCTGACATTATATGTAATTTAACATCCTGTACTGTACCATATTTTGTGAAAATAAATTTCATTTCAACAAAAATAAATGTGACGTTCTGAACAACATCCTGACCGATCGATAACGATATAGATGTACTTGTTTTAGAAGAAACACACTCAAAAGATGACCAAGATACATCAGAGACAGATGGAAACAAGAATGGGCCACAAATCTGCCCCAAAACGCGCTTCCCAGACGTGAGTGGTGCCAGACTGCGCACGAGACACGGCCGAAGTGCGGAATACCTGCATAGGTGTGGCTGGAGACATTCTCCATGTTATGACTGCGGCGCTTTGGTGCACATTATCTAGGAATGCCCCAACAGAAAATACTGGGGTAGTCCCAGTGACCTGTTCTCCCTCCACCCAGACGCTGCACAATGGGCCAAACAATGGTAAAAAATGCCATAGGATTAAATAAATAAAATTAAGATAATTTTTACTTCTCATTGCAAGCACAAAACCAAAAGAAAAATATATAAATAACTGCGTGCGATGAGTAGAAACAGAGTGCCACGATAGGTGTGTACCATTTTAGTACATCTATTTTTGTGTATTACATTAACATATGCATTTAACGGAATACCTCTCTGTAGACACGATGTTGGAAAAAGGATCTTGTGTCGATTAAATACAGTTTTAATAGGAAATAAATATGGGCTACATTGCTTCAGTTGGCAAAGGCCTCGAAATAAAAGCGGTGGGTGACTGAACCTTTTTCTTCCTGAGTTTTTTGGTTGGTATCTAAACTGCCGCACAGAAATTACTTTGTGAGACACGAAAGATAGCATAGCATCAATAAATTGAAGCTTCTGGGTGAGCTCGCTTCTTTGCTAATAACTTTTTGTCACTTGGTAGGAGTGTGAAGAGAACAAGCCCAAATGCAAAGAACAGAACCACAGAGATTTTTTTAATATGCATGCTTTCATCCTATGGCTTTCTCGCCGTTTACAGATATGTATAAAGAGCAAAGAGATGGAAATCAAGAGATAATAATAAGATACTCCACGATCAATCCACCTGGAGTACGTAAGACTAATGAGATAAAGCGATATGAAGGCAGTGTAAACCCATTATAATCGTTAAAGTAAAACAAGTAAATCAAAAAGAACTGGAAACCGACTTCAATTGCCCTAAAAGTCTACTTTTACTACAGCAAATTTAAGATTTATATCGTTTTCTCCTGGATGCCGTTGTCAGAATTGGACTAAATTGAAATGGGACCACACGGAAAGCACCAGCTTTCAAATAAAAAAAGAATCATCCAAATCGGTTCACCCAGTCAAAAGTTCTGAGGTAACAAACATTTTAAAAAAACTTAACCGTCGAATTGATAACCTCCTCCTTTTTTGAAGTCGGTTAAAAAGTCATTTTAATGTATTTAACGAATTCAACGTAAAGTAGCTTTTCATGTACAAAATTTCGTGCAATTCTGAATATAAGGTACAACAATGAGTACGAATATGTATATCTGAACTTGACTGTACCTCCCTATTTAGATATTTCATCTTCTGAATTAACAGAGATTTATATAGCGTGACGATTAAATAATAAAGTTATTTTTATACGTAAGTTGTACGCTTTGAAGTGACCTTCACGGTATTGGTGAGCTATTTAATTAGCACAGAGGCAAGAAATATACTCGACACCGATTAAAGTTGGCAAAAATGTATATCGCTGGAAATATACCACGGAGACACATATTTTATAAGAGTTTAGTTAAGATGAACATAACGTGATCGGCATCAAATTCGGAAAATAAATATACATACGAGGGGCATACCGAAATGATCGGGAATATAAAACAATACATACAGGAAATAACTAAATTTATTTTTATTGCTTTTCGAAGTATTCTCCGTTGCAGTTAATGCACTTTTGCATTCGTTCGAACCAATTATTATAGCAGCAATTCCAGTCCGAAGTTGACATGGTCAAAATCGTCGATTTGTATGCTTCCACTGCTTCTTCTGGACCTTGAAACCGCTGACCACGCAATAAATCTTTGATTCTAGGGAATGTAAAGTAATCATTGGGACTCAGATCAGGGCTGTATGGAGGATGATCCATTAATTCAACGTTTTCCTGCTTCAAAAACTCGCTTGTTTTCTGAGCGGTGTGAGAGCTCGCATTATCGTGATGGAGGATTATGCGTCGTTTCGGGTTACCTCTACGGAGTTCGGATATCATCTGTGGCAAACAAACCGTTGTATACCAATCAGCGGTAACCGTTCTCCGTTCCTCTAAGGGAACTGTGACTACATGTCCTGTTTTCGCGACAAACGAAGCGACCATTTTCTTCGATACGCTGCGAGAGCGGACAACTTTTGTTGGCTTGATCTCACCTGCGAAGACCCAGACAGCCGACTGATGCTTTCTTTCTGGCTCATATGAATAGATCCATGATTCATCACCAGAGACAATGTTATAAACTGCTTTTGACTTTCCTCCGTTGAAGCGTTGCAGAGTAGACCGGCACCAATTGACACGAGCCGCCTTTTGCTCTTCGGACAAATTATGGGGCACCCAGCGGGAAACTAGCTTTCTCACTCCCAGTTCACCATGTAAAACAGTTTGTATCGCAGTCATACCTATCCCTAAAGTAGCCCGAATCTGCTCATATGTAATATGTCGGTCATCCTGTATCATTCGGCGCACAACAGCGACATTTTCTGGTGTAACCGCTGTTTTTGGCCGGCCTGTGGAAGGTACGGTGCCAAGAGAAGCACGTCCACGCCGGAATTCAGAATACCAGCGATATATTGTCGTCTGGCTAGGCGCTTCACTCTTGAATATAGATATAAGCTCAGCGAGACATTGTCCCTGAGATAATCCTCGTCGAAAGTTGTAAAAAATTATGGCACGGAAACTTTCTCTTGTAAGCTCCATTTTTTTATCGACCTATCAATTTCAAACTGATATTGTTCTTTAAAAAAAAATTTTTTTTTAATTCTGTCAATTGTATTCGATTTTCAACTAACCAGTGTTTATTCATCAAAAAGAGTTTTTAATCTAATTAAATCGAAAGTACTCGATTACCGATCTTTTCGGTATGCCCCTCGTATATGTTGTATGCTTGGTATACTAGTAAGTATATGTATGTCGCACTTGGATTGCCTAATAAACTGTTTTTCATAACCCCTAGCTGTTTTACTAAACAGCTCCATTATGCAAAACAGCTCAACAACGTTAAGCGGTTTGTCATAGCAGAACGTTAACTCGCGGAATTGAATGACCGTTTTACATTCACTAATGTAGCGGGTTAATGATTAACGGTTTTGTAAAACAGCGTGAAATGAAACATCAGACTGTAAAATGTTAGTGCTAATTTTTTCATTCGTGACACTGTATGGCAAAAATGGCGCGCAAAGCAAATGTAGCTTGTCAAAATTAATTAATAATCACAGTAATATGAATGAAAATAGCCCAAATTAAAGTAAAAACAGTTATTTAACGGTTATATATTGCAAAAAAACGCGTTTTGTGGTTTCACATAATCCATTGTCCAAAACGTCTAAACATGTGTAGCTATTTTGTTAAATGCAGCGCAATGACAATCCAGCTACACATTTTACAGCTGTTTTATAACACGGAGCAGTTCAGTAAAACATCTAACGGTTATGTAAAACAGCTTATTAAGCTATCCAACTGCAACATACTCGTATACCGACTGACTGATTCGGTATGTAGTTTTTAAAAAAAAATCTTGTATAATTTGTGATTTAAAAAATAAAATATATCTATCATAATGTCACCTACCTTTCCTCAAAATAAGTCCACTGGATATCACAACAGTCAGATTACTCAAAACAATGAGTGTGCCAACAATGAACGCGACAAATTTGTAAATCATTAACTGCTCCCTCTCCTTCGTCCTATATGCTTCATACAAGTCGAACAACTTCATCTGAGTCTCTTCGCTCTGATTTGTTAAATTCGCTATACTTATATTGAAATAATGAGTCACTTGTTCTAAAGTAACATTGCCGTTTAAAACTTGCTCTATGGTCACTGTGTGGTTAAAGTCTGTCGTCTCATTTAACTCCATCTTATACTTTAAAACACTTAGCACTTTGTTTAAACTTAAAAGGATTTTTGTAAATCAATTACATATCTATTACACATTTTAAAAATAGTACATTGAACTATAAACCACAGAATTTATTAATGGCATAAATCTAACTGGATCACAATAATTGCAAAAAAAAATTTAACATACTTTTGAGAGCACATCTTGCTACAATGATTACCGACTCTAGAATGAGTTTGAGGCAAAGATCGCGGCGCACGCGCACCGACAAGTTTTCGTCGTAAGTTTTGACAAAGTTAATGGCACAATTTACATATATATGGTTCCTCTTATGGGTTATTTTAATGATGGATGATATTGGCGAAATCACCGCTTTGTTTCAATACAAAGATGCTAAGACAATAGGGTTTTTTTGTCCTTACACGCGTTGGAATTTTACCCGTATCTTCACAACGGTAAAGAACGTATTTTCAAAAGTTTATTTTGTTATTAGACGATAAAAGTGACTCCACTTTCCTTCTTTGAGGTGTTATTGTCAAAATTATATATTAAATGCAATTTTTTGTGTTATGCATTTTCTTTTCTTTTTGATGCAGTTCTTCATTGATCCAGACATAGAACCAACGACCTACGACCTAGCAAACGTCGCGGGGAGTCGCTGGATGTAAGTGGCCCAGGACCGGTCATTGTAGCATACTAAGTAGGAGGCATATGTCTAACAGTGGACGTTTCCTGGCTAATGATGATGGTGAGTATCATTAATGCTAAAGTGAGTTTATTTGTCCTTCCTTCACGACGTAACGGAGAGTCAGAATGACTAGATTTTTTGAACAAAGCTAGTTAAAGGGTCGGCGAAGGATGTAGGGTTTTCACCCAGATCGGACAAGTAGTTCCTGTGGAAAATTTCTGAAGTCCACGCAGACGGCGGCGCGGATAAAAGCTCGTATTTAAACAATTGGATATTGTCAATGCCAAAGTCCAAATGAATAGAATTCGTCTAGATTGCAAAGAAAACACGTGATTCTGTACCCTTTTTAGGGTCCCGTGCATCTGTTGAAGAAACAGAACCCTTATAATCTCACTGGTGTCTGTCGTACGCCCGTCTGTCACAGTCACAGAGGATTGTAATTATCTCAAGTCTCAAGGGGGTAACACACGAAAGGGCTTTGTTTGTAAAGCCTAAAGCAGATTTTTATTATTTTCTTTGTATATAGTTTTTGACTTATTATGACTTACAATGCGTGTAAAAATATCAATCTCCATCCTCTATCTCCGAAGTATCCAAAGTGAAAAGACTGATACACTTGACAAACGAATTTAGTTATGCGGTCGGAAAAATGAACCTTATTTAAAAGTAATATACGGTACATTTCTTTCCATGGTTTGGTAACCTTGGTGCGCGAGTCCGTATTGTTGCTATGTTAATACTATTAAAAGCTAAACATTCAAAGTGTTTAGATACAATTTGTATTTCGCTTTGAATAATAATTAATTCGTGCCACTGACTTGGTCCTTCTTAGATAGTTAAGAGTTGAGTAGGTACCCTTCAATTTATTGTTTCCTCAATATTTTTTTCGGTAAAATACCTAACGAGTAAAGCTGAATTACAGCTTCTACGCAACGGTTATTGTCAATTAGGTTGATGACACACGCGGACTGCGTTTTGAATACAAATTTACCTTTTGTTTTTTATTTTTAACAAGAGCACCGTATGTACCTAGCCGGGCAATGTAGCCGGGAGTTATTTCTACGTTCGAATATAATATATGTTCTACAGATTTAAATATGGAACTAGAAATAATTCGATGACATACTGGTTTCTTACTTATCTTATTAATATGTACACTCGAGTACAAAAATATGTATCCACTTTTAAACCATGTCACATACACTCTTGCTTGTTGCTAATGTTCCTATTTAGCGTGTTGAGGGGAATGTCAATTAAAGATGTATGTGACATGTTTCCAAAGTGGATACATATTTTTTATATACCCGAGTGTACATTTATATACTGGTTTCAAGTTACAATGTAAAAACTTATATAAAAATAAGCTTCAAAAAGTGTATACTTGTTTATTACTGATTATAAACAGCGGGCTTGCACTTGGCCTTCGTCTCACCTGTAATTGACGGAAATGTTAGTATGACAGAAGAGTGACCACCCAGAACACTCAAGAAGCATCAAGATAATGGGGCAGACTCATCTACGAGTATACAAGCTATCCGCGGAGCCCATAGAACCAGGAATATGCCAGAAATTTTATTATCAATGACAAATTATGCTTTATAATTTAGAACAAATTAAAAATTAAATGGCGTGGAATTGTTTTTCAATTTTATTATAAGTTACCCAAAAAATTATATACTACCTACTTAACATATTTTTCAATATTATACAAAACGTTTTAATTTCTTATTCGAGCGCATTGATGTCTTTTACGATGTCCCTTTATGATATTAGTGGATATCGAATTGAAACGTGGTCATTTAACCGTTGGCCACATAAACAACTCAAAGTCACGCTGCTCTCTATGGAACGGATTCTTGGCACGAACTTGGAAAATGGTTGTTCATTGCCATTTTAGTAATTCGTTAATAATACTGTTATGTGTTTTTTTGGTGTTATAATGGTGTGATATAGTGTAAAAAGTGTCACGGACAGTGTTATAGTATCAATTACGCAAAATTTTGAGGGTTTCGACGCGATCGAATGGGTTTACCATGTCGAGTATATTCGGCATATGGATTCTTTCGAATTATGTTGAAACCAAGGCTGACCTTTGAAATTCTCGTCAAGAATCGTCAAAACAAGCGATAGAATGTACACACTATACATTTTATTGCGAAAACTGAAGAAATGGCTTCGGCCTAATTTTTATAACCTTAAAATTCTAAGAGATCATATCATTATCACAGACATGGCTGTATGGCCTTTGCCTTTTCCTGGTATGAAAGAATCTTACCAAAAAAAATCTATAGAACGAGATAGCTCGGATCTTTCGAGATAAAATCCGTCATGAGGAAATCTGAGACAAACTAAGGTCACCGACATATCTATGTCATAGCTCGACATGGCTCGACAAGTCAATGAGGTTAACTTCCTTTTGGTATAGTAACTATACTCTTTGGTTAACTGGTAATGGTCACATCGCTCGAAGAATGGATAACCAATGGGGAGTAGAAGTTATTGAGTGGCGACCACGTACTGGCAGGAGTGTACCGGGCCATCCCTCTATTAGATGGATCCTCATACTTGTGTTAACAAATGATGCGTGTAACGGAACGTATATTAATTCTACGTTTCGTTTTATGAAGCTCTCATGGAGGATCATTTATTGTTATCGAATAATTTATTACAGTTTTGTATGAATGTAATGTGCTACTTTACGATATTGCTGTTAACTTTTTTGTTTGTCAGATAGATAAAATAATATTTTATAGCGATGTTAACTGAATCTTATCGCATTTTATAGAAGCATTTACACATTTGCTTTGCGTAGAATTGAAAAACTGCTGTGTGACACTGACAGGTGACAGCAGTGAATTGCTCTGGCTGGGTTTTCGAAGTTTGCTTATGCTTTCAACTGTATTTATAATTTTTAACTGAACTAATTCTACATAAGTTGTGTAACATTAGGAATATGCTAAATTTGTCACTACTTAGACATTTTTCAAGGTAGGCTTTGAACCTTAGGAACGCCTATTATTGATTACCAACCGTAACCCAATCATAACCTATCCTGTAGGTTATTATTATGAAACAAAATTATATGTTCATTCCAGACTCTCCATTGCTCCAGTAACTAAATTACAAGTAAACACACGGAATATATGGACAGCTACAGCCCTTCAATTTAAAATTACTGATCAACTATGGTAAGAAAGCAAGGTTTTAGTGTAATATTAATTTTGTGCCACCTTTTGTTTGCATATTCTTAAAAGTTGTTTAACGTGCCATTTTTCCTACTGCCTAGTTTTGACTTTACAAATTTTTGCTAAAATTCAAATATTCTGTAGTTATAAACCAAAACATTGTATATAAGTAGACGGTTTAGCCATCAACTTACATTGAACAATCAAAATACAACTATTTCAGGGCTGAGCCAATGAAAAAAAAGAAAAAAGTAGATCCAGCAATCGTGAAAGCCAGAGAAGAAAGACGTCGTAAAAAACTAGAGAAGCAAATCCGAAGGCTTGAGAAGAATGCAAGACAGTTGAAGCCTATTGATGAATTGGAAGTCCCATTACACCTCTTGGACCAAATGGCGTTAGTATATACTAGAAAATTGCCACAGAAAAATGTTAAGTCAGATTTCAAAAAGTGTTTGTTGTGGATTACCTCTTTTTAATAGGTAATAAATACATGACTATCATGGACTGTTTACTAACTTATCTAGGCAATTTGAATACTACTTTGTTTGGCCCCAAGTTAAAAACAGCAATAATGTTAGTATGTATTAGCTAATATTCACACAATATTTTGGTATGGGAGTCATCCTGTTTGTCACTCACTGTGTGTTGTGACCTGGAATTCCTTTGGATAAAACTAAACTTGCTTTGGAGATATAAATGCACTTTGATGCAGGCCATCAGAGTAGCAAAGATTTGTAGATGAGTGCTTCCTTATTCTGCTGACAGAATCTATAAGTTACCTTAATGAAAATTCAATGCTGAGGATGCACACACTACAAAAGAATATTCATTTTATTTATGTGTTTAGAAGAATGTGTGTTGAATACAATGACAAATAAGACTTAGCTTTTTAAAGTTCCAAATCCAATGGATCCAGCTGGAGCCCTTTTGTTGAGGCAACTTGTGACCTATGCTGTAGGTCAGTCACATTGTTATGCCTGATGTTGAGCACCCTCTGCTCTTCCCAGTTGGGCCACTACATTTTTAGGGTGTCTCAACAGTTGGTCCTGATATTTCTTGCTAAATACTGTAATATCTTATCAGACTATAGCTATCTTCAAGTCCATGTGAATGATTTTGTTATTGGTAATTACAATATTACTGTTGCTGGCAGTCCTGCAGATTTGATTTCATAAGTACAGAATGGTTTCAAGATAGCTTTGTAATTTTTGATAATGAATTTTGAAAATTGTTAAACAGACTGTTTTGTGAACAGTCAAAGTAGACGATTTAACACATAAATTGTAAATATACTCTTTGTATTTTGAGTTCTGTAAATATTTTCTGTGTACAATAAGTTAAATAAATAAAAGTTCACATCTTTCTTATCCTCAGAAAACGAAAGCGTCCTCCTCCTCAACTAACGACAGAAGAACTAGAAGCCCGTGCGTTACTTCAGAAGGACTGGACTCGTCACAAACGACAGGAGTACATGTCTAATGTGGCTCAGATAGATAGAATCATGGCCGCACAGAAACGGGCCCTCGATAGACTGTATGAAGAGTCTGAGGAACTGTATAACGAAGCTATTATGGTAATTTTTTATAATATTATATGAGACAAGTTGTTTCAATTGTTGTTAAAACTGCAACAAATAACATCAGAAAGTCCCGGGTTTGATTCCCAGTGGGGGTACATATCAGTACTCAGTTTGGTTGGTGGTAGGGCATTCTCTAGGTCCACCTGGCTAGCTACCACCATGTAACCTAAGTATGTTGTCAAATAGCAGTGTTAATTCCGTGTTAGTGTTCAGTTTAATGATCTTTATTTCTTAAAAGAATTTACAAAATTCACTTATATAAGAAAAGTAATACTAAATGAATATAATATAACATACAGAACTAACGTGAAACTAAATTAAACTAATATGAGTGATGTGTTGTGTTCCAATATGGAAGGTAGCAGAACTACAGATCTAGCGCTTAACTGAGCCGATACCATACCTCAGGAACTACATAACATACATAAAAAGAATGGATTACATCAAACACAGGGAAATTCCGACAGCACGATCTGTGAGAAAGGCTCTTGTCCAACAGTGGACTTGATGGTGATTATAAATAATATTATATATGTTTTTTGTCCCCAGCCCGACATGCAATTGATCCCATACTCGATCACAGGGCCAGTAGCAACGCCTCCGATCAAAGATTATGAATCCCCCGATGGCGAATATGTCAACGTGACCAAGAAGTGGGATAATTAGTGTGATAAATATATCATTTTGTTATTACTAGTGTTTAATAAATAGTACAAAGTACAATTGCAGTGTTTTGTTACGGAGTTTTACGTTACGTTGGCCAGCACACGAGTACCTATTTCACCAATCGTGGAATCAATATTACAGTTGTCTGTTATCATACAAAAGAAACAGCCATGTGACTAGTAATATTTGAGTAATATGGTCACATTGGGCACTCTTTGGGTATGGTACCCTAAAAATGAAGTCAAACAAGGACCTTGCTCCTTTTTAGGATTCCATACCACAAAAAGAAAAAGGAACTCTTACAGGATCACTTTGTTGTCCGTCCATTTGTCTGTCAAAACCATTTTCTCAGGAACGCATACAGGTATCAAGTTGAAATTAATATCGAATACTCAAATCTGCGGTTCCTTAGATCGGAGGAAAAATAAAGCTTCTAGTTTAACAGATTACTAAGATACGTCTGTTTAAGACACAGTTTTTGGCTTAGAAGGCTTCTCATTTACCTAGAATACCAGCCTACAGCACCAGTATAGGAATAATTTCTGATAAGTCTCATCAAAGATTATATATCATCAAAATTAGAAACACAGTGCGTCTCGTTGTTTATATTTATCGTCAGACACATTTTATTCTTATAAAATATGATTTTCAGTATGTTAATTATTCTTATTCTGTACGGAACCCTCGGCGTGCAAGTCTGACTCGCACGCAGACTTTTTTTGGGAAGTCTGTTGAAAATATTAAAAAACGGGAGTGAGGGAGAGATACTAACTTCTACTGTGACTACGTCATTAGTATATTTATTATATTTTGTGTGTGTGTATGCTATAAAGAACGTTAGTTTTTTTAATAATCAAATTTAATTAAAATTTCAAACAATCTAATTAAAAATACAATTTATAATCTTAGCAAGCACCCACACCTTTCAAGCTTTTATTTTGTAATCCCTTTATAAAAGGGATAGGGATCGGTAGGTACAACAAAACAAAATAATCATGATTCGGATTTTTTAAAAGGGTGCGCCTGTCTGTAATATTCCTTTTGTAAAGCTGACAGCTGCATTTTCTGAGGAAATTCAACGCTTCGAGTTGAAAAGAGGGGAAATATTCAATCAACAGACGAAAATGGCGAAAAAAAGATTTAAAGTAAGAGTGCAAGGTGTTAAAATGTAATTGATATACAAGTATTTGCTTCTCCATACTGTTATTATAAATGCGCAAGTGCTTTTTATAATGTATTTATTTGTTATGTATTTATGAATCGCGTCGTGAACGAGGATCAGAATGACATAGTTATGGTTCCGTACCTCAAAAGGAAAAAAGTTCCCTTCTTGGTTGTCAGTCAGTCTGTCTGTCGATAAGCCTTTCCTCGGAAGTGCGTAGAGGTATCAAATTGAAATTATACCAAATACTCAAGTCTGCAAGCCCTTATCCTCCCAGATCAGTGAAAAAAATTAAACTTCTGAGTTGACTTCTAACTTGAAAGTCAACTCAATAAAAAGACACGGCCACGCGGACGAAGCCGCTGGCAAAAGATAGTCATAATCAGGCCCGGACTTAGAGGGCTAGGGCCCCTAGACACTTGACGTTTGGGGCCCTCTCACTTTGGTAGACAAGTTTAAAAATAAGACCACAATAACACCACCAACTTTTAAATAGCTCGAATGAGTAATTTTAAGGCTTTTAAATTTTAATAATATTTTTTGGGCTCATAAAAAAATCAAAAAGTTATGTGCAGGTTCCGCCGCTGTGACTGGAGCCCCTGGGCTGACTGGGCCCCTAAGCCAGGGCCTAGGGGTAAATACGGCACTGGTCAAATAATACATATTTAAATATCTGTCTTTATGCAAACATAACGTCGAGCTGTTCTTGCTGCGCGAAATAAGGGCGAATAAATAAGTCCGTGATGGCATTTATAATATTGGTAGTGGTAGGGATTATTTGGGGGTTTAAGTGCACTTGACGGAGTAACAAGTCTGTTACTGTTGACCGAGGCAAGGCAGTAGAGGCATCGGAACTAACGATTTGTCTATATTTGATGAGCTCCTACCTGTTAGCGGGACGGAAAATATACTTTTGATAAGGACCTAGAATATCATAAACTATGTGTGTTTGGGCGGATAACATGTCGTTCATGATAATGATGATGTGGACATTGTATTTATTTTAATTTTATTAGGCTTACGTATGACCACAATTTCATCTAACGTTGTCTAGGATGGTTCTCGGTTGCCCAGAAATAGCCTATTCACTCTGTCATTGAAGTTATCCAGGATGTAGCGCTCGGGGAACACATTAAGCCAGACGGGAATTCAACTCCTAGCTGTACACATAGTAGTATGAAGAAAGCGAAAAACTTTCTGGGAAATTGTGGAATGTCAACTAAGTAGGGGAGGAACCCAGCCGAGTGAGACAACATGATAAGATAAGGGTTCTGAGATCAAAGTCATAAACTTTTCCTGGTTATATAGATTATTAAATATATTTATAGCATAAATCTTCTGCACATTCCATTTTCAAACTATTATTATTTACCCAGATAGCGATTATCTTAACGCAAACCTGGTTTAAATATGCGCAGTTTCTTTAACAACGCTGTGGAGTAAAAGATGATTCATCTCCCACAATTATATCCTAGCATTAATAGCGATGACGTCAGCTTACGTATTCTGTTTGTGCTGTAAAAGACCACTCCAGTAAAACTGCATAATAAATGCCCGTTGAAAGGTTTTGATAGCTACCGCGCGCCGCGTTCAACAGAGAACAGAGAAATAATTAAAATTTTAAAATTTTCATTTGCATCCATAATTATCCTCGTACCTGCGGGAATGATTGCATCACGCCTTCAGCAACGCGAGTGTTTTTCTTCATCATTCAATGACGAAAAATGCCCTCCTTGCAATTGGGTATGCCCAAAAATTATTCGCGTTTATATTATGACATATTTTTGATGAAAACACTAATCTAAGAAACTATTATGAATATGATGTAAAATCAAAATATATCCAAATGGATTTTTTATTTTAATGCCTTATAAAAATCTTTACATATCCAACTGCGCCATGGACCATGGCGCAGTTGTTTGAGCGTTAGACTCAGGTGCGTTGCGCTACACACTCAGAAAGCCCCGGATTCGATTTTTGGTGGGCATTGACATTGATCGTTGTCTAAAATAAATTTATGAGACATTCCCCAGTTGGTTAGGACATTGCAGGCTGAATCATCTGACTGTCTGAATTAAGATGTTTCAGCGCTTCGGAAGACACGTTAAGCGGTTGGTCCCCGTTACTATCTACGACAGTAACTACAAGGATCCATGTCAGAGCTCTATGGTATAGGTACATATCTATATTAGTCTGTGCTCTAAGGCGGCTTAACCACTCTGACACTAGGGTGTGAGGTCGGTCATTTCGAATTTCGACTTTTGGAATCAAAGAGATTTACTATTTGGAATAGATTCTATTAAAAAAACTGTAACTGTGTATGTGCAAACCAATTAAATCTTGTAAATATCACTGTATTATTTTTGACAAACTTGCTGAAATATTTTTGAAAAAATAATATGGCTATGGTTGAGCGCCGTGTTCGATCAAAACAGGTCAATTCGAACATACACCAACTTTATGATATGCTCCTGTAGTCACCGATCACCTTGAGTTGTTACAAATGAGCACATTTCCGTCTTATTTCAGCGTATTATGTTATTATAAACAACTCCTCGATTAAGGATGTTTTACAGGACATTCTAAATTCAGGTTATTTTAAATGGTAGCAAAGTCCACAGTTCATTTACGTCTTTATGAACTATACACAGAGTATAAATCCGTTAGCATGTGACAACTTATTTGCACCATTATTCCACAGAGAAGTAAAGGTGACAGCATTACGAGGATTTTAAAAAGATGTAGCTCTGCCTGTAGACGTTTCATGAAAATTTTATACCGCGTACCATTGAGGTGCGGCCCGGGTCTTAAACGGGGAAAATGATGTGAAAGTCCGTGGTTTTCTGGGTCAAGAGTCGTCTTTGATGCCGAGGATACGATAGGCCTAGCCTTTCAAGCCTTCGTTTTGTAGGACACCTTGTATGGAAGGACCTACTTTATATCATTTTGTGGGAACTCGTAGACCTAGAAAAAGCTGGATGCAACGGTAATCAGTCTGAATAAAGGCTAGTCTAGTAGCTTGGTTGCGGCAGTTGTGTGCCTTTTGTATAATGTTTGTAAAGAAATGTTTGTGTTTATATGATATTGAACCAAGCGCTGTATTTAGTCATTACGTAGCTGCCCTTGGGCACACCGACGGTTTTCACGAAAGCTTTGGCCAATTGGCAATAAGACTTCCATCCCAGAAATATGTCTCCTTTTCATTTAGCTATGTTATAAAATAAAATATTATGTTATAATGCGCAATGTCTAGATCAGTTAGACTGTACAGCGCTGTCTTAAAATTTTTAGATTTAGATATTAATTATGATAGTTTGTTAGATTTTAAGAAAAAAATTCAAAATTTCTATTTTAAATCCCAAGTTTAAAAACATAATTCTATAATTCTATATTTCTGTATTTCCATTTTTGACTGTCATTCTTTTTAACGTTAATTTTTGTGTAAGCTGTGGATACCTATAATTAAGTTAACATTTTTAGTAATTAGTTACGTAAGTTTGTATTTTGTATGTGTTTGGAATGTAACTTGTTGGTGTCTCTTAATAAATAAATAAATGTCAAAATATATTGTTATATGAATGAGAGTATGTTTTGACAGAGCGCATTATTGGGATGGAACTAATGGTACCTTATAAATAGCAAAAGGAAAAAATATACATATTTCTGGATTTATGTAGGAGTTGGTCCCTATGACGTTGTCTCTCACTTCACTGGCTCAGCAAATGACCACGGGTTCGCTACTACTAAAATTCAGTTTCAGTCACCGACACTATAACACCGATGTTTAGCAAACCAACCCATAGACATACGAGACAGCGTGAGTATGCTATGGCGTATACTCTACACTATCTTGTAATAGTACCCGAATGGTATTCATGAGGGTATTTGTCATAATCACCACGCTTGGCAAGCAGATCGGTGATCGCAGTAAGATGTTGTTGTTAGCTACTAGGTAGAGTAGTAATGTTGTATTATACGGACTAGGCCCTTTACAGTGTTCTAAACACCTCGACTATAATATCCAGCTTACCGCTCTTGCATCATAATGTACACTCGAGTACAAAACCAGGTATCCACTTTGGTACCATGTCACATTCGCCCTTGCTTGTTCCTATTAGTAGTGTGTTGAATTGGAGGAAATGTCAATTTTAAGTGAATGTGACATGGTTCAAAAGTGGGTACATATTTTTGTAATTGAGTGTACCAGAAGATGCTATTTATTCTATTAATGCAGATGCAGTATGCATTTATAACGAAAATAAACAGACTCAGCAAAGTGTATTCACGTGAAGATTTTTGCTAGTCACGTTTTTTTGTAGCTTCTTAAAAAATTGTATTTACCAATTCTTTAGGAATGAATGAACAAATTGCTTCATTTCAATGCACCCTTAGCGATTTTTAGTCAAAGGGTACTTTTTAACTGTGATTAATAGATATTTTATTGCATTTCTCCTGAGAGGGTAGACGGGAAAGTGGTCTCTACGACAAGAAATTATCAGAACATGATTAGCATATTTTCAGACGAAAAAATTGTTCGGGCAATTAGTTTGGCGGGGTGTTAGAGTGACTTGCAGTTTTGTCTATATGATTTAACTTATAATTATAACGGACTAGATGCAGTAATTCGTTCGGCATCGGTAACTCACTCACACATCACTTTCACAACAAAGAAACAAATACACAAATACGTCACGCGAAGAGCAGATCATCTGATGCTCCCCGGATAAGAACCAACTACGGCAGGAAATCTGTCACTTACGAGGGAGCACAGTTGTTCAACAAATTACCCAAAGACATAAGAAATAGTACTTCAAATGTGTTTAAAAATAAACTTCATAAACACATTGTTAAAATGTAACTTAGATTAAATAATTTAAAAAAATGAATATTTGGTCTAATCTAAACAACTACGTTATTTGTACAGCGTTTTTTCATAACGGAGCTGGACTTTTTAGAAAGATTGTTCTTACTTATTTACAAACTTAGTTTTGATAGTTTTCCTTTTAGCTGCAGTATACAAACAAACAAAACAAAATACAAAAATTATCAATTTATAGCTTAATATATCTCAAACGGATCCCTAAATAGAAAAGTGATATTCCTAGACCCTCAACATTTTTAAAAGACCTATTCAACTAATTCAACGATATCCCGGACAATGGGATAGACGCGAAAAAAATATTTCATCCCCAAGTTACAAATGTATGGGAGTCACTCTAATAAATATTTATAAAGATTTTATTCTACCATTTTGTCGACGGGATTAATATGTATACCCGTACCAAATAACAGCTATCTAGTAGTAAGGGTCTCTGAGCAAAGCCGTAGGTGGACAGACGGACAGAGCGAAACTATAAGGGTACCTTGTTTGACTACGAAACCCTAAATAGGCTCTGTAGGTATCAATGCAAAGAGACATCCCTCTAGAAAGACGGATCGCTTAATAGGTGCCAAAGCGATATTTTAATTAAATTGAAGGCTAAAGTGGTCTGGATTTATGGCCTAGCTAGGCAAAGAAGCTCTAAGATTAAGGAGACTACTTTAGAGTCTAGATTGGCATGACGATGGTGGGATTACTAGTGCAAAAAGTGCTTCTTGATCTATTTGATCGTAGGCACTTGACGGTAGCTCTTTTTCAGACCTTTTTCATGTACTATTAACAAGCTCAAAGTCACTCAGAGAGCTATGAAACGAGCTATAATAATAATCAGTCTATATATGTCTACACTGACACTACACACACTATGTCTGTCTGACTGACAGGGCTCAGGCCTACTCTCCTACAGAGAGTGTATGGGCCATAGTCCACCACGCGGGCCCAGTGCAGATCAGCGGACTTCACATGCCTGTTCAAGACATGCAGGTTTCCTCACGATGTTTTCCTTCACCGTTAAGCAATCTATTTTAATCATTTAATTATTATTTTTTGATAGAACATACCTCATTGGTGGTCCCATATAAAATTGATTGAAATTAATTCAGTGGTTTTTCAAAAAATCAACCAACCCAAATTTTTTCCTTGTGCCACCACGCGGGCTCAGTTCACACACACACACAACTTTGAATTTCTTCTCAGGAGTGTGTAGATTTCCTCACTATGTTTTCCTTCACCGAAAAGCCAATGGTAATAATTGTTATCATTTGTATATAAATCCCTAATAGCAAATTGGAAGTAATTGGTAAGAGCCAGGACCGAATCCAGACCTCGATTGTTCAAGGACTGACGCTCTACTCAACTGAGCAACCACGGCTTTTTTAAATGTAAGTAATCAGGAACTAGGAAATCCGTAGACGAACTACGGACACCGACATATCTCGACGAGTCAGTGAGCTGAATTGGCAATGGTCAGATCACATCGCTCGAAGAACAGTTTTATTTTATTTGAAACAATGACAATTTAGTAACACTTGTTTACACCTAAATTTAATATGACCAAAGTGATGACCAAATACGGATTTTTGTTATAGCAGCCCCAATAGGTCAAGCCTGTAGCAGGGCGAGATATTTAAATATAGCTGTTAAATTTTTAAATGATGATGACAGGCGATCAACTGAGGATGAGAGACTACAGGATAATAAAGAAGAACATGCAAAACAGATATATATATATAAATAAACGATATGGTTAAAATATTAGTACTGTATTTATATTTATTTTGTTAATTTAGATATTTGATACACTAATTTAGTAAAATCAGTCGGGCTACATTCCAGCAGGTATTTTTTTATGGAAGTTATATATTGGTAGATTTATCTCTTGGTGGTGGATAACCGATGGGGAGTAAATTCTCTCGAATGGCTTCCACGTACCGGGAAACATGTCCCCCTACTAGATAGACCGACGATCTGGTTAAGGTCGCGGGGAGTTGCTGGATGCAAGTGGCTCAGGACCGGTCAATGTGGCGTGGAGGAGGAGATGCTTTAGGTAGTACGCTGTCACGTCGGATCTATTGTTCGTTGTACGGGGGTCCCCCGGACCCGGCGCAGCATATCCGTAGGCGGGTCACGCGCGCGCCGCGGGAGGTGCGTGAACCAATGTCTAACATTATTACCGGCTTACCTGAACCTACTATAATAGTGTGTGATAAAATTTAACAGGAGCAGCTCGCTCATGTACTTAGCTTATGTTCAAGCGCATTCGAGGGCACAGTTACACAATTTGACTCTCAAACCCCGTTTAATATTGATAGTGGTACTCGGTTTGGTGGGTTGCAGTGCATTTTTATTTACGCCTGGCATACAGCAGTGTTTTAGCACTGTTGGTGTTCTGAAATCAAAGGTAGCAATGCCAGCGCCTCATTACCTAGAAGCTTCTAGGTAAGAAAGCTTTCTATCCAACGGCCTTATCGTTACACGTTATCAGATGAGATGACTGACCACGTGCAAATCCATTAATATTAAACATGAGCTTCAGCTTTTACTAGTTGCTAAGCTTGTCCGCCCAACTTAATTATGTAAGTAAATAAAATTAGACATAGACACAACTATATTTAAGAACACACACAACACAATACACATACAAAAAACACTGTAAAAATCTATCCAACTACGAAAAACAAAAAACAAAAACTTATTAAAAAATATTATTTACATCTTATAAACAAAATATTGAAGCTATATAACATAGCTACCTATGTGAGCGATTTACATACTCGCATCCTATTGACCAACCTTGTCGAGCTCACATTAGGACAATCCTATCCATCCCTTCCCATCACTCCGATTTCTTTTCCTACTCATTCACGGTTCATGCAGCCAGATTGTGGAACTCGTTGCCTCACACTGTACTACTATAAGATTATATATATTTATAGTATGTAAAGTATGTATGTATTATTATTGATATATATTAGTTTGTTTTGTATCTCGTATTTATGTAATCGTTTATTATATCGTACACGCCTAACTGCCCTCCTTTCTTTAATATTTCTCCTTAACCTAGGACTGCTGGAAGAAATTTCTTTTAGAAATAAGCTGTTCCTTTTGTATATATTTTTTCTGTTTTTGTGTTATGTAAATATTTTCCGTGTACAATAAACTGTTTAAATAATAAAAAAAACAGAAATAAAATTTGGTTGTGTTTTAGTGTGTTGCTAAAATAGACTCGTCTCAGCGTGTGCTTACTTCAATAGTTAATCCGTACTATTTATAGGGATAATTGTAATGCCTGAATTTTATCCCAACCAGACAAGCAGTTACCGTGGGATAATTTCCGAAGCCAACGCGGATTAAGTCGCTGGAAAAGTCAGTAGATTGTGCTATAATAATCTCAATACTGACATGTTTTTGTAATATTATAAAAAAATTAGTTTTAAGTAATTTTAACAATGTAAATAACCAGGTTATATGTTAATTATACGGAACATTTGCACACCTGAGATAGTTAGGATGCATTATGGACAACAATTTTATGTAACATCTATGAATCAACATGCATCCTGGCAAATAAATATTTCCATTTCATAAAAAAATCATTCTGCAATTCTGTTTAAATGATAAGAACACTCAAAAACGTTTTCTAAATTCAAACCAAACTAACCAAATCATGAGATGATTTTTTTTCTACTTACGAGTATGTACAAGGAAATGCGAGCCGGGCAGCTGCCGATCGGATATCACACAGACCTAAAACAAGAATGTCCGTTAATTGTACATAGATTATTATTCAAAGTATATCATTATCGGTGTTCGTTTGTAATTACGAGGATTATCTCGAGCAGGGATCTGGGACGGCGGACGTGCTCTGAAACTCGATAATTTCAAATTCGTGACCGACCGTCCTGTCCCCTAACGACTACTGCCACTAATTGTGGCCGACGAAATGAATTGATATTCGTCAATATTGTTTAATGGATTTCAAATTGTGTATTCGTTTTGTGTTCAGAATTTCTCTTTGGGACTATGTCGTTTGCGTACACAAAAATACCGGGTATCAACTGATCATTAATAGGAAACATAAAGAGAGAGAGAGTAACTCCGACAGAAAATACCCCTGTGGGTTATGAAGAATCATCGATGAGTCCATGGATAAGCTCTCGTCTCAGACCCATGGAGATGCAAATGCAACTCAAGACTGTCTATAGGTTATACCTTCAATCGTTATCGTTCTTTTAATTTAATTCAATAACGTTATTATTAGCATATCGTTGTTGTTTGTAAGTGGGATAGCATTTGGCTGTTAAATTTGTGGCTTAATGACCTTGTTAAATAAACTAAATGGTGTAGGTTTTCAAACCGTTATGAAACATTTCCATAATCATTAAGAAGGTACTGCATGAACTTTTGAAAATTATATTCACCAATAGTATGCACTGAATTAGTTAAATACCTACATTGAAAGGACTTATTTAGGTTAGCCGAATTCTTGAACAAGGGCACGATCGTGTTGAAATTTTGATACAAATACATAATGTTTTTGCACAAAATTAAAATTTAAAAAAAGTTAGTACTACTCTACTACTATAAAAATAGTAAAATGTAAGTCAAAGTCAAATGTAAACTAGAAAAGTTGCGGAACAAGTCATCATAACAAACAACAATAAACGCCTCGTGCTGATGAATATCAAATACTCTAATACTCTGTATTCATACGGGGCAAGGTTATTTTATTTGAGAAGGTCACCTACAGGGTATACAGTAACATGAGCATGAAGACACAAATGTAATAGTATAGCTAAATGCTACCCTACTTACAGGCAACAACGACATGATAATAATAAAGTTATGAAATTAAAAGAACGATAACAAAATAAAAATAACAAAAGAATATTTACAGCTTATCAGATATTAAGGTTTTGAATTTAAATTTACTATTGTGAAAAATATCACCGTCTATGGCTTTGGTTAACTGGTTATATTGACGCACAAGGTTGCCTGCATTTACAATATTTTAAGTTGATAACTGCGTAAAATCACCTTAACGTTACCCCTCTCCTAGTGCTCCCATACTAAACTTCTGTTGCCATAATCTTTTAAAATAGAATAGCTGGCTTTCATAAGTAATTACCTAAAAATAGGATATGAAATTATAGATTCAAGATTCACTTTATTGACCTAGTAATATGAACATTACACTCGGCACGTCAAAATATTACATATTTGCATATTAAAACTATACTTAATTATATTAACCTTAACATTTAAATAGAAATGAACATTTCATTAGTCAGACGTAATTCTATGAATTCGTTAATAGAGTAGAAGAGACTGATTTCGAAAAATGATTTTAGGTTTTTCTTGAATTCGCTAAAAGGCAATCGGCAAATGTCAAGTGGGAGTTTATTGTACATTATTATTTTTATGTGGCGACCTTGTTTTAATACTTTATTTAATTTCGTTCTCGGGTGTTGAATTCTTTCTTTGTTTCTAAGGTTGTATTGATGGGTGTTCATTTTGATTGTTAATTTGTCCTTTTCTTGGTGTATTTCTAAGAGTGAGTTATAAATATACAAAGCTATCACTGTCATAATTCGGTTTCTCTTAAAATGTATCTTTGCTGACGTACGTTTATTTAGACCGTATATAATTCGGATAGACCGTTTTTGGCAAATTAGTACCTTCTGTATATCTGCAGCGTTTCCCCATACTGTTATGGCATAGCATATAATAGCTTGTACATAAGCATAGTATACGCTGAGGATTGCTTTTTTGTCAACCAGTGGTTTCAGCTTTAGCAATGCGTAGTTGGCACTCGACAGCTTTTTACATAGTGTCACGAAATAAATATCATTAATTTACAACTTTATAGTTAGCTACAATAGCAGTTACGCTGCTAATGGTTCATAGATGGCGCTTTGAACAATAATAGAAAAAAAGGGTTTAAATGAAAATTGTGATTCACTGTGAAGTTGTATGTTAATTATACTCATTTCGCGACATTACAATCTGATGTCCTATTTTTATATACTTACTGCACATAGCCTACTATTATATTTTATAATATTATGGCAACAGAAATGTTGTACGAAACTTTGATAGAGGTAAATCGACTTAAATAACTGTGTAGTAAACTCTAAAATACAACGAACTAACCGATCTCATAGTTTACTTTGTTTTACATAATCTTTATTGTTATCGTTTGTCCTTTGTTTAGGGCTACCAAACGATCGTATTTATTCGGACATAGTCAGTTTTCTGGGTGGTGCAAGCTTAAAGTCGGACGGAAGACAGCGTTCTGAGGGTGATCGCGTGAAGATTTGATTGCCCACTGATGTGTCATCTGATTAGAATCACTAGATCTGTAATATAATATAAGTACTAACATAGCTAATAGGATTTCTCTAGCAAAAATAGATCATAGTTCTCAAAAAGTATAAAAGATTAAACAGTCGTGCAATGTTTATAACAACACCAAAAAGGGACCACAAATAGTAATTTTAATACCAAAGCTTTCAAAATTTTTAAATGCCAAAACTAGTACGATTAAGTCTAAGCAGACTATGTGACTCAGGATTTGCACACATATCTCAGCACACATAGTCTTGTGTATCAATCCGTTTATATATATATATATATATGCTGTAACGCCTCTATCGTCCTTTCTCTTCTGCAGACCGAGAGGATAACAGATTCATTGACATCAAAAAATAGTCATAGTCATATTTATTAATAAATTAATACTTACATGTCAATTATAAGATAAATACAATATGTATTATTATTAGGATTTCTTATATTCAAAAAATTCCTTATAGGAATAAAAGTCCTGCCCGACAAGCCATTGTTTCAACTTGTGCCTGTAACATGGTACAATTGTACAATTTATTATCTCGACAGGTATCAATATCAAAGGAATTTGTCCGGATTTTTCATTAATAACTGGTAGCCCTACTTTAGTCCCATGTAAATGTTCACTATCGGGCGCAGTCAAGTTCCAAGGCTTTAACGATATATTTCTGCCATAAGCCTTTATTTAAGGCTTTAAGCACTAAGCGAGGCTTAGTCCATTGTTCAACCCAATCCTATTAACAAGGCGCCTTTATTTAAATGCATCGACTGTTGTAATTAGAGGATAAAGTAATTATATTGTGAATGGTGATTAGTTACGTAAGTCCACTATTGTGGTATTTTCACGATAACCGAGTTGCTTTGATTGAATTGAGGATTGCAGTAAGATACAGGTATTTGACCCTAAAATAAAACAAAAGGGTTATATTGGTGACTTTGTTGCTGCATTAATTTTGATCTTTGAAGTACCATTTATATGAATTAAAACCGTCCTAGTGCGAGTCGTACTCGCGCACGAAGGGTTCCGTAGCATTATCTATAAAAAACGGTAAAGAAATCACCTTTGTTGTATGGTATCAGAAAAACCTATGAAAATTTAATTTGAATTTAGAACATTAACATTAGGATTTGAAAACCTCATATTATTCACTATTAAACGACATTTGACATATATTCCTAAATATACACATTTTTATGGTAATCCTTACAAAACATAAATTTGCAAGGTGTTTCGATTTTTCTGATGAGAAGTATATTTGTTATATTTTGATTTAATTATTTATTTTTAAAGTGAATATAAATGTACTAGCGGCCTAATAAATCGTGATAAATGATACGCTCTGCGAATGTTTTGATTCCATCAAGGCCTGGGGCTCTATTTTTGATTCGCTCGTGTGACATAGCTTCGTTGCAGAAGAGCGATTCAAAAATACCAAATTTCATAAGTCGAACGAAAATCAGTAGAAATCGAGCGCTCGCGGCGCGTAGAGCGAATCAAAAATAGAGCCCCAGGTCTTGTACACTTATAATTTTAAAAGGCCATTATCAAATAAAAGTGATTTAGTTACCTTTACTGTATGTTTTCGTTTAGTTTATTTGTACAAAAACATATAAACCGCACGAAACAAGTAAGACTTAACGTCGAAAACAAAGATGGCGTCAATAAAATGACATTTGACGCTGTCACTTAATACAAAAAAAATAAAAGCTTTTAAAAAAAGAATGAATTTGTACAATTGCAATAAATGCAGAAATGTAATTATAATATTTTTCTATACATATTTTGGATTATTACTTGATTTTTCAAATAGTATAAAGGTGCAGGCCAAATTTAAACATCTCTTTTATATATATATACTGATTGTACTAGAAGCACATCGAAGTGTCTAACCCAATGGACCAGTGCGAGTTATTTACAGTTTGGCCGCGGTCAGCGCATCTCCTGCTGTGAGCAGCATTCGTTGGAATTAAAATAGACCGTGTTATAAAAATATACAATTCTTATGTAAAATTAAAGAATTATTATTTTTATCCGCGTCTTTCGTCTCCGTGGACTCCAGAGGAATCTGGGGGCACGGCAGTGCCCCCACAAGTCGAGCAAGAAAGCGTCACGGCCGTACCATCCTTTTCTCGAAGCAATTCAGACCATTTTCGACCCCCTGTAACTTCGTTGTGGATAAAACTAGAAGACTGAAATTTTCAGTAACCATGCAAGCTTGTAAAGACACGGTATATTTCAAATTTCATTCAATTTGAACCAGTATTTTAAGAATTATAACGGGTCAAAGTTTAAAGTTTTGTCACTCACTGACTGACTGACTGACTGACTGACCGATCATCAAAAGTCTAAGGCACTTCTAGCAGACCTAGAAGCTTCAAATTTGGAATATAAGTAGTGTTTGGTGTATGAATCAAGGAAAAACTAAAAAATCTAGAAAATACCGCAGAAAATTAAAATTAAAATTAATTCAGTAAAAAAGACGCTAGATGTCGCTATTGACGGAACATTTTGTGCATCGCTCTTTGAATTTTAATTAAATTAAAATATAAAAACATCGTTTTGTGTGCTGATTTGTGTGTGATGTGCTGGGACTTGTACTAAACTATGTTATTCAAGCACTATTTATGAGTATTTGAATCAGATTTTACGAAAATACGGAAGTTTACCCTCCACCGAATTTTAATTCATGAATGGGGCTTTTGTTGAGTAATTTATGGAAATTGTGAAGAAATCACTGAAGAGGAATTCAAAAATTAGCATACTACATGAAATGTGAGTTAATTCAGTACAATTATTTAATTGAATCATCGACGACAGCGCCATCTAACTGAAACTGCAAAACAATCAACGATCGTTGCGCGCCATCTATTAGTTCTGCTCGGAGCTACTGTGATTGGGCACACAAATCAACGTACGATTTAGTTCCACCTACTATCATCAACAGAGGGAGCTGTACATATGATTCGCAATGAATGCGACTTGCGACTCGCGTTTTTGACCATTCTTGTTCTTGTTGGAAGTGTTAAAGCGCAGGAATCGTCAATTTGTGAATACAACAGACTAAGAAGCATTTACCGTCCAGATTTGTCAAAAATTGAAACATCAAAGCCTCCCAGAAAAACGCATAGAGACAGGGAGTGGGCTCTTAGAAAAACTGTAGCTGAAGCTCAAGAAGTAGTACCGGAAAAGAGAAAACGGAAGGCTACCTACAAAAATAAGAAAAGTTCATAAGTCAGAGAGAGGGCTTTAAGAAAATTCGTTGCTGGTAGATATACATATATACAATAAGTAGAAGGTACCGAAAAGGAAAAAATTAGAACTGTCTACAAAATACAAAAAGAAATGAGATCCTATCAAAAACAATACTTGTCAAAAAAACAAGTCTCGCAACTCAGTTGTTCTGCGGTAAAAAGTTGTGAGATCCATGTAATACCAAGTCGGTTATTAATTTATTCAGTCTCTACTTAAGCGACTTTCTGTCTTAATACGTTCAGTCTCTAAGACCACGATCGTGGTCTATAACAATTGAAAATCAATTGTGTCTGGAATCTCCGTACTCGAAGCATTAAGTTGTTACTTAATAATTAACAGCATCTTATAGTGACGCATATCAATATTAAAATTCTTTAATGTTTTATATAAATATGTTGAGACTTGGCCATCGCCTGAAAACACGTGTTAATTCAATCGCCTGAAAACACTTGTAAATTCAATTATTTAGTGCGATGGCCAAGTCTCAATATATTTATATAAAACATTAAAGAATTTTAATATTGATATGCGTCACTATAAGATGCTGTTAATTATTACGTAACAACTTAATGCTTCGAGTACGGAGATTCCAGACACAATTGATTTTCAATTGTTATAGACCACGATCGTGGTCTTAGAGACTGAACGTATTAAGACAGAAAGTCGCTTAAGTAGAGACTGAATAAATTAATAACCGACTTGGTATTACATGGATCTCACAACTTTTTACCGCAGAACAACTGAGTTGCGAGACTTGTTTTTTTGACAAGTATTGTTTTTGATAGGATTATGTCTTTCCCCATTGCCGTTGGCTATTTGCGTGCATATTGATCAAGATCGGCTCAGCCGTTTACTGAAAGACAGAGAGAGAGAGGGCACGGATAAACAGAGTTAGTAAGAGTTACATTTGAATTTATAACATGTATCTATTTAATTTTACTATCACGCTGACTTCTAAGGGTGTGGAATTAGTTACCTCATGCGTGCCTCTATGTTTTGTAAATATTTTTGTAAATATATAAGTATCATTTTTCATTTAAAAATTTATATAAATGTCGTTTAAATTCCTGCTCACATGAATTCTTAATGTATACTGGGGGTTTGTTAAATATTTTAGGCGCCATGCAAAGAACACTTTTGTGCATAAGGGCTTTTTTGGATTGTCTAAGCATAATCTATTTTTATTTCTAAGATTTTTTGGTAGGTTAAATTCCTTTTGTTGCCTAAATTTAATTATGTGCATTATTTAATATTAGTGTTTTATTACAATCGTATATAATTGGGGTGTAGGCACCGACACTATGTAAGCGAACTGACTATAAGTTGCGGTTGTTTTCCCAGGACGCATCAGGAAATGGTATAATTTACAACGACCTTACCTTTATATTGCACGTACTGTAACAACGACAATGTACATTGAAGTGCAAAAGCGTTGCAACGCAACGCAGTGTTTGGAATACTGAATTTCCATTCGATGTTCTATGAGGTTAACAAATACCCGAATATCGGAATATTTGGCTAGGATTTTTGGTTATTGGCGCGTTTGAGGTTTATACAATATCTGTCAATTTACGATATGTTCAGCTTACAAAATGCGTATTTGAAATGACGTTAAACCGCATTCAATCAATCCAGATTTCTACATTGTAGCGTTGGCTCTGAAAATTTTACTGTATTTAGGTCATATACTGACTAGCTTTTAGTGTTTACTTTTAAATATTTCATGGTTCATAAACTTTATACATTTTTAAACAACTTTTAAATATCATCACCTCATTTTGTTTGTTTTGACTCTTCATTTGTAGTGCATCATTCACAAAAACGTGTTTAGTTTTTTGAAGTATAATTTATTAAATCTAGTGTAAACTCGTGATATATATACTCAGTAGTGTATCACTGATCTCTTCATCTCGTTTTTCTAATTAGCCAACAGGACAAAAAATCAATTCCAAAAATATCCAAGCCAAATCATCCGTAGACACTTCGAATGTAACTATAATACGCTTGATGCCAGTTAATTGTCACCAGATTCAGTATCGAACCTTAAGGAATACTTCTGTTGAGGCAATCTGAAGCAAGTCCGATGTTTAATGCCATTCTTGTACATCAATTACCCTCTCCCAGTCTTGGATCTCCCCCCAGATTAATGGATCCAACAAAGCGTACTGATAAATCGACAGAACTCTGTTAAGAATAGCAGGTTCTAATCAATGATCTCTCATGCCAATATATACACTACACAAACTGAAAAGTGACTGATCAAATGATAAGCTGGGGCGTTGGATTAGTCTCCGTGTACCCTAGTACCACAGTACCCCATACCGGAGTACCCCGATTTCTCTAAATTTCAACTTATACCGTCAACGTAAAAAGTGTTTCAATTGTTTTTTTCGTTACTTTTGCATAAAGTGGTACTTTGACTTAATTTATATATGTTACCGGTCAAACCCTGGTCCGTCCTAAGGCCGACAGGAGAAACTAGTTTGCCCTAGGCTGAACTGATCGAGATCAATATGAAATGTACTTACATTTCAGGAAAATCTGGTTTGACCAAAAAATCTATTCCTAAATGGCGGAGTTAACGCGTAACACACATACAAACAAGAAAAAATCATACAGTCGAAATGAGAACCTCCTCTTTTTTGAAGACGGTTGAAAAATAAATCTGTGAAAAAAAAACCAAATCAGTTTTGCATTTATGTTATTAATACGATTCTCAAAGAAACCTATAGCCATCGACACAAGAAACGAGTATATTGTGTATCTAACTTAAAGAGATCGACATTTGAAATCGAAAATTCACAGCGTAAACGAGAGTGAAGGCAAAATAAATTCGGCAAAAGAAAAACATTTCCATCGAGATGCCTTCGCGTTCCAAAGAACTCTGTTTACTTTGACATTTCACCTTCAATTTCATCGGCAATTTCATGTGAACTCCGATAATATTTATCTTGTTTTGACTTCGTTAATTCAATGTGATTCGTTTGAATTTGAATAATGAATTTTTGAGCGTGTCGCGAGTGCCTTTTGAGACTGCTTTAAATACGAAGTTTTATCCTTATCGAATCTCAGTGCTGGAGTTGTTATTTCGGCAGGTAAATATAGATTCTTTGACAAAAAACACTTTGAGCTGTAGGAGTGTAATTTATTTTTCAGGACCCGTAACAGAAAACGAATAAAGTTACCTGATAGGATCACTTTGTTGTCCGTCTGTCTGTCTGTCAAGATCCTTTTTCTCAGGAACGCGTCGGGTTATCAGGTTGAAATTAATATCAAATACTTAGTCTATTATCTCTTGAAGTTGTGAAAAAAATCAAACTTCGCCGTTTATGCTGCATATTCAGTCTAGTTCCCTTGCGAGTACAAGGTCATGCAATCCTGAATTTTGGCAAGAAGCGAGGTCTTAACTAATCTGAAAACCATATCTTGTCGATTCCATTCCATCACATTAAAATTGCATTTTTATGATTAAAAACTTACATTTGCAGTTTAAGCATTGATCGTGATACACGCAGATCTGTGGGAGCTTTTTCAAGCGCTAAGTCATGTTTTTACATTTTGAATTCGACGGGAATGTTTTTTTAAAGTTCGTTACCTCAGAATTTTTGACTGGGTGAACCGATTTGGGTGATTCTTTATTTATTTGAAAGGTAATGCTTCCTGTGTGATCTCATTTGGTCTAATTCTGACAACGGCATCCATGAGAAAACGATATAAATCTTAAATTTGCCTTAGTTAATTTGTCGTTAGAGCATTGCTTGGTTCTTAGTTATTCGAACCGTACCTATTATCTATGATTTTCAGTATGATAATTATTCATGTCATATTCTCTACGTAGCCCTCGGTGCGCGAGTCCGACTCACACTTGAACGTTTTTCTTCTTCTTCATAGCTTTATTTAGTTCAAATTTGTTTCAGTAATTTTAAGCGGTAGTTCTTAGTAAAATTTTTAATTTATTACTGAATCTTTTTATATTCTACTCTATTACATTATTTTTACGCAAAAATGGTTTCCTTTGTTGGTTTAAGAAAGTATTCACCCCCAAGAGTGCCTGCAAAAGATTTTATGCTAGAAAATAAATTGCAATATTTTAAACGGAGCTTTTTAAAAGACTTGTGATTGAAGGCTTGTGATAATATTATTCCCATCCTGTGTTCCATTCTAATTTAAAATAAGAAAATGTATGATACGAGGGGCATACCGAAATGATCGGGAATATAAAACAATACATACAGGAAATAACTAAATTTATTTTTATTGCTTTTCGAAGTATTCTCCGTTGCAGTTAATGCACTTTTGCATTCGTTCGAACCAATTATTATAGCAGCAATTCCAGTCCGAAGTTGACATGGTCAAAATCGTCGATTTGTATGCTTCCACTGCTTCTTCTGGACCTTGAAACCGCTGACCACGCAATAAATCTTTGATTCTAGGGAATGTAAAGTAATCATTGGGACTCAGATCAGGGCTGTATGGAGGATGATCCATTAATTCAACGTTTTCCTGCTTCAAAAACTCGCTTGTTTTCTGAGCGGTGTGAGAGCTCGCATTATCGTGATGGAGGATTATGCGTCGTTTCGGGTTACCTCTACGGAGTTCGGATATCATCTGTGGCAAACAAACCGTTGTATACCAATCAGCGGTAACCGTTCTCCGTTCCTCTAAGGGAACTGTGACTACATGTCCTGTTTTCGCGACAAACGAAGCGACCATTTTCTTCGATACGCTGCGAGAGCGGACAACTTTTGTTGGCTTGATCTCACCTGCGAAGACCCAGACAGCCGACTGATGCTTTCTTTCTGGCTCATATGAATAGATCCATGATTCATCACCAGAGACAATGTTATAAACTGCTTTTGACTTTCCTCCGTTGAAGCGTTGCAGAGTAGACCGGCACCAATTGACACGAGCCGCCTTTTGCTCTTCGGACAAATTATGGGGCACCCAGCGGGAAACTAGCTTTCTCACTCCCAGTTCACCATGTAAAACAGTTTGTATCGCAGTCATACCTATCCCTAAAGTAGCCCGAATCTGCTCATATGTAATATGTCGGTCATCCTGTATCATTCGGCGCACAACAGCGACATTTTCTGGTGTAACCGCTGTTTTTGGCCGGCCTGTGGAAGGTACGGTGCCAAGAGAAGCACGTCCACGCCGGAATTCAGAATACCAGCGATATATTGTCGTCTGGCTAGGCGCTTCACTCTTGAATATAGATATAAGCTCAGCGAGACATTGTCCCTGAGATAATCCTCGTCGAAAGTTGTAAAAAATTATGGCACGGAAACTTTCTCTTGTAAGCTCCATTTTTTTATCGACCTATCAATTTCAAACTGATATTGTTCTTTAAAAAAAAATTTTTTTTAAATTCTGTCAATTGTATTCGATTTTCAACTAACCAGTGTTTATTCATCAAAAAGAGTTTTTAATCTAATTAAATCGAAAGTACTCGATTACCGATCTTTTCGGTATGCCCCTCGTAGATCCTAATTTAGATAATTTCGTGAAGCCACACGTAATTTAATCGTAATTTGGATTCGTTTATTGTCAGGGATGCAATTCACTAGGAAACATCTTTACAACCTCACGGCTCACGGATGTCTTTGCTGACGATATCTCTAGTTCCCTAGGCAACAAGGATCAACATGGAATGACGTCAGCAATGAAAGAAAAACTGGAACTCGAAAACGACTTCAATTTCTCTAAAAATCTACTTTTACTAAGGCAAATTAAATATTTATATCGTTTTCTCATGAAGCATGCAAGCATGGAACTGAACCAAATTGAAATGGGGCGACACGAAAAGCACCACCTTTCGAATTAAAAAAAATCATCCAAATCGGTTCGTCCAGTCAAAAGTTCTGAGGTAACAAGCATAAAAAAAATACCCATCGAATTAATAACCTCCTCCTTTTTTGAATTCGTTTAAAAATAATGATAAATCTATGCTTGCCACTTTAGCTGTGTTGCCCTTATATTTATAGAATTACTGATATTATCAGTATTTGGCCAACATCGTTTTTGCTCAAAATAGCATTACACAAACAATGTCTTCCCGCGAGTGTCCATCTGAAGCCCAAAGACATCTTACTGCGGTCTCTAGCCCGACAAGCAAGCTACGTGATTATGGCGAAACACTTAGTATTTCACACAAGAATTGCACCGCCATCTTTTCATCGAAATCGTCACACACGAATGGCGCGTTCTAACTATTCGAATGAGCTATTAATATTTTACTAGTGAATGAGGCAGTACTCTACGCCAGCACACTGACTACTGTTAATGAATTCCGTCTAGGCCACATCTCGCCCAAGGCCGTATCCTCTACCTAAAATATGAAATTCTGTTCTAATTAAAAATTAATTGGAACGGGTAGGAATAGGACAAATAATTTCCGTTCCAAGTGTCAGTGCGTTAGCCGCGAGTGCGGAAAGTGGCGGAAAAGCCTGCGTGCGGGGGGAAAGGGGGAGGGGATTCCACCCTCGCTGGTCGTAGCTCCAGGCTCCGGCTTTGAAAATCTTCAGTACCCCGGCTTTAGCCGCAGAGAACGGACGTGTGTTCTGTGTTGGTCGACGTCTCGCCGCGTGTGAAAATGACATTACGATGTTGAGTGCCGCAAATTACAAGTGTCAGTGAGTGTTTTTCAACTGTGACTAGTTTCGCACGGGATTCCACTACGACTCGAGTATAAAATGTAAGTAATTCGTTTTAAAAAAAGTTTAAAACATCAGCGACACGCGTAATACACCGAGCCCTTTTCTTAAAGTTCGCAACTGGCTATAAATTAAGGTTTAAACTAAACTTTGTAATACTCGGCAGTCTTGTCATAAAGGCAGCAGTAAATCATTTCATTGCTAATTTCTGTGTTATCAACTCGATGAAAATTTTACGAAGCGAGTGGGAACTTGAATATTAATCATCTAGATTTAGTATACCAAACTCTCTCTCTCTAATTACAATAATCTGTGTAAATATTTCACTTGGAGTTTACAAATCTTATTTGAATATTTGATAGTATAAGTAATAATTTATTGTCAATGAGAAAGTAAGAATGGCTTGATATTCACACATAGAGGAAATCGCGGGAAAACTCCAGTATGTTTATAAAATGGTTATACAGGCATGCATCCTTATATGGATTTATAGTACTATCAGGTTAGTTCGACCTTGAATCACCGTTGTGCATTGTGTATGCCGATGGAAATATTGTATTTGTTTGACAGTTATACATTGTCATTAGTTTTTCATTTATCTTATGATGATACTGTTAACCAGCATCATTGTCAACATATGTATAAGCCCACTGTTGGACAAGAGCCTCTTAGATCGCCACATCGAACCTGAGAATATTCTTTCAGCAGACGGATTGTTGATCGTAGTAAGATGTTATCACATAGGTCACTGCTGCCGACCGCTTTATGTACATATATGGTTTTGCTCTTGGCCTTCTACTCACCCGATTAAACCTGAGCTCCCAGGCTCTATTCTCAGTGGGGTACCTATCGGTTCTCGGTTTGGTTGGTTGCTACCACCATGTTACCTAAGTCTGCCGCCAAACAACAGTATTAAAGTGTGTATAAAAGGTAGCTAAGCCAGCGCCTCAATTGCTTCAGGCTTTTGGATGCGTATGCTTAGCATCCTTATCATCATTTACCATCAGGTGAGGTCTTTTTGCGTCAGAGTTTAAAAGTATCTTACGTCACTATTCACGACTATGAATAGGCTAGATGACACCACATCAGATTGGGGTTAAATTGTATTTTAAACCATAAAGGGCATTATAAAACTCCTATAAAATTTAAAATAACTAATATTATTTAAATTTTTTCTGTGCTTTTACTGCTTATAAAGCCCGCAAAAATTCTAAAAAACCAACCTGCTCCAATTAAGTTTTTTATTTTACATTTTGCTTTGTAATTATTGTGGAGCTTTGTTAGTAAGGGGGTGGTCACATAAAAACGTTATTTTACGAGATAACTCAGATATTGTTAAAAGTTTCATACATTATCAACTTCAATACTCAGCCGTGACGTCACGCCTAGGTGCCGATTTGTATAAAGCGTTTTTGCACCACGTGACTAGAATCAGTTTTCGACGGGTTATATTAGGAAAACTATAAGACATATCGAAAAATCTTTAACAAGGATATTTATCTTTTCACACGGTCTCTCGAATGAGGGAATAATTTTTTTAAGTCATCATCCCTATCCCTATTCTTACATAAGTAATGTACATTTGAAATTTCATGTTAATCAGCTCCGTGGTTGAAGAAAGAAAGAAAAATGTTTTGTTACCACAACAACTACAAACTAATTTAAAATTTTTACAACTATGTACTTATTTTAGGTGCTTTTAGATCCTACATTACATTGTAATATAATTTTGTATTTGGTAAAGGGAGCACATTCAGCGTATGCTGGCATCCTCAGCTGCACAGCGCTGATTTTCAGTCTGCTCCCGGCGTGTGAATAAATAAATATGCGTTAAAGATATATTTGGAAATATACGTATAAATATATATATTGAGGATGAAGCATGAAAGTGAGACAAAGTAAACTTGTCATTAGTTATACTAGGAATTAAGTTTAATAACTGCGTTACAATAAACATACGAAATGAGGGTAGTTTGAGAGTTCACAAAGATATGAATAAATACATAAACTTATGCAAAACAAATGGCTCCATTTGTTTGTCTGCAGCACCTTCGTTCCAAGGGACCTGTAGTGGCTAGCTGATGGTTGTTGGAGACATCATTATCTTCGTATAATATAATGTATGCGGGACGAACAAATCTATACTCTGGCCATCGTCATAGCGAAATGTGGAATTGCTTTAGACCATTTAAGAAAAGTTAAATCAAAATGTGACCACAATCTGCTTTAATCACATGTCATCCCCTCATGGAAAGTGATCATGTTGAATCTCCTCATGAAAAGATTTACGTGGCATTCTATGAGGGCGGCTGATGTACAATAGTGGACTTATGTAGCCGATTATGATGATGCAATATCAACTTTAATAATACATTTTCTAGTTTGATTTGTGAAATATTTTCTCAAATTCTATATTCATAAAAATTATTTATGAATAATGTAAACTTTAAACTTCCAGTATTCTTTACTTCTACTTTTAGACAATTTTTTGAAAATAGAAAATATTTTAAGATTTATCCGTGATTCCAATACAATGTAATATTTTACAGATAAAGGAATAAATCTTTAACTTGATCAACATTTATTCCTATAAGCCATGGTAGCTTAGTTGGATAGAGCGTCAGCCTTTGAACAATCGAGGTCTGGGTTCGACCCTGGCTTGTACCAAGTAGTTTTCCCTTCGGGGCAAATATATTAGACTCTGAAGCGTTACGGACCCGCGAGAAAGCAACATAAAGTTGGCTGTGTGAAAAACAAACAGTTCTCAGGTCTTTCAGTGTTGGTCAGTCGGGTCTGTCATTGCAAAGCAAATTGTCACAGAAAATTTATGTACGATTGATAAAACATCATTACCATTGGCTTTTCGGTGAAGGAAAACATCGTGAGGAAACCTTCACACTCCTGGAAGAAATTCTACCAATGCGCACTGCGCTCGCGTGGTGGACTATGGCCCATACACCCTCTGTAGGAGAGCCTGAGCCCCTGCAGTTGGGACACATTATAATAGGATGATGATGATGAAATAAATAAATCTTTAACTTGATCAACATTTCTTTATAATTTTCAAACTCAACTCAATCTGTGTTACATTGCTGTGTACAGTCAAATCAATGTTCACTCCAATTCAATTTAATGAAACTTACTGATGATGAATTCTTGGATATCTAACCAGCTAAACACATATATTCAGCTAAAACCTGTTTGGGAATGCTGATTTATTTTCGTATTCGTAATGTACTTTTTAATAGCTTTGTGTTCGAACAAAACTCGCCCTAGTGCCAAGCGGACTCGGAGTCGCACTGACCCTCGGACCCTCCTTAAAGAATATAAAATTGACTTACTGAAAATCATAAATAAATACAATTTTTCGGTTAGGGTAAGATTCTGTTTAGGACTGATTCGCAGGAAAAGGTTTTATTTAAGTAAGGTCACCTCTGTCTGCTCTGTCGAAAATGTAATTCCGATAGAATCGTAAAAATGCGATTTTAATGTACTATAATTTAAAAATTATGGTTTCCAGGTTTATTCCAGTACTTGTGCTGTACTTTACTTCTTGAAAAATTTCATTCTAAGTCAACGGTCATTCTAGGTCCCTATATGTTTTGATTCCTTGCGCTCATCTTGCCGTCTTCGCAATGAACCTGTTTCTCGTCCTCCTCTAAAAACACAAATGAACCTGTATTTCTAATAGATTATTTATTCTATGATCTAGTCTAGACTTGCCAGCTTACTTCGGTAGACGCCTAATTTTTGAAAGCAATAATTCTAAAACGATACACGACACGATAAAGACCTTGAAACACAGCGGCACTACAACACGTAATATCGGTCAGCGTTACATTTCCCTCTTGGCACGAGTACAATACTATTCCGTACCAGATCGTAACAAACAACTTCATAGTCGGCAAGAATTGTATAATTGACAAAGTCATTGAGTCACATTCATTGTTGCTTTAATGAATGTCGGTGAATATGCGTCGGAGTGCAATTACATTGTGACGAGTGCGGGGTAGGGCAGAGAGGAGCGGAGGGTATATATATACATTGCCAATTGATCACACGACTGTCGCAGTTTCATTTGTAATGTAGGCCCTAATGACTTATAAGTTCTACGAAATATTTTAATATACCATATCACCAAGGAGTGTCGATAGGGAATGCAGACACGTTTTTGTTGAAGAGTAAAGACGCAATAACTGAAACACGAGTGTATCAGAAATAGACAATATGAAAGACATCAACGCACGTGCCTCTAAAATTAAAAATAATAATATTTTGTTTTATTTAGTTTCATACTTGTGAAGATTTGTTTATTGTATATCGACATCAACATCCTATATGAAGTACAGACAGAATGACGGACGAACTGCGATGTCTTAGTAATAGGGTCCCGTTTGCGTACGGAACATCAAATAAAACCTCGTTCGACAGAGACTGTTTATAATCTAGCCACGCTAGAACAGCTGATCGGTGTTCAAAAAAGTTCGGGACTTGATACAATGAAATTTACTTGTAAAAGTTTCCAGTTTGTTATGTTAAAGTTACTTATTTTAGCTTCAGCAAGCACATTAGATAGTAGTGCGTAATAGGATCCCAGCTGGCTCGAGCAAAGTTTCCTTTTAAGTTACCGGTCCTAGACATTGATACCGTACTTGAAGAGGGTATGCTGGTGTCAAAGCGCTCATACAAACGTAGTCCAGTCATATTTTGAGTGTTAAGCTATGAAAATGTGAGTGAGTCAGATTTTCGTTTAAATATATACTTCCAGAGTTACAGGGCGTCAAAGAATTGTATTTTACGGTAATAAAAAGTCCCAACTTTGAACCTGATTTACAAGAGTATGAATCAATTTAGAACAATTTGGAAAAACCACCGACATCTGAAACTTCATTAGTATAATGTATTAAAAAATGGTTACATAATATACTGTAAGCTTCAAATGATCCCTGGACTACGAAACATCCAAATAACGGGGGGATAACTTCGCGTAGTGTATGCTGTCTCACCGTACGCGCTCGGGTAGGATAGGGCTCGGATAGGGACAGCTACAAAACAATGCAACCTTGAACGCGGCCACGTGGTCTAACCAACATAGCCTCTTAATACTGTGCACTTAATTTTGTGTTCCGCTTTGAAATATAACAGAGCCAGCGCTATACTAGCTTGAGGCCTCTGGGTGCGCACGCTTCCCATCCGACCGTCGTCACTTACCAGCAAGTGAGATGAAGGCCATGTGAAAATTCAAACTAATGACATGAAATAAAAACAATTATTCGTAATTTATAAAATTTGTTATAATTTTTTGTAATTTCAATTTTATTTATTTATTAACAAAAACCAAAATTATTTATTCAATGTCAAGATATTTACATGTCAAAGATACATATTTTAAATTAGATTTGTTAGTACACTTAGCCTAGATTAGTAGATAAAATATATTAGTTTAAATAACTTTGCAAATGACACGTCGTTCATTCCGCTACACGGACGAGCTCACGTTTTGAAAGCCTCCAAAAGTTTCATACTAAACTGTTACCTTAATCTTTAAAATATAATGTCTGACTTTGTTGTGTAATTACTTGAAAATGCGTAATAATATTATAACGATGGGAAATGAATACTTATTTTTTTTATTATCGTTCAAAACGACATCGAGTCCATTAGATGCGTAACAAAAATTGTAGCTTACATTAAAGCTGTTTTAGTGAAATTAATTTTCTGCCGTTATATTTTGATGTTATATTTCTAGGTGATTACTAACTACAACAAAGAAGAATACAATAACCAATATATGATCATACGATTGGTAGATTTAAGTAGCCGCCGCCTCCGTGACAAAAAGCGTCGGTGGCGCAATGGATAAGGCGCGGTCTCTCAATCTGAGGGTTCCGGGTTCGAATCCAGCCGTGTACCTATGAGGTTTTTTTTCAATTCAAGTACATTATCCGATTGCTTAACGGTGAAGGAAAACATCGTGAGGAAACCTGCATGTCTTGAACAGTCATGTGAAGTCCGCCGTTCCGCAATGGGCTCGCGTCGTGGACTTTAGCCCATACACTCTCTGTAGGAGAGTAGGCCTCAGCTCATACAGTGGGGACTATATAGGGTGTTGATGTGACAAAGTGGCTACACAGCATATAATCACAACGTTTTAGATACACGTTTGGACTTACGATCGGGAGGTCCTGGGTTCGATTCCCAGTGAGGATACCTATCAGTACTCGGATTAGTTGGTGGGATTTTCTGCCTAGCTACCACCATGTTACCTAAGTATGCCGTGTGAAGCAGACAGCAGTGTTAATAGCAGTGTTGTGTTCCGGTATGAAAGTTTGAAGCGCCAGTACCTAATTAGATTAAGTCTTCTGGGTGCGCACTCTCTCGGCCATATCGTCACTCTCCATCAGGAGAGATAAAGGGCTAGTGAAAACCCATCATAAATTAAAAAATATCTAAAAGCTATCGTTTAAAAATTTAAAAATTGCGTAAGTTTATTATATTTAATAAATATAATCTTAAGGTTTAAAATCTCGGGTGACGAATTTTATGAGCAGCAACAAGTTAGCGAAGACCATGCGAGCACCCTGCGTACACAAACATTTAAAAGTTAAGGCATAAGCAAGGCAGGCCAAAGTGAAACATTTGGTAGTTAGATAAGAGTAGATTATACGATATACGTTAAGTAGCGACGTAAACGCAAGTTCATGAAACGCGCGTCGTTTGCGCATACGAAATACGCCTCGTGCATAAGTCCTAAGTAGCGACGTAAACGCAAGTTCATGAAACGCGCGTCGTTTGCGCATATGAAATACGGCCGCGTGCAAAGGCTCTAAGTGGTGACGTAAACGCAAGTTCAGGAAGAGCGCCTCGTTTGCGCATATGAAATACGGTCGCGTGCAAAGGCTCTAAGTGGTGACGTAAATGCAAGTTTAGGAAGCGCGCGTCGTTTGCGCATACGAAATACACCTCGTGCATAAGTCCTAAGTAGCGACGTAAACGCAAGTTCATGAAACGCGCGTCGTTTGCGCATATGAAATACGGCCGCGTGCAAAGGCTCTAAGTGGTGACGTAAACGCAAGTTCAGGAAGAGCGCCTCGTTTGCGCATATGAAATACGGTCGCGTGCAAAGGCTCTAAGTGGTGACGTAAATGCAAGTTTAGGAAGCGCGCGTCGTTTGCGCATACGAAATACGCCTCGTGCATAAGTCCTAAGTAGCGACGTAAACGCAAGTTCATGAAACGCGCGTCGTTTGCGCATATGAAATACGGCCGCGTGCAAAGGCTCTAAGTGGTGACGTAAACGCATGTTCATGAAACGCGCGTTGTTTGCGCACATGCAATAAGCCGCGTGCATGGTGTTGTTTGCCCGTATAAAATACGTATTATAAGTAAATGCCACTCGGCAAGGTAGCATACTTACAAACATCATTATCAAGTATTCCAGCTTGTAGAGATTGCCAGCTTTGAATGCAGCTGGCTGATGAATCAGTTGTCGGGAGAGACGTACTGCCTGGAAATTGAACTGAACCTTATTACTCTATTTAAATTCATGTTCTGTATATAATATGGCTTTTTTGCATAAATTCGCATATCACTCACCATCTCAGTAATAATGTTATTAACATTGTCATTAATAATAATATGAACGTTCCGGGGCGTGTGGTTACCCTGGAAACAATAATATTTATAGCCACGTGGTCCAGGTTTTAAACTGTAACAGTCTTACAGTTAGGTAAAATGGAGGCCATGTGCAAACCCATTGCGTCAATAAGATTTACCTATAGCACTCGTTGTGTAGGCGCCTACAACGCGCTTCGCGTTCAATATAACAACGCGTTCAGGACTCTGCAGCGCGTCGTGTATTTTTGCCGAGGCCACAGAATACATAACAGTACAATTCTTTAAATTAAAAAGTATTTATTGCTTTACCTGGACTTACTATACAGTTTGTTTGTTTGTTTGAATACTCTTTATTCATTCATATTAACTTAAATAATTAAAATTTTAAAACTATAATAAAAGTCAAATTGGCGGACTTATCCCTATATAAGGCTCTCTTCCAGTCAACCAGGGCGAGGAGAAAGATAAAGGGGTGGTGTGCGGAGACATATACAATATCATAATAAAAGATTTACAAACAAAGAGATTTGAGAAGAAAATAATTAAAACAACATATACTTTTATAAATATAATACATATATATTATATATATATACATATAGAAATAAATATATAATATATATACATATAGAGTTCGAGGAGCACTCGTTTTAAGTTAGGCATAACCCGCTCGCTCTTCTGTGATGAGAAGTATAGTTACATATAAAGCATGTAAAATAATTACCTCCTTAAGCGTCTGCTCGCAAACGTGGATGCTCAAAAATACAATCAAGGTTCCAAATGTTATGTCCCAAAACATCGCCATCATCAGATACGAGTAACGCATAGCATCCGTGCTGAACAAGGCTATAGCATGAGCTTCCATTACGTAGAAGAAATCCAGAACGATGCGAAGCAGCCACACCATAATCGTGACGACGATGGATATTCCCAAAGATTTACTGTTCTCAGTGCCGGCGTGGTGGATGTGTCCGTATATCTTAGACAGCTCTCTCAGTTTATACGCGTATCGCTTAGCTTCTAATCGTGTCAACGGCGTGTCCCGACCTTCCAATATCTTGGGCTGCATTTCCAATAATTCGTTATTGACAACCTTAAACCTCTCGTGTATGAGTGTGAAGTAGTGAATGTAATGCGCTGATACGATCACTGATTGTATATTGAAGAATACCCTTTGGTATAGGACATGCCAATTGGACAGTTTCCCACCCGCCATCACAGTCGATGTTACGACTAAAGTGACGAAGTGTAAGATCCATATAACGAAAATGCCTACGGCTTGCTGTAGCGTCGCGCGTTTAGTTTCTGCGTAGCGTATCTTAAGGCCTGCGGTCTTTATTTCACGGTCTACGTCGACGATTAGTTGCAAATGTTTCGTATCCTTGCTTAGCGAGAACGGGAGTCTCCACATTATAAAAATCGAGTAAGACACACCTATGCACAGCTCATACACATCACCGTAATGCTTCAACCTCGTGTCATACGCGATTCTAACTACGCTTTGCTTCTCGGCGTATGATTGGTAAACGCAGTAGAAATAAAGCGAATGAAAAAATAAGAATGCGCCGAAACCGAGCCAACTGAAACTTGCCACGACTTGGTAGTCGGCATTGATTGTTTGTTTGTATAGCCCTTGTCCTGCTAGTTTTATAAGAAATGAAGCGGTAGCTGTAGCTTCCAATAAGTTTTTGGAAGCGGTAGGTCCAACGTATTGCTTCGATACTTCGGCCGTTGACTCCTGGTTTGACTTTAACGATTCTGAAGATTTCTCTTCTTCCATTTCCTATTTGCCGTCACAATTTAAACTTCAATAATTCAAACTATTTTTCATCTAGCTCTCTCCTTAAATTGCAATCTTTACAAAATTTTGTGTAAATTTCGATTCAACTCGATTTGTTTTAATATTTATTTATTCATATTATATGCTCCTAGATGGCAACTGCCAAATATGCTCCTAGATTGCCAAATTTATGGTCAAAATCGAGGTCAAAATCTGGTGTCCAAAGTATGTAGTAAACATGTAAAAGAAAATAATCGGTTTGCCAGACACACGATTCACTTTGAGTTTCACACCTAAAATCTTGGAGTGCATTGTTTACCAAACAACAATTTCCACTAAATGAATGCTGTCTGGCTCTTATAGGAGATAATGCTTATGAAGGGTGCTTAGAAGATGGCTTTCAGGAAAATGTATAGCTGTAATGTTTTGACCCTTTTTAATTACGCTCCATAAAAACGTTCCGTCTGTCTTTAACCACATCCGTTGTTTAGCGTTCAAACTCCAAACAACAGTTCTTAACATTTTACCAAAGACATTTAAAACCTACTATATATATTTAAATCTCTTTGCATTTTACAGACAATCTTTGGAACAGTAAAAATGCTATAACATTGTTCTTTTTTGTACTAGCGTCAAGGTATATAATATAATTAGTTTTTTTTTGTTCGCCTGTCATATTAGAATGACAAGTGGTCTGTATGTTAACCTAGAATCTTTTCCATATTTTACTTGCTCAGTGTTCCATATATCTACTAAATTTCGTCCTGTTTAGCCGTTGATGCACGAGAGAGTCACAACCATGCAAACTCACATACATTCACATTAAAGTATCAGTAGGACTAGCTTTTCAATATCATTGTCAATTCAATGATGCTAGAAAGGCTTGAATACAGTTCTTTGGATCCTGATTCATATAATGTATCTATGACGTACAACATTTATGAGGTATGTACTCGTTTTGTGGATCGTCTGCTTGTTGATGTTTCACCTCTACGGTAACCAAATACATTTAATATTAATAGACCGGACAAAGCAAACAAACATTTTGATCCTAAACTTATTAAAACTTACCAATTGGTAATAAGTTACTCAATCTAGTGTCACATCACGTCACACCGCCGTACAATACATTTGACATACTTTGACTTTTGAGATCAAAATGTTTATACGAGTATGAAACGTTTCCCAATGACCGCTCTATAACCTGTTACTATATTTAAATCTCTCTGACGGTAACCTAAGTATGAAGCTCGCACAGCATGAGCGCTGGATAAAGCAAATCCCTGTACTAGTAACAGTAAAACTTGGAGTACCGATATAAACCGGGGCGGTACTAGGTGCCGGTAGCGGTAGCGAGTAAGCAGGTACTTACTTACCTGGAATACACATTTACTGCCTACCAATCATTGGTGCGCAACGTCAGCACTGACTTTAAAAGCTGAATGCTCGAAATCAAAGCATCAGGACATCCGGCCTCATCCATAAATGCGAAAGTGTTTTTTGTTCTTCCTTCCCGTCGTAAAGGAGAGTCAGAATGACTTGATTTTGTGTATAGGAATAGGTGAAGGGACGGGAAAAGGACTAGGCAACTGTTTATCCCGATCGAGCGAGTAGTTCCCGTAGGGATACTTTCCGAAGTTCTCGCAGACGAAGTAGAAGGTGCTAGTTATATATTTACACTCATTCCTTAGTGTTTCCCTTCAATACTCTAAATCTTCGAATGGATCAATGTTTCATAAGGTTCTCGAGGTTTACCCATAAAAAACTGTTAATCATTTTGGGGTAGGAATTTCGAAACATCATTTCTTAGTGTCAAATAAGATAATTCTGCACGTACATCTTTGCTATAAGTACGACAAAGATAAATTATCCCTGTTGGTTAAATGGAAAGAGAAAACAAACAAACAAGAAAGATAAATATTGTCCTAGAAGAAAACTAGTGATAAAATCATCGTAAAACAGAAATGTCCGCCCCAACAGCCTGAAGGCACTACGGACAACAGCCAGTCTCCTTTTATATCCTATCTTCGATTTGCACTGCGTCTCTTTTAATCTTTCCCCGAAGGTTATTTGATCAAACTTTATCGGGTAGTTCACGAGTATCGAACTTTGCCAATGTGTATCTCCAATATGTATTTGTTTCTCGGTCTCGTCTGGCTAATGAGCGAAGTTGCCAAGTTTTGGCTAAAGTTAGCAGTTCGTTCGTTTAGCCATGATGTCTTGCCGAAGTGGGTACCTGTATTAAAGGGTTTACGGTTACTGATTCAGAGTTTTAGAGCTGCTGTTACTTGCTGGACTCAGGGTTGCCGGAGTTGGCAAAAAATTACACAGGAAGTGTTTCTAGGGCTTATTCAACTGCACTCCAAAACTGATGTTCTCTAAACTGTGAGAATCCATACATTGGTTCCACCGGGCTCCAAAACAATTTTATTTAATTCCACTCAATCAAAATATACATCATCTGTGACAATTTCAACTATCTATCACGGTTCATGAGATACAGCCTGGCGACAGACAGACAGACGGATGGATAGCGGAGTCTCCGTAATAGTGTCCCGTTTCAGACTTTGGGTATGAACCCTTAAAATAATCATCAAAATCGATTCATAATTGGCGGAGTTATTGCGTAACTTACATACAAAAAAATCTTGGTTGAAAAGAAGCATACCACAGACACAAAGATCAACAACCTGAGCGCATCGGAAAATCATAGTAGTAAATACACTTAAGAGGCTATGTTGGTAAGACCACGTGGTCGGTTTCAAGGTCAAATTGTTTTGTAGCTGTCCCTCTCCGAGCCCTATCCTACCCGAGCGCGTACGGTGAGACAGCATACATTATGCGATGTTATCCACCCGTTATTTGGATGTTTCGTAGTCCAGGGATCATTTGAAGGATACAGTATATTATGTAACCATTTTTTTAATACAGTATACTAATGAAATTTCAGATGTCGGTGGTTTTTCCAAATTGTTCTAAATTGATTCATACTCTTGTAAATCAGGTTCAAAGTTGGGGCTTTTTAATACCGAAAAATACAATACTTTGACGCCCTGTAACTCTGGAAGTATATATTTAAACGAAAATCTGACTCACCACCGACACAGATATTTGTTTCTAGATTGTGTCTTGAAAATTTCATAGATTTTCATAGCTTAATACTAAAAATATGACTGGACTACGTTTGTATGGGCGCTTTGACAACAGCATAGCCTCTTAAATTACTTTGCATATTATGAATTATCACGAATCATATGAGTAATGATTATAGCAAGGTATTAAAAGCTGCAGCGGTAATACTAACCGACACATATTCATAATGTATAGATGTCTAGGCTTCTATCGAACAGGGGGACTGGTAAACTAGTAGACATAGAGATAGCACTTGTGAATGCACACGATTTTATACAGAAGTTACTCTAGCCTCCGTGGCTTACTGGTTGTCCTTACAATCCGGAGGTATTCTATTTTAATTATCTGTTTTAGTTTATGTTTGATGGTTTTGCACTTGGCCTTCATCTCACCTGATGCTGAGTGAAGGTAAGCCCGTTGGATGGTAAGCGTGCTCACCCAGAAGCCTCAACCTAATGAGGCACTGGCTCTGTTCCCGTTCATGTGTACAAAAGTGCTATTAACACTGCTGTTTGACAGCAGACTTTTATGTAACGTGGTGGTAGCTAGCTAAGCGGACTTAGAAAATGCTCTAGCACCAACCCAACCGAGTACCCCACTGGGAATCGAATCGGAGAACTCCGGATTGTAAATTCAAGCGTGTAGCCATTAATTTGGCCACGGAGGCGGTGAAATAGAGGTTCCGGGTTCGATTCCGAGTGTATTTTGTATATAACTACATATTACTCGGTTGGTTCGTGGTGAGGGCATTGCTATCATGCTTCAGCTACTACCTAAGCCATCCGTCTAACATTTGTGTTTTATACCGTAGTAGTCATATGGCAGTAGAGCCAGCTTAAGGCTTTTTGGTGAGCACGCCTTCAATCCAACGGCCTGATTGTTGCTTAACATCAGGCGAGATGAAGGCCAAGCAAAAAATATATATAGATAAATAAGTCTATATTCTAGCCATCGAAGTCCCGCGTTCTGAGAAAAATGAATTTGATCGTTAAATCAAATACAACTCAATATATAAAAGCTTCGTCGAAATTATAACTAAAATATATCGAAGACTTGGGGAAGAAAATCATAGTCAAACGTTACAGGTATTGTATAATTATAAATGAAAAATTAGTTTCTTACCTCTTGTCGGCTGAACGGCACAAAATAACAACTAGAGCATGAGAGGGACAAGCTACTTTATTCCCGTTCCATGAAGCTGTTAAAACTAGCATATAAGCAGATCAGCAGTTTTATAAAGAGAAGCATGAAAGAGAAGAAATAGCGTTAGGTTCCCTTACGATAAAACACGTGCTGACAAGCGTTATTAGCTCTTGCACTAAAACCTGTTAGTTCGGAAGTTATTCGTTCATATGGCCTCCAATATACAGATACAAACTGTAGTCATAACAACAAGCAACTAGTTTTATCGCGTCGCATGCAATTCTCATCTTGGTATAGGCAGCTTCATAATATTTGCACAACTTTGTAACATGGCTTGTATGAGAGAAAGGGGACTTCTAAGTAGGGAATTAAATTAAATGGCTTCTGATAATTGGTATTCTGATAATAACTGGTTCTGCTCTGGTTTGGGCTTTTGATAATAGTTGGTCGTAATGTTCTTACAAAAAGTACATTAAATTAATAACAAAGAAAAACTTACGCAATAATAATAAAAATTATTCCATATTATGTCACAAATGACTAACATCATCTGATACTCTTCTAACTGCTGAATCGATTTTTATCAAATATAGCTAGAACTACCGCGAGGAAACTTGCTTTCACGTAAACAAAACCACATCAAAATCGGTCCATTCATTTGAGAGCTACGGTGCCACGGACAGACATATAGACATAGGAGTCAAACTTATAACACCCCTCTTTTAGAGTTGGGGGTTAAAAACCTACTCGTATTCAGGCTTATAAACTTAGTTTATCTTGTCATGTTACGTAGTTCTGTCTAAAGAACCTAGGGCATCAACGTATTCACCGCAAGGAAGCTTGCATTCATGTAAAAAACCACATCAAAATCGGTCCATTCTTTCGAGAGCTACGATGCCACAGATAAACAGACAGACATTGGCGTCAAACTTATAACATCCCTCTTTTTGCGTCGAGGGTTAAAAAACATGTTCTGTTTGTAACTGCTTCAAATTACCTTGAAGACTATTACATTTTTCCCGCCTGTATTCACATATTCCTCAGTTTAAATCCACTCGTGTGGTTACACAGACTTCCTCACGAAAGGTTTACTCTGCTAGAATATTTATTATACTTTAATCTCGGCAGAAGTGGCGCGAAATGTCTCCGAAGCACACGGATGAATACATAGAGAGTCAGATGCGCACCAAACCAAATATTCACAAATTCTCAAATCCAATTATCTTTCGTTGGCACTCGCAACCACTCCAGCCTTGTGGCAGATCCCGGAGCTACGTTCAATGGAAGTTCCTAATGCCGAGAAATAATACAATATCCAGTTTAAAGTTTCTAGAAGTCGGACTAAGTTTAGGCCAAGGCCTTGTAATAGACGACAGGCACCTGGACCTTTTTGCTTTGAACGGAAATCGAATTCGCAAATTCAATATTCGTTCGGTTTCGACTGCGTACTTTTAGGAGAACGCAGAGTTACGTCACTGGAAGATGCTCCAAATAAATAATAGTAGTACTACACACATATACAACGTGTACAAAAAAGGAGTGATAATACTTAAAGGTGGGTATATATCCCTTGTATAGAATACACTGTGAAAGTAGCAGCGTTGTAAAGGTTAGTTTAAATTTCCATACATTTTTATTTCATAGGTGTAACGTCGTAATTTTTGACAACCCTAAATGTTTGTTTACCAACGCGAGCACTGGGGTCAATGATGAATGATCTTATCTTTGGTTTTAGGGGTTATTGAAACATGTAGAACTAGGATAGGGATGAAATTCAAAATTTTTAGTCAATATTTTAAATTCGTTTTTCTTCAGATTCGTACGGTGTACAGATGTCTACTATCGCTCCAAAGGTAAAACCTTACCTAACATATACCGCACTTAAGTTTTATCACTCCTTTTTTGTACACGTTGTATAGTGGCAGTAGTAGTTATAATGTAAGCGAAAAGGTTTTTAATGGGAACCAAACGGGGATTATCGCAATAAAATGGTAGCTTATACATACCCTATTGAAAAGTGAGGTTAGGTGAGATTTTTTTTGTGATTTTGTGACAAGCTAATTGCCGTGAGGCCTAGTAGATGTTTAGTAGGCGTTTGTCGACAGAATAGTGTTGTACATTTAGTACCACCCACGGAGACTGTGTGGGTTGAGGACTTCCACGGACGCGAACTATAATACTTTGCTCCACGAACCGAACGACAAATAAATAAATAGTTAGGTTAGTTTTGCGTTGACTTAATTCAGATAAACAGTGTTATGTTCTGTAAAATAGTTGTGGAATATTTAGTCTAATCTATTTGCAAACTTTATCTCCGTGTCTATAACCGCATGAGGTAAACGTTACGTTCAAGTTACGTTCCATTTTTCGCGTCCTTTATTCCGAATCGGGGGCTCAGGAAGATCGTTAGTTTGGTGCCCAGGAATATTGAAGATATCGAAAAAAAGATTTCGGAATTATCTAAGGAATTTATTAGATCTTTGCTTTATCTAACCCTGCCTTTGTGCTACATGCCTCGATGGACTTAGCCGTATTTACATAACTCTATAAATTATTCGTAAAAGACTTTGCTCGCAGATATTTATTCACTGGTTGCATTACCTGATTCCGCTTAATCATTCTTCTAAAAAGATCACCGTATCATCCCGTGGCTTGGCCAAACGGGACCCTATTACCGCATAATGATAGCTATTACTAAGGGTCCGCTGTATGTGTGTCCCAGGGCTAGCCTGTAGCTTTAGATCCGTAATAGTAACAACCAGACCGATGCCGAAAGTGTAGCTCGTTTCTAGGGCTCCGTACCTCATAAAGAAAAAGGAACCTTTATAGTATTACTTTGTTGTCCGTCTGCCTGTTAAGACCCTGTTACTCAAGAACTCGTGGAAATATCAAGGATCTGTGAAAAATTCAAACGTTTATGTCAAAGATACGCCCGTTCACGAGTAAGCTGCATGTTTTGATCATATCCCTTGCTAATTGCAAGGAATCGAGATCTTTACAATAAAAATGCCCTTTATTTCGTACTACAATAATTTTACATCATATTAATGTAGGTTACAATAGAGTGGCATTCTTTATTTCGATGATATCATCATGTATTTATGTATGTTTGTATCAGTTAATGTATATTTAGTAGTAGTAGTCGCCTGTGCGGCGTAGGCCTCTCCTAAATCTTTTATATATTTATTATAATATAGTTTTTACACTTGGGACGTTTTTTAAATGTTATATGCATACGTTTACACACATACCACAGTGGTACCAGAGTGACCACCAGAGAGTGAGGGTTCCGTTTATATATCAGTTGTTCGGAGCCCTAAAGAGGATCGAAGGCTCTATGCACGGTTTAGCAAGATAGCTAAACTTTGTCACATGAACTCTATCGGAACGGCTTGTAGACGAGGAGAATCTTGTGCAAATATTAGTTACTCATTAGTTACTCCATCGCCGTGTATTCTCTAGTAATTACCTTCCCTATTTACTTAGGTGGCGCTTAACGGCGGGTAACTACTGATCCGTTATTTTCCCATTGGGAGAGGACTTTACTGTGTTCTACGTGCAACATAATTGACGCGTTCAAAAATAACTAGAAACCCACTTCAGCTGCCCTAAAAGTCTACAGCATTCCTCCTTTAAAATGTTCACTCTTACAGGTATCTGGGCCCAATGTAAAAATTGGGTTTGGTTTATTTTTTGAAAAACCACTGAATTAATTTCAATCAAATTTATATGGGACCAACAATGAGGTATGTTCTATCAAAAAATAATTAAATAATTAAAATAAATTCATATTTGGCGGAGTTATTGCGTAACATACATAAAAAAGAAGAAGCATACAGTCTAATTGAGAACCACCTCCTTTTTCAGAAGGTTGAAAATGGTGGTGCGTCGATCTTTCGAGAAATACACGTGCTGTTACATAATTTGCATACAATTTTTTTCCTGCAACATGTTTTCACCTATTTCTTTGAAATTGATGTAGTATTTATTATTTTTCAATTTGTTTAAAAATTAGATTACACCTGTGCCATCTCGTGGGTGTGGTGAAATGCGAATCAAATTTCATGATTGTAAGTAACTGAAAAGTAAACTATGGGAAAGCGTGAAAAGGTGCGGCATTAACGGCCGCATCTTTTTATTACGTTGACTTAGGAGTTTCATGTTTTCACAGGTCCAAAGGATTGAAGATTTACATTACATTGAACATTTCTGTGAAAAAGGGTTTTGACATAGAGACAGACAGTTGGACAACAAAGTGGGTTCCTTATTTTCCTTTTGAAGTACGGAACCCTAAAATGACTTAAATATTGAGTCATGCTGTATAAAATAATCCGCCCTATATGTTGAAGATATCGTTGCTCGTGTATAAACACTTCTTGCTCCAAACATCCAAACGTATTCGGCGAACTATGTGGCCATGTGGCTACAGTCGGACTCACAATCTGAATATCATGTTTTCGCGTTGCACATGGCCGTCATCTGATAGTAACTGATAATACAACCGTTGGATTAAATGCGTGACTTTGATTAAATGATTCTAACATTCGTACCGCAAAATCCCTCAAGGATAGTCAGTCGTGGCGATCGGGAATCGATGTCCAACAGTGGACTTATGTTGACAGACAATGATAGCTAACAAAACATAATTATTATTGGGTTTCGAATGTTGGTATATCTCACAATGACAGCCTCTGAAAATTGCGCTCGTCAGATGATCGTATTGGGGAATGTTGGTATCCCTGAGTGAGATACAAGGGACAGGATACGGAACCAGCGATAATTTATCAGTCGCGGACCTGCCGGATGCGCGAAATGGCCCAGCAAAGGACTTATTTATCATTGAATAATGATAGTATCGCCCCAATTTGACAGTTGGGGCCTATACACACAACGCGAATATTCGCAGTATATCCACATTTGTGTTACCGTGGCAAATGTAGTTTCATCGTTGCCGGCATAGTCAGGATGACGTCACATGAATGACGTCATAGGATACATAGATAAGTGTTAATACGACCGTATGAAAGAAGCCTGCTTACCCGGGAGCCTTAATAAACATTATCTTTATTTTGCATAAAATATAGTTACAGAGATGATGTACAGAGACCGGAAAACGTCTACCAGGCCGTCTCCCTACTAGATGGACCAACGACCTGGTTAGGGTCGCAGGGAGTCGCTGGATACAAGTGGCTCGGGACCGGTCGATGTGGCATACCATGGAGGAGGCCTATGTCCAGCAGTGGACGTATCCTGGCTGATGATGATGACGACAGAGATGTTGTTTTACAAGTTTAAAAGTACAAATACATGTTTTACTACATTAATACTCTCACAACTTGGATACCATGGTGGCAGCTAGCCAAGTGATCAAAGAACCGGCCGGTACCCCCGTTAGGAATCGAACCCAGTACTTCCGGTTTTGTCAGTCTGTGTAACCACTGCACTATAACGACGAAGGCATAAATGAATGTAGTGTTCTGATTATCAATGTTGCTCCGGAAGGGTATTCCGTGATGTATTTTCAAAGTGCCTATTACTGAGTTAGTTTGTGAAATACAGTACTTACTTAATACTTAATTGACTCCGAAGGTATACAACTTAGAACCTCTGGTCAGTAAAACTTGTAAACCGCATCAAGTTCCAGCACTCAACTTGCGTATTCAAATATCCGCTTGCCTTATTCCACTTAAAGCTACTTAATTCCAACTTACGCCACATTATAGCGACGCTTTTAGCAACACTATCTAAGTGTGCGGTTACTCCTCCCCGAAATATGTTACTTAACAATGACACAACCAAGACTTTCCAGTTTAATTGGGACGCGTTAGCAGCTAGGGCTGTTATGGTAAACTTCAAATTTTAGGTGGTAGTTCCGGTTTTTGATTAACTTATAATAGTACATTATGATGCAAGTGCGGTAAGCTGGATATTATAGTCAAGGTGTTATAAACCAATGACTATAATAGCTAGCTTACTGTGTACGAGCATCATACGATGTTTTTCAATACATTTGCGATTACCACAAAATAAAACAATTATGAAGTTTAGTAGATAAGAAATTTATTACAGTCAAGTATTAAAGCAATTTGTAAAAGTACAATTATTATAGTAATCAAGTACATTTATTTAGTTTAAAAAATTCAGAATGAAAACTTTTTGCTCGAACAATTGATATAGGTCTAAAGAAAAGGGCCTAGTCTGTAAAATACAACATTACGATCCAAGTTTCGATGTCATAATGTATTGAAAAAATTGTTATGGACGAGCGATGTCACCTAACACGGGCAAATCCAGAAGTATCCGGAAGTAAGTTTTTATATATATTAGTCTTTCCATTACGTCGTAGCGGAGAGTCAAAAAGACATGATTTTTTGTATAGGGGTAGATGAAAGGCCAGAAAGGGACATAGAATAATTTTTTTATATTAATAACTTCTGAAGTCCACGCCTTCAAGAGCTAGTTTTTGCATAAAATCTTGCAACCTCACGGCACACGTCTTTGCTGACGTCATTCGATATAGATCCTTGTTACTTCTGTATCTATACCAAACACAATAACAATGCCTCATTCTTACATCACATTACCTCAAATTAGTAACCAACCACCTCAATCCTGTAACCGCTTGAAGCCCGGAACTGGAGCATCCCTAGCAACAACACATGTAGCACGGCGCGGCACTATCCCACCTCTCACCTCTCACCACCTTAATTCGTGTTGAAACTTTAACTTATATTAGTTGAAAAAGCTTTGAACATTAGCTGTAACAAGTTTTGAGAAGCGGTAATGTAATACTTGGACTTGTGGTCCAGTATTTTTTATCCATAATAAATGCGTTCAAAATGAACTAAAGCTGCGCTTACACGGCAATTTTTTTGTCAATAATTGCAGGGCAACAGTAATTGTTTCAGAATCAGAATATTTTATTGTGAATATAGGTGGTACAGTGATGTTGGGTGTAATACATAGCATTTCTATATCCTTTTTTTTTTCGAGGGGAAAATCTTTTAAAGATATCCGACTTCTTAAGAGAGAAGTCTTAAGAAGAAGAAGTGGTGCAAATAAGTGATAAATAAATTTGCAATGATTTTAGTAACAATAGAATAACACGTGAATTATCATAAAAAGTCCAGGCATGTAGCCATTAGGCCACGGAGGCGGTTATAAGTTAATTTAGAAACCATATACTTGTGACTATGCCATGCCAAAAACGGCCACTTTACGGCACTTTTGTTGACTATGACTACATTGAACTAGATTTCACAGGGGTGCAGTACAATTTTCTTCCTTAATAAACATCCTAACAAGCTCGCGGATCACGGATATCTTTTGCTGATCAGAAAAATGTTTATTAGTCAATTGCACCCCTGTAAAATCTAGTTTAATGTATTCATAGACAGGGAAAGTACCTAAAGAGGCCGTTTTGGCAAGTCACAAGTATATGGTTTCAAAATGAACTTTTGACCGCCTCCGTGGCCTAATTAATGGCTACACGCTTGTACTTTTTATGATAGATTATGTCATATTGTATGTTATTATGTTTTGCGATCGTCAGTTCAAAATGAAGCCAGAAGGCCACGCAGGCAGTTACAATCCAGAGATTCAAGTTAGAACTGTATTTCGTTTGTATTTCTAAGCTAAGATTAAGCAGAACCAACTAAAGGAGACCCGCGATAACTTCTCGGGCTTATGTAACAGTTAAGTGGAGCTTCAATAACTTCATGTTACATTATTATTTATTGGGATGTCGGTTTTCTTCCCTAGTTTCCTATTCTCTCCCTATACATAAACCAAAAACGCTAAGCGGTATGCATTATTCAAAACGATAGAATATTATCCTAGCCGAGCATGTAAACAGTGATGTGTAATGGAAAAGAATAATATTGGATGCTTTCGCAAATAACTCTTTGTCGGATTTAAAAATCTTTTATATTACCATCCGAGGAATTGGGTAGAAGACTTGGACAGATAGCTTATTATTTCGCTAAAAATGAAGTGCTAATAACAATCAATGCGTTTTGATGAGAAGACGTATTTTTAGTGAATGTATCCTATGTTTTAAAAGTTAATCTGCTATTCGGGGCTCAGAGAAATTCATGAAATAAAAGTTCATTCTGATTGTTCATCTTGAGGCATGTTTATTAAAGAGAAGGTAATCTGTAACTAACAGTCACTTGTGCAATTTAAAATAATGCGAGAAACACACAACTAGGTAGTTAATTCAAAGGATATAGTGTAAAATGGGCACTAGCTCACGCCTCGATGTGGCCCCTGTGGCTTGTTCTCGAGTTCGCCTCTGGGTTGTGAAGACATCCATTAAATACGTAAGAATTTACTACTAGCGACCTCACCCTAGTACCAAACGGGCACTTTATATCGATGTTTGCCGTGTGGTTCCAGCTTTAGAAGTAGCTAGCTGGTATCAGTCACTAGTAGCCAACCGTTCCCATTTAACTGTCAAATACAACCACAGCATACCAGCTCTCGAATTTCTTTGTTGACGTTATTGTATATTGATCTCTGTTGCCTAGGAAACTAGAGATAACGTTCTAGCTAACAAATACATTAGATTTAATATATCAACTATTTTGATGATTTACTATAACTTGGGTGTCTTCAAGTCGAGGGTGAATAGGCACCTTCTAGACCAACGTGCACCATCGTAGGCCACATCGTCGCTTACCATCAGGTGAGATCGTGGCCAAGCGTTGTTCTATACTCTGTAAAAAAATGATGTTGATATTTCCGTGTACAAAAAGCCTTACAATAGAAGCTTTCTGAACTGTATAAAATAGCCTCAAATGATTTAGTGGCTGTACAATCTTTCTTTACTTATTAGCTAAGCTCATCTCAAACTACCGCTGTGCACCAAGCTGGGTACGACGAAATCGTTTATATCATTCTAACGATTTATTAGTGAAATACACATTAAAGGCTAGGAAATTATTTCTATCAACAAGGACCTAGTTCCTCGTTCTCTGAGTGTATACGTAATACAAGAACTGCCCTCGGAAACTATTTCATCCAATATTTAGGCTCGTCGGCGCGCCTTTTGTGAAAGAACATACTTACGTGAGTTGGATTTAAAATAACTAGAGTTACGACATTGTCCGTATAGCTTTATGTGGAGAGATTATATATATTTATAGCTGTTATATATTGTCTTTAGATTAGAACCCATATCTTCTTGTGGTATCGTAAAGGGTGGCTACGTGAATTTGTAATGAAATGTTAGTTTTCGTATTCCCGCTATGTTCTCGGCCTTAGGATGACCATAAGCCTGCACATAGAATCCTGAACCTATTGAGACGTGGTTCTGCTACCTTTTATTCTCATGTTTGGCGGCAGACTTAGCTAGCACGGTGATAGGTAAGCAGGCGGACATAGAAAATAGTGCAACGTTTGTCCACTATCTTACCTGATGATTGGGGGCAAGTGTCAATTTAGCCGAGGGTGTACCCGTTGGCTTAGCTAGAAGGTTGGTATTCACAGATTGTGGGACTGTGGAAATACTGACGCTGTGGGCTCGATCCAATCCTGCCCTTCCAGCCAGCAATTCTATACATAAAAAAACTCATGTTATTTTGACAAGTTAGCTGTCATTGAAAGCGTCTTGATTGTACACATATTATGAGCTATGTGACATAACGTAAAATCCAAAATGTCGGACTGTAGAGGCCATAAAATATCGTGATCGGTATCAAATGAAAGGTATTGATGAGTACATTCCAAATATTTACTTATTTATCGCTATAAGTTTCTTATTAGTAGAACTTTCTTCTTGTTTCAATGAAATTAAAACCGGCCTAGTGAGTCGGACTCGCGCACCGAGGGTTCCTTACAAAATATATATATAATTAACATACTGAAAATCATAAGTATTATGCACCGAACAATGCTATAACGAATGCGCCTGGACACCACTTTCGCTTTAGTTATGCTCCGCGTCACTAGATGGCGCCACTAGTATTAAAAACAAACTTCACTTTGCAGTCGAATTCCATACCCGATTTATGGCTTTGAACTGCAAAGTTAAGTTTGTAATCATAAAACATTTTTCTAGTTTGGGAGCCCCCTTGTATTTTTAATTTATATTCATCAACAGCCTATATATACGTCCCCACTGCAGGGGCTCAGGCCTACTCTCCTACAGAGAGTGTATGGGCCATTAGTCCACCACGCGGGCCCAGTGCGGATTGGTAGACTTCACACACACCTTTGAATTTCTTCTCAGGAGTGTGCAGGTTTCCTCACGATGTTTTCCTTCACCGTTAAGCAATCGGATAATGTACTTGAATTGAAAAACAACTCACAGGTACGCGTCTGGATTCGAACCCGGAACCCTCAGATTGAATGTCCGCGCCTTATCCATTGCGCGAACGACGCTTTTTATTAATTTTTAATTAATTTATATTATTTGTTGTTATAGCGGCAACAGAAATACACTTTCAATTTATCTGTCTACCTATTACGGATGATGAAATGCAGCTCGCTGTCAGACGGACGGACGGACGGACGGACAGCGGCGGCTTAATAATAGGGTGCATTTGGTTACCCTATGGGTACGGAACCCTAAACAAGCAAGGTATTTTGTTAACAACATATTTTAAGTAGCGATTCGTGCAATAACAATAGCACCTCCTTCCTCTACCCAGCTTTAATGAAACGGCTGGATAATTTATTAATTAAATACGGCTCTGTACGTGTGCCGTAAACAGTTATTACGGCAGTTATTCGGTTAGTTAAAACTAATGTTTGACGTCGTTACGTCGCGTTATAACGCGGTAATGAGATAACTTCTACTATTAAATTGACGCATTGCAATACTTCAATAAAATTCATTTCAATATAACACAGCGCGTATATTTCATAGGGGCGTATAATTTATCCAGATATAGTTTTCGACCGTAAAAATCATATGCGAAAGCAATTTGGTTAAATAGCTCAGTTAATAAAGAGCTTATCATTTTTAAAAGTGCGATCGAGCAGTATTACGTCCAAATTGACTTGACAAAGGATAAACGGTTTATTGAACTGTCATGATATGTCGTGTAAAAAGAACCGTCAATCAGTTGATAACTTTAGATGCAATTAATAAATTGCGTGCTCAATTATTTCGTATGAAAAAAATCCACAATTAATTAACATATAAATAATTATGTTGTTTAGGACCAACACTAAAATATACGCCCGTATGAAATATACACGCTGTAGACATTTTGCAAACGAACACTGAAGCAAGACTGGAGCTATATTTTTGATTCACTCTACGCGACGCGAGCGCCCGATTTCTACTGGTTTTCGTTCGACTTACAAAATTTAATATTTTTGAATCGCTCTTCTGCAACGAGTGGCCGGGACCACTCTTTGCGGAGGCGAGCGATACACGTCGAAAACTGATTGACAGTATGAACTGTTCTGTAAACTTTGCGTTTCGTTTTCGTTGCGTGAAATTTCGTTGGTTTTATTAGTTCAAGCGAATGATAAAAATAGAGTTGATTTCAATTTATACTTTTACTACTTTTTAAAAATAGGCTCAAGTAGACACTATTTATTTATTTGTAATTGTTAAAATTTGAAGTAACTTTTACGTTGCAATAGTTATTGGTTTTATTTTTCTGCGTGAAACGGATAAAATTAAACATTTCAAGTTATATTGGCGAAACCTGAGGCGAATGATTCAAAGCGGCCAAACTTATTTTAATGCGACTTGTAGTCAATCGTGACTATGCGAAGATGCCATGTCACACGAGCGAATCAAAAATAGATCTCCAGATAGGATTGACTGATAGAACAAAGATCAATTTGCAGATTGTCTTTCTTGATATGCGAATTAGTAAGCAGTACTTCTGCCCATTCCCACAATTTTAGTCATCTTTCACGACATCGCACTGGATGGCATTGGCATGGGGTGATTATATTGTAAAGGCGAGACCATGCGGCCATCAATCAATTACATTTGTATAGACCGTAATTGGACCGCTAAACTACTTTGTAACCACGTAGCGTGGGATGACAACTGATTCACTTGCCCTGTTTGTATTTGTATGAAGCCGCGTCATTACCATATCTGTACCATATTCCGCTCACGCCCGCCGCATCGAGATATCTGCAAATATGTGAGCTTGCACGCCGTGTGGCCAGCCCTGTAGGGTTGACACTAGTCACTCCAATAATTTATAGTAGAACTAGATTAAATGACCACCCAGAACATATTACAAATCATTATCAAATCAAAAGTCAATATTTTATACTAAAAATTGTCAACTTTTTAATGATGGCTGTGATATGTTATTTTAAGTATACCACTGAATAAAAAAATTAATTCGTACAAAAAAGACTCTAAAAATTTTCTAGTATTTTTGAAAGAATCTTCAGATTTTATTCTAGATTGTGCAAATAGTGCAAAGTGTAGGTCAAATTTAAAACTTTTTTTGCAAACAATACATGAAGACGTATGTAGCCTACTTTTATCCTCCTTTTAACCCAAGAAGATTTTGGAAGTCAATGCCGACTAAGTCGTAGGCATCAATTCATTAACTTGATGCTTTGTGTGGGCAAGCTTCCATCCCACTGACGTCACTTACCATTAAGCAAGATAAAGGCGATGTGTTCTCTTATGGTTATATAGTCAACTCTTATGAGAGCCACTTTAACGTACTCTCATTGTTGATAATTTTTTGATTAATAAACCAACTTTATAAATATTGTCTTACTAAATCCCTCTTACCCATTACAACGAAGATAGAAAGCTCAAAGGAGATTTGAGTGTCTTGATGCAAAAACTTTTTAAACCCGGAAACTCCTTGCAGAAACAGTAATCCGTAAACACTGAAGAGGTTGATGCCACGAATGATGCAAGAAGTCAGTGCAGGAGACTCATTTTTGTAGAGGCTTATTTTCTTTGTACCACAGGCGCCTAAGCAGGTTCTAAAGATTCAAATTAATCATCCGAAAATTTCTAGAATTTAGGCTGATTTAACATTCCCTGAGCGGTCACTCTGATCATGAATCTAATTCCCACAAATACCGACTTAAGATTGAGCGGAATTTAAATGATTACATTCTGGCAGTTGGTAGCCCTGTTTGGGGTTGTCATCCTAATTTACATTTTAATGTATGCTTTCTCGTTTTGTGATAGAGTTGTTATTTGATTGTGGGATAAAATTGAAACAAATAGGTGTGGATGAGTTGGGCAGGTCGAGATCAAGAAAGGGTTAATTAACCGTAATGGAGCGGTGAAGGGTTGTTTTCTTTTCGGTCATTAGCGGGTTTTTACAAGATACCGGTTGTTTGCTTTTTAGGGAACGTAGTCTTCAGTGAATATAATTATGGTTTGTACAGCAACTTTGCGGGTTTTATATTTTGACCTAAATACGCAATTGGATTTCATTATTATACGGCGTTCAGGTGCGGCACAATATTTAGTCTAATAATAATTAGACCTTTTTGCCTTAATAAAGGGATAATCATACCATGATTTAGTAGAGCCTGGTCGTGCCGTTAGCTAGTAACAAACATTTAAGTGCCTTAGTTTTAGAATTAGGATTTTCCTTCTATTTCCAATTTTTTATTTCATCATTATCAGCCGGGAAACGTCCACTGCTGGACATAGGCCTCCTCAATGGTATGCAACATTGATCGGTCCCGAGTTACTTGCATCCAGTGATTACCCGCGACCTTAAGAGGGTATGCTGGTGTCAAAGCGCCCATACAAACGTAGTCCAGTCATATTTTGAGTATTAAGCTATGAAAATCTATGAAATTTTCAAGACACAATCTAGAAACAAATATCTGTGACGGTGGTGAGTCAGATTTTCGTTTAAATATATACTTCCAGAGTTACAGGGCGTCAAAGAATTGTATTTTACGGTCATAAAAAGCCCCAACTTTGAACCTGATTTACAAGAGTATGAATCGATTTAGAACAATTTGGAAAAACCACCGACATCTGGAATTTCATTAGTATACTGTATTTAAAAAAATGGTTACATAATATACTGTATCCTTCAAATGATCCCTGGACTACGAATCATCCAAATAACGAGTGGATAACTTCGCGTAGTGTATGCTGTCTCACCGTACGCGCTCGGGTAGGATATGGCTCAGATAGGGACAGCTACAAAACAATCCAAATTTGCACGAGGCCACGTGGTCTTACCAACATAGCCTCTTAACTCGATCCATCTAGTAGGGGGACGGCCTGGTATGTGACACGCTTCCTGGTATGTGATCTCTAGGTGAGAACTATTACGAGTACAATCAATCAGCTATCGGTTCTTCGAGCAATGTGCCTTTCCTATTTCCACTTCAGCTAACTGACTCGTCGGGCTATTTCGGTAACTTTTGTTCGTCTACGGATTTCATCATGCCAGATTTTATTTGGTTATGTAAAATGTTACTATTATTATCTGCGAGATGTTTGCTGGAGTAGTAGCAGGAAGCTGGTGGAGCTGGAGGGGAAATAATCGTTTACAAATTCCACATTTAAGTACATATGTGTTTTAGTAGTTTTAGTAAAATGAACTGTGATACAAATTCGCTTTATAGATACTCCCGCTTAGCAAATTGAAATCCTACGGCTGGCCCCTCAAAGAGCGCACCATTGTTTTACCTCCATGTTTATCATAGTTTTGCTAGACCATACAGGTTAATAGGTACAGACCATCTAGGTTAACCTAGAAACTTATAACGAAGGAAATCTACAACGTTTGCAGGGTGAAGAAAAAAGCCCGAATGAATACGATTTCTTGGGTTGGCTTGGGTTTAGAGCTAAATGTGTTATGAAAATTGTAAACTATCAACAGGAACTTTATTTTTTTTAAACTTTTGATACCTGTCAAATACAAATAATTTATTATCTCATTAAAAAAAAGTCATTTTGATACACTGCGGCCTCCACACTAGGCTGAGCCTGTGTCGTGGAGACCAGATACAATTTACAATTTACTATGAGAATTAAAAATTATAATTACAATTAAATTAAATTATATTATAGACAATAACAAATAAACAGAAATAAGAAATTTAAATATAAAATAGAATAGAAAGAAAATAATGTTTTTGGATTTTTGGAATTAGGAATAGGAAAGAGGGGGGTCAATCAAAATCATAAGAAGTTAAAACTAAAAATACTCGAGCACTCAATTAGTCTCTCCTCCCCCCTCTCCACTTTACTCTGTTGGCGCAACTCGCCGATCGCACAAACTCTCGAGTGTTTCTCTTTTTAACCCCTCATCGTACAACTTTATGCAAACGAAAGGTGCCGGCTATTGGAAAATTCGAGCGCTATCGGCGCACCCGGCAAGTTATCTGCAAGTTTGTTGAGCGAAACTTTTAATTATTGCCCGCTGAATGGACAGTTTTGCACTGCGATAACTGGGGCGCTTGAGGGGCTCAGATCTGTATTTGAAATTTTAGTGAAGTCATTGACTTTTTTAGATGCAACTTTTGAATAGATTTTGATTTTTCTATTTTTTATTGCTTTTTAGAAATACATCTGGTCTCTTTAGACACCTACGAATAAATTCCGCAGCCCTCAAATTTGTTGAGCGAAGCTTTTAATTATTGCCCGCTGAATGGACAGTTTTGCACTGCGATAACTGGGGCGCTTGAGGGGCTCAGATCTGTATTTGAAATTTTAGTGAAGTCATTGACTTTTTTAGATGCAACTTTTGAATAGATTTTGATTTTTCTATTTTTTATTGCTTTTTAGAAATACATCTGGTCTCTTTAGACACCTACGAATAAATTCCGCAGCCCTCAAATTTGTTGAGCGAAGCTTTTAATTATTGCCCGCTGAATGGACAGTTTTGCACAGCGATAACTGGGGCGCTTCAGGGGCTCAGAAATCTATGATGCAATTAAACATAGGTTTTATTGTGTTTAGGTTTTCTATTGATTTTAGGGTAACAAAATAGTTTAGTGGCATTAAAACTAATTTAATCGTAAAAAAGTTCCGTATAATTATGGAGCCGTTTCACGTAAGTCGGTTGAGAAATACGACTCGTAGAGGAGAATAGTCGGACATCCGCCGTCCGGACATACGAAAGCATTTTACACCGAGATGAAACGGATACGCTGCGTTCGCGCTTCGAGCTTGCTCCGTCAAAAATAAAACAATTTTTATTTTTAAATATATTTTTTTAAAAGGTTCATCAATTCGAAAGCTTTAGTACTAATTGAGACTGGAATTTAGCGATGTTGCTATGCTGCTAGAAGTGTTAGTATTGGTTCGAGTTGGTTATATAATTTAATTTTGTCATTTTTAAACTATAATCTTATATATGAAATTCTCGTGTCACAATGTTCGTTCCCGTACTCCTCCGAAACGGCTTGACCGATTCTCATGAAATTTTGTGAGCATATTGAGTAGGTCTGAGAATCGGCCAACATCTATTTTTTATACCCTTAAATGTTAAGGGTTGTTCACACTTTAAATTTTTTTAAATTTTTGGCCGAAATTTTTTGTTTTTATTTTATAATAATGTGACATTAAAAATACATACAACCCTAAATTTTTACTTTTTGTCACCAACCCCTATTTTTTTATAGCCATTTTAGTAATTTAATCATTTTTCATCCCGCTCGATAACTGATCAATTATAGTGTTTTTAACTGTACTTCGATTAAAATTTCCCTTAGCTTATGGCAAATCTAAAATTTATTTTATGAAAATAAACATTTAGAAACTAGAAATAATTTATAAGGCAAAACAACGTTTGTCGGGTCAGCTAGTAGAATATATATTTATAAATATATTATAGTACCAAGACGATATACGACGATAATCTCGATAAGGGCAAACAGCAAATAAAACATTGTGTATATAAACAATACACGATGATGGTTAATTATATCGCCCAATGACGATAGAATTCATCCACGCGGTGAATTACAAACAATAAAACAAATTAATTCTATGAAATGTAAATAAATGGAATGTTGCATCGAATATTGATGCCGGCTTTATACAGGACACTCTTGCTTAACATAATTTTGTGTGACATGTTCGCTGTTGCTGTAAAACGAAATAAAACGGGGGAAAGATTTTTTGCGTTCCCGTCGCGGAAAATATTTGTGAATGGCATTTTTAAAATGGCTAGCTAGGAGTCAATATATAAAATTGTGCTTTGACTGATTTAAAAATAAAACAAAAGGTATATATAATTATGTGGCTTTTAAGAATTATTGGACTTAAAAATTTTTTTTCCTGTTTCCTATATTTTTAGAATCATAAAATTAATATTAAAGTTTAGGTGCAAAAAAGACGCTGTGTGAAAGAAAGTGCTTCAAATCCAAACATTTTGTAAACTATTTCAAAAATCAAGTGTTTTTTTGTAAGGTACAAAAAACTTAATATATTATATACAAGTAGCTTTGCTCGGAGTTTTTGGCTAAAAGTACAATTTTACTTTTAATTTGGCTTGAAAACAAACAAACAACTAAAGACTTGGAAAAAACTTTGTATTTTTGATAGTCATATATAGCTGATGAAATAGCTGTGATTGTCCAATAGTCCGTTTTTGGCAGCTTGACCACGATGCTGTTGACCGAGCATGTGAAATTAGTGACCATATTTTGCGTGCAATAATGCGAAATAAACCTGCATGAAAACTCGTAAACAAGCGTTTTCCCAGACATAAGACTATTCTATACCGATTTTTCGTATCTATAATATACCTAAGTATAAATAAATATACAAGAATTAATTGCTCGTTTAAAGGTCTAATAAATAGATTGATTAAAATAACCATTATTATGTAATTTAAAATCAGTAGTGTACAAAGTCTAAGCAGGAGTTCCATAAATTCGCGGAACATCGTTTGTGGCCAAATCGATTTCTGTGGAAATCGTTGTCGTGACCTCCACATCGTTGTTCCAACAATGCTGTGACTAGTCCACGCAACCTGACCTAACTCACTAAACATTAACGCTACACATCTCGTTGTGCCTTTAGTACTCCAGAGTATTAATAGATGTTAGAATTTCAAATGTTGTTGCTAGCTAAGAATAAACATGCGTGGAAGTAATATTTGCCAACTCCAGGCAGTGTTACATGTCTCAATTTTGTTCTGAACTGAATCAATGTCTCTGTGTCATTCGAGAGGTTTCAACCCTATCACGCGAAAGGTGTAAAACCTCATTTCTGAAAAGTATTTAATTCGATAAGTTTGCTATTCTTACAGGAATTTTAGCTTAATGCTACTGCTAAAATAGAACAGCATATGTAATTATCTAAAAACAGAATATCGGAATTTAATAGTGGGAAGCCCCCATAATTTTTGTAAAGGATACTTTTGAAATGTGCAAAAATACTTCTATTCGTAATAAATGAACTTTTATTGTATTTTATTGCATCGACAAATACCTGCAACTTGTATAAACGAAAACTAAAACATTGAAGAAATAAAAACACAAAGTAAAATTGTAATAAAATCATATTAAAAATGTACGGCGACAACATCACAGTGTTGTTAGAAGCCCGAAAAATTATTTTCTATCTGGCGGCCAGCCAAGTGTTCCGCGTGGCCTAGTGTTTATCGTGAGAATGGGTGCATTTTTCTCACCGTGGCGGTCTCGGTCAATCTGCGCCATTGTCTCCGGTCCCAACAATGGGAGATGGGGGCTTATGTTCTGACAGTAGCTTAAGAGACCCTTCACAATTTTCCACTGCGCTCCTGTTCTTAATTTCAACACATGGGAGCGAAGGCGTTTGCTGGTCTTAGTTTAAGTACTGGTGATTATGTCAGAGTTTCTTTCGTCATCGTTAACTTTTCGTTACTTTTTAGGGTTCCGTAGTCAACACAGAGACCGTATGACTTTACAATATCGATCGGTCTGTCTGTCCGTCAGTGAAACTCAGAGTTTTGGTGATAACAACCTGAAAATCTTCATGGTTCTACATATTAATCACGCTGACAAAGGTCCGCAAATAACATATTGTAATGTAAAATTGTAGAGATTGTAAGTTTCAAATGAACACAAACGTTAAAACGTTTTTATATGTGAAAATATTCAGTATAGTTGTATAACTTTGCTTAAAAGAAAACTATCACAGCTAAGAATAAGAAGGCTTTACAAGTTAACGAGTAATAGTCGACCCAATTTATTCTGACTGACAACTACGGAACGGTTTTTACGGTACGGTTTTTAAATGTGTGTTCGATACTTAAAAGCCAATTAGCTGTTAACTTTTTTACGATCATAATGTTACGAACTCTGCAAGCCTCTATTTCCAGGACGATATATTTGTATATCTGTGGTAATGGTGGGGTAAAATAAAATATTTAATAGTGTGTCAGCGTTTTTGTATATTTACTCAAGTAAAAAAACTGCCGATATTTCAAAACTGCGCTCATTGTTTAATAACTGCTTGTGGCCGTGGGAAAATGCCAGCCGAGCGTATTACGCTCAGCGGACATGTTTTATTTTCACAAAAACTGAGATCAACATGAGACCTTAAAAACCCGGACTCGCGCACCGAGGATTCCGTATAGAATATGGATAATTAACATACTGAAAATCATAAATAATGTGCACGGAACAATGCTCTAACGTATGCGCCTAAATACCAAACATTTTCGCTTTAGTTTTGCTCCGCGCCACTAGATGGCGCCATCAAAACCAGATCCCGTTGGTTACCCTTGGTTATGGATCTTTAAAAACGAGATACATAAAATTTTCATCTTCATAAATCTAAAAAACTAAACCTTCGCAATGGCTACAGGATAATTTAGTGGAAGTGTATTTGACGAGATAATACCATCCCTTCCTGTAGAATTGTGCCAAGTCTCGTTTGTGGTAACTTGAATATAACAGTGGTAAAACTAAAGACAACATTAAATTTAAGATGATAACAAAACACTTCTGACTCATTAGTATTATACCCAGCATAATAAGGCTAATTTTATACTCAGTAAATCTGACATCAACTTATCGGAGTTAATATATTTATTTTATTACAAAACACAAAATAAAGAGAAAAGTTTAGCATAAAGTAACAATGATTATTTATTTGAGAATTTATTATTATTTATTATATATATAATTTATTATATAAATATAAAAAATTTTAAATTCGAATTGAGACTTAAATATTTCGTAAGATTATTTATTAATTGTACTTTTATTTTATTGAACATCTTATAGGAAACAACTAAAAGATTCTTGGAATTTTGCAAACTATTGCAAAGACACAGAGAGCCTTAGTGCCGCTATATGGCGAATGCTTGCAGGAAAGCCAGGGTTTGTTTTGCGCTTGACTAGGCGAGGGCACTGCCGTGCCCTAAATTACAGCTGCCAAAGTCTGCCGGTAAAGCTGTCAAGAAATAGTCGAAGTCTGGTATTTCTTAGTCTTCAACTAGTCTTAGAATAAAACATATAAGTAATATTTCTGTCTTCCGCCCTCAAGGCAAGTATTTCCTACGGATCCGATTTTTTATGACCATACCAAGAGTTTTATCATGCTGACTTAGTAAGGATGACGTAAGTGCCCTTCGCTGGGATTGCAATAAATCGAGGACTGACGGCTTGGGACGTTTTTGTCGTTTAGGCTCCTTACGATTGTTTTTGTCCTTTTATTAGATCGTTCGTGGATAATTGATTTTGAAAATAGGATTCTGTTAACGTGACTTTTTTGAGAATTATTTAATTAGGGGTTTCATGTAAAATTTTCGTTGCTACTTGCGCCCGACTGAAGTTCTACATCCGATGAAGTTATGCGTCGTTTGAAGTTGCCTAAACACAGCCTCCCGTACCCCCCCCCCCCCCCCCCCCCCCCCCCCCCATAATATTGGGTTCACGTATATGCCACATTGCACGACTTTTTTAACCCAGCGCACCGCATTTTGAAAACTGAAATGTATGGTAGTTGTACTGATGGTTTACTAATGCAGTCAAAATGCAGTACATACTAAAGAATAGATTTCCCCCCTTGCCACTCGCTTAATTTCGATACATAATTTGCAAAAGAGAATGTATATTTATCTCATTCTGTCTTATGTCCATTCAATGATGTTAGAAAGGTTAAAATATAGTTATTTGGATCCGGCTTCATATTATCTATCTATGACATACTATATTTATGGTCTAATCGAGCCAGGCACCAGCTTCACGGGGACTGTTTGCTAGATTTGGCGGGAGATTATTTAAATAACAAAAAATAACTTACCGGGACGGAGTGGATCACTTACTCGCACTCACTCATAAACATAAACTAATACAATATATATTGTAGTGTGCGTGGTGTACTAAAGTGTGTAATGGAGTGTAGAAATGTTTGGGTGTACATAAATATTACAATAAATAATTGAGGAGCGTAAAAACTGATGCGGACCAAAGGTGTAGAAAAGCCGAAGCTAGGAGCCGAAGTGTCAGCAAAGAGTGTCAGTCTAGGTGTCAGTAGTAGTAGTTTTTTTATCTTTCGCGGGCATTTCACGGCTCTGGACACTGGCTGCTCACATTGGATTTTGGCGTTACTATGGTCTTTCTGTAATCTATTTGCACAACATACGCGGTTTGCAAAATATGTTCTCGTCCCTCCACCAGCTCGCGTGCGTATGTTGACTCGACTAAATTACCATTATGCAAATGTTGAGCACTTCACGTTTTCCCCTGTCACTATTATTTACACGTAATGCTTAGTTGAGATTAGCTTGTTTACTTGCCTTTACTTGCGGTTTTTTAGGGTTCCGTACGTCCGATAAAAAACGGACACCTTGTGATGATAACTCTGACCTGTCTGAGTGTCACAGCTAAAACAAGACTATTAGTTGAGCTTGGGGCACACTTATGTACTGTGATATGACTTTGATCCAAAGTATTTATAGTGCGTTAGTCTTTAGTAATATTTCAAAAGGTTTTGCCGGTTTGTCGTGATCAAAGAGATTTAAATTATATATAGTAATATTTTTAGTCTTTGGCCGTGATAGATCACAAAATGGCCTGCCACCAACCAAACTAAGTGCCCCTGGGAATCTAACCCGGGACCTCCAGATTGTTAATTCAATCGTGCAGGCATTAGTTTATAAAAATACTGTAAAAATATTTTATTTAAGCGTTGTGATGCTACTCTACATATTTTTGAATTTTTTTATTAAACCTCTTTCGCGACAGATTTGTTAATGTCAAAATCCGTCATTACGTATCAGTCATTTTGCGTCAGTATTGTTTATTGTTGTTTATTTTGTTATTTACTTTCTCAGTGTTTATTTTATTGTTTACTTGAATTGAATTATGATCCGTAAAGTAACTTCAAACGACTTAAAAAGTACTATACATTTTAATTGACATCCTATTAGAAGTAGTACAACATGTCAAAGAGGAATGTTAAGGCCAAAACCAGTTCTATATTGACGGAAGCGTCGAAGAGCTTAGTCCATCTCGGCACAGTTCAGGTTCCCGTGGATGATGATGATGATGATGATATAGAACAAAACTTGATTGATGCCACATTGTTGTCTGCCTTGCTGAAAACACTGTCCGGGCAAACTGTGTTTACCTACGCCGTCTACGATAACCACCGAGTAGTATCAGAGTTCAACATGCTCGGATTCGTCATGTTCTTTATATCCTACTCATTGTTTTTCTATTGCGGCTACATATCATTCACCGCTGACATCAGTGTAGTGCGGCAACTATACAAAACCAGACTGAAGAGTTACGGGGACGCTTTCGAATTTTACGTAGCTCTGTTTTATGTCATTTTCATCATGTGGCGAGTGCCGGTCGAACTAGCAAGAAATACGGAAATTATGCAGATATTTATCTACATAGACGTCCAAATAAAAGAAGCTGGTCTCAAGATTGATTACAACGCGACGAAGAAGATGGCGCTCTCATACATAGGAGGGGTGGGGCTATCTTGGCTACTGCACACGATCAGTTTAAGAATGGCTTTCTACCAGCTCGACGAAAATAGCACTATCGACTGGCGTATCGTTTTCGAGAATTCGTTTGCGAACGCGCTAGCGATGGTCGCTACCTTCCACAATATGTACTTTTTGAATCTGCTGAAGGAAAGATTCGGTATTGTTAATCAAGCGCTGGAAGCGTTAAAGCCTGAAATAAAGGCAGCTATTGAAAAGCCGCTGGAATACATTGATGCTAAACGGCTCGCGAACCGTCTGAGAAGTATATCGAAGATATACAGTAAAGTCCACCATGCGGCTAGTGAGATAGGTACCAGCTTCGGTTTGGTCGTGGTGGTGACTATTAGCACGTGGATGCTCCACATTGTGGTCGACGTGTTCTACATAATGGAGGTCCATGCGGTACAGTTGTACAAGGCAAACTTGAAATATTATTTAATATTCATGGTCTACATCTCTTGGAATATATTTTATGGAGTCTCCGTTATATTTTTGAATGTACATTACAGTGAAGAAACTGTTAGAATGGTAAACATTTTTTGGAATACCTCCAGTATTTGTTTTTAATTTCATTTTTAATTAAAATTAATATAATTAGGAATTTCACCGTTTGATCCAGTTTTTATTGGTTGTTCGACTGCTTGCTGTTCTTGTATGCAACACCCAAGCAAGAATTTAAAAAAATGTATGATCGGTTTGCACTTGGCCTTCATCTCACCTTTTGGTAAAAGAATAAGGCCGTTGGATGGTAAGCGTCCTCCTCAAGCTATTGAGGCGCATGCTCTATTACCTTTCAAACTAGAACACAACAGTGCTATTAACACTACTGTATAGCGGCAGACTTAGGTAATTTAATTACAATTAATTTACTTAGGTAGAAAAAAAACTTAGGTAAATTACATTAGGTAAAAGGTAATTAATTTAGGTAAGGACATTTTGTCGCTCGGCTATGCGTGATTACAATACCTAACCTACCTCAGGTACGAAGGTCTTCCACCCCTACCCTCCCAGCTAGAAAGCATGCTTGCGAACAAGCAAGCAATAATTGATACAGAAAACAAGCTAGCATTTCGACTATTTTGATTTTTCGGCAAAAGTAATTTTTGGTGGACTAAATTTGTTCGGGAGTCGGCTAGTCGGGTTGTAATGACTCTCAAAATCAACTTCAAAACGTAGCTCAGAAGGGATATCGGTCGGTAGTACTTCAGTATGGCAATCGCCTTTCTTACAGAAGAGCTTTACCAAGCTTCTGCTCGTGCAGGATAATAAAAGTAAATATTGTTTCTTTGTTTTAGGCAATGAACACACCACGTATAGTACATGAAATAATTAACAATAACACTGATCCCCTTATCAGAGAGATGGTGAGTTTGCATTTAAAAGAATCTTGATTATTTTAAACTCGTTTAAACTCATTACCCCCGACGCTAAAAGAGACACCCCTCTTTTGTATATCCCTCTACTAAATTTGACGCCAATGTCTGTCTGTATCTCTCGAACGGATGGACAGATTTTGATGCGTTTTTTTAACGTAAAAACAAGTTTATTTTCGGTGGTAAAATAAAAATTTAAAAAATTCTGTAGTTTGTTGCGAAGGTTTTTTTAAAAATTTTAAATTTAGTTCACTTGTGTACGTTGAGCATTCACTTGGCCTTCATCTTACCTGATGGTAAGTGACGATGAGGGTGTTTGAATGGAAAGCGTGCTCACACAGAGACCTCAAGTTAACTTACTGCGATCACCAATCCGCTTAGCAGGCCTAGTGATTAACTCAACCTCTAACCCCACCCCATCTCCCCCTATGGAAAGCTCGATGATGATTTATAAATGAGGATATCATGTCTGTCTTTTACGCTTACTTATTTTATTACTACCTCCGTGGCCTAGTTTCTAAGTAGCACTTACAATACGTTGGTCTCTTTACATCGTCTGTGTGGTATTTACTTCCAGGCGATACAGTTGTCTCAACAACTGGTCCATCAACAGCCTTATTATAAACTGGGTGGTCTTTACAAACTGGAATATATGCTTCTTATGACAGTAAGTATATCAGTACACAACTTCAACCAACTCTCATCCAATCAATAGGCAATAGCTATGTCATTAGTCATTAGGCTATAGAAATACTGTTAGCTCGCATGTAAATACTAGCACGGTATTTAGCGTCATTTCATTACGTTCTACCAATGACCGCTGAGAGAAAGGGTTTTAAGACTACTGGCCTGTGTCATGGAAACATTCCTTTCCATTGAAAGAAAGAAAGAAAAAACTTTATTTCGACACGATAAAACTAACTTTTACTCTAGATGAAAAAACAATTTTATGACGTGCCAAAAAAGGTCCAGCAGATAGCCTGTCTTCCGTCTTCATTGCGCCGTCGTCTGCGTACTAGCCATATCCAACTTCATTCATTATCAGCCAGGAAACGTCCACTGCTGGACATAGGCTTCCTTCATGGTACGCCAATCGACCGATCCCGAGCCACCTGCATCCAGCGATTCCCCGCTAACTTAACCAGGTCGTCCGTCCACCTAGTAGGGGGACGTCATAGTGTATCACAGTTGTCATTTTAACACACTTTTTGATTATTGTTCAAAACGCCATCTAGGGGTTCCATCTCTGCGTAATGGCTATTATTAGCTTACATTAATGTTGTGAGGGAAATTCAATTCCCACGTTAATAATTGAATGTCCTTTTTTGGTAATTCCTTATCACAGCCAGCTATTCTATTTTAAAATACAACAGAAATTTAGTATGGGTTGTATAATAATTTCCTTTCCAACAGGGGGCGCGTTTTGTTTTCACAAATCTACTCATCGTCTTGAAATTTGTTACCAGAGATTTCAAACCGTGATGACTTGAAGATTTCGCTCTGAAATAGGCCTGCAAACCGCCAAGGTACAATTATTTGTAAGACATTGCAAATGGAAGATTAGAGAAGTGCGCTTTACTAGAACCCTCTGGATACTCTGACATTGCCAACAAAAATGACGTGGCCTCAGTTGGACTTACAATTCGGATGTCTAGGATATGAATCCACGTGGCCCTGTCTCTGCTTGGTTATTATTTTTTATGTCGACTTGGCTAGGCTACCAACCCTACCAACAGTGATAATTCAGGAAATGACAGGTATTATAGCTAGCGCCTCATTATCTTAAAAGTTTGGGGAGAGTGTGCTTGTTGTCCAATGGTATTTTTGTCTCTTACCATATGGTAATATGAAGGCCAAATGCAAACCCTAGCATACTAAAAAACCGACCGAGTACGAATTGGATTCGCGCTACCATTTACCATTTAAACCATTTGTTTGTCACAGACAAATTACACATACAAACACACACACATATATAAAACTAATTCAAACATTTACAACATTACGATAAATATATATTAAAAATTTTTTGGTTCTGTGGCAGGAGCTGTCTCAGTACCCGTTATGCTTTTCTGCTGAAAATCACAACACTGATTTTCAGCCAGCCCCTATTCTAACCAGATTTTAACAATTTGCACGCAGAGCTACACAAATATAATTATCTTACATTACTTATACACACAACACTAATTAATAATATATTTAGAGTCATAATGAACAATATTAAATACTTAAGAAATTAAAATAACATAAGACTACTCGTATTTCTACGGCAAGACTGATACTGAAACAACATAATTTTTCAAGGGTTTACTTTTTGAGCATGAGCTACAAGGGTTACACACCATGAAAATAAACGTAAAGACATTCCTCAAACAGCCCCCACTGCAGGGGCTCAAGCCTGCTCTCCTACAGAGCGTCAACGTTATTACCTTGAAGTCTTACACGCACGCACGAAAAAGCATGACTCATTGTCACGTTCCGCCTGAGCCGAGCGTGCGAGCGAGAGCGCGGAACGAGCGATAGAGAGGCACGTTCAGCTTACGAGATCGGCTTGTGACGCATCTATCTCTGTGCTTCTCGGACGCATCGGACCATGCAATATTTCATCAATGTTTTCTTACGATGTTATCGCATAATTTTACGCCGTAAACCGATAGACAACTATTTTTGTATAATCGCACAACAAAGTTACTTTTTCAAGGGTTTTTTGCCGATTGATCAAAACTACACTATGAAGATGAGACATCGCTCAGGTTTTAGATATTACTCGTAATTACACAAATTAATGTCTACTATAACTGTTTAAGATTTTTCTCTTTAGAAACTTTGAAGATACAGATTTTCTTATAAATATTTTTCGTTATATTATTAACTGTGACAGACGGACAAATAGACAGCAGAGTGATTTTATAAGGGTATTTTTTCATTGAATTTTTGGAGCACTAAAAAGTTAAGCTGACGTGCTTAATCAACATCAATTTAATTAATTAAGTTAAAATCAGACTAAATCTTTTATTCCGCGATTGTAAACTTCTAACCATAAGACCCCCTTATATTTCACCACGACAATCGGATTCATAAGCTGATTAAGTTGGTAGTTACAGGTTGATTGATGTAAATAAGTCCACTGTTGGACATAAGCTTTCCTTCATAGATCGCCATGGCTTCACATGAGGGGATTTGCCATAATCCACACGTGCTAGGCGGAATTATGATAGCAGCAGATACTATGTGCATGCAGTAACTACACGGTAATTAGTGTTGGTAGATTTTGCTCCTCATTTTCTGAGTATTTTGTCACTTACTGTCTTTTACGTTGCCCACGGCATGACATGGAGAGGTTCCTATATATTCTACCCATAGTTGTGACTTGCTCGTTTTTTTGTTCATATTCATTTGGACTTCATCCTAATAAATGAAAAGACAAGGTCAACAAGTTATTTTGCATAAATGTGGTACAAATTGTTCTTATTAAATTGGCATTATGAAACTGGCATTTGAAAAATTCTATACAAACTAAATAATAATTCATATATGTCAGGTCTTACAAAAACAAACTTATAAATACAACAACAATTACATATAGAATGTCAAAACAAAATAGTTAAAATATTCATCCAAATGTGAAGAAACAATGCTCAATAAGAGAGACTATGAGTTGAATGAAAATTTGTTTAGAATCCATAATTTAATGAGGCTCTAGGTATTTTATCCTAGTCAGTATTGACGCAGAAATTTTATTTCTCCATATCTCAGTGACGAACTAGCTTTAAAACTGATCATTATAGATATTTCTATTATTTGTTGATGAGTATTTTACTATTATTTATAGGTGATTTATCTAAATATTATAATGAGAATATGTAAAATTAATTTTTAACAGATTTTTGTTTACTTTCTACTGCGAAAACCCGCTCAGATAATCTCAAAGTAACTTACACAGTGCCACATTTTTTGACATTGACAAGGCTCACGTCGTCAATTGCGTTACTACCGTAGCGGTAAAATTAAATGCGTCCCAATACAAAATGTTCAAAAACAATTATATGTGACATACATACATGATATATCACCGTTACGCTCGAAGGGCTTCGCTTCTAAGCGCTTCGCTTCTTTATTGTGTAATTTACCTAACGGCTTCTGATTTTTCGGACGGTACAACTTTTCAAGAGATCTCTTCAAGGGAAGAGTGAACAGACATTTTCTTCTAAAATATTGTTTAAATGTTCTTTATATCCCTTAGAAAACTAGCAGATCCAGCTCGTCAATAGCTTGAGGCTTCTGGGTGTGTACTTACTATCTAGCGGCCCTACAGTGTCCATGTGCGAATAAGGGCAAGCGAAAAGCTTAAAGTTTAAACCTATATGTACATTAAAAAATAGAAGTGAAAGCTGTTAAGGATCGAGACGAACTTAAGGACATATAACAGTTTTTAATGATTAATTTTTGGAGATAGTCCAACACTTGATAGCCTCTCACCTGATGTTAACGGGATTTTGCTTAACTTAAACTTAAGGTGACTCCCCTGACAAAAGTTTCATGGTTTTCTGAGGCCAAAATCTTTTGTAATAGAATATCTGGCTTTGATAAGTAATTTATTTGAAAGTAGGAGATTGGATTATAGTGTTGCGAAATGAATATCGTGAACGTAGAAGTTTATTGGCAGCTACAATAGCCCTTACGCAGCTAATGGTCCCTAGATGACCTAGAGAGTGTATTCCACCACCACGCGGGCCCAGTGCGGATCGGCGGACTTCACATGCCTGTTCAAGACATGCAGGTTTCGCAATCGGATAATGTACTTGAATTGAAAAACAACTCATAGGTGCACGGCTGGATTCGAACCCGGAACCCTCAGATTGAGAGTACACGCCTTATCCATTGCGCCGACCGGCGTTGTAAACAATAATAAAAAAGTGTGTAAAAATCAAGTGAAACTTGATACTCATTTCACGACATTACAACCCGATGTCTATTTTTGGATCATTACTGCACAATGCCAGTATTATAATTTAAAAGATTGTAGTTAAATAAATTTATTATGTCACTTTTGTCAGGGAAATCGTTACGTGTTGGTCTAGCTAGACGCTCTGGTATTTATACACTTCGTCTGAAAAAAACACGTACGAGTATATTCGTTAACAAACATTTGCATTTATAATTTTAGCAGGATACAAAGAAGCTTTAGAAATACGACAAACGCAAACACAAAAATTTTGTTTTCCATATTTCCCCGTAAATGAATTGTCGCGTACAAAAATACTTTACAAACAAGATTAATTTGGATATCCCCGATTGTACAGTGTTAGGATATAATGCGGTAAATTTCCACAGAAAGGAAATAGGCCCGATACGGTATACATATCCGAAAACATCGTAACAACGGAACTTTGTACAATAAAACTGAAATATTCGCACAAAACATAATTTATGTCGCAAGTTTGTTTTTCTTAATGCGGCACGGAAGTCTTTATTTGTCGCTAAACACCGGCCTTTCGACTTTTTCATTATTCTGCGGAAATTTACAAAGTTTTCTGTCTGGCCTTGTAGTCCTGGTTTTACTATATAAGTATACCTATGTCATTCCGTGAGATTCGTAAAAGAGGACTGATAGTACAACACATTTCTGCACACATCTTTCATGATGTGGCCAAACGTTGATCTGTTTCCATTAAAAAAATAATTCTGAACGGATCACCACATAAAGCTATGAGGGGTACTACAAAGCTATGAGGATTTATAAAAAAACGGACGGAACCTCGTTTAATAACGCGTGAAGTCAACAAAAATACACACACACGTGTAACTGACACCGACGTGCGCTGCATTTTGATGGCTGAGTGTCTGACGTAGTTCATTCGGAAAGTCCAGTGGCACACTGCGTCCTGGATTTTCTGATATCTGTGGAACTGCAAATGTGAATCACTGCCCAGAATTTCTGAGTTACTGGTCACATAAACTTTTTGATAAGTAAGCACATGGAGGAGGCTTTTTTGTTCAGCAGTGATAACTAAGTGGCTGAAATAATATTCATGCGTAACGTAATGACAAAATACAAACGTTGCAATACCTACGAACCGTTTCGATAACATTGAATATGCGATAATGCGATTTCGCGATAGGCGATCCGAATGCGGCGGAAACCGTGGGATAGCGTGAATAAATCTCCCACGTAATGGATTCGCGACATTTGTTCCGTTGTATTTATAAACGCATCGACGGATCACGCGGTCGGTCGTCGACCTGATTTACACGATGCGACAATTGTAAACATTTTAACATGTTCGGGAATAGATGAGGCCGTACCAATATCAATTAGAGTACTATTAAGAGATGATTTGAATTCTGCCCCTGACGGGATGAAAAGTGTGAATTATTTGGTATGGGCAAATTTTTAAAAAAATTAGTAGTTTAGTAAATTAGTATTAGTAAAAGTAGTAATTCCAACAGGGAAATACTGAAGAAAACAAGTGAATGAAAAGTAAATTTAAAAAAAAACGACTGCGTAATTTTTTAAAAACCTTTTATGATTTTGATATAAACCAGTGTCACTCTCACAGTAAATACAAATCTAACGACACCGCTTAAGCTAAAATCCATTGAGCTGTCCAGGCCGGAGAGGGTCCTAAACAATTATACATACATAGTTACATACGTAATCTCGAAAAACATAACCTTCCTTCTGGCGCAGTCGAGTAAAAACTATACAGACGGAAGAAACAGATCATAATTTGATAAGATGAACACAAAATAAACAACACAACAAATAAGATACAGAAACAAATAAAGAAAGAAATTGCTTACTTCCACAAAATGGTAACTTAGGCTTTGTGTTGTAATTTGGCGTAAAGAAAACCTTAACATATGTTGTATGTACACAAGGACAGATGTGTCCAATTTACTCGTACTTAGTGGGATAGTATATTAAACATACTACGATTACAGAAGTCGGTACTAATTACATCTCGGATTTGAGGCAGGAATCCTTAGCAGTCTTCAGTTCATTTTGTCACTCATATATAAATAGGATAATCGACACATACAATACGGAGTCTAATAATATCTAGAGTTAACAGATACGTACTATTATTTTATAGATTATCACAGAACAATAATCCAAATAGAACTTCTTTTGTTAGAATTTATTATTATTATCAACGGCCTATATATTATCCCCACTCAGGCCTACTCTCCTACAGAGTGTATGTGCCATAGTTCTCCACGCGCGCCAAGTGCGAATTGGTAGACTTCACATACACCTTTGAATGTCTTCTCAGGAGTATGCACGTTTTCTCAAGATGTTTTCCTTCACCAAAACGCCACTAGTAATGATTTTTATCACTCGTACGTTACTTAATCTTTGAGTAGTTTTTACGTTGTAGTGTGTTAGAACGCTAGTTCTTATTTGACTTAGGCTAGTGTTGCTTCATCATCATCCACAGCCTATATACGTACATCCCCACTGCAGGGGCTCAGGATTACAATGGAGAGTGTATGGTCCACCACGCAGGCCCAGTGCGGATTGGTAGACTTCAGACACACATTTGAATTTCTTATCTGGGGTGTGCAGGTTTCCTCACGATGTTTGATTGTATCATTCGTACATAAATCCCAAATAACAAATTGGAACTCATTGGTACGAGCCAGGTTCGAACCCACACCTCGATTGTTCAAGAACAGACGCTCTAACCAACTGAGCTACCTCGGCTATTGTTAGATATATGTACCATAGAAGACAAAACACATATGAAACGTATAAGATTATCGTTTCGTATCGTCAGCGATCGTAAAACGTCGAAAACCGAATTTGAAAAATACCGGCATTACACTTCCCTTTATTGGACAGGGGATCCTGGAATTAAACGGAATCCTCGATCAATTACACGAGATCACACTGTCAAAGTGATTTGGGACCAAATCCGGTCGCATTTTATATTTCCCGCATTGACACGTTGCACGCAGCGAGGCTGGCGGAAGGCTCTTATCAACCGACAAAATTGATGACAGGGCTCCGCTCCACACAAAAACTATCCAAAATGAACTCTATTGGGGAACATCAGTTTATAGACAAAATTGACATCTATTTTTATTTTATTGAATAGGATATACATTAACATGAGTATTAAGACACAAATCAACAGTATAGCCAAATGCTATCCCACTTACACGCAACAACGACATGCTAATAAGAACGTTATTAAATTTAAATAACGATAACAAAATGATAATAAAAATAGAATATTTACAGTTGACAAGAAATTAAGTTTTAGAATTTAAATTTACTATTATGGAAAATATCAATATCCATAGTTTTAGTTAATTGGTTATACTGACGCACAAGTCTGTTTAGTGGTGAGTGATGTCCAAGATTTGTCCATGCATTGTTTTTTTAATTTTTTTATTGAAGATAGACCAACACTTGACCTCAATCTCACCTGATGGTAAGTGGCGATGAGGTCGAAGATGTTACGCTGAATAAAATGTGTTTACCAGGACGTGGTAATTTGGCTGTAACTATCTACACCATATCTAAGGCGTTTTGTAGACGGTCTGCATTTGGACAACAAAATAGCTACAGAATATATCAGTTACTCCGCTATTTCTAAGGATCTATATAGGATTTGTAGACCAGCGTAGAAAACATCATCTGCCATCATGCTATGTAAGTAAAGCCAATATCCATCAATATAGGCTAATATAGGCCAAATGTAAGATCACCAATTGGCTTTTGACACAATAGGGGAAATCCTCACAATATTACAGAAGCACACACACACACACTCTTCTCGCTGCCATTAATTTGCAATGTATACTTTAATTTAAGTTACTTTATTTTCTTCATGTAAAATAAGTTATTTGCTAGCCAAAATTGGCTGCCAAATAACTTATTGTATATGCATTAATATTCTAGAAAATAAACATATTTGTATTTATATTTTTGGTATTTGTATGTTCTGTATTTGTATGCGCCAAACAGCAGTATTAATTCACCACTGTTGTGTTCCGGCAATGAAAGGTAATATAGCTAGCGTCTTATTGATTAACTCTAGCCCTATATTATAGAAATCCAACGGTCGATCATTTCTACCACTTGAGATACAGGCTAAGTGCTAGCCCATTAAATATATACAATTATTTGTCTTGTTGCGGATTTGTCCATGTGAAAAGCTTTGTATAGATTTGTTTAATAAACATTACTTCAATGAACTACGAGTCCAAATTCTAAAACATCACATAATTTCAAAGTAAGTCCATAAAAACGTAGCTCCATCTGAGAAGGTAATACCTTAATCCAATCAGAGTCAATGCGTGTAACGAATAAACGTCCTGAAACATATCCCCAGGTAGCTCTGTAGAAGATTAGGTACCTCCATAAATGGTTAATGGACCTTTTGAGGAACGCTCCGTTTTCTATGAGTCCCTAAATTAAATTAATTTAACTCGCTCTTACATTTCTATCTCTGGTTGAAACGTCGATTCGCTGTAACTAATGCAATGAGTCTCTTTAACCCATATCTTCTAGTAGCTATGCTTGTATATAAAATATTTTTGGTCGGGGATTTTACGATGAATCGGACCATAGATATATAACTGCTTTGCAAATTATATAAAAAATCTGAAATTGCGAAGCACAAAAAACATCTTTCCGGTTTAAAAAAACCCCAGCAAATAGCAAACGGCATGTTTAAAATACTCGTATTCCACTTAGTAACAGTTGCAAAAGTATTTTTGAATTAGCAAATTACGAACTATATGGTTTCACAGTTGAACCATTTGAAAGTTTTGTAGAACGCATGTGATGGGAACTACAAATTGTTAGTCTAGAGATAATAAAAAGAGAGGTGAATCTCCTATCTCCTTCATGTGAGTAGCATGGAAACTTTTCGAACGAGTGTGAAAGAGAGAGAGGCAGATCCATCTATCTTCGTGTCGGATAGCAACAAAAGATAGCGTGGAAGGCTCTCGAATGTTCTTGATGATTGTGAAAAATTGAAGATCACTGCGATGGATCTAGAAACAATACCGGGTATATATAAGCGCGAGCCGAGCTTCTACGACAGTTGAGTGGAGTTCAGTTCTAAGTAGACAGCGATTTAAAGTGAAGAAACGGAAACCGGAAGAAATTGTAGAGCGAAATTACAGTCGAGGTGAAAAAGTATTAGTGTACTAGTGTGTCACGTGGTGTCAGTAGCGAAAAACCGGCGTCAGTAGTGTCAAAGGACTCTGTAAGTAGAATCCAGGGACGGACTGAGTGCAAAAGATTTGGACCCAGTGAGACAGGGACGCTCTCTGTTTGGGGGACCCGCAATTTTGAAGATTAGTATGTAAGATAACTTTGGACACGTGTTTTTCTTCAATCCCTCGAACTTGGAATCTCGTAACAATATTATCTAAACATGATTACGACAGAAATGTGGAGACAATTTAAAAAGACAAGTGCAACAAGCAGTTACTTTCTTATTATAACCTACGGCGAGAAAAGTCGATAAAAGAAACAAACAGCTTGAGGCAAAATAAAAATATAATTATATGCAAGCGTTATACTAGAATAATTGTTAAATGTAAGATTTGCATAAAGAACAATTATGTTTCTTTGTCTGTGTGTCTTAAATGAAACTGTCATACTGTGTGAATAATTGAAAATAGGACCTTCAGTTGATGTTGATGAATATTCTTGTCTCGTCGATTACCTCATCTTCACGTGATGAACACGGATAGTGATAGATTCAGTTATTTTATTCGAAATGTTATGCTTATTCACCACTGACTCTTTATTATGCTATGCTACTTGATCCGATTTCTACCACGTTTCTATATTTTGCGCTATCGAATTTTGCAGCATATAGCTATGTGAAACTCGTTTTAAAAGCGATGTCAGTTTTGTGTTTGTGCTTTGTATGCAGTGCTTTTAACTATTGAGTGTATCCCACGACGTTGATGGCTTCATTCTCTTCAGACAACTCACTGAAATATGCCAAAACACGCTCTCTGAAAAGAATTTCACATTTCCCAATACTTACGTGAAATATTCGTATGCTTTCAAATGTTTCCCTCTCGATTTTAGTAGTATGGCAATAGCCACACAGAGTAGGTAATAATATTACTGCCAGAGTCGCGAGCAATTATATAGTGAAGAAATTTGGAACGACCGGTTAGTAGAATAACCAGCCAAGTGTGAGACAGACGCGCGCAGACCCGAGGGTCCCGTACAGAATATGAAATTATATGTAATAGGGTGTGCCTGGCGAAAAACAGAGCAATAATTGTTAATTTACACATTGGAGTACAAATAACAAAAGGTGCTGAAACAGGTGTTGTAATAGTAAAATTTTAATCCTACTAATATTATAAGTGTGAAAGTGTGAAAGTTTGGATGTTTAGATGTTTGGATGTTTGTGACGCTTTCACGGAAAAACTACTGAATGGATTTGAATGAAACTTTACAATAATATAGCTTATACATCAGAATAACATATAGGCTATAATTTCTAAAGACATATTGTGTAAATTGTACAAAATCACACTTATAATATTAGTGGGATTACATGGGCAATTTTGGCATAACAAAAACGCGTTGTCTAGCAACCGACCATAGAATATGTAAATTCATATATACAAACTTTCGCGTTTATAATATTGGTGTGAAGACTATTTGAATGTACAACGTTAGATATTGAAATTTATTTTGTTTCTTTAAACTATTAGATTACGTAACAGAATAAAAACTATTTTGTACCTTATGCTGTATAATAATTAGTCATATACGTCACCTGTGCCTATCGAACAAGTAGAATACATCCTGAAGTACACGCGGACGAAGTCGCGGGCGGAAGCTAGTGAAATATAATTTGAGTATTATATTTTACAGATTTACTCCTATACTTGCTTGCTTTTTGCCAAATTCCATGATTTATTTATTTTTTATTTAAACAGTTTATTGTACACGGAAACATTACATAACACAAGAAACAGAAAAAATATATACAAAAGGAACAGCTTCTGATTGATGATTCTAGGCCAATTGAAAGTACTCTATAGGTTTTAATGATTTATTGGTCGAAAAATGCGGCTCAAACAGTCGTATCTGTTAATGCGTTAACTTAGACCTAGAAGCTTCATTATTTTAACAGCCCCAAGAAACTGCAGATTTAACTGCTTGAGGTTAACTTCAACTTAATACCGCCACGCGTTCCTGAGAAAAAGGGTATTTTACTAAATCAACTAGGTGGCTATGACGAAATGCCAAATAAAGACGTAGAAATTTAACAACTATTTTGTAACACTTATTTATTTTGTGGTCAACTGATTTTAATATTAAACGAGCAGTCTTCTAAATATATAAATAAATATGCCGTAGATCTTGAAATTAATTCTCACGATTTCGATGTCATTCTCAGATAAGAGGATTATGTGGTCAAAAAAATCGACTGGTGAACAAATTCAACCGTCTTTATTATATATCAAAGAATGTTATTAGTTAGGCAACATAAATTGTTTCGGAATAAATACAAATCGAAATATTCTTATACCCAGAATTTCACCTTTTGTCTATCAAAGAGAGTGAAACTACACAAGCGAAACTTTTACATGTCAGTAGCAAAAACTTTGAACCTGTACGATACAATATACCATGAAACCAGGAATGGGAACTTTTACAGAGAAACGAAAAGCAAAAGGAACATTCTAAACATGCGCCTGAACTTTCACTGTGAAAGGATCAAATTCCCGAGTCTTATTTAAGTCAGAGTCATTGAATCAAAAGTTTTTATCAAAGTTTTCGCCTCGCTTTTCGGTGATCTGTGAATTCGGACTTGATCCTTCCCGATGGCAAGTTTGAAATGTCAGAGGTCTCGTTATTTGGGACAGGAACGGTTGTTTTATTTATTCAAGAACTGTTCTATTGTGTCGCGAATATAAATTGGACAAACGAAATACGACAACTTAATCGTTTTCTTTGTGACGGTTTAATATAATTTATTTAAATGGAATTGTACAAACGGATGGACAAGCGTGACCTTTCGGGGAGGCCTATTTTATAACAAAATAACTATCATTTTAATTAAGAATTGTATCTTCCTTCCTACAATGCAGGTATAGGCTGATAAACAACTGCTAGTAGGATTAGTACCGACTTTATTTTCATAGAGAACGATGTGGTCGCAGCTACACTCACACACGTAAACTATTGACATCAGATATGCACACATACACATCACTGAGAAAAGATTTTTCAAAATACAACCCTCAAGTAAGTGAAATCGCTGACATAGAGTGTAGAATGTAGGTAGGTGTAAGACTGCAAAAGCCAGAGGGTGAAAGGCAAGGCGACGTGAGCGAAGCTCTTCTTCGGGAACTTTAATTAATATGAGATTTTCTTTTAATGCAACACGACGACGGCTTGTTAGCCGGAGGCAAAGGCTGAGCTGGCGGTTCTCGCTCGGGTTGTGTTTTCAAGTTCTTATGAATCTCTTATAATTATTAAATTTTTACTCGGTGTTTTTAACGAAATTCAAGTAGAAATGTTTCCGAATGAGTTTTTCCGGTGAAAGGACGAGCTGTGGTTAGTAAATGAGAGTTCGTGAAAATGACAGTGGATCTCAACATGTTATCTCTGCCAAATACAATATTTCATTTAACTTTTGGTCTTCATTGACTACATTAAAAATCATCTTTAAATCCACTCCTGAGCCTACAGATCGCCGCATCGAACAGGATTTCAATAAGGGGATTTCCCATAATCACTACGGTAGGCTAATTGCAGTAAAATGTTTGTCACATGCCCGTAGAAATCAGCAAAACCGAGAATCATATTGCAGAACAGTAATTGAATTAAGTTTATTTAAAGTTTGAGTTTTAGGGACTAACAAAAAGGCATCCTTTTAGTTCGTCTAGCGTTTCACTTTTAACTTTATCATGCGTACAGCACGGGAGGGGAACGCATTTTCTAGACCAACGCGTATCATCGTAGGCCACAGCGTCAGTTAACAAAAGGTGAGATTCTGTCCAAGAGTTGTTCTAGTTTCAATAAAAAAGAATATTTCTCATAGGTTGAAATATCTTATCGAGGGCACACTTATCTAGAGGTATAACAATATGTAATGTTTGCAAGTAATCCAAACTTAAATACGAAAATACCCGTATTTAATAAATAAAAATCCAGTTTTCGTAAAAGAGATCCAAGTCCTTTTATAATATGGAAGAAAATGCGGCACTAATTAAAATACTTGGAGGCGCGAGGCCTTGAAAAGAATGCGGCTGAAATGAGGTCGTGAAGGCAGCTAGCTTTTAGATGGAAGCTCACTATACTCTGTTTATTATTTTGTTTGAACATTCAACCTTAGAGGATCCCAAAGGCCGGGTTTTCGGTCTCTGGGAGCGTAATCTTGTAAGAGATGTTAATAAATTAACAAAATTACGTTTTTTTAACACACACAGACAGACAACACTGTTAACATAAACATAATAAAAATAATAAACGCGTTCAAAAAGAACTAAGAAACCGACTTCAACTGCCCTAAAATGTTCACTCTTGGAGGTAGATTTACCTGGGTCTATAAGTACTTTGTTTGTGTTGATTTTCGAAAAAAGAGTTTACGCAATTTCAATAAAATTCCCGAGAGCCAGTGAAGTATGATTTATCAAACAAAAAAAGAATCATCAAAATCGATTCGTAATTGGCGAAGTTATCGCGTAACATAAACAAAAAAAGAAAAGTCCCCCCACTCCCTCCCCCCTTTCTTCTAAACTATTGAATTTAAAAATCTGAAAAAATTTACTGTAGGAGTACATAAGGAAAACTATCACTACGAAGGTGGCTTCACAGGGTAGCGAGTAATAGGCTACCAAATTAGAAAATATACTTGGAGTGGTCAAAATGAAAACTTCCTACAAATTTCACTCAAAATTACTTTTTAGAAAATCATTTAACCTACGGAACCCTACACTGCTCGTGGCCCGACATGCACTTGACCGGTTTTTATATTAAAATAATCACATATTCCGATTGGACTTCCATAGGAGTGACGTAATAGAGAGCGATTTTTAAAACGAGATCTTGATAATTAGCTACACTTTGACTACACTGAATTGTACACAACCAGCCAGTAGCTCGTGTCAATTCCACGAGGTGCTCGAAGCGTTGCTAAAATATAAAGAAACGTTCAAACCACTAGCTTTGAAATTCAGATATAAAACTGAAAAATTAGAAGTCGTGTGCTGTAAAATCGAAGTGAAATTTAAAAGCTTGGGTTGTCTGCGTCAGGCTCCAGTTTTTTAGCAATTGCTTTTAATTTCCGCGGCAGACCTTCGAGGACGCCCAACTAGCAATACGGACGGATTTGGATATCTTCCTTTTTTATCACACATTTGAATATCTCTTTATTTCTTGTCAGGTATAATATCCCTAATGTAATGAAAGGAATACACCGCTCACTGGCATAGAATTACAACGAACTAATACTTATATTATAACGAACTTTGTTCGCGGCATCGCTTCTAGTACTTTAGTACATTATACGAGGGGCATACCGAAATGATCGGGAATATAAAACAATACATACAGGAAATAACTAAATTAATTTTTATTGCTTTTCGAAGTATTCTCCGTTGCAGTTAATGCACTTTTGCATTCGTTCGAACCAATTATTATAGCAGCAATTCCAGTCCGAAGTTGACATGGTCAAAATCGTCGATTTGTATGCTTCCACTGCTTCTTCTGGACCTTGAAACCGCTGACCACGCAATAAATCTTTGATTCTAGGGAATGTAAAGTAATCATTGGGACTCAGATCAGGGCTGTATGGAGGATGATCCATTAATTCAACGTTTTCCTGCTTCAAAAACTCGCTTGTTTTCTGAGCGGTGTGAGAGCTCGCATTATCGTGATGGAGGATTATGCGTCGTTTCGGGTTACCTCTACGGAGTTCGGATATCATCTGTGGCAAACAAACCGTTGTATACCAATCAGCGGTAACCGTTCTCCGTTCCTCTAAGGGAACTGTGACTACATGTCCTGTTTTCGCGACAAACGAAGCGACCATTTTCTTCGATACGCTGCGAGAGCGGACAACTTTTGTTGGCTTGATCTCACCTGCGAAGACCCAGACAGCCGACTGATGCTTTCTTTCTGGCTCATATGAATAGATCCATGATTCATCACCAGAGACAATGTTATAAACTGCTTTTGACTTTCCTCCGTTGAAGCGTTGCAGAGTAGACCGGCACCAATTGACACGAGCCGCCTTTTGCTCTTCGGACAAATTATGGGGCACCCAGCGGGAAACTAGCTTTCTCACTCCCAGTTCACCATGTAAAACAGTTTGTATCGCAGTCATACCTATCCCTAAAGTAGCCCGAATCTGCTCATATGTAATATGTCGGTCATCCTGTATCATTCGGCGCACAACAGCGACATTTTCTGGTGTAACCGCTGTTTTTGGCAGGCCTGTGGAAGGTACGGTGCCAAGAGAAGCACGTCCACGCCGGAATTCAGAATACCAGCGATATATTGTCGTCTGGCTAGGCGCTTCACTCTTGAATATAGATATAAGCTCAGCGAGACATTGTCCCTGAGATAATCCTCGTCGAAAGTTGTAAAAAATTATGGCACGGAAACTTTCTCTTGTAAGCTCCATTTTTTTATCGACCTATCAATTTCAAACTGATATTGTTCTTTAAAAAAATTTTTTTTTTAATTCTGGCAATTGTATTCGATTTTCAACTAACCAGTGTTTATTCATCAAAAAGAGTTTTTAATCTAATTAAATCGAAAGTACTCGATTACCGATCTTTTCGGTATGCCCCTCGTACTTATATGTTCACTAGGCAGAAAACCAGATGATTATATAAAAAATATAGTTTAAAAAAACTAAAAAACACGCTTTTAAAGAATATCGAACTAAAAAGTTTAAAATAATTTTTTTTTTAAAAAAAGCTTAAAACAATAATGAACGAACAATAAATACTAGTATTATTGTGAAAAAAGCGTGGGCGCTTTGTGCCACATTTTTCGTATATCGAGTATTTTATTTCGATTCTTGAAAAGCGTGTTTTTTAGTTTCTTTAAACTATATTTATTTTTCCCTTTTTAGTTTAATATGCTATTACGCTTTGCTATATGTAAACTTATTTATTTGAAATGCTCGAGGTCTATACAGTGCGCAGTTGAATAATTGCACGGTGGCGTCATCTATCGATGAATAGTTAAACACAGAAGGCACAAACATACAGGTGAAGCTAATATAAGCGTGTTAAAAAACGTCCAAGCGCAAGTCGGACTCGCGCACCGAGGGTTCCGTACAGAATATGTATATTTTACACGTTGAAAATGTTTCTCAGTTAACTCGTGTTTTTTCGCTGGGCCCAACTTATTGTTATAAAATATGATTTTCAGTGCATATGTTACAGGTCTAGCGCTTAACTAGTCGGTTCCTGAGGTATGGTAGCGGCACTTGGCGGTCAAACGACGCCTTTAAGCATAATTATTTCAGGAACCGACTCAGCTATGCTCTAGACCTGTGATTATTCATATTCTCTCCGATACCATGACTGTTACTTTCCCGGTTTTTCTCCTTCATGATGTGCATTCCCATATTATCCTGGTTTACAGATTTTTAAATCCTGTCCTTTCTGGAGCCGTGCCTGGATAATCCGGGTACTAACGAGAATCGCTTTCATTTGCATTCTTTGTCGGTGCTTGAGCGAGCGTTGCGTTAAATTTCGATTTGGTTCAATTGACTTTCGATTGGGTTGGTCCGCCTAATTAAATAGAAGTATTCGATTCAACTGTCCGACAACGATTCCTTTGTTCCCTGAAAGCTTAAATACTCTGTTTATTGGTAGACATAACGAAATAGCTTTTGTGAGCGACGTGTAAAAGTTTGTGTAAACTATTAACCTTATCATTCATGTACATACTACTAGAAAACGTAAAATTAGTTCGAGACAACATAAATCTATTGGACAAACCAGAAAATGATCCAAGACTCAGACAAAGAGACCCAACACGTCTGTTACTCGTAATACCTGAATGTAGAACTGCGCTGCAGAATTCCTAAATAGCAGTTGAGAATATTTATAGCATATTACACCTTGGTTTACATTACAGAAGTTTTAGTAAGGATCTCTAACTTTTTCTAAAAATAAATATAGCCTATCTCCATCAGGGATAATGTCGGCTTCTAATGGTAAAAGAATTTTTCAAATCGGTCCAGTAGTTTCGGAGCCTATTCAATACAAACAAACAAACATACAAACAAACAATCAAAACTTTCCTCTTTATAATATTAGTGTAGATAAAAACAATGTAATTCGTTATTAAGTAGTTTTTTACCCGATACAAGAATCTTCTACATATTAATACGTGAAGCAAAAACTTTGTACGCCTTTTTACGAAAATTGCGCGGACGGAGGAGTATGAAATTTCGCACACTTATAGAGAAGGAGTACAGAATGCTAATATTTAAAAAATATATATGCATAATTTTTATGGTCGCATTTCTACGACTGGGCGACCACTAGTATGCATTGTTCTGTAAATCAAATGAGTCACATAAATTCGAACCATGTTGTTGCCATGCAAAATGTGAGAAACTAAAATTTGCTGTCACCGAGGCTGAGGAGGAAACTGCCTCACATCCTCATTATCCAACTCCTTATACGTGACCCAGGGGAAGGCATGCGATTATACTCAACGGCTTCATTTAAAATTTAGATAAAGAATAGACTCAGTAAAGAGTGTTACTGTAAAGATATCGGTGTAATTTTATTTTCTCGAAATTGTAGCTCCGCGTGGATTTATTGCGTACATTGTACTCCGCTGGGAATCTCTAAGAAATGACTTATTTCCTTAGCAACCGATTCGTTTCAATAATAGCGATTTCGGTTAAGTAACGTTAATGAAACGATAATGATTTACGTTTTGTTTTTACGATAATTATTTTGCAGTTGTTTTTGATACTGCTGTAATCCTTCTTTGGGTTCAATGCACTTACCGCTCTGAAAAGCTTTTCAGACGACGAGTGTCAATGATAGATAGATAGATAGATAGATAATATCTTTATTCGGTGACACAAATTATATACAAAAAGAGAAAACTTAAACCTAATACTTATGTACGAGTAAAATAACTAAAATAAAGTTAAACATTATATAAAAAAACTAAAATTAAGCACAGTACAATAAGTCGACCGAATAGGCGCTGACTCAGCATGTGCTGTAGGAGTCCTACAGCGCTGATATTCTGTCAGAACCCTCCATCCAACCAGCACCAGATGACAACAAATTATTGTGTGTAGTGTATAATGCTAGACTGTTGTTCATTTAGAAAGCACCTCCCATCTTATAGTTTTGCAGAGTATGGTGGCGATTACAATAGGTCGGATATTGTTAGACCGGTTGCACACTAGGCCAAAAGTGGTGGCAGAGGCTGCGATTGGTAGCCGCGTCTAGGAGCTTGACTGAGCCTCCAGTGATCGCGTTTAGTTGTAGCCACTAGTGGCTCCATGTGCGGGCGCCCTAAGGGTCGGCAATACCGCCTTTGTAAGAATGTTGTACCAAAAGTTGTTGAGTCGTTTCAGTGCGAAATATATTCAATTCTCTACATTGCAATGCTGAGATTGCCCAACAAAAATTGTGGACAATATATCTTCATACGAAGGTGGGGAAAAGGAGCACTCTCCAACTTTGAAAATATTCACGGAAATTCCGAGACAGTCGTCCGTACGCATTGGTTAGCCGAGTGAAAAGATAGCGCCAAATGAAAGTTTCGCCCCTTCTCACCCCTTTCGGGGACTTGACTCAGATATGTCTATTTACTACAGGGAACAAAACCGGTGTAAGAAACGAAAGGAAGCATTACTAAGTATTTTAGAAATATAGTGAAGAGTGCAGCTTTAAACGAAGAATTGAAATGTTACTCATCGATTTTTTTCATTTCACAATCATTTATATTTAAAGCAAGAGTTAAGTGGGCATATGGTTTCGGCTTTAGAATATTACACCCCATTTCACTTACTTAAAAGGTGAGCAAATGAAGAATTTAAGGAGATGGGAGGAAGCATTCCCTGCCACCGGTCAACTTACCGTGTACCTTACAACCTACCGTACGTATGTCACTTGGGAGGAAAGGTGCTCTGCTCAGCCTAGAAGACGTGTTTGATTGATTGACGATATAATGGTATGGGTTGTCAATTACTCGCACAGAAATCTGCGAGCGAGCTATGTTATGTTTCATTACCGGATCACTGCAGAGCTATTGAGCATTGTATTCAGAAACTTTAACACCTACTATCAGAGTATCAGAAGCAACCCGCACGAGAAGAACAGAACTAAGAGATTTCGAACAAATGTCGTGATATCAGCACACATTGAAGGAATGACGTTTGTATCCACGCGCATGTGTAAGACCGCGCGCGGCATACGTAACGGACATTTTCTGAGTCAGTTTCTTGTGAGGAGAGGTGAGGTATCGCGGATGGGCGGGAGGCAGTGAACGTCAGTTCTGTACGTAGTTGTGCTACGGTGCAAGCCCTTGCGTACAAAGAAAGATGCTACGAATTGTGTACCACGTTACATCTGTTTCGTTCTGATAAAATGTAGGTACGCATGAAAGCACCAACGCTACTTCCCGAAGGAAAACCGTAATTTCTCTCGGAATACATTTCACGAGCATTTCTTCAGGTTCTTTTAGTCACAATTGAGTTATTTACGAAGAAAACTTTATCATAGACACCTTTTGTGATGTCTGCGTTCATTGCTTCATACAATTTGGAGTGATAAAATAAAGGCAGTATATTAACAACGATTGTTAGCAATTTATTAAGAAATATTCAAATAGTTACTTGTTCAATACGTTACTTTTGAGATGTATTTTTCTACATAGCACATGTCGTATATTCGTGATCTTTTATAACGAGGACATATGACTGCGATCAACAGTCAGAGTGGCAATGGGCAGGCCACATCGCTCGAAGAACCGATAACCGGTGGGGATTAAAGGTTCTCGAGTGGCGACCGCGTACTTGGAATCGTTTACCAGGCCGTCCCCCTACTAAATGGACCGACGATCTGGTTAGAGTCGCTAGATGCAGGTGGCTCGGGACCAGTCGATGTGGCGTGCCATGAAGGAGGCCTGTGTCCAGCAGTGGATGTTTCCCGTCTGATGATGATGACTGCGATCATCAATCTGCTCGCCAAGCGTGGTGATTACACCAACACAAGGACTTACGCACCCAATCAATTGGGCATGCAGAAAGAAATATTACAGAAGATGTGTACTTACGAGAAACATTCAACGATCTCGATATTATACAACGAAACGTATTGATTTTGTATGACACCCAAGCAGCAATAAAACTGTCAAAATCCAATTGTAGCCTCAAAATCTAAACATATTGATTTGAAGATACATTATATCAGAGACTGTATCAAGGAAGTTGATGTACAAGTCCAATATAAGCCTATAATAATAAATAATAATAATAATAAATAAAAATAATAATTTTTGTTTGCTTTGTCCGGTCTATTACTATTAAATGTCTTTGGCCTAAACTAAATCCTAGTACACGATTGTTGGTATGTTATCTCCTTGCTGGTGCGTTTGTAACTACATCACCCTATCATGCGATGAGTTTTAGGTTCAGTGACATGAATAATTACGATTATCATCATCATCATCAGCCAGGAAACGTCCAAACGGACATAGACCTCCTTACCTCCCTCCGTACGACACATCGGCCTGGTAGACGTTTCCCGGTACGTGGTCGCCACTCGAGAACCTTTACTCCCCACCAGGTATCGGTTCTTCGAGCGATGTGTCCTGCCCATTGCCTTTACAGCTCACTGACTCGTCAAGCTATGTCGGTGACCTTCGCTCGTCTACGGATTTCCTCATTACGGATTTTATCACGTAAAGAAATTCCGAGTATAGTAAGACTATTTGCGTCTATATTTCAATGAAAAAAAAAACAACAACTACTTGTGGGCTAAATATAATAAATAGCTAAGAGATACCTCTGTCTGGGAACTGAACTCCAGATCGACGATCTTCAGATGTGTCAGTCCATCTAGTTAAACAAGTTATACAATATTGTGAGGTAGGTAATAGGTACTTTCGAATTTATAATATAAAGTGTGCCAAGTGTGACAGAATTTGATTTACTGCCGTTGAATGTGGTAAGCGACACTCTGCAATATACGCCTTACCATATGAGACAGATGTATTTCGTTCGACAACAAGCCAAACTATGTCATTCTTTCACGTAAAGTGAGACATAAATCTCTCGTAATGCTTTGTCGCTTAAAGAATCCCATTCTCGTATCCGCAAGCTGGTGGCTCGGTATTTTAGAAGGGAGAAGCGATTTACTATGGAAAATATTGAAAGGAATGAAAGATTTTTATGCGAAATCATTCAGCACTTCACTACAAGTACCAGATTATTCTGTATTCAAATGTTCCTACAGAAATGAGAAATTTAAAGGATTTAGTTTAATAAAATGTATAATAATATAATAATAATATTTATTTATTTCTCTACACAGAAAGTTCCTAATTAAATACATTATTCACTTTTTACGGTGCTATATACTGTCTGTGAGAGACTGGTGCCTGAAATAGGTGTGACCCTGTGTTACAGGTCGCCAGGCTCTCACCCACGGCGCTTTGGATGCAACACGTTCAAGTTCAAAAACTGTCTGTGGAGCATAGACAAAAATAAAAGAAAAAGAAATATAAAACAAAAACAAAACTACTTATAAACTTATTTAAACTACAATCTAATTAGCTCTAGTACGTACCAAAATACATGTATATTTTTTACTGTGTTTTTTTGTATGTGTATTGTGTTGTGTATGTTCTTAAATAAAGTGGACTTAAATAATGGACTTGCACTTGGCTTTCATCTCACCTGATGGTAAGTGACGATAAGGCCGTTGGATGTAAGCGTGCTTGCTCATAAGCCTCAATCTAATGAGGCGCTGGCTCAGCTACTCTTCACACCTGAACCGGAACAAAAGTGCTATTAGTCATGAAGGTAGACCCTTTTTTTCAAGGCCTTAATATAATTTTTTACAAAATATTTGACGTTGGGTCATTGATTCACACTATATATGTGTTAATCTCAAGTTTAGGAGCTAAAACCCTCTGACAGTCGTAGAGCTTCATGGATTCTTCGGTTTCAGAACTCTAAATACGTAGACAAATTGAGAATCTTCTCCGTTTTAAAGTCAGTAGAAAAATGAAACAAGAGCTCCCTTTGCTGATATGAAGTGAAAGTGTGTTGCCGTTCACATTGATGTTTCAGCACACATCTCAGCACCTTTCCCCCATAATATTTTATGGGTGCTCTTGGATCTATTAAAGTTCGCTTATGCAGAACATGGATCCCTTTTATCCCCTTTCTTTATGTATTGCCTAAGTTTCGTGCGAGACCTTGTTATAACAAGGAACTCGATTTTCGCCTAAGGGTCGGCAGATCGACTGTGAAATGGGATGAAAAAGAATGCTTTCATTTTCTGAGGGACTGTGTAAAATCTAACGTTGCTAAAAAACCTACGTTTTGTAGGAGAGCTTGCGAAGGGAGTGAAACTGGTGGGATGTTATGTGTTAGAAAAGTTATTCTTTACAAGAATGTGGCGTTTAACAAAAGTACGTAACGCTTTCCTGAGTCAAGATATTCGTAGATATTGTACAAAATTGTTTTCTTTTTTTACAGTTTGATCCTTTATATATTTGGTCGCGCTGTATTGCTATGGATATCCTTTGCACCTGGAGGGATCTAGGGCGGGCGAGCAAAACCTTTATTTCTAAGCCGGTGACCTACTTATCTTATGGATGCCGTCGTCTACCTGTAGTTTATTTGTATTTCAATGTGTAAAATACATTTGCTCGTGTTCTCCGCCAGGTTAAAATTATTCTTATAAAATGTGATTTTCATTGTATTCCTTTTTGAAAGTGGATTTAAAAACAAGCCAAGTACAGGGTGGACTTGCGTATCAAGGAGACAACAGCTTGAAATAAGGTATCTATTCCCGCCCGCATAACTAAGTTTGTTTGTCAAGGTTTTTCGATGCTTTATCAAAAATAATAAAAGATAGAGACACCGCTTACGTTTTCTTGTAATATTTACACAAAGTCCTGAAAAAGAAAGAATTCAGACCGCCTATTTGGGCCTCATTTTAAAGTTTAAGTTGCGGCACCAACTTTCAAGGTAATGCCATTTTTTAAACAAAACAAAACATTGTACGCACCGCTACAGGTCAAGCTATACATTTCCAGTATAAAATAAACTAGCGTCGTGCGGGATTTCATTCAATGCGAGGTCAGCGTATACTGGAAATGTAGCCGTGTGTAGAATGAGTTCCTAAAATACAAGTCCTTTGTGCAATGTCACATTCATCCTTACTGGTTCCTATACTCGTATAGTGTGTTCTGGGAAATGTCAATTACAGGTGAATAGAGAATGGCAGGCTCCGTTTAGTTCTTGGCATTTGTTGTATACGCGGCGCGGATGCCACATGAACGTCGTGCTGGCTACGATGCGGGCATGTACGAGTACTCCAGTAAGAATATTATGTACGTAATACATACATAACGAATGCAGAAACCCGCGGAATATTCCACGCGACATTATGCTTTACGTACTGGTGCATAAAAAAAATACGGGTGTAAGTCAGTCTATGAGAGGCAGCTTTTTGATGGCTGTTTGTCGAAGGTTTTATTTTCGTTGTCGTCAGTACCGCATATAAAATTTCATAAAGCAAATACTCGTAATAATATTTTTTGTAGTTCTGCTTGTTTCGTTCGTTCGTTTATCTAATATGCCGATGATTTGAAGTTGTTGTTTGTTGTTGTAGCTGGAGGTTTCGTCGCTTTAAAAAAATGAATGAATAAACTTAACACTTGAACTAAAAATTCTACTTATTAATTTTTCTTATAATTAGTATACAATACTGTGCCATTTGTGTTTGTATAATATGTGGATGATTTAAATAGTTTAGTTGGAGATTTCATTACTTTTAAAGAATGAGAGAGAAAGAAAGAGAAGAGGAAAGTATTTGTATTTGTACGCTGTAAAAATCAAATTAATTTATAAAAAATATTTGACTATCAAGGTGATCCTGATTGATTTTTCAAGATTAACACTAAGGATTCACTAAGGTTATGTGACCGATTTTTTTTCAAATATGAATTTTAAAAGTGTGTATGGTCTACAGTAAATTGTAAATGTTCAACTTTAGAAATCTTCACTGTAACATTTATTAAGGATAGTTTTATAGATGGACAGTAGTAAAAAAATAATTTGAAGGCAAGTGTCACCGTCAATATTTCCGGAGCTATGGAAGCTCCCTCAGCCAGTTCACCGTGCTCCACCTCCATCACAGACTGTTGCTCTTTTGTCCGCGGCACTCATTCATGGATGTCATGATGCCTCCTCTACACTCTACATTGTCTTTGCGACTATTTTGAAAAGGGTTTCATTTTGAAATCTTACTTTATACTTTTGTTTGTTTCTGCATATTACTCGTATACCTCTAGCATTATTATTGATATTACATGTTACGATGTTTACAGTGGTTTCTATTTTATGACCAGACTTTTACAGTCCTTGACTTTTTAGAGCTAATTTTTTGGTCCATAATTTTTGTTTATTATTTGGTCGATGTGGAGTACCATGAAGGAGATCTATGTCCAGCAGTGGACGTTTCCTGGATGATGACGACGGTGATGATTTGGGAAAACCCATTTCCTGAGATTTAACTTTTAAGATTTAGAATATTCTAATAATTGAGATTACGTATTAGAGACTGAATAGATAAGGCAAGGGTGTCCTAAAGATATCAATAGGGGAATCAGGGTTCAAAATTCATACAAATATTCGTCTCATGTTTTACTTAATTGGCAATTCGTAGCTATAATCACAGTCTTTATATACGTAAATGATTTCAACCTTTATTAGATTAACATAAATGGTACTTAACGATATTGAAGTCTATTTCTCTGTGCTCAGAACTCAGTTTAGGGATCCCCATGGTACTTAATTACTTCAGTAAAGGGTTGACCAAACTGTTCATTTGTAAGGGAATGTATCCGAATTCCAAGGTCAAAGGGACTTTTAATTAATAAACTGTATAAAGCTAATTCATTTTGTCTACTAAGGGGCAAGCTTAGCAAGATAGGGATGTCAGTTTGAAGATTTGATATAGAATGGTACAATAACTTGAACAATGTTATTTATGTATGCGTGGACTGTTATGTTTGCGGAAAATATTGTATTTATTCATACAATTTATTGTACAAGGAAGATATATACAAAACACAAAATATAGAGAAAAATATATACAATAGGAACAGCTTATTTCTATAAGAAACTTACAGCGGTGCTGGGTCAAGTATGAATTTGTGAATAGAGGAGGCAATCAGGCGTGTTCATTCAATATAGCCTAAATACAATATACGACTACATAAATACAAGATACAAAATATTAACATATATCAATAGTCATACATACATAATAAATGTTAACTTGTAAACTATTTTTAAGATAAAGAAAATGTTACTCGACGTTTGTACTGAAAATCGAAACAGATTTATTGTTGACCTATATGTTTTTTTTTCCACATATCCAAGGCACGGCAGACTGTATTCGATATTAATTTCAGCTTGATATCTCCACGCGTTCCTGACAAAAAGGGTCTTGACACACAGACAGACAGACGGACAACAAAGTGATCCTATAAGGATTTTACTTTTGGTGTACGGAATCCTAAAAATGGAATAGCAAACCTCAGATTTAGCAAGATTCTTATGCCACGGTTAAACTAAAGCGCTATTCCCAAAACTAATTATTCTTTTCTTGCAATGTGTAAAGAATGCAAACAATTTTATAGTTGTACTGAAGTAACCGAATAAATTAGCTTCAGCCGAGAGCCTAGGATAAAGCTACGTCATGAGCACCCTAGTGGAACACGGTTTTGTTTAAAGGGAAGGTTAATGAATACGACCTAAAGCTCAGTCATTCTTAGGGAGGAGGTTAGTTAATGGTAACCGCAGTGCGCATTTTCGGTTTTAGATGTATTCTAGGGCTCTAATATATATTTATGCAAGGGGTAGTCGCAGACCAAGCATACACAAAAGCAACAAGTAAATACGTTCAAAAAGAACTGGAAACCGACTTCAATTGCCCTAAAAGTCTACTTTTACTAAGGCAAATTTATTTCGTTTTCTCATAAATGCCGTGGTCAGAACTGGACCGAATTGATTCATCAATTAAAAAAAAAAAGAATCATCCAAATCTTTTCACTCAGTCAAAAGTTCTAAGGTAAAAAAACATATCCGTCAATTTGATAGCCTCATCCTTTTTTGAAGTCGATTAAAAAGCGATAGAAACTCATAACTTGTTGCTAATACGAGGTCTTATACCTAACTTGTTCGAAATGATCTCCTCTCCAATTACCGTCGGTTTTTCTCGTTTCGTTAATCCGCCGTACAAAACGACGGGCACATTCCGGTGGTACTCATTACTGCAAGCCTGTGACGGACGGACACAAATCGCTATATGAATGTCCATTTTTTCGGTTGAGCTCTTCAAATTGAGCGATTTGTTGAAAGTAATGGTCGCACAAACCATTTCTTATTGAGTTACGTGCTGACTGAACTTTCTGTCATATTATGTATAATAGGGGTAAAATATAGTAGGATTCAGTTCCATGAAAATATGTTACAGAAATGTCATTAAACAGAGGCTTCGGGATGAGCGAGCACGTTTTCTGAAGACCTTCTCTTCGGCACATCACAATTCACCAACCAAACCGAGCCTTACCGAAAAATTATACTGAAGTTTTAATACAATCTATGGCTTTTACTTAATATCTCTTTCTATGTTATGTCCAGCCGTGGACTTCCCGAGCAATTATGATGAATACCGTTGTACGTATACTATACGGGTAGTGGCGAATAAAAGCTGCCTAGATTTAGTGCTTCCAGTTGAGCTGTCACAAAGAGATATTAAGTTTTCGTAGCTAGACGGGCCACAAAAGGTATTGTATTGAGATAGATTGTGTATAGCACGTTCTTTTATTACATAAACATACTTATTTTCTAACTTCAGAAGTGTTAGAAGTGTCTTTATTAGATTGTCTTCTATTCTTCTATATAACGAGTTATTAGCTAAGCGCTGTTTTATTTTTGGAAACAGAAAGATCAATAATTAATGCGTTCAAAAACAACAACTAAGAAACTGATTTTAACTGCCCTAAAAGTCTACAGCAAATTTAAGACTTATATGGTTTTTCATTAATGGCGGCCTTGTCAGATATAGATCAAATTAAAAAAGAATAATCAATATCGACCCACCCGGTAGATACTCGTAGTTCTGAGATAACAAACATTTAAAAAAAACTGTCGAAATGAAAACCTCCTCCTTTTTTTGAAGTCGGTTGAAAATAATGAGTTTTTACTCATGAGCAGCATGTTGATAAACAAACACACGCAATTAGGCAAATTGGAGAATCTAAGGAGAATTAAACATACTCAGAGTTAGGGGTTTATAAGCCGAGTGTATTTCTGTGCCAGTATGGGATAAACTGGTTGACGGTCGAGAACATATGAGTATGACACTGTTTTGCAATTTTCAAAGGAATATTAAACTATCAAACAGCGTGGAATCGATTTGCGACATTTTATTACAGTTTCAATAAAATGCAGCTCTCTGTAAACCTTTCTGTTGTCTTTCTAAGCACTTTCCTACAAAGGAGTAATAGCCAGCAGCCTTTTTTCTTGGGAAATAATTTTCAGATTAGTGGGGACTCTTAGAACGAGCCATTTACAATCGTAGTCGTAATCCACATGATTCGAAAGAGTTTCATTTACATCTTTGTCTCAGCTATTTATCTTTTCACCGGGTCTCTCGAATGAGAGCATGTTTTTTTCTTCAGGAAACAACCTAAAATTAGCACGATGAATCATTCAGTCGGCTTCAACTCCAATTAAAAATATGTTCTAAAATTGTTCATTTTTAGTAGTGAACGACGACCTACTTCAAACTCATCTCAATACGTCCCTGTCTTCGGCCATTAATAAAAGGCACGGACAAGGCTTTCGGCTGCGCGACAAATTTCCAAGTCCGATCGGAGCTCCTCATTATTTTCAATGAAGACGTGAATTCGCGTTATTCCCGTCGATTCATTCATTTTCTTCTAACCATCAAACCTATCACAATTATAGACACGCTCCTATACCTCTGTATTTCCTGTGCCGCGAAAAGCAGGTGCCTTGGGTGCAGTGTGAGTTGGTAGACCATGTATCGCTCTGTTTAATAGTGGCTTTGTCTTCATGAGTTACGACTTCAAGTATATACAGTTAACGCCAGAACTTACTTAGAGTTTTTTTTCACACCCCATCATTTTCATTGCAACTCTTAGGCACACATCAGCAACAACAACAACAGGTTTATGGACCCACTGAAAAGAGAAAAGTCTTAAGAAGTAATGACGTCTTTCAGGATTACCTAAAGTCCCAGTTTTTTATAAAGATACTTGTTCCAGGTTTTTTGAAAAATTTGAAGAAACTGAAAGAATGAACTATTATAAATTGGCGATTAAAATAAATAAAAACTCGTCGCTAAACGGGATTAATCCGTTCATGGCACTAAGTAACAGTTTATAATCCTCTTCTTGTCTCCTGCAGCTTAGTTCCTGTCAAGTTGAACTAATGCTGTCCATTATTTAACTTATAAATAGGCCGTAATTTACAAGGAAAATGACTAAGCCTTATGTCGCCAAACGATCTATCATTCGGTATTTAGCGATACTTTCGCAAAATTAGGTTTTAAAATCGTCGTAATTGAAGTTGGCGTTTTCAGAGCCCCTTGTGTGGTAAAAGTTTAATGGCGGGATGTTTTAGGGTTTCGAATATTCGATGGAAAAACGGAAATCTTATAATCTCACTCTGACCGCTCTACTTTGTCTATCTGTTCGTATGTCACAGCTGATTATCTCAGCAACTACTTTCAATTTCAAATAATACTGATTTTGTTTGTTTGTTTTGTTATATGTATAAACGGATTTTCTATAAAAACATTAAAATTTATTTCATTTTTTAAGTTATTTTGTTTGTTATGGCCCCTGAATTGTGATAGGAACCGTTAGGGTTTCCAGGTAACTGACGATCAGTACCAGGAGACTAGGTTCTGAGCTACAGGCCAGTTTAGGTGTCGTGACCGAGGATGTTGTTCACTATCGATACAGCTTGATGTAACGGGGAAACGTCGAGCGCTTACGTGCGCGCGCGCGGTGACGCTAGCAGCGGTTGCCGGCGCGGCCCGGTGGCACGAATAAAGACACTTTCATAGCAACGAGGGGTTGTTGCATTGTCCTCGTACTAGACGGACGAAGTAATTGCAAAATTATTTGTGCGATGGGAAGGTAGACCTCTGTAACACGGGCTTTGCCTATAACAGAGGTCGCTCAATGTTATAGTTGTTGAAAATTAGATTTAAACGGTATGTAAAGTTTATTTACTCAGTTGTAAGCTATGCAAAGACAGACTCGCAAGGACTACAGTTCACAGAGACACTAGTATGTAACATATAGCATTTTTTCCCAAAAAATTAGGTGTGATTTCCCCTCTTGTTTGGAGAGGCAGATGCAAAAAACAAAAATGTGAGCCGTCACGGGACGCCTGGCAGATGTGAAACATCGACATTATTTTGTAAAAGTAATATGATTGAAAAGAACAGATTGCGATATAAACTAAATATGGCATAATGATAAAATAAAATATTACAATTTTTTCCAGAAAATGATGACTGTTTATTTAATGAACATTTATTTTCATTAAATATAAAAACAATTTATATAACTTCATTCGTTCTGTATATATACACCATCATATAGCGTGGCGACGCGTCGCCACGCCAGAAATTTGTTTTACGTGCGGCTATAGATGTTTCACACCAAAAATTTACTTTAGTAATTTTATCAGATATTTTAAACTTCATTGGGTAAACGTAATAGACATAGAGGCGCTTTACTAAGTCAAGCCGTCTGGGTGAGCACGCTTTCCACCTTCACTTAGCTGCATTTATCAACAAGATCAAGGCAAAGATTGATCCCATCGTGCATGAAAAAAATAATTGTATTTTGTCTTAAAGACACTTAAACCACTCATGGGAAGCAATATTCGACTAATTGCTATGCCGAACAAGAATAACGAATGCCTGAAACGTTTTAGACTAAACCTCAAGAAACTGCAACATTATAGTCCTTAATTCAGTCTGTCCTTATTCTGCCCATGTTGCTGTCACATTCTGGCAAATTCTCTCCTCCCTAATGGGCAAGTTGTTGTTTACAGTCTTGGAGTATTTTTTCTGCGACTAAAGCACCGCATTAAGGAATTTGGAGGAAAACAATTGTAAGCGCCTCAGGGTTTACGCTTCGAGAAACTTAGCTGTATTTTCCAGAATAGGTTGTAATATACCTTTTCTCTTTGCAATGTGCAGATAATAAGTAGGAATTATGATAGAAAATCGAGGATCAAATGTTTATATGTACATACTGTAGTTTGTATGTATTTTTCCATAAGGAATGTCTTTATTTTCACTATTTTTAAAGACAATGAATCTACAATAACTACATCACGCTTGGTAAGGGGGTAGTCATTCACATGTAGTTTGCTGCCAGTATTGCCAGTAGAACAATGTAATCGGCTTCCTCTCCCTCGGAATTTCCCGTTAGTTCCTTTTTATAACATCAACGGGAAGTAATGAGGTGAACGTATTCTAAAAGTGCTGATTGAATTATGATTTTATGTTTATTGTTTCAGGTAAGTTAACGTTCAAGCTTTTCTCTTCAGTTCAATCTTTCCGGTGGGAGTATCCTACCAACTGCGCCGTTTACAATCTGCGATCGTGAAAACATTGTAAGTAAATTATTATTTTATAGCTTTATCGATTCATTTGTGTGGATGCTATTATTTTATTAATTATGAATTATTAAAAAAGAAAAAAAAATGTTTTCATTAATATTGGCATTCTCGATCGGGTTGAATTTGAGAAATGTAATGTAGCAATAGGCACTTATCACCTTGTAAGCACAATATTGATCATTTTATTTCTTCATCCATCCGCTCCCTAATCTTAATGATTCAATCACTCATGGAAAGTAACGAACGAAGTAGCAAACAAAATACTTTATCTTAAATCAAGTGTGACTACTGTTATATTTGCAGTTTGAACTTCGTCCAAAGTTATATAATATGAAAATCTCAAACAATTTAAATACAAATAAAATCAACAGCAACACTTTTCCGCCCGTCCATAAGCCTCGCAGTGAAGCGTTTGACCAATTTAAATGAAACATCAGCAATTCAGCAGTCGACCACATTTTACAAAAATACATTCTCAATTCATCGTCGTAGTTAGGAAGGTAATAAAAAAATTTAACAGTCCCCCTTGAAAAGGCAGCGCTTAAAGGGTAATTTTTTGTCTGTCCGGCGGGTGAATAAAATAAAATTGAAAGCTTTCGGTTGTTAGGTGGTACAACGGCCGATCATAAAACAGAATGGGCGCGGTTTTACATTTCTTTGTTTAGTATATTTAACTCGTAAAGTAAAAGGCGCTTAAAATTTTAGACGGGAGAATCGGTCATTTTCGACGGATATGCGATTTTGTCCTTGACGATCCTAAGTTTATGCGACAATGTTTTTGCATATAACTGTTATGTTGAGATGTCACCAAGGATGAACGAGTACAACCATTGCCATCATTAAATAATTATTAAGTTACTAGTGTGTTGCCTGCAACTGTAGCATTTATCCTGATCCTTACACAAAATCTGGTACCTAAATAAAATTGAAGCATACAGAAGTTGGTTTAATATAACGTATTCTAGATACAGTTCCATCCTATAGAATCTAGAGTCTAGATCTATGTCGTCCTCTAGACACAGTTCGGTCCTCTAAATACAGTTCCGTCCTCTATATACAGTATCGTCGACTAGATACAGTTCCGTTCTCTAGAAACAGTTCCGTCCTCTAGATACATTTCCGTCCACTAGAATCAGTTCCGTCCTCTAGATACACTTCCGTCAGTATCGGATTTTCCTATTTCATTCATCATTCACGTGTGGACGTCACGTCGGGTTCAACTCGCGCATGGTTGGGCTCGTAAATGACATGTTGGGGTGGACGTGAGGATTTTGCGCTTGAGATGACGTCATATCTTCTCTCCCGCTCTGCGTTGCCAACCCTCATTTTTCTGAACTGACAAGGCTACTGATATTAAAGGAATTACTTGTATGTTATGTGAACGTATTTGACTCGGCTGGATTTGTCAGTCACATGTTTGACATGTGCAAAGCCTTCCAATCCCATGAAAACTGGGCGGAACGAATTACAGTCGTTACTCAGTAACGAGGGAAAAAGAGGAAAAACTGGAGAGACATTGAAGCCTTTCGTTAGATGGAAGAGGCTATAATAACAATAATGATTTGTGACGTTCTTTTTACAGTGTGATATTCGAGGTTTTTATATATTGTAAGAAGATATTACCTTTTAACGGGAAACTCTTTCATGTGTCTGGGATTTTGGAAACTGCATAACATTTTTGTAAAAATTCAGAGTTTTACGGTCAAAAATGACTCCAGGTGTGACGTCACAAATGTCACCCGATTTGTATGGAGCGTTCTAGCACCGCGTGACTAGAATGACTTTTTGGCGGGTTGTACAAAAAAAAGTAATAGTCGTATCAAAAAAATGATTGACAGACCTTTTTACATGGAAGTCCTACCTACCAATTTAGACAAAAATATTTTTCGATGCATCTTCCCCATTGTGCTCATTACGTATGACGCTCGCGGGCATCAATATACCAAATATGGATAACGAACGCAATACTGTTTGGGAAATACGACAATAATCACAGAATCCGCCTCAGTGCATTACCCTTTTTCCGCTATATACAAATCAAATAAAATCTTACAAGAATCACACAAACATAAAGAGGACTACACTATTACCTATTAAGCGGACTTCCCGTCCACCGTAAGCACTTTGTTTCCATCTCACAATCTTGTCCGCAACAGAAAACGCGACATTTCCACAAAAGGTGATCATTCCCTTTTGTGGCTCATCTCTTGCGTCATTGAATAAGCCTCGAGGACCTCCCCCATAATCTTCCTAGCTAAACTTGTCAGTTTTTGCGTCCGCTTGGCAGTTTTATGAAGGACGGAGCCGTGTTCGCGGCGTCGCTTGGCAACCGATAGTAGGTCCACTGGACCCACTCCAAGACTCGTAAACTTTATAGATTCCGCACGAGGTTACAGAGGCCGCGCATAAACTGTATCTAAACAAAAATATGGATAAATACGCACTAAAACTGGGGGGAGTTCCCCGGCGATAATATTTTTGTTTGGACCGAAATTGTTTTGAGGTTTTATTATATCCGAGATACGAGTACGTCGCTATTGATGTCAAATGCGAGCATGAAGCGTTTCGGGTGACTGCATTTTGTACTTACTCAACAAATCAATACAAAACAAAATAGAAAGAAGAAAAGAAGATGCAGAAAAAAGGTGCAATTAAGGAAAGTCGCTTCGTAATTTGAATTGTGCATGCTTCATCAAATTATGTTTCGTAGACCTAAGTCCTTGAGAGATTCCTAAGTCCTTCAGGGCAGTGGTCGTTACACTTTTCTAATCAAGGGCCATATAGATAATACAATGTGAGTTATCACTGCAGACCACACTATTCTGGATTGGACAATGTTACCTAATTACTTTTAGAATTTTAAAAAAGAGCTGGAAAGGGGCATTTATTCACATGTGTTTTTTTAGGTAAGTGTCGGTGGCGTAATGGATAAGGCGCGGACTCGGGCAGAAAAGTTTCTGGCTATCTTCATGTCAGGACGCAATTTTCATGAAAGTCTTAAAACATAGGATTATTTACATAAACGTTGGGAACGAAACGAGTAACGAGATGAAACTTTTTGTAAACCTGAAGAAAATAAAAATATCATTGAATTTATTTTGCATATAATTTGATAGTTTAGAAGATAAAAGAATTTATATTCAAAATGTGAATAGCTCTGATAGAAATATAGATTTAAAATCTGTCAATTTACAGTTTTATGTTTTGTCCTGTACTAGCTACGAGCAATTCCATCAAATTAGAGTTTAGTGCGCTTGGGAGTTAGTGATTGTATTCAAATGAGCTGCGGGAGAATCTCCAAGCACAAGCACCCGTTATGTACCAACTACAAACAATATTGGTTTCTACGTAACAGATCTACTTCCGTCTGCCATTCTCGTTGTATCACTTTACAAATCTAATTTGAGCTAACACGAAGACTAAAAGCTTTCAGCGTTTAGTGGCTTCCGGACCTATTGTACTTAACGATACCAGAGACAATTTTATTGAATACCAAATTCTAAAAACCTCTCAAGACGATTAGTTCTATAAGCAGCGTAGTAAAGTTCGGTGCGGCGCACTTAGTGGCTGGCAGTGGACCCTGGACGGTTTCCAAAGTCACTGGCAGTTTGTAAATAGTGCTGTATTCGGTTCGGCAAATATGCTCGGAGAATTCGGATCGTGGTAGCCATAATGTTGGTTATGGAATTTCAAATTCGGAATTTCTTAGCGAATTTTAGCCATCTATTTTAAAACTCGAACGAACGGAGACGTCTTAGCTGAACAAAGTGGATGATTAGTCTACTCACTTGGCTCTCATTTCAACTTAAAACCACGAAACTTTATCCTGCAGAAACATTAAATTAATAAGGCTCTGCGTAACTGTTGCTTTATGAAATACAATCTGCTGTTAAAAATATCCGATCGTTGACCAAACTGCCACATGTACCCAACCAGGAATCGAAACTGAGACCTCAGGATCAAGAATATATTCAAATAATGTAACCGTCAGGTAACAGGGGAGTTTAATTTTCATCCGAAATGATTTTTGTGACATGACAACAGAACATGTTAGTTTTTAAAAGCTTTTATTTTTTTATGTGAACATACTGTTGCCATAATTAGCGTAGTAGTAGATTTTGAGTGACAAATAAGAATGGATGAACATTCATGGTGAGCGGGTACCATCGTCGACCACAACGTCGCTTACCATCAGGTGAGATTGTGGTCAAGCGTAGTTTCTAGTGTGCTTGATGGGAGTGATTGCCGCTCCCTGTCCATCCTATCACTGCTTCTGGCCATAGAATCACCATCCCCTCGTCGCAAATTCAGTATTAATGACCGATAAAGAAAACCAATTTCAGACCGCAATCAAAATAAATCTCAAACAAGGGAATGAAGCTTTTGTTGACTCTTGCCAGTACGAGTACCAACGACGAAAGCGAAACCATGCCGTGCCACCAATATTAATCAAACCGTAGAGATTCTGTAGCCAGCAGCAAAAACATGGCTTAATTAATGAGACCACAAGAACCGGTCAAGTGTGAGTTGGACTAATGTTGCCAGCGTTCCGTTTTCATTGTTTTAATTATAACTTCAGGTATATAGAGGGTGGGAGAACAGAGCGTAAGCGTCAGATGTATTGGCTTGTATTTGGATTTTGTCAGAAAATACTTCGATGGTTATAATTTTTAACCCTCGATGCAAAAAGAGGGTTATTATAAATTAGACGCCAATGTCTTTGTGTCTGTCTGTGGCATTGTAGCTATAGAACGGATGGACTGATTTTGATGCGTTTTTTTCCGTGAAAGCAAGTTTCATTGCAGTGGTTCTTAGCTATATTTGGTGAAAATAGATTCAGCAGTGTGAAGAGTATCAGCTGACATACGCGTACTTCTCTGTCTGTCTATTGTCTATTAATAATCACAAATTTAAAAGTAATTCTCTCTCTTTCTCTCTAACTGTGCTCCTCGTGGTTATGAAAGAGTCATGATTATTAATTAATTAAAGATACAAAAACATGTTATCCTACTAATATTATAAGTGTGAAAGTTTGGATTTTTCGATGTTTAGATGTTTGTGACGCTTTGACGGAAAAGCTACTGAAAGGATTTGAATGAAACTTTACAATAATATAGCTTATACATCAGAATAACATATAGGCTATAATTTATAAAGACATATTGTGTAAATTGTACAAAATCACACTTATAATATTAGTGGGATTACATGGGCAATTTGGGCATAACAAAAACGCGTTGCCTAGCAACCGACCATAGAATATGTAATTCGTATATACAAACTTTCGCGTTTATTAGTGTGAAGACTATTTGAATGTACTACGTCAGATATTGAAATTTCTTTTGTTTCTTTAAAGTATTAGCCTACGTAACAGAATAAACACTATTTTGTACCTTATGCTGGAAATGGAGATAGATGCCTTCTATGCCTATCGAACAAGTAGAATAAATCCTGAAGTACACGCGGACAAAGTCGCGGGCGGAAGCTAGTAATAAATAATAATAATCATTTAATTCTGACAAAGACCATATAAATAGTTAGAACAAAATTGGCTGTCATAATGACTCCCCCCTTCCCCATTTACCTTTAGACCCAAAGACCTTTTGCGCCCAATAGGAGGCGATGCCGCCCCTGTTGGTAATCTATGCTCCACACTAATCTGGTTTGTCTAACGAGTATGTATATTTAGAAATAGATCATTTAGATACATGTTTCCCTGAGAAATCTTTTCACAAAGACACAAATTCAATACCCACCGGCGATATAAAGAAGGAACCGAGCGACAACGGTTCCGTGTAACCAATTTTGAAAGCGGAATACTGTAGAAGCGAAAATAAACGTCAGTGGACAATGAGTGATCCTTGCACGCGCTCGAGGCCATTGTCAGGCTTGCTTTGTAATGGAGACATTTTGGTCGTTCAGTTTTCATAGCTTTGTAGTGTGTGGGAGTTGTTATCCTGCTTTTCTCACGTCATATTTGTTATTTCAGTTGTCTTTTAGAGTTGCTGTAAACTTAATCTGCTCTTTATTTTCAATTCAATCTATTTAAAACAACTGATTATTATTTTATTCAGACTTACATTTTCATTAACGGTAAATTTGAAATTAAGTAATTTCCATTGGTATGAAAGAATTTACTAAGATTTCTCTCGTTTCAGAATAGTTTTACAATGACTTATTACGAGTAGAAGTTTTTGCTAGCAGTTTCTTAGGAATCTTGTTTATCAACTAACTCAATTAAGGCTTGTAGATTGGCACTTTTTTTAATAACAGATAGACTAATTTACTTTGTTATTAATTGAAAGTAGTGAATCTCGAAGGTCTAAAATAAACGACTTAGAAATTCTTCCATAACACATGTATAATAAGGGGGACTTTACGTCTACAACCCCTTCCCAATCCCATATATAAAATAGGTTCTGTATATCTGTTATCACGACGGATGTTGGGCGGATCAAGGCTGTTGAGGATATTATTTTCTTGCTCCCAGCCAAGCAGACTCACCGGCTGTTTAACGAAGTCTGATCCTGACTGTAACGACCTGTAGGGTATATTCACAATGTTTACGTTATTAACCATGCTGTAGGTAGTCTCACATTGTATGTACTCACACTGCAAACATTAAACCAGTCAGTTGCTAACGCCTGTGTTTCATTGACGTCTCACTGGCAACGAGTACGGGATCGATTTTTTTTTCTCTCGGCCAATTAGTAATACATTTTACGAACGAAGATGTCTATCGGGAAGTTGGAACCGTTTAATTTAAGTTCACAAAAGTGGCCGGCCTATATTCGTCGCGTAAATCAGTACATTTTGTTAAATAAAGTCGGTGATGAGCTGAAGGTTCCAATGTTGATAACGGTCGTGGGCGAAGCTACGTATTCGTTGATGTGCGACCTGTGTGCACCCAAGTTTCCGGAGGATAAGTCATACGAGGAGCTTGTGACGCTCGTGACCGAGCATTTGGAGCCACAACGATCCGAGATCGCCGAGCGCCACGTGTTCCGTTTACGCAGACAACGCGCCGGCGAGCCGCTCACTGAGTACCTACAAGCATTAAAGCATCTCGCGGCTACCTGCAACTTCGGAAAGTGCGACAAGTGTTCCACGCTAGAGGAGAACCTCAGAGACCAGTTCGTGTCGGGGCTGGTGAATGATGCTATGCGATCGAGAATATTCGCCGAGAAGAAAATTGAATATAAGGAGGCGGTGGAGTTAGCGCTGGCTCTAGAGGCCGCCGAAAAGCATGCGGAGGTTAGTGGTAGCACGACGGGGACGTCGATGCCAGGGACCTCGGGGGCTGGGGGCGGCGAGGCGGGCGAGGGCCTGCACTACGGACGAGGCGAGCGCGGCGGCGGTGCGCGAGCGCGCGGGCAGCGGCCGGGCGGCGGCGGCGCGGGACCAGGCGGCGCGGGCTCAGGCCCAGCGGCTGCGGGCGCGCGCGCGCGGGCCTGCTGGCGCTGCGGCAAAACGCACGCCGCAGACCGGTGCCGGTTCAAGTTATACACGTGTGATGAGTGCGGTAACAAAGGGCATTTAAAAGTGATGTGTAAACAAGTGCGCGGGAGTGATGGTCGTCACAATTACGTAAGTGAGGTGTCGGACGACGACATGTACAACATTAAAGTGGCAGCTCGAGGTAACAAACCTTATTTTATTAAACTGTTGGTCGACGGTCAAAGGATCGAATGTGAATTAGACACGGGAAGTCGTATATCGGCGATAAGTGACGAAATGTACACCCAAATGTTTTCGCATAAGTCGATCAAATTAGACAATATTATTTTACGTGATTACTCGGGCTCACGAATCGAATCTCTCGGTTTTATTGAGGTAGACGTACGTTTAAATAACTTCATAGCAAAATCTTTGCAATTATACATTATAAAAGGGGGAGCGCGACCTTTACTTGGAAGGGATTGGATGCGTGCATTGAATATAAAACAAATAAACCTCAATGAAATTACAGAAGATGAATTCGTGACCCGATTGTGTGTGGAGTTCCCTGAGGTGTTCAGTGACAAGCTCGGCACTTGCAAGAGGCCTATCCGACTACAGCTGACAGATAGTGCGCCGGTGTACGTGCGCGCGCGGCCCGTGCCGCTGGCGCTGCGGGCGCGCGTCGAGCAGGAGCTGGCGCGACTAGAGGCGGACGGTTCCATATATCGGGTTGAATATTCCGATTACGGAACCCCGATAGTGCCCGTCGTTAAACAGAACGGCGAAATACGCATTTGTGGGGATTATAAAATTACGATAAATCCGAAATTAAAACGGGATTACTATCCACTGCCGCGTATCGATGAACTGTTCGCAAACCTCAGCGGGGGCGATAAGTACACGAAAATAGACCTTAGACACGCCTACGAACAGTGCATTCTATCACGAGACTCGCAGCGGTACACGGCGATCACGACGCATATAGGTACATTCGCGTACAGGCGCACGCCGTACGGGTTGTCGTGTATCCCCGAACAGTTCCAAAAGTTAATGGAGGAGACGCTGCGGGGCGTTCCCGGCTGTGTGGTCTTCTTAGACGATATCTGCGTCACGGGCGCGAACACACAGGAACATTTAGACAATCTGAAAGCTGTACTCGGAAGGCTAAGAGATATGGGACTTACGGTTAAATTAAGTAAATGCAAATTTTTACAAGATTGTGTAAAATATCTAGGCTTCATTATAAACAAAGAGGGGTTATGTCCGGACCCCGAGAAACTCGAGGCCATTTCCAGCGCACCTAGGCCTGAGAACGTGTCACAGCTAAAAAGTTTTCTAGGCATGTTGAATTATTATGGTCGTTTCATTTCCAATCTGAGTAGTCTTCTACACCCTCTACACTGCTTATTAAGAAAAGACGTCGGCTGGAAATGGGATTCGAAATGCGAGCGGGCGTTCACGGAAGCGAAACGAGCTTTACTGAGCGAGCGGGTGCTGGCGCACTACGAGGAGGGCCGCGAGCTGGTGCTGTCGGTGGACAGCAGCGCGTACGGGCTGGGCGCCGTGCTGGCGCACCGGTACGCGGACGGCAGCGAGCGGCCGGTCAGCTGCGTGTCGCGCACGCTCAACGCGCCCGAGCGAAACTACAGTCAGCTGGATAAAGAGGCACTCGCGATCATGTTCGGTGTGACGAAACACCATCAGTACTTGTTTGGGCGACGGTTTGTGTTACGTACCGATCATCAGCCATTAACACACATTTTTGGGGACAAAGGGGGGATACCCCAGACCGCTGCAAGTCGACTGCAGCGGTGGGCGGCGCGGTTGGCTGCATATGATTTTAGTATAGAGTTTGTGCGGTCGGCGGACAACGGTCCGGCCGATGCTCTGTCGAGGCTGCCGCTCGCTCGGGAGGCTCGCTCGCTGGACACCGTAGATTATCTTAATTTAGTGGAAGAGTTTTTGCCGGTGGGCTGCAAGGACATAGCTATAGGTACCGAGCGGGATAGTTTGTTAAGCAAAATTAAAGGTTATGTTCAGTTCGGGTGGCCGTCAGCACCGAGGAGCGAGACGGAGAAGCCGTACTTCGATAGAAAATTAGACTTGTCTGTAGATCATGGATGCTTGGTGTACAAATATAGAATCGTCATACCACTCGCGCTTCAAAAACAGATTTTGAAAGAAATTCATGAGGGCCACTTAGGCGTAAATAAAATGAAAACATTATCGCGCAGCTATGTGTACTGGCCGAGTATTGATCGGGATATAGAGGAGACGTGTCGCGTGTGCGCCGCGTGCCGGTCGGTGCGCGACGCTCCGCCGCGCGCGCAGCTCCATCCCTGGGAGTTCCCGCTGCATCCGTGGCAGCGGCTGCACGCGGACTTCGCGGACTGTGCGGGAACCAGGTATTTAATCATTGTGGACGCACACTCGAAATGGATAGAGGCGGTCCCCATGCGGGGCACGACCGCTAGCTCCACGATCGCGGTATTTAGAGATATTTTTTCACGATTTGGCTTACCGTCTCAGCTCGTTACGGACAACGGCCCCCCGTTCTCATCACAGGAATTCCAAGAGTATTGTAAAAAAAATTGTATTAAACATGTGACTTCGGCCCCTTACAGACCACAGGGAAACGGTGCTGCGGAGAACGCGGTTAAAACGGTAAAGAAATCTATTAAGAGAGCTTTATTCGTGGGAGAAAATGTTAACGCAGCGTTAAGTAAATTTTTGTTGCAATATCGCAACTGCCCTCACGCTACCACGGGCGTGTCCCCAGCGGTGGCACTGCAGGGTCGCCGTCTGCGCACCCGTCTGGACGCGCTGCGCCCCGATCGTGCGGCCGCGGTGCGCGCCACGCAGGAGCGCCAGGTGGCGCATGCGTCGCAGGGGCATAGAGAGTTCTCAGTGGGGGACACGGTACTCGCTCGCGACTATACGGCGGGAGGGGGAAAGTGGGCCGAAGGCAAAGTAGTTAAAAAAACGGGACCGGTCTCGTATAAAGTGGAATTAGAGAAGGGAGGTGAGTGGCGGAGACACGTAGATCAAATAATTCCTGCGAGTAATAAAAATAGATACTCATTGTCACGCACGAGGCCGCCCTCGGAGACAGAGGAGACGGGGTTGGAGCGCGGGGACTCTGTGGTCGGTGGGGAGGCCGAAGACGCATATGCTGCTGCGGACGAAGGCAGCAGGTCCACGACGCTGGAGTCACCGCCGGCGGGTACACAGCGAGCGGTCGCCGGTCGGTCGACGACGGGGGGGCCGCGAGATGCGGCGGGCTCGGTGTTGTCGCCGGTGCCTGCGTCCCCGCCCCGCCGACGTCGACCGTGTCGGCTAGGGCGCAGCGGGCACTAGATCGCGCCCGACGTACCTTTTTAAAGTTTGTGGAGTAGTTTGTGATGATGTACTATTGTAGTTGTATTCGTTACGGATAATTTCTATAAGTGTTTATTGTAGTATATAGTTTATAGTTGATAAGGCCCTATCTTACGAAGGAGAGATGTAACGACCTGTAGGGTATATTCACAATGTTTACGTTATTAACCATGCTGTAGGTAGTCTCACATTGTATGTACTCACACTGCAAACATTAAACCAGTCAGTTGCTAACGCCTGTGTTTCATTGACGTCTCACTGACAATTAAAACCTACGCAAATTATTCTAAACAATTAGAACGAGTTCTTAGACAAATATGCATATGTCAGCTGTTACCTGATCAAAATATGAAAGTAACACAGCCTTCGAATGGATCGTTAGAAAACTGTCCGAAATGTGAGCCATCGATAATCTATCAATTAAATTTTCATTATAATTAATGAATTTAGAGTCCGGTTATATCCTGACGCTCGAGTTTGAAAAATCCAAAGACAAACATCCACAATTTACAAAATTTTAAAATGAACAGTCAACTTTGACATTCTAAATAAAAGTACCATTTATCTACATCATCATCAACACCTACAACCTATATACGTCCCCACTGCAGTGTCTCAGGCCTCTCCTACAGAGAGTGTATGGGTGGGTTATATATAGTCCACCACGCGAGCCCAGTGCGGATTGGTAGACTTTACACATACCTTTGAATTTCTTCTCAGAAGTGTGCAGGTTTTTTCACGATGTTTTCCTTCACCGTTAAGAAATCGCATATTGTACTTGAATTGAAAAACAACTCATAGGCATGGCTGGGTTCGAACAGTCCGCTTAATCTGTAGTAGGGGTTATTTATGCCTCAATTTCGGATTGATTTAGAACTTACTACTGTACTATTTACTCTACTATCGGGCAACATATGTGCTGCGAGGTCTACAGCTCTCAGAACCACTAGCTTACCCTATGCACTCGTTCAAGCGTCTAGTCTCTAGATACTGGACTCTGTCATAATGTAGAATTGTCAACAGGATATAAGACAATTGTTTAAGTTTGTTTTTTGTCCGGATGATTGATGGCTAATCTAGAAATTTCTATCTAATGAGGTACTTGATATATTACTTTACTTACCATAACACATCGCTATTTGGCGGCGGACTAAAATTAAATCGTGATTCAGAGGGCTTCAGACATGACTTCCTTGACTGAAAGTTGAGATAGACCAAACCGCTTGAATTAGAAATATCGGATGAGGGAATTCTGGTGGAATGCTTTTTTTATGGGCAAACCACAAGAACTTCCCACGAGAACAAAGCTGTGGGGGAGAAACTACATCCATATTCTATATATAATTCTGAAGGTCAACGGATTCATAGAATATATTTTTGCATCTTTCTTTCTACTGGATTTAGTATCCTAGTAGATCGGTCTATTATTTTAGGGACATCAAGAGATGAAATTTATTCATCGTTCAGCTTATGATGTTCAGCAAACCGTTTATAAAATATATCTTGTTATCTTAGTATTAAAATGAGATGCTGTACAAATGAAACGTTTTAGAGTTTGTTAGAATTTTTTTATTTGTGTCTATTTAAAAAGTTATACTTTGCTCCGACCTTATCGTTGAGCCGACGATGCAGGAAACCAGAATGACCAGTTTATTTTATTTATTTTCTAGGAAGACATACAGTATTAATATAATAAATAGGTATGCAAAATAAATATAACACAGACCAATCAAGTCTCCACTGATATACACTCACTTACATACTAAAATTTAAATTAAACTACGTAAAAGAAATTTGAACTTGGAACATGTCAATCACCGGCACCGTATAATACACGGCCAAGCATGGTTATCAAGCTAAGCATAAGCTGTTTCTCGTAACCGTTAGGTATTGAAACGGCTGTACTATGACTAGCTAGATTGTCATTGCGCTGCATTTAACAAAACTGCCACCCATGTTTTAACGATGTGCAGAATTGATTACTGCATCCACAAAAAGCGTTTTTCGCGAGGTGACCATAATAAACATAAATAAATAACCCTGACATAACTGTTTTCGTTTTAATTTGGGTCATTTTTACCCATACTACTGGGTTTATTCGTTGATTTTGACGAACTACTGTCTGCTTCTTACGCCATTTTTGTTTTACAGTGCCACGAATGACAAAATTGAGAACTAAAATATTTTCACGCTATTTTACAAAACCACTAATCATTGACCCGCTATATTGATCAATGCAAAACGCTCATTCTATTCCTCTTGTTAAAGTTCAGTTATTATGAAAAATCGTTTAATGTGGTTTAGCTGCTGAACATTAACGGAGCTGTTTAGGGAAACAGCTAGCAGTTATGTAATGTAATATTATGTAAGCTAAATCAATTGTGCGATCGGGATATAGGTTAACCTATGGGTATATCATTATCCAACCCTTCGACTACCTCTGTACCTAAATAAAAAGAAACAAGTAATTCTTATTATCTATGTATTATATTTATATAAGTATATGTTGTTTTTAATTATTTCGTTCTCAAATCTCTTTGTTTGTATATCTTTTATTATTATGATATTGTTTATGCCTCCGCACACCACCCCTTTATCTTTCTCCTCGCCCTGGTTGACTGGAAGAGATCCCTACATAGGGATAAGTCCGCCAATTCTGCTTTTATTATTGTTTTTAAATTTTAATTATTTAAGTTAAGATGAATAATTTATTTTTTATTTTTTAATTTAAATTTAAAATAATTCAAACAAACAAATCTTACTCTCCTTTACGACGCGAAGGAAGGACAAACAAACTTTTTTCGCCTCTGTGGCCTAATTGCTATATATATATATATTGAGCTAACAAACCGGAGGTCCCGGGTTCGATTCCCAGTGGAGGTGCCTAATGCTACTCGGTTTGGTTGGTGGTATCTGCGCCTGGCTATCTACAACCATGTTCCCTAAGCCTGCCGCCAAACAGCCGTGTTAATAGCACTCTCGTGTTACGGTATGAAAGGTAGCAGAGCCAGGGCCTTGTAGCTTGAGGGTTCTGGCTGCGCACGCTTACCACCCAACGGACTTACCATCAGGTGAGATGAAGGCCAAGTGCATACATAAATAAATGCACGTGGAAAATCAAAATAAATATTCTAATATTAACTCAATCTTTTTAAAATAAACATAATCCAATACCATCAAGGAGGTATCCTTCTTTCGCAGAGAACGAATGAACGAACGCTCAAACAAAGTTGTAGGGAATTATGTGCAGAATCCATCACTGTCAACCGGTTGACACTCCTCAAGTGCGCTAGATGGATTTGCATTGCATCAAACGAGAGCTTGAGGACCTGATAACGGTTCGAGATCCACGCTGAGTTTTATTATTTCTTTAAAGGATCGCTGAACTCGGCAAAAGAAATTAAGTAAGAAATTTTATTCCTTAACCTTATCCCTCTCCTAATGCTTCCATACTACTCGTAAATTTCTGTTGCCATAATCTTTTAAAATAGAATAGCTGGCTTTGATAAGTAATTACCTAAAAGTAGGAGACGAAATTATAGTACCGCGAAATTCTGTTGCCATAATCTTTTAAAATAGAACAGCTAGCAGGCTTTGATAAGTCATTACCTAAAAATAGGAGACGAAATTATAATACCGCTAAATTCTGTTGCCAGTATCTTTTAAAATAGAACAGCTAGCAGGCTTTGATAAGTCATTACCTAAAAATAGGAGACGAAATTATAATACCGCTAAATTCTGTTGCCATAATCTTTTAAAATAGAACAGCTAGCAGGCTTTGATAAGTCATTACCTAAAAATAGGAGACGAAATTATAATACCGCTAAATTCTGTTGCCAGTATCTTTTAAAATAGAACAGCTAGCAGGCTTTGATAAGTAATTACCTAAAAATAGGAGACGAAATTATAATACCGCTAAATTCTGTTGCCAGTATCTTTTAAAATAGAACATCTAGCAGGCTTTGATAAGTAATTACCTAAAAATAGGAGACGAAATTATAGTACCGCGAAATGAATATTAATTTGCAACTTTATTGTCAACTACAATAGCCAGGTCCACGTAGACGAAATCTTGAACAAAACTTGTATAACTATTGCCTAGATTCAGAGTTAAACGACAAATTATATAAATATGAGTATGTACTGCAAACGATAAGAAACTGTTTGGTGATATCCTACCCCAACACAACAGTGCGAAAGAAATGAATCAGGGAAACTATCCTAATCTCGTTGCTGCTCACGTCGTTTGTCTGAAGTTGGGATGAAAGGACGATTGTTTGGGGCAATAGGGATGCTGCAACACTTCGTTTGTATCTTCAAACCCACGAGATGTCTTATGTTGTAAATAACTTATCCGCTTTCATTTTGACGTCGGTACACTAAACGAACTTATTTTGCAATTTTGCCAAATAAGTGTCTCAAATGCTTACTTTAGTAGAAAGTTATTCCTCCTGGTGTATTTTTGTATTCATAAAAATAAATTTTAAGTATTCTTTGAACTGAAGATGTTTCAGTTTACGTGGATTTTCGATTGACATGTACCTATTTATTTTAGCATTAAATTTTGAAATTATATAACTTTGATACTAGACTTATTCATGTTCATATCCTGACGATTGTACATACTAATTTTTGCACGCTGCTGTGCGGCGAATCATGTGAAACCAAATTACTATTATATATACTACCATCCTTGTAACCATGATTTCATGCAAATAAAGACTATAATAAATTAATCGTTTAGTCCATACTGTGTCAGTCCATATCTTTTTTTAAGTTTACAATTACAAATACAAAATTATTAGGATGTAACATTTCTAAATTAAAATAGTATATCAAATCAAAAAATAATAGAATAATAATTAATATGTCCTGTCCAGTGATAGGTCGATGGTAGTTCTGCCACTTGGGTGATGGAGGCTCGCCCACCATGCTCGCGGCGCTTGCACGATGTTTAAAAGTATACATTTAAGGAAGACCATAACAAATATATGTTTTTAGGATTAAATTTATTTGCAAATAATATAACATATTTACGAAAAAATTTTATGAGAGGCATTTATAAGAGCAACAGAAGCCAAAAGAATGATCTGCAGAATTTTTATATGTCCTTCTGTCTGTATATTTGTTAGCACACCACGAAGAAACTATTCAACTAAATTGAACGCCGTTTCGATGTGGTTCTGGAAGTCTTCTGTTGTATGTTTTATCTTGATACGCCGCCTAGAAGCTAAGTTATCGTTACCCGAAACAAGGAAGAGTCACCAGTATAAAAAAACGTTGATTTTAACCGCCTACGTTACCTAATGGCTACACTCTTGGCCTTACAATCTGGAGGTCCCAGGCTTAGGCTAGGTCCTTAGCCGCCTGGCTAATTGTGTTACATCAGTCTTCCGCCAAACAATAGTGCTAAGCACTAAGCCCGCGCCTCATTGGCTTGAGTCATCGCAGTCACGCTTACCTTCCAACGGCCGTATCATCAATTACCATCACTTGTGATTACGCCCAAGTGCTAACGCATTACGTGTTTTATTATTATCAAATAAAATCTTGTTTACTATTGATAATTTTTTTTATCGTCACGTGATTATATGTATATTATTTTCTATAAGAAAGAAAGAAAGAAAGAAAGAAAGATTTATTTGCTAGAATACAAACTTAAAAAGATCTTAATATGAATATAATGTATGTAATTGTATTCTGTCGAACATGTCGACGTGCAAATGTTAAGTCTAGTTACATTGTAGTCTGTTTAAATATTCCGAAACATTTTATGATGACAATTCTGATTTAAATTCTATACCATTTCTCAATTTAATATATTCTCGAAGGAAATCATACAATTCAATATTTCAAAAATCTTAATCTAAATATGCATCGATCTCACCAACATCAATATATATAATTATATAATTATAACTGGTCAAATTCATTCAATGAATAAAATAACAAATTACATTGAGAATATATAGAGAATAAGCAAGCTTTGACTTACAGATTTTTATTTATTGCCATAAAACTTCGGTCTCTTCGTCACAGAAAGAAAACATTTTCATCTCGCTGCTGTGGGCCAGCAGTGGGATAATACACGAGAGAGTTGTACTGCGTCACATTTTGCTTGAGTGCCCTGACAGATCGTTTGCTCTGCGTCAACTTGTCGTTTTATTTTGGCCGAGAACGTTGCAGTAATTTGTCCTTTTACGCGTAAAAGGCAGGGCGGCCTTTTGCCTGCGAAATGTATTTAGTATCCCCTTTTAAAGTCATTCCTTTAACAACAGGAAAACAATTATTAGTGGGACCTCCTCGACTTTTCGTTGGGAGTATACATATAGTTCAGCTGAAGTTTTTTATTTAGTTAAATGTTGTTTTCCTGTTGCTCGTAGATTGTCGGAACCACTCTTCACGAAAAAATCAGGTTGAGGAAATTCGTAGAATCGCATTGCCGGCCATTAGCCAATACAGTTAGCGAAAGCTGTACAGGAGGATAAGTGTGTGTAAAAAAACCTCGCTATTTCAAAAAACGTATTCGCTCAGGATGTACAAGTTTCCACACCATCCATTGCGCTCAGCGGTCCAAATTAACTAAGGACAAACATTACTGCAACCTCAACCTTTGCCGACACTAACCGATGTCGATCCTAAGCCCTGTTCAATAGATTCTAGAATTCGATACAAAATGTACCGGTCGTCACACACGTGTGAAAGCAGGAATCCGTTCCGACCGTTCTAAGTAGATCAGGAGAAAATCGGTAGGTTTGTGACGAGGTTTATGCTTATGAAACTAATAGAGGTAAATAATCTTTATTGCACACACATACACACACAAAACAGAAAAGAAAAGAACATAAAAGGTACAAAGAACGTCGGCCTTATCGTGAAGAGCGATCTTTATATATAGCGATAGATATATATATGTTTACATTGTACGCATGCCATTCTGGATCAGCCATTCAGGGCACAAGGCAGCATATCTAGTTACAGCAATACAACAGCAATATGTCAAAATCAAATTGAGAAAATATTTGTCACTATCTTTTGTACTGTGAAATATCTTATTTTCAGGGCCATTATACATTAAAAATGGATGGAAAATACAAATGAAGGATGGCTACACTAATTTTCTTTTTGATTAAAAATAAACTGCTCTCGTGCACCATATTTTCATAGGCGAACACACGAGCAGACTAACATATAGACTGAAATGTAAAGGGTACTTTTAAACCATGGATCCCTTAAAGACAACAAAACAAAACCTGTCCTAACAAGCTACTCGTCCTCTTTCAATCCGTCCAACTTTTCCAGTTTTCTCCGAAGAATGAAGTTCATTATAAGTTGGACAGCAAAATGCAACGCTAGCGACCTTTTGTCCTAACTTTGTTGTAAATACAAATTATTTTTGACTGGGAGTGGAAACTTTTGGCAAATATAAAGAAAAATAGCCTATACTACTATTACACTAGATTATATTTAAATAGAACCAGTATCAAGCTCATTTAGAGCTTATATTAGTTTCTCTTTCTATCGTCTATGAACCAAACATGGTGGCGTACGATGGGAGACGTACGATTCCAGTCTGATGATGATGAAATGAAGAAATTATACGCTTATTGAGTAAATACCGACGGTCGTAATAATGTCTTCATAATTTTTGTCCATGTCCAAAGTGAACAAAGAACTTTTGTTTTATCTCAACCCGTGGAAAATATGAACTTCCTTCCTTCAACTTTCACAAGTTTGCAGACGAATTACGAGTATGAAGTGGGTAGATTTAATAATTTTGCTCGTCGCAATAAAAAGTGGTTTATAGAAATTGTGCGCTTTGCTTTCGAAGAGAGAAGATTGCTACTTTCCTGTTTATTAGAAACCGGGAAATGGAAGTTGAAGTAAAGGAAGTCGTCTAGCGTCTTCCCTCCTCATTCGTGTCCCCAGACCACTACTACCATTTGAAAGTAAATCGAATGTACATAAGCATCTTCTAGGCTGTTAAATAGGCTAATATAGACCAACGCTTTCCACAGAGTAATATAATACTGTCGTAAGTCATATCACCGAAGACGAAAAGGTTCAAGGCTAGAATATCTTTTGTCGTAGAATAACATGCAGAGAAAGATAGAAAGACTTTCGCATAACATTATTCGCTCGATAAAAGTAAAATACAGCGGTTCGAAGTTTTTGACCTTAGTGAACGACCGCCATCTTTTTTTCGCTTACATTCTGCCGATGTATATCGATACAGGACTAAATTTAAAATAAAAGGATGCTTCCCTACTAGGAAGGTATTCTTATAATAACAATCTTAACTTTGCAGTTGAAAGCCATACATCGGATATTGAATTGTAATTGCAAAGTAAAGTTTGTTTTGCTTGTGGCGCCATCTAGTGACGTGAAAATGTTTGGTATTTAGGCGCATGCGTTAAAGCATAGTTCGGTATATATTATTTATGATTTTCTGTATGTTAATTAACCATACGGAACCCTCGGTCCGACTCGCACGTGGGTGTTTTTTATGTTGTTCAAAACGCCATCTAGGGACGCCGCAGACGGTGTGCGGGCAAAAGATAGTCTAGAATAAGCTATAATTAGACATAGACATAGACACATCTTTATTTAATAACACACACAACACAATACACATAGAAAAAAACACATTAAGAAATATATTAAAACAAAACTACAAACACAAAAACAAAACTAATTAAACAAAAACAAAAATACTTAAAACTGATAAACAAAAATTGAAGCTATATAACATACATAAAATTTGGTTGTGTTGTAGTGTGTTGCTAAAATGGACTCGTCTCAGCATGTACTGCAGCGAGGCCACAGCGCTGGTGTTCTGACGAGGCCAGAGAGTGTGTGACGTGCGTGGGAAGGAGAGAACAGATACTTGTGCATAATATATATAATACAGTCTAAGACATAAATATATTATAAATATATGTGATAGACTAATGAAATTATTAAATTATTATTAAAATTTTTAAATTATTATTATTAATTAACATCACTACACTATTTATAAACACAAACCAATCTTCCTTAATATAAACTTGATATCATTCATCAGCCTACAGTTTGCGCGCAGACGACTGACACCTCACCCACACTTTCTCCTGAACAATACGTTTATTAACATATTTTGACAGTTTAACGTCTCCCGTCTGGAGATAGCGTCGGGATGAGCTCGAGGGATCATCCGTCACTTACGCTCGTTCGCGTGTAAATACGTCAAGTTGAGACGTCAAGGTTTTGCTGGATCAAGCACCGGTTTTTTTCAGTATCTGGGTTGCTAGGTAGCGTCTAGACTCTACGGTGCTCAGACTTGAGTCGACGATTTACCATAAAATATTTAAAACTTAAAAGAGCGACTACGCTACAACTTTACATGAATGATGATTATTCGACATACATGATTTACAATATAAATAAAGGTAAATGTAGGTAGTATTACTGCGGACCGAATAAACAAGCTATGCTATGCTATATGCTATAACTATGCTCGGAATTTCTCTAAGTAATAAAACCCGGAATGAGGAAATCTGTAGAAAAACTAAGGTCATCAACATAACTCGATGAGTAAGTGAGCTGAAGTAGCAATGAGCAGGCCACATCGCTCGAAGAACCGATAACCAATGTAAGACTTCTCGAGTGGCTACCACGTACCGGGAAACGTCTACCGGGCCGTCCTCGTACTAGATGGACTGACAACCTAGTTAGGGTCGCAGGGAGTCGCTGGATGCAAGTGACTCGCGACCGGTCATTGTGGCGTACAATGGAGGAGGCATATGTCCAGCAGTGGACGTTTCCTGGCTGATGATGGTATGTACTACTAATTAAGTGCGAACACCTTGTATAATAAATAACAGTAATATAAATGGGGCCATACAGCGCTAGTGGCGTACTCATTTGGTATTTTCTAAATAAAATAATTCCAAAAATTAAGTTGGACTTTCGGTAGCCGATCAATTGTTATGGATCAATGTTTAAATTCTGTTTAGTTATTATAAACTGAACCACATTAAATGGTCACTTTTAACTGTTTTATTGATAGTAACTGCACAAAATCGATACATAAATTCATTATGTATCAATAAACTGTAAACTGATTTTTAAATCATTTTATAATTACGGAGAATTGTAGAAAAGAGTGAATAAGGGCGCCACTTTCGCTCTATGGCCGCTTGAAAATTGCAGTTCAAAAAATAATCCAAAATAATTCACACTCTACCAGTTTCCTGGCATCCAGACTGCTTAGTCGTGTCTAGACGGAAAGTCTACTTACATTCGGAAAGGCGATGAGGCACTAAAAAGTAGGTTAGGCTCAGCAGAGCTTAAAGCGACGCATTTTTATCCCATTAACATCAATCAGTAGTAGCAGCTTAGGAAAAACAACCGCTGGGATGGTTACAGTGGCAATTCATTATTAAAGACAATATTTTAAACATCTCATAGCGGGAGCCGCCTCTGCGGTCTAGTTACACACCTACGCAGCTGGATTAATCTGTCCATCAGTGAATTTATGCAGCTAACGTTAATGAAGATATATAAGGGCCCATTAAATTAACCGCTCTCATATTTAGTAGTGAATCTATAGGAGTAATTTCAATCAATAAAAAATCGATTCTACACGCAAGTTGGTTTTTCAAATTTATACAAAAATTAAAATCATTAAAACGTGCCGTAAACCGCGATAATCTGAGGTGTATTGTTATTATTTTTTGCCTGAAAATTATATTAATATTACGGTTATTCACCCTTCAAAAATGGTGTATTTAATTGATTGGGACCTTATGTATAACTAAGCACTAAGCTGAAAGTACCGTCTGACCTTCGATAGGATGCCTAGTTTTTTGGCCGCAGTTTTTGCTATGGACTCGATGTAGCTCCCGAAATTGATATTTCTAATCCCAAGAGCTCGAGACGGTTTGTTATCGGTATGGATACATTTTGGAAAGATGGAGCAAGATGAAATGGATTCCGCTTCGCTGCGAACAGACACGCCTGTGTCTTCGACGCATTGAATCTAACTGAGTTGGCTTCGCCCCAATCGGACACGGCCTTCAGCGTCAGTTCAACACGTTCTACCATTTCCTCTCTGAGGGATCGGGTGTTCAGACTACTGGCCTGTGCGGTGGACACATAGCTCTCCGTTACTGTGCTGTCATCTGCGTACCCAAAGATACCGGGCATTATAAGCAGGTCGTTGATGTGCAGCAAAAATAGAGTAGCAGAGAGAACAGATCTACTACGGCTTTCTTATAAATACAAACAGTAGCAAGTCAGTGTCAAACGGTTTGCATATAACTGAGCGCCCCCAGTGCTCCCCGCTCCGGGCACCTCAGACCACCATCTATCCGTTTTATGAAGACGTAAACTGTCCTTTTCGAGGCAATACGGCTGCGCTACCGAAACGGTTGAAAAATGCGGCCCCCACTTTATCACACGTGGCAATTTAGAGTTCCCGAACACGATTTATGGAGGGTTCTGTTATTGAATATTAGGGACAACAGATATTTATAAGTTGAGATCGGTGTATTGGGACAGGAGGGGAGCGGAATGGGGTTCAGAATGTGTTTGAAGAAGAATTCTTCACGTACAAAGATATGTTTCAGTACATTAATTAGCTGGTTTGTAAAAAAAAACCGCCTAGTGCGAGTTGGACTCGCGCACCGAGGGTTCCGTACAGAATATTGATAGTTAAAATACGGAAAATTATACATTATATGCACCGAACAATCTTCTAACGAATGCGCCTGTATGCCATTTTCGATTCAGTTTTGCTACTCGTCACTAGATGGCATTACTAATACTTTAATAAGCACGTCTCATAAAATCACATTTGTTGAACGAGAGCTCTCTCAAATATTTATTTCGTTCTGTTTTTTTAGTATTTTTTTGTTACAGCGGGGCAGGAACCGAAATATCTCATCGGAATCATCTGTGAAAAATTCAATTGTCGAATTATCACGGTTCATGAGATACAGCCTGGTGACAGACGGACAGCGGAGTCTTAGTAATAGGGTCCCGTTGGTTACCCTTTGAGTACGAAACCCTAAAAAACATTCAAAGATCAAGTCCAATCAGGCTAGTAGTTGACTACAATGCGTTTATCAACCGACTTCAAAAAAGAAGGTTTTCAATTGGACTGTATCTTATACCTTTAAACGAGCAATACTTGTATATATATATATATATAATTCGGATCTCCGAAACGGCTCCAGCGATTTCGCTGAATTTTTGTATTTGGGGTTATGTTCCGATATGGAAAGTAGCAGAGGCTCTAGCACATAAATAAATAAGACGCCCGACCGAAGTTATGCGTAGTCTGACGCTCCGTAAACACACCCTCTCGTACCGCTCCCATACCTCAGGAACAGACTCAGTTATGCGTTAGGCCTGTAGTTACCAAATCACACATTTCAGCAATACATTTCGGAATAATTTTCATTATTATTGCCGTCATATAAATCTTACACTCCAACCTTACTCTAAATTCGACTAATGCTCCCCAGGGGGTATATATTCCGTTTTGACCCCGGCTTACAGGGAGGAAGTCCTTTATTCAGGGACTATTGGATCTTTTCGAGTGCCTTAGAACACCATTCCGAAAGCTATAGTACAATTATTTACATTACTTTTTTTTAATGACATAATTTCCTTAGAACTTAGAGCGTATACTTCAGAAACTAATAATAATAAAAGTATCCTTTGTATTTACCCAGAACATAATTTACTTAGCACTTAGAGCGTATACTTCAGAAACTAATAATAATAAAAGTATCCTTTGTATTTACCCAGAACATAATTTACTTAGCACTTAGAGCGTATACTTCAGAAACTAATAATAATAAAAGTATCCTTTGTATTTACCCAGAACAACATTTACTTAGCACTTAGAGCGTATACTTCAGAAACTAATAATAATAAAAGTATCCTTTGTATTAACCCATAACAACACAAACCCGTTAAATCTGTAACGCATTTATACATTAGCAAGAGCATTACACATACTGAAAACTTTATTACAAGTATGTAAGAAAATATTTGGGAACTTGGCCAGCTTTTTACGTTTTGTACAATTTGTTTTACCTGTTATGCATTACTTGTTACTGAGGTTGCATTTACTTTTGACAGTAATATCGCTTGAATAGCGCATTGTTTCATCACTACATTGTGGTAAATATTGTAATGCAACATTGACGGTAAACAGTAAAGAATAGCGAATTATGAACACTAAATCATCAATCAACGAAATTGACTCCGATTTTTATTACAATGATTTGATATTTCTTACAATACTTTTGGGATACAATCCACTGTCACAAACATCTTTCTTCCTTATCTCCTCTGATTTCCTGATATATATATGAAGGATCCTTTAAATAAGAAGGGGTAAGTGGTGCTACATAAATAAATACTATATCATCATCACCAGCCTATATATGTCCCCACTGGAGGGGCTCAGGCCTACTCTCCTACAGAGAGTGTATGGGCCATAGTCCACCACGCGGGCCCAGTGCGGATCGGCGGACTTCACATGCCTGTTCAAGACATGCAGGTTTCCTCACGATGTTTTCCTTCACCGTTAAGCAATCGGATAATGTACTTGAATTGAAAAACAACTCATAGGTACACGGCTGGATTCGAACCCGGTACCCTCAGATTGAGAGACCGCGCCTTATCCACTGCGCCACCGACGCTTCTATATACTATATATATAATATAATTTATGTAACATTTTACTGTTACTTTGTAGCTTGTAGATTTCGTGACCAAATCTTAAATTTTCCAAAATGGCAGACATCATTTCTTGGGTACATACAAAATTGCCCAACGTTCGTTATATGTATATCTGAAATAGTTCAAATAATAACGTTGCCAACTTTGCGAGATTCAGAAAATTTTCCCACGCTTTCACCGCCAAAAAGTAAACAAAAACATTACGCCATTGCATGTATAAGAAAAAAATATTATTAAAGAAGTTGGCATCTTCGCGGAAACATAAATTGAAATAAAGGGGCGCAGCTGTCACCGGCGTCGTACCTTTTTGTCGGTGGTATCCTCGTCACTATGCGGCCTCAATTTGCTTGAAGACTACACCTCTGGGATACATCTGTAGATGAGACGGAACGAGTTATAAAAGCAGAACATAATGAAAACAAAAGTTGATAAACTTTTCACTCTGCTGAAGGATGGACTGAGACAAAATCTTGGAACAAAAACATGAAGAGACAATGCGGCACAGAATATTCAACCTTATCTGATTCATTTAGATATCAGAAAGTTGCAAAATAGGCACTAGAAGTCACATATATGCAGTAAAAGTGTTGTTGAATGAAATCCGCAGCATTTGTAGCATACCCGTTGATGTGTTTAGGTGCATTTGGCATTTGATCTAAATTATGTTTATTTTGGTTCCTCAAACTTCATTTCAACTCAACTTGTTTTGCATCAAATATCTTTAGTAAACAGTTCGTGACAAATTTATCGCCTCCGTGACTTAATTAAAGGCTACACGCTTACGATCCGGAGGTACGAATGGGAAGCGTGCCTGCGATGCCTCAAGTGAATGAGGCTCATACCGGAATATAACATCTATGAACACTGCTGTTTGGCGGCAGACTTAGGTAACATGGCAGGCGGAAATGGAAAATATACCACCAACAACCAAACCCAGTACCGATGGGTAAAAACTAGTTAGAAATACATCAAAAGTACGCGAAGAAAATCTACGAAGACTAGGAACTTCCTGATTCAATTTAAAAAAGATCAATCAACACTCCCCTACCGTGAAATTAATAGATAGCCAATATTGATGGATATCGTCCCTGTTCCATTACTCTATTTATTCTGATGTATGCCTTAATAATATAAAGATCAGACAAATTAGTGGGTATTCATCTTAAGACTTACTCGGTTATACAGCCTGCGCCAAATTGTTTCAGCACGGTATACGGTACCAACACGATGTTTTAGATTTAAAATAAGAATATAATTCAGTCAAATTTAAACGAGTGCGGAGAAAAAATAACAATAGAAAACTAAGCGCTATCACAGACCTACCGATTCTGTTCTGAACCTAGAACGGTCCGGAACGTTTCTTGATTGTTCGAATCGGGAGGTGTGTGAAGATTGAACACATTTTGAATGATCAGAACAGAAAAGAATCGGTAGGTTTGGAGTTCATGAAGACACATCGTCGTTATCGTTAGCGACACGTTGTCCATCCAAACACACATATTTATCAAAATTATATCAATTTTTTCCGTCCCGCTAACAGGTAGGAGCTCATCAAATATAGACAAATCGTTAGTTCCGATGCCTCTATTGTCTGGCGTTGGACAACAGTAACAGACTCGTTACTCCGTCGACTGCGCGATAATCGGACATAACTCAAGTTCTACGTCCACATCAAGACATGGTTAGATAAGATACTCATTGTTGTCGAACAGTAACTTGACGTA